>OZ010792.1:166673658-169201158 GCA_963932465.1 Maratus speciosus
TTCGAAAAAGAGTTGACGCATGCGCAGGTGTACCGATTTTGGCATACATAATTTTTTACATTTGCCTTTTAATATATATAATTGTATAAGTAACACTGACTTTTGTGTATGTTCCATATGTTAAACGAGATGATACAAAGGGCTAACGTACTACACCAGAATTGTTTTGGAACTACACGAATAGCAGCCATTGGAATAAAGATCTATTTTTAAGATAGACATTGACTGTTCATAAAACGGGATTTTTTTCAATCTATTTTTACAGTTAATGTAGTAATTTCTGTCTAAAGTGGAATCGGTCGGACAGCGAAAATTTTCCGTGGCAGATAAAATTCCGGCTTATGCAAAAAATCTCCCGCTCCCCCACAAAATGTATATATATATATATATATATATACCTCGCCGGTGCCTTTTTTTCATTGATTTTCCTGATTCAAAAATCGATTGAAAACTGAAATTCTGAAAGTTACTTTGACTTTATAGATAAATGGGAAACGCTATTCAATTTCTTATTGCTAGTGTAATACATACGAATTGGAAGTTTACGCATACAAAAAACAATAAACTTTGAGAATGAGACGCAATCATTCTGAATGTGTACAACCTTAAAGTATAATACATTATACTTCAGAATATATATATATTGATAAATGTGCATTCTTTTAGAAATAATAACTTTTAAATTGAATTTTGTATAGGAGAAATTGGCATAAGCAAGAATTTCTTAAAATTTAAGTTCTGTTTCTAATCTTTCACGTCCTGTTCTTTTGAATTAACTTTTTCAAAGTGTTACGGAATTTAACCCTTCACTGCACGATTTTTTTTATTTTTATGAAAAAAAATTATTTGGACTCTATGTATAGGTCTAATAATGGGAAAAATAGTAAAAAAAAAATTAAATTTCAAAATTTCAGCTAAAGATTGATATTTTATGGCGTGTACCCTATGTATACGATTAGGGTTTTAAAATATTGTACTGCTATATTTTACAACTAAATAAGCTTAAATTAATTAATTTTATCTGCTTAACACTCTGCAACTTTTTTTATATTAATATTTTTAAGTATTCACTAAAAATAATGAAAGTAAATTTTACCTTAATAGCTTGATCGAAATTTATTTTGCTTCCGAAGAACAAATTCTAATTTTTTTTGTCAAATGCAGCCATCTGACGTGGACAAAATAAGTGATATTCCATTCTTTGGATTGTTCTTGATCAGGGATAGTGATCATATTGGCCAAATTCTTGGCACATAATAAGAAATACAGTGTTTTTAGGTATGTGACAGATGTGGAACTTTGTGGAGTGAAGTGTTAAGTGACATTCTCGACACTGAGTATTTGACTTATCAGTTTTAAAGTTTGATAAACAAAAAGCCTTTCATTTTTAAAATATTCTTTTTTTCTGGCCTTATGCAAAATTTTGGTTTCAGTGGGACTTTACAATCCTTTTCGTTTCCGCGTTAGACAAATTCTGCCTTACGCAGCATGAATTAATGTAATTTTCTATGGGTTCGCCGAGACTTGGAAAAATTTTACACGGTAGACAGATTTTCGACTTACACAGAGTCCGCCTTAGACAGAATTTATTGTATTGTATATTAAACTCTTTTATTAAGTAGTAAAAAGAATGAAGTTTTGTTTATTCAATCAATCTTTTAGACATTTTTGCAAAATTATTTAATTTATTCTATATTTTGACACACGCTACATCACATTTAAATAAATTCCTTACAATTTATTTCTTTTTTCTCACTGTACAATAAATATATAATAAATTGAATAAAACAAAAATGAAAAGGGGTAAATATTTCAAGAAAGAATACGAAGAAAATTATCATTTTAGGAATAATTTTTGCCTTCTGCCAACTGAGAAATGTTTCGAAATTATATTTTTCGATGAGAATAATTATTTCATGTTAGATATTTGCAAGCGAAAACTAAAATTTTATTTCTATAAAACCCGAAATAGTATAATTTACTTCAAGTGTGCTATGAAAATTTCCATTTTTATGAATATCAGCTGAAATGTTTCTAAACATGCAGCCATAAGCATTCATGCAAAAGTCTTTGTCTCCTTTTTCATGACTTTAAAACAAACTTTGAGAAGAAGTATTGATCTAACTTCTTAAAATATTTTGCATAATTTTGACATGCATTGCTTTTAGGAATAAGTAAGAATGATTTTCGTGGAAGTGTATTTAAATGAATTTTACGAAAATATATTCGTAATTTATCTAAAACATTAAAAATTGAACCTATGCAAAATCAATAAGAACAGTGAATAATGTAAATAGTTTTCAACTTTATATAATTCTCAGTATCAATAAATGTTATATCAGAAAAAAGCTGGTCTCAAAACACTATAAGCATAAAATTCCAGATATAAAACAGATGGTATTTCACCTAAGTATCGGGTGAAATTACATTGAATATATATTAATGAATATATATGACATAAAATTGATAAGATGCTCTATAAACTTTTTAAATTAGTATACTTTCCCCTTAATTGCTAATTCAGTTTCTATATTTGCCCTACGTAGCACTTCAAATCGCAAGAATCTAATAAGGTATGTTATCAAATTCCGCCGATTTTCGATAGTCATCGAAGCAGACACATGTTCGATGTCTTGACACATCTCAGACATCATAAATTTCTTGCTATTTCAAATCCAAATTAAATTCAAAAGTAACTCGCAACACATGGGCCAATTATAAAGTATTTATAACTTTAACTTTAGGTGAGCATGAACACATATCATATACTAAAGTCAAAGCTAATTATCCAAAATTACTCTGGAGCATCTAATATAAAACAGTCTGAGGATATAAATTGTAATAAAATAGTCTTCAAATGGTGATCTTCTTTTGGAACTTTAAATTCACGCATATCGCTACGAGCCGCCTTTGTGAACAGGCACGGTTTTGGGGCTGCTCGGATTGACCCTCGGAATGGCGCCTTGGATAACTGTCTTTACGCCCAATAAAGCAATGTATCAACAAAGTGTGTGTTTTTTAAGTACGAATGTCATCAGCCAAGTCTCCAAAACCAATTTATATAACATATATTCATACAATTCAGTCAAACCTCACACTAATACCAATGCCTCAGCAATAAGTAACGAGAACAAGAAAAATTACTGTAACAGACACTGTTAAAGGAATTTTTGTTATTGCCGTTACATAAAAAGTTCTAAGAATCCCAGTTTCCTAGAAAAACTTTAGTAATTTTGCAGATTTTTTTTTTTAACCATTTGAAAAAATGGTTATTGTTCTCGTCAGGATGGGAAATCAAAAGCATATCTGAAAGTTTTCATTGGTTTAATCTGCAATTTATTCGTTTTCTGATTGGTCTATACAGTAATCTGTATTTCCCTTTAATTTCAACAGCGATGGATACTTTATGTTACCACTATGACAAAAAAGTAATAAAAACTACAAAAAAAACTACAAAAAAAATTAATAACTCGGAAACAAATTGAGATACAGCTTTCAAACAAATTGCATTTAAAAGTACATTTTTTTCTCTCTATCCGACGGTATAAAAAGTAATATTGTCGGATGTTTAGAAATTTAAGAATGAAATTTCATTTAAAATTGGCCGTCAGATTTCTTGGAAATCTCACGATGGAAAATCCTTTTCCCGAACAGCCAATGAAAGGCTTGGATAATGAGTAAGTTTCAGGGGGATAATACTTAAGTTTTATGAAATCTGACGGGTCGCAGGCGATATTTTTGGCTTGCAATTTTTACGTGTAATAACACTATTAATGTATATAATAGATAATAATAGACTAAAATTCATGGCGAACGTAATGTATGATCAATTCCGTGCGATTTTTTATGTCTTAAATTTTAGTCTTCAAAAAAATCGTTTTCCAAATGGTCGTTGTAATTTGATAAATTGCTTTTTTTTTCTTTTCTTTTTTACAGTGTATTCAATTTGGGCAACAATTAAAGTGTCGACTCTAAAAAATAACGTTCCGTTACTTAAGCCAACCGCAAAACGAAGCAGATGTATCATTGTACGGTTAAATACAGATAAATTCTACTACATTTATCTAAACTTCTAAGCATTGTAGATTTTCAATTTTTACACGTTCGTATAAGGTAAAAAAAAAGTACTTTTATCTGACATTTATTTGAAAACTGCGTCTGAATTTATTTTTAAGATATAATTTTTTATAGCCTTAATGCCATTTCTGTAATGTATGCATTTGAAGTATTCTATTTCTGTACAAAATATTTAAAATTCCGTAAAATAGTTGAGAAATTGTAGATTACTATACCTTTTTGTTGCAATTTTCTCATAACAACTGAAAAAATAAAATAAAATATGTGTTATTTTGAAAAAAATATAAATGAATGATTTCTGTTAAAACTTGGATCTACTTAAAACTACATTTTATTTTAAGTATTCATATTAATGTTACCAACGAATGAAGGAAAATGAATCATTAGATATTTGTCGAGTTTCTTGAATGGCATCCTCCTTTTTGCTGGGTTTGTGTATTTTTCCGCGATAGTGACGTATTATTTTTCAACAGATTTTGTTTATGATCGATTCGTAAATGTAGAATTCTTCAGCGGATTAAAAGGACGTCATTTTATACAAAATAAAAGCCTGAAATTCTAGTCTTAAAATTGTAATACGCATTTTACTATCTATATTTCTATTTTTTTTTTATTAATTAATTTTTTTTATCGGGGGGGGGGGGGAACAAAATTCTGAAAAAAAAAACCAATTCCCGTCTTCTAGTACGTATTTAAAATATTTGTATTGGAGAATACTCAATTAGCATAAAAAGTAGCAAATAAATAAATAAAATAAGACAACAAAAATAAATGAACAAAAATAATATTATGTACTGAATATATATATATATATGTATATATCAGTGGCGTGGCGTCCGGTCATCGCTGGATGCGGCGATGACCAAGCAATATTTTAAAACTCTTAATAAGCTTTTAAAACTCTACGATCCACTTTTAGCAGAACATTTGGAGTTCATGTATAAGTGAAGGTAAGATTTAAAGTTTCTTTTTTGAACATTCAACCATTGAATTTTAGAGTTAATAATTTTTCACCACAAACTTAAATAATTGCGATGACCACCGAAAATTTTCACGCCCCGCCACTGGTATATATATATATATATATATATATATATATATATATATATATATATATATATATATATATATATATATATATATATATATATGTATATATATACTGATATAATATACATATATATATATATATATATATATATATATATATATATATACATACCAGTCATAGGAATTATTTTTTTATTCTATTATTTGCATTTTTTTAAAAAAATTACTGCTTTGTTCTTCTAGTGCCCATAGAAAAGTCTTAAATGCTGTATAATTCAGATTAATAGATTAATTATTTTTTTCGCGCAAAACCATTTACTCTTTCTTTTCTCCCTTGTGAATGTAAAAAAAGAAAGCATTTCGAAAATAAAAAATGACATCAAGACAAAGTTATGCAGGAATATTTCAGATTTATGAATTAAAATAAATTCTATCTATATTTTTTTTCAAAGCGCAATCATTTTTTTTTTCATTTTCTGCTTTCTGAATATTTATAAAATAATTATATGAAATCTGTATTTCTTCTTTGAAATCATCTCGAATATATAGTGTTCAATAATTATCTATTTTAGCTGCAAGGAGCTGGACATCGTTTTTGTTTAACATTCTTGGACGGACATAAATCCAAAAACACTACACTGAAAAAAAAATCTGTAAAGTTACCAAAGTTTTTCCAGGAAACTGGGATTCCAAGAACATTTTATGTAATGGCAACAACAAAAATTCCTGTAACAGCATCTGTTACAGGAATTTTTCTTATTGCTTTTACATAAAATGTTCTAGGAATCCCAGTTTCCTAGAAAAACTTTATAACTTTACAGATTTTTTTTTTTTAAGTGTACGACGAAACGATTTCTATTCATCTCTCAACAATGACAAAAATCAGAAGCTTAAATATTTGAAAAATAAGTTTATATTTCTTTAAATACGTAACTCAGTCAAAAAATATACCTCCCTTTTATCCACACAAATGAAGCAATTCTATTGCCATCAATACAGAAACGTTGTGAAAAATGAAAAAAAAAAGAAATACCTTGGAAACTAACTCAAGTTTTAAAATTCTGAGACCACTTTTGACGTCATCGGATCCATTGGAATATATTTTGTTAATTTGAACGGCCGGCCAAAGTTCATATTCTAAAAGGAGTGGCTGTGAAATTCAAACGTCACGTTTTTTATATTTTATGACTAGAAAGGTAGCCCGTCAAAAATGACGGAAATTTAGATATAAAGATATATACAACTCATGTGCAAGAATATGAGTTTTCTCATTTGTTCCGCAGTGATAGATGAAAATAACACATTTTAAGAAAGAAACACATTTATGAAAAACTGTGTACAGTAGAAGACCACTAATCTGCACAATTCCAAGTTTTCTGCAAATATTCGCGGTCATGTCTATTCAGTCTTTGTTTACATTTTTTTTTAAATTCATATATTGGACAATTTAAATTATTAAGCCTTAAAAATAAATAAATTACACACTTGAAGTAAGGTAAAAACTATTAAATTATCGTATACGATTTCATAAAATGGTATTATATGGTATTATATGTGTGTGCTTCACGATCTTGGTTACGACTTTGGCGAAATTGGCTGCAACTTGTCATAATTCTAATAGTGTGGTCCTCTATAACAAAAAAGTAACCAGTTTTTAGTAAAATTTCTGATATAAAGTAGTTTTCAAAAACTTGTGTAAAATTGCTGGCCGTTCTCATGTTATGCCAGTCCTGGGAATAATATTTCTAACACTGAAGAGTTTCCATGTATATGTGGAATTTAGAAAAGCTTCTCCAAACGAAACGTCCTGAAATGACATTGTAATTCCTCTAACTTCAAAGTTTAATCGGGCCCTGATGTTGTTTACTGAAATCTAATAAATACAGTTATTTTGAATATTACAACAGTATTAAACATCTAAACTTATTTAACTTAAACTCGCTGTTACTTCCCGATGTTATTTTTTAGTATTAAGAAAGAAAATTATTTAAATTTTTCAAATCATGCACATTTATAATTTTTTTTCCGTCTTTAATAACTAAATAATGAAAAAATATGTTTTTGTTCTGATCTCATAAAATAATAATACGACAATAAAATAATGTAACTAAGAGACATTGCAAAATTAAATCTTTGTGATTTCAAACCATAAACAAATGATACCGCCACCATTTTACATACTATGACGTCATTAGAATATTGTCCATTGATTGTTGGAGAACTTACTTTGTGAATGATTACCTCAATGATTTAATATTTTTTACGGTTCACGATGAATGAATCACTTGTGTTTGTTTAGGTTTATGGAATGAGATATTAAGCCGTGAACCCAGTTTCAATTAAAGTTATCCAAAGATATATGTATTTTTAATCGAAATTAAAAACAATGCTTTAATCTCGAAATAAAATGTTTTAGTTTGTATAATTGGTTATTTCTGTTAATTATTTATTTAGGTACTTTTCCATTATAGCGCATTTAAAAAAAAAATCTTGGCGTAATTCGGGCATCAGAAAGTGAGACATGTTGCCAAAATATACAGCTATGAAAACAAATCTAATGAACTTTTATTTTTGTTTATATATACACTTATATACATAAAAAAATCGATTCTAAATATATATAATATTTTTTATATACAAATTACGGCACAGATTTCAGATATGAACCGGGATACCTATGGCGCTAAAATGGTGTTATTTTGCCGGCTATTGTTTTTTATTTATTAATAAATTGTTTAGGAACAGATGTCATATTCGCCCCATATTGGCGCGATTTTTTTCCGACGCCGATTTGGCGAAAACATCAACAGCATAAGCAACAACATCCGGGTTACCATATCAAGCAAAATAACGACACTTTGGCGCCGGTTAAGTATACATTGCGTATATGACATTGGCGTCAGAAAAAAATCGCGCCAATATGGGGCGAATATGACATCTGTGCTATTGTTTATTTACTTTTATTTTCTGATTTTAAATTATATAAACTGTTTTGTTCTATAGTTATTATTCAAACTTTTATTTATTTATAGTTATTTCATTTTCAAAATGATAGCAAATAATTTAAAAATATATAAGTAACTGGTATTCGAAAGCGAGATTTCTGCCGAATTGGCGTCAGAGAAAAATCACGCCAAACACGATGCGTATATGACATCTGTGCAAAAAATACTTCTGTTTCTTTACAAAAATGGATACATAGTTTTTTTTTTTTTTACATTAAATAAATTGTATACATATTCAAAAAATTGCTTGTGAGTATGAAGCAGTAAATAGGTTGCCAGAAAATACGTTGGCAAACTTCTTTCTCGCCAAGAAACTTTTCTCCGAAGTATTGTACGTACATAAGTAATGATTGCTAGAAATGCATTTTTAATTATGATATGCGCTTTTATGTTTCACTACATTTATGCATACTATACCGTGTGTATAAATGCTACAGTTCATATGCAGGGCTACACAAAAGAATTCGTAAGGGTTCCTGTGTATGAGAATAAATTGCTTAAAGGTGGTTTTTAAAGGAGTTATGCAGTTTTACGCTGAACTGCATTTAGATTGCTAAGAAATGTTTGTAGAATATAGATAAAATGATATACAGGGTCACGCAAAGAATTGGATACATAACCGTCTATGGATGATAATATCTGGAAATATGATTTCAGTAGCTTTAAGAGTAGCTTAAATTAAATTTTAGCTAAATAGTGGCATGTAATAACGGTACTATTGCTATGGACGGTAACTGCTGAAATCAATTTTTTTTTTAAATTATGCGTTTTCTAAAATGTTTACTTAGTTATCTCATTTACCTTATTTCCCTAAATAACGAAGCTTTGTTAAGGCATTCAGGATGTGTTGGAAAGTGTTTCATATTCTATGCTTAACGCATGATTTTTCTTTCTTCTTTAGTCTTCTTTTGCATTTATTTTATTCTTATTTTTTAATCTTATACTGCTTTATAGAAACTTTGGCACAGTTGTCATATATACCCCATATTGGAGCGATTTTTTTCCGACGCCAATTTGGCGAAAACATCAACAGCATAAACAACAACATCCGGGTTACCATATCAAGCAAAATAACGACACTTTGGTGACAGTTAAGTACCAGTTGTGTATATGACATCTGTGCCGAAACTTTAATATTTAATGTTTAAAGTCTTCGCTCCACTCACTTTGCATATAGTATAAACTATAACACAGATAGCGCAAAATAATAGACAGTTTGATACTTTTCCACTGTAGGGGCTTTGGCATTTAAAAAAAAAAGTTTGGTGTAATTTGGGCATCAGAAAGTGAGATTTGGGTACTTTTCCGTTATGCGGATGCCATTGTCGCCAAGCGTAATAGTTGGCGCAAAATGAAAGTCACGTGAATTAAGGCATTTGAAAAATAAAAGAAAAATATTGTCGTATTAAAGTGAGCATTTAAAAAATATAACATTTGAAAATTCCAGACTTTTACGAACTATTTCATTAAATCACAAATATATACTTAAAATAATTGAACAAATAACTGTTATAAAATAAAGCAATAAAATAAAACTCATATTAAACTACTGGCATAAAATTACAAATATCTTTTAGCATTTTGAAATAATTGGCGCATTAGCATACATGGTACTTTTCCGTTATACGGACAGCATGCTAAAATGTATGCTAATGCGCCAATTATTTCAACCTTGATCGTAGATTTTTATTCTAAACCATGCGAAACATTGTGATTTGTTATTTATGAAACGTGAATAACGTGAATGATTATTGTTTAACCTTAACCTTGGAAAGCTTTCTAATCTGCTATTAATCTAATTAAAAATGCTTTTTTTTATAAAGTTGTAGTTTACTTTGACTGCTGATGCTGAGATGGATTTTATCATTTGGCAATTACCAGATGATGAGAAAGTTGTGATAAAACTGTTTCAGGAATTTGGAATTCTGCATAATAAAAGATTGTGTTTAAAAAATCATGAAATGAAATTATGGATGAGTTCTGGAAATCCGAAATTGAGTTGTAGCTTACGATCATGCGAAGAAAGCGTAGAAATACGACAAAAAACTTGGTTTAAAGGAACGCGGGTGACTTTTCTTAATGCTTTGAGGTTTATATATTTATAGTACAAAGAGTTGACATCGATTTAGTTTTGTGAGCTGCAACTTGATATGAACCACAACACAACAGTGGAATGGAATAGTTATTCCAGAGAAGTCTGTGCAAAATGCTTTATGTTCTCGACCAAATAGAAAAACCGGTGGACCTAATAAAATTATAGAAGTAGATGAAAAGTCATGTATTATTTATACAGATTTTTGGAAAGGATATAAAACAGATGAACTGCTAAGTGCTGGTTCACAGTAAATCACAAATACAATTTTGTCGACCCTAATACTGGATGTCATACTCCAAATGTTGAAAGATTATGGGGCATCGCAAAATGGCGCAACAAAAGACATCGGGAAGCTGTTCGTCATCATTTAGAGTCGTATCTCATAGATTTTATGTGGCTACGCCTTCATTCAAAAAATTAAATGTTTACTGCAATGCTGAAAGATATTTATAATTTTATGGCAGCAGTTTAATATGATTTTTTATTTTATTACTTTATAGCATAACAGTTATTTGTTCATTTATTTTAAGTATATATTTGTGATTTAATAAAATAGTTCGTAAAAGTTTTTTTATTTTCAAATGTTATATTTTTAAAATGCCCACTTTACTATCGAGAATGTTTTTTCTTTTACTTTTCAAATGTTTCAATTCACCTTATTTTCATTTTGCGCCAACTATTGCGCTTGGCGACAATGCTGTCCGTATAATGGAAAAGTACCGCATACATTTTGGCATGGTGTTCGTATAACGGAAAAATATTGAGAATTGTTGTCAAATCATATAAACAGCTATGAAAACAAACTTGATGAGTGTTTTTTTTATATGTTTATTTTATATATATATATTATTCATGTTTTTACGTACAAATTACATCTGTTTCTGTATAAAATTAGAGAAACGGCTTTTTTAATCGTATAAATAAATCGTATAAATATCGAAAAAAAAAATGCATGTGTATATAAAATGAAACAGTGGATAGGTTCCGGGAAAATGTTGCCAAATTTCTTTTTTCGCCAAGGCACTTATACTGGAAAAGTACCTAAAGCACATTAAAATCGCGCAGTTAGGAGCTCATACAGTACAGCGTCGTCTATTGGCGGTTATTTTATTAGTAGCATCGGGAGGAAGATGTAAAGATGTACTTTAAATTCTCACCCATAGATTTTGAAAAAAATATCTTAAAAGAGCGGAGTTTAAATTAAATTCTGGTGACCTCCTTTATGAAAGATTAATAGATATAAATGGGAATTTCACCAAATAAGCCAGCTATTGCCAAGTTGGCCAACATTTGGCGCTACTGTGGTAACCCTGCATTAGTATTTTTCAACAATTACTCATTTCAATGAGGTGGTCCTACCGGAATCGTGAGGGACACACAGAGACTTGGATTTTATATAAATAGATGATTATTAATACTCGTAATTCTAATAATTTTATGTTTCTTTAGATTTTTGAGTGTTATTATAATATCCCTCATATGTGTATAAAGTGTTATATTGCTTATTTTAAAGCAAATAAATATATTCTTGTTGTCGTAAGTTGAACCTTTATAGAAAAAAAAAACTTTAATTATATCTATAAAACTATTTTTATTCATCAATATGATCCTAATTTTCGGTACTTTGCAAAAAAGCCTTTTTGAAGTTAAATTGTTTATTCAAATGTTTAGGTTATAAAATAAACATCTCGTTCTGCGGTATTCCAGGAACTAAAATTTAAAATATAACGTAATACAGAAATATACATATATATTTTTTAATTTACATATATAATGTTAAAAAAAATCATGTTGGCCTTTTATTGAGGATTTTAAATTATGTTCATTAAAATATGATAATTGCGCACTTGTAGTAAGTACTTGCATATTTCAAAACGTTAAGTGCTATAACTGCGGCATAATACATTATCAGCTCTTTTTAGCAGAACAATAGTTTTGATAACTAAAATCAGAATAATATGAAAATAATGAATAAAACTGAACTGGAAAAATAATTCATAATTTGATAGAGCAATGTAAAGCTGTTCAAAACTGTTTTAATAAAAAAAAAAATAGCTAACCAAAATAAAATTTTGGTAAGATGAAGTCACAACAAATATACACCATACCGCGTAATTATAGATCTTTAGGCATGCATAATACGAATATACCGGGATAACAAGTGATATTCCTATAACGTATGTCTAAAGATCTATATTTACATGGTATGATGTTTAAATGATATTAAGCTTTAATGAAGACGACGCCGAAGAAAAAAAACTAAAATATTCTGAAGGTTTCTAAAAAATTGGTGAAAGTAACACGGTCGAATGCGTGCTTATCAGAGAAAGAGTTATGAATATTCTTAAGAAAATCCCGCACATTTACAAAAGGAAAGAGTGCATGAACTTATTTACCTATTTATAAGTATTCGATAATTTCAAAACAATTTATGTATTTATAATATGTGGCAACGTACACTGGCCTCCAAAATTTAAGATGCAGTGACCGGATGCTTTCGATTTTACATGTTTTGTCGATTACTTACTGGCATTGTTTACGAATTGTTCTTGAACATTTAGCATGTAAAGAACATGATTGAGGTAGTATTTCCCAGTGGAGATTTAGTCAGGAGAACAATTAATTGGCTAATAATAAATTTAATAGTATAATATTTGCGATCACCCATATAACAGTAAATCCAGCTAAAAATGAACTGCAGTGAAACTTTAAAAAAATGCAGTTGGAAGACTGCGGTGATTTGGCACAAATCCCCTCAGTGTTTTTGAAGTAGAAATAACTACAAATTAACCGCAGTAAGTGTGTTGTTGATAACTACACACTCACCGCAGTAAATTTATAGTTATGTCGACTTCAAAAGAACTGCAGGGATTTGTGACAAATCTCCGCTGTCGGAACAGATGTCATAAGATTCCCCGGCCGCCATCTTGGAAATTTTTTTGGCGTGAAAACCCCTTTTCCGCCAAGTACCAAATGTCGCCAAACACCAATTTATACGCGTGTTAGGCTTAATGAAAATAAAATGTAAACAAACAAAACTCGCTAAAATAGCAATCAGTAATCGTTGCATGAGGGCTCCGCGCTCATTAACCGAAAAAAAAAACATCACTGCATTCAGAAATTTTCCCTGTATAGCAATCTCAAAATTCAGCAATTCTCGATTTGTAGCAATCTCAAAATGTACAAAACTCGTAATGCAAAATATACATAAAAAACAAAACTAGCTAAAGTGAAAATCAGTAATCATTGTATGAGCGCTACGTGCTCATTAACTGAAAAAAACATCACTGTATTCAGCAGTTCTCCCTGTATAGCAATCTCAAAATTCAGCAATTCTCGCTTTATAGCAATCTCAAAATGTACAAAACACTTAAAACAGCAAAATACACATAAAAAAAAATTCGCTAAAATGGCAACCAGTAATCGTTGTATATACATAAAATTATCAACATACCTTAACAGACATCTGCTTTCTTGAAAGCTCGAGTTCGAAATATCATCACCGACATTTTCCAAAATAGGCTTATGAAAACGTATTCACACACTGTAAACAATCCTTCTTTTCTTGTCAAAATTTCCTCATATTTCCGAATTACTTCAGCAAGACCGTTTAAACGGACTACAGAAACCATAGTCAATCAAATACATTCAATATAAAAATAAAAAGGCAGAACTATACAACACGATATCAAAATACATTCACAATATTCCAAGCAAAAAGCAGCTTCTCAGAGGTTGCCAGAACGACACACACGAAAAACGGGATTCAACATATCAAGGTTGCCATATCCATAAACACCGCCAAAACGCCAACAAAATATCGTCAAACAAATCAAAACAACGGCTGAGGGAATATAAGGCATCTATGCCGGCCTTTCTAACAATAGTTACATGAGGGGATGTCAGCAAAATTTAGAAAAGTAGGGGTTGCACCACCCGAAATACACCCTCCCTCCTCTAAGAAATTTTTATATATTATAAATGACATTTATCGGATGGCTCTGTAAAAATATCCAATCTAAAAGGATGAAAATATTAAAATTTTAAAAAAGTTCAAAAAGTAAGAGAAATAATGAAATTCTTCGATCGGCCGCGGTGAAAATCTGCGAAATTCATCCATCGACAATATGAAAAAAATCCCACGAGTTTTGCAAATCGATCGCAAGGAAACTTCCGCACATTCCCCCAATCAGTAGAAATAAAATATTGCAAAACTCGAGAATTGGTAGCGTGAAAAAAATTGCAAAAATCATTACTCACTCAACGAAAAAAATTATGAAATTCTCCAGTGCATTATTGAAAAGCCCCAGCAGTGGCCGAGAGGTTCTGCTCTCGAATCTGGTAGACGGGAGGTGCTGGGTTCGATCCCAATCGCGCCCGACGGCCTAATCGTTCGGAGTTTTCTTCGGACCTTGGTTTTCCCAGCGTAAATATGGGTTTACGGGTTAGGTTCCCTTAGAAAGACACACCACGGAGGGCAACCCCCCCCCCTTAGGGCCTATATCCCTCGTGCTGATAACTGGCCATCATAAACACAACTAACCAACAACCATTATTGGAAAAAAAAAACAATTCTTCAGTCGGCTGCTTTAAAATATTGTGAAACTTGTCAACCTGTTGCAGAAATAAATCGTGAAATTCATCAATCGAGGCAAAAATCACATGATTCTTCATTTGGTGGCAGGAAAAAATGTGAAATTTGTCGTCCGATTGCAGCTGAAAAACTGCTAAATAAGTCACATTAACTGATAATTGAATATTACCTTTGAAAAATAGTTATTGAATATTAATATTTAAAAAAAAAGAATGCATAATAACATTAAATGGGGGAAAAATCGCAAAATTCAATCTGTCACAGGAAAACATTGCAAAATTGTATTGATAAAAAAGGAGTCCAAGAAAACCAATTCAAATTATTTTTTGTGTAAAAGGTACACGAGTGCAAGAAAAAAATTTAGGCGCCAACGCGCAGTCTCTCACCAATAAATTTTATTTGTTATTTTTCGTCTAACATTTCACCTAAATTTTTTGTAAGAATTTAAGTGAAGAGAACTAATAAAATTTAGTGGTGAGAGACTGCCCGCTGGCGCCTAGACTTTTACACCTCTGTTCTGCGAGTGCCCTTTTTAAAAAATTCGCACACAGCAGTCCTTTTTTCTAGAATCAACACTATACTAGAGTTGATTCCAGATAAAAAGGGCCACTGGGCGGAAATGTTTAAAAAACGGCACACTTGTACATTGTTAAAAATAAAATATTTTGAATTGGCTTCTTTAGAGCACACTTTTTTCAACAGAATTTTGCGATACTTTCCCATGACTGATTAAACTTCGGAGATTTTCCTCCCAATCAACTGCCTAATTTCTTGATAATTTCCTTCTGTGACCAAATGAAGAATTTCGCTATTTTTTTAAATGTAAATTTCATCATTAGGTCGTGGGAAAAATGCAATTTTTTCAATTGGTCGTGCGAGAAAAAAACTAGAAATCCACCAGTTGATTATGGTAAAAAATTCCTATAGTACTTCCCATCACACAGAAAAAATTGCGTAATTCACCCACTGATCGCATTAAAAAACTTGCAAGTTTTGCAAGTAAGTTGTGGCGGAAAATACGGGCTGTAGGCAAATGTGGCAGGGCGCAGGGTCCAACAGCCCTCTTAACTCGTTTATGTGCTTGCTTGTATGGCACTCACAAGCTAATGTTAAACCAATGGCAACATTCTTATAAATTTCACAATTGTATTTCAATTTGCTACTTTTTGTTTATTTGACATATTTGCATTTTTTTTCCACTTATGTGAAAATATATTTTTTAAAAAAGCAACCAAAATAGAAAAACCACAAAATTAAGATGTCAAATAACCTATGCAAAAAAGAAAAAAAGACATTTAAAAGAAAAATTAAGGATATTGTCATTGGTTTAACATTAGCTTGTGAGTATTGTAACATGACAGTGTACTAAGCTCATTCAATATCCTCATATGCAAAAAACATTTAAAAGAAAAAGGAATGATATTGTCATTGGTTTAACATTTGCTTGTGAGTATAGTAAATGACAGTGTACTAAGCTCATTCAATATCCTCCTATCAAAAAACATTTAAAAGAATAATTAAGGATATCGTCATTGGTTTAACATTAGCTTGTGAGTATTGTAACATGACAGTGTACTAAGCTCATTCAATATCCTTCGTAATAAATGAAAAAATCATTTAAAAAATTGAAACGCATATGAAAACTCGGCTGAATCCCAAAACAGCCGAGACACATGGCATCGTTCAATTTGGCGAGGCGATAAATGGATCTTTGTTGTTACCAGTTCGTTTCGTAAATTCTTTCCACGCCTTCAGTTGTGTGATCTTGAATTTGGATTGGTTGAATGGGATTGGTTGATTTCTTGTGTATTGGATGGCTACGCCTACGTTTGACAACTCGACTCCACATGTTTTGTAATTTGGGTACAACGAGGTGCGAGACGAGGTGTAGAAGAAAGACGTTTTGTAATTGTAAAATTAAATGACGGTAAGGCTAGAGTTTGTTATTGTTAATATATTTTGCTGTTTTTAGTTGTAAAATTTTAAAGTTAAATTATCTGTGTAATTTAGTTTGAAATTGTGAGTATTTGTTCTTTTTTTTTTTTTTTTTTTTTTTTTTTTTTTTTTTTTTTTTGCTGGAAAGTTAAATGAAGTTTATCGATGCTGGACAGATAATTACACCTGTTTATTTTCTAATTAATTTACATCCAAAATTGTTAATTGGTCCAAATGAACCGAGCAACCTCATAGTAAATTGGTATATAATTTTATATACCTTAGATAAATTCAAATAACATAAGTGATCGTAATTACATAATTCTAGTAGAAGAGCAACGCGAAGCATTAATAAAATTAAATTATAATTCGCGTCAAAATGTAATTATTAAATTTTAAATAATTACGAATAAAATTAAGAGTTTGCGTTGTGAATTATTTAGACGAACTCTTCCACTTATGAATTAAACTAAAATTTAAGCTGTAAAAAAATAAATTGACACACCTTAAACATTATCAATTAAATAATTACAGAAACTTTTTAAAACTTGATTAAATATTTTATTTACATTGAACACAACTATATACAGAAATAGATAATATTATTTCAAAAAAAAAGAAAGCAACACCTTTGTTTGCTTCTCATTATTTTAAGTATATTTAATCTTTAAAAAAAAAAAAACATATTTTCATTTAATCTTATTATTATATATTTTTCTTTTTGCTAACAAAATAATTCTCTTTCATTTTTTAAATTACCTTAATTATATTTAATTATTGGTTTTGTCGGATCTCAGATTACTCTCTACCATAACATATCAGAAAAGTATATTTATAATTTTTCATATGATTTTAAGTGGTAACAGAAAAAAGTTTAAGGAAGTTTTTTTTTTTTTTTATATACGGGATGGTGGCCTTTATTCATCAAATTCAGAGTTGTCGCGTTGCTAAGGATCAAATCCTTATGTCATCAGGAATTCGCTTCGTACCAGAGCGGCGATATCGGGATGGCAGGATGCATAGCTACGGACCTCTGTAGAACAAGCCACTTTATTTTAACATCAGGAAGACATCCTCAATTAGGCTTACTTAGGCTCACTCCGATATGTACATCTCGCCTGGGCATTACTAGGGCTTTCAGGAGAGCTCCTGCGTCCTCTACATCTTTTTTCAGACTCTCTTTTTTAAACCTTATTCCTCTGGCACACCAACTTCTGCAGTGGGTGGAACTATTTTGTCTAGTCCACTCTTATTGGATGTGAGAAGATTTTGCATTATCCTTCGATAGGCCTATTGGCTAACAGTCTGCAAATGGCCCCTTACATATACTTGAATATTATTATCTGCCTTAAAGTTTGGGTGGTCTGAAAAGCCATAAATTTATCCCAACACTTTTATTAAGGCCATAAATTTATTCCAACGTTTTTATTATTTTACGATTTCTAATTATACACCACTTTCCATTGGCTTGTCATAAAACGACACCATGGCGTCTGGCTATTGTTGTTATCTGAGATCCGAACTCTATTCAACATTATACATTCATTTTACAATACAACAATTTTTAAAAATATATATTTAATATTTAAAATCAACTTAATAATTATTGTATGAACTTACACTCCTATTTTACTTAAATATATAAACATTATAATTTTACACTCATAATTATATTTTATAAAAAATATTTATACAAACAGAAATAACAAATTACGCAATTTTACTTTGATTTAACCAACATGGTGCGGGAACATATCATTGTTATATGTTGCCCAGCATCTCTCCCGGTGGTCAGAAAAAAAAAATAAAAACTGATTGCTGGTTTTATTTATTTTTTTTTGTAAAGCATAAAAGAATGTACGTGTCCATATGACTGTGTATCTACACAGTTTTTGAACTAAGTCTGTAAAGTTCAATTATCAATGGTTCTGGTATATTTTATAAGAAGTTCTTCTATTTTTCATAACAGAAAGTTCAACACATGATAGCATAGTTGTCTGTTGACATTCACATTTATAGAAGACCTCTGTACTGAAAATCTGACGTCTTTCTCGAAGCCTTTTTTCTTTACCACACACATGTTTAATAATTTTGTAACTTTACAGTTTTAAATGCCCAAAATACATTCAAAGCTATAATTTTGTATGAAACTAATATGCCGAAATAAACCTAATTACAAGAAAAACAATGGCATACACATTTGACATATTATTTCATCACATACAACCTTATGACACAGTGTTTCATTTAAAACACATTTTATACTGAATAAAAGTAGATACAATGCTTGTCGTATGACATGTTATTTTTCACATAATTAATCTGATGTATTCAAATTATAATCAGAAAAATATTGTATACAAACTGGTTACATTATTTTATTTATTTATTTGTTACTTCTAACATGTATGATACGTGAACATATACAAGCTATTTCATCTCCTTTAATATATCATTACGTAATGTTCTCCAACTTTCAAAACAGGGTAGAGAAAAAAAAGGAGAGAAGGAGAAGCGAATAAAACCAGTTTTTGACCGTCCCCGATCCTCCCGAAAAGTGGGGGTAGGTCAAGCTACTAATCACTTTCTGCGAGGTGGTTTGTGCTGTGACACAATTTTACGACTTCCAAAAGTATGTATTTAAAACCATTTCATGCTTGTAATTACCTTATTAATTAGTATAATTTCTTGATATACTTTCTTCTTAACTGACTGTCCATGCCTGTATGTAATTTTTAACATAATCTATGCATAAACAGTGTATGTATTTGTATCATATCTAATGTAAACCTTCTGCTTTTTTTATTATTTTGTAGGGGAAAATGGCGATTCTAGCATTTGAATTCTCCTGCCTCATACTGCAACTGAAGCGAGCGTGGCTTTTTATGCTGTCAGGTTCAAATCTAAACCAAATTGCCTTTCAGGATTTAAAAAAAAATGCATATAATTTTCTTTAACTGATTACATTGTATATTTTTAGACCTTTCTAACAAACACAAATTTTGATTCATGATATTGTTTACTATTAAAATGTAAACAACACGGAAAAATGACTTCTACAGCCTATCAAAATGCAAAATATGCATTACGCTGACCTTAAAAATGCACCTTCATTTAATACTATTAAATAGTGTTGTCAGAAAATACAATTGACGAAGAAGAGAACAATTTTTTTTGTCTTTAATTCTTATTTATTTAGCCAACAATTCTATCTTAAAAGATTGTTAAATTTTCAGATTTATTTATTTACTGAATGAAATAAAAATTTATTTATTCAAAAATTAATTTATCATTAACATTCCGTATGTGAATTCTACTGTCTAAAATTTAATGATATGTTTAAAAATAAAAGATAATAAATTATTATTATTAATCAAACATTAATAATTATTATTTAATTATAAAAAAATGTACTTAATACACTTGTATAATTAAAAAAAAAACAAAAGCAAATGATAATTACTACGTAACATCGTATGCAGCCATCTATGAGTACCCGGCCGGACCAAAGAACTTCTGCCAGCAGAAAAAATCTTTGCATACTCACAAACAACCACATCCAATTTTTTTATAGATCAAGTTTTTAAAATAATTACTGTACGTACTAAAAAAAAAAATTAAGTAAATAAATTTATTAAGCCATACTACCTATTTTAATAAAAAATAAGGCCAATATATATAAATATATTTATTTATGTATTTTGTTTTCTTATGTTAAATTGGCCAAATTATATAAAAAAAAAAAAAAAAAAATTATGAACTCACACACTCACATTTATCAATACTATGTATATTTATATGTGTTAAATTTAGAATTGCATTTAATTCTAAGGGAAAGTAAAGAGAAAAAAAAATGCTTAAATTCTAAAATAACATAAATTTATAAAATATTTTATTTAAAAAAAAAAATCTAATTTCTAGCTGATTTCAGCAAGATGTCATTTAATATTTATATTAAATAATTTTGCTTATACATTTTATTAATTATTAAATTTGCATATTTTTATATATGCAATAAAAATATAAGAGTCTTACATAAAATTTTACACTATAACAATGTTATTAATTAATTTAACTTGGATTTAAGCCTACTTTAATTCTAATTGAATACCGTTAATAAAAGTAAATTAGCTTATCAAACTAAATATAATATAAACTATGTTTGTCTAATGTTAATTTTGCTGAAAATTCCATAAATTTTAACTGTAAATGCTAATTGCTATAACTTTTGTTATTTATTTTGAAAACAACACCAACTTATATTTTTATTTATTATTTTTTTTTATTAAATCTAGGAACTATACACTGAGCTAGACACTCCATAAATGTGTAAAACCTAAAAATCAAAAGTTTTCCTAAATAAAACTCAAAATGCTGCTTTTTACAATATAATATTACTAATTTTATTGTTTCTGAGCATCACATCTAGTAATTATACCATACTTAATTTTTTCTTCGATTCCTTTTTCAGACAAGAATCCTGAAATTTATAACTAAGTGATGACCTTGATTTACCTTGATGAATTGATAAATTTTCTACAAAAATTTTGTTGGTGTTGGTGCATACCCAGCCGTAGGCCAAAATTGCACCCTATACAGAAAGCCTTTGGTGAGAAAATTTTAATTTTACTTCAATTAATTATTTGTGTAATTTTTTTACTATAATTTTGTGTGCAATCATATTGAAATAACTTGCCTTGTCCACTGTTATACATATATATGTTTTTTTTTAAAAACCAATGTGCTACACCAAAATCCTTTTTTTTTAAATTTTTTATAACACTTTTGTTCATAAAACTTATCCCTGCTGTCTAAATTCTAGACTTTAGCATATAAGTTGTAATTGAACTACCGGAATAAATCTTAGCACTTTTTGTATATTTTATTATATTTAGGCTTATAGCTGACCGCTATCCTAATATAGAGTGCACTAATAATTTATTCCTTGTCAACCATATATTTATATAAGAGAAAAATATATATATGAGTATGCTATAAAGCTGTTCTAACTACCCTGAACCTATAGCTTACACCAACTCATTTTAAAGAGTAATTCTGAAATTCTGTCATCTAAATTGTAAGGCTATTAGCAAAGGCTACCCTTATAGAAGACAGAAAAAAATTCTCTTTTTTTTTTAATTACTCCAACATTATTCACTATTATATTAAGTTTTAATGTTATTTGGCTTTGTTAAGATTTTATATTTTCTAATTCATATTCGAAAAGAAAAAAAAATATGTAACTTTTGCCTAGAGAGAAATATTTCACTGCTCCAGTGAAGTTTTGTGAAGCACATTACGTAATTTTATAAGTATATTTTCGGGTGCGCCCTGCACATTTGCTCAATATTGTAACCCTGAGACAAATTGGCGTTCCCATGTTCCTATCCTTTCTTATTATTATTTTGAATTTTAAAAAGGCAAGTTATTAATTTTGTTTCAATTTTTTTACCTAAAAGAGAAAAATCTATTTTTAAATTTTGAAAATTTTTAAATTTTGAAATTCGATTAATTATGTATTTTGTTTTATTTTTAATACCAATTCATATCCCTTACTTGTCCCTTTGATCATCAGTTTTACCCTTTTTATTATACTTTTTTGGATACTTTTGAGCATTCTCTTTTAAGTTCTCATTTTTATCCTCATTTGGATAATAACTGGCATGACTCTGAGATTGACTATTCCTATATGGCACATGCTGAGGGAAGTAATTTGGTGGGGGTGGGGGATATGGAGAATATCCATAGTAACCACCTGTGGGTGCATAAGATTGAAAATGCCATTGCTGGTTTGGGTTAACCAATCTAGGATTAAAATTCGCTCTCGGTTGATACTGTCCATTATAAGAGTACCTTTTATTAAAATGCCGACCTGCGAAATCTCTGCTACCCTTATATGTATTTTTATTATCATTTTTGTACCAGCACGTTTCCAAAGTATGCGAATTTTTTTTTACATAATTCGCACCATCTGCTTGCTGCAGTGTCTTTTGTTTTAACTTTCAAATTGTTTATTTCGGAAGTCAAAATTTTAATTTGCTCCGCGCTTTCCATATTTAATTTTAACAATTTGTCCAAATTTTCCTCAGTGGAGGTTTTTGTAATCGAATTAATTTCCTTTGATGCAACTTGATTGTATGCATCTTCCATTTGTTTCGCAAATTTACATGCGTCGTTGAAATTTTTCGGCGCCATTCTTCGAATGTCCAAACTTAAATCTGCCCTAACTGATTCTAAAAATCTTGTGAATTTTATCATTTCAAATAAACTACCATTACCGTTGTCAATATTTTGGCCACTTTTATCTAGGTAAAGTTTTGCAGCCGCATTGAATTCACTGATAAAATCAGCGATAGCCTGCGCAGGTTTTTGCCTAAGAGAAAAAAAAATTGCTTTGAGCCGCAGAAAAACTTGTTTTAGTAGAAAAAGTATCGATTAATTTTTCTTTAAATTTACCATAGTCTTTTTCTGTATTAAGATTTTCTTCATTAGCTAATTTATCTCTAGCACTACCGACTAACTTTGTCTTTAAGAGCGCAAGTTTCGAAACATTCTCTAATTCCGTTTGTTTAATTAGATTATCGAATTCGTTCACAAAAAATTTAATATTAGACTCTTTCTTTCCATCAAAGACGGGGATACAATTCAACAGCGTATCAACACTAGCTTGAGTCATTGTATTCTTTTTAGTTTTTTGTAGCGAATAATTTAGAGAAATAATTTTATTTTTCTGTCCTCTGGTTTTAACTCCAGAGGTATTTAAATCTACACTTCTCCTTTTAAATTTTCACTTATTGTTGGGCATAACCTTTTAACAGAATATTTCTGTTTATCATACTTTTTTCTCTATATTGCAACATATGTATGAAAATATTCTAGATTGCATAAATACATAAAAACAACAGCACTAAAATTTAAAAAAAATATCTTAGGAGATGAAGTTGTTTTGTAGATTATTCTTTTACACACATAAATACCCCTAAAATGTTTATAATACACGTATATATAAAAAACAACATAATTTCATTTAACAGAAAAATATCTGTCTTTTTCTACAGAAACAACAATCTTATTTTTTTTTTGTAAATATTGTACTACTACTTCGTAGTACGACTCATAAATTTTCTTTTGTATCAAGGTGATACAATTTCAAAAATCATGATCTATTGACATTTCAATCATTTTTATACCAGTCATATTATAAAATTTTACTCATTCTTCTTCTTATTATTATTTATACATTATATTAAAAAAAATTATTTTTACAAATGTGTCATCTGTGATGTGAATGCCATTATTTCTCAATGGTAACTGAGATCCAACCAAAAGTGAAAAGAGAGAGAAAAAAAAAATTGTAATTCCTAAATTTACCTATTATAAATCCCAGAATTATTTTTTTCATTTCCTTTTTTTTTTGCTAACATACATTATTCATTTTATTTATATAAAATTATTATATGTGTGTCATTATTGTTACAATAATAAAATTAATTTTAATAAAATTTTAATCAATTAAACTTACATACCTACAATATCTTTAAAATTGTGACATTAAAATAATACTTAAATTTATTTTCCTTTATTATTATTATTATTATTATTATTTCTAATGACCTCAGATGAACGTTCCTGAGTCATAGCACCATTTTACTATGAAGGGGGGGGGGGGGATGCTGGACAGATAATTACACCTGTTTATTTTCTAATTAATTTACATCCAAAATTGTTAATTGGTCCAAATCAACCGAGCAACTTCATAGTAAATTGGTATATAATTTTATATACCTTAGATAAATTCAAATAACATAAGTGATCGTAATTACATAATTCTAGTAGAAGAGCAACGCGAAGCATTAATAAAATTAAATTATAATTCGCGTCAAAATGTAATTATTAAATTTTAAATAATTACGAATAAAATTAAGAGTTTGCGTTGTGAATTATTTAGACGAACTCTTCCACTTATGAATTAAACTAAATTTTAAGCTGTAAAAAAATAAATTGACACACCTTAAACATTATCAATTAAATAATTACAGAAAATTTTTAAAACTTGATTAAATATTTTATTTACATTGAACACAACTATATACAGAAATAGATAATATTATTTCAAAAAAAAAGAAAGCAACACCTTTGTTTGCTTCTCATTATTTTAAGTATATTTAATCTTTAAAAAAAAAAAAAAAACATATTTTCATTTAATCTTATTATTATATATTTTTCTTTTTGCTAACAAAATAATTCTCTTTCATTTTTAAATTACCTTAATTATATTTAATTATTGGTTTTGTCGGATCTCAGATTACTCTCTACCATAACATATCAGAAAAGTATATTTATAATTTTTCATATGATTTTAAGTGGTAACAGAAAAAAGTTTAAGGAAGTACCTTTTTTTTTATATACGGGATGGTGGCCTTTATTCATCAAATTCAGAGTTGTCGCGTTGCTAAGGATCAAATCCTTATGTCATCAGGAATTCGCTTCGTATCAGAGCGGCGATATCGGGATGGCAGGATGCATAGCTACGGACCTCTGTAGAACAAGCCACTTTATTTTAACATCAGGAAGACATCCTCAATTAGGCTTACTTAGGCTCACTCCGATATGTACATCTCGCCTGGGCATTACTAGGGCTTTCAGGAGAGCTCCTGCGTCCTCTACATCTTTTTTCAGACTCTCTTTTTTAAACCTTATTCCTCTGGCACACCAACTTCTGCAGTGGGTGGAACTATTTTGTCTAGTCCACTCTTATTGTATGTGAGAAGATTTTGCATTATCCTTCGATAGGCCTATTGGCTAACAGTCTGCAAATGGCCCCTTACATATACTTGAATATTATTATCTGCCTTAAAGTTTGGGTGGTCTGAAAAGCCATAAATTTATCCCAACACTTTTATTAAGGCCATAAATTTATTCCAACGTTTTTATTATTTTACGATTTCTAATTATACACCACTTTCCATTGGCTTGTCATAAAACGACACCATGGCGTCTGGCTATTGTTGTTATCTGAGATCCGAACTCTATTCAACATTATACATTCATTTTACAATACAACAATTTTTAAAAATATATATTTAATATTTAAAATCAACTTAATAATTATTGTATGAACTTACACTCCTATTTTACTTAAATATATAAACATTATAATTTTACACTCATAATTATATTTTATAAAAAATATTTATACAAACAGAAATAACAAATTACGCAATTTTACTTTGATTTAACCAACATGGTGCGGGAACATATCATTGTTATATGTTGCCCAGCATCTCTCCCGGTGGTCAGAAAAAAAAAATAAAAACTGATTGCTGGTTTTATTTATTTTTTTTTTGTAAAGCATAAAAGAATGTACGTGTCCATATGACTGTGTATCTACACAGTTTTTGAACTAAGTCTGTAAAGTTCAATTATCAATGGTTCTGGTATATTTTATAAGAAGTTCTTCTATTTTTCATAACAGAAAGTTCAACACATGATAGCATAGTTGTCTGTTGACATTCACATTTATAGAAGACCTCTGTACTGAAAATCTGACGTCTTTCTCGAAGCCTTTTTTCTTTACCACACACATGTTTAATAATTTTGTAACTTTACAGTTTTAAATGCCCAAAATACATTCAAAGCTATAATTTTGTATGAAACTAATATGCCGAAATAAACCTAATTACAAGAAAAACAATGGCATACACATTTGACATATTATTTCATCACATACAACCTTATGACACAGTGTTTCATTTAAAACACATTTTATACTGAATAAAAGTACATACAATGCTTGTCGTATGACATGTTATTTTTCACATAATTATTCTGATGTATTCAAATTATAATCAGAAAAATATTGTATACAAACTGGTTACATTATTTTATTTATTTATTTGTTACTTCTAACATGTATGATACGTGAACATATACAAGCTATTTCATCTCCTTTAATATATCATTACGTAATGTTCTCCAACTTTCAAAACAGGGTAGAGAAAAAAAAAGGAGAGAAGGAGAAGCGAATAAAACCAGTTTTTGACCGTCCCCGATCCTCCCGAAAAGTGGGGGTAGGTCAAGCTACTAATCACTTTCTGCGAGGTGGTTTGTGCTGTGACACAATTTTACGACTTCCAAAAGTATGTATTTAAAACCATTTCATGCTTGTAATTACCTTATTAATTAGTATAATTTCTTGATATACTTTCTTCTTAACTGACTGTCCATGCCTGTATGTAATTTTTAACATAATCTATGCATAAACAGTGTATGTATTTGTATCATATCTAATGTAAACCTTCTGCTTTTTTTATTATTTTGTAGGGGAAAATGGCGATTCTAGCATTTGAATTCTCCTGCCTCATACTGCAACTGAAGCGAGCGTGGCTTTTTATGCTGTCAGGTTCAAATCTAAACCAAATTGCCTTTCAGGATTTAAAAAAAAAATGCATATAATTTTCTTTAACTGATTACATTGTATATTTTTAGACCTTTCTAACAAACACAAATTTTGATTCATGATATTGTTTACTATTAAAATGTAAACAACACGGAAAAATGACTTCTACAGCCTCTCAAAATGCAAAATATGCATTACGCTGACCTTAAAAATGCACCTTCATTTAATACTATTAAATAGTGTTGTCAGAAAATACAATTGACGAAGAAGAGAACAATTTTTTTTGTCTTTAATTCTTATTTATTTAGCCAACAATTCTATCTTAAAAGATTGTTAAATTTTCAGATTTATTTATTTACTGAATGAAATAAAAATTTATTTATTCAAAAATTAATTTATCATTAACATTCCGTATGTGAATTCTACTGTCTAAAATTTAATGATATGTTTAAAAATAAAAGATAATAAATTATTATTATTAATCAAACATTAATAATTATTATTTAATTATAAAAAAATGTACTTAATACACTTGTATAATTAAAAAAAAAAAAAAAAGCAAATGATAATTACTACGTAACATCGTATGCAGCCATCTATGAGTACCCGGCCGGACCAAAGAACTTCTGCCAGCAGAAAAAATCTTTGCATACTCACAAACAACCACATCCAATTTTTTTATAGATCAAGTTTTTAAAATAATTACTGTACGTACTAAAAAAAAAATTAAGTAAATAAATTTATTAAGCCATACTACCTATTTTAATAAAAAATAAGGCCAATATATATAAATATATTTATTTATGTATTTTGTTTTCTTATGTTAAATTGGCCAAATTATATAAAAAAAAAAAAAAATTATGAACTCACACACTCACATTTATCAATACTATGTATATTTATATGTGTTAAATTTAGAATTGCATTTAATTCTAAGGGAAAGTAAAGAGAAAAAAAAATGCTTAAATTCTAAAATAACATAAATTTATAAAATATTTTATTTAAAAAAAAAAAAAAATCTAATTTCTAGCTGATTTCAGCAAGATGTCATTTAATATTTATATTAAATAATTTTGCTTATACATTTTATTAATTATTAAATTTGCATATTTTTATATATGCAATAAAAATATAAGAGTCTTACATAAAATTTTACACTATAACAATGTTATTAATTAATTTAACTTGGATTTAAGCCTACTTTAATTCTAATTGAATACCGTTAATAAAAGTAAATTAGCTTATCAAGCTAAATATAATATAAACTATGTTTGTCTAATGTTAATTTTGCTGAAAATTCCATAAATTTTAACTGTAAATGCTAATTGCTATAACTTTTGTTATTTATTTTGAAAACAACACCAACTTATATTTTTATTTATTATTTTTTTTTAATAAAACTAGGAACTATACACTGAGCTAGACACTCCATAAATGTGTAAAACCTAAAAATCAAAAGTTTTCCTAAATAAAACTCAAAATGCTGCTTTTTACAATATAATATTACTAATTTTATTGTTTCTGAGCATCACATCTAGTAATTATACCATACTTAATTTTTTCTTCGATTCCTTTTTCAGACAAGAATCCTGAAATTTATAACTAAGTGATGACCTTGATTTACCTTGATGAATTGATAAATTTTCTACAAAAATTTTGTTGGTGTTGGTGCATACCCAGCCGTAGGCCAAAATTGCACCCTATACAGAAAGCCTTTGGTGAGAAAATTTTAATTTTACTTCAATTAATTATTTGTGTAATTTTTTTACTATAATTTTGTGTGCAATCATATTGAAATAACTTGCCTTGTCCACTGTTATACATATATATGTTTTTTTTTAAAACCAATGTGCTACACCAAAATCCTTTTTTTAAAATTTTTTATAACACTTTTGTTCATAAAACTTATCCCTGCTGTCTAAATTCTAGACTTTAGCATATAAGTTGTAATTGAACTACCGGAATAAATCTTAGCACTTTTTGTATATTTTATTATATTTAGGCTTATAGCTGACCGCTATCCTAATATAGAGTGCACTAATAATTTATTCCTTGTCAACCATATATTTATATAAGAAAAAAGTATATATATGAGTATGCTATAAAGCTGTTCTAACTACCCTGAACCTATAGCTTACACCAACTCATTTTAAAGAGTAATTCTGAAATTCTGTCATCTAAATTGTAAGGCTATTAGCAAAGGCTACCCTTATAGAAGACAGAAAAAAATTCTCTTTTTTTTTTAATTACTCCAACATTATTCACTATTAAATTAAGTTTTAATGTTATTTGGCTTTGTTAAGATTTTATATTTTCTAATTCATATTCGAAAAGAAAAAAAAATATATAACTTTTGCCTAGAGAGAAATATTTCACTGCTCCAGTGAAGTTTTGTGAAGCACATTACGTAATTTTATAAGTATATTTTCGGGTGCGCCCTGCACATTTGCTCAATATTGTAACCCTGAGACAAATTGGCGTTCCCATGTTCCTATCCTTTCTTATTATTATTTTGAATTTTAAAAAGGCAAGTTATTAATTTTGTTTCAATTTTTTTACCTAAAAGAGAAAAATCTATTTTTAAATTTTGAAAATTTTTAAATTTTGAAATTCGATTAATTATGTATTTTGTTTTATTTTTAATACCAATTCATATCCCTTACTTGTCCCTTTGATCATCAGTTTTACCCTTTTTATTATACTTTTTTGGATACTTTTGAGCATTCTCTTTTAAGTTCTCATTTTTATCCTCATTTGGATAATAACTGGCATGACTCTGAGATTGACTATTCCTATATGGCACATGCTGAGGGAAGTAATTTGGTGGGGGTGGGGGATATGGAGAATATCCATAGTAACCACCTGTGGGTGCATAAGATTGAAAATGCCATTGCTGGTTTGGGTTAACCAATCTAGGATTAAAATTCGCTCTCGGTTGATACTGTCCATTATAAGAGTACCTTTTATTAAAATGCCGACCTGCGAAATCTCTGCTACCCTTATATGTATTTTTATTATCATTTTTGTACCAGCACGTTTCCAAAGTATGCGAATTTTTTTTTACATAATTCGCACCATCTGCTTGCTGCAGTGTCTTTTGTTTTAACTTTCAAATTGTTTATTTCGGAAGTCAAAATTTTAATTTGCTCCGCGCTTTCCATATTTAATTTTAACAATTTGTCCAAATTTTCCTCAGTGGAGGTTTTTGTAATCGAATTAATTTCCTTTGATGCAACTTGATTGTATGCATCTTCCATTTGTTTCGCAAATTTACATGCGTCGTTGAAATTTTTCGGCGCCATTCTTCGAATGTCCAAACTTAAATCTGCCCTAACTGATTCTAAAAATCTTGTGAATTTTATCATTTCAAATAAACTACCATTACCGTTGTCAATATTTTGGCCACTTTTATCTAGGTAAAGTTTTGCAGCCGCATTGAATTCACTGATAAAATCAGCGATAGCCTGCGCAGGTTTTTGCCTAAGAGAAAAAAAAATTGCTTTGAGCCGCAGAAAAACTTGTTTTAGTAGAAAAAGTATCGATTAATTTTTCTTTAAATTTACCATAGTCTTTTTCTGTATTAAGATTTTCTTCATTAGCTAATTTATCTCTAGCACTACCGACTAACTTTGTCTTTAAGAGCGCAAGTTTCGAAACATTCTCTAATTCCGTTTGTTTAATTAGATTATCGAATTCGTTCACAAAAAATTTAATATTAGACTCTTTCTTTCCATCAAAGACGGGGATACAATTCAACAGCGTATCAACACTAGCTTGAGTCATTGTATTCTTTTTAGTTTTTTGTAGCGAATAATTTAGAGAAATAATTTTATTTTTCTGTCCTCTGGTTTTAACTCCAGAGGTATTTAAATCTACACTTCTCCTTTTAAATTTTCACTTATTGTTGGGCATAACCTTTTAACAGAATATTTCTGTTTATCATACTTTTTTCTCTATATTGCAACATATGTATGAAAATATTCTAGATTGCATAAATACATAAAAACAACAGCACTAAAATTTAAAAAAAATATCTTAGGAGATGAAGTTGTTTTGTAGATTATTCTTTTACACACATAAATACCCCTAAAATGTTTATAATACACGTATATATAAAAAACAACATAATTTCATTTAACAGAAAAATATCTGTCTTTTTCTACAGAAACAACAATCTTATTTTTTTTTTGTAAATATTGTACTACTACTTCGTAGTACGACTCATAAATTTTCTTTTGTATCAAGGTGATACAATTTCAAAAATCATGATCTATTGACATTTCAATCATTTTTATACCAGTCATATTATAAAATTTTACTCATTCTTCTTCTTATTATTATTTATACATTATATTAAAAAAAAATATTTTTACAAATGTGTCATCTGTGATGTGAATGCCATTATTTCTCAATGGTAACTGAGATCCAACCAAAAGTGAAAAGAGAGAGAAAAAAAAAATTGTAATTCCTAAATTTACCTATTATAAATCCCAGAATTATTTTTTTCATTTCCTTTTTTTTTTGCTAACATACATTATTCATTTTATTTATATAAAATTATTATATGTGTGTCATTATTGTTACAATAATAAAATTAATTTTAATAAAATTTTAATCAATTAAACTTACATACCTACAATATCTTTAAAATTGTGACATTAAAATAATACTTAAATTTATTTTCCTTTATTATTATTATTATTATTATTATTTCTAATGACCTCAGATGAACGTTCCTGAGTCATAGCACCATTTTACTATGAAGGGGGGGGGGATGCTGGACAGATAATTACACCTGTTTATTTTCTAATTAATTTACATCCAAAATTGTTAATTGGTCCAAATCAACCGAGCAACTTCATAGTAAATTGGTATATAATTTTATATACCTTAGATAAATTCAGATAACATAAGTGATCGTAATTACATAATTCTAGTAGAAGAGCAACGCGAAGCATTAATAAAATTAAATTATAATTCGCGTCAAAATGTAATTATTAAATTTTAAATAATTACGAATAAAATTAAGAGTTTGCGTTGTGAATTATTTAGACGAACTCTTCCACTTATGAATTAAACTAAATTTTAAGCTGTAAAAAAAAAAATTGACACACCTTAAACATTATCAATTAAATAATTACAGAAAATTTTTAAAACTTGATTAAATATTTTATTTACATTGAACACAACTATATACAGAAATAGATAATATTATTTCAAAAAAAAGAAAGCAACACCTTTGTTTGCTTCTAATCATTTTAAGTATATTTAATCTTTAAAAAAAAAAAAAAAAAAAAACCATATTTTCATTTAATCTTATTATTATATATTTTTCTTTTTGCTAACAAAATAATTCTCTTTCATTTTTAAATTACCTTAATTATATTTAATTATTGGTTTTGTCGGATCTCAGATTACTCTCTACCATAACATATCAGAAAAGTATATTTATAATTTTTCATATGATTTTAAGTGGTAACAGAAAAAAGTTTAAGGAAGTACCTTTTTTTTATATACGGGATGGTGGCCTTTATTCATCAAATTCAGAGTTGTCGCGTTGCTAAGGATCAAATCCTTATGTCATCAGGAATTCGCTTCGTATCAGAGCGGCGATATCAGGATGGCAGGATGCATAGCTACGGACCTCTGTAGAACAATCCACTTTATTTTAACATCAGGAAGACATCCTCAATTAGGCTTGCTTAGGCTCACTCCGATATGTACATCAGGAAGACATCCTCAATTAGGCTTTCTTAGGCTCACTCCGATATGTACATCTCGCCTGGGCATTACTAGGGCTTTCAGGATTCATTGCACGGGCTTTCAGGAGAGCTCCTGCGTCCTCTACATCTTTTTTCAGACTCTCTTTTTTAAACCTTATTCCTCTGGCACACCAACTTCTGCAGTGGGTGGAACTATTTTGTCTAGTCCACTCTTATTGGATGTGAGAAGATTTTGCATTATCCTTCGATAGGCCTATTGGCTAACAGTCTGCAAATGGCCCCTTACATATACTTGAATATTATTATCTGCCTTAAAGTTTGGGTGGTCTGAAAAGCCATAAATTTATCCCAACACTTTTATTAAGGCCATAAATTTATTCCAACGTTTTTATTATTTTACGATTTCTAATTATACACCACTTTCCATTGGCTTGTCATAAAACGACACCATGGCGTCTGGCTATTGTTGTTATCTGAGATCCGAACTCTATTCAACATTATACATTCATTTTACAATACAACAATTTTTAAAAATATATATTTAATATTTAAAATCAACTTAATAATTATTGTATGAACTTACACTCCTATTTTACTTAAATATATAAACATTATAATTTTACACTCATAATTATATTTTATAAAAAATATTTATACAAACAGAAATAACAAATTACGCAATTTTACTTTGATTTAACCAACATGGTGCGGGAACATATCATTGTTATATGTTGCCCAGCATCTCTCCCGGTGGTCAGAAAAAAAAAATAAAAACTGATTGCTGGTTTTATTTATTTTTTTTTTGTAAAGCATAAAAGAATGTACGTGTCCATATGACTGTGTATCTACACAGTTTTTGAACTAAGTCTGTAAAGTTCAATTATCAATGGTTCTGGTATATTTTATAAGAAGTTCTTCTATTTTTCATAACAGAAAGTTCAACACATGATAGCATAGTTGTCTGTTGACATTCACATTTATAGAAGACCTCTGTACTGAAAATCTGACGTCTTTCTCGAAGCCTTTTTTCTTTACCACACACATGTTTAATAATTTTGTAACTTTACAGTTTTAAATGCCCAAAATACATTCAAAGCTATAATTTTGTATGAAACTAATATGCCGAAATAAACCTAATTACAAGAAAAACAATGGCATACACATTTGACATATTATTTCATCACATACAACCTTATGACACAGTGTTTCATTTAAAACACATTTTATACTGAATAAAAGTACATACAATGCTTGTCGTATGACATGTTATTTTTCACATAATTATTCTGATGTATTCAAATTATAATCAGAAAAATATTGTATACAAACTGGTTACATTATTTTATTTATTTATTTGTTACTTCTAACATGTATGATACGTGAACATATACAAGCTATTTCATCTCCTTTAATATATCATTACGTAATGTTCTCCAACTTTCAAAACAGGGTAGAGAAAAAAAAAGGAGAGAAGGAGAAGCGAATAAAACCAGTTTTTGACCGTCCCCGATCCTCCCGAAAAGTGGGGGTAGGTCAAGCTACTAATCACTTTCTGCGAGGTGGTTTGTGCTGTGACACAATTTTACGACTTCCAAAAGTATGTATTTAAAACCATTTCATGCTTGTAATTACCTTATTAATTAGTATAATTTCTTGATATACTTTCTTCTTAACTGACTGTCCATGCCTGTATGTAATTTTTAACATAATCTATGCATAAACAGTGTATGTATTTGTATCATATCTAATGTAAACCTTCTGCTTTTTTTATTATTTTGTAGGGGAAAATGGCGATTCTAGCATTTGAATTCTCCTGCCTCATACTGCAACTGAAGCGAGCGTGGCTTTTTATGCTGTCAGGTTCAAATCTAAACCAAATTGCCTTTCAGGATTTAAAAAAAAAATGCATATAATTTTCTTTAACTGATTACATTGTATATTTTTAGACCTTTCTAACAAACACAAATTTTGATTCATGATATTGTTTACTATTAAAATGTAAACAACACGGAAAAATGACTTCTACAGCCTCTCAAAATGCAAAATATGCATTACGCTGACCTTAAAAATGCACCTTCATTTAATACTATTAAATAGTGTTGTCAGAAAATACAATTGACGAAGAAGAGAATCTATCTATGAATTTTATCATTTCAAATAAACTACCATTACCGTTGTCAATATTTTGGCCACTTTTATCTAGGTAAAGTTTTGCAGCCGCATTGAATTCACTGATAAAATCAGCGATAGCCTGCGCAGGTTTTTGCCTAAGAGAAAAAAAAATTGCTTTGAGCCGCAGAAAAACTTGTTTTAGTAGAAAAAGTATCGATTAATTTTTCTTTAAATTTACCATAGTCTTTTTCTGTATTAAGATTTTCTTCATTAGCTAATTTATCTCTAGCACTACCGACTAACTTTGTCTTTAAGAGCGCAAGTTTCGAAACATTCTCTAATTCCGTTTGTTTAATTAGATTATCGAATTCGTTCACAAAAAATTTAATATTAGACTCTTTCTTTCCATCAAAGACGGGGATACAATTCAACAGCGTATCAACACTAGCTTGAGTCATTGTATTCTTTTTAGTTTTTTGTAGCGAATAATTTAGAGAAATAATTTTATTTTTCTGTCCTCTGGTTTTAACTCCAGAGGTATTTAAATCTACACTTCTCCTTTTAAATTTTCACTTATTGTTGGGCATAACCTTTTAACAGAATATTTCTGTTTATCATACTTTTTTCTCTATATTGCAACATATGTATGAAAATATTCTAGATTGCATAAATACATAAAAACAACAGCACTAAAATTTAAAAAAAATATCTTAGGAGATGAAGTTGTTTTGTAGATTATTCTTTTACACACATAAATACCCCTAAAATGTTTATAATACACGTATATATAAAAAACAACATAATTTCATTTAACAGAAAAATATCTGTCTTTTTCTACAGAAACAACAATCTTATTTTTTTTTTGTAAATATTGTACTACTACTTCGTAGTACGACTCATAAATTTTCTTTTGTATCAAGGTGATACAATTTCAAAAATCATGATCTATTGACATTTCAATCATTTTTATACCAGTCATATTATAAAATTTTACTCATTCTTCTTCTTATTATTATTTATACATTATATTAAAAAAAAATATTTTTACAAATGTGTCATCTGTGATGTGAATGCCATTATTTCTCAATGGTAACTGAGATCCAACCAAAAGTGAAAAGAGAGAGAAAAAAAAAATTGTAATTCCTAAATTTACCTATTATAAATCCCAGAATTATTTTTTTCATTTCCTTTTTTTTTTGCTAACATACATTATTCATTTTATTTATATAAAATTATTATATGTGTGTCATTATTGTTACAATAATAAAATTAATTTTAATAAAATTTTAATCAATTAAACTTACATACCTACAATATCTTTAAAATTGTGACATTAAAATAATACTTAAATTTATTTTCCTTTATTATTATTATTATTATTATTATTTCTAATGACCTCAGATGAACGTTCCTGAGTCATAGCACCATTTTACTATGAAGGGGGGGGGGATGCTGGACAGATAATTACACCTGTTTATTTTCTAATTAATTTACATCCAAAATTGTTAATTGGTCCAAATCAACCGAGCAACTTCATAGTAAATTGGTATATAATTTTATATACCTTAGATAAATTCAGATAACATAAGTGATCGTAATTACATAATTCTAGTAGAAGAGCAACGCGAAGCATTAATAAAATTAAATTATAATTCGCGTCAAAATGTAATTATTAAATTTTAAATAATTACGAATAAAATTAAGAGTTTGCGTTGTGAATTATTTAGACGAACTCTTCCACTTATGAATTAAACTAAATTTTAAGCTGTAAAAAAAAAAATTGACACACCTTAAACATTATCAATTAAATAATTACAGAAAATTTTTAAAACTTGATTAAATATTTTATTTACATTGAACACAACTATATACAGAAATAGATAATATTATTTCAAAAAAAAGAAAGCAACACCTTTGTTTGCTTCTAATCATTTTAAGTATATTTAATCTTTAAAAAAAAAAAAAAAAAAAAACCATATTTTCATTTAATCTTATTATTATATATTTTTCTTTTTGCTAACAAAATAATTCTCTTTCATTTTTAAATTACCTTAATTATATTTAATTATTGGTTTTGTCGGATCTCAGATTACTCTCTACCATAACATATCAGAAAAGTATATTTATAATTTTTCATATGATTTTAAGTGGTAACAGAAAAAAGTTTAAGGAAGTACCTTTTTTTTATATACGGGATGGTGGCCTTTATTCATCAAATTCAGAGTTGTCGCGTTGCTAAGGATCAAATCCTTATGTCATCAGGAATTCGCTTCGTATCAGAGCGGCGATATCAGGATGGCAGGATGCATAGCTACGGACCTCTGTAGAACAATCCACTTTATTTTAACATCAGGAAGACATCCTCAATTAGGCTTGCTTAGGCTCACTCCGATATGTACATCAGGAAGACATCCTCAATTAGGCTTTCTTAGGCTCACTCCGATATGTACATCTCGCCTGGGCATTACTAGGGCTTTCAGGATTCATTGCACGGGCTTTCAGGAGAGCTCCTGCGTCCTCTACATCTTTTTTCAGACTCTCTTTTTTAAACCTTATTCCTCTGGCACACCAACTTCTGCAGTGGGTGGAACTATTTTGTCTAGTCCACTCTTATTGGATGTGAGAAGATTTTGCATTATCCTTCGATAGGCCTATTGGCTAACAGTCTGCAAATGGCCCCTTACATATACTTGAATATTATTATCTGCCTTAAAGTTTGGGTGGTCTGAAAAGCCATAAATTTATCCCAACACTTTTATTAAGGCCATAAATTTATTCCAACGTTTTTATTATTTTACGATTTCTAATTATACACCACTTTCCATTGGCTTGTCATAAAACGACACCATGGCGTCTGGCTATTGTTGTTATCTGAGATCCGAACTCTATTCAACATTATACATTCATTTTACAATACAACAATTTTTAAAAATATATATTTAATATTTAAAATCAACTTAATAATTATTGTATGAACTTACACTCCTATTTTACTTAAATATATAAACATTATAATTTTACACTCATAATTATATTTTATAAAAAATATTTATACAAACAGAAATAACAAATTACGCAATTTTACTTTGATTTAACCAACATGGTGCGGGAACATATCATTGTTATATGTTGCCCAGCATCTCTCCCGGTGGTCAGAAAAAAAAAATAAAAACTGATTGCTGGTTTTATTTATTTTTTTTTTGTAAAGCATAAAAGAATGTACGTGTCCATATGACTGTGTATCTACACAGTTTTTGAACTAAGTCTGTAAAGTTCAATTATCAATGGTTCTGGTATATTTTATAAGAAGTTCTTCTATTTTTCATAACAGAAAGTTCAACACATGATAGCATAGTTGTCTGTTGACATTCACATTTATAGAAGACCTCTGTACTGAAAATCTGACGTCTTTCTCGAAGCCTTTTTTCTTTACCACACACATGTTTAATAATTTTGTAACTTTACAGTTTTAAATGCCCAAAATACATTCAAAGCTATAATTTTGTATGAAACTAATATGCCGAAATAAACCTAATTACAAGAAAAACAATGGCATACACATTTGACATATTATTTCATCACATACAACCTTATGACACAGTGTTTCATTTAAAACACATTTTATACTGAATAAAAGTACATACAATGCTTGTCGTATGACATGTTATTTTTCACATAATTATTCTGATGTATTCAAATTATAATCAGAAAAATATTGTATACAAACTGGTTACATTATTTTATTTATTTATTTGTTACTTCTAACATGTATGATACGTGAACATATACAAGCTATTTCATCTCCTTTAATATATCATTACGTAATGTTCTCCAACTTTCAAAACAGGGTAGAGAAAAAAAAAGGAGAGAAGGAGAAGCGAATAAAACCAGTTTTTGACCGTCCCCGATCCTCCCGAAAAGTGGGGGTAGGTCAAGCTACTAATCACTTTCTGCGAGGTGGTTTGTGCTGTGACACAATTTTACGACTTCCAAAAGTATGTATTTAAAACCATTTCATGCTTGTAATTACCTTATTAATTAGTATAATTTCTTGATATACTTTCTTCTTAACTGACTGTCCATGCCTGTATGTAATTTTTAACATAATCTATGCATAAACAGTGTATGTATTTGTATCATATCTAATGTAAACCTTCTGCTTTTTTTATTATTTTGTAGGGGAAAATGGCGATTCTAGCATTTGAATTCTCCTGCCTCATACTGCAACTGAAGCGAGCGTGGCTTTTTATGCTGTCAGGTTCAAATCTAAACCAAATTGCCTTTCAGGATTTAAAAAAAAAATGCATATAATTTTCTTTAACTGATTACATTGTATATTTTTAGACCTTTCTAACAAACACAAATTTTGATTCATGATATTGTTTACTATTAAAATGTAAACAACACGGAAAAATGACTTCTACAGCCTCTCAAAATGCAAAATATGCATTACGCTGACCTTAAAAATGCACCTTCATTTAATACTATTAAATAGTGTTGTCAGAAAATACAATTGACGAAGAAGAGAACAATTTTTTTTGTCTTTAATTCTTATTTATTTAGCCAACAATTCTATCTTAAAAGATTGTTAAATTTTCAGATTTATTTATTTACTGAATGAAATAAAAATTTATTTATTCAAAAATTAATTTATCATTAACATTCCGTATGTGAATTCTACTGTCTAAAATTTAATGATATGTTTAAAAATAAAAGATAATAAATTATTATTATTAATCAAACATTAATAATTATTATTTAATTATAAAAAAATGTACTTAATACACTTGTATAATTAAAAAAAAAAAAAAAAAAGCAAATGATAATTACTACGTAACATCGTATGCAGCCATCTATGAGTACCCGGCCGGACCAAAGAACTTCTGCCAGCAGAAAAAATCTTTGCATACTCACAAACAACCACATCCAATTTTTTTATAGATCAAGTTTTTAAAATAATTACTGTACGTACTAAAAAAAAAATTAAGTAAATAAATTTATTAAGCCATACTACCTATTTTAATAAAAAATAAGGCCAATATATATAAATATATTTATTTATGTATTTTGTTTTCTTATGTTAAATTGGCCAAATTATATAAAAAAAAAAAAAAAATTATGAACTCACACACTCACATTTATCAATACTATGTATATTTATATGTGTTAAATTTAGAATTGCATTTAATTCTAAGGGAAAGTAAAGAGAAAAAAAAATGCTTAAATTCTAAAATAACATAAATTTATAAAATATTTTATTTAAAAAAAAAAAAAAATCTAATTTCTAGCTGATTTCAGCAAGATGTCATTTAATATTTATATTAAATAATTTTGCTTATACATTTTATTAATTATTAAATTTGCATATTTTTATATATGCAATAAAAATATAAGAGTCTTACATAAAATTTTACACTATAACAATGTTATTAATTAATTTAACTTGGATTTAAGCCTACTTTAATTCTAATTGAATACCGTTAATAAAAGTAAATTAGCTTATCAAGCTAAATATAATATAAACTATGTTTGTCTAATGTTAATTTTGCTGAAAATTCCATAAATTTTAACTGTAAATGCTAATTGCTATAACTTTTGTTATTTATTTTGAAAACAACACCAACTTATATTTTTATTTATTATTTTTTTTTAATAAAACTAGGAACTATACACTGAGCTAGACACTCCATAAATGTGTAAAACCTAAAAATCAAAAGTTTTCCTAAATAAAACTCAAAATGCTGCTTTTTACAATATAATATTACTAATTTTATTGTTTCTGAGCATCACATCTAGTAATTATACCATACTTAATTTTTTCTTCGATTCCTTTTTCAGACAAGAATCCTGAAATTTATAACTAAGTGATGACCTTGATTTACCTTGATGAATTGATAAATTTTCTACAAAAATTTTGTTGGTGTTGGTGCATACCCAGCCGTAGGCCAAAATTGCACCCTATACAGAAAGCCTTTGGTGAGAAAATTTTAATTTTACTTCAATTAATTATTTGTGTAATTTTTTTACTATAATTTTGTGTGCAATCATATTGAAATAACTTGCCTTGTCCACTGTTATACATATATATGTTTTTTTTTAAAACCAATGTGCTACACCAAAATCCTTTTTTTAAAATTTTTTATAACACTTTTGTTCATAAAACTTATCCCTGCTGTCTAAATTCTAGACTTTAGCATATAAGTTGTAATTGAACTACCGGAATAAATCTTAGCACTTTTTGTATATTTTATTATATTTAGGCTTATAGCTGACCGCTATCCTAATATAGAGTGCACTAATAATTTATTCCTTGTCAACCATATATTTATATAAGAAAAAAGTATATATATGAGTATGCTATAAAGCTGTTCTAACTACCCTGAACCTATAGCTTACACCAACTCATTTTAAAGAGTAATTCTGAAATTCTGTCATCTAAATTGTAAGGCTATTAGCAAAGGCTACCCTTATAGAAGACAGAAAAAAATTCTCTTTTTTTTTTAATTACTCCAACATTATTCACTATTAAATTAAGTTTTAATGTTATTTGGCTTTGTTAAGATTTTATATTTTCTAATTCATATTCGAAAAGAAAAAAAAATATATAACTTTTGCCTAGAGAGAAATATTTCACTGCTCCAGTGAAGTTTTGTGAAGCACATTACGTAATTTTATAAGTATATTTTCGGGTGCGCCCTGCACATTTGCTCAATATTGTAACCCTGAGACAAATTGGCGTTCCCATGTTCCTATCCTTTCTTATTATTATTTTGAATTTTAAAAAGGCAAGTTATTAATTTTGTTTCAATTTTTTTACCTAAAAGAGAAAAATCTATTTTTAAATTTTGAAAATTTTTAAATTTTGAAATTCGATTAATTATGTATTTTGTTTTATTTTTAATACCAATTCATATCCCTTACTTGTCCCTTTGATCATCAGTTTTACCCTTTTTATTATACTTTTTTGGATACTTTTGAGCATTCTCTTTTAAGTTCTCATTTTTATCCTCATTTGGATAATAACTGGCATGACTCTGAGATTGACTATTCCTATATGGCACATGCTGAGGGAAGTAATTTGGTGGGGGTGGGGGATATGGAGAATATCCATAGTAACCACCTGTGGGTGCATAAGATTGAAAATGCCATTGCTGGTTTGGGTTAACCAATCTAGGATTAAAATTCGCTCTCGGTTGATACTGTCCATTATAAGAGTACCTTTTATTAAAATGCCGACCTGCGAAATCTCTGCTACCCTTATATGTATTTTTATTATCATTTTTGTACCAGCACGTTTCCAAAGTATGCGAATTTTTTTTTACATAATTCGCACCATCTGCTTGCTGCAGTGTCTTTTGTTTTAACTTTCAAATTGTTTATTTTGGAAGTCAAAATTTTAATTTGCTCCGCGCTTTCCATATTTAATTTTAACAATTTGTCCAAATTTTCCTCAGTGGAGGTTTTTGTAATCGAATTAATTTCCTTTGATGCAACTTGATTGTATGCATCTTCCATTTGTTTCGCAAATTTACATGCGTCGTTGAAATTTTTCGGCGCCATTCTTCGAATGTCCAAACTTAAATCTGCCCTAACTGATTCTAAAAATCTTGTGAATTTTATCATTTCAAATAAACTACCATTACCGTTGTCAATATTTTGGCCACTTTTATCTAGGTAAAGTTTTGCAGCCGCATTGAATTCACTGATAAAATCAGCGATAGCCTGCGCAGGTTTTTGCCTAAGAGAAAAAAAATTGCTTTGAGCCGCAGAAAAACTTGTTTTAGTAGAAAAAGTATCGATTAATTTTTCTTTAAATTTACCATAGTCTTTTTCTGTATTAAGATTTTCTTCATTAGCTAATTTATCTCTAGCACTACCGACTAACTTTGTCTTTAAGAGCGCAAGTTTCGAAACATTCTCTAATTCCGTTTGTTTAATTAGATTATCGAATTCGTTCACAAAAAATTTAATATTAGACTCTTTCTTTCCATCAAAGACGGGGATACAATTCAACAGCGTATCAACACTAGCTTGAGTCATTGTATTCTTTTTAGTTTTTTGTAGCGAATAATTTAGAGAAATAATTTTATTTTTCTGTCCTCTGGTTTTAACTCCAGAGGTATTTAAATCTACACTTCTCCTTTTAAATTTTCGCTTATTGTTGGGCATAACCTTTTAACAGAATATTTCTGTTTATCATACTTTTTTCTCTATATTGCAACATATGTATGAAAATATTCTAGATTGCATAAATACATAAAAACAACAGCACTAAAATTTAAAAAAAATATCTTAGGAGATGAAGTTGTTTTGTAGATTATTCTTTTACACACATAAATACCCCTAAAATGTTTATAATACACGTATATATAAAAAACAACATAATTTCATTTAACAGAAAAATATCTGTCTTTTTCTACAGAAACAACAATCTTATTTTTTTTTGTAAATATTGTACTACTACTTCGTAGTACGACTCATAAATTTTCTTTTGTATCAAGGTGATACAATTTCAAAAATCATGATCTATTGACATTTCAATCATTTTTATACCAGTCATATTATAAAATTTTACTCATTCTTCTTCTTATTATTATTTATACATTATATTAAAAAAAAATATTTTTACAAATGTGTCATCTGTGATGTGAATGCCATTATTTCTCAATGGTAACTGAGATCCAACCAAAAGTGAAAAGAGAGAGAAAAAAAAAATTGTAATTCCTAAATTTACCTATTATAAATCCCAGAATTATTTTTTTCATTTCCTTTTTTTTTTGCTAACATATATTATTCATTTTATTTATATAAAATTATTATATGTGTGTCATTATTGTTACAATAATAAAATTAATTTTAATAAAATTTTAATCAATTAAACTTACATACCTACAATATCTTTAAAATTGTGACATTAAAATAATACTTAAATTTATTTTCCTTTATTATTATTATTATTATTATTATTTCTAATGACCTCAGATGAACGTTCCTGAGTCATAGCACCATTTTACTATGAAGGGGGGGGGGGATGCTGGACAGATAATTACACCTGTTTATTTTCTAATTAATTTACATCCAAAATTGTTAATTGGTCCAAATCAACCGAGCAACTTCATAGTAAATTGGTATATAATTTTATATACCTTAGATAAATTCAAATAACATAAGTGATCGTAATTACATAATTCTAGTAGAAGAGCAACGCGAAGCATTAATAAAATTAAATTATAATTCGCGTCAAAATGTAATTATTAAATTTTAAATAATTACGAATAAAATTAAGAGTTTGCGTTGTGAATTATTTAGACGAACTCTTCCACTTATGAATTAAACTAAATTTTAAGCTGTAAAAAAATAAATTGACACACCTTAAACATTATCAATTAAATAATTACAGAAAATTTTTAAAACTTGATTAAATATTTTATTTACATTGAACACAACTATATACAGAAATAGATAATATTATTTCAAAAAAAAAGAAAGCAACACCTTTGTTTGCTTCTCATTATTTTAAGTATATTTAATCTTAAAAAAAAAAAAAAAAACCATATTTTCATTTAATCTTATTATTATATATTTTTCTTTTTGCTAACAAAATAATTCTCTTTCATTTTTAAATTACCTTAATTATATTTAATTATTGGTTTTGTCGGATCTCAGATTACTCTCTACCATAACATATCAGAAAAGTATATTTATAATTTTTCATATGATTTTAAGTGGTAACAGAAAAAAGTTTAAGGAAGTACCTTTTTTTTATATACGGGATGGTGGCCTTTATTCATCAAATTCAGAGTTGTCGCGTTGCTAAGGATCAAATCCTTATGTCATCAGGAATTCGCTTCGTATCAGAGCGGCGATATCAGGATGGCAGGATGCATAGCTACGGACCTCTGTAGAACAATCCACTTTATTTTAACATCAGGAAGACATCCTCAATTAGGCTTGCTTAGGCTCACTCCGATATGTACATCAGGAAGACATCCTCAATTAGGCTTGCTTAGGCTCACTCCGATATGTACATCAGGAAGACATCCTCAATTAGGCTTGCTTAGGCTCACTCCGATATGTACATCTCGCCTGGGCATTACTAGGGCTTTCAGGATTCATTGCACGGGCTTTCAGGAGAGCTCCTGCGTCCTCTACATCTTTTTTCAGACTCTCTTTTTTAAACCTTATTCCTCTGGCACACCAACTTCTGCAGTGGGTGGAACTATTTTGTCTAGTCCACTCTTATTGGATGTGAGAAGATTTTGCATTATCCTTCGATAGGCCTATTAGCTAACAGTCTGCAAATGGCCCCTTACATATACTTTAATATTATTATCTGCCTTAAAGTTTGGGTGGTCTGAAAAGCCATAAATTTATCCCAACACTTTTATTAAGGCCATAAATTTATTCCAACGTTTTTATTATTTTACGATTTCTAATTATACACCACTTTCCATTGGCTTGTCATAAAACGACACCATGGCGTCTGGCTATTGTTGTTATCTGAGATCCGAACTCTATTCAACATAATACATTCATTTTACAATACAACAATTTTTAAAAATATATATTTAATATTTAAAATCAACTTAATAATTTTTGTATGAACTTACACTCCTATTTTACTTAAATATATAAACATTATAATTTTACACTCATAATTATATTTTATAAAAAATATTTATACAAACAGAAATAACAAATTACGCAATTTTACTTTGATTTAACCAACATGGTGCGGGAACATATCATTGTTATATGTTGCCCAGCAATCGACGAATAGAAATTTACGAAATTATGGCAATTCAACATGTTATAGAGTTGGTTTTCAAGAAAGGAGATGTTTGTTAAGGTATGTTAATAATTTTATGTATTTTTTATTATAGTGTTTTATATTAGCCGTTTATTGTATATTTCTCATGTATGCTGACCTTACGAGTTTAGTACATTTTGATATTGCTACGCAACGTGAACTGCTGAATTTTGATATTGCTACTCATTGAGAACTGCTGAATTTTGATATTGCTATGCAGCGAGAACTGCTGAATTTTGAGATTGCTAGGTAGCGAGAACTGCTGAATTTCGACATTGCTACACACCGAGAACTGCTGGTGACAGTGATTTTTTTTCGGCTAATGAACGCGAAGCGTTCATACATGTACGCTGATTGCCGCTTTAACGAGTTTCCTGCGTTTTTCAGATTGTTGCAGAACTAGGTTGCTGTATTCAGTGATATATATTTTTTTAAAGAACGCTAAGCGTTCATACTTCTTTAAATTAGAAATGAATTGTCAATGTTTACTATAATATAGTCACGTACTTAGAATATTAAATGACCCCATGATTTTTTCTGAAAATTTTTGAGAAATGAAAATTTTAATTGTTATATCGTTACTCTGATTTGGAAAGAAACTTTAAAAAATTCATATTTCCAATAAACTTATGTTGAAATCGTTTGTTTTATTTTGAATCTCATAAAAATCAGCTTTCCTGTGTTTTCTAATACATCGTTATTTATAAATGTTGTATTTCCCATGATTCCAGGGTGATGACGTAGTAAAAAACAGTTTGGAAGCATTCAGGAATGTGGACCAATCACGTTAGTTTTCAGGTTACCGCATTTTAGATTGGCGTATGTGGGGTACTTGGCGCTTGTCAGAAATGTCGCCAAATGGGGTGTCTAGGCTGTTTTGGGAATCTGCCGAAAACTCTGTCATGTGGAAAAAAAAAATCAGTCGGCTGCGGGAAAAAAAAAAAAAAAAAAAAAAAAAACTCTTAATTCTTCTATCGATTGCATAAAAACAATCTTTGCAAGTTTTGTCAGTAAGTCGTGGGGATAAATCAGGAAATTCACCAAAAGTTCACAGGAGAAAGTAATAAAATTCTAAAATCGCTTGCAGGGAAAATCTGAAAATGTGCTCTGAAAGTCGAAATTCATCCATCGACCATATGATAAAAATCCCACGAGTTTCACAAATCAGCATAAAGAAAAAACTAAATTTTACCAGTGGGTAGAAATACAATATTGCAAAATTTGTCAATCAGTTGCATGAAAAAAAAACTGAAAATTGTTATTCAGTCGTCAGAAAAATTCGTGAAATTCTTCAGTCGGGGATTTTCATCAAAAATTTAAACACTTTGGCTGCCGCCCATTTTTCAAAATCTGTCCCCCAGGCACCGAATGCGTGACTTAGAGATCTGCACGGGCAGACCCGTGGCCCCAGTGCTGATTTCAGGGGGTGGCCGGGGGGGGGGGGACACTCGCCCCGGATTTGAGATTTTGGGTTTTCAATGGTCAGAAAGTGCAATCCCCCCCCCGGAGAAAAGAGTCTAAATTCAACTAGAGCCCGGCGGCCGATTTTCCTTCATGGCACTGGAGCCGTTCCATACTTTTTTTCTGAAGGCCCGGACTTAACTTATTTTTTCTGTACAAAGCCGGGACTGGTTTCATTCGTAGTCTTCACGTCTAAAAATTTTCAGTCCTAGTTTTGACCCAGCCCGTATGAAAATCATTGTATCAACGTAGCCTGGTCCATTCAAAGGTCAGTAAATTTAGGGCTGGCTCAAAAATATTTGCAAAAAATGCATGCATTTTTAAATTGTCATTATTCTACACTTAAACATTAAAATTTATTCTTTTTAAAGAGTAGTAGATTTCTACGCTTTTTAAAATATAGCTAAATTAAAATCTAGTAAAACATGTGAAAAAGAACCTGCATATGACGGAATTCTGTTTTAAACTGAAAAACGTGTTGATCCATGCAAAATTAATATACTAATACGTAAGAAAAGAATAATATAATACATTTACACTTGCTAAGAAGGGAACTTGTCCATAATGCATTTTTTGTCCTTGAAATTCCATCTTAGAAGGTTTTACTGCATAGCATTTTTCAGATTTTTAACATACATGGAATATGGATTAACAATATTAATGATAACCGAAACATTTACGTACAAGAAGTAGATATTTATTTTAAAAAATAAATATTTCAGCCTGCGGCACTTCTATAAAAATGAAGATTATAAACATGAAAAAAAATTAAGGTAAATATTTCTGGTCTGAATTTATCATACGACACAAATTTTTAACCAAATCGGCGTAAAAATCAATGTTTTGTAGAAATTCACTCGGGCTCAGGGCGAGATTTTAACTTTATTATTTGATTACTCCTGATTTGATTATTATTATTACCCCTTTATTATTTGATTCTGAGAAGTGTCATAATTGACGAAAAAACCTAATTTGGCCCTATTGCCGTTCAGAAGTGTAAATTTTCTTTTTACAATAACACAATTCATATGACAGTAATAAAAGTTTGCTTCATTTAAAAAAATTTATATTTTACATAATTAGTGAGTACGTACTCATTAAATAAAAAAATATTATTAACACTATGTTATGTTATTAACACACTGTGTCAAACCGCTTTGTATACATAAAACTGTTTCCTTCCTAAAAAGAAATAAAGTTACTTACCTGTGAAATGTTATGCACTTATTGTAGGTATCCTAGGCATCAAGTTATAATTTGAAGTTCAGTATTGATTTTTTATGTAACTGAACATCAAAGCATACTTTATACAAAGCACAGATATTTTAGTAAGATATTTAAAAATTCTGAAACTTTTAATCTAAAAGAACATACTGATTGAAGCAAGTTGAAATCTGAAATAAAACATTTTTAATTACTATAAATAGATAAGTGCACTAAATCAAGTAAAATCGAACTGGATAACTATCTGGATAGTCAGAAACAAAACTTTATCAAATGTTTTGGATGATATTTGAATTTAATAATAATAACTTATTTAAAGATTAATCCTGTTAATATGAAATGGACCTTTTTTTTTTTTTTTTGCATGCATTAACCATTAATAGTACAATCTCATCTAAATTTGAAATACTAACGATGATTGTACAAAAATTGCGACGGTTTATAAATCGTTATCACTTTATTCAAATTAACTCAATCGTGTGGATCTGAAATTAATCTTTTTCGATTGCAAAAATAGCCATACAGTCACTTTATTGCAATAAACAGAGGTGATTTTTTTCACCAAACAGCAAAATAAATTATCTTCTTTTAGCAAAACAACGTGGTACTCCGACTCCGCGCCGATCGCGACGATTTTCATAAACAAGCCGGTTGTTTCCCAGAGTTGAGGTGTTTCTTTGATGCTTCTCCTGCAATTGCAACGAAACCATGGTGTTAGACATTCATCTGTAAGAGCTTGAAAAATAAATCATATGTCCAAATGAGAAATTTAAATAAAATAAAGGAAGAAAATTATACTATTCTTTTGTTGTTGTTCTTTGTTTTTATGAAGTAAAAGTGGAAAACTGGAAGTTATGTGTATGTCCGATATAGAAGAAAGACAATTTATGCAATATGCAATGAGTAAACCCACCTGTGTTTCTAATTTCTAATCATGGGCGACATAAAAAAGAATGGTTGGGCCACTGTCCCTCTCGATTTTGAAATTTATCTAATTAAATTTCCTTTTACTTCGATTTTGAAAAACAGTAAACTTTTTTCGAGTAATTTAAAATAAAAAAGGAACTAAAGAATAGTTATGAAGATAATGGGGCAGTGAACTAGGGAGACCTATTGCCCCTCCCTTGATTTTAAAATTTAATTAATTAGAATTTCTTTTCTTCTGTTTTCAAAAACATTATGTAAATTTTTCGAGTAACTTAAAATGAAAATAAATAAGAAATTTGCAGTTAAGGGGTGGTGGTGGGGGGAGGGGGGAGTGAGACTCATTGCCGCTTCCTGGATTTTGAAATTTAATTAGCAGTTTTTTTCTCCAATTCACAAAAACATAATAAAATTTATTCTTTTTGAATAACTTAAAATAAAGGATCTAAGAACTTTCCGTTAGGGGAAGGGGGCATAGATGAGTCATTGCCTCTCCCTCGATTTTGAAATATAACTATTTTTTTCCTCTGATTTTTGAAAAACATAGTGAAATTTGATCTTTTTCTCTTATCTTAAAATAAAAGAATAACTAAGAATTTTCTGTTAGGGGAACGAAGTTAGAAGAGCGCTATTGCCCCTCCCTAAATTAAAAAAAATTAATTAATTAAATTTTCTTTTTCTTCTGTTTTCACACATATAGTAAAGTTTATACTTTTCGAGTAACTTAGAATAGAAAAATGAGAAATTTGACATTAAGAGGGAGGGAGGGGGGAGGTGAGAGGTTCATTGCCCTCCCCTCCCTGGATTTTAAAATGTAACTAATAAAAATTTATTTTTTTCCACTTTTGAAAAAGTAGTAAAATTTATTCTTTTCGAGTAACTAAAAATAAAGAAACTAAGAATTTTCGGTTAGGGGAAGGGGCATAGCTGAGCGATTGTTTCTCCTTTGAATTTAAATTTTAACTATTTTCTTCGCTTTTGAAAAACATACTGATTTTTTTTATTACTATTATCTTAGAATAAAAGAGGAATTAAGACTTTTCAGTTAGGGATAGGGTAAAGGGTAGGAGAAATCTATTGCCCCTCCCTGGATTTCAAAAGTTAATTAATTAAAATTTCCTTTTCTTCTATTTTCAAAAACATAGTAAAATGCATACTTTTCGAGTAACTTACAATAAAAAAATGAGAAGAAATTTCTCATTAAGCGACTGGTGAGTGAGAGTCCCGTTGCCCCTCCCCTTCCCTCTTTACATTGTAGGTGTCATTATTTTTTACGTTTGTGACTTTGTATGGATCTAAGTATTGTGGTTTTAACTTCAAACCTGGACCTTCTTGTGTGCGTTTTATAGCAACCATATCATACAGTTTAAATTTGTTAGGCTTTTTTCGTCTGCGATTATAAGATTTACGGTTATCTTCTTGGACTTTTAAAATTTGTTTTTTAGCGTCTTTTTTTTTTAGTGATTATTAATAAAATCGGATTTTATTTCGGCATTCAAAAGACTAGTAATACCAATGCCATTTTTTAGCTTAATTTTAGTACCAAACATCAGCTCGAAAGGGGTTGTGTTAATATCTCTGTGAAAGGTCGAATTTATCAATTGTTGGACATCGCTTACATGTGTATACCACTTCGTTGGATTATCTACAGATAATTTAGACAGAACAGATATTATGACTGAATTTAAACGCTCGACTTTACCGTTAGCTATTAGTAACGCTGTGGTAATCCGGATATGTTTAATATATTCTCTGATGCAATAATCTTCAATAGCTTCATAGGTAAAGGCAAGACCTTTATCTGAAATTATGCGAAATGGACTCTTCCAAAGACAGTTTTTAAAATTTCTAATTTATAAATTACTACTGCAGTGTCGGTAGATGTTGTGGGATATAACCAAACAAATTTTGTGAATGCGTCAGTCAACGAAAAAATATGTTTGTAATTTTTATTCATTCTCTCCAATGAACCTAAGTGATCAACATGGTACGTATGTAACGCAGTTTCTTCTTTTTCTATCGGGTGTAGTAAACCTTCTTGTTTACCAGATTTTTGATTAATTAAAATACAGGGAACACAATTTGATATGCGTTTCTCGATTTTTTCTTTAACTTTGGTGATGTAAAAATCATTCTCTATTTTTTTTTTCCTGTTCGTGCGACTACGTAATGATCCTTTTAGTGAGCGGCCTTAATTATATTCATTTGCATTTCACCTGGTCCAAATAATAAATCATTACCATTAACACATTTATAAACAACATCATTTTTAACTAAATAATTATCATAAGATTTTACTTTTAGAATTTGTTTTATGATTTTAATATGCTCGTCAGTTTCTTGAGCTTGGATAATTTTTAAAGTTAAGCTATCTTGGAATAACATACAAACAGGATATCTGCTTAATGCATCAACATGTCTCATACTAGTACCGTGTCTATGCTCAATAGTATAATCGAAATCAGATAACATTATTGCCCATGTAGCTATTTTTGTACTCATTTTTTTTCTATCTATATTTATTTTAAATGCATTACAGTCGGTTACAATTTTAAATGGACTACATAGCACGTATACTCTAAACTTTTTCAAGGCTTCAATTACAGCCAAGACCTATAATTGATAGCTAGTATATTTTCGTTCAGCTTTGGTTGTTTTTTTTTAAGGCGAAATAAACTGGACGAAATTTATTATCTACTGGAGATTGTTGCATTAATACAGCTTCATAGCCATAAACACTGGCATCACAATGGATTTCGGTCGCGCTTTTGGTATTGTAAATTGAATGTACTGGTTCTGATCACAAAATGCGTTTCAGTTCATTAAAAGATTTCTTTTCTTTTACATCAAACTTAAATTTAGAACATTTCCTTAACAGTTCACTCAACGATTTAGCTATAAGCGAATAATTACTTATAAACTTTCGAAAGTATCCCGTCAATCCTAAATAACTTTGAATACCTTTGGTACACTTTGGTTTGGCAAAATTTATTACTGCTTTTGTTTTCAGTGGGGAGGGACACAATTTATGATTTTATACCCCCAAAAAATAAATTTCCGGCTTCAAAAAATTTTATTTTTTAAGATTTAATTCCACCCGTATTCCGAAGCAATTTTAAAAACAAGTTTTATTTTTTCTAGACTTTCAGCTGCGTTTTCGGCGGGTATTATTAGGTCATCCATATAAATGACTACAGTGTGATCTTTTACTAGTGTTCTAAATAGATTATAAATATAATTTTGAAAAACACTAGGGCTATTGGTCAGCCCGAATAAACACTTTAAAAATTCGTACTGTCCTTCATGAGTGATAAGAGATGTGTATTTCTGGAAGCCTTCTTTAACCTCAACATGAAAAGAACGTTTTTTAAATCTATGGTTGCAAATACTTCAGCAGAATGTAATTGATCTATAACATCATCCATTACTGGTAATGGTAAATGCTCACGCACTGTCTTTTTGATAAGACGCCTGTAATCAATACAAAGTCTTACTGTGTTATCTTTTTTTCTTAACCAACACAACCGGCGACGAAAAATTTGAAGAAATTTTCCGAATGATTCCCTGTGCTAGCCATTCCTGAATTTGGTCTTCAACTATTGTAATCTTCGAGGGGAAGAACAAACTGGGATTTCATCAGTTAAATTAATTTCTATTTTAAGAACTACTTTTTTAGTTTTAATTGGCACATAATTCTCAATTAAAGAGGATAAATCCGAACGCAAATTGTTGTCAGCAATGTGACTTAAATCAATTTTAGGCTCATCTAGAACATTTACAATGTTAACTAAAAGTCATTAGAGTGAACTTCCATTTTAAGTAATTCCACTTCATTCTTAGAAGTAGTTGATGTACCTTGATGAATAACATCAGCGCCAATAATTAAATCGAAATTAATGACAAAAATGTCAACTTTAAATTTAGAATTATCAATTTCAATTTCTGAATTGATATAACCTTCTTCTTATATACAGATTTTTATAAAAATCTGTGACCTGTCAGCCACAGCTGATTTGCGCATTTTGTATGGAATGACCCATATTTGAATATGGACACTTTGTCCCCTGGGATTTTTCAATTTTTTCAAAATTTGTATGCAATTTTTAGATGTTTTTCGCATTCTGCCAAGATTTTTGTGACTTCGAGAAAGGAATAAATACCGTTTAAAACTTTAAGTCCAATATACAGGGCTGCCTAGTCGAATATTTTTATATTCTATCAGAGACACTATCTTGAGAAATTTAATTTTATAGTATGTTTCTTTTGCAAATCTTCTCAGTGTGTGTTTAAAAAAAGTGCCAGATAAGCTTACTCAAAACACGTACAGATATTTCAAATAAAAAAGAAATTTCAAATTATTTTGCTTAAAAGACGCAAAGGTCAACCTTGTGAAAAAGATTCCATGCATGGACTCGAACCCGGGCCATCCGTATAGCGCATGAAAAAGGCATGGAATCTTTTTCACTGGGTTAGCCTTTGCGCCTTTAAGCAAAATAATTTGAAATTTGGTTTTCATTTGAAATATTTTATCCAAGGCGAATGTTTCTCTCTGGGAAATTTTCCAAATATTAATAAAGATTCAATCGATGCTGGATTTAATTAAGTGGTTGTGTTTGTCCCATGTCGGTGGCTTACGGAAAATATTCAATCTTATCCATCCTTGCCAACCTGTAATAGTGAGAAGTTCCAGGCTGTGTGTCGTTGCATGTGGTTTATTCGGTAGAACGTCAGTGGGCTATACTGATGGCCCGAATTCTAGTACCGGCATGAAATCTTTTTCACTAGGTTGTCCTTTGTGTCTTTTAAGCAAAATAATTTGAAATTTGGTTTTCATTTGAAATATTGTATGCAATGCGAATGTTTCTCTCAGGGAAATTTTCCAAATTCACGTACAGATATTTGCAACTTTTTTGTGATGTTTAAGATCTTTATTTCCAGTTTTGTGGCATATTTTCTACATCTGTAAAAGAAATTAGGTTGCAATATTTTATCCCAATATATTGCATGTTGTTCTTTGCAATTAAATTATTTTTAGAGGTATTTTTTGAGACAATTAGAGCTTCAATATGTTTGTCCAACGTAGTAAGGTTTATTCTATGCGATTCTTCAAATTTTCGTAAAATAATTTCGTGATTTTTAGACTTTTTTTTCCCCTTAGTTTCGAAGCGATTAATAGTCATTCGTAAATGAATCCGATTTTAATCTTTTAGTCCAATATGTTTCATTTGGCATATGCGATTTTTAAACCTTTTGCACTCAGAATATACACTCTCAGATAAACACTCTCAGAAATAAAACTCTCATTTTTGACGATTCAGCAATCCTTGAGCTATATTTCGTCGTTTTGACAATCCTCTCGTATCATATCACGTGACATTTAACGAAACATATACCCTCACTTATTTGACGAAAGTGTTTCCTTACGCACGATCAGATTCAATGCATTTTAAGGAAACAGATTCGGTAGCTGTTTGAAGAGGGGCACGCTACTATACCTCCTTAAATCCTGCGATTTTAGCAAGTAATTTACCTGTTTATGTTATTCCTGTCACAATGTATTTAAAAAACAACACTTTTTAGCACTTTTCAGAAAATGCTGACATATAGAAAGTTATTATTTCTGCATTAGGCATTTTTTTTTATTTGTTAACGTTTTTAAGAATATTTATTATTATTATTATTATTGTTGTTGTTGTTGTTGTTTTCTGTTGTTTGTTGTGGTTTAATTAGAAAATAATCAATTTCCTGTGTTTTACAATATTTTTCAAAAACAAATTTCGATACATACAATTTCAAAATTCTAGGATATCTTTTTAAGAAATGTATTCGTATAACAATCAAATTAAAAATTTGTAATTGATCCATCTCCTTTCTTTAAACAGAAAGTGTTAATATCTTAAACATATTCTCAAATTGATAAAATCCCCCTCAATATACACTTCAAAATTCGTTATTTCTGATCATCAAATTAAACAGACCATATTTTAATAATTCATTGAGCAAAGAAAATTTCTCTAATAAATTATATTAATAAAGCGATATTCTAATTATTCATAAACTATAGGAAAACTAAAATAATAAACTAGTCTTATTAATTAATATTTGCAGGAATTATAAGAGCACCGATAAAATGCAATCCATTTTTTAAAAATATAAGCACATAGTAGAATCCACAACATCCATTTAAAATCACATTCTTTCAAGGGCTCAATAGCAAGATAGCTAGACTAACGGACTCCCACACCGTAGGTCGTGTGTTCGAACCACTCCGAAGATAAAAATAAGTGATATTATTTTATTCCCTGCCGGTAAATACAGATGCTTCTAAACTGTTCAATAGATGGCACCACCAGCCTTTTATCGAACTTTCGAACAAATACTTTTGACGAAACATGTATACTCAAACAAGTGAAGAAAGTTATTTGCTCAGTTTGACGAAATATTAGCTCGGACCATTTCCCAGGAAACAGTTTCGTCAAAAACGAAGAAAATTTCCTGAAATTTGAGTATCGATTTCTGAGTATGAAACCTTTTGGGTTTTTAGTATGTTTTCGCATTTTGTGATGACTTTTTGAATTCGTAAATGTAATCCAGTTCAATCATTTACCCCAATATTGTAATATTTGTTTACTGGGATTTGGCATTCTCCGGCGATTTCTAGGATATTCCTTTCGGAAACTTAAAATGAAATAGCCTCAAAAGCAATCTCCACTACGGTTTATTTCAAATCAAAATTAAAATGAAAATATATTCCTATAATCTTTGCTATCGCAGGTATTAAATTGAGTTGAAAGACTGCCAAATCGATTACTATAACAACGCGAAATTAGAAATTTGACGGTGTCGAAATACAACATAACTATTGCTCAAGTTTCATTTGATTCCGAGAGCGAGGCCGTAATAGCTTGTACTAGACGTTTGTCAACACATAAGTAAATAGCTATTTTGTAGAATTAAGCTTATCAATTATTCATTTTCTAAAATTTAATATGATTCTTGAAACATAAATAAACTATAGCTATGTAACTAATTATGCTTATTTTGCTTTTCCCTTCGTTATTTTTCATTGTTAAATTAAGCGCTAATAAAAGCTTAATGTTTATCATGAAGGATAAGATAAAAATAAGAGTGAGAAGAAAAACAGACTTTACATTTTTAAGAAAAATTTGGTTGGAAGAAAGTGTGTCTCATATAGGTGGAAATTAGCAATACACTTATAGATCTTATACTAATGAAATACGTTTTAAAATATTAATGCAATTTCTTATAGCTTACATTTTGTCACGTCAGAATATTTAGTATGTTATGCTTTAACTTGTTTTAATAGTTGCATGTCATACACGTTACATACAGCAAAAGAAAAAAATAAATGCTTGTGAGGGCATAGAAAATCAACATTTCTATCGCTTCTTAAACTTTAAACTTTTTTTTTTCAATTATTTAAAGAAAACAAAATATCTTAAAAACAAATGTGTAATTTTCAGAAAGTTTTTGAAGAAAATGAGGTAGAAATTATTTAGTAAAACAAAAGTGCGTTCCGATTAAATTTTATATCTCAGAACAAAGTTGTTTTAAAAGTAAAGAAATATTTAAGAAAATTTTGTTATGGAATTCTATGAACGGGAAAAAAAAATTAATTTATCAAAAGATATCTGAGAAAATATTCCAAACAAGTAATATTGCAAAGTCAATTTAGAATATTTTTTTAAAACTTCAAAAAGAATATACGTGAATATAATGAATATTTCATTTGAAGAAATAAAACAAGACCAAAACTAAATATTATGAACTCTTTTTATTTTTAAAATACATTAATTAACATTATTTCATATTCGATGAAGAAATGTAAATATTACAATTCTGAACATTCTTTAGAAACTATAATATTTTAAATTAACATTTTCTCACGATCTTGAATCCGTGTAATTTTGTTTAAAATTTAAATTTTTAATAATTTAAATGAGCATTGAAATTTTAATTTTTCACTGGTCTTTCGTCCTGCGCAAGTGTTTCAAAATTTTATTATTTCCATTTATCACATATAGGGGGCACACCTTATTCTAAAAAAACCCTACGCGATCAAAACTACGTTGTTCAACCTATCCCTGAATTATGACATTACCGGACGTCACGTACTTCCTTGTAATTATTTGTTTCCTTTTATAACCGCAAAAACAAACATTAATGTCTATTTTATGCTCGGTATGTATACCTTTGTATTGGTAAGAAACCAAATTTTCCGTTTTTACCCACTATTCTATTAAATAAATATGTATTTTTTTCTTTTTTGTCTTGCTTCATTTACCATTTACATTTATCTAATGTCCTTCTCTTCTCAAAAAGTTAACATATTTTTCAGAATGATTAAATTCTGAGGTGTATGTGTATTTTTGCACTGAACTATATTAGTTGAAGGGGTGTGGGCAGAAAAATACAAATACAATAACAGAAATCTGTTGGTTAGAGATTCCAACACCAACGTAGCTTTTTTTCTAAACAAACTCCTGACGAAACTCATTTAATCAATCTGTCCGTAGATATTTCACTCGAGTAGAGGATTCAAATAAAAACTTAAAAAGTTGGCTAATTCTACCATAACTGTAACCTAAGTTCAATGTAACAATAACCTAACCGTAACCTAACTGTAACCTACACGTAATCCAAGCGTATCCTAACTGTAACCTAACCGTAACCTAACTGGATCCCAACCGTAACCTAAATGTAAACACTAAACGCAATTGACTGTAATCTAAAGCGGATGCATAATAGAAAAGAATAACCAAAGGGCTGTCCAAAGATGTATTACATGAGGGACCGAAAAAAAATAGATAATCCCCCCCTCCGCCCCTCGTGATTTTCAACTCTTCATTCTTTGAAAAAAATAATGTATCCTAGAACTACTATAACAAATTTGGAATTAAAATATTGATAATAATTCAGGAAAACGCGAAGATTTAGACAAACTGCAGTAGGATAACATTTCTTTTTTAGATGTAAATTTTCAACTGGGCGAAAAATGTCCAGACCAGGATTCGAACCAGGGATCTCCTGGCTGAAGTTCTCAGTGCTCTGCCATCTGAGCAATCCCGGACGAATCTGGTAGAACTTTTTCACCCAGCTAACCTTAATGATTATAGCATCTGGTCTGAAACCTGGTTAAGCTCAACAGAATAAATCTCAGGTAATGGAACTCCAAAAATCGCTGAATACGAAGTTACACTAGATTAATTTTAACACAATTATTCTAATTGGTAAATAAATCATATTAAATGTAAATTTCCAACTGGGCAAAAAATTTTCTGGTTCGAATTCTGGTCCGGACATTTTTCGCCCAGTTGGAAATTTACATCATGTCAGATACTCGTGAACCCATTGTCTGCATAGGTGCATTTTATTTTATTTACTAATATTATTATCTGATAATTTAGATGTACTTTTTATTTTTATCACATAATTCTTCCATTTGTAATTTTTTTTTTTTTATTTCAAATGGAATACATTTTTAATTAAATATATTGCTGCATAAAATTTTTATACAAAAAAAGTTAAAAAGTTGTTTTAATAAAATTTCATATTCATAATAATTTTATGACTATAAATTATGATCATTAGAGTTTTTCTTCGTACTTTATTAAACTCTGTTTTCAAGTTAGAACTGAACTGAATTTTCGCAATATCTTTAAAAAGTGATTTTTTTTTTTTTTTTTTTTTTTTTTTTTTTTTTTTTTTACATTCACAAACACTTCAATAAGTTTTTCAAATTCAAACAGATTTCATATGATACAAAAAAATCTGATTTATTTTTTCACTCCTGATACAAAACAGGATTTTGAAATGTAAATATTTGTCGTTTTTTTCCAATAATCTTGTACATTGATTTCTAATAATAAAAATTTAGAAACCTCCTTGGCTTTATCGTCGAGAAGTATAAATCAGAGCAACAAAAATAAAACAATAATATAAAAGGAGGAAATTTGTGGACTTAAAATTTCATTTTTTAAACATATATTCAATTTGAAATGTCGAACAGATGTTTCTCTTTTTATCAATACACAATCGGCATTTCGATTTTTTTGTAAATGTAATGTCACTCTGAAAACGCAAATACATTTTCGTAGTACGTTACTGCATTTCAATGAAATATAAAAAATTCTGATAAGCACACATAGTTTGAATCGTATAAAGAAAATGTAAATTGAAAATACTAAAAATCCGACTTCAATATTGGCATTGAAAAAAATTGAAGAAAATAATTTATGACTAATTTCAGGTACTTTTTTTCTCGTATATGTTTATAAAGTATCATTGAAAAATTCGATCTGAATTTTTAATTATTTCGTTATATCATTAAGACGGAGAAGACATTAAATTTTAGTAAAAAACTTTATGTTCTAAAAATTCGCATGACTATAAGAAGTTAATAGAAGTTAATCCCAATTATAAAACCATATTGCACAATAAAGTGAGAGACACAGTAATTGTCAGACCGAAAAATGGTGCATATTATTTTGTACATACTGGGTGTACCAAAAATGACTGATGGATTTTAAAATTCAATAACATGCAAACGGGAAGAGATATTAAAAAAAAATTCTTTCAGGATGGTTGTGTAAGATGTCAGGAGTTTTTATGCTGAGTATCTCAGTTTTAGTTACGAATAGCAGCAATAGATGGCGCTGCAAACAATAACAGCTAAATCTGAACTCGGTTTTACGGCCTCTCTCTTCTTCCATTCGGAAAACGGAGATTAAAACATACTGGATGGATCCCGAAGTACAAAAAATCGGGTCTGGACTGAGCACCTATTTCTGTCAGCACCATCTATTCTTTGAAATTCGAACTAAAATCGAGAATCACAGTAAAAAAACTCCTGACATCATACATAATCCTTCTATAAGATTTTTTTAATATGTGTCACCGTTTGCAAGTTATTGAATTTTAAAATCCATCAGTCATTTTTGGGACACCCGGTACATCCATGTACTATAAATTATCAAACATGTATGCTAAAATATTTTGACAGGGATAACATGTTTATTTTCCACAAAAAAAAAAAAAAAATAAAATAAAATAAAAAAATAATATGTATTAATGTATATATCATATTTCTTCATGTATGACTGGCGATATTTTCCTCTTTAAATTTCCCCCTTCAGAGACAATGCCTGTTGCGTGAGGATTATATATTTTACAGTCCTTCATGTATATGAACATTGATCAACGCTAATAGTTTTTGAGCATTTATAATGTACTTTTTTTTTACAAAACACTTAGTAATACATAGTTAAACTTGATTATACTAAGATTAACTCTCAGATTTTAACAGAAAAATATCTGATTCAAATTATATTCTCTTAATTTTACTCCGAATGTTTTATTTCAAATCAAGGATCAACATTCATGATAGAATACTGTGATGCAGCAAAACAGTTGGAAAATGTTCAATAATAAGTTTATACAAAATAAGTATACCTATCAAAAGTAAAATCTGCATGTTTGCATACCTCCAATTAAAATAATTTCAATTTTTGAATATCACATCAGTATGCTCCTTCGCAATGTCTTCAAATACATAAAATATCATAAATGTAGTTTATGTCGCACAGTAAATAAGCTCTGTTCAAATTGTTTCGAATGCCAGAGGATACAATGCATAGAGAGAAAATGCGCAATACTGAATTTGAAGTCGTTACAACCATTCCTTATAACCGTTAGGACTATTATACACTGGGTTTTATAATGATATGCTTACCTAGTAATTTTTTTATATCCTGGCAACAATCCATAAATAATTATCAGAAAATTCAAATCTCGAAACAAATATAGTAATTTTACATTATAAATAGCTGTAAAAGAAATATAACACATTAAATTCATTGGAAATATCAATTATCTAAAAAAATGGTCTTGAAAAATGATATGAACATTGATTGAAACTGTCACTAAACGAGAATGGAAACTGTACAGGAATATTGAATGCCACCCCGAGAAGAAGAAACCGAAATATGCAAATTAGTTTAGCATATAAAGATACTTCGCAGTCAAGGAAAATTCTAAACCTGATCGCACAGTGAGTTCTAGAATTATGGGTCGTAAAAGCATTTGAAGTGGTATTCAGAAATGGAAAAAAGTGAGTTTTAGGAATCAAGGACTTTCGGTCAGAGTTTTCGCAAAAAATTTGAAAGGTCACCAGGTGAATATTATATTATCCTCGATTAAAAGAGGATTATTGAGCAAAGAATTCTCCTGGACGTCCGCCAAAGCTGTCCAAAAGGAGAAAAGAGCCATTGTTAAAAGATGGCAAGCAATGGGATAACAAAAATAAGCAAACTTTCAAAAGATACACTTATAGTAGTGTCAAAAAGTACCTTGTCAAGAGCTCTAAGAGAATGAGGTACAGGAAAAGAAAGTCCCAAACCATGCATGACTAAAATGCATCAGCAGAATCGCCTGGATTGGGCAAAATGTCCAAAAAGTTAGGATATGAAAGAAAAACATTTTCAGATGAAAAAAAAATCAATTTGGGTGATCTGGACGGTTTTTAAATTGTTGGCACAATCTGCACAAGAAACTAGAAACCTTTTCAAAACTTGGAGAATTGAAAAGATGACACACAATCTTTTTATGAGAACTTTCAGTTCTTCTATTGATAATCTGTTAAGAATGGCGGGTGATGGAATATCATATTCTTACCAGTCAATATAGTCTGTATAGCACTGAAGTTCAATATTAGAATATAAAACTGCCTTATTGTTGAACATTCCCAAGTTCTCCAACATGGCTTCTTTCACCAGTTATCATTCCTAGTAAACATTTTTCTTGATGACAGAAATATGCGTTTCGTTGAATAACGGGATCGACAAGTTTCTTTAAATTTTCCCTTAAATAATGAGACAACTTAATTGTTTGAAAACCATTTTGAGATTCATTTTTGCAGGAATAATCTTTCTTAATGTTAAACTGCATATGCGCATATACTTTCCTTACAAATTCAGCGATAATCTTCCGATTTTATCTTGGATTACGATTTACCAGATTTAAAATTCATTGGACATGTGAAACTGCTTGACACATGCCGTAAAAATAATTTTGGTCTGTACTTAACTAATCGGAATTCATTTCTGGGATATAAGAGCAGATATTTTTTAATTTCATTTCTTTCAATTCCTTCTTCTAAAGCTTTCAGATGATCGTTTTTAGCACATTCTCTAGTTTTCTTTCATTCTCTGCGTGCTTTTTTTCTGTTAATTGTACGAGAGAAGTACTTTTCTGTTACAACACAATGCCAACATCGTGTAGAATTGCAGAAGCTTATACTGCCACGAATGTATTTAAAATTCCATACTGATCTGAGACCCTTGAAAGCGTAGATAAGTGTGTTCTCATTTGTCTTTGTGACTCTTCTTTGAAAATAGATGCTTGTGATATGGATATTAATTCTTCATAGCCTGATGAAGTGCTACTACTTTTTCCTTCATCATCATTGTCACAATACATAACAGTTGTACTGCCCTGATTAGCTACTGACTTTAAACACTCACCGCGCCCCTTGTTTTCCTGCCTTCATTTTATCTCAATCTACATGCATCGGCTTTACCGAATATGTTTAATAACATTTTTCTTGTTGACCTTTGGTCATGAAGAATTTCTTGTTATTTTAGAGACACCTTCGTTGATTTTTCGCAAGTGACTTATGTGTACCTCATACCAGGGGGAGAAGCGACAAAAAAGCATGAGTCAAAAGAATATTTCACTTGATAACAAAGAAAAAACCAGTTTGAACACTAGAATTTGTCTCTTGTCACGCATTCATTGCCGCATGTCTCCCTGGTGTAGGGTCTTCCTTAGGAATTGACTTGCATTTGCACGCCGAAATGCCTAGAAGTTTATTTACAGCTTCAGCTTTCAAAAACTGAAGCTTCTCCATGTAATTATCATTTCTTCTGGATTTCGGGAATCGATGAATCTTCTGGTATTCAGAAAAATATGTTGTCTATCAACTGATCAGTACGCCTCTGGGAAAGTGCAATAACTGATTCTTCCTTCCAAATTTTTTCGATTGTTTCTCTTAGGAGTTTAATTACCTCTGACTTTGGGAGATCTTTACCATTCCTGCTGCGTCTTGATTATTGTCTTGTTTACAAATAATATTTTATAACGTCTGTTATTATTGGCAAAACAACTTCATTTAGATTTGAAGGAGCATCAAATAGGGAATTTCTACTGCACTTCAAGTAATGGTAAATTTCAGTTTGCCTCCATTTGCACTCATTTTGTCTCTAAAAATGAGAACAAATCATTTGTAAAACTCAATAAAACGTTTCAGATATTTTAAATAAAAACTTAAAGTTTAATAATGATAAAGGATGTTACACTAAATATTTTAAATATAAAAATGTCAGACGAAACTACCAAAATACCCAGTTAATGTACAGTCGTGGAAAAAAAAAGTAAACACCACCTACTAACTCCTCAACAAATTATCGTAGACGAAAGTTACTGGTACTGAACGATTGGAAATAAAGTCTACTTTTAAATGACATACATAAAATTTGCTTAGGGAGCCATCTACATATTAAAACAAATCCAAACTTCATTTATTTCAATGCCAATACGCAATTTTAACGAGATATTTCAAATCTTTGGCTCAAACTAAGACCAGATACTAAATTTCAAGTCATTTGAATGATAAGTTTTTGAATTATAAACATTCAAAATTTAATGCTTCTAACGTTACATTACATTTTCATATTTTTAATTATACCTCCTGAAATTATGCTCCTAATGTGCTAAATTTTTTTTGTAGCAATAATACTAATATACCCAAACATAAATACGCTGAATTTAAAATTTTTATAATTTTATGAAATGAATTATGAATTATGAAATTAATATTCGAAAAAAATATGAATTGCAATCTACAATTTATTTGTTGGATTTAGATTTATTAAGTCCTGCTTTATGGAAATCCAAAATTTCACATTTTTCTTCCAAGTAGTTTTCAAATTATGATTAAAAAACGGTAAAATGATGGTTTAAGGGGCCGTTTAGGATAAAAGTGACTAGATATTTTGAAATTTCTTATGCTATCCTGTAATCTAGCAGGCTTCATTGACTGCTTGAGTGATGCTTAAGGTGCCTTGATCACGAAGGGGGCTTTCTCGGTTAACAATCGAGTACCGAACTTCAATTTGGATACAGCCCTTAAAATAAGCTTGTTTTAACATGATTAATGTCTCGGAATGTTATGGTACAAATTGCATTAAAATTAGTTTTTAGGCTAATTGAACGGTGTAGAGTTCATTTATGCTGTCAGAATTGTGTACCGCTATTGAACAAAATAAAGTTATGGTTTTCTTTAATATGTCGGTGGCCCCCAGAGCAAATTTTATATACATCATTTAAAGGTAGACTTTATTTTCAATCGTTGGGTACCAGTAACTTTCTTCTACTATAATTCGTACTATAATTCGTTGAGGAGTTTGTAGGGGTGCTTACTTTTCTTCCCCACGACTGTACAATTTATGGTCAGAACCAATTGTGTGAAACAACGAAAATATAAATGTCCTGGTAGAGCCCTTAAGGAGTTTTTCAAAATTCATGAAATTTTGTACGTCAATTAGAGGTGCTAAAAGACAACTTTTGGCACTTTGCCCTTCTAGTCTTTCCAGTTTCAAATCCTGCATAGGTAGTTTTCACACATTTTGAGAAAATATTTTCAACTTTGATTTTCATCCATAAGGAATATAGTATTTCAGGTTTTAGCTTCATATATATAAGTGTTATTCATTTTACTATGGAGTGTTAAGTACTGTCAAAGTTGTAGTTCCGATATTACTGTAACGATAGTGAATAGTGCCAAACTGGTCATCATTTACGTAGGTCTGTTATTAGGGTATTGATACTTGTAGCCAATGTTCCAGATTCGAATTCTAGATAAATTGCACTCTGTTGGAGAAAATATTTTTAACTTTAACCACATCCTACAAAGGATACAACATTTCAGAATGAAAAAAAAAGAAGTGGGAAAGTGTGATTGTAGATCGCACAGATATTTTCCTTTAATATGCCTTTTAAAATACTTTATCCTTAAATTAGTGATTCAAAATTGTTAATTTAAAATTGTTAAATTCTCACATAAATGGCAGCACCATTACATTTATTTTTTTAATATTAAATATTGATTTGATTATATCATTATAATATGTTAAACATTAATTGATTTTAAATATTACTAAATGCCCATTTTTTTTTAAATATAAGTAAATAATTCTCCAGAATTCTTTTTTTTTTTAATTTTAGATTGTTTTCTGTCTGAAAAAAAGAAATTTTAAAAATTACCGCTGCGCAAAAAAGTAAGCTTTTAAAATTGCCAAAGAAAATTAAATTCCTTTTAACACGTTGATTACCACGTTAGTCACTGGTGACTATCATTGAACATTCAGTTTAGGCCGCGTCAGTCACCGGTGACTGACAGTGTACAATATGATATAAAACAAAACAAAAAAAAAATGCTGTTTTAAGTAATTACTGAAAATTTAGTTAAACTTTACTTAACTTTTATTTATTACAGGATTATATTTCTATAGATACAGGAACTAAATTTCAATCTGTTAGTAGTGCAGTGTTAGTAGTAGTTAGTATTCAAACTCTGCATTGCGCTATCGCAGTACCAGCGCTTCTAGGCAACGTATGTGACTTGACGGGGATTTCCCTAAGAATTCGCGTCACACTTAACATGTTAATTAAATCCATCTGAAAATGAAATGCAAAAATAAAAAAAAAATTGTGAAGATCGGCCTGACAGACACGATACCACAATCTGCAGTGTGGGAGACGAAACCCTTACTACCGCGCCATCGGTACCGTGCGATAAGATTATGCTTTGAAATAAAAAAAAAATGAATTCCTTTAATTAAAATAATGTAAGAATTTTAAAAAAATTTATGATTTTGTGTATGACAAGGTGTATTGAGCTCTATGTAAAAAGAACTCGAGTCTGTAACTTAAATAGTTTCCGAGTACGAGCTTGTGACGGACAGACAGAGAAGTGAGGCTAAAATGGTTTTCTGAGATGAATGAAACCCTTAAAAAAAGAAAATGTAGACTCGTACTTTTTTACGTAAAAATTTTAAATTAAAATAACTAAAGAATAATAAATTTCGAAAGTCAGAATTGACTAGAATGTCTTTACGAGCCTGTGTAAATATCAAATATTTGAAAGTTCATTTGATATCATGAAAGTTTTGAAATGGCGTCTAATTTCGGACGCGGGAAAACGAATCATGTGGGGGGTTGGGTTTATTTATTTCATACATTAAACATTTTTATTCAAAATTATTTTTTTGAATTCAATTAAAATTTAATTATGTTTTCAAATTTTCAAATTTATATTTAAAATATTTAGACGCAAAAGTTTCACAAATGCACTATAAACTGTAATACTGTAAAGAAATATCATAAAATTGTAAGCAAATACTATATATATATATATATTTTTAAAAAGGTACTATCTAGCAAATTTATTTTCTAATAGAGTAAAGCCTGTTTATAAAGGAATCCTGAAATAAACTAAAAATAAATCCTGGTCCAGCCCACAACACCGAATAATCTAACTATACCTTGTAAAATAAAAATAACCTGTATAAAACGAACATTTTCACTGGTCGTCTGTGTTTACGTCTAAGGAGGTTATATTGTATTATACTTATGTTCGCGTAGAATTATTGCATGCCCCGTGGTCTCTTTTTGCAGCCCTGTATTTAATTAGTTTCATTGGTAAAACATTATGGTGGTTACAGGTTACCAACATGTCAGTCAATTATTTAAGACAGGTCTGATCAGCTTAGTGGGTATAGCATTTATGTTTATAGCCAAGATACCAGATTTAACTCTTCCAACACACTGTTAAAAAAAAATATTTTTTTTTTTTTCAGAAAAAAGAATGTCAGCGAGTATATTATTAATAGAAAAAGTTTATTTATGGCTATAATCTGCATTTATAATGTAAATAAGGGCAACGTGGAGAAAAAGGGTCTGAAAAATTGTAATAAATACAGATTATGCCCCTGAAATAAGCAGTTTATACTAGTTTTTTACTACTCGAAGTAACGGCAGAAGAAAGAGATTCAATAAAAACAAATATATTTATGGTTATTCAAAGCTTTTGTATGATTTTTCTGCTAAGATATTGATATTTAACAGTTGAAAAAAGCAGTTTTGCTACCGTTATTAATGTTTTCTTTTCTCTGTTGAAGGGAATAATTGAGAAAAATTCTAATTTCGAATTAATTATTTCCCCCGATATACCTGAAACAAATTTATAAAATATAAATATGTTTCTGGCGACTGTGTATAATTTTTGTGCTAAAATATTGACATTTAGTCGTAAAAATCCTGGTTTTAAGTATAGCAATTTTTTTCGCATAAAATCCTTAGCGTTCTTTAACTAATTATTTCGCCCATAAATCCGATTACCTGATATCCGATACCTGAATCAAATCAATATTCGACCAATAGCGAAAACTTTAGTATGTAGTATCAACATTTTAGGTGTATTTTATAAAATTAAGTACATATATATGTAGATATATACTATCAAAATGTGCGTAATATAAATCATACATAGAAAAAAAAACAAAAAAAAATGTCCGTTGTGAATGAATTTTTTTCAAAGGGTAAATTTTGAAATTGTTTACAGTGTTCGAAAGAAAAGTGGGAGTACATTACTGTTTGATATTTTCTTTTAGAATCTATGTGTAATTTTGAAAAATGTTGAAAAAATGAGACATAGTTTGTGTAAGGCGACTGTCCGATATTTTAAATCCTTCTATATATATATATATATAAAGTTTTGATTTGGAAATGGACCAATGAAAATCTGCGTAGATATTCCCAGTAGATCGGCATCCAATTTGAATGCGTAAGCATGGTTTTTCTTCGTCAATATATAAAAAAAAAAAACTGTTGCATACACAAATATGGAAATCGGTGGTATTATACAGAAATGTTTGATAAATACGCTGATACAGACAGTTTTCATATCGAAGAATTATTTTAAGAGACATTTAATGCTAAAATTGGACAAAGTCGTTCCATTAAAAAAAGTTTTATAGGAGCAAAAACTATACATCGGAATTTAATCATTTTTAGATCATTTTATACGTTATAGTTTCCCGATGTGAAAAATGCATTTATTTTTTTTAAATTGACTCATTTTTTGAGCTTTTATTTCTATTTTAAAGTCAAATTTTAAGCATTTCGAGAAATATTTTTTACTTATTTTAGAAAATTGTACTAATTTAACCTGTTGCCAACTGTATAAGCAGCGCAGTTTATTTACACGTGACAATTATAACATTTTACACTTATTACGTAAAATGAACAAAAAATAATATTGCGAAACAGTTTAAATTTAAAAATTGCACGAGACATTTATTTCATATTTCGAGGTGATCTTTTCAACTATTTTTGTTGGGACAGCGCAAATAATGTTTCATTTCTAACAAAAGTATTTTCACGTGAATATAAAAAAGAGAAATAAAAGTTTGGTGAAAATTGCGTGAGATTAAAAATGATACAATTAAAATGTCTTTCATTTATTTATTTATTTACTGAACAAAAAGTGCTTGACATAAGAGCCCGCTTAAAATGTCTTATTTAAAAGAACTTTCTTTTCGCTTTGTTAAAAAATACCGTGAGACAAAGACTCATTTTATATTAGCTTATTTTGAAATGTTTAACTGATTTTATTTAATCAAAGAGGAAAACAGCCATTGTATCTTTTAACAGATGCTGATTTTTCCTTAAAATTCCCCAATCAAAGAGAAATGAATAGAAATCCGTTTATAGGAAGATCGCCACTGTTTTTAAATTATAATTCAATCTTTCAAAATCTTTTTAAAGCCGATCAAATTAGCGTGCTTTTAGAGACTGTGGTGTCTGAACGGGGGTTGGCGAGCGTAGCTCGTAGAGGGCCGAGCCCCCTAGTGTAACAAAATAAAGTTGTTATTGTCTACACTCTTTGAAATTTTTAGGAGTTAAAGACAAAAGATTTTCTTATCCTGTTTGAAACAATCTTTAAAAACAAAATGGTATTTTGTGAATCAATAGCTCGTAAGGAGCCTTTATTTCACTTGGTGTATTTCAGTATTTACAAAAATATATGTTCTCAGAAATGTTTGAGGGTTCCAGCGGTTATAAATACGATTTTTTGCCACGAGGTGCATAACCTGCACCTTGTGCCAAAACATCGTGAAAAAATATCGATATGTACTGAAAAAATAATTACTTCTTCTTATTTTCGGCTCAGTTCCGATAGCATAACAAAACGAAATATTTCTTATAAAACGAAATCTCTGAAATTTTATAGTTTATAAGTATGGCGTTATACATTTTTTCTAACATCACAGGTTTTAGTGTTTTATTTTATTTATTTAGATATTTTTTTAACTTCTACTTGTCCGGCCATTTTGAAAGTTTTGTAGGTGATGTAAATCCGCTGTTCAGAAATGCTCTATAAAATTGTGTTTAAATACGAACGTTTAGGCTCTTTTACGGTAAAAGAAAATTGTCTTCGTAAGGCGCAAAGTAAGCTGCGGTCGCGATTTTTTTTAAAGGTTAAAATTCGTATTATTCAAAACTATTGTACCGTTTAAGAGAACAAATTAGTAGGTTCACATACATACTTTTGTTATTCGGTACCTCAAAATTTCCCCGTAGGGAAGCGATGCTGTATAGAAGAGAAAGAAACTACGAAAACGACGAATTTTGATTTTTTTTTTCAAAGGGTTAAAAACTATGTTTTTTCCAAACTGACTTAGGCATTTAAGACGTAAAGGAAATGATCTTACAGAATAAGTCTTCCGCTTTTAACTAAAATAGGCAGATAAAAATTCAAAATCCGTGCTTTCGGTTCTTCATTTCTTTCCGCGGTGTAAATCGGGTTTTTTGTATGCGGGATCGCTTTTGCAAGCTCCGAATGAAAGAGATTAGTTTTTGTAAGCGTTCTTTGTGATTTTCAATTAATATTTCTGCTAATTATCAAAAAATAAAGATATGTAAATCAGACGCATCAGGATATGACTTGGACTATGCTTTAACCCGGGAGAACTTGCTAGTGAGAATGTCCAATTGCTTTTCTTTTACTTTACATTCATATAATATCAACTTTTTTTGGTTGGCTTAGTACTTTTATTCAGAAAATAGGTAAAATAATTGAAAAACATTTTAAATTTTAATTAAAATGAAAAATGATTTAAAGAAGAGTCTTAAAAAAGTACGACTGTGAGAGAAAATCTCATGCAGCGAGGTCTCCCGGGTTAAGGATCTTTCAAACTTCCAGGTGTACTAAATTTCGGTAGCCATCGCAGACAGACAGCGCGAAACATTCTTTTATTAATATAGATATCTTAATAATAATCCGTCTAAGTTTTTTGAAGCTTTAAATATACTTTTTGAATGACCTTAATTTATTTTCAGAAAACTTCATAATATTCATTTAGAGACTTAAATTGAAAATAGCGTTACATTTCATATTCTTACGCTCATTAAATTAGTATTTTAATTTTCTTATGCTTTGGGAGAAATTATTAAAATATTCCATGCTAAATATGTTCAGAAAAAATTTCACTATGTTGAAAATATTTAATATTGCATTTTTTCAAGTCTTGATCTGTAATATCTACTTTTGTCAAATAGTTTATGGCTATTTATACATTATTATTATTTACCTATTCCTGATGTGCAAAATGTTGTTATGAATTTGTTTCATTTTAAGAAAGAAGAATAATAATAAAAAAATATTTTTACGCAGATCAAATTCATACACAACGAAATTCGACAACTGAGCCAATTTTATTTCAGCTTTAGATTGGAAAATGCAAAGATCGCGCATACATTTGTGAAATAAAATGCTAAATTTGAAATAAAACTGAAACTGCGGAGAAACTTTTACTAAATGAAAAGTATTATATAACTTCACATTGCGATTTCATGTTCAGAGTTTTTTCGCAAAATGATTGTTTCAGTAAAATAAAACACTTTCTCTCGACACAAATAAAAATATTTAATGAAGTTTGTGGCGTTTTATTTCAAGACTTAAAAAATTATATAGATAAATTTTGTAAGAGGAAAGCTTTTTTGTAAACCTGAGATAACTGAATTTTCACTTTATGTACTTTTGGGCACGAAATAAGAAAGTAAGAGCATATTAGTTGTCTCCATACCTCTCTAATGTTCCCATAACTCTCTAATTTTCAGTAATGCGAACAATATTGAAACAAACTTTATTATTTCTAAGATAACCAAGACATACATTTTTTGTAATATTTTATTAAAAATATTTAGATTTGAACGATTTCTCTATAACTTTAGAACGAATATTATAATACGTGCATTGGTATAAGTAAGTGTTCTATGTACTCTATGGACTGTAGTGTGCCGATAAAATACATTTAACATGCAAATAGACAAATACACAAAACTAAACATGTTTTTCTTCCTTCATTTTTAACACTTTCCAACAAAGTTGAAAAGTGTTTCTGAATTGGGTTTGTCTTTCCGTCTATCTTTCTGTTTTCCCGTGTTCTAGCTCACGTAAATACAACCGGAATGCTATGTAATTGATATATGATATTGAAAATAATCATGGAATGTTCGGTATTCAAATTTAAGTGCGTACCAATTATGGTTTATTTACAGGGACACTCAAAATTATTGAATACAGTATGGTATATGGGGACAAATCATTTGTGGTGTATTTTAATAACGTTACAATATATAAAATAGAATATAACTTTTATACAATGATTGAATTGCACTAGAATATGGTTACTTTAGAATATGTTACGTGTAGCACTTACAGTACATGCACAGGGGAACTCAAATTTATTCTGTTATATTATGTTGTATGAAGAAAAATCGTTTGCTGCGTATTTAATCATGTTGCTCTGATACAGAAAATATAAGATGGTTATAAATTTGTCAGAAGCACTAATACTGGCTATCTGTAGAACATGAGGGGCAAAGCATTTATCAATCCTTTACAGTGTCAAACAAAAGTTTTCGATTATTTCATGCTCTATGCTCTACGGGGAAAAACTCTTCGTAGCGTAATTCAATTATAATGCACTATTTAAAAAATGACGAAGTAGACATACATTAATGAGATTTACTTCAATAAGCTTGCATTAGAAACTGATTTGTATTGCATTTATTTTTCATTTATAGGGACACATAAAAGATTTTGAATACAATACTGTATAGAAGACGTTAATTCTTCAGTTATAGTATGCGTTTTTATGTTTAACTAAATTCTTGCATACTACATAGTGCGCACAAATTTTATAGACCATATACAAGGCTACACAAAATAATTCATAACCATTACTGTGAAGGAACATAAACTGCTTAATTATACAAGATGAGACTCCTTAAAATATATGGTGATTTTTAAGCTTTTGCTTTTGTTTAAAATCCTGTTACTGAACCTCCTAAATCTTCCGAAATATTTTTTTCAGACACATTTCGTAGTGTTTAAACTTTAACAAAAAGAGCAACAACAAATGTAAGTTTCAAAGTCGTAAAACGCAATTGTAATAATGCTGATATTTGTTCGTCTTCTATATTAGTGTTTTGATATGCATGCATATTGTATAGATTTAAAATATTTGATATTATGCTTATATGGCATACAATTATGGTAGGACATCTTAGAAAGTAAGCTGACAGAGTAATAGGTAGTAGCAGAATGATTTCAATTTAGTTTTATTTACATTCTGAAGACGATTAGTTGAAAAGGTAATCTACAACTAATCATACAGATCTTTATTCGACGTTTATTCATAAAAATTGGATCTGGTACCTAAAATGAAAAAATGGTATTTTTGAGTTCAGATTTACGAAAGCTTTTACACTATATACAAAGACAATATTTATTTTTCAAGTAACATAATTAGCCCCTCTACATTTTTTCTAAATATATTTGTGAATGTTTAATAATTTATAAATATGTGGGTCAATAGTCTTTATTATTTCAACTTATTTGAACTTTCCACCTTCCACAGTTTACGAGTAAAAAGGCTGTGACAGACCGACACATGTGTCATCTTATAATGGTTCCGTTTTCACTTTTTAAGTACGGAACTCTAAATATATACCGATAATGCAAACAATGCTAAGGTTAGATTTTAATTTTAATGTCTATAAATTATGCCAGAACACATTTACACATTGGATAGCATTTCCAAATATTCCCCATGTATAATAAATTGTCAGATTCCCGAAAGTTTTTTATCGTTGATATCAAGCGGTAAGCACTTTCGAGTGTTCTAATAAGCTAAATATTGATATGTATTTTTTTCTTCCACTTTAAGCGGATTAAAAATGGGTTCAGAAATAGTCAAAATTTGTTCGAAACAAAATTTGAATGTGTCTCAATTTTGTATGTTGATTTACAAATAATGAACGGTCAACTACGAGTGTTTGTCGCCCTCAGAGGGTTCCGTACAATAAGTATATGAATTATTAACTGTCTATATTATAAAGTACAAACATATCTGTGCGTAACGCATACGTCATTCTGCGAATGGCAACACTTTGAAATTTAAAATGAAATTTCGGTTTTGCAATTTTTGCTACGGCAAATTTTTAAAATTCTAAACATTGCACAGTTTCAATTTTTACACCATCGTACAGGGAGAAAAATGTACTTTTAAATGCAATTTGTTTGAAAGCTCTATCTCAATTTAATTTTGAGATATTAATTTTTTTTATAGTTTTTATTACCTATTTTGTAATTGTGACAACCTAAGTACTCCATTTCTATTAAAAGTAAAAGGAAATTAGTCATGGTTTATTTATTTTTATTGATTATATCCTTATTGATGCCATTTTTATGTTACAAATAAAGGTAACTTTTTTGTAATTTTTAAGCAGAAAATGACATCAGCCATTAAAAAAAAAACACGCATTCTTCTTCTAAATCAAAAGATTGAAGAAGATATTTCAATATTTTTACATTACGCTGATACTGAGTTTGAGACACTAGATAACTTGATTCAGTGAGTAAAAATGATGTCATATTTAAAACAAAACGACCATTTTCTTTGATAAAACTAAATGTTTGACCAATATTAAATGGCCATTACTATGGCAACTAAAGGCAAATTTTTGAATGGTAAGTTTTTAGAAGTTAAAGTCTGTGCGAATGTGCACATGAAAAGTTGTATCGGACAACCGTGACTTTAAGTTTGGAAATACATTCATTAATAATGTATTGCGCGTTAAAATACTTTTAAAATGTGATTTGAGGTGTGCGTATGTAAATTTTGAGAATGTGAAAATAACGTACAGTTTAGTTTTTATGGGGGGGAATTTTATGATATGACAAAGCGAAATCCTTTTACTGATTTTTCATCCTGTAAAAACAATCATAAGAGCCTCAACTGATAACTTCAACATAATTACTGACCTTGATTACGTATTCTAATACAGTTTAATTTTTCAATAATTTAAGCAGTGGAAGTTTGTGGAAATAACATTTTGGTAATTTTAGGTTAAATGCATTAGTTGTTTTACGAGTTGGACAACTAGTGTAAGATGAATTTTTTATTGTAATTATTTTTGTAGGTTTATTATAAATTCAGTCTAACAGTTCCATTCTAAACATTTTAATTCGTCGAATTTCAACGGGTTGCAACTCGTATTATTTAAAAGAATAATAATACTTTTTTTTTTTTTAATTACAACGTAGGGTTGGGTATAGCTGTATATATTAGAAAAGTATAAATGGGCATACCATAAAAGTTCAAAGAGATATGAAGCCTCAATATATATCAAATATTGTTATCCTGTATAATTTATTTTTAATCTTTTCTTAATCTGTTTATGATGAACTTAATTCAGTACTTACAATGAAATAATTGCATATTTTAACTTCATTTGGTATTTCATAAAATAAAATTCAGAGTAGTAATAATCTTTATTTTCACAGTGTAGCTAAAACAAAACCCTTGTTCAAAGATTAAACTTGGCGTTGCACTAAGCGCACTTCGAAAGGAGGTCGCAAGTTGCAAATCTTCACTTTGCCCGCTCCGCGTTTTTCCAGATAGGTTTTTAATTAACATATAGACACGAGAGGCGTACTGAGAGATCCACTAAATGCAAACTAGTCGCGAATCCCATAGTATGTATGTGATTAATTCTAATTAAGTTACTATTTTTAACAATTTGACGCTTGTTTTTATTATCCTACTTGTTTTTGTTGCTACTGGGCATTACATTACACAAATATATTATTAAAAGTTGTTATATAGGATTTAAGCCGTTGGTACAATAGTGGAAAAAAAAGTAAACACCCCTACTAACTCCTCCACAAATAATCGTAGAAGGAAGTTGCTGGTAATAAACGATTGCAAATAAAGTCTACTATTAAATGATGTATATAAAATTATCTTAGGCGGCTATCTACATATTAAAACGAACCCAAACTTAATATTTTTCAATGCCAATACAAAATTTTAACAAGATATTTCAAATCTTCTGTTCAAAATATGTTTAATAACCGAATTTCAAGTCATTTGAATGATACATTTTTGAATTATAAACATTCAAAATTTAGAGCTTCTAATTTTAAATTACATTTTCATATATTCTTTAATATTTCCTGAAAATATATTTCTAATGTGCTAATTTTTTGTGTAGCAACAATACTAAAATACCCAAACACAAGTACGTTGAATTTACAATTTTAAAAATTTTATGACATGAATTATGAATTATGAAATTAATATTCGAATAAATTATGAATTGAAACTTACATTTTTTTGATGGATTTAGATTTATTAAATCCTGTTTCATGAAATTCAAAATTTCACATTTTTCTTCCAAGTAGTTTTCAAATTGGTGGTTTAAGGGGTCGTCTGTGATAGAAGTGACTAGATATTTTGAAATTCCTTATGTTATCCTGTAATCTAGCAGTTTTCAATGACTGCTTGAGTAAGGCTTAAGATGCCTTGATCATGAAGGGAACTCTTTCGGTCAACAATCGAGTACTGAATTTCAATTTGGATACAACACCAAAAATATGCTCGTTTTAAAATAATTAATTACTCGGAAACTTATTGTGCGAAATTCATAATGATTGTTGTTAGGGTAATTGAAGGGTGTAGAGTTCATTTATGCAGCTAAAATTGTGTACTGCTATTGAAAAAAAAAACAAAGTTATGGTTCATTTTAATATGTAGCTGGTCCCCTAAGCAAATTTTATATACATCATTTAAAAGTAGACTTTATTACCAATCGTATGGTACTCACTTTCTTCTAGAATAATTTTTTGCAGAGTTAGTAATGTCCACGACTGTACATTGAGTACATCACCCCTGTCATTGTGTATATTCAAACCGTCCGTGTTTTTATGGGTTAATATCTCGGCTAATTACCAAAAATTTTTTTCGAAAATCATTATCAACAATGCTTTTATACTTCTGATACGTTAAGTAACAACAACGCTCCTTCACACATTGCCTGCAAATCAAATTTGTGTGTAATAGAAAAATGCGTTTTTCTCAAAAACTATAGGAAATGGGATAATCGCTATAATTTTCCTGCAAGGTTTAAATTAACGTCTACTATCTCTCATTTTTCATAATTTTAGTTTCAGCAGATTCGGAAATAGATGGGGGGGGGGGGGTGGCATATTTTTGCTCTACATTTTTGACGATATCTTTGAAAATATGGTACCTGAAATTACAAGAAATGTATATTTTAGTTCAGCGTTACGAAAGTTTTCACACGATACCCCACATGATACAAAAATAACATTTTTTTTTTCAAGTAACTTAATAAGACCCTCTATATTTTTCCCTAAATATATTTGTGAATGTTTAATAATCTGTAAATAGGTGGGTAAATAGTGTTTATTACTTCCCCCCATTTGAACATTCCACCTTCCATAGTTTACGAATAAAATGGCTGTGACAGACAGGCAGACACAGGAGTTATCTTTCAATGGTTCTATTTTTGCCTTTTAGGTACGGAACCCTAAAAATGCAAATGGTATTCAATAATCCACGAAATTCCTTTCTGTATATACTCGTACATATATACATATATGCATATTCCACGTTATATATGTTATATATTAATTTTAAAAAGTCCTTCCGGCCAGTGCCGGGAGGAAGAGGTAGCTTTCCTATTCCTTATTTTTAAAAAGCCAACTTACATTATTCAAACACGCGAAGCTCAATTTAGTGGAAACCGAATATAGGAGATTCAATACTAATTTTTATGAATACTAAATCATTATGACATTAAATCATTATTTGAAATAAGATGGCGGATGAAGCTGGCCAACGAACTCGGTCGAAATATTTGTATGTACTATGTACACACCAAGGTACATCCAAATCGGTTCATAAATACGCCTGTTATCACGTGACAAAAATCAGGACGTTTCAAAATGTCAGCCACGCTAGGAAGTCAAAATGCTATAACTCAGCCATTTCTTAAGATATAGACGAAACAAAAACTGCTCCCAAATCTTTTTATCAAGGTCAAACAAATAAGAAAAAAAAAATATTTTTTCAATTTTCAATTTTTTGGTACCACATTTCAAAATAAAATTTTTCTTAAAAATTTAACCCGAGAGTAGTCGCGACATTTTTTAGAACGTTAGTAGTCGCGTTCGGTCCATTTGCCGCCGTTACCAGCAGGCCGAAAACGAAGGGGAAACTTGCCGGTGTTATCAGATGATCGAAAACGGATAACGTAGGGTGAAAATATTGACTGAACTTTAAAAGATTACAGCAATTATTCATTTTACAACTTTTTACAGCAATTATTTATTTCGCTAAGTATATATTCAGTTGGCATCTAGATAAATGTTTTTATAACTCTTTCTTCGTTCTGCATAAATACTGTAAATGATTTGATTGAATTTCTGATGTTACTATGAATCAATAATTAGTAGGAAAATATTTACGAATATGAATCTAAATTCGTGATAGGGGTATTTTTATTTATTTTTTTGGAAGGACAGAATGAGAGTCAGGTAGATTTTTATGATACTCCGGCACTCTCTATCCATTTAATAAAATAAAATTAATATATTTAGCATCAATATATTACACTGACATTAAATTAAACAATTAAACTGAAAGTAAAAATGGAACCTATGACATGCAACAAAAAATCAAATGCAATACCACTAATTCACCAGCATATTGCCGACGATTAATTCATTTAAAACATATGAAAAACCATCAAATTTGATGCAATAAACAATTAAAGACAATATATATATATATATATATATAAACTTTCTGTACAACAATACCATTGAAAAATAATGAAAATGACCAATAATTATGAAATCACAAACACCACATAAACCAAATATTATTAAAAATGTATAATTATATATGCATATATATATATATATATATATATATATATATATATATAATAAAGAAAAAGGTAAAAAATACTTAACTTCGAAATTATAAATGTAAATGTTGTAACTAGGCTTTATATATTTATTTATTTTGTGGGGTGTCTGTGTGTGCATGAGGGGGGAGGAGGCTCGCGAAATTTTGTGATTAAATCCATTTTTCAAATGAAAATGCACGATTTGTAGTTTTCCTACTTATTTCAGAGTGGGAGCAGCGCCCTTGAATAAAAACTCTGGATATGAACTTCGCTTATATAAAGCAAATAATAAATAAGTTATTGAAATTATATATTTAACTTAAATACATTTGCAATTGTAGATTTAAATCCTAAGATGGATAAATTATTTTAATTAATAGAATCACTGAAATGTTCATCTTAATAGGGATGTATTTTACAGCAAATATTTAATTAAAATAAATATTCAATTGTACATTTCATAATAAGGTATTAATGTTATAATTTATTATTTTATAATAACATTCATTAAAATAATAAAAACAATAAGAAAATTTTCTCCGAAATTATAAATATGCAGCAATAATTTAATTTAAATGAATTTTTTCTCATATTCTGGAAAACATTATTCTGAAAAATAGTTTGAACAATTGATGAAGTACAACAAATTTAAATTTGTTAGATATCATCCCCAAGCCTCTATTGGATTTCAATAATAATACAAAAAAACATTTTCTGCGGCATTGTTAAAAAAAGATGTGTTTTTACTTACAGTATGAAAATTTAACAATAGATAAATTTTAGAAAAATACTTAAAATATTTTTTAAAATCATAGTATAAACATTCACTGAATTATCCAAAAGAGATTTTTATTAGCGTAATTTCTAACCTACGTTATAAAATTCTCATTATTTTTCTTATTATACAAATAAATTATATGTATGTTCTTTGCAGATATACATACTACATTTCTGAGAAAATTGTTTTATCTTTCGAATTTGTTTTATTGCACAAAAACGATACTTTTCAGATTTTGGAGATACGCAATTTTTTTACTGATTCCCACAAAATTTTCTTCTCTCTTTTTTAATGGTTTGGCAGTGTTATTGTCTGTTTTCTTTCATTTATATGTTCCAGTAATAAATGGAAAGCAAGTTCTTTCAAATAATGATGATGAATTTCCCTTTTTTTCCATACTTAAACGATTATCAATTTGAGAATTTATTCGCGCAATATTTGACAATGAAAAAAAAATGTAAGTGACCATTCATCAGTTTTTTGTGCGAACTGACTTCACAAGTAAAATAATAAAACAATTTTATGTCACATTCTAAAAGTAAAAAAAGTACTCTATGAACGGAGAAAGACGAAATAACAACAGGCAGAGAGTCCGTACTTCGTAGAAACTTTCCCCACAGATTTCGCGGAAATGGGAAAGGATGAACACGAGGGGGGAAAATTCAACTAACGCAAGAGGTCGCAACGCGGTCTTTTAGACCGATTGAAACTTAAGAATGCGATAAAATGCTAAGAAATAGCAAGAATGACTTGCAATTTTACTACACAAGAGTGTGAACACTCAAGGTCAGCTACACGGAATTTCACTATCGTAACTTTAACGGGAAATGAGTTACAGGAAGATAACGAATTTCGGGCGGGGAAAAGACCAATGCGCGACTATTAACGGGTTAAATGGCCGCCATTTTTAAACAAGATGGCGGATGAAGCTGGCCAACGAACTCGGTTGAGACATTGGTATGTACTATGTATAAACGAAGTTACATCCAAATCGGTTCATAAATACGCCTTTTAAAGCATGACAAAATTCAGGACGTTTGAAAATGTCAGCCACGCTAGAAATTCAAAATGCTATAACTCAGACATTTTTTAAGATATAGACGAAACAAAAACTGCTCCGGAATCTTTGTATAAAGGTCAAATACGTAAGAAAAAAATATTTTTTTCAATTTTCAATTTTTTGGTACCACATTTCAAATTTAAATTTTTCTTAAAAATTTAAATGGCCGCCATTTTTAAACAAGATGGCGGATGAAGCTGGCCAACGAACTCGGTCGAGACATTTGTATGTACTATGTATAAACGAAGTTACATCCAAATCGGTTCATAAATACGCCTTTTAAAGCGTGACAAAATTCAGGACGTTTGAAAATGTCAGCCACGCTAGAAATTCAAAATACTATAACTCAGACATTTTTTAAGATATAGACGAAACAAAAACTGCTCCGGAATCTTTGTATAAAGGTCAAATACGTAAGAAAAAAATATTTTTTCAATTTTCAATTTTTTGGTACCACATTTCAAATTTAATTTTTTCTTAAAAATTTAAATGGCCGCCATTTTTAAACAAGATGGCGGATGAAGCTGGCCAACGAACTCGGTCGAGACATTGGTATGTACTATGTATAAACGAAGTTACATCCAAATCGGTTCATAAATACGCCTTTTAAAGCGTGACAAAATTCAGGACGTTTGAAAATGTCAGCCACGCTAGAAATTCAAAATGCTATAACTCAGACATTTTTTAAGATATAGACGAAACAAAAACTGCTCCGGAATCTTTGTATAAAGGTCAAATGCATAAGAAAAAAATATTTTTTCAATTTTCAATTTTTTGGTACCACATTTCAAATTTAAATTTTTCTTAGACATTTAAATGGCCGCCATTTTTAAACAAGATGGCGGATGAAGCTGGTCAACGAACTCGGTCGAGACATTGGTATGTACTATGTATAAACGAAGTTACATCCAAATCGGTTCATAAATACGCCTTCTATCGCGGGACAAAATTCAGGACGTTTCAAAATGTCAGCCACGCTAGAAATTCAAAATGCTATAACTCAGCCATTTTTTAAGATATAGACGAAACAAAAACTGGTGCGAAATCTTTGAATAAAGGTCAAATATATAAGAAAAAAATATTTTTACATTTTCAATTTTTTGGTACCACTTTTCAATTTTTAAATTTTTTTAAAAATTTTAAATGGCCGCCCTTTTGAAACAAAATGGTGGATGAAGCTGGCCAACGAACTCGGTCGAGACATTGGTATGTACTATGTACACACCGAATTACATCCAAATCGGTTCATAAATACGAGAGTTACAGTGTGACAAAGGTCAGATATATATATATATATATATATATATATATATATATATATATATATATATATTACCATTAATTAAACATAACCTGCCACCGTCAATTATGAATTAAAGCTGTAAGTATTAAAAATAATATTATAAGAATTATTATGGAAGAAAAAAGAAAAAAGTGGACACCGACAAAAATTGAAAAGCTTATACATTGAATTACGTTATCGAGGGCACAGAATTCAATGATATAAGCAAAATGGTTGTTTTCTGTGGGAAAAATAAGCTAAAGCTAAAATTAATTTTCCCCTGTGCCCGAACAACCACTAAAATCAAGTGAATTGATTAAAAATGAAAGCAGAATAGAAACAAATAATATGAAATGGAAGAATCAATAAAACGTATTTAAATATTTATAGGATATAAAATAGAAATAATAAACACCATACCGATTAATATTTCAGTATTTTACAAAAATCCATGTGCACATGTCTTCCAGTATATCAAAAAGATTAAGGTGAATAAAACAGTTAAGAAATCACAGTAAATGATACCAAAGGATGCAGTTAATACATTTTGAAATAATATTTGAAATACCTTGTAAAACAAATTTAATCTAATATAAAATAAATAGAAATTAATTACATTATTTAAAATGCACTATTAAATTAATAGATAACAGTTTAACAATATCGTCAAAATTTAGCTAAAAATACACCCTGGTGTATAAAATATAACTAAAATGGAGCTAGAAAAATTAAAAATAAGAGCAATATGAAAGATACAATTTTAGTGCTGCCATCTATTAATAATTATATTAAACATCTATCGCAAGATAAAAATTTGCAAGCTTTTGAATGTAAATAACTGTTTAAACAGCCAAACCAAACAAATCCTTATATATAGAGAATTATAGAACAACCACTAAAATCAAGTGAATTGATTAAAAATGAAAGCAGAATAGAAACAAATAATATGAAATGGAAGAATCAATAAAACGTATTTAAATATTTATAGGATATAAAATAGAAATAATAAACACCATACCGATTAATATTTCAGTATTTTACAAAAATCCATGTGCACATGTCTTCCAGTATATCAAAAAGATTAAGGTGAATAAAACAGTTAAGAAAACACAGTATATGATACCAAAGGTTGCAGTTAATACATTTTGAAATAAAATTTGAAATACCTTGTAAAACAAATTTAATCTAATATAAAATAAATAGATATTAATTACATTATTTAAAATGCACTAGTAAATTAATAGATAACAGTTTAACAATATCGTCAAAATTTAGCTAAAAATACACCTTGGTGTATAAATTATAGCTGAAATGGAGCTAGAAAAATTAAAAATTTGAGCAATCTGAAAGATACAATTTCAGTGCTGCCATCTATTAATAATTATATTAAACATCTATCGCAGGATAAAAATTTGCAAGCTTTTGAATGTAAATAACTGTTTAAACAGCAAAACCAAACAAATCCTTATATATAGAGAATTATAAACCTAATATAAATCACACAAAGTATTTAAAACTATTGTTAATAAAATTTAAAAGCATACAATATGTTCTATAAGCTAAATTATTTAAACTAAACTAAGAGTTTAAATAATGTTAGAACATTGATAATATATAGCATATATCTATATGCTATAAAACAAAATAAATTCAGTAATAATTAATATAAATAATTATTAAAAATTATCTAAAAATTATTTTTTAATGAATTATATATAAGATATTTATAAAATGAACAGGAAATATCAAACATGTGGAAGTATATAGAAGGTTAAATAATACTTAAAATCCCATTACTTAAAACGCACAAATATAGAATGTGGATTATTTTCAGACATCCATAAAAATCCATAAAGTATGAATATGGGACATTCAAAAACATTAAACTAAGAGTGGCATACTATTAGTAATTAATATGATATTGTCCTTAGTAAATTAGAATTTAATAACAAATAATTGTAAATTAGGTTAATGAATAATTAAGCTAATTATAATATTAATGAAAATCTCCAACTTACATATAAAATATCAAATCAACATCCACATAAAATACATAACAAAAAAATAGTAATATTACAAGAGCCCCGCTTTTTTTTTTTTTTTTTTTTTTTTTTTTTTAAATAAATAATTAACCATTGCGTATTATCCAGACAACACCACCCTCCTCCGTACTCTAACATCTACCCACCCAACCAACCTATAATATTTTTTTTATATTATTTTACAATTTTTAATTTTTTATAGATTTTTTTTTTTTTTTTTTATAATTTTTTTGTAATTTTGTTTACGCATGTGTTAATTTGTGTTTATAGATCATGTAAGAAAAGTACTAATTGTATATTAATGAATATATGAATTTTTTTGGAAAACCATGATTTAATGCATCATAAATTAGTTTTTTAATATTATTGTTAATTAGAGGAGAAGAACATAAACATTTTATTCTATATAAATGATTAAGTATTATATTACGAAATACAGAATGATGTAGACAAGATTTAAAATTTGTAAATGTATTAACTGTGAATTTAAATTCTTTACGTTTGTCATACAAATCTGTGATTGTTTTATTGTCTTTTATTGTAATTTTAAGATCTAAGAAGTTAATTGTATTGTTAGATAAAAGGTTTTCCGTAAATTCCAAATTAGTGGGATAATCAACTGGAAATCGAGTAATTGCAGATTGATCAGTTTCAATTAAAATGATGTCATCAATATAACGATATAAATGTAGATTATTATTAGTAAAAGTGCGTTCATAATGAGATAAGTATAAGTCTGAGAGTAAACTGGAAGTACAACCGCCTTGTGGTATACCGACATGCTGTAAATATAAAGTATTATCTTGCAATATATAATTATTATAGATAATGAAGTTAGTTAAAGATTTAAAATATGCAATATCTATATAAGATGGTAATTCCAGTTTTTTATAATACTTTTTAAATAATGCATTTATAATTTTATGTAAATCTAATAGGTCTATATTATTAAAAAGATCTTTGAAGTCATATGTCGTTATATTACAAACAGAATGAAGATTTTTTAAAATCTTAACAAGTTGATAGCTATTTTTTATACAATGTGTATTTCGGGGTCTGGGGGTCATGATCGATGAAAATATACCAAAATTTTTTGAAATTGCTTTCCTCCGAACGGCTGCAATAGGTAGCTTTTTGTAATGAAAGCTACCTACAAATCCCCGTATGCTGTCATAACAAGGTACACGTATGATTCTGCTTCTTAAAATGTGAGGAAAACTTACGGAATAAATTTTTATTTTAAAACAAAACTGTAACTTCGAAAAAGTACCTAAAGATAGGTGTGGAGAAACTACTTGCACAAAAATCTTTGCTCAGAATAATTTAATTTTAAAGAAAAGTATATCTAAAAACTTAAACAAATGTTAAGCTTTTTTTTTTTTTCATAATCCGATTCTACCAGACGAAAAATAAAATATTTAATTTCTCAAATGGAAGTTTTAAACATGTTCTATAGACCACACTTCGCAATTTTAATTCGTAAAAGTACTTATAGCTTAATTCCTGGCATTTAAAAAAGAAACACAATTTTAATTATACTTTTTACAAGAAGCATTACTATAGAATATTTCTTATATTATTTTTATTTACACATTTATAAACTAAAATGTATTTATTCAAGATAAAATAAAAATTAATTATTGAGATTATTTTAGCTTTTCAACCTTGAAATTTGAAAACATTTTTATTTGTGTAAACATTTTGCGGAATAATGCATAGTGTAAATGTTTATATACACATTACATTTTCATGACACTGTCTCTTGTAGCAGTCAATTGATAAAGTTCTCTGTCTAGAATGCTCTAAAATGCGTATTTCTTAATTCCTTACACAATAACAAAAGTATATTTATTGGAAATATATTTTTTGCTGGAAATTATTTTTTTTTAATTTTACAAAATTGATTTTTTTGCAGTGTATACTACCACTTTTAGGTAGCTTTCATTACAAAAAGCTACCTATTGCAGCCGTTCGGAGGGAAGCGATTTCAAAAAATTTTGGTATATTTTCATCGATCATGACCCCCCAGACCCCGAAACCACCCTCCGTTCAAAATTGATATATATATATATATCTGACCTTTGTCACAATGTAACTCTCGTATTTATGATCCGATTTTAATGTAATTCGGTGTGTACATAGTACATACCAATGTATCGACCGAGTTCGTTGGCCAGCTTCATCCGCCATTTTGTTTCAAAATGGCGGCCATTTTTTTTTTTTTTTTTTTTTATTTGAAATGTGGTACCAAAAAATTCAAAATGGAAAAATATTTTTTTTCATATGTATTTGACCTTTATACAAAGATTTCGGAGCAGTTTCTGTTTCGTCTATATCCTAAAAAAAGGCTGAGTTATAGCATTTTGAATTTCTATCGTGGCTGAAATTTTGAAACGTCCTGAATTTTGTCACGCAATAAAAGGCATATTTATGAACCGATCTGGATGTAACTTCGTTTATACATAGTACATACCAATGTCTCGACCGAGTTCGTTGGCCAGCTTCATCCGCAATCTTGTTTAAAAATGGCGGCCATTTGAATTTTTAAGAAAAATTTAAATTAGAAATGTGGTACTAAAAAATTGAAAATTGAAAAAATATATTTTTCTTATGTGTTTGACCTTCATAAAAAGATTCGTGAGCAGTTTTTGTTTCGTCTATATCTTAAAAAATGGCTGAGTTATAGCATTTTGAATTTCAAGCGTGGCTGACATTTTGACACGTCCTGATTTCTGTCACGTCATAACGGGCGTATTTATGAACCGATTTGGATGTACCTTGGTGTGTACACAGTACATGCAAATATCTCGACCGAGTTCGTTGTCCAGCTTCATCCGCCATCTTGTTTCAAAATGGCGGCTATTTAAAAAATTTAAAAAAAATTAAAATTTAAAATGAGATACCAAAAAATTGGATAATGAAAAAGATTTTTTTTTTGTATGTGTTTGACCTTAATACAAAGATTCCGAAACAGTTTTTGTTTCGTCTATATCTAAAAAAATGGCTGAGTTATAGCATTTTGAATTTCTATTGTGGCTGACATTTTAAAACGACCTGATATTTGTCACGCGATAACAGGCGTATTTATGAACCGATTTGGATGTAACTAAGTCGCTACGTAGTACATACCAATGTCTCGACCGAGTTCGTTGGCCAGCTTCATTCGCCATCTTGTTTCAAAAGGGTTACCATTTAAAAAAAATAAAATAAAATAAAATAAAATAAAATAAAATTTAGAATGAGGTATTAAAAAATTGGAAAATGAAAAAGATTTTTTTTATGTGATTGGCTTTGATACAAAGATTCTGGAGCAGTTTTTGTTTCTGAAAATTTGTTCTTTTGTTTATATCTTAAAAAATGTTTGCACTTTGAATTTCTAGCATGGATAACATTTTAAAACGATCTTGTATTTTTCACGCGATAACACACGTATTCACCTATTTCGATGTAAGAAGGCATGTGGATAGTACACATCAATACCTCGACCAAGTTCGCTGGCCAGATTCATCAGCAATCTTGATTCAAAATAGCGGCCATTAAATAAAAAAAATATACATATATTTAAAGTGAGTTGCAAAAAAATTAGAAATTGAAAAAGGTTTCTTTTTTAAGTATTTGACCTTGATATAAGGATTCAGGAGCATTTTTTGTTTGTCTTTACCTTAAAAAATGGCTCAGATATAGCAGTTTCAATTTCTAATGTGGGTGACATTTTGAAAAATCTGATTTTTTGCCTGCGACAGCACTTGTATATATCAACCGATTCCGATGTGAGTGAGCCTGTGCACAGCAATTACTAAGGTCTCGACCAAGTTCACTGGTTAGCCTCATCCACCATGTTGTCTTAAAATTGCAGGCACTTTAAGAAATCGCCGAATTTGGCAGCCAAATATAAGTTACTTTAAATAAAAGCAGCTTGGATAAAGCTGACTAATTTCGCGAAATTCTTATTCATAATGATTTAGTATTGATAAAAATTAGTATTGAATCTCCTATATTCGGTTCCCACCAAATTGAACTTCGTGTGTTTGAATAATATAAGTTGGCTTTTTTAAAATAAGGAATATGAAAGCTACCTCTTCCTCCCGGCAGAGGGCGGAAGGACTTTTTATTATGCCCACCTGTTTTTCCAATGATAAGGGCATTCGCAATTTGACAATATGCGATGCGTTCAAATAGAAATTAGGGATGGATTTTTATAATGTACCTCATTACACTTTAAACAGAGTTCCCTGTTTGTTTTCATGTAGGCTCATGTATTAAAAAATTACCCAAACTGTCGAAATTTACACGCGAGAAGACACGCCAAAAAATTACACACGAGCAGGCGCGTTGGGTGTAGATACGATTAGGCGACGTTGGGTAGACATTGGGAGACCGGGGCTAGTTGGGTACAGGGGTAAGTAACGTCAGTCCTCAAAAATCGCCTGTTTGTGCACTGTAAAAAAATACGACCAATTTTCCTGAAGGTATCGGTAAAATAGTTGCCCTTATCGTACCGGAAAAATTTCCGACCCAGCTTGGAATAAAATCTGTAAAATCGGAATAAAATCCACAAAATACCGCTTTATTGGCTATTTACTTTTTTTACGGATTTTATTCCGAGCTGGGTCGGAAAAATTTCCGGTACGATAAGGGCAACTATTTTTCCGATTACTACAGGAAAACTGGTCGTTTTTAGGTAGATTTCGTAAGAAATACTACCTATTGCAGTCGTTACCATGGTGCGACTTTTGAAAAATTCCTTCATAACTTTTCATTATATGACCCCAGGAACCCAAAACCACCCCCACATAAAAAGGTTATATATATATATATATATATATATATGTATGTATGTATGTACTAAATTTTGTCCGCACGATAAAAGTCGCAGTTATGCACGGATCGTCTTCAAACTCGCCAACAACTTTGAGATGGCTAATATCTCGGAGGGGATTGAAAATGGGCAAAATCGGCCCAAGGGAATGGAAATGGGGAGGGTTCAAAATTTTGAATACCGTCTTAACAAGATTCTGATAAAACTAGCTCTTACACAACAATGACAGGAAAAAATAAATATTTTTCGTTATAGCAGTTGCCAACAATAAAAAAAAAACAATAAAATTCTCACCACAACAATTGCTTTTCTTTTGCAAGATTTTTCACGTTAAAAAATAAATTAAATAAATAGTTTGACGAATTGAAAATAAATTGAATATTACGTCATAAGTTTTCTAGAGCAAGATTTCAGAATGAAAACTCAAAATGAAATAAATAGTTTGACGAATTAAAAAAATATATATATATTACATCATATTGTATCTGGGAGCACGGCAGTGCGTCCACCAAGTTCGCACAAGCCGTAAGCTACATTTTCCTGAACCATTTTGGCATACTTTTCACCCCTTCATAACGTCGTTTTAGGGAGAGATATAGAAATTTTTCTTTTATACACATGTTCGTATGATCAAACTGAACTAAGGTTCCACGATTTCATGTTTCTATATTTAGTAGTTTTCGAAATATTAAATTCCGAAAAAGCGCTTTTTTGTCACTGACTCACTTCGCATCATCAAATAACTAATGTACTTCTAAAAGTAGTAGAATCTTGAAATTTCACAAGCAAGTCGGGTTTGTAGCACAATTAACCAGAAAAATCTGAAAACACAGAATTTCCGCCTCTAAACCCTTCAAACAAGGGGTGTTGATTTGGCCGTAAACAGTTCCTTAACACATTCAATTGTGCCAATGTTGGTAGCCAAAACTCGATTACAGAGTTTTGAAGGGAGTCACGTGATTTCAAGCAGAATAACATTTTATACTATATATGCTTTTCCAAAGTTGTTTGTTAAATAGAAAAATTGTATATACCTAAAAAATTTTAACCAGTATAGGATATGATATATTTACGATATTAAAAGAATAAAACATTTAAAAAAATATAACCGCAATTCGGTACGTTTGCGATATAGTAGCCTTGGCGAAATAAAGAACATAGCCTTGACGAGAAAATAAATTTGATAATAACGTATTTTCTTGCAACCTATTTACTGTGTCATATACACAAGCAATTTTTTCCATATGTATACAATTTATTTAATCTAAGGAACCCGTTTATTTATTTTATATACCAGCATAAATAATTTGTATACAAAAAACAATTTTTTATACATGTATAAATAAAATGTTTACATGCATATAAGTACATATGTAAATAGCATAAAACTTAATCAGATTTGTTTTCGTAGTTGTTTATATTATTTGGCAACATATCTCAGTTTCTGATGTCCGAATTGCGCCAAGATTTTTTTTAAATGCCAAGTTCCCTATAGTGGAAAAATATCCTAATTCCATATGAAAGTTTAAAAATCTCCTTTTAATTAAATGAAATGTGTAACTAATAAACTGACTTTAACGATGTGCGACAGATGCGGCGTCCGAAGTCCGCTGCTAACGTTATTATATTGTACTAGAAAGGTAGCCCGTCAAAAATGATGGAAATTTAGATATAAAGATATATACAACTCATGTGCAAGAATATGAGTTTTCTCGCTTGTTCCGCAGTGATAGATGAAAATAACACATTTTAAGAACGAAACACATTTATGAAAAACTGTGTACAGTAGAAGACCACTAATCTGCACAGTTTTGTTCCAAGTGTTCCGCAGATTTGAGGCTTTTTGCGGTCATGTCTATTCAATCTTTGTTTACCTTTTTTTAAATTCATATATTGGACAATTTAGATTGTTGAGCCTTAAAAATAAATAAATAACACACTTGAAGTAAGGTTAAAAACTATTAAATTATCGTATACGATTTCATGAAATGGTATTTTATGGTATTATATGTGTGTGCTTCACGATCTTGGTTACGACGTTGGCGAAATTGGCTGCAACTTGTCATAATCATAATTGTGTGGGCCACTAAAACAAAGAAGTAACCAGTTTTTAATCAAATTTCTGATATAGTTTTCAAAACTTGTGTAAAACTGATAGCCGTTCTGATGTTATGTCAGTCCTAGGAATAATATTTCTAACACTGAAGATTTTCCATGTATATATGGAATTTAGAAAAGCTTCTCCAAAAGAAAGGTCCTAAAATGACATTGTAATTCCTCTAACTTCAAAGTTTAATCGGGCCCCGATGCTGAGTACTGAAATCTAATAAATACAGTTATTTTGAATATTACAACAGAATTAAACAGTTAAACTTATTTAACTTAAACCCGCTGTTACTCCCCGGTGTTATTTTTTAGTATTAAGAAAGAAAATTATTTTAAAAAAAATTTTCCGTCTTTAATAACTAAATAATGAAAAAATAGTCTTTTGTTCTGAGCTCATAAATGTGACAATAAAATAATGTAACTAAGAGACATTGCAAAATTAAATCTTTGTGATTACAAACCATAAACAAACGTAACGATACCGCCACCATTTTACCTACTATGACGTCTTTAGAATATTGCCCATTGATTGTTGGAGAACTTACTTTGTGAATGATTGCCTCAATGATTTAATATTTTTGACGTTTCACGGTGAATGAATCACTTGTATTTGTTTAGGTTTTTATGGAATGAGATATTAAGCTGTGAAACTAATTTCAATTGAAGTTATCCAAGGATATATGTATTTTTTAATCGAAATTAAAAACAATGCTTTGATCTCGAAATAAAAAGTTTTAGTTTGTATAATTTGTTATTTCTGTTAATTATTTATTTAAGTACTTTTCCATTATAGCGCATTTTAAAAAAAAGCTTGGCGCGATTCGGGCATCAGAAAGTGAGATATGTTGCGAAAATATATAAACAGCTATGAAAACAAATCTAATGAACTTTTATCTTTGTTCATATATGCACTTATATGCATAAAAAATCGTTTCTAAATATATATAATTTTTTTTATATACAAATTACGGCACAGATTTCAGATATGAACCGGGATACGTAACTGGCGCCAAAATGGCGTTATTTTGCCTGCTACGGTAACCCGGCTATTGTTTTTTATTTATTAATAGTTTATTTACTTTTATTTTCTGTTTTTTAATTATATATACTGCTTTGTTCTATAGTTATTATTCAAACTTTTATTTATTTATAGTTATTTCCTTTTCAAAATGATAGCAAATAATTGAAAAATATATAAGTAACTGGTATGCGAAAGCGAGCTTTCTGCCAAATTGGCGTCATAGAAAAATCACGCCAACCCCCATTCGTATATGACATCTGTGCAAAAATTACTTCTGTTTCTTTATAAAAATGGGTAAATAGCTTTTTTTAATATTAAATTGTCGGCACAGATGTCATATACGCCCATATTGGCGCGAATGTTTTTTTTTTTTTTTTTTTTTTTTTTTGACGCCGATGTCTTATACGCACCGGGTACTTAACTGGCACCAAAGTGTCGTTATTTTGCTTGTAATGGTAACCCGAATGTTGTTTATGCTGTTGATGTTTTCGCCAAATTGGGATCGGGAAAAAATCGCGCCAATATATGATATCTGTGCCAAATTGTATATATATGGAAAAAATTGCTTGTGAGTATGAAGCAGTAAATAGGTTGCCAGAAAATACGTTGGCAAACTTCTTTCTCGCCAAGAAACTTTTCTCCGAAGTATTGTACATAAGCAATGATTGCTAGAAATGCATTTTTAATTATGATATGCGCTTTTATGTTTCACTACATTTATGCATACTATACTGTGTGTATAAATGTTCTAGTTCATATAAAGGGCTACACAAAAGAATTCGTAAGTGTTACTGAGTATGAGAGTAAATTGCTTAAAGGTGGTTTTTAAAGGAGTTATGCATTTTTACGCTGAACTGCATTTAGTTTCCTAAGAAATGTTTGTAGAATATAGATAAAATGATATACAGGGTCACTCAAAGAATTGGATACATAACCGTCTATGGATGATAATATCTGGAAATGTAATTTCAGTAGTTTTAAGAGTAGTTTAAATTAAATTTTAGCTAAATAGTGCGCCCGGTAGCAGAAAGTTCGAGACGGGAGACGGACGTCGCAGATTTTATTTTCTCTTTTGCAGATTCTTTTCGATCGAAACTTTATTTTGCTTCGTATTATGTTTAGCTCTTTATTACTTAATACAAGAAGTTAAGATTATTATTAATAAAAATTTATGAAATGACTAACAACGCTACAGGTAAGTGATTGTTTGATTAATTAACGCTTCAGTTATAAAAATATTTTACCTGCAGATTATTTTTTGCCATGAATTATCTGTCGCAGACACTTGGAGAAATTTCTTCTTCTGGGAATAGTGGCATGCAATAACGGTACTATTGGCGGTACAGATGTCATATTCGCCCCATATTGGCGCGATTTTCTTCGGTTGCCAACTTGGCGAAAACATCAACAGCATAAACAACATAGGTACAGATGTCATATTCGCCCCATATTGGCGCGATTTTTTTCGGTTGCCAATTTAGCGAAAACATCAACAGCATAAACAACATAATCCGGGTTACCACATCAAGCAAAATAACGACACTTTGGCGCCAGTTAAGTACCTGTTGCCCATATGATATTGGCGACAGAAAAAAATCGCGCCAATATGGGGCGAATATGACATCTGTGCCACAACATAATCCGGGTTACCACATCAAACAAAATGACGACACTTTGACGCAAGTTAAGTACCTGTTGCCTATATGATATTCGCGACAGAAAAAAATCGCGCCAATATGGGGCGAATATGACATCTGTTCCCTATTGGCTATGGACGGTAACTGCTGAAATCAATTTTTAAATTTTTTATGCGTTTTCTAAAATGTTTACTTAGTTATCTTGGTACTTCTTAGTTATCCCGTTGACCAAATTACTGTCGCCAAATTGTAAGATTAATTGCCAATAATGGTTGCCATTAATTAATTAATTAAATGCCAATAAAACCATTAATTCGACGTTTTATTTGTATTTTTATTAATGTTTTACTATTGATTTGGCGAAATTGGTCGACGGGATCTCTAAGAAGTAACGTTATCTTATTTACCTTATTTCCCTAAATAACGAAGTTTTGTTAAAGCATTTAGGATGTGTTGGAAAGTGTTTCATATTCTATGCTTACCGCATGATTTTTCTTTCTTCTTTAGTCTTATTTTGCATTTATTTTATTCTTAATTTTTTAGTATTATACTGCTTTATAGAAACTTTGGCACAGTTGTCATATACGTTATCATATATTGGCGCGGTTTTTTTCCGACTCCAATTTGGAGAAAACATCAACAGCATAAACAGCAACATCCGGATTACCATATCAAGCAAAATTACGACACTTTGGCGCCAGTTAAGTACCCGTTGTGTATATGACATTGGCGTCAGAAAAAATTGCGCCAGTATGTGGCGTATATGACATCTGTGCCGAAACTTTAATATTTAATGTTTAAACTCTTCGCTCAACTCCCCATTCATATAGTACAAACTATAACACGGATAGTGCAAAATAATAGACAGTTTGGTACTTTTCCACTGTAGGGGCTTTGGCATTTTTTTTAAAAAAAGCTTGGTGTAATTTGGGCATCAGAAAGTGAGATTTGGGTACTTTTCCGTTATGCGGACACCATTGTCGCCAAGCGTAACAGTTGGCGCAAAATCGTGAATTGAAGCATTTGAAAAATAAAAGAAAAACCATTGTCGATACTAAAGTGAGCATTTAAAAAATATAACATTTGAAAATTCCAGACTTTTACGAACTGTTTCATCAAATCACAAATATATACTTAAAATAAGTGAACAAATAACTGCTATAAAATAAAGCAATAAAATAAAACTCATATTAAACTGCTGGCATAAAATTACAAATATCTTTTAGCATTTTGAAATAATTGGCGCATTAGCATACATTTTGGCATGGTGTCCGTATAACGGAAAAATATCGAGATTTGTTGTCAAATCATATAAAGAACTATGAAAACAAATTTGATGAGCGTTTTTGTTTGTTTTATATGTATATTATTCATGTTTTTATGTACAAATTACATCTGTTTCTGTATAAATTTAGAGAAACGGCTTTTTTATGTTAAGTAAATCGTATAAATATCCAAAAAAAAATGCGTGTGTATATAAAATGAAACAGTGAATAGGTTCCCGGAAAATATGTTAACAAATTTCCTTTTTCGCCAAGGCACTTATACTGGAAAAGTACCTAAAGCACATTAAAATCGCGCAGTTAGGAGCTCACACAGTACGCCGTTGTCTATTGGCGGTTATTAGGTAGCTTTCTTTACAAAAAAGCTACCTATTGCAGCCGTTCGGAGGAAAGCGATTTCAAAAAATTTTGGTATATTTTCATCGATCAGGACCCCCAGACCCCGAAACCACCCTCCGTTCAAACGTTGATATATATATATATATATATATATATATATATCTGACCTATGTCACACTGTAACTCCCGTAATTATGAACCGATTTCGATGTAATTCGGTGTGTACATAGTACATACCAATGTCTCGACCGAGTTCGTTGGCCAGCTTCATCCGATGTTTTGTTTCAAAATGGCGGCCATTTAAAAGTTTTAAAAAAATTTAAAACTTGAAATGTGGTACCAAAAACTTAAAAATGGAAAAATATTTTTTTCTTATGTATTTGACCTTTATACAAAGATTCCGGAGAAGTTTTTGTTTCGTCTAAATCTTAAAAAATGGCTGAGTTATAGCATTTTGAATTTCTAGCGTGGCTGACATTTTGAAACGTCCTGAATTTTGTCACGCAATAAAAGGCGTATTTATGAACCGATTTGGATGTAATTCGGTGTGTATATAGTACATACCAATCTCTCGACCGAGTTCGTTGGCCAGCTTCACCAGCCATCTTGTTTAAAAATGGCGGCCATTTAAATTTTTAAGAAAAATTTAAATTTGAAATGTGGTACCAAAAATTAAAAATTGAAAAAATATTTTCTTCTTATGTATTTGACCTTGATAAAAAGATTCGGGAGCAGTTTTTGTTTCGTCTATATCTTAAGAAATGGCTGAGTTATAGCATTTTGAATTTCTAGCGTGGCTGACATTTTGAAACGTCCTGATTTTTCTCACGTAATAACAGGCGTATTTATGAACCGACTTCGATGTACCTTGGTGTGTACATAGTACATACAAATATCTCGACCGAGTTCGTTGGCCAGCTTCATCCGCCATCTTGTTTCTAAATGGCGGCCATTTAAAGAAATTAAAAAATAAAAAAATTTAAATGAGATACCAAAAAATTGGAAAATGAAAAAGATTTTTTTTGTATGTGTTTGACCTTAATACAAAGATTCCGGAACAGTTTTTCTTTCGTCTATATTTAAAAAAAAATGGCTGAGTAATAGCATTTTGAATTTCTCTTGTGGCTGACATTTTAAAACGACCTGATTTTTGTCACGCGATAACAGGCGTATTTATGAACCTATTTGGATGTAACTTGGTCTGTACATAGTACATACCAATGTCTCGACCGAGTTCGTTGGCCAGCTTCATTCGCCATCTTGTTTCAAAAGGGTTGCCATTTAAAAAAATTAAATTTAAAATTCAAAATGAGGTATTAAAAAATTGGAAAATGAAAAAGATTTTTTTATGTGTTTGGCCTTGATACAAAGATTCCGGAGCAGTTTTTGTTTCTGAAAATTCGTTCTTTTGTTGATATTATAAAAAATGGTTGATTTATAGCACTTTGAATTTCTAGCATGGCTAACATTTTGAAACGATCTTGTATTTGTCACGCGATAACACACGTATTCGCCTATTTCGATGTAAGAAGGCATGTGGATAGTATACATCAATACCTCGATCAAGTTCGCTGGCCAGATTCATCAGCCATCTTGTTTCAAAATGGCGGCCATTAAATTAAAATATATATATATATTTAAAGTGAGGTGCAAAAAAATTAGAAATTGAAAAAGGTTTCTTTCTTAAGTATTTGATCTTGATATAAGGATTCAGGAGCATTTGTTGTTTGTCTTTACCTTAAAAAATGGCTCAGATATAGCAGTTTCAATTTCTATTGTGGGTGACATTTTGAAAAATCTGATTTTTTGCATGCGACAGCACTCCTATATATTAACCGATTCCGATGTGAGTGAGCATGTGCACAGCAATTACTAAGGTCTCGACCAAGTTCACTGCTTAGCCTCATCCACCATGTTGTCTTAAAATGACAGGCACTTTAAGAAATTGCCGAATTTGGCAGCCAAATATAAGTTACTTTAAAGAAAAGCAGCTTGGATAAAGCTGACTAATTTCGCGAAATTCTCATTCATTATATTGATAAAAATTAGTAATTGAATCTCCTATATTCGGTTTCCACTAAATTGAGCTTCGTGTGTTTGCATGATATAAGTTGGCTTTTTTTAAATAAGGATTATGAAAGCTACCTCTTCCTCCAGGCACTGGCCGGAAGGACTTTTTTATTAGTAGCATCGGGAGGAAGATGTAAAGATGTACTTTAAATTCTCACCCATAGATTTCGAAAGAATATCTTAAAAGAGTGGAGTTTAAATTAAATTTCGGTGACCTCCATTATAAAAGATTAATGGTTTTAAATGGGAATTTCGCCAAATTAGCCAGCTATCGCCAAGTTGGCTAACATTTGGCGCTACTATGGTAACCCGACATTAATATTTTTCAACAATTACTCATTTCAGTGAGGCGGTCCTACCGGAATAGTGAGGGACACACAGAGACTTGGATTTTATATAAATAGATTATTAGCCTACTTACTGTTAATTTATTGTTAATTTTAAACCTGTAAAAGAAAGATTATAGTTATAGATAAGATATGTTTGTCGCCAAAACCCGATTACAGAAAATTAACCTGAGTTATAAAGGTGTTACATGATTTCAAGCTGAATGAATTTTTATATGCTTTTACAAAAATCTTAATAAGGCAAATCTTTCAGTTTATCTGTCCATCTTACTATCTTTTACATCCTTAAAACAAATTTTATTAAAGACCGGGAGGCGTCTGCACAGATCATCACCCCATCGAGTTGACGACTGAAATTTTAGGATTAGTTAAAAATCGATTAGCTTATTGAAATGTAACTCACCTGCCAAGCCATATCTTTATGTAAACCATCTACAGACCCGATTTTACCAGTTAATTGGTGGATTTTCCATTGTGTTTTCCTGCATCCATTCCTCCATGTTTCCATACTTTTGGATACATGAAAATACAATAGTAAACCTATCAGTTAACCACTAAAATTAGGTCCTTAGGTGGTTTCTACCAAGATATGACTTAACAGACCAGTTGCATTTTAATATGTTAATCTAGTTTTAACTATCCTAAAATTTCAGGTGTAAACTCGATGAGGTGATGGTGTGTGCAGACGCCTCCTGGTCTGTTATAAATGTCGGAATCAATCTCAATAGCACTCTGGTCAATCTGGCAAATATCCGTACTATTTATGGAACACTATTCCGTTATGTGCGCTTTAGTGATGTTATGAACTTTATGCATATAATACGTAATACATTTGCATCATACATATTATAAGTATGTGTATAATACATAATACATATGCATCATTATGATGTCAGAATAAAGAAAACATTTTTGTCGCCAAATTTGAGAATTGACATGATATATTACCAAGTTTGGCGATACTTCGCTAAATGTCGCCAAGCTTTGCGAGTATTTGACGCTAGTGGCTATTTTTCAATGAGTTAATTATTAATGCGAGCCATCTATTTATATTTTTCCGCATATCATGTAAATAATTATATTGTATAACGTACGAATATTTCCAAAGTGCCAATAGTTTCGTCAATGCACAAAACCTCTGCTATTGTTATTATATTGTACTGTTATTACACTTACTGCGACTATGTTGTTAATCTTTACTCTTCTAAAACTTCTGTATTATATAAAGAGAATTTACGGCAACTATTAAAGCACCGAAACTGCCAGTTCTCCTTATGATTATTATAATTCTATAATATGTAACCTGTTAATCGATATGTACGTTAGAATGAATCTTCCATAATCCGGTTCCTCGCATTTTAGTTTTCAGGTTTCGAATAAAATTAGCTAAAATCTTAAATCCACGGCACATTATTGGCTATTTCTTCAACACGATCAGATAAGAAGAATGATAGATTTTCAAATGGATCTTGGCAGTGAGCCCGTAGACCTTTTATTCTTCCGTAATCGAGTCTATTGAAAAGGTTAAAGTGAAACAAAAAGATATTAGCATCAATATGGTTTAATGTAATGGAGATATTGTCAAAGGATTTCATAATAACCATTTCACTTGTACCCAATCGTATCAGTTAAAATACAACAATTGGCAGCGATCCGAACTAGAAAAGATTTCTTAATAGGATTAAAAATTTCCGCATTAGAAAATATATGATGTGCTTCCGTGATCGTAAAGAGTTCTTTATTTCTCTATCAAAAGCTTCCGACTTGGCGAAAGAATGGGCAATTAAATTATGAATAACAGTAACATGATGCAACGTTTAACATGCAATTAATAGAGTAAATATTGCTTGTTAGAGGAGGCTAATACATTAATTTAAAAAGAAATAAAGTATAAATTTGTAAAGCTCAATAAAACAAATTTAGGTATTTTTACGTTCGCCGGACGCAAGTGGCAAATCGCCAAATACTGCTCCCAACTCCATTGTTCATATTGCATTCATTTCATTTAAAAATATAAACTTTTCAGACATCTCATTCAAAATAGATGCATTTCCCTCATTTTATTTAATAGAATATTTATCATAAAAATAAATAAATGAATAAATAAGAAATAATAACATAAACCAAAATATTTTATTGGAAAATCAAAGCATTATTTCTAATTTTTCACATGTTAAAAATGAAAACTGCAATTGCTGAAAAAACAAAATGCTAATGAGGAGATTTGCTCCCGGCTAACATAAAAGTACCGAAATTTAAGTTTTTTATATATTAGTATAGTTTAGAAAAACAAACTTGAAAAACATACAAAATGTAGTGATACCCCAATAAAAAGTTTTCGGTAAAAAAAAAAAAAAAAAAAAAAAAAAAAAAGCATTAACGGCCAAGTCGCTTCCTGCGACTTGGCCGTTAATGCTTTCGAGAGGGTTTTTTTTAATTTTAAAGTTATGTACAAATGCGCTACATGTCAATAACTTTTTTTGATTATTTTAGGCATTTTGTGGCACAAAGTACAGAAATAAAATACACATTTAAAAAATGCATTTAAACCACTTCAGTCTATTTAAATGCTTAGAAGTAAAAATAACAAAACACTTGTATTCAGAAGATAATATCCCTAATTGCTAAAACATAATTAGTATCAGCTTTTAACAGTTTATAAATCGAATACCTCTTAATGTCTGCAAACAAACTATAATAAATGTTCAAACGAATAAAATCTCTTTCGTCAATGCACAAGATTTCAATATTATACAATAAAATATAATATAACATGTTGTGAGATTTGGAGTAAGTAAATTTTGTTTTATTTCTTGGGTTTTACGTTAATGAGATTAGCTTTAGATCGTACAAAATGGCAATTAAACCACAAGTGGATTAAATGATCTGTAATTAAAAATAATGTTTGTTGTAACTGAATGGTATTTATCAGAAATCTTTTACTTATAATGTCTTTATGTGAATTTGCCTCTTTGCATTTTAATATTACTTTTAATATTTAAATAATTCATAAATGCGTAATTTCTAAACATTAATTTTCAAATCCTGTAGAAGGCATTATCGGCCAAGTCGCAGGAAGCCATTTTCAATGAAAGATTTGGGATGTTTGGCTTTTAACTTCTGCGAACTTCAGATATCACTACTTTTTCTGGCCGAAACATTAAGAACTTGGCGCTTTTTTTTTTTTTTTTTTTTTTTTTTTTACCGAAAATTTTTTATTGGGATATATAATGTACCTCAGCAGGTGAATATGTAACGTCATGTGAGTTTGAAGAAACGTATTAAAACATTATAAAAACCCGACTATGGAAATATTAACATATTGGAGGTCTATATTGGAGGTAACATATGGGGCACTTTGAGGGTCTCTGAATTTGTTTTAGCCATTTTTAAACCTATTCCATATACATGCGTGTGTGTATTCGTGTATATAAGAATTTTCACAAAATGTTTAGCTCCCTAGAGCTCATTCTTAGTGAAGGAACTGGGTTATATTTAATGTTGATATAAGTTTTGTTGGTGAATTTAGTACTTAACTTCGAAATCTACCTCCGCCTGTAGGCCCGAGCCGGCAGGGATTTTTATTTTTTATTTTTTCTTTATTTATGTTTCTTTATTTATGTTTTTTTTTTTTTTTTTTTTTTTTTTTTTTTTTTTTTTTTTTTTTTTTTTTTTTTTTACAGTATGGATAGATTGAGAAACCAGTCACAGAGTACCTTTCATCTTGCTTTGTACAATCCTCATTGTAGTTTTGAAGTGTTACCTGCATGCAGTGGAAATTTATTACGATTTTTCTGTTTTTTTTTTCACTCATAAGTAATTTTTTGTAGCTTCATTCTGTTTCTAATTTCTAATACTTATCTTAATAATTGCGATTTAATTTGTGCAGTTTTTCTTAGTGTATAATTAACTTTACCTACCCCATAGGTGATTTACTTGGATTATTTATGCTTAGATGGTTACGTGTCACTTTTGTGATGAAATTTATTATGGGGCTAATAGGCGCATTGAACACGGGTTGAAAAACAGAAAACACCGAGAAAAGTGGTTGCAATGCAAGATTTTGGGACATTAGGAACGGAGACACTCGATTTTTTTATTTGTGACAACTGTAACTCTGATGATCAGATCGAGTAGGATAGAAGTTACTCAATGTTAATGTTTTATTCATGATTTTTATGTCTGTATAATTTAGAATTTATATTGTACGGCGGTAACACCTTTGTATAAAGATACTGGTAATAATGAAATTGATTTCTCTTAACTACGTGTATTATTTAATTTAAATTTTTAAAAAGCGTGTGTCAACTTACCCCATAGGTATAGGTAACTTGCCCCACGACGGGATAGGTTGGCGCACATTTTTCCTTTTTTTTAGGTTTCCGCTAAACATAAACTACAAAAGCTACTAACTCAAAACTCCGGGTATTTATAGCCCAATGCCTGTTCTTTAAAAGTACAGTTAAAGTTTCATACAGAACTTAAACAAAAAAACTATTAAAAATGAATAACTAAAGACTGCGCCTAATAGCCCCGGTCTCCCTTATGTAATACCCAACAGGTGTTTTAACCGTTAAATAACATGAAATAATTGTTACTTATCTTCTATAACAAAGAAATAAACAAAATGACGTTGATAAAGCTTGATCCTTGAAAATTGACACGTAAACACTTATATTACAAGAAAAATTCATTTACATTTTTATTGTACATTCATTGCAAATCAGACAGATATTATCCATACATATCACTTAAGCACTAGAAAAGTAACACGTCTCGGAGAAAGTAAATATCACGGGAGAGGCAAAAGAAAATTTTCATGATTTTACTGTAACACGAAATTATAGCACATAGCTCTGCATGCAGGAGTAAAAACATGCATAAGAGCGTAAAACCTTTGAGAATGAAGATTTAGAGTAGGTTTGCACGATTGAGTAATTTTACTTCCTCATAAAATCCGCATCCAATCTGCTGTCAATAATGGACATATATTGTAATAAAGCGATTTTCCGTATAGCTATACTCATCAAACTTTTCTGTAGAAGCGAACCTATGGCAGGCCACAAAAGGAATTTTTACGATATGTGTCACTCTTCTCCTGTGTTAGCAATATGTACTTGTGACAGTTTTGGCATGTGTGTTTAATTTTATGCCACTGTTCTTCATCGTAGCTTAGATGTTTTGTCATCTTAACTTATGAAAACTGAACATTGAAATCAAAACTCGAAAATAGAGTGACTCTAAAAGTAGTACGGGTATCTCACCCACACTGAGTACAAAAACAAAATAAAACTATTGTTGGAATTTTAATTAGTATATTTCCCTTCAAAAAGAAGACCTTTAATTCAGCTGCACAGAGTTTGACCCATTTACTGAAAGAGTGTTGTGAAATAAGAAAGGATGCAGCTCCAGGTATGACATACCCTGCGTGCGTCCTGCACTGTTAAAAATTTTGCAGCATTCTGGCAGGTCATTCAACCGTTTTTTGAAAAAACGGTTTCATAACCATAATTTAACTATATTCCGATCATAAAACGGCCAATAATATGGTCAGAATAGTGTTAAAATTACGGTTGTGTAACCGTTTTCGGAAAAAACGGTCAAATGACCTGCCAGAATGCTGCAAATTTTTAACAGTGTGCTGTGTTAAAAAATGCGTTATTACATCTCTTAGATATTTTTTAATTGCGACTAGTGCCCTGTACATAAATTTTAGCATTTTATAACCTTTATTTACAATCTGAGTGTTTCCAATTTAAACCACAGAAATTCCGTGCTTTAATTTGGCAACTTTTACTAGTTATACTTATATATAGGAAAAAGCAAAGCTTATGAGTAGCTTTATACATGACGTATACGCGAAGATCGTCGTAAACGGGTTAAATAGCTTTTGCTATTTTAATTATGTTAGTTTTAGCAGATTTAAAACTATACTGATAAACTATCTTATACATATGATTTGTCGATTATGCAACGAGAGCGTTAGAAGGATTAGTAATAAAAATGAAACTCATTTCATTACTATACCGTAATGCATTGACCACCATCTAGCATACTGATCGTGACAATTTGTCATACTATAAAACGATCATATCTAAAAGAAATACAACTAAAGTTATTATCTTGTCAAAGCGATATTTTTCATATGCTTTTGAAACCAGTTTAGCCGATGCTATACATATCTTCAGTATTAAATTATCCCAAAATAGAAATGATTTAAGGAAATTGACTGAAAACATTATTTCATTTCCTTATCCTATAAAGCAGCGATGCGATTTCTTGAATCGATCGGATGAAAATCAATACATGTCTTAAATGCGTTTACTTCTCCAAGAATGTTTGGAATGAATATTTACATGTGGAAGAAAGTTAAAAGTCACGTATATTATTTGAGTAGAAAATGCAGTAATTTAGGATAATTTGGAACATTATCTTTATTGACATTTTCAGGTACATATGAAATTTCTTAGATATTTTCTATGTTTCATTTTGTATTTAAGATCATCGAATAAACGAGGCATTTAACAATTTTAGCTGTATAACAGTATGAATTACAATAAAGAAGAGATTAATAGATAAAAATGCCATTAGTTTTTTAGTAATTACTATTAAAGCCTTTTTTAGAAGAAATAGATTAATTTCATTTAACATTGAAATTTTAATAAAATATTGAGTATTTTAAACAAATTTCTAAATACAGGATATTTGAAACACAAAACAATCATAAATAAATAAGATTAAATAAATATATGTATATACATTTCGGAATAAAAGATATAGATCTTAAGCGTTTAAGATAAGCAGCATTAAAAAAAAAAATCTTAACATATATTTTATCTCTTACAGTGTTAAGATAATAAAATATACCTAAAATTTATAGTTTGAATACAGATATGTGATATATCTTTCTGTGTGTGCGTGTGTAATATGTATTACCTTTTTAAATGACTTGTTAATATCCAGTGAAAAATCTTTCAAAGTCTTTTGAGCGTCAACATGGTGTAAATCTGATTCACAGCATTTCTGTGAAATTTGCAGTATGACGACATCACAATCGTAATGCGAGGCAATTATGGCAAGGTGTTTTTAATTGAAGTTGAATACAGGTTTAATCTTTGTAGCGATTCTATTTCGTCGTGGTCACCGTGACATTCGCATAAAATCTTCGACTATTTCACATTAAAAGCGTATTTTAATCCTACGGATTGCTTGCTGAATGTTCACTTTTTGTAATTCATAGCTTCTTGTTCTTGTACATTCTGAAAGTCTCAGTCTATAAGGTTTACGATGGTTTATAAACGAATAGAAAGGCATAATTGCACGATGCGATATGCATGTGTATTAATAAATATGTCAATGACTCAATCTGTGTGTTGTATCATTAAACGTGAACGCAAAATATATTTATTGTTAACACATGCAGTTTCTATAAAACCTATCTGATGTATTCTAAAGTCAGCATCTTTGATTGAAAATTCAATGCTTGCATACAGCAATTGCAAATAAATAAAATGTCTTTTTCATCATACATAAAAAATGTCGGACTAGGAAATATATTTAAACTACATTTAACACCACATCAATTTCCATCAATATTAGTAAATACATGTTCTATATCAATTTCAAAGGAAACTCTCAAAATACGCGTTTAAATATTTTTTTTTCAAGTATTGATTCACAGTTTCATAAAATAATAAATAAAAATTCATTAAAAAAATAACATTAGAAAGCAGTTTTTTCTTTTACTTTGTGCTGCATCAAATGTAAATAATAATCACTTAATATAAAAAACAAAATTAATACAAATAAATATTTATAAAAAAAAACTGATTGCAACCATAAATACACGCGGTTTACTAAAATAAAACATAAAAGTTTTTACTTCCTAATGATAAAAATAATTTTTTAAACACAAATAGGGAAATAAATAATTGAAAATAATTTAATTATTTCCGTACAATCAAGCTCTCGACAAAGCTATCAGTTGACTAAAACAAATTATTTAAACAGATTCCCGTCCAGTACTACTTCTATACATGAAATTCAAAATGAGAAAACATTGAATTGCACTCTGCATCCTGACTGAGCAGTATGTTATATTATAAAGAAATAAGTTTCGCCTTTCCAAATTAAAAGAGGTGAAAGAAAGTGAGTTTTCAGTTAATGTTAATTAATTAAGAGGAATGAGTAAATGACAGGAGAGGAAATAGCATACAAACGAACTAAATTAATTTTTTAGAAAAGTTTCTCCCATAATTCTTTAAATGAAATTATGAGCAGTACAGTCTTAATTTATTTATACAAGTTATGCAATACCATTATCACAACATCATTGAAATACTATTTTTTTTATTCACTATATGTAAGGTTTTATATGTATTTGATATCTTATATAACATAATTGAGTTACTGTTGTACACAATTTTATGAAAATGAACATTTTACAATTATAAATTGGATGGATAATATGGATATTGGCATGCAGTATAACATAAATGTGAATGCACTGATATATTTTTACATGATGTAATTGGTCAACTCTTTTTATACAAATATATATATATATATATATATATATATATATATATATATATATATATATATATAATTTAGTGACGCTTTCGACACATTTCAGAACACTGAAAAAAATCAGAGCATCTTTTAGAGTTCCTAGTTGCGGTACAACTATACACCCATGCGATCCAAGTAACCGACTTGTAAAGACAGAAGGGATTATTTGAAAAAATCAAATGTAACATTCATTTTAAACTAGATGATAATAAGTCACTTTTAAAAAACATAAACAATAAAATTTAAAAAAAAATATATATTAACAGGAGAAAAATACCAGGAAAAAATAGCTAAACTTAACAATACAAATAAAACAAGAAAAATGGAGAAGGAGAAATCCCATTGGATTCTAAAATACATAGGTATAATGAACAGCAGCAGCAAACTAGTACTATGGCATTTTACTAGGGAATAGTTCATTGTCCATATATTTTACTCTAAAGTTTTTAATATTACAAAAATAAACAAATAATGAGATTGATTTTTATTACGTCTAAATGCATTTGACATCACACAAACACTTTTAGATTATTCAATTTTATTAGTTTCAAATAGTATGTAGTAAATTTATTTTCCTTTGTACCTTATAAAAAAAGAATTTTAAAATATATCTTGTATGTAATAACTAGCAGGCTACGTCACTGTGCTGGTCCATTTTCCAAATGAAACTTGAATCAAACGAAATGTTGAATTGTCTTCGTTCACAACCTTTCTTATTGTCCATAGAACTTTATACGGCAATTGCCTCCAATGACAACAATATTATACCGGCATGTTACCGCAACGAGAAAAAACTCGTATCTTACACTAAAGATTTCGTCAACTCACCCTAAAGTACTGGAAAAGACACTGGTCTCCCCTATTGACGAGAAGAAGCGGGTACCGGCCACCAATTATGCTTTTCAGAAATGCCAGGTATTAGTACACTCTAAAAACATGAGATTTATTACACTGGAGCTTAAACTATGGCTTATATAGCTAAAAAAGTGTTGCATAAAAGATCTTGGAGACTTAACAGAGGTGTTAAGAAGAAATAGCAATAAAAAAACTACTTAAAATTAATTAAAAAGTACCCAAACTGGAATTAATGTGTCAGTAGAGAATTCTCTTACTTACAACAGAGCGATGTTTCCCTACACCACATGAGCTTAAAAAAAAACACGTGACACGACATCTCGTCCAACAGGGCTTCTCACCTCCAGTTACCCTATATGAAATATTTCACAATTGTACTTGTTTCCTATGTTCCAATTATGATTTAACATGTCCATTTAGAATCCATATTTCTAATGTGCAATTTTAATAATTTATTACTTTAAGAGACATAGTCTTTGACAGAGTTTTTTGACAGAGTATTCTTAAATTAAGATAAAACTATTAAGTTTTACCACCATGAAAGGAAATATTCAAAATCCATATACTTTACAAAAAGTTGTAATTTTAAACATGTGTATGCTGTTTATTTAAAAAAAAATATATATAAAATGGGAGAGGTAACCGCAAGATTAAGGGCGAGATCTCATCAATCAAGGTCGCTTCCAAGGTCGGTTCCAATGCTTTCAAAGCATTGCTGCTTTTCTCCCGAAAGTAAAATGATATTGCGACTATGTGCATAAAACACTATTTTTACATTATTAGACGTTAATGTGAAAAAAAAAGTATAATATTTTTATGAACTTCGTCAATTTCGATAATATATTCCCAAATTTATCGGCGATGCGCGACTTAAGAATTTAAAAGATTTATTATTTTCTTTTTGCATTCTCCTTTAATTTCCAAAAGGCGAATTTTACGCACTATTTGAAGTAAGGGTAGACTTTTTTAAATTTTCATCATTAAATTCAAAAATTGCCATTTTTTATCATATTTTCCAAAATTCATGTACGATGCGCGACCTAAAGATATTAGCCAATTTCAAGATAATTTTTGCTTTATTCTTCTAGTTACAAAAGGCAAGTTTTCCGCACTGTTATAAGTTGATCTGAAGTTTTTCGATTTTTTCGACCCACCCTAATGCACACATTCCGATTGTGACATTAAATATACTTTACAATATAACTTTCCCTAGACACTTTCTTTTAAAATTGGGCATATTCTATTCTTTTATGAAATTTCTGCATTATTAAAAAGATTTAATTTGGACGGTAGAAATTAAACGTTTGCATATTCGTTATTATTATTTCAAGCCGCCAGCTTGTGCGCCATCAAAATATATTATATTTAAATATTAACCGTTTGTATTCGAAGTTTTTTTTTTTCATTCGTATTACCAGCAATTCCAAGTGATTTTAGTTATATCTTTTTTTTTTTTTTTTAATTTCTTTATGAATACAAATGTTATGATATATAAAAAAACAAAAAAATATATAAAATTATTACATTTTGTAATCTTCCAAAGTGTGATACCTCTCCAAGCAATTGCCAGTATGTAATCTTGGCTTTTCTAGACAGGTATCACAAAATTATTTGCATTGTCTCCGTAGCGGACCCCTCGAGTTTGAAGACAAATTTTAAATGGCTCCACTCCGGAGCCCTCGAGTGCAACGTGTTAACTTTTACCCACAAAGTAATATGCATCTTTTTATCAGATTGAGTTACTTGTGAAATCTGGGCACTACCGTTAAGCCAAGATAGATACCTAAATTTCCCAGAATCAGTAGGGATGTCTTTTAACATTGTATATATATATATATATATATATATATATATATATACATATACATATATAAATACCTTGTATCTAGATGGGATCTTTATATGTGGATATTTTATGGTTTTCATGATTTTCATTTTAATGCATCTGCATTTATTAATTTTCTTATTTCAATCTCTAAATAATATCGAATTACACCAGGTTTCTTGCCTCCTAAATGGATAAAACGAACATGTCTATGATCTTCAAAGTATCATAACATTATCCTGACAATGGCCATCATCTTTTCTATATGTGAAATTTTTACGGGAGTTACTTTGGATTTTATGCAACTTTCAGCATCTTTTAAAATCCGACCAATGCAAAAAATGAAACCATTCCAGTGATATGTAAAATAATTTATTTCACACAATTTATAAATTCCAAAATAATTTTGTACACAGCAAATTTTCAGTGGATTAGCTTTCGCATCACATCTAAAAAGATGATAATTTGTCTCTAATCCAGCATCAGGAGCATCAACATGAACAATTGAATCATCGTGCTGCATATCACGAAAAGTTACTTATATAGTACCGTAAAGTACCGAAAGTAAGCTGCCCTCAATTCAGCCCATCCCCTCTCCCGACAGGAAATTCTAATGATTTTAACGTCTAAGAAAAGGATAGGGAAATTGGAAGGGTGGTGGAGTGGTGGTATATTTAGAATTCATGAAATTTCACTTCATTTTTAAGATTTGCAAAATAAAATCATATCAAATTAACATGTTTAGATTTTAAAATTTCCTTCGATAGAAGCTAAGATGTTTCTATTAATAAAAATAATAAATTAACGAAACAAATTTACATAGAATAATTAATTTAGATATGATATCCTACTGTCAATTCCCCTCTCCTAATTTCGTCACGGTTGGCATTGCCACTGAAGTAGGCAATCAGCTGATCATTTACCGCTGGCTACATTGAGCCCTCTTCTCTCTGGACAGTCACTTCCGCATCCCGCAGTTGGTCACCTATGTCTGGGTTTAAATGCTCGTTCTGCCATTATTCAACACTTTTCCAGAAAAAGTATTCTTTCCTACCAATCTGTGGTTTATTCACAAAAGGACGTGGACATTCAACTATGTGTCAGAACATAAAAAAATATAAATATATATCCTTCTGAAAAGATGAAAATAGCGCGTGACCAGAACAAAGAGACCGCGAGTAGAATGATACTTTTATGTGGATTTTAATTGCAGAGGGAGGAGTGAAGATACCTGAATGCTCGGTATGAGACCTTAACACTCATCCAGTGGAAAGAAGCTCACCCAGTACAATACTCTTTAACCCTTTATTTACTGATGGTACTTATAAGTACCATTAAAATAACTCGTTATAAAATTACTTTAATACATCGATTAGTAGTAATACCGTTTAGAATGAGTTAGAGATGCATTACTTTATCTCTTTTCAGCTATCTTGACGGTGGAGGAGGGGGGGGGGGGTCAAATCAGAAATATTTCTATATGTCTAATGTAAGAACATTATACTTGTAGATTTCCTAATTCTACAAAGTACTAAGAAAAATATTTAAATTTAAATATTTGAGTCTGATTATAAATATTACACGAAATCCCTATAAATTCAAATTTAATCAATCCTTCTAAATCCTTCAATCTTTCTAAAATCCTTCTAAAATTTATTAAATGATTGTGTAAATCTTCTAATTTAGTTTTAAAAATTCACGAATAATGCCTCAGAAGATTAAATTTTCATAAATTCATAATTCATTACATAAAGGGTTAATATGTTCCGGCCGCGATTTCGCTGGAATTGTGAAACTGCGAACACTACATTCGAAAGGAGCATTCCTTTCAAAGCGCGCATAGTGAAGTATGCCATTCTGATACAATGATGTGTAAAGTGATTAGATAAAAATAAATTGCATAGAGAACGAAGTGGTCGTTCTGTTGAGATTGCGACAGAACAAACAGTGCGGAATATTGAACAAATTGTTAAAGCTGACATGCGAACAACAACATTAGCAAATACAACAGGGTGTCACATAGTTTAGCCTACAGCCGACTGATACCGACGTTGAAAGTGAGGGCTGAGAGTGCAGTCAAAATACTTTTATGTTACACGTATTAGAAAGTACATAAAGAGATTTGACAAATCTATCAATGTAAACAACGGTTTTATAGAGAAACTAACAGCCTTCGCATTCTACGCTGGCCGTTAAACAAACCTTGAATCAAACGAAATATATCTGTGAATTTCATCCTGCGTTCTTATGCAATATGGATGTTTACCTGGAATGCCCATCCCAAATTGCTAAAAACGATATGGATGTCATTATGCTATTATATCTTCTATTGAGACAAACAAAATTTGAGCTGTTAAGGACCAACTTCTTTAGTTGATCCTTTACTGTAGGATTTGGCAAAGTACGATAGAACAATATGCAATAAACTAAAACACTTAATCTGAAATTTTATCCGTTTGATTCTCATCAGAATCCGTCCAACTGAACCTATTAAAAAGGCTAATATTTCATAATTGGGTTCACCTGATTCTAGAACTTTTAGCCAAAATTGTATAACGAAGCAACAAAGAACGATATGTGTTTTATACTAAAACATTCCCTATAAAATTAACTAATCGAGCAAGTTCCCCCAAAATCCATTCAGCAGAACATTTGAAAAAGTCAATCTTTCATAATCGTGTTCATCTGATTTTGAAATTTCCGCTATAATTATTTAACCCTATAAGTGTTTGGGGCGTAATATTCCGTTCACAATGCTCCAGGTTTCACAGCAATACAAGCAATATTTAAGATAATATAATTCTATAGATTTAATGAATTTTAAATACATTGAAGAATGATTAATCCTCTCAAGGATTACATTCATATTTGTAATTGAGTTTTTTTTATTTTATTTTATTTTATTTTATTTTTTATTTATTATTATTTTTTTAATGTTGAAAGAATCAGATTTTCTTATCATTTAAAACAAAATGCAAAGTACAATTTTATACTTTTGCAAGACGCTTGGAGGGTCTAAGCAACATATGGTATACTAAAATATTTTCTGAAGAAATATCTAATAATGTAAGCCCCATCAAAACTATTCAGCAGAACCCAAGTTCTAAGCGGCCGTAAAGCAATTTATCTTTGTATTTTATATACATTATAGATAGTTAAATTTAAATATATCTTTCATAATCACGTTAACCAGATTATAGAACTCTCAAGGATATAGAGGTAGGTCTATGTTATATAATCTGGAAAATTTTTATGAAACTCTGCACACCTTCCATAGCTATAGCATATATATACTCTAGTATATACTATCTGCATATAGCGTACATACTTTAGTTTTTGACTGCACAACTGAAAACTTTCCCTCTTAGCATCAAAATCCGTTCAGTAGAACTTTAATTATAAGGTTATCTTTCATAATCGGGTTCATCTAATTTAATTAATGCCTAGCTATCACCAAGCAACGTAGAACTTTTTTTACATTAAAACACTTCTAAACCAAATCACCTATCTAACAGTGTAAGTTCTACAAAATTCTGTTCAATAAAAGCTGAGTTATAATAGTCAATCGGAACGAAATAAGAATCTGTGTTTTATATAAGTAGAGGATGATGAGTAAAAATGTAAGTGCTGGTATTTGCGATTTAAAACTGCTATTGCCTAGATTTGTGCTCGACTAATATAAAAGTACCCATTTTTTTTCTTTTTATCCAGGAGCAACTGCAACTTGCTAAATAATTTTTCAGTTTAAACCTTTGAAAATAAAACCTTTTTTAAGCAGTAAAAACATACATATTTAAATTAAATATTTCCGTTTTACAATTTTTATTTCTTATCATACCTTTTTTTTTATTTAAATAAAACCAGTAAACATTTTGATATTTTTTCCGTTGTACCAACACCGTTGTCGCCAAGCATACTAATTAGCGCAAAATTAAATGCAAATGTGTTAAATAAAAATAAGCATTTAAAATATATAACATTTGAAAATTGCAAATTTTCACCAACTATTTTTTTTAAAAATCAATACAAATCAATAATTAAAATAAAGGAACAAATAAATATTTTACAATAAACTAACAAAAAAGTCCTTCCGGCCAGTGCCGGGAGGAAGAGGTAGCTTTCAAATTCCTTATTTTAAAAAAGTCAACTTATATTATTCAAACAGACGAAGCTCAATTAAGTGGAAACCGAATGTAAGAGATTCAATACTAATTTTTATCAATACTAAATCATTATGAATGAGAATTTCGCGAAATTATTCAGCTTTATCCAAGCTGCTTTTATTTAAAGTCACTTATATTTGACTGCCAAATTCGGCGATTTCTTAAAGTGCCTGCCATTTTAAGACAACATGGTAGATGAGGCTAACCAGTGAACTTGGTCGAGACCTTAGTAATTGCTGTGCACAGGCTCACTCACATCGGAATCGGTTGATATATACGAGTGCTGTCGCAGGCAAAAAATCAGATTTTTCTAAATGTCACCCACTTTAGAAATTGAAACTGCTATAGCTGAGCCATTTTTTAAGATAAAGACAAACCAAAAATGCTCCTGAATCCTTATATCAAGGTCAAATACTTAAGAAAGAAACCTTTTTCAATTTCTAATTTTTTCGCACCTCACTTTAAATATAATTTTTTTTTAATTTAATGGCCGCCATTTTAAACAAGATGGCTGATGAAGCTGGCCAGCGAACTTGGTCGAGATATTGATGTATACTATCCACATCCCTTCTACCATCGAAATAGGCGAATACGTGTGGTATCGCGTGACAAATACAAGATCGTTTCAAAGTGTTAGTCATGATAGAAATTCAAAGTGCTATAATTCAACCACTTTTTAAGATATAAACAAAAGAACAAATTTTCAGAAACAAAAACTGCTCCAGAATCTTTGTATCAAGGCCAAACACATAAAAAAAATCTTTTTCATTTTCCAATTTTTTAATACCTCATTTTAAATTTTAAATTACATTTTTTAAAAAAATGGCAACGCTTTTGAAACAAGATGGCGAATGAAGCTGGTCAACGAACTCGGTCGAGACATTGGTATGTACTATATACAGACCAAGTTACATTCAAATCGGTTCATAAATACGCCTGTTATCGCGTGACAAAAATCAGGTAGTTTTAAAATGTCAGCCACAATAGAAATTCAAAATGTTATAACTCAGCCTTTTTTTTAGATGTAGACGAAACAAAACCTGTTCCGGAATCTTTGTATTAAGGTCAAACACATACAAAAAAAATCTTTTTCATTTTCCAATTTTTTGGTATCACATTTTAAATTTAATTTTTTTAAATTTTTTTTAAATGGCCACCATTTTGAAACAAGATGGCGAATGAAGCTGGTCAACGAACTCGGTTGAGTTATTTGTATGTACTATGTACACACCAAGGTACATCCAAATCGGTTCATAAATACGTCTGTTATCACGTGGCAAATATCAGGACGTTTCAAAATGTCAGCCACGCTAGAAATTCAAAATGCTATAACTCAGCCATTTTTTAAGATATAGACGAAACAAAAACTGCTCCCGAATCTTTGAATCTTTTTATCAAAGTCAAACACATAAGAAAAAAATATTTTTTCAATTTTCAATTTTTTGCTACCACATTTCAAATTTAAATTTTTCTTAAAATTTTAAATGGCCGCCATTTTTAAACAAGATGACTGATGAAGCTGGCCAACGAACTCGTTCGAGACATTGGTCTGTACTATGTATAAACTAAGTTACATCCAAATAGGTTCATAAATACGCCTTTTATCGCGTGACAAAATTCAGGACGTTTCAAAATGTCAGCTTTCCTAGAAATTCAAAATGCTATAACTCAGCCATTTTTTAAGATATAGACGAAACAAAAACTGCTACGGAGTCTTTGTATAAAGGTCAAATACATAAGAAAAAAATATTTTTCCATTTTCAATTTTTTGGTACCACATTTTAAATTTTAAATTTTTTAAAAATTTTTAAATGGCCGCCATTTTGAAACAAAATGGCGGATGAAGCTGGACAACGAACTCTGTCGATACATTGGTATGTACTATGTACACACCGAATTACATTCAAATCGGTTCATAAATACGAGAGTCACAGTGTGACATAGGTCAGATATATATATATATATATATATATATATATATATTATATATCAATTTTGAACGGAGGGTGGTTTCGGGGTCTGGGGGTCATGATCGATGAAAATATACCAAAATTTTTTGAAATCGCTTTCCTCCGAACGGCTGCAATAGGTAGCTTTTTGTAAAGAAAGCTACCTAATAAAGTCAATTTAAACTGTAGGTCTGAAATCGTAAATGTATCTTAGTATTGCAACGTGGCGTACTTAATACACAGGTCTGTCATTACAGTAAACATTATATTTTTTGAATGAAGACGTTCATGGTCAATATAGTTAAAACACTGTACTAAACACTAGTGTCGTGAAGGAAATCTTCACCTTATTATTAATAAACTTTATAATATACTTATAACTACTTAAAAGGTCACTCAAACATATAAAAATATTATTTAATGCAACCCTGAAATCATTCAAACACACACGCGTTCATTTTAAAGGGAAAAAGATAACTGATTGAATAGAAATATCTTTCTATTTTTAATCTATAAAATTTTTAAGTAAGATTTTTAATCTGATCTTTTCATCCCCTGCAGAGAAATAGACTGAACTCCGCTTGCGCATATGCACTATTTTTGTTTTTGTTTTTAAAATGTATTTCTATTCAATCAGTCATCTTTTTCCCTTTAAAAATGAACGCGTGTGTGTTCGAAGGATCTCAGGGTTGCATTAAATAATATGTGTATATGTTTGAATCACCTTTTAAGTAGTTATAAGTATATTATAAAGACGTTCATGGGTTTTTTTTAATAACTAGGGGGCTCTGCCCCCTACGAGCTACGCTCGTCAACCCCCGTACAGACACCGCTGACTCTAACAGCACGCTAATTTGATCGCCTTTAAAAAGATTTCGGAAGATTGAATTATAATTTGAATCTGACAATTATAATCTGACGTAATTTTCACCAAACTTTTCTTTCTCTTTTTAATATTCACGTCAAAATACTTTTGTTAGAAATGAAATATTATGATCATCTTAAAATGTCAAGTAAATGTCTCGCGCAATTTTTAAATTAAAACTGTTTTGCAATATTATTTTTTGTTCATTTTACGTAATAAGTGTAACATGACGTAAATTCTCCTATTTAGGACTTCTAACGCATGTTGCTGAATTTATTATTTTACAATGTTCTTTCTCATTTAAAATTCAAGTGTAACTATAGTTTTTATGACGTAATTTTCAATGAGTTCCTGCTTTTTATATTTTTTGTTTATAATAGTCACGTGTAAAATAAATTTTTAATTTGAAGCAAACATTACTGTTTGAGATGTTTATACTGTTGGCAACAGTTTAAATTAATACAATTTTCTAAATTTGTAAAAAATATCTCTCGAAATGCTGAAAATTTGAATTTAAAATAGAAATAAAACCTCGAAAAATTATTCAAATTAAAAAACTAACTGCAATCTGCACACCGGGAAATTCTGACGCATAAAATGATCTAAAAATGATTAAATTCCTATGTACAGTTTTTGCTCCTATAAAACTTTTTTAATGGAACGATTTTGTCCAACTTTGGCATTAAATATCTCTTAAAATAATTCTTCGATTTGAAAACTGTCTGCATCAGCGTGTTTATCAAACATTTCTCTATAATACTACCGATTTTCATATTTTTGTATGCAACAGTTTTTTTAATATTAACGAAGAAACACCTCCGGTCACAAAAAATTCAAAACCGGCGGCGGCGGCGGCGGCGGCGGTGACAGCGGTAGTTACTTTTTTTTAGAATAGAGAGAAACCTTTTTATATATTTAATTCGTAAGTTCTAAAATAATTTTATTACATATTCTTTCTCATCAAGTAACTGCCAGATGGAAAAATTCATGTGAGTGTCAGTAATAAATGAAAGTTATAATTTAATAACAAATATTTTCTATTCGAAAAATAAGAAATTACGATGTTTTGCGATGCTACGATTAAATAATACTAATTAAAAAATTCACGTTCAATCAATAGCAAATCATAATGTTTAGAACGGTTAGCAATAAAAATCCTTTGCACGGTTAGGATTGAAATAATTGGCGCAATAGCACACATTTTGGCATGGTGTTGGTATAGCGAAAAAGTACAATTTTTTACATTATAGTTTTCCAGGCGTTTCTAATTTTGTCTAACTCATACAGCTGTTTTAATAATTTAACCAAAAGAATTGATTAATAAAATTATTCAATTTACATTTTTCCGTTGATATATTAACAGATGTATTTTTAGAAATTATCATTCGAAAATTTGAAGTCTTGGCAAAAAAGACAAAATATGGCGATCACAAACTTTTGGGTTTAAAAGATTTGGTTAATACCATTCGATTCATCCTGCAAAAATACACTAAATATATTATCAGTTGAAAAATATTTATAAAATCAGATTTTTAAGGAATTTTTATTAAGTTCGTTCTCTTTTTTACCCCCTTTAGGGGTGATTTTTTAGAAAATCCTTTCTTAGAGGCACTCTATTTCATAAGAAGTATTTTTAACCCTCTTGCAAAAGGGTAAAATTGTAATGTTGTTTTCTTTGCATTTTGTTTTAAATGCTAAGAGAATATGATTCTTTCAACATTATAAAAAAAACTCAATTACAAATATTAAAGTAATCCTTGAGCGTATTAATCCTTCTTAAATGTATTTAAAATCCATTAAATCTATAGAATTATATTATCTTAAGTATTGCTTGTGTTGCTGTGAAACTTGCAGCTTAGTGAACAGAATATTACGCCCCAAACACTTAGAGGGTTAACCCGATTTTCACGTTTTTAGGTCCAGTAGTTTCGGCTGCAGTTGATTAATCCCAAACCCAGACTTTATTTTATATAGAGTAACTCCGGGATTTATGCCGCATTTATATTTTTTTAAATTTGTGTATAAAGTCCCATGGTAGACATAAAATTTAAAAAAAAAATCATGCTGTGCTATTTAATGTTAAATATATAACACGTGTACTGCGACAAAAATTAAAAAAAAAGGGTTAATATTTTTAACAATTTTTTTCGAAAACATTACATTGCGTCGCGTCACTCGTACATTCAGGTTGAGACGCCGCACTAGCTCGGTAGTTATGCCGCGCTTATAATAAGAACAGAATAAAATTATAAATGAAAACATTTAAAAAAATATTCATATCTGGACTATAATTAACGATGTACTAACCAAATGAAATTAAATGAGTACTAAATTAGTTCGGTAGTTATGCCGCGCTTATAATAAGAACAGAATGAAATTATAAGTGAAAATATAAAAAAAAATATATTCATATCTGGACTATAATTAACGAAGTACTAACCAAATGAAACTAAATGAGTACAATGAAACATATTAGTGGATTCAAATTAATAATTGTTTGCCTACTTTCACTATTAAAATTGTCGATTTATTTCTGTACATTAAATTTTAATTGTTTTTTCAGCAACAACATAACATCAATGTATTAGAAAGGGAAAAAAAATAAAAGTAAAACTGTGTTTACATAATTTATTTGTTAACCCTTTCGGGACCGGTGGCTTTTACACAATTTTTTTCGGTTGGCACCACTTTTTTAAAAGAAGTTAACTTTACTTAAATAATCATGAAAATGCTCTAATTAAAGAAGACAAATATTACTTTTCTTTTTTACTGGTGCCAGAAACAAATTCTGTATGCTCTTTTAGAAGGTGCTTATATGCAACCATGGTCCCGAATGGGTTAAAAAAAATAAAACGCTGTTTATCAAAGCACTTTGAACAGTATTTGTTGAACAATTTTGAAAAACGTCCATTAAAGCAATTTTATAGTATTTTTATAGTTCTCTCTTATAAACATTTTGTACTACGCGTAAAAAATTGTATTGAGATTTATTACCAAACTTTGGATTTAGTGATTGCGAAAACAAAGCTAATCTAACTTTGTCGTCTCTGATATTACGACAACAAAGTTATTTAGAATCTACAGTCATAAGCTTCACAAATCCTTCCACAGCTTGTGTGCATGGAACTATTAATCAAAAGGAACTGACATATCCTTTAATAGCGAAGCTTAAACTGTAACCGCTTTCGCAAGGGCTAATTACCTCAAAACTGCATATATATTAAGCGTACAATGTCAGTACTGCAATCTGGAGTATATTGACATAGCTGCGCCATCTGGTGAACGGGGTAAATAATGCAAACACGCGGTTTTTCAGTATGATGTTATATATGACCGAATATCCACTATCTGCGCATCTCTTGCGCATGTTTTCTGAATCTTTACTCATTTATAGAAGATGAATCTTGTTTACCAGATTTATTGCAAAATATTTTTGTTACAGTTTGTTTTGATAAAATTATGTACATAAAAAAAAAATAACAATCGCAATATCATTTTGTTTCGGGAGAAAAGCAGTAATGCTTCGAAAGCATTGCTGCTTTTTGCCCTTAACCTAAAATGACATTGCGACTTTTTTTTAAATACACATATTTTTATTAAAATAAGCTGCAACAAAAATATTTTGTAATAAATCTGGCAAACAAGATTCGTCTCCTGTGAGTAAGTAACAATCTGAAACTCGTAATATAATTTTTAACAGGAATTCTCTAAATGACTTTGTCTGTTAAAAAAAAAAAAAAAAAAAAAAAAAAAATCTAATGTGGGATTTTAGAAAAATTATTGAAGTTATTGCCTAGACTTGCAAAATATTTAAACAAATTTAATGAACAGCAACTCGCTCGTTTAATAGTACAACATTTAATGCAAACATTTAAAATTATTAAAGTGATTCCGAATATTAAATGAAATGAGTTTTAAATTAAATGAGTGAAATATTTGTTAGTTAAATAAGATGATTGCAATACGATTAAGAGAATATTGGAAATTTAACGTTTGCGCTGGATAAGAGAACAAAAGGATTTAAAATTGTATATCTTATTTATAATTAAATTCTATCCATATTCTAAACATTCATAAACGTTGTATTCTCATCGGGACTACAACCGTGTAAATCATTTTTTATAACTTTAGCACACCAAGAATTGAGTAAAAATTAAGACTACAAAATTCAATCTTTACACATTAACTACTTACTAATTTTTATGCCTCATTTTTCATTTCACTAAAATGAGATAATTAAAATCGAGCGTATTTAAATCAACAACATTTGATAATATATATTAAATAATATTTTATCTTTTTTAATAAATTAAAGTTAAAATACGTAACTAACTTGTTTTACTCTTTGGAAAAGGACACATATGAATTCTATACGAAAAATAATTTTCTTCCAATTTGGAACACTACAGCTATTCGATGGTCAACATTTTATCATTTTAACAAATAATATTAATTCTAAAAAGAGCTGTTTTTATTTAAATAATTAACTGTAATAAATAAGTCAAAAAACACGAATAAAAATTAATAGAATATTCTATTACTGTCAGAATATAAATGCTACAAACAAATGGAAACACGACGTTTGCGCTTGCGCAGTTATTTCATAGATGTGCAATTAAAAGGTTATCCATAAAGAAGAAAACAGTTAGGTATTTTTCTTTAGTTCAACCCGTCCGCTACGTGGCGTGCGACCTTGATTGATGAGACTTCGCCTTTAATCTTGCGGTTACCTCTCCATTTTTTCTTTTTTAAATTTTAAATAAACAGCATACACATGTTTAAAATGACAACACTCTAAATTAAAATGTCTGAAATTCAGACACTTAAGTGTCTGAAATGGAGTGTTCAATTTTCAGACATTTTAAAATGTCTGAATTTTTTCAGACACTTTTTGCGTCTGAATTTCAGACACTTCAAACGTCTGAATCGCATCCATTTTTTTGTAAGCATCATACGTAGCCATGTTTGACCACGTTGAATCCTGGAAAAATATTTGGCTGTGGTCCTGCCCCCCCCCCCCCAATACAGCCTGATTTTTTTGGTGCTCTCAGTTTTGGTATACAATTTTCGTTACGTTGATAATTTAAATCTTTTACGACATTGTACTGATTATAATCAATATCGTGAACTTCAGGAGTAGAACAAGATTAAAAAACAAAAAATATTTATCTAAATATTAGATTTTTTTAAATTTATTTTGTTTTTAACCTTATTTTACTTTAAAAGTTCAAAATATTGATTACAATCAGTACAATTTCGAAACAGATTTAAAATATAAGCTTTACAAATATTGCACATCAAATTTGGGGGCACTACAGTCGTAGGGGGACGGGGCACTTCCCAGTTTGCCCTTCCTTTAATCAAGAAGTACTTTTGCAAAAAACGCAACCCTGCATTATAGTTGTCTAAATTGAGATGTCCGGTATTCGGGAGTATCCGTTGTGGAGGTTAATGGAGATTCTCGAATAGCGAACACCTCTATTTAACGAATACTTTTTTAATCAGCAGACATACGTATTTGTATATTTTTACCTCAAAAAAGTAGACATCTCCAATTATCGGACAAATTCCGCGGTCCCGAAGTGTTCGCTATTAAGGGCTTTTAAGGTACATAGATAAATATATATATATATTTTATAATCTTGTCCTACTCTAAAAGTTCAAAATATTTATTATACTCGGTTGAATGTGGAAAAAGATTTAAAATATCAGATGTACGAAAATTGCAAAAATCCCCCCCCCCCCCAAAAAAAAAAAAAATTAAAATATAAAAAAATATATTGCCACATAGGCAATTTTACATATACATCACTTGATAATCACAACAGCCATTTAACTATGAATAATGAAAATAAATAAATAAATATTCTACTTTAATAACATTGGGGAAAAAATGACTTTGGTATTTTGTTAAATATATTTGCGTTTTTAAACTTGTCCTACTCTAAAAGTTCAAAACTTTCATTATAATCAGTGCAAGATTTAAGATATCAGCTTTACAAAAATTCATGCAAAATCCCCCCCCCTCCCCCCCCCAAAAAAAAATGAAAATACTTATTTAAAAATTATGTTTTTAAAAAATTTATATTTCCACATGGACAAGTTTTTATGTAGATCAGAGGGTACTCACAAAAGCTATTCAACTATCAATAAAAACAAATAAGTACATATTCTATATTAAAAACATGAGGAAAAAATAACTTATGATTTCCAAACTTCTTTCGTCTTAAATATATACAGTAACATCTGTCATTTTTGTATTTTTCGTATAAGTGCATATAAATAAAGTTACCACAATTTTAAATACGAAATCTAGTTAGAGGTTTTTACTTTTTCCCATTATAAATTTCAAATTACTTTTTTATTAAAAATAATAAAAAAATCAGTATTAGAGTTGATTGCAAATCAAATACATATGTATATTTTTACAGGCAGGTTCATATAATAGACCAGTCTCATTTACTTTATTTATCTTTTTTTAATCTGCGGTTTTATGCCAGGAAGTAAGAAAGCATTAGGTCATCTTTCAAAGTTTTTTTTTTCTTTACTTCCTTGTGGCCGTCATTTACTGCGAGATAAAAATTATCCATTGAAAGATTGAAACTAAGAACTGACATTGAATATATAATTCGTAATAAAAAAGAACGTCATAAGTTTAAAAATATATACTTCTAGAATTAGTGGGGTTTTTTGCGAACAGATTCAAAACTAATTAAATTTCATGCAGGATTTTGTTTAGTACAATAAGTAAAATCATAAAATACACTAATTTTACTACTATAAAGAAACTTACTTGAGTTGCTGCAAGAGGTAAGAAATATTCCTCGATTTGAAATTTTAAAAACTACCACAACCACAGTGAGGGAGAAAGACTTTCATCAGTTTAAAAGGTAATCCCATAATACATCCGACTAGCCCTATTTAAAGAATGAGATGTTTCATCCTAAAAACAGGACCCGCCAGACAAAAGTTTCTTTTTTTTTGCCAGTTTCGACAGGACGAAGATGAATAACACAATATTATTGATATAAATTGATACGAGTTAACACTAAGCCCATTGCACACGCTTTGTAGAATTTCCGGGTGTAATCTTCAACCGCCGTCTACTTCTGTTCTGTGTCTATCCCGCCCTTGTATCGACGACAGCTTCTAAGAGACATTTGATGTCGAGCACACACGTCAGATGTATGTATTCAATAAATAAATACTCCAAGTTAATACGAATTAAAATCACAGTACTTCACATTTCGCAAAAAACGAATTAAAATACACGCGTACATAAAAACAAACTTTGTTTGAATTACAACGTATACCACTTCGAACGAAGACATCTAAAACGCATGCGCAACTGGGAGTGCTAGTGCCCCCTGGTGGTTATTGCGTCGGAAGAATCAAAACATCTTAAATTAAGACACGTTTAAAGCAATGAAGTGTCTTAAAATAAGACGTTTGCGGATATTTTAGACATTATTCTCAGTTCGTTTACACCATGGTCATAGTAAGACGCTTATGTATCTTAAATTAAGACATCTATAGTGTCTTAATTTTCAGATTAAGACACTTAAGTGTCTAAAATTCTTTTTCAGTCACATATGTGTCTAAATTTAAGACGCTTCTATTTGCAGTGAACTTTTTGTAAAGTATATGGACTTTGAATATTTCCTTTCATGGTGGTAAAACTTAATAGTTTTATCTTAATTTAAGTCTAATTATCTCTGTCAAAAAACTCTGTCAAAGACTATGTCTGTTGTTGACACATTAATTCCAGTTTGCGTTCTTTTTAATTAATCTTAAGTAGTTTTTTTTTTTTTTTCTATTTCTTCTTAACACCTCTGTTAAGTCTCCAAAATCTTTTACGCAACTCTTATTTAGCTATATAAGCCATAGTTTAAACTCCAAAGTAATAAATCTCATGTTTTTAGAGAATACTAGTACTTGGCATTTCTGCACAGCATAATTGGTGGCCGGTATCCGCTTCTTCACTTCAGTAGGGGAGACCAGCGTCTTTTCAGTACTTTAGTGTGAGTGGACGGAATCTTTAGTGTAAGATACGAGTTTTCTCGTTGCGGTCAGATGCCTGTGTAAAATTGTGGTCATTGGAGGCGATGGCCCTATAAAGTTCTATGTACAATAAGAAAGGTTGTGAACGAAGACAATAATCCAGATACGAGGAGGCAGAAAATACAATACTCTATGTGTGGCTATTTGATGTTTAATAGAAAAAGTACAGTGTTGCTTAGAGATGCATGAGGAGTGACACCGCTACAAAAAACGCTGGCAAAAATTAGAACGTTACAGATTAAAAGACACATCTGGAGTCTTGAAAACACTGAACGAAAATAAGTGAAACATATGTATCTTGGAAGGCAGTTTTCTGCCAAATCTACGGATTTTGACAAATCACCCATGCCAAATCTTTTGTGAATTGGCGACATTACTGCAGAAAAGTACAGAGATATACGAGCAAACTAAATGGGTAAAAAAAAAAAAAAAAAAAAAAAAAAAAAAAAACAGTGGCACTCCGGGAGTGCCAATAGAAGTGAAAACTTCAACAATTACGTGTTAGTTTTTTTAATCGTCAGGAAATGTTTTATGCGTTGAATTGTGTAGCAGCACTAATGAAAGCATCTGGGGACACGGCAGTGCCCCTGCCAAGTCTTGAAAGCACAGCCGTAAGCATCTTTTTCTGGAAGCAACTCAGGGTACTTTTGACCCCCCAATATCTTTGTGTTGGTGATTCCCAGAAACTTGAAACTTCGTAAATCTAAAGTAATGTGGAAATGGAACTAAATGCTGACATTTCACGTTTCTATCTTTTTTATTTCAGAAGATATATGAACTTAAACTTTCGCCTTTTCGACACTGATTCACCGATCATCAAAACTCAGAGGTACGTCCTGTATCCCTAGAATCTTGAAATTTGGTATGAAGGTAGTGTTTGGGATACAATGAAAGGGAAAATTTAAAAAATCCGGAAAATTTGGATAAAAAGTCGAAAAATAAAAAAACCGAGAATTTGGCAGAGATGTGATATACGAACCAGGTTTGGCGCGATTTTTTAACGTCAATTTGGCGAAAGCCCGTTTTCCAATACCAGTTACAATATATATTTTTAACTTATTTTCTATTGTTTTAAAAAGTAAACAACAATAAATAAACGGTAATTTCATTAATAACTATAGAACAAAACAATTGTACAATTAAAAAAATAAAATAAAAGTAAATGAACAATTTATTAATAAATAAGCAACAGTAGCCGGGTTACCTTGTAAAATAAAGAAACGCCATTTTGCTGTCAATTAGGTACCCAAGTGCGTACAAACATTTACATTGCGGACAAATGTCTGGTTGTTTCTTCAGTGTTTTAAATTACTATTGGGTATTTTAATCAGGTTTTTTCAATCAGTGAATAAAACCGTGATTTGAATTAACTGATTAAAAAAATCGATGACTAAAATCGTAATTTTCCTATATGTTAAAATCGACATAAAGCAGTATTAAAATTTAAGGTGAACATATTTTGGGATGTTTCTATGTGTATATTGCTTTATAAATAAATCTTATTTGTCTTATAAACAATATTGTTTAGTAATTATTAATTTTAAGCATTGTTACAAATCCGATGTTAAATGGAGTTATTAAAAATTTTTGTGCAATGACGTGTCACTTATATACGATTTACCGAATTTAATTTCCAGTGCCAGTTTTTCTCGAAAACAAAATTTTCAATTCTCAAACACAATACTGTAAAAATTTGTTTAAGAAATAGTGCTACGAAAAAATTATTTCGATACGTATCGTATAATTGAGTGGTCACTGTAAATGTAAATATCGATGGTATATAATATAGTTTTAGGTAACTAGGGGTCTCTGCCCCCTACCAGCTTAGCTCGCCAATCTCCGTCCAGACACCACAGACTATAAAAACACGCAAATATGACCTGTTTTTAAAAGATTACGGAAGATTAAATCGTAATTAAACTAATAGTGGCGATCTCCTGAAATCGGCTTTTCATTCATTTCCCTTTGACTGCGGGTTTTTAAGACCAACAGTTGTAAATAATCAACTGATGTCGAGACAGCTAACGACTATTTTCATGATTGATTAAATAAGATCAACCCAACAATTCAAAATCAGATTTCATAAAAAGGCTAAGTAAGCGATTTTATAATGATGCTAGAAGGAAATTGTTTTAAACAAGACATTTTAAATGTATCGTTTTAAATATGACATACTTTTCATAAAAGTTTTGTTTCTATTTGTAATACGCACATAAAATAAATTTTTAAGGCTTATAAAAACCAAACTAATTCAGAGAGACAACAGCAGCTGCGAATTTCAAGGTATCTCAAGCCTTTCTTAATTTTTTTTTTTTTTTAAGTCAAAGTTTACTAAGTAGGAATCTTCAAAGGACGATGATGTGGATTATGATTAAATTCCCTACTAAGATTCAGAAGATAAATATTTCTTTTAAGTGAATGAAAATGATTTTTATGAGTATCTAGCAGAACGCTATAAAACCTCAGAAAAATGCGATTCAGGGCATTCAGCGAACCTGTTGGTCACACGAAAGTAGCGCAAAGTTATCTAAACAAATGTGTAGTTCGTATCAGATATGATATATGGCTGAAAAGAATAGAGGGATATGTAAAACACGTCAACAAAAAAGCTGGAATCAATTTACATAATGGTAATAAACCTGATTTCCTAACTTTATTTAGAACCGACAATATCTAATTTTCTAATGATCCAACGGAGCAAAATATCACAAATAATATTAATCCTTCTTGCGGAAGATGTCTCGTTAAAAAAAAAAAAACACTTAAATAAATTGAACAAAATTTTAGTTCCCGTTCAACGAATTTTTCTTATTCACATAACAACATAAAATTTTGATTTGTTTTCAAATGCCTGACGAGCTCCCAAAATAGTTGTGGGATTACGTTGTATATATCACCAGAACAAGGATTACGATTAAAGACAAAGACAAACGTTTATAATGCAATGGAATATACAGTAGTTAAACATATTTTTAATATATGAGCGTTAATGAATCATAACGGCATTTTGCTTATTCGATAAAAGAGAACTGTGCAAGGTTCTTAAGCTTCATGTAGAAGAAACCAATCAACAACTGTGACAGAAATCCATTATTATACTGGAATCATAATAATGCTTCCATGCAGCTCATAACTGTTATTACTTTATTAAGTTAAGTCATTGAGTTCGTACACATGTGGCTATTGATCCTTAATCATTACCACACACGCAGATGTATGTACAGTCGTGAAAAAAAAAGTAAACACCCCCTACTAACTTCTCAGTAAATTAGCGTAGAAGAAAGTTACTGGTACCGAACGATTGGAAATAAAGTCTACTTTTAAGTGAGGTATATAAAATTTGCATAGGGGGGGGGGGGCATCTACATATTAAAACAAACTCAAAATTCCAAGTAGTTCTAAAATTATGCTTAAAAACGGCAAAATGATGGTTTAACCCCTTAATTATTGCTCTCGTCATATTCACGGACTGTGTCTTTTACTCAAATTGTTTCATTCCCACCAGTTTTATAAAAATTGGTGCAATAATAATAATAATAGTGCAATTGGCTTTATTTTAGTATCGTTGTATCTGCCATTAAATAAGGTGAATATTTCTTTTTCAAAAATGTGGTGCCAATAAGCATTTTGAATTTTTAAACCGTAATTTAATTCGAGCGTTAAGGGGTTAACGGGCCATCTATGATAGCAGTGACTAGATATTTTGAAATTTCTGATGATATTCTGTTATCTATTAGTCTTTAATGACTGCTTAAGATGCCTTGATCAAGAAGGAATCTCTCTCGGTCAAGCATCGAGTACCGAACTTCAATTTGGATACAGCCCATAAAATACGCTCGTTTTATAATGATTAATTCACCGGAAACGTATCGTACAAATTGCATAAAAATTTGTTTTTGTGCTAATTGAAGGGTGTAGAGTTCATTTATGCTGTCAGAATTGTGTACTGCTGTTGAAAAAAAAGTTATGGTTTGTTTTACTATGTAGATGGCCTTCTAAGCCAATTTTATTCTTAATTTTATTCTTAATTAATTAATAATTCTCATTCTTTACAAAACAACTTAAAATATTGAAAAAATATAGTAAAACTTTATTTTGACGAATTCAGTAATAAATAAATAATAAAAATGTTACCTCACAAAACTTTTTGTACACTTTTTAAAAATCTCTATATATTAGTAAACATTGTAATATTCCATTAAATTAGTACTTAGTAGGATATGCTTTAGCATCCACAACAGCTTTTAAATGTTGTGTAAATAAATGTATTTTTCTATGTGTGTTGTTAAATGTATTTTTTTAATTTTTTTGCAATTTCTGAATCAATGTGCATCCATTTGTCGATCATTACAGTTTTTAGCTCGCTTTTCATTTTAACGGCGTGTTTTCGTATTCTGACCACCAGTTATCTCCAAATATGTTCTACTGGGTTTAAATCTGGCGATTGAGATGGTCTTATCAGAACTTGTGGGCAATTACAGAGAACCAGGGGCGAATTTTGAGAGCCGCGTGCTTAAGATAGCTATCGTGTTAAAAAACAAAGTTGTTTCCAATACCCAAATTTTGGGCTGTTAATTTTAAATTGTCTTTAAAATATTTAAATAAAGAGCATGATTCATTATGCTATCATTAAATGCGAAATTACTTAGTCCTGATTCTGCATGCACTTTCAAACAAGGACACCTCCACCAGGATGCTTAACTGTTAACTAAGTTTTTGGGATTAAGTTACTCATTAGCTCACAGGCTATCAAAGCCTGAGAGCTAGTGTGCCCGCCCGTTCTGTATGTATGTATGTATGTATGTATGTATGTATGTACGTACGTACGTATGTATGTATGTATGTACGTAACGCGATAACTCTTGATAGAAACATCCGATTTACTTCAAAATTTTTTCCTAGGTTCACTGTGATAAGGCACTTCCCTGATTAGTTTTGGGAGTTCATTGGTTAAGGATAAAGGGGGGGAAACGGGGTTAGTCCACCCCCCTTAATTCAGATAAAAGGGTTTTTCATGCAGAATGATTCGATTTGCTCCGAATTTGGTATACCGGTTTATTATGTTAAGGAACTTCCCTGATTAGTTTTGGGAGTTCATTGGTTAAGGATAAAGGGGGGAAAACGGGGTTAGTCCACCCCCCCCCCTTAATTCTGATAAATAGGTTTTTCATGCAGAATGATTCGATTTGCTCCGAATTTGGTATACCGGTTTATTATGTTGAGGAACTTCCCTGATTAGTTTTGGGAGTTCATTGGTTAAGGATAAAGGGGGAAAAACGGGGTTAGTCCACCCTTACCCCCCCTTAATTCAGATAAATGGGTTTTTCATGCAGAATGATTCGATATGCTCCGAATTTGGTATACCGGTTTATTATGTTAAGGAACTTCCCTGATTAGTTTTGTGAGTTCATTGGTTAAGGATAAAGGGGAAAAACGGGGATAGTCCACCCCCTTAATTCAGATAAATGTGTTTTTCATGCAGAATGATTCGATTTGCTCCGAATTTGGTATACCGGTTTATTATGATAAGGAACTTCCCTGATTAGATTTGGAGGTTCACTGGTTAAGTATAAAGGGGGAAACGGGGGATAATTCTCCCTGACTTATTTTTTTTTGAGTGGGATTATTCTTTAAAATAAAATTATAATATACAATTAGTGTGAATAGTCTGTGAGCTCAATGCCATCAGTTTAGCTGGGCACTTTTCTTTTTTATTTTTTTCTTCTCCCTAAAATTTTATGCCCATCGCGACAAAAAATGTTAAATTTGCTTTCGTTTGTAAATAAGACATTATTCCAGTTCTATTTTGGTTTACTTATCATTGGTTTTGGAAAGGAAAGTGTAAGCTTTCTGTTTTTTTCCACTAACAAAAAATTTCGTACTGTCAGAACGCCCCTTTAATCAAGCTGATCTCAACACCCGTCAAACAGTTTCAGGTGAAACTTAAGTAGAATATTTATCATTAAATTTTGTAGTAACTTTTACAGCACTGAAACGTGGACAGTTTTTAGCTCACAGGCTATCAAAACCTGACAGCTAATGTGCCCGCCCGTTCTGTATGTATGTCTGTATTCTGTATATATATCTGTAAGTATGTATGTATGTATGTATGTACGTACGTACGTATGTATGTATGTACGTAACGCGATAACTCTTGATAGAATCATCCGATTTGCTTCAAAAAATTTTCCTAGGTTCATTGTGATAAGGCGCTTCGCTGATTAGTTTTGGGAGTTCATTGGTTAAGGATATATGGGGGAAAACGGGGTTAGTCCAACCCCCTCTTAATTCAGAGAAATGGGTTTTTCATGCAGAATGATTCGATTTGCTCCGAATTTGGAATACCGGTTTATTATGTTAAGGAACTTCCCTGATTAGTTTTGGGAGTTCATTGGTTAAGGATAAAGGGGGGAAAACGGGGTTAGTCCACCCCCCTTAATTCCGATAAATGTGTTTTTCATGCAGAATGATTCGGTTTGCTCCGAATTTGGTATAGCGGTTTATTATGTTAAGGAACTTCCCTGATTAGTTTTGGGGGTTCATTGGTTAAGGGTAAAGGGGGAAAAACGGGGTTAGTCCACCCCCTTAATTCAGATAAATGGGTTTTTCATGCACAATCATTCAATTTGCTTTGAATTTGGTATACCGGTTTATTATGTTAAGGAACATCCCTGATTAGTTTTGGGCGTTCATTGGTTAAGGATAAAGGGGGAAAAGGGGGTTAGTCCACCCCCTTAATTCAGATAAATGGGTTTTTCATGCAGAATCATTCGATTTGCACCGAATTTGGTATACCGGTTTATTATGTTAAGGAACTTCCCTGATTAGTTTTGGGAGTTCATTGGTTAAGGATAAAAGGGGGGAAACGGGGTTAGTCCACCCCCCCCCCCTTAATTCAGATAAATGGGTTTTTCATGCAGAATGATTCGATTTGCTCCGAATTTGGTATACCGGTTTATTATATTAAGGAACTTCCCTGATTAGTTTTGGGAGTTCATTGGTTAAGGATAAGGGGTGAAAACGGGGTTAGTCCACCCCCCTTAATTCAGATAAATGTGTTTCTCATGCAGAATGATTCGATTTGCTCCGAACTTGGTATACCGGTTTATTATGTTAAGGAACTTCCCTGATTAGTTTTGGGGTTCATTGGTTAAGGGTAAAGGGGGAAAAGGGAGGTTAGCCCGCCCCTCTTAATTTAGATAAATGGGTTTTTCCTGCAGAATGATTCGATTTGCTCCGAAGTTGGTATACCGGTTTATTATGTTAAGGAGCTTCCATGATTCGTTTTGGCGATTCATTAGTTAAGGATAAAGGGGGGTTAGTCCACCCCCTTAATTTAGATTTTTTTTTTTTTTTTTTTTTTTCCAAGATTATTCGATTTGCTCGAAATTTGGTATACTGGTTTATTATGATAAGGAGCTTCCCTGATTAGATTTGGAGGTTCACTGGTTAAGTATAAAGGGGGAAACGGGGGCTAATTCACCTTCACTTATTTTTTTGAGTGGCATTATTCTTTAAAATAAGAGTATAATATCCAATTAGTGTGAATAGTCTGTGAGCTCAATGCCATCAGTTTAGCTGGGCACTTTTCTTTTTTATTCTAATTATAAATCTCTCATCAAGTCCTGTTAACTTTAACAGACGTCATTTTCTTACTTTGTTTTCGATCTGACTTTCTTCTTTAAATCGTTTTATAACATCACTACACTGTAAAAAATAATTGTAAATAAACAGTCCGCTTTTCAAACGTATGTGTTTATTAACAGCGTCAAATTATTAAAAAACGCCACAGTGTATTAAGACAATATTATTTTGTCTAAACACGTTACTACTGTTTCTCCTCAGATTAATTGTATTCCGACAGGGAACGTCTGCCTCCGAGAATTTCCCCTACTCGCGCAGCTACAGCTGCATACAGCCGTTGCCTGTGTGAGGCAACCTCACCCAGGAGTGAAGTGAAGCGTTCTGAGGCAGCCATGTTTATTGGCGGCTTACCGTGCCTGCTAACGTTTTATTATTTATGACGTTTTATTGCAGTTAATGTTTTATCAAGAGTCAAGTACATTCTTCAGTAATGTAAGTATGCATTTTTTGTTTAATAATGCAGTTTTATATTCAATTATCCTTATGTACACGTGCTTACTAGATCCGACATTTCATCGTATGCAATCTCGGATCTAAGCACCATTCAACTTGCAGTTTTATTTCCAGGGGTCGATGCAGGCTTTTATTCTTGAGGTCCATTTTGTGAAAAGTAGAAATTATTTTTGTGAAAAATAACATTTTGAAACGAATGTTGAAATCCAGTTACTCGAATTCGAATCCCCTCGCTAGTTTTGTTTTTCGTGACCTGGTTTTATTTACAAATTTTAAAACAGTTTTTATGAAAAAGAATGTTACATAAAGTGCCTATTTTATTAAATTTATTCTTGTGAAGGGGCCCATTTTATTAAATTTATTCTTGTGAAGGGGCCCATTTTATTAAATTTATTTTTGTGAAGGGACCTATTTTATTAAATTTATTTTTGTGAAGGGACCTATTTTATTAAATAAATTTTTGTGAAAGGGCCCTAAATAGGTCCCACATTTTGCGTGGATCGACCCCTGATTTCTTTCGTATTTGTAATACTAATTACTTCAAGTAATATATCAAGTAGTTTTTTCAGAATTTCCTTATGTATTTCTTTATGTATTCATTATTTTTCTTTTTTTGTTTACGAATGTTAAATTATTTCGTACAAATTGTATGCATTTAAAAATCCTATTTTTGCAACGAATTTGTTTCTTTTTCAATGTCATTATTATTATTCATTTTGATATTTCTAATATTTTATTCTCAGTATTTTTATGTATTGGGGTAAAAACCAAGCCTTATATTTGAAAATACATTTTGGATAAATTTTTATTTTGTGACTGATTTCGCAATTTTTATTTTTTTAAATGCATTTTTGCTTTATTTTACTGTTTCAATTTTTTTAATCTGTTTATTTATGGATTTATCATTTGCTAATTACTTATCCCTTCCCCCCTCATCCCCCAATCTCACTTTTTTTACACATAACTCTTGGAATGCCGATTTCTATTGAAAATTTCTTTATTTAGATTGCATTTCTTATTTTTTAATGTTAATCTCTGTATTTTCAAATAATTTTAAGCCCAATGTTGCTATAAATGCCTCACTTGTCGAAAAAAACTTGTTTTTGCCAAGTGGCAGTTCTCACCAAGTGGCCACTTTTGCTGCAACGCTGGGCTTAAAAATTTTTGAAAATAGGAACATTAAAAAAAAAAAAAAAAAAAAAAAAAAAAAAGGCAATCCAAATAAGGAAATTTTCAACAGAAATCAGCATTCCAAATGTTAGGGGGGGGGGGGGGGGGGGTTGTAATGTGCAAATATTAAAGTAATTTTTTTTTTATATATAAATTGCCAAATTATAGCCATAAAATAAAAATTTAGCCATAAGGGTATCAAAATACTGAGATTACAAAATCAAAATAATGAAAAAATTTCTTTTTAAAAATATAAATTGTAAATTATTTCAAAAATAAGGCTTCGCTTTTACTCCAATGCATATAAATACTGAGAATAATATATTGAAAATATCAAAATGAATAAAAAATCACATTTTAAAAGATAAATTGTTAACTTATTTTCAAAAGTATGGTTTAAAAGCATACAATTTATAAAAAATGCTTACGCAATAATTTCATATTCATGAAAAAAAAGGGGGGGAGGAGGTGTAAATACATAAAAATTCTAATTAAAGAAATGTTGAAAATATCGAATTAAATCAAAATAATAAAAGTTTATTTCCAATGCTAATTTCTGTTAAATACGTAAACTCAACAGAGTTTTTATATATTTACCTTTTTGTTTGATTACAAATGTTAAAATTATTGCATAAGAAGGCATTTTTTATAAACTGTATGTTTTTAAAATTCTATTTTTGAAAATAATTTAACAATTGATCTTTTAAAATGTAAATTTTGTTTTATTTTGATATTTTCAATATTTTATTAGGTATTAGAATTTTTATGTAGGGTAGATGTGCCAGTAATGAACACCCCTTGATGTTTTTGGTTCATAAAAAAATAACTAATAAATATTTAGCTTTAATTATTTTTTTATAATTCCCCCTTGTATGTTTTATAAAACTGGGTTATTGTTGACACTTTTAATCAAACCAATCAGGAAGCAGAAAATAATGTTTCAAAGTTTCGCTGTTTTTCTGTGAAAATCTTAATGAGGCAGGCTAAGAGTTGGCTTCGTTTAATCAATTTATATATTATTTATTTTCTTGCAAAATTTGAATGTTTTTGTTTGAGTAGCAATAGAAAACTTTGAATTTTATATACCAATGGCCATTTACAAAATTTCATTTATTTTTAAGATTTTAAGAGGGGTGTCCATTACTGGGATGGTTAATTAGTCATTTTCCAGTAATGGACACCCCATGTAGACATTGCTAAAAATGCAATTTTAGTAATGTTTATAGTGATAAAATACTTTGGCTTAACTGCAAACCTAAATAATCAAATTTAATTTTTAAATTATGCTTACCAAAATGTAATAACACCAAAACTTTTATAAATAGCTGCTTTTAAGTTATTTTATGAGATTTTATGAAATTTCAATATTTTATTTTATTTATTATTTTTTATGTAGTACATATACCTTGCATATTTTATAATCTGGCAATCAAACCAGCCAGGAAGCAAAAAATATTGTTTAAGAGCACAGTCAAAGAGGGGCTCATAGGGCTTAATCCCTCTCCGTTTAAAAAAAAACAATTAAGGGGCAAAGGGACAGGCTTGTCGCGTCGAATTTTTCCGACAGATGGCTCTGATTGCAACAGGGTATCGGAAATTTGGCGAAATGAGATTTTTAAGGAAGAGAAAAAGATAAAAAAATAAAGCGCTTTCGCGCCAACCTCTGGTAATCTTATCACTCAGTGGAGGCGGAGTTTATTCCCTACCAGCTGTATGACGTGACTAGGATCTCCAATCATGTACCTCTTGGAAGGAAAAAGATGCTTTGCTTTGTACAATGACATTTTTTCGGGAACTTACAAATTAACTTCGAGAAGGCTCAAGGTTCAGGCAAGCACAGATTAACACTAGAAAGACGAGAATTTTACTCAAATTTTAGAAAAATATTTCACACCAGAATGTTTATTTTAAATTATTAACTTATCCATTTAACTAGTTTTTCTTTGCATCTTTTAAACTAGTTTTATAAAAAAAAATCCTGGTTCAAACCGAGATATATTCATGTGGTAGCAGTCAAAATGACTGCTCGCAGGCTTTCTAGTGTTAAAAACGGTATACAAATTACTGGAGCGTGGATCTTTTAAAGAGGTCCGATTTTTTAAATAAAATAGCACGAGCACCTTTTTTTATTTTGTATAAAATTTTCTTTTTCAGCAGGGGGGGGGGGGGGGGTAGACGTCTGCACGAGGCGGAATTTTCTGGCCCGGTGCAAAAATAAAAATATCAGACTCGACTCAATTTCCACCAAAAATGCCGATTTTTCTTAACATACAGTTGAAATTCTTTTCTGGAATACTTCATAAATATTCATGGAAAATTTTAACAGTATATTTGAGAATTTAGATTACTATATGTTCGCGAGCTAGAACATACATAATCGTAGCAGTAACAAACACTTAGACTCATTAGACTCTTAAATTTAAGTTTAGATTCCTTAATATCATTAATATGTTCAGAACGAAAGAAAAAAGGTGGTTAAAAACATCATAGCTTTTGAAGCTGTATATATATATATATATTTTAAGAGATTTTTGAAATATTTCTCTGTAATTTATTAAGGTATATTTCCAAATTTCCCGTTACCAAAAGTTGATTATTACTACTATCCTTTTTTCTACACAAATTACTTTCCCGAGGAGGCTACTTCAGTCATCTGAAAAGACCTGCTCGCTAATGTTAATTCAATGGGCGAAATTTTTTTTAAGAGGCTACTTCAGTCAAACGAATAGACTCGTTCGCTAATGATAATCCTATGAAAGAAATTTATAAAGATATCTCAGTCGCATTTCAATATTTTAAAAAGATTTTTTTTTTTTGAATTGGATAACTGAGCTCGGTCTGTATGCAGGCCATTTTTTACTTTTTCGATTTTGATTGCAGATTTTTTTTTATAAGGATGCTTTTACTTTCGAAACCAGTTTCGAAAATGAAAGTGTCCTCAATAAAAATACCTATAAACAAAATGGAAAAAGTAAACAACGGCTTTTGTACAGATCGATCTCAACTATTTCATGCAAAAAAAAATCATTTAAAAACAACTGAAATGTGACCGAACCGAGATATCTTTATAAATGTCTTCCATAGGATTAGCGTTAATGAATGGGTCTTTTCGCTTGACTGCATTGTTACCTCTATTATATGACTATGATGTTATATGACTGTTGCGTTCTCTTTTGCATTGCAATATTTTTAGCAGATTTTTTTGCATTGCAAAGCTGGGGGTCGATCGCTATAAAGACTTTTTTTTTTTTTTACTTTTTAGATTTTTTTTTGCAGATTTTATTTCCTCTTACTTTCTTATTCTTTATTATTTTATTTATATTTTATTTTTCTTTCATTTTCTAAACCGGTTCCGAAAGTGAAGTAGAATATTGAAATGCAAATGAGATATCTTAAAAAATTTTCCCCATAAGATTAACATTAACGAACGGGTGCCTTTCGCACGATTGAAGTAACTTCTTAAGTCTACTACCGGCCCTCGTATTTTATCGGCTTAATTTCTATATCTGGTACATCGGCCCATTTAAGATTTAATCTTTTTATGGACATGGACCGGGGCCTAAGAAAAAAATAAACGGCCGGGCCCGTAATTTTGGATTCTGCCCGATTTTTTTTGTGCTGCCCGGTCCGGTCCGTTAAAACAATCGTCTTCAATCTGCCGGCTCGTTAGAAATTTTGACTTTACTTTGCCGACCGGGTACGGGCCATGCAGATCTCTAGGAGGGGGCATTTCAAGAGTTTCCGTTATGGGGCAAAGTTTTCTTTGAGCTGCAAGCTATGAAGTAACGTGCGGCATTGCGTGAACCATCCACAAAGTAGTAAAATCCCGCATAATAAGAAATGCTGTGCTCTATTTTACCTTCCTTAAATTATTTCATGAACACTTTTTAATTTCCATGGAAGTTATATATATTTTTTTTCTTTTGCGGAATTTCGTAAAATTAATTCGTGAATTGGTCGCGGAAAAGACCGCGAGTTTCTACAAACAATAATGGGAAAATACCGTGAATTTTGCCAAGATCGCAGAAACAAATTTCTCAAACGGTCGCAAAAAAAAAAAAAAAAAAAAAAAAAAAAAAATTCGTCTGTCAACCGCAGAGAAAATAAATTAAATAAATAATGTATAAAAATGCTAGTTTACAAAATCATTCCCTGTTTCTGATATAAACAAAGTTTTAAGTAATCAATTAAAAGAATATACAATTAGATGGCTTTGGTAGAAATAAGACAGACATGCTTACATAATTATCTGCTCTATATATTTATTTACACTTCAACACTCGGCTAAAAACATACTAAAATAATTTTTCTGTATATAATCAACACGTACTCAAAACTCAAAGTTTGACTCCATTCTCTGAAAATTATGTTTCAGTTATTTTCCGCTTTTATGTAAAAGCGGAAAAATAGTTCGATTACAGTTTTGAACAAGAGCACTTGCCAGTCTGATACGTTTACGAACAAAAATTTGTCAGAAAGTAGCCAGTTTACATTTGAGTCTTCATTTTTTTTTTTCAGTTTTATATAATTATATATTATACAATTATATATTAATAAACAATTTGAAAAGACATAATGAGGTAAAATCCATTTTCAACATTTGCTAAAGGTTTACATAAGTTACAAAAGTTAAGCAAAAGTATGTTGTAAAGATTTACATATGTTTAAAAATCCATACCACTCAAAATTAGGTAACATATAAAAATGTGTAAGATATAAAAATGTATCCAACAGTGGAAAACTCACTTCCAGCAATTATGGATTTTAATCAGTTCCTGTGCCTGTAAGCAAATTTCGTGTCTCTCTGTAAAGGAACGATAATTGCGATAGAAAATAATCTATAGAAAATGTTTTGTGTACTCCAGTAAGTTTCATTATGTTTGATGTATCATAACATTATTAAAATGCAGTGCAAACGTTTTTTCCTCATAGATCATAATGTAAAAGAATTCTTTTGTGTGTATCTGTAAACGAACCACAAATTCTACTCACTTCTTTTTTTACTACCGAACATTCTATAAAAATCCTCAGTAACATAAAAATTTTATGGCAATCCGAGTACTATCTTTACCAGAGTTTGAGCATGGCAGGTGTTTGGAAAGTTTTAAAATGCATGCGTATTCAGAAATGTTTAAAAATCTGTCACAATTTAAGAATAATTTTTTATATGAGTATGATCTGTTTATTTATTATGCATTCATTTAGTACTCATGTAACAAGTCCAAGATATAGTTATATACTCTTGGAAGTTGTATTATTAACATGATTTGATATATTTAGATTATAATTCAGTTGTCATTTTCACCAGAGCTATAAGGTTGAATGTCGTCGGGATGTTGTTTCAATAGGTTAATGTACTACAATATTCAAGTAAGTTGTATAAAGCAGGTGTGCTTTCTTAACTCAACTAATTAAAAATAAAAGTAAACAATTTATATATTGATATCTTTTCAAAAACATTTTTAAGACAAGCCCGTAGCTGGAGGGGGTAGAAACAGTATTAGTCAGTGTTCGTGCTGGAAATATTTTTAACCGCCATAGCATGTTGACTCAAAATCATTGTTCTCTCAAAATTCCCCAACCTGACCAGACAAATATCAGGAAAGAGAATACAGCCTTAGGCATTTCTTACTTTGTGGAGATTTGCCCCTCGCCAAGAAACCTCTGAAACTAATTAGTTGATATCAGAGCAGGGATCCCACACGGATACAAGTTTCCTTTTCCTCCCCAATCCCAGTGATGATTTCAGCTGGATAGAAAGATTTCAGTTTGTCTTTCTCTACACCAGACCTGTTCCCAAAGGTGTGTATACCGTTGTATCACTGCCTTTTTACAGTGAAAAGATATGCTTATCAGTAAAACGCTTTTTCGTCTCTGATAACAAATACAGTAAAACCTCCCTAAAACACCCACGTTCCGTTCCAATAAAAATGGGTTTCTCCGAGAGGTGGTCTGTTAATGGAGGTCATGTTTAATTTTAGATTTTAATTGTTGAAAATAGGTAACGATTAATGTTACTAAAAATTATTTTTCACATTAGGAAAAAATATAAAAATATAAGTATCAAAACAAAAGTTAATTACATACGTTAATTACTGCAGAGTTTAAAAAATGAATACATTGACATTTGCTTTGATTTTACAATTTTATCTTCTATAACTTTTAATTCGAAGTTCAGTACAAGGGCGGATCTAAAGAGTCCTCAAAAGTGTGAGGGGGGGGGGAGCGATTTTGGAAATTTGGAGACTCCAATCTGATGCGCGGGTCGTGTTACTTCTACTTTTTCTTGCGGGTCGGATGTGGGTCCGGTTGACTTCTATTTTTTGCTGCTGGTCGGGTTAACTTATACTTTTTTGCTGTGGGTCGCGTTTGAGTCCGGTTGACTGCTACATTTTGCTGCGGGTCGGGTTAACATCTACCTTTTTGCTGCGGATCGGGTTTAGGTTGATTGATGGGTTGATTTTTGACGGCCGATTATCAACACGAGAGATATAGGCCCTAATGGGTGTGCCCTCCATGGGGGTCTTTCTAATAGAACCTAACCCGTATTTACGCATGGGAATCCACGGTTTCGTAGAAAACCATGAAAACTCTGAAACGGTTAGGCCGACGGGCGCGATTGGGTTCGAACCCAGCACCTTCCGTCTACCAGCTTCGAGGGCAGAACTTCTCATCCACTGGTGAGGCGGGTCGGGTTTAGGTCCGGATGACTTCTACTTTTCTGAGGCGGGTCGGGTTGACTTCTACTTTTTAGCTGTGCCTAGCGCATTGGGTTTGGGGCAGATTAACATACATTATTATTTCGGGTTTGGATGAGTTTCAGATTGGGTTTTCACTCTTGCGAGAAGGATTCGAGCCGACCCTAATTTTGAATAGAAAGTCTAAATATTTTTTAAGATAAAAACTACATACAGTACTAAAAGCTCCATAACGGGCACGCCCAAACAATTATTTAATAATATTTTCTAATATTCAGGATTATGTAAAAAATACCAATTTGTACAAGACTGCTTGTCTGTTTATATCTAAGATCAGTTGTAATTCACTAAAGAATGCTTTGAAACTTAAAAAACATTAAAAAACATATCGGATGTCCTGAAATGGACTGATTTTAAAATTCAGTAACTTGCAAATGGTGACAGCAATTAAAAAAATCTTGCAGGAGGATTATGTAAGATGTCAGGAGATTTTTCACTGCGATTTTTTTATTTTACTTTACAATAGCAGCGATATATGGCGCTGCAAACAATAGTTGTTAAATCGGGCACCGATTTAGCGCCTATTGCTTGCAATACCATCTGCCATTGCTATTTTAAACTAAAATTAAGAATCGCAGTTAAAAAAAAAAAAAAAAAAAAAAAAACTCCTGATCAGGGGTGATTCTCAGTAAAAAAAAAAAAAAAAAAAAAAAAAAAAAAAAAAAATTCTGAAATGTTACAGCAGAGAGGGGGCGAGGGGAATTCCCTCTTTGCACTAATTATTTTTGTTGCGGGTCGGGTTAGCTGTTTTCGATTCGGGTCAATTTCAGGCTGAGTGTAGATTCCTGCAAGTTGGGTTTGGGTTAACCCATTTTCTTCAAAAGTTAGTTGGGTATATTATTTCAGATTAAAAACTATACCTATAATAATAAACATATGTATGTGTGCTGTTTTCTAAAGAGACCACTGTATTTGTAAACGACTCTTTGATAAAATTCGCATTTCTTCCACGACTCTTTGACGAAATTTGCGTGTTTTCGCAGCCCTTTGATAAAATTCGCGTTTTTTCAGCGATTCTTTGAAGAAAATCGCGGAATAATTTGATGAAATGTGAGTTTTTTTCGCGATCCTTTGACGAAATTCGCGTTTATTTTTACAAAATTTGCGTTTTCTCCGCGATTTTTTGAAGAAATTCGCTTTTTCTGTGATCATTTGAAGAAATGCGCGTTTTTTCAGTAGCCCTTTGACCAAATTCACATTTATCCGGCAATTCTTTGGTGAAATTGAAGTTATTTCCTGAGAGCAATTGACGAAATAGATTTTTTATGGCGACCATTTGTCAAAACTCACGATTATTGTTATGTCCGAATTTTCGGATTCAGGAAATATTTTTTTAATATTTGTAACAGAATGCCTTAACTTTCTCGCTGCGTATATATATATTATGAATATAGGTTCAAAAATTGCGCATTTTATTAGATGTTTGAAATCTGCATATATTTTAGAGTTCAAATATGTCCAAAATCTTTGTGAAAGAGTTTCTCTTTTAAATAGAACTAAATCATTAAAAAAAAAAAAAAAAAAAAAAAAAAAAAAAAAAAAAAAAAGATTTGCTCCGGAATTCGCGGGTTGCGCAAATTTTGCCACTTTTACGTTGGCCGTAGAAATCGCGGGATAGGCAGCGTGAGGGTTAAATTTTCGGAAATTTCGTTGCCGAGGTGCCCGTGATTGAGAAGTTTTACTGAATTTAGATTTCTTTAAAAATTTATTTAGTTTTTAATCTTATTGTATTTTAAAAGTTCAAAATATTGATTATAATCAGTACAACGTCGAAACACATTTCAAGTAAAAGCTTTACAAAAATTGAATATTTAATTTGGGGCCCCTAAAAGCGAAGGAGGAGGGAATAGGGGACACTGTTCAGTTTGCCCAACATTTAATCAAGTGCTCCTTCTGCAAAAAGTCCAACCCTGCATTATATAGAAGCATCATATACCGCTAAATAGAGGTGTCCAGTATTCGGAAGTGTCCGTTATGAAGGTTATTGGATCTCGGATACCTAATATCGGACACCTTTAATTAGCTACAGCCTTTTTTAATCAACAACCCTGACATATTTGTTTATTTTTACCTCACAAAAGCAGACACCTTCGATTATCGAACAAATTCCGCAGCCTGCAGATGTCCGCTGTTGAAAACTTTTACACACACACACACAAGAAAAAAAAAAAAAAAAAAAAAAAAAAAAATTCATATTATAGGGGATATTTATCTTTTGAGTATCTTGAAACGATCAAAAACACCGCCTTTTTCAAAATACCAAAACGCAAATAATATGCAATTAAGATTTTTTTCCCTTTCTACCTAAACTATATATTCTTAACTGTATTATCAAAAAAAAAAAAAAAAAAAAAAAGGAAAAAAAAAAAAAAAAGGAAAAAAAAAAGAAAGAAAATGTTGTATATACAAAATTAATATTTAAATTTTAAATTTAAACCTTCATATTGCTAATGCGTGAGATAAAATCTAAGTGCTGCGCGCATGATAAAATTCTAAATTATGCATATAGAAAACAATTTTTGAACAAAATAGAATCGTACCACACCTACTTCTAAATTAAACCCAAAATATACACAAAAAGTTTCGTTTAAAATTCAATTTTAGTACAAAAAAAAAAAAAAAAAAAAAAAAAAAAAAAAAAAAAAAAAAAAAAAATTCAAGTGCAAACAAATAAATAACCAAAATATGTTTTTTTTTTTTTTTTTTTTTTTTTTTTTTGTTCTACATGTAGACTATATAGAAACGCACATTTGTTTATTTTGCAAAAGCTGTAGTTTACATAGTTTGAAAGCAACAGTGCGCACAAACTTCAAATTTACTAATCAGAGAAAACGCTTTTTAAAGTTTCGATATCTACGGACCTTCAATTATACCCACCTATAAATGACCTTTTCCCTATCACCTTTTCTAATAAATGATTATAACTCAAGAAAAAAGTGCATATTTTTGAATGGGGTTTTTTTGCATATTGTTGAGAAATATTAAAACAATCAGATTAAAACAAAACCGAAAACTGATTTTTTGAAAGTTTTAAGGTCCTGTGCCCTCTTAAAATTAAAATTTTCTTTAAAATTTATACTGACACAAGGACAATTTTAAAAAAAAGTATAGATCAGATGATAATTACAGAAGATATTTAACTATCAATAAATAAAGAAAGAAATGTTATATTTTAATAACAAAGAAAAAATTAGTTCTAGTTTCAAAACTTTGTCTTAAATCTACACATAATCAGTAAAACCTAATAAAATAGCTAAAGAGATAAAGCGCAATCACTCTCCAAATAATTAAAAGTTTTATTGACATTATACAGTAAACTCTGTCTAAGGCGGAATCGATGGGGACTGAGAAAATTTTCCGTGGTAGACAATATTCCGGCTTATACAAAAAAGCTTCCCCTCCCGCACCCAAAAAACAAAACAAAAAAAAAAAAAAAAAAAAAAAAAGCCCTCGAATTTGATGATTTTTTATTGATTTTCCTGACTCGAAAATCGGTTGAAAACTGAAATTCGGAAAGATCTTTTGTCTTTAGAGATAAATGAGAAACGCTATTCAATTTCTTAGTACTGCTGTAATACATGCAAATTGGAAGTTTACACACACACACACACACAAAAACTAACAAAAACCCGTCAATAAACTTCGAGAATGAGATAGAAAGCTATAACTTTGAATTTGAGTACATCCTTAAAGTATAATATATTGCACTTTCGAAAAAATATATTTTCATAAATGTTCATTCTACTAGAAAAGTTAACTTTTAAATATAATTTTGCATATGAAAAAATGGCACAAGCATAAATTCCTTAAATTTAAACAGTTTCTGTTCTTTTGAATTAACTTTTTCAAGGTGTTACGGAATTTAACTAACATGCACGACATTGAGCATTTGACTTATCAGTTTTAAAGTTTAATAAACAAAATGCTTTTCATTTTTAAATTATCCTTTTTTCCGCCTTATGCAAAATTTTGGTTTCGGTGGGACCTTAAAATGCTTTCCGTTTCCGCGGTAGACAGATTTCCGGCTTATACAGAGTCCACCTTAGACAGAATTTACTGTATATATATTTTTCTCCTTCCAGTCTAATGACAGATGATTCATCATGCGGTTTTGATTACGATAGGGAAAATCGAATAAAATGGTTGAATAACAGCGTTGAATGGATGTTCAAAAAGTATTCGTTTAAATACTTATAATTCACCATGGTGTACAAAACATGAGTAGAGGAAACTTTATTAGACAAGGAAAGCATACATAATATAATAATTAAAAACAGTTATTAAATTGAGATGGTTACTATAAAGACATGGGTATTCCAGTACATATCACATAATAAACCTTTGAAAAATATAAAATCCGAATGAAACCGAAGTAAGCATTAACAAATGCTGTCTCATTCAATGCTTTTAAAAATATTGTACACATAAATAATACTATGAAACGACTCTTCGTGAAAAAAAATCCAGAACATGTTTTCTTACAAGCGTATTTACTACTAAATATCAATATTTTTCGCGAATATTTCATATAAAAATATAAATTCATACAAAATTGGATTAAATTACACATAAAATAAAATAAAAATTGAAATGTTACTTCTAGAGTTGATATTGATGCCAGCGATTTTCTAATTAGGTTTGAAGTCAACTGTATAGTAAGTACTGTTTACAGTTTTTTAATTAACTCAACTTTATTTTTTGTACGTAAAGATTGTAAGAAGTATTTTGTAATCGATATCACTGCCCTTTTTTCCCCCCTGTTTCTATGACTTAGAAACGAAACAAAGTAAATTTATATATTTATCAATAAATTTTATTTCGCGCTTGCTAACAAGCCTAATTTTAGCGGTGGATGTGGAATAATCGCGATCCAAATTAAAGAATTGTAAAGACAGTTTTTCGAACTTCATGAAATTCAAAATTCCCATTAAAATATTACAAAAGAGTGTTTTTTTTTTTACTTCTTATGAGCATATTTTTTTTTTCCTCAATTTTTAGAGATTCAGAAAATTATATTTATTTATTTATGAAGAAGAAATTTGATAGCGATCTAAAGCTAGAAGTGGAAGAAGGGTTGGGGGGGGGGGCAGTATGGTTAGTTCTCAAAATATTTTTACCCTTCATAGAGTATTTATTCAAAATAACTGTTGATTAGTGATTCTCCGCTTCTTTTTTGAGCTCAACTTTTTTGAATAAAACAATAAATCGCAAAATTTTCATACATCTTTCTCTGGATATTCTCCATTTTACTAATAAATTTGTCTTGCCATGCAAAGTGTAGTTTGTAGCATTTTTGCTTTTGTAAAGATTTCCATTACCGCGTCACCAAGAATTGAAACTAATGAGTTGATGATATAGCTTGACTGTAATCGTACAACTGTCATCACAGAAAGAGAAAATTTATCGTGAGCAGGGGGTGATTCTTTGAAACCTGAATGCTGAAGGAATAGCATACACCATCGTTTCACATACCGGCCCCATATATAACTGATTACTTACTATCTTGTCATTACTGTGCCTTGGGTTCTTTTCTACTACGCTACGTCCAAATCATTCTTTTCATACCTTTATTATTTCATCACAGATGGTAAAAATCTGTGGAACCACTATTAGAAGAAATTGGAAACTCAAAGGGGTTTTTCAGAAAAAAGAGGAAAGGACGCTTTGCATTGTGAATGTCATCCATAACTAATTGAAAAATATTTCGTAGCTCTTCTCAATTCAAAGTAAGAGTTCTGCATCGGATCAGTAACGCGCTATTATCTGAACCCGACCGGACCCCCAGTCCAAGTCGGTCGGGTTGGCGCTATATTTTTAAGTTGCAGGTCGGGTTGGCTTTCATTATTTCGGATTGTCTTTTGACTTTTGCAGGCCGGGTTCGGGTTGATTGATTTTCAACTAAATGTCCAAAATATTTTTTTTTTCATTCAGGTGAAAATCTATATATATTAGGGTTCCGGAAAATTGGATATATTTAGTGAACACTTTCATTTTCCAACACTTTTATATTTTTACTCTTTTTCATCTGAATAGTGGATACCACCAAATTTACAGATACATAACGTGCGTGAGCGCATAAGTTATTACAAAAACTTTTTTGTATGATGTATCAATAACGAAATGTTGGCAATATTTTTCATATTCCAAGAGAAGAAAAACAAGTTGGAATTTGTACGTCAAACGTGACAAATGATGTGCGTTCGTACTGTAACTAGTTTCATAAATAGTCAGATCTTGGTGCTATAGCTATTGCACTCTTATGTAAAAATGCCTGAATACAAAATTTATTACGATTATATATATTTAATTCAGTAATACGGAAATAATATGACTATATCTTAAATAGGACGTCATCACCATGGCAACCTAGAATCATTACCTATTGTGGGATATCATTGAATTAATTTCGTATGATAGGATTTAATAGAACGAAGAAAACTTTTAATAATATCTTTTTAAGTTTTGATTCGACTTTCATAAAATTTGAAGCGACTCGACAAAATCTGGAACAATTATCTATATTAAATTTCAAACCATTCGGTTGGGTAGTTTTTGCGCTGCTATATGCGGGCAGGCGGACGGACCCGACGACGACTGTAGGTGCTACGTATTTATATAATTACATTTTCCCATAGACCATAATATAATGGAATACTTTTGAGTGTCTCTATAAACAAACTATGTACGCTACATACTTTATTTTTCAATAACGAACATGCATAGAAAATCTCAATAACATATATCAATCACAGAACAATCCAACTATATTAATATGTTTAACCACACTCACTAATCAGATACGTGATTCAATCAGTGGAAATCGTGTCATAATTGAAAGAAAAATTACAATGAATTTCATAAAATTTAAACAAATTAAAATAATTGCATTAAATAAAGCACTAATTTTGAAAGAACAGAATGCAAATTATTGAGAAAATAGTATTAAGTAATCTGTGTAAGTAAAATAACAATATTTCTTAGAAATAAAATATATTATTCTCCATTATTAATTCTCCAATGTAAAAAAAAAAATAATAAAAAAAAATAATAAATAAATAAATAAATAAATAAATAAATAAATAAAAAACATGTGAAATTGGCGCGCAATGCATAATTTAACCATATAGGTTTTGAAGGCTACAAAAAAATACCAAATTCGCGAAAAAAATGAAACTTCTAAAAAAAAGAACATCAGTCGCTCTAGATCTCCGATGAAGAAAGGTAACAGCTTAGCGCGAATTCCTTTGTGAATGAAAGAAAGGGGTGAAGCTCCTCCTCAGTAGGGTCGATGTAGCCTCAGGTTATCTTTGGTCAGGGCTGGCTCATCCCTTTGAAGCAATCCATGCTGACCTGTTCCCCTACCAGGAGTCATGTGGCCACAGAGGACAGAGTAAGGAGATTTTAAATTAGATCTCCATACTCTGTGCATGTGGTGTCAGAGGGAACATACTTTCAGATTGAGGGTGACAGATAACCGTAGAGACTGTGACCAGAAAACAGTGTTAAAACAATCTAAAAAATTTGTTTCTGTATTTCGGTATAAAGTCTCATTTTTGCAGTCATTGATAAAATATTATAATCTTATGTATGTTGTATTATAATGTCGTCTTGCGCAGTAGCAACGTGCTGCAATACAAAATATTATTTTTCATGAGTTCATGAAAATTGATTTTAGCTGAAAGAGTATTTTTTTTTTAACTTATTTTAAGGCGACTCACTGCCTGTCATTTTGATAAAAAATGACAAAAATGTCAAATTTCATACTTTTTTTTTTCTTTTAATGTGCCTTAGTATTCTTAGAGCATTCTGTCCTAATTTCCGAACGGTTCGATAAATAATAAAGGAGATATACCTAAGTCATAATGATGAAATTTAATGTCATTTATGTGTAAGGGAAATGTTTAAACTCATTTTTCTTGGTTCCCAAATTTTTATATTTACATTTTAATCGAAATGCTAAGGCTTCTTACAATAATTAAGCAAATTGTCTGAAATTTATTAAAAAGTATCTTTAGACCCTGTGTGGGATAACTAAGTACCAAATTTTTGATATGTTTGTAACTTTATAAGATCATTTATTTATTTTTTAAACATGTTATTTTCTCACTTTTTCCATATGCATTCACTAATTTTTTTTCTGCTGATCTACTGGTCTCATCAAAAATCCGATACTTAGATTTATGGAAAAAAGGATAAAAATATCCATTCCCAAATATGAAAAATGAAAAAGAAGAAAGAATTTACAAATTGTTAATTTTTTTTAAATTCAATTTTATAAGAAATATTACTTCTATATCGAGAATTTAACACTTCTTATGATCTGTTATGACTATGCTTTATTCAAACATGAACCTAAAAATATAATATAGGTTATAGTTATAAAATAAAATTTTTTGGTACCGAGTCCCCTTAATGATATTTTACAGCTGAAAATGTAATACTTTTTCAGTATTTATGGTATTGTTATGGCTTCAATGAAGCGTGTAAAATATTTCCTTATTTTTTCTTTGTTTTTAAATATATCGTATTTTATGGAAGAAACGCCGCGGCGTTTACGAGTTTGAAGCTATTTTTTTGTCAAGTGCGGCGTTTACGATTTTTTTCTCGCGCGTGTAAAATGGGCTAAAATAAAAATTCATTAATCCCATGAATGTATTATTATAAGACTGTTCTCAAGTCCCCTGCTCAACAACGCGAAACTTTCTGACTTTACCGATTATAAAAACTGTGACATTTCGGATGATGATACTGAACCATACAGGTGGACAAAGAAAATTTACTACTCTTCCACTCAGATACTAACAACGTAACAACTCAGAGTTTGAGGGTTTCGAGTAGAAGCTAAAAAAGGTCTAAAGTGCATGCGACGTAAAAAGTGTGCTAAGTTGCGACAGCCACTTAAAAAAATGTTGTGTGCCTAAGGAGAGGATCCGCGTCCCGCGCTCTGGATGGTTTTAATGACAATCGACGGCTCCTTAATTAAAGAAATTACATAAAAATATTTAAAACCTGATTTAAATATTTTAAATAAAATTTTAGAATCCTAAATTATAAAAATGAGGCACGTTACCCTGTTCAGAAAACATTGATTAAAGATAGGTCAATGAGACATTGTCGACAAAAGTAGCGTTCCCACAGGTGCGGCGTTTACGATATTTTTAAACTTATTTAGACCAATTTTGAGGAGTGCGGCGCTTACGACGGTTGCGGCGTTTCTTCCATAAAATACGGTACTGTATTTTGGCGATTAATATATATATATATATATATATTTAGTGATTATAACAACGCTTTTGAGTAACATTAATGTTTTGAAATATAATTCAGCGACACACCCAGTATTGGAGGGGGATTATTTCCTTTTATCACTGTCCACAGTATCTGAAATATTCTTATAATTTCAATCAAGTGTGTAAAATGTTTATTTTCCTTTTTTAAGGTTCGTACTTAAAAAGTAAAACCGGAACCATTATAAGATCACTCTTGTGTCTGTTTGTCTGTCACAGCCATTTTACTCGTAAACTATGGAACGCAGAAAGTTCAAATTGGGAGAAGTAATAAAGTCTATTGACTCACATATTTTCAGCTTATTAAACATTCATAAATATATTTAGTAAAAATTCAAAAAGGCTAATTAAGCTGCTTGAAAAAAAAAACTCTTTTATTTGCACATCGTGTAGGGCAGAGTTGGCGAACCTATGGCACGCGTGCCAGAGTTGGCACGCAAGCTAATTTTTCTGGCACGCGAAAAATTTAAATTTGGTAATCGGTATACAGATAAAATCCATTTTTTATTTCTGTTATAACCAATAAAATATTTTTACATACGTTCAGTACACAAATAATGCAATTATTTTTTGCATGGATTAACACATAATAATTTTCTTTTCCTGCAGCGTTTTCGCGATGTATTTTACCTTTCTATACGAATTTAAAAAGCTGTAATTTACAAATGAATTTAATTGACAGTCACTGCAATAAAATGACAAATGAATTTAATTTAGCTATGTATATTTGTAAAAATAACAAAATATGAACTAGATATAAGGTTAGTTGGAATAACTGGACCCACGAGGTAACTGGGCCATTAGGCTATTTTATAAAAAAACTGTCGATGTTTTTTAAGTTTTAGCTTTTGTGAACATGCCCCTTAACATCTACTTCCTAAAACAACGTGTGTCAACTCAATCACAACTCTCACTTTTCTGTGATAGGTTGTCAAAAGTTTACGTTTCTTTTTTTTTTAAACAACGTCAATATGGTTGAACTTCCTCGGCTTTTTATTAAAATCCTGTAAGTACTTTTATTAAACAATCCTTTTTTTTAAAGATTAGGCATACAACCACATTAATATTATTAGGTATCTATACATATTTACTTTATGTTTCAAATGTAAGCCCGGTGTCCCAGTTACCCCATAAATTTTTCAAGACGGGGTAACTGGGACATGTATCCGGGGTAGCTGGACCATGCTGGATCCAGTTACCCCAATAGTTATAAATAATGTTTTTGACTTTCTCTTACTACAGGAGGTAAATTTCTTCATTGTTCTTTGCTCACAATAAAGAAAATTATGGAATACCTTATTAAAATTACATAATAAAATTTAAAAAAAGCATATTGGGTGGTATCAAACCAAATTTCTTGACCCCTTGAGAGGCAGTGATGCCATTATGTCATCACATAATTTTAATTCCTAATTGCCACATTGGCACCGGAATTTTATAATGAAAATTTCACCTGTATTAAGTACGCAGAAATATACTTTTACCTGTTTTCAAATAGATTCTCTTGTAAATACTGGTGTTATTAAATTATTTCAACATTTTACGAATGCAAGTATACCTTGCCTCTGAAAACGAGATAGCCAAACCTTGAAATTGTACGATACACAGGGGTCACATTCTATAGGGAAACTTTATTGTTTCTACCACTATTTTGAAAATAATATCTTCATCGCTCCTTTTCGAAGCGATAGCATGGGAAAGGAAAAAAAGCTGTCGTCAAATGACAAAAATCTCTTGTAACTCAATAAGTAATTTATTTATCAAAGAATGGAAAATGCTGTTCATTTCCAAATCGCTTCAATAGTCATACCTATTATTTTTATGCTATTATAGTTAAAAATGAGTCAGAAAATTTGTCAGAAGGTTTCGCTTTGATGAGCAGGGAATTTGAGAACCAGACATATTCCCAATGATTCTATTATGGCTGTTACTATTTTTACAAAACATATTGCCTACCTGACAGATCCTGGGAACAATTAAGCCCAGTTCTGGTCTGGCTCGACTATGTACGAAAATAAATAAGCAATGTAAGCCTGTTGCAGGCCCGGCCCGAGTCTGCTGAAAAAAAAATTAAACCTGGGCTCAGACACAATGTAACTGTCTGATGGGGATCTCTACGCTGGACATGTTACATTTTTGTACTGATGTTGTCAAACTAGCATCGGCTCCTTTTGATAAAATTCTTTTTTTTTCACGATCCTCCGATGAAATTCATGTCTTTTTTGCGATCTTTCGACGAGATTTGCATTTTTTCCACAGACCCTTGACGAAATTCGCGTTTCTTCTGCGACCTTTTGACGAAATTCTCATTTTTCCAGCGATCCTTTCACGTGATTTGCGTTTCTTCAGCAACCCTTTGACGAAATTCACGTGTTTCCGCACCCTTTCGACGAAAGTCTCATTTTTTATAGCAATCATTTGACGAGATTTGCATTTTTTCCAAAATACTTTGACAAACTAGCGTATTTTAAGCTGCTTTGTGACAAAATTCTTTTTTTCCACAAACTACCGACGAAATTTACGTTTGCATTCGCGATCCTTCGACGAAATTTGTGTTTTTTACGATGCCTTTTGACGAAATTCATGTTTTTTTCTAGTGCTCCTTTGTCAAAATTCGCGTTTTTCCTCAGCCTTTTGACGAAATTCGTGTTTTTTAGGGTTTCGTTCATCTGACGAAACCCCATTCGTCTCACTCCTTTGTCCGTCTGTCTGTCCGTCACAGAGTCCGTTCTCAGAAACTATACACGTTAGTGACTTGAAATTTTGGGTACTTATAGCTGAACACCTCACATCAAACAACAAATCATAAAATTTTTAAAAAGTCGGTAATTAACCGAATTACGGGCTAATTAACTTCTAAAATTAACCAATCAACCTTTTGAACGCAGCTACAAACGCACCTTCTCCAAATCAGCGGAGTTTCTCCTAAGGGTTGCCAGTAAAATGAGCGGGTGTATGGTTACCACGAAGGAAATTAAGCGATAAATGAAGTGGACATTTAAAAAGCGAAATCGCATCTCCCAAAGTATTGGTCCTAAAATTCGTAAAAGGTACAGAAAGACGCGCAAAAAAATTCTACTTTATTTTGGTATAAAGTTCAAATTTCTGCGTTGGGTATAACGCAAAAAATCCACTAAAAATCGATCGATAAAAATTTAATTTCTGTATTTGAAAAGACAATGAAAAGAGATTTCATTTCAGCGGAAAGCAGGTGTTGTCATCTTTCAGACATATCGGCGCTGGAGAAATTTAAGCAGAGGATATTTTAATACGAAATTTAAACTTTTTAAATATTAAATTTTTAGATTAATTTGTTTTACATCCTGACGTAAAATTTTTCGCTGATTTCATACATACCCAGTTCAAACTCCTAGCTTAATTAGAAGCTGAGATATTAATTATTATTTCATTAATTGGATCATTGCTTTAAAACTTTCCTTTCAACGGGTTTTTAATCTCATCAGACATGACGACGCACTTGCGGTTTTTATTTTAATACGAAATTTAAACGTTTTAAATATTAAATTTTTTTATAAAACTTTTTGACATCCGGACGGGAAATCTCTCGCAGATTTCATACATACCCAGTTCAAAGAGCTAACTTAATTAGAAGCTGATATATTAATAATTATTTAATTAATTTGTTTGATTTCTATATAATGCATAGATTAAAATGGAGGCATGTGCTTTTTTAACGACGTTTGAAAGGAATATTAAACGAAACCCTTTGTGCGATCTATGATCACACTTACCCACTTGTTCTAGAAGAACTAATACAAAATTCGCTTTTTTTCTCCCGCAACACTTTGGCGAAACTCGCATTTATTACGCGACTCTTTGACAAAATTTCCCTTTTTCCCGAACCTTTGACGAAATGAATGTTTTTACCGCGACCGTTTCGCGAAATTTGCGTTTTTACGCTACCCTTTGACGAAATTCGTTGTTTTTTCTAGCTGCCCTTTTACAAAATTGGAGGTTTTTGCCTCAGCCCTTTGACGAGATTCATGTATTTTTTAATATGTCCTTTGAAAAAATTCGCATTTTTTTCCACAGCCCTTTGGTGAAATTCGCATTTCATCCGCGACCATTTGACAAAATTATCTTCTTTTCGCGATTCTTTGAAATTTGCGTTTTTTTCCAGGGCCCTTTGACGAAATAAGTGTTTTTCTTGGCGACAATTTGACAAAATTCGCGTTTTGCACCTGAGCATTTTGTAAAAATTCGTGTTTTTTCTACGACTGATTGACAAAATTTGCATTTTTTTCTCAGCCTTTTGGCGAAATTCGCATTTCTTCCGCCACTCTTTGACGAAATTTGAATTTTTCCGCGACCCTTTTAGAAATTTCGCGTTTTTTTCCCTAGATACTTTGAAGAAATCAGTGTTTTTTAAGCAGCACTTTGATAAAATTCTTTTCTTTTTCCACGATCTTCCGACGAAATTCACGTTTTTTAGCGATCCTTCGACGAAATTTGAGTTTTTTACGCTGCGTTTTGACGAAATTCGTGTTTTTGATAGTGGTCCTTTGTCAAAATTCGCGTTCTCGTGCCGCAGCCTTTTGACGAAATTCGTGTTTTTTTTATAGCGACCCTTTGACAAATGATTCGCGTTTTTTTCTGCAGCCCTTTTGTGAAATTCTCATTTTTCGTGATCTTTTGACGAAATTTGCTTTTTTTGTACGGCCCTTTTATGAAATTCGCATTTTCGCGATTTTTTGAAGAAATTTGCATTTTTCTGCGGCCATTTGACAAATTTTGCGTTTTTTTCGCAGCCTTTTGACGAAATTCGCTATCTTTTCCTGATCTTTCGATAAAATTAGCTTTTTCACTGCGGCCCCGCATTTTTTTCTAGCGGCCCTTCGACGAAGCTCGCATTTTCTCCGCAAGACTTTGACGAAAGCATAAGCAGTTTTTAATATCCTTACGATAGCATTTTTTAAGCAGCATTTTGACTAAAATATTTTTTTTTCACAATTCGCCGACAAAATTTCCGTTTTTTCGCGATCCTTTGACGAAATTTGCGTTTTATATCCGCGGTCCTTTGACGAAATTCGCTTTTTTTCTGCAGTCCTTTGGCGTAACTCTCGTTTTTCGCGGTGCTTTGACAAATTTTTTTCCTTGGCCGTTTTACGAATTTTGTCGTTTTTCCGCAGCCCTGTGACGAATTTCGCGTTTTTCCCGCGGCCCCTTCTAGAATTTTTCTACTTTTTTCGTGTCATGCGAAAAATTCACTTTTCCATGATCCTTCGACGAAATTCGCGTTTTTCCGGCGATACTTAGACGAAATTAACTTTTTTAATTCAGCCTTTTAACGAAATTCACTTTTTTTTATTGGGGTGGGGGGAGGGGATCATTTGAAGAAATTTACGGGTTTTCTGCGATACTTTGATTAAATGCGCTTTTTTGCGATCTTTTGACGAAATTCGCATTTTTTCCGAGATACTTTGATTAAATTCGCTTTTTTGCGATCTTTTGACGAAATTCGCATTTTTTCCGAGTTACATTGACGAAAGTAGTGTTTTCTAAGCACCCCTTTGAAAAACTTCATTTTCTTCATGATCCTTCGACGAAATTCACATTATTTTCGCGATCCTTTGCAGACCTTTGAAGACCCTCGCAGACCTTTGAAGAAATTCGTGTTTTTTCTAGTGGCCCTTTGGTAAAATTCCCGTTTTTCCCCGAGTCCTTCGGCAAAATTCACTTTTTTTTGCGATTCTTAGACAAAATTGTCTTTTCTCTGGAATCTTCGACGAAATTTGCGTTTTTTCCGCTATACTTCGACGAAGTTGCCGTTTTTTTTTCTTCGGACGATTAACAAAACTCATTTTTTTCAGCGATCATCTGTCAAAAATCGCGTATTTTTTTATCCCGAATTTTCAGACTGATGATCGATTTTAAAGTGTTTTTGAACCGGAAGCCGTAAATTTTCGGATAATTGGGAACAGAATCATCTTTGCACATACTACTGAACAAAATAAAATAATTACTTTTATTTAAAAAGACATATTTTGCTCTCTGTTCCATAAATAAAATCCGCTACTTAAGTAATGTTTTCAACCAAGGTCATAACTTGCTAGTCAGGATGTGTGTGTAGGGGGGGGGGGGGGGGTCGTTTTGATTATTTTGGTAGGCTTAATCAAAACGGATTACCCATTCGGCTAAACAAGCTGAAGCCTAGGGTTTTGGAAGGAAAAGGGCCCGGTGCTAAGATTTTCTTTCAATTTTTTTTTCTTTTTTTTTAACCATTTGGGAAAATGGTTATTATCCTCTGTCAGGGTAGGAAATCAAAAACATATCTGAAGCGTTTATTGGTTAAATCCGCATTTTATTCGTTTTCTGATAGGTCTATACAGTAATCTGTATTCTCCCTTTACTTTCAACTGAGATGGATACGTCTGTTGCCACTATGACAAAAAAGTAATAAAAACTATAAAAAAAATAACTCAGAAAGAAATTGAGATACAGCTTTCAAACAAATTGCATTTAAAAGTACATTTTTTTCTCTATACTACAGTGTAAAAAGTAATATTGTGGAATGTTTAGAATTTAAGAATGAAATTTCATTTAAAATTGGTCCAGGAATATTAATGTTTAATCCATGGCGTACGTAAGGAATGACCAGCACTTCTGGAATGACCAGAAGTTTAAAAATGTACAGTACCGAAAAATGTAATCCATGGTGTACGTAATGTAGGATCAACTCCGTGCGATGTTTTATGTCTTAAATGTTAGTCTTCGAAAGAATCATTCTCCAAATGGTCGTTGTAATTTGTTAAATTCCATTTTATTCTTCTTCTTTTTTTTTTTTTTTTTTTTTTTTTTTTTTTTTTTTTTGCGGAGTCTTGGAATTTTTCGGCTACCAGTTTGTGATTAATTTATTACAGAGGTGACTTTTATTATCGTTTAAACTGCTGATGAAACATTCTTCCAATTGTAAAAAAAGAGTATAAATCAAGCTTTTGTTTTATAAGGGGCTGTATATATATATATATATATTTAAATATGAATTTTTTTATATGGCCCCTGGTCCCTAATACCTTATATTTACAGAAATGTTGTTCTACATCTAGGATTGAAATAAAAAAAATCCCCACTTGTCATATTATGACACTTTCAGCTTTATGAAATTTTAATGTTTTTTAACTACACTAAAAGTATTTCTTTCCTTTTTTAGTACCAGAAAACACTGAAATATATCATTTTGAAGGAAGGGAGAGGGTGCCCAAAGAAAACTAGCCTAGGGGTAAGAAGGTAGTTCAAGGGTGATTCTGAGTAAAATATATATATATATATTTCTGAAATTCCCAGAAAATTTTCTGAAAGTTACAGCGGAAGGGGGGGGGAGGGAGGAAATCCACTCCCGGCACTAAATACGTGTTTTTTCCGCGGCCCTTTGACGAAATTCGCGTTTTCCGCGATCCCTTGACGAATTTTGAGTTTTTCGAGATATTTTGACGAGATTTCCGGTCCTTTCGGGATCTTTTGACGAAATTTGCCTTTTTTCGCGATTTTTTCGAAATTTGCGTCTTTTTCTCGATCCTTTGACGAAATTCACGTTTTTTTCTGCAAACAATTGACAAAATTAATTTTTTCGACGACCATTTGCCAAAATTCGTGATATTTTTTATGTCCGAATTTTCAGATTGATGATCGAATTTTATAAACTTTCGAAAATGAATGCCTTAAATTTTCGGAAAATTCGAAACAGAATCGCCACTAGGTAGTTTATCCGCAACCTCCCCCCCCCCTCCCCCTTTCCGTCCGCGCCCACACTATAATAATAATCAAATACAGAAACTCTTGAATAACGGGCACGTCGGGAGAGTGTAATTTGTCCGCTATTCGGAAGTGACTGCTATTGAGAAGTAAAAATGCACAGATATATAATTGTTAGGCATAGGGGAAAATGTACTTTAATAGAGGTGTCCGTTATCAGGGAGGGCCTGTCATAGAAGTTTAACTATACTTACAGAAGTAGAGGACAAGTTCACTTGCCATAAAACCTTTGATTAAAAAATAATTATTATTTTTATTGTAATACAAATGCTGATTAGGAATTACTGACAGGCTTTTTAAAAAATACCAACGAGCCTTTGCCTGATAAAAAACTTATTTTACAACATTAAAAATAAACATACATTAAAAATAAATAAACAAATAAATTCCTATTCAAATTGCAAACTTAAATGATAATTGAATAATTGAGTATCCATTTTCTTGTAGCAACAGTTCGAATATACTACATACATTCCATACAGAAAACAAATAGAGCAAAAGCATCAATCAATCAATCTTCAGCGCGTCCTATGAAACCCCGCCCTAACAAAAGGGTTGCCGAAAACTTTAAATCGCCGAAATCTCGCCAACATGTAATCTCGTTAATATCATGATAAAACACCGATAAATTGACTAAATCTACGAAATATAGTTGCTGTTCATAAAAGATATTGAAGCTTGGTACTAACCTGAATTTTCGAGACCGAAATTAAATTTTTTGGAGCCTATTTACCAGCATTTAAAATTGAAAACGTACAGGAAAAATGTTATATGGAATATTATTTTTACTTCTGAAAGGCAGATGGCAGCACCAGCAAAAGCTAATTTCAATAATTCGGAATGTGAACAGGACATATGTAATAATGTGAACAGGATTGATTTTACTACATCTAGTTAAAAAATTTGAAGATTATTAATTATTTGCTGAATATATAACAAAATAAAACATGTTAAATGAAAATTTAGATATTATATTTCACTAAATGCCAGTTGTAAAGAATATGTATCAATCTTTTCATTACGAAGATAAGAAGTAAAAATCCATAGTCAAAAACTGGAGGGTACACGTCCCCCTTAAGTTACAGAAGCTATTAAAAATCTATTTTCTGTCTTAAATGTTTCCTTATTTTAAAAAAAATGTAATACTATTAATGAAAGTTACAGGTAATATTCATGAAACTGTAGTAAATCTGCAGATCATTGGCCTCAAACATCAGTACTACAGTTTTATTTTGAAATTATTTTATTTAGTATTTAAAATATTCAACTCACAATGTCATTTATTTCATATTTGTAATATTAATTATTATAAATGATATATCAAGTAGAGTCTGGAAGATTGTTAAAAATAGTGACACAAAACTAAACATTTAAAAATAGTGGCACAAAACTAAACATTAATATTCCAAAACTTTTTTTTAATTACCCTTTAAATCCACCACTGTTACAATAATGTGATAGCTGTAATTGCCTGATATTTAGTATTTTAATCTATCCATCTAAAATAATTAAAACATCGATCTTCTGATAATTTCAATAATTGATACAAACAATAAATGATTAACACAAATACTTTATTAATTACTTTTATCCTAAATGTTAAATTTATTTGAAAATAACTATTTTGTTTCATTAGTATGTATTCATTAAATTCTGGTTCTAAATAGTCATAAAAAAAATTATATTTATTACTTTTTATGGGGTGTCCATTACTGGAACAGAGGGTGTCCATTACTGGGCTTTTGAGTGTTTTGATAGATTTGTTATTTAAAATTAAATTTCTATTCATATTAGGAAATGAGGCTATAAGAATGGTTAAATATTGTCGATAGATTAATATAATATTGAAAAAACTGGAATATAATAATTTTAACTATTAATAAAAAAATAATTTTTAAAGAAATTCCTTAAGGGTGTCCATTACTGGCACATCTACCCTATTTACTTTTTTAGTTTTCGAATGTTAAAATATTTTGTAAAAATTGTATGGCTTATAAAACCCCACTTTTAAAACTAATTTAAGTTTCTTTTAAAATGTGATTTTTTTTTAAATCTTTTTTTTATTCTCTTTTTTTTTTATGTATTGGAGTAAAAAACAAGCATTATTTTTGAAATAATTACAATTTATATTTTTTAAACAAAAAATTTTGTTATTTTGATTTTGTAATCTCAGTGTTTTGATACCCTTTTGGCTAAATTTTTATTTCATGGCTGTAATTTCGCAATTTATATTTTTTTAAATGAATTTTTGCTTTAATTTATCGTTTCAAAATTTTTTTTCTCCAGATTATTTACCATTTACTCATTATGAATTATCCTATTTGCCCCCCCCCCCTCCCCTCCCATTTCTCTTTTTTTACTAATACTATTTGAATGCTAATTTCTGTTAAATGTCTTTATTTGGATTGCTTTTCTTTTAATATTAAATATCTATATTAAAAAAAGAAATTAAGCATAATGTTGCTATAAGTGACCACTTAGCGATAACGAGTTTTTTGCACCAAGGAAAAAAAAATGATTGCGGACCAGATTCAGCCATCTTGTTTTTTATCTTGGCGCAAAAAACTGCCAAGTGGTAATTTATATTAACGTTAGGCCTAAAAATTTTTAAAAAATAAAGTTTAAACATTAAAAAAAAAAAAAAAAAATCAGAAGGAGAAAAGCATTCAAACTAAAGAAATTTTCAACAGAAATCAGCATTTCAAATGTTATTTGTACAATAAGAGTTTTTTTTTTTTTTTTTTTTTTTTTTTTTTGGGGGGGGGGGGAGATCAGGGTTGGGTTTTTGATATCACATATCAAAAACCTGTCAAAGCGTCAAAAACCTTATACACACTTTTTTTTAGCAATCATTAGTATTATTTTATATTAAATCAAGCTAAAAACTGATTTATTTAATTATACAGTAGACTCCCTCAAATCTGCAACCATAAAATCCATATGTACCTAAAATCTGCACATCATCACAGATGTAAGGACAAAATTTAGGAATTTTTTAGTTTTATATCATTCTGTATGTATTTTAATATCTAATTCTCGATAATATAAGTGAACTCCTAGTTTTTCATGAAAGAAGTATAAATTTGTTTCTGAAAAAATCAAGATATTGCTGATATCACTGGTATTGACAATCTTTTTACCAAATATATTTGTGTATTAATCAAGATATTTTGGTTATTAATACTGGCTAAGCCTGAAATAAAACTTCTTTTTAGGCTAATTCCATGAAAACTTGCCATGTCTATCACACAGCTCAAAATCGCTATGCTTGTTGGCCACCGTTATTTTCGAAAAGTTTGCTTCACGTTATTCAATTGATGATATATCTCCGATAAAATAAGTCTCATTTTTCCGCTCTAAAATACTGGTAGCCAAAAATCGTAGTATGCGATGGACATGACATGTTTTGATGGAATTAGCAAATTACAGTTTTTATATGAATTAATAGGGTGCTGTCAACCGCAGAGAGCTGGAGCCGGGGCACTCCAGATCTGTGTTTTCCCTGGAGTTGGAGCCGGAGCTCTAAATTTTCTCCTGCTCCAGGGCTCCTTTAGTTTTTAATATTCTTTTAAATCTTTTTTTTTTCCAGTCTTTTAAATTTTCAGGCTTAAAATATTTTAATTACATCATTATTCAATATTTTAATTATATCATTTTTTAGGGTTTTTTTTTTTTATTTATTAGAGATGGAAAACTTCTCAAAACATGGTAACACTACTTTACTTTTACTTTCTACTTGAGCTAAATGACAACACTATTCGAAAACAAATAAGGCCGCCTGTTGTTTACATGTGAAGTTGTACAATTTTGATTGTTTGAAAAGTGTAGAAGAAATTTAAGATTTTTGTGTTTAAAACCAAACTTTCTATTTTAAAAGTAAAAGCTAAGAGATGTCATATTTTCTGAACAAGCATTTCAAGTTTGATGAGAAGAAAAATGCATTTTGTCACATCTTTAATATAGGTAAAGGAAGAAAGAATTTGTGAGCAAAAAAATTAAAATCTGCAACTCAAAAGCGCGAAGTCAGAGCCGAATCGGCAGGGTTGCTGGCTTTTAGCCAGGCCAAAAAAAGCCGGACGGCTTTTTTTGGTTTTAACCGCTTAAAAAAAGCCGGCTTTAATTGAAAAAAGACGGCTTTTATTTTTCAAAAACGTGGTTTATAGATAATTCATATAAAATTTGGATTAATTTATTTTTAATACACTTATAAATATTTTCTACTAAAAAAATATAAACATCTATTAAATTTTGTCGAATAGATAAGACCTTATAACTGCTAGAATGTAACTGTGAAGGCATTATGTCTGAAAAAAAAATTATGAATATTCAGAAGAATACATTAAATTAGACTTTAAAGTATTGGTTTGGAATACCACACATTTTAAAGATTATATAAAAGAAGAAGAGGATGCCACACATTAAAATAGAAACATTCTTACATATACTGATATTTACTTTTAAAATTGATTAAAACTAAAAAACTTGTGTGTATTTAATAACTGAAATTATCTTATATAATACTTGAGCAATAATAAGCAATCGATATTCTGATAACTTATAAAAATGATATATGTAAAGTTTTTCTGCTACTAAGCTGTTATGTAACTTATTCTAGATATGTCCATACAGACAGATTAAAATCGTAGAATGAACAATGTTGAAAGAGAAATTAGGAAGGATATAACATTTGAGGAAGTTTTTAGTACATGTAAGTGCATAAAATAAAGAGAACAAATTAAAAAAAAAAAAATCTCCAAATAAAATTTGTTGAATTAGAATTTTGAAAAGCTAGTTGCTATTTAATATTTTAATATAGTGCATATTCATGCATAAATTAATGCATATGTTATTCATAATACTGTTTTAATAGAGAGAAATGATGTTTTTATTAAATGACTTTATGTGCGACTTTAAATAAATATTCATGAGAAATAAAATAAGACTTGAATTATTAATATCCCTTAAAATTAGTTAATAAAATATATAACTAAGTAACCATTGTCCTTTTTAATTATATAAAGCAGTAAAATTTAAAAAAAGGGTGTTAAGGTCAGTGTAAACCAGACAAAGCAATTGCTATGGCGTTTTATTCCAATATTAATGTCTTCATTATTGAAAAATTAGGTTATATTGATTTCTACCTCAATTAAATGTAATTAAAACTAATTAAAAAACACATTAAAAGGTGTCGTTTATAATTAAAATGCTTCACTGTATAAAAGCCAATTTTGGCCAAAAAAAGCCGGTTAAAACCAATAAAAGCCACTGGCCCGGCTTTTTTTAATTTTAGCTGGCTTTTTTGCAACCCTACGAAGCGGGGCCACAGTATTTTATCTAGGAGCGGAGCTGGAGCATCAAAAATTGTTCGGCTCCAGGTCACTGGTCATGCACTCACATTTCCATTAGTAAAAAAATTTTGTGATTTTTCAACATCGAAATGGAGTTGTAAACATAATATTAAAGAAACGAGAAACAGTTTTCGTCATGTTATCTTCAGCAACTGGAACAAAAACAATTAATGTAACATTTTGCAACAGTAACATTTGAAAAAAAAAAGTTACTTAAAGAAGTTTTAAGAGATTTGGTTTAAAGGCATTTCTAAGTAATTAAGGCTATTTTCGGACCAAAACAGCCCCAAACAAAGGCCTGACACAAAGTAGCCCCGAAATACTAGTTTTCATGCTAGCTTTATGAAAACTTAAACATTTTCTGCCAAAATAAAAAGTTAAAGGAAAAATTATGATCTCACATGGGTTACAGGTTACTAGGGGAGAGTTGGGAGGAGTGGGACAGCAGCATTTATGTCCAAAATAACTGTTAGAATTTAGTTCTAGTTTGTCCGCTAGATGGAGCATCTATAGCCTCATGTTTGATTCTAATTGTTACACCAGCTGTATTATTGTTTGTATTTAAAAGGGAAAATTTTATTTTCATACCTCAGAAGTAAGTACAAATTCTTATTCTTTTAATGATTTTTTTTTCAATTATATTATATTTAAAATAAAAATATTATAATTGTATAATAAACTTAAAGATATAGTGTTTGTAAACTAGCAGTCAAATAAAGCCTAAATGTAGCATGCTATATATGATAAGCCTTTTTAAAAAATATTCAGCAGAGGGAGGATTGGGACATATTTTTAAACACCTTTGGGTCCTTCCTATATGCACCCATATCCCAAAGCATCACCACAAAACCTATAAAGAAAGACAGAAAAAAGAAAAGATAAAAAATCATCAGTGACACACCAGAAAAAGAAGAAATTGAAAAAATAGCTGCTGATAAAAAGCAGAAGAGATTGTGTAAAAAGAAAACTCTTAAGGTGAAAAGGAAGAAACAGAAAAAAGCGAATGAATTATCTGATGATTCCATAGATGGAAAATTTTTGTTGCATGACTCTACAGATGAAGACTTTTGATTTGATTACTCACAATGATAATGAAATTGCTGAAGAATTTGGTTAACTGATGATCCAAATTTAGGATAAATGACTTTGTACTTGTTAAATTTTTGACGAAGAAGACACTTGTTTATTATATTGGCAGAGTTGAGGATATAGACAATGATAAAGAGTTTATCCTATTCAAAAATGATGAAAAAGAAAAATTTCACTTCTCACAAGAAAATGACTTCAGTGAAGTAGAGAAAAGGGATATTATAATGAAATTGCCTCAACCACAAATAATTTGAGGTACTAGCCAAGCCCAGTCCTACTTTGCTTTCAGTGTTGACTTATCAAAATACAATATGTGTTAATTTAATTTTTTTCAAACAGTATCCTATTCCTTCCTCATGTGAGGGAGGTGTGGGACAAAAATTTTAACATTTTAAAACATGCAAATAAAAGCCAGTTGTTTGTATTTCACTGTGTTTGTATTTTTTAAGCATAGCTTAAGTAACATACTATTAGATTTTTATAAGCTGTACTCTTGGTAAAACATAAGTAGTGAATTAAAAAATAAATTGTAAAATCTGTCCCACTCCTCCCAACTCTCCCCTAAAGGTAATATTTTGACACTTATTTTATTTGTTGCTCTTATCAAGATTGTTTTACAATAGAAAGTTTGGAGAGTTAAAATGTACACACGAAAACAGTTGTTTATAACATTGTGTTGCCACTAAACAAATTTAAATTACCCCCAAACTATTCAAATACCCTATAGTAAGGTATAAATTATTTTTCAAGGTCAAAAACTCCAAATTATCTTGTATTGTTTGTTCAATACAAAGAATAAAAACTTTTTTATGGGATGGACCAAAGTAATCCCGCAAGGACCAAAGGTTGATGGTACCTTTTAAGAGAAAGTTTCATTGAATAATTCAAGAAAAATATACCTCATCTTTATTATGCATATTTAATTACACATTATTATTTACTTGACGTTTACTTGAAATGATCTTACTTTTTATTATTTTAGTTCATTACCCTAGTTAATTATTTAACTATATTTCAAGCATTCACTATAATTTCGATTGCATTATTACATTCAATATATACTGTTAAAAAATGTAAACAAAGAAATGACCTGAAATCTGCAAAATTAATCCGCACAACCTTTGGTGCCAAGCTGTGCAGAATTTAATTAGTCTACTGTACTATATTTAACAGCGGTAGAATTCATATAAAAAAGTCACTGGTCCCAAGGACCAGTAAGCATAAGAATTTACTGGTCCGCAGTAATCATCACTAGCCTGCTACATAAAATTCTATTAAGCCCCTTTAACCCTTTGAGCGACCCTCTCCCTTCCTAGGCTGAAACTTCCTTTGCAGTTATCCAAAATTTTCATCATAATAAAATGTAAAATAATAATTTGTTAAAAATTAAACAGTACATAAAGAAAAACTATAAAATTATTAATTAAATATTTCATTTCCGATTATCTATTTCAACTGACTAAGGTTTAATGCTATTTTTTTAAATTTATTGTTTTAAATAAAATTATGCGATTTGTGTTTGATTGCAGTTTTCTCAGGGACAGGAAAGTTTACCTTTCAGAGAGGGGGGGGGGGAGTTACTGGTCATTACCATTAAATTTTTCAAATTAGTGGTCCGATTGAATTTTTGGTGGTGTCGAATAGGGATTGACCGAAGCAGCAATTTTACCGAGTACCAAAGCTTCGGTATTCGGCAACCGAATACTTGAAACTTTTTAATACGCATTTTTGCATATATTAGCTTTTTTAATAAGCTTTAATTGAAATTAAATTCTTAATAATTTAATTCAGTTAGTTTTATTCTAAAATCTAATTACACAAAAAAAAATTTAATGACTTCTTTCCACTCACAAATTCATTAACCCATCACTTATTTTTTATTATTTTATCACTAGTCAATACCCCAAAATAACGTATGAAAATATTAAACTATACAGGGTATTATTAAGGAGAAGGGTTGACAGAAAAACAAAAGTTTATTCAAATAATAAGAAACAATGTTGTCATTAAGCTGATTAAGCTGTCTAAGTCTAATTTTAAACATATTGAATAGGTATATTCTCAAATACGAAAGGTATCACATCAATCCGTACATTCAACTATTTTCTGTCAAATTATTGATACATATTTATATTGTGATTAATATTTTAACATTGTGGTGATGAAGATAACAAATTTGAGCAATTTTAATTTAATTGTTCTAAAAGCTATAGGATAGGCATAGGGGTATACTTATTTGATGTGTGTATTTTCTTTAATATACACCTTAGATATACAGATATGAACTTTGATATACTTATTTGATGTGTATATTAAAGAAAATACACATTAAATAAATTTAAATTAAAAAAAAACTAATGTAGAAGTAAATAAAATTAAATGAAAGATGCGCATCTTCCTTACTTTTTTTTTCTCTGTTGTAGACAGTTATTTTGATTACGCACCTATGTAGACTATTTTAGGAAGGAAAAAGTTTTTTTTTAAATAAAAAATGGCCTTTGACTTGTCTTTTGTAGTGCAGCTGAACTCTGAACTCATATTGAAACTCATTGTTTAGCTTATTCTACTGCTATAAGTAAAACAGAATTTGTCTACTTCTAAGAAAATACTTATCTGCAATTATTCGGCCGAATACTTAAAAGTATTCGGCCGAAGTCGAATATTCGGTTTGAATACCGAATAACGAATCAACTATTCGGTATTCAGTCAATCCCTAGTCTCGGACCACCAAGGATTTCGAACGCTAATTTAAGTTATAATAAAATTATATATCATAATTCTAATTATTTGTAAATTGTCATGCTCGGAAAAATAGCTAAAAATATTGAAAGTACTATTAAATGCATTTTCAAAGTAATTACTATTATATGTTCAATTTGTTATTAAAAAAAGCTTGTGTAAAGTTAGTGGCTACTATTTACTGACTGACAATAAGTTACCTAGATTTTAGGCCGGGAGGCGGCAGCATAGACAGTCACCTCATCGAGTTGGAGGCTGAAGTTCCAGGATTAGACAGAACTCGATTACCATGTTAAAATGCAATTGGTCTGCCAAGTCATATCTTGGAAAGCACTTGCAACCTGATTCTAGTGGTTGACTCGTATGTTTATTATTGTGTTTTCCTGCACACAAAGGCATGAAAACATGAAGGACTGGGAGCAGGAAAACACAATGGTAAACTTACGAGTCAAACACTGAAATCAGGTTTGCAGGTGTTTTCCGCCAAGATATGAGTTGGCAGACCAATATGCAAATATAATACGCAATGGTTAATATGCAAATCGTTTTTACTAATTCTGGAATTTCAGCCTCCAACTATATGAGGTGACTGTCTATGCTGCCTGCTCCCGGTCTATTTTTAAATGATTCTAAAAATATTTGTTTTTGTATATAAACATTAATTATAAACCACAATTGCATTACAAATGTTCTCTGGGTAATTAAAAGAATTATAATATGAAATTAATATAATTAAATGTTCTTTAAATCAATAACTTAAGAGAAGATGGTTTGTTAGTTTGTTTAATTATTTAGAACAATTTGTTTAAATTTATTTTTATACAGTATAAAATAGTTTAAAAAAATTTTCTTATTTGAGCATATTATTTCAAGTTTGTAGCTGTTAGTTTAGCCTTAATCATTTGTTTGTAGAAAAGTATTTTCACTTTTAAAAATTAAAGTGTTTCATAGTTTGATTAGTTTATATTTTTAATGTAACAGTACTTTAAATTATTTTTTATTCTACATTTATAGCTTACAATTATTTCCTATTTTCTAAGCAACTTGTTGAACGAAAAACATGTTTTGAGTTTTATATAGGATGTGTGGTTTTTAAAGTCTAAGGCGCATCTACACTGAGACGACAGTAAACATGTCGTACAATATTTGGGAGAAAAAAACCGGTGAAAACAAAAAAGAAAATTAATTGAACCTGTTTTAAACCAGTTTTCGCCCTGAATTCAAGCGACATGTCGCCTTAGTGTGGGATGCGCCTGAAACTGTCAAAAAGTTAATTCAAGTGTCTAAAACTAAAAATTATGAGAAATTGTAAATTTAAAGTTGTTGTAAAAGCAATTTTAAACAGTTTTGGACTCAATTTTAGGTTTTTGACAGTCATTGTCAAAAACCTTGTCAAAAAGGGGTTTTTGACATGATGGTTAAAACCGCTACACTGTCAAAAACTTGCCAACCCTGGGGGGAATTCGTAAGGAAAAAATGGTAAATAAAACAGAAATTTTTTTATAACAGTAAAGTAAAGCAAAATTTCATTTAAAAAAATATAAATTGCGAAATTACAGCTATAAAATAAAAACTTAGTCATAAATGTATAAAAATACTGAGATTGCAAAATAATGAATTTTTTTTTTTTTTTTTTTTTTTTTTTTTAAATATAAATTGCAAGTTTTTTCAAAAATAAGGGTTGGCTTTTACTCCAATACATAGAAATACCGAGAATAATATATTGAAAATATCAAAATTATTAAAAAAATCCACATTTTAAAAGTTAGGGATTGACCAAATACCGAATAGTCAATTCGGTATTCGGTAATTCGTCATGTAAACCGAATATTCGGTTTATATATACTGAAAAATATAACCAGTATACCGAATATTCGGTAATTTTGTCGAGTGATCACGGAATGTGCAAAATTTGTCGAGCGATCGCGGAATTTTTAGGCTTTGTCGCGTGGTCATGGAGTTCTCGAATTTTGTCGAACAGTCGTGGAATATGCGAATTTTGTTGAGTAGTCACAGATTATGAGAATTTTGTCAAACAATTTTAGAATATGCAAACTTTATTGCACAATCGCGGAATGATACCTATTATTTGCTATTAAATATGGTAAAGATACATAACCTATTTTTCTATCATTGTTTTAAAATTATTAATGTTTCTGCAAGATAATTATTGGAGTTGAGGGGGACTGGGAAGAACACCCCTCCCCCTCTCACTTACAAAGAAAATCTACAACTGTCAAACGCACATTTCTAACACTGCTTTTAAAATATTAAGGTAAGAAAATTGATTTTTGGAAATTTGTGAATATTTTCAGTTGTTAAAATCTATTTTTACCAATATGTTGTAAAAAGCATATTTTTTCCTCATTTGGATTATTATTGCTATCTTGAATTGCTCGCTCTTGCATAGTGTCTTCCATATATTGTAATTCTAGCTGAGACAAGATGCAAGAGTGCACAAAATTAGCGATTTTTGTAAATCACGCCAATCAGGAGTGAATTCCTTACTCAGACTGCCTGATTTAGTATTTCATGTGTAAAAGCTGTTGAGGTGAGTAAAATTTCAACACAGAGTTTTAACTTATGAATAAGGTAAATTTGTGTACTTCAATGTTTTCTGAAAAATTGTTATTCAGTTATGTTTTTTTTTTTTTTTTTTTTTTTTGTGTGTGTGTGTGTGTGTGTGTTTACAAAATGTACTTAGAATTTTTTGCATATTTATAGGAACCAAATCGGCTGTAGTTTTTATCGAAAGAAAAAGCTTCAATCCATATGTTACTCCAGATGATGCTTTAAAGATATGGATTTGCCTCCTATTTTGTCTTCAACCTTGTTTATCCAGAATAATGCCAGATGACTGTGTAATTTATTCAGAGGTAAAGGCAATTCTCAAAGAATTTTGTGTTTTAGTTATTTCACTAAGGTAAAATTTGGCTTTAGGCAGGATTCGCAGAGATAGACCAGACCGGGCCCACTTGAAAAACCCATAATGTGGGTTTTTTTTTTTTTTCAATTTTTAGCAATATTTAAAATTTTAAATATATACATCTAAAGAATTTAAGTCATTTCAGTTAATTTTGAATATATATATATATATATTGAATATACGAGATATATGTATACAACTCTTGTTGTAGGTGTGAAAAATAATCAGAAGAGTTCAATACTATAGGGAATATATATCCATGATTTTCAATATGTCAATGTTTTTTGTATTAAACAAGGTTCTTAAGGGTGTATTCGAAAAAATGTTTTTCCACCCTCAACAGCTCGAAATTTTCTGAGACATTTTCAGACTAATTTTTAAAAGTAAAATGATGAAACTTGCTGGGGGTGATTTTTGAAGACATGTTTAACATGCCGTGTGATTTCATTTTCAGCTCAATTAATTAGAATTTGATTTTTAAACAATTATTTTCTCAGTATGACCATTTTTTTCATTCCCAGATCGCCCGCTTCGGAAAATTTGGTTCAAAACACCAACTTTGACAGTGTTTAATACAGTATTTTCTGCATTTATCAAAAAATCGAGAAACACGGCACATTATGTAGTTTCTAAATAAAAGAATTTCCCAGTTTGATGCGTTTGAGAGCAAAAACGAATTTTAAAATGAATCCGAAAATAAGCAGTTTGGATCGGAATACACCCTTAATAGTCACTTCTGGGTGAGAAGCCAGTTAATCTCATATGAATGCCTTAATTGAATTTTACAATGCATTTATTTGAAGTCATTTGTATGCATATTTGCACCAGATAATTCTTTTTACCCACCAAATACAAAGTCTGTTGTTTGCCAAAATTTGTAAAAAAAAAAAAAAAAAAAAATTGCTTTTAAAATTTGGTATGCCATGTTAAAAGGTTGGCCACTCCTGCTCTGTAGCATCCTGTTGATATTGTACTCTACAAAATTGAATGGGTGAAGCTCGATTTAAATGTTAATTTTTTTATTTTTGTTTCTTGTAGGGGCTTGATGGAAATTCCTCCGGATTCTTCAAGTAACAAACGAGCAATAAATAAAAGTGTAAAACTTGTGAAAGATCTGTCAAACTACAAAAACATGTGGACAATCACAGAATGATTTCAGTTGCATGCATATATTTTAAAGTTGCTTATGCATTCATTAAGAATAAAACTATTTTCTATAATTTGCTGTGATTTTTTTTTTTTTTTTGTGTGTGATTTTTATTGAAATTCATATGTTTTTATATAAGTATGTGTTTGCAATTTGTGGAGGTGGATAAATGTCATCAGGTAGATATTTAACACAAGTTTTACAAAGTGTCTACAGAATCTGAAAATCATAAAAAATCAGGGAGGTTTATCAATTTGGAAAAGTCGGGGAATTTTGTAAAAAATACCCGAAAATCAGAGAAATTTGTCTATATGCAAAAATATTTCCGTTTTCGCCTTGCGAATGAGACTGATTTGTCTATTTTATGTACCATATTTTTTCCTATGCTGATTAGTCGCTCTCAATATGTAGAAAAAAATGTACATGGTATGAATTTTTTATATTTAACACAAATTAAGGTGATCGTATGTCCTCATTTTCTGTGGATAGGTCTTATACTTTTGAAAACTATTTACTTATTTTCAAAAATGTTACATTATATATTAGCATAACCAATTAGCTATCCCGTCAGATATAGATATGTCTTAGGATTGAACATTCAGAAAATGAGGGAATTTTCTGGCCAACATATATCCATACATAGACAGTTTTTTTTTTTTTTTTTTTTTTTTTTTTTTTTTTTTTTGTCTTGGTTTTCTTCCAAATAAGCTATCAGCAAGCTCAATAAATGTGTTATACGAGGCAGCAGATGTTAAAAAATACTGTTTGTATATTGTTAATAATGAAAATCAGGTAAGTCTGATAAAGATAATCAGGGAACTTTAAATTTCTGTAGACCTCCATCTTTAATAATCTTTCAGAGTATATTTTTTTGTCTTTGTTTTCGAGTATTCAATTTTATTTAACATACTCAAACTTGGAAGATATGCATTGTATATTTATTTACTCTTACATATTGCATTAAATAAGTAATATTTATCCTGAGCAAATTACTAAATTTTTTTTTTGTTGTTGTTGAAATTGACTGTTTCTATTTTAATTTGTTACAAAACAAGTGTTGTTTCGCCCAGCAGTATATTTTGTGGTAGTGACTTAACGAACTTGTTAGGATTTCCTTTGAAATTATAATTTGAAACAAAATAAGCTCACTAACAGTAAACAATTTGGGTTTGAGAAACTAGATTTGGTCTTTTGTTACAAAATTATTCACTTCTTCCCTCTGTTCCTACATAATCCTGCATTTAATTTAAACCACATTATTGCCATCATCATTCATGTTTGTGTGCAATAGATGACCATATATCCAAATATTTTTGAAAAATAAAATATATGCAGACCATTTACAAAATAAAGTCTGCCATTTTGTAACTGAAGTATGGCATTGTCATTTCTCATATTGTTGGAAATATTAGATTTTTAACAAGTTTTAAAGGTTGAAAATACATTAATATTCAAATAAAAGCTAATTAATTTTGTTCATGAAATTGAATAATACTGTTTACAAAATTCATTAAATATATAGGATTTGGCAGCATAAGTTTCTGGTATGATAAGTGAACTTAAAAAGTAGTATTCTTTGGAACAGTATCTTCCCTTATCACAATAGAAACTTGCACTACTAATATATACAGCCATTATCTGGAGATATTTAATGAGTTTGCAAATTTTTTAATAAACTTTTAAATTATGTACAGTATTCAAAATTTGTCATAAGAGATATTCAATGTGTTACCGTACTTGCCAATTTTTTTAAATCTCAGATTTAATTTAATGAATGCAATTAAATAGATTTCAAATGATACAAAACCTTACAGAAATAATACAAATTTAATAAGAGAAATTTTCTTGTTCAAAGTAGCATTTTATTTAAAAGCATTGAGGTTAGTATGAGGCCCAGTATACATACTGGGAGTACTAAAATGGACTAATTTTAAAATTCAATAATTTGCAAATTGTGACTGCTATTAAAGAATAAAGGAAAAATCTTGCAGAAGGCTTATGTAAGAATCAGGATTTTTTTGCCTCTATTATTCCCTGTTTTAGTTCCAAGTAGCAATGATAGATCGTGCAGCTAGCAATGGGTGCTAACTCGAGGCTAAATTTTTTAGCCTCTCTTCTCCCAGCATTGATGCAAAAGGGGCTTAAATATATGGATCGAGTCTCATTCGCTAATGCACTCCATATATTTAACCTTCATTCGCATCAAATGCTGGGAGAAGAGGGACAAAAAATTGGGTTTATTTTAGCACTATAGCTTGGAGTGCAATTTATCGTTGCTATTTGGAACTAAAACTGGTAATCGCAGTAAACAAAACTTATGTCATCTGTCTGTGGGCAGAAATAATCGTAATATTTTTATTCCAATTATTGTACAAGGTGTTCTAAAATAGACCGACTGATTTTAAAATTTAGTAAATTGCAAGTGGTAACTTTTTTTTTTTTTTTTTTTTTTTTTTCTTCAGGATGATTATGTAAGAGGACATACAATAATCATCCTGCAAAAAAAAAAAAAAAAAAAAAAAAAAAAAAGTTACCACTTGCAAGTTACTAAATTTTAAAATCAGTCAGTCTACTTTAGGACACCCAGTGCAATAATGGGATAAAAATAGTACAGATTATTTCTGCTCACAGACTGTTCTTCTACGCATGGGAAAATTCTGGCAGAAAAAGTTGCCAGAAAATTTCTGTTTGCACAATAAATATCTGTGCACACAGATTGTTCTTGTATGTACAAGAAAATTCTGGCAGCAAAAGTTGCCAGAAATTTTCTGTTTGAGCAAGAAATATCTGTGCACACAGACTATTCTTGTACATACAGAAAATTCCTGGCAGCAAAAGTTGCCAGAAAATTTCTGTATGTACGAGAAACACCTGTACATACAGGAAATGTCTGGCAGCAAAAGTTGCCAGAGAAATTCTGTATGTGCGAGAAATATCTGTGCATACAGAATATCTGTATGCACAGATATTTCTCGTACTTACAGGATTTCTCTGGCAACTTTTGCTGCCAGACATTTTCTGTTGTTTTACAGGATTATTTTTTACAGTGTATAGAATGGGATGAATTAAATAATTTAGCAATATTCCGAACTCATTTCCCAGTGCTGTGATGAAAGGAAATCAACTTTCAAATGTTGTTATTTGTTTCTTTAATATTACATGTCATATTTCAATAATAAATAGAATATTACGGAGAAAGCAAGTAAAAATTAAAATCAAACGATTTTTTAAATGTCACAAGAATGCCGAAAAAAAATAAAGCGACAGACGATATTTTTAATTATGAATTTATCCAAAAAAGTTTCAGTGTACAGAGACTTTTTCGGCGTGTTCTTTCTGTGCCTTATTACCTTTTCATTTTTATATAAAAAGAAAATCAGCCAATATTAAAAAAAAACAATGTTGGGTGTTACTTAGAATTATATAGGGATGATGGTGAAAATTACTGGAATTTATATTCGAATTCAATTCCAAATTTTTGAAGTGTATAAACACTTTTGGGAGCCACTGTATATATATATATATGTGTGAAATTTATAATGACACATTTTGATAACAATATCAATTATATTGAAAAAAATAACTATCTGTTATAATAGCGTTTATAGAAAATATCACGGTTTCTCGGAAAACACATTTTGGTTACAATATCAATTTTAGTGAACAAAAAATAGTTTAACCCTTTTCTAACGCAGTGTGCCCAGTTCGGGATATCTAATTTTAATTCCAAACTTACGAGCGGCACCAAGAATATTTTAGTAAAATTTTGCTTTTACAAGGAATATGTAAAATAACACGTTTTTAGGTGCGTTCGTAATTATATAAATACGTAGCACCTATAGTCGTCGTTCAGTCCGTCCGTCTGTCTGTCCGTCCGTCTGTCCGTCCGTTTGTCCGCATGTAACAGAGCAAAAACTACCCAACCGAATGGTCTGAAATTTCAAATATATAATTATTGCAAAATTTTGTCGAGCCATTTCAAATTTTATGAAAATTGGATGTATAGTTTAATTACAGGGACAGTCAAAAGTTTTTCTTTACATTACGGCCAATGGGAAAAATTATTGCAAGTGCATTTTAACGATATTACAGCCTTCCGAATGGTCTGAAATTTTAAAGATATAATTGTTGCAAAATTTTGTTGAGCTATTTCAAATTTTAGGAAAATCGGATGTATAGTTTAATTACAGGGACAGTCAAAAGTGCTCCGTTACATTACGGGAAATGGGAAAAAAATATTGGAAGTGCATTTTAATGATGTATCAGACTATGCGCTTTATGAAGTGCAAAAAATTATACATTCAGTACAATATGGGGTGCAAAAAATAATTATAAAACTAGTTATAGTACGAACGCATCTCATTTGCCACGTTTGACGAGCAATTTCCAACTTGTTAATATCTAAAAAAGTCGCTTGTAAATTCCGATGTCAGTCAATCATTTCATCATTTTACAACAAAAATTGTCTGTGCCGGAAAGAGTTAAACTATCTGCTGTAATAGCGTTTATAGAAAATATCACGGTTCCTCGGAAAACCAGTCTGAATTGAAAAGACTGAAAGCGCACCGTAATTAGAATTTTTCTAAACTTTTACAAGACTATAGGTATAGAAGTCTTAAATTATATCAAATACCGGAAGTTTCGAAAAGGAGAACATTTATCCATCTTTTTCAGCTCGTTATAAAGACCACCGGCAATAAAAGTCTGTTAGCAAAGCTATTTATTCAATATGAATGAACTGAAATAAGACGTCCGTGCATGTTTTTTCTGCTAATTATCTCTTATTTTGTAATTTATAAATACCATATTTTTATTTATTTTAATTGTTCATAGTGAACTACTACGAATTGTTTTAAAATATTGAATGAGATACATCAAATATAAGATTATTGTCTTTTAAATACAAAAAGCCCTCGCAAATAAAATCCCTCTCAAACATTTTAATCGTTATCTAATGGACACTGCAAAAGAAGTAGACTATTTCACAATGACGTTTATTATATAGTGGTAATCGCAAATGTAAATGAGCGATATACAATGTTTAAGAAATTACTAATATGAATGTGACTGAAAATGTCAATAAACATCACGTTTCAATTACTGCATTTTCCACTCAAATAACCTACGTGCCTTTTAACTTCTTTTCCCGTGTAAATATTCATTCCAAACATCCCTGGAGAAGTAAGTACATTTAGATACTTATTGACTTCCGGCCGATCGATTATAGAATTTGGTACTTTATCGGATAAGGAAATGAAATAAGGCCTTTAGTCATTTTTCTTAAATCGTGTCTATTTTGGGAAAATTTATTACTGATGATGTGTGTAGCACTGACTAAGAGAAATTTCAATATTGCATAAAAACTATCACTTTGACAAGGAATAAAAGGCAAGCGGTATTTATAACGTTAATGTTTTCTTTCAGACATTACAATCGTTATTTTATAGTAAATCGTTATGGTTGTTTTGATAACATTAATCAATAGAAAAGGATTTAAATTTTATTAAATAGCCTTCAATTAACCGCGGTATGTTATTGGTGACTTTTATTTAATATATGTATGAAACTATCAAATGTACAATCAATTAAAAAGAAAAACGTAACTCCTCGTAGATTTTAATGTCAAAATCGTCACAGAAACAATTGGAAATACCCATTTAACTGACAATTACATGTTCTTCGGAATTACTTAAAAAACTAATGTGTTTTTGCAATCACAAAACATTTTCATTTATAAATCAAAGCGTCTACAAATAAAATGAAATCACGATTTATACATTCACCAGATACAGATGTTGTGGAAATCGTGAATAAGAGACAGCATAACAGTGACACCTGATAGGCGGTATACACCAAAACCTGATATAAATCAATTTTTTCGAAGTTCTAACAAAGTCTGTAATTTTCAGTGAAAATTTAACCAATTGCAATTTTACGTTGACTAACTGCACACACATAGAGATATATAGGCAAATATCATACAAAAAAATTTTAACAAAGCGAAAAATTGTTTTTTCTAAAGTATCTGAAAAATAGAAAAGATATAAAATGGCCCCAATTTCCTCCCCCCCCCCTCCCCCCAAAAAATATCCAATACGCCGAGAGTCAACTTATAACTAAATCAAAATTTATTACTAAATGAGTAAGTAATTTAATTTACATTAAAGTAAGGAACGATGAAATGTACTAATTATCAGTGGAAGAATAACAAAAAATAACATTAGTCATCCAAACATGAGGAAAAAATTGAAAAAAATCTCATGAAAAATCATTCCTAATTTGGTTCCCGGGACGAAAATAAGAACTGCAAGGGGGACGAAATTTGGACCACGCTACTTCCAAATATGACGGAACTTCAGTTCCCGTAAAATGAACTAAGCGTCCCAAAACTCATTGTATGCTGCTGTCAGCATCTTATCTACGTAAAAGACATGCAATGATTAAGAAATAAATAATTACAGTGCCGTAAATAACGCTCTACAAACGAAGTAATAAGAACTCAGGTCTTCTAAAATAGAAATTCGGCGTCTTTAATTTATGTATGCGTTTTGGCGAACGAAACTTTCAATACTGATCCCTTTTACCTTCCGTCCCCTGTGCCTTGCGTCATAAGTGGCGCTACTTTCGTAGAAGTGGAGAAGTTAAGGGGGTCCATATTAGGAAAGGGTACGAAATATGGACACTTTACCCTCTATTCTACGTTGATAAATTATTCGCTAACTGATCATACAAGAAGTAATGCACACTGTACAAAAAGGAAGTTTCTTGATTAAAATATAATGTGTGTAGATGTCTTTTAGGCCGAAAGTACATTACAAGTAGATAAAATTAACGTAGTTTATTTCTCAAAGAATACTTAATAAATCATCCAAAAAATAAGGCATGCTCTACAAAAGATATTGCATTTTGTGTTTAAAGTGGTGAATGTTTTCTCGTTTTTGTGGCACATCCTACTTTTAGATTTTATAAAATTGTCGTAACTAATTTTGAAAATAGTAATTATTGACGATCCAGGAAATAATGTACACGGTACAAAAAAATAAGTTGTTTGCCAGTAGAATATCCGTATTTTAATGAAAACTTTTTGTCATATTAAATTGATTTCGTGAATGCTACAGAATGTAGCAATGAGGCATTTTAAGAGTATCAATGTTAGGTACAAATACCAGAATTTTAGTGTAATTATCAATTTCATTAGTAAGTTTTATTTATTTGCACGTGATATGTTAATTCTTTAGTTCAACAATTAAAGTGTTGTCCCTCAAAAATATCGTTACGTTACATAAGCCAGGCGTAAAAAGAAACAGATGCATTATTCTACGGTTAAATACTCATAATATCTACTGCAATTTGTTAATCTTCTAAACATGACACATTTTCAAGTTCTACATTGTAGTATAAGGGAAAAATTACTTTTAAATGCATTTTGTTTAAAAACTGCATCACAATTTATTTTTGAGCTGTTACTTCTTTGTGTAGTTTTAATGTCATTCCTGCAATGGTGGCAACTGAAGTACTTCTTTTCAGTAGAAAGAAAATGGGAAATAGCTGGAAAATAGTAGATTACTAAATCTTTTTGTTGCTATTTTCTCATAACAAACGAAAAAGGATTATATATAAAATACGTGGTATTTTGAAAATACGTATTTGAATGATTTCTGATAAAACATGGAGCTAATATAAACTATATTTAATTTTAAGTATACATATTAATGTTACAGGCAAATGAAGGCATGTGAATTACTAGATACCCAATTCTTTGTCGAGTTTCTTGAATGACAACATCGGTGTATGCTGGGTTTATATATTATCCACGGCAGTGGCGTCATATGCATACATTTTTACTTTCTTCTATCTTGACAAGAAGAAAGTATTGGATTCATGAAAATTTTCGAATTCCGGTTTTCGACGGATTTACACGTTTTAGGGGTCAGAGATTCCAAAAAACATGTTTTTACAAAATGTCTGTCTGTGACTCTGTGAGTCTGTCTGTCTGTCTGTCCGTATGTATGTCCGTCTGTCTGTATGTGACACAAATTTTGTGGACGCTCTATCTCAAGAACTAATGCACGGAATTTTATAAAAATCTATATTCAGGTAGTCCCTGATATAGAGTGGTGCTGATTAGTTTTTGGTGTAAATCGCCCTGCAGTTGGCGCTGCTATGTAGCGTTTTGCAGGATTACCGCAAAAGCTCTATCTCAAGAACTAACGCACGGATTTTTATAAAACTTCAGATTCCTTTAATACTTGATATGAATTGGTGCTGGTAACGTTTTGGTGTAAATCGCCCAACAGATGGCGCTGCTATGCTGCATTTTGCAGCATTCACACGATTTTCGTAATAGCTCAGTCTCAAGAAATAATGCACGGATTTTCACCAAACTTCAGATTCAGTTAGTGCTTGACATGAGTTGACGTTTTGCCCCTTGTGGTGTAAATCTCTCAACAGGTGGCGCTGCTATGCTGTATTTTTTGAGATTTCCGCATTAGCACTATCTCAAGAACTAATGCTTAGGTTTTCAACAAACTTCAGATTCAGGTATACCTGGATATGAATTAGTGTTGTTTGTGTTTTGGTGCAAATCGCTCAACAGGTGGCGCTGCTGTGCTGCATTTTTCAGAATTTTCCCTACAGCTCTATCTCAATAAGTAATGCACGAATTTTCATCAAACTTCAAATTCAGGTATACTTTCATACGAATTGATGTTTTGTACCTTTTCGTGTAAATAGCTCAACAGGTGGCGCTGCTGTGCTGCATTTTTTGTGATTTCCGGATTAGCTCTATCTCAAGAACTAATGCTTGGGTTTTCAACAAACTTAGGATTCAGGTATACCTGGATATGAATTAGTGCGGTTTGTGTTTAGGTGCAAATCGCTCAACAGGTGGCGCTGCTATGCTGCATTTTTCAGAATTTCTCCTACAGCTCTATCTCAATAAGTAATGCACGAATTTTCATAAAACTTCAAATTCAGGTATAATTTCATACGAATTGATATTTTGTACCTTTTCGTGTAAATCGCTCAAAAGGTGGTGCTGCTGTGCTGCATTTTTTGTGATTTCCACAATAGCTCTAGCTCCAGAACTAATGCACCGATTTTCATCAAACTTCAGATTTCGGTGTACCTTAATATGAATTAGTGCCGTTTGTCTTTTGGTGCAAATCGCTCAACAGGTGGCGCTGCTATGCTGCATTTTTCAGAATTTCCCTACAGCTCTATCTCAATAAGTAATGCACGAATTTTCATCAAACTTCAAATTCAGGTATACTTTCATACGAATTGGTTCTAAATTGATGTAATTTCTTTTACTATTTAAATGATTTAATTGACGTGATTTATATAGAAGAAAGTTTTGTGATGGCCACAACATACTAGTTTTAGTTGTTATTCACGACTGTATCATAAATGTGGAATTCTTCAACGGTTTCAAATTACGTCATTTTACATAATATGAAAGCGGGTATTTTAAGTCTTAAATCTGAAATATGTTTTGTACTATCTATATTTACATATTTCCTTTTCATCGAAGTAAACACTAAATTCTAAAAAAAGCAGAACCCCTGTGTTGTTGTTTTTTTATTTCTAAAAATACTATTTGCACTTATTTCTTACAATGCATAAATAAAATAAATTGTATATTCTTGAGCAATGCATTCAATGTGAAAATTTCGATCACAAATATAACACAGTTACAAATATTAACATTTCTTGAAAAACCTTCTCTAGGTAGTTTAGATAGAATTTCATTTATAAATATAAACGCATACAAAATCAAAGTTGTACGTTTCTGAATGCCGTAGACATCCCAACATCAGGTTCGTTTGGAGATATTTTCATTTAAAAATTTAAAATAATTCAACATTCATTTTAATTATATTGAATGCTATCATTACGGACACAGCCAACGCTTGATGGATAAGCTAGTGGTAGAATAATATGTGCATGATATGCTGTTGAGCCAAATTCGTGTACGATCTTGATATTTTTTCGCATTATACCATCCCGACGCAGGTATAGATATTAACAAATTCCCTGTAGACTTTCAGGAAATTACACAAATCTGGAGAAATTAAGAGCACGCAATTTTTGGTAGTTAACATCCCGCATCACCAATAACTCATTGTAATTGAAATACATGAGTTAAACAATAGATTTATGGGGGCATTACAAGATTTTAAATGCATAATGTGCTCCTTAAAGATGTCAGTAGTTGAGACTAGTGAAGTTTGTTTGCAATTGCCCTACTTGTTCATACGTATCTTATATATCATTTATTTTAAAGTATATGGAAGTAATATAATCTGAATGTTATAACTAATTGAAAAAAATGAAAATTGCTAAAAAGAAGCATATAATGTTGCGAAATCGCATCTGCCTTGCGTTGGGGAGAAATCTAAAAATATCCGAGATCATGTGACTCGATCGTGTGGCTCCAGAGCCCACGAATAAACTATCAGATTGATGCTAGAATTTTTTTTTATAAGTAACAACTTTGAAATGCTCGATCGGGGAAAAAAATGTTTCCTCCGAATATATGTATTATAATTATATATCAATACGTGAGATTTAATGTGAGAATTAATGCTTAATCAGAATATATTTATGCTTGGCCGAAATGCATGTTATAGCATTCTCGGAATTTATAATCTTATTTTAAATGTTAACTTTTAAATGTACAATGTGTCGTCTTGGTGTGCTGTAAAAAATAAAATATAAAAGTCTTTCAAGATGTATTAATTTTCAAGAATTTGATTCAACGAAATCTGTAGTTTTCACGAAATCATTTTATTGCTACGAATGATATTTCTCGACAGTTTTGATTATGAATACGTTTTATGGTGCCGAATACCCAAAGAGTGTTTAGAAATTTGCCAGCATTAAATTAGTGAATGCTCCATAGGATTTCACAGTCTTCGAATTTGGATTGCAAAATTGGATTACCCGTCCAACACTCATCCGTGGTCTCGCCGCGGATAAAAAAAGGTACTGTAGCTATTTTGTTCTATGCATGAAAATAATCGAAAATAATGGATTTCGAAAAGTTAAAAGGTAAACGGAAAGTAATGAAGACTTCCATAATCAAATTTATTACTAAAATTCATAATTTCTCAGAAAGTCTAGATTTTGAAGTAAAATGTAATTTTGAACAGTTGACTGAATGTTTAAATAGTGTAATAGAATAGCAATCAGTTCTTTTTTAATTGATATTCATTAAGACAATTCTAAATATATAATAGGTATGGCTTGAGATGCCAAAAGTGAATATATTGAGTTAAATTGAATAACTTACAATTAAATTAGGACAAATTCATGTAGACTTCAAATACAATTGCAGACATTGCTTTTCAAAAATTTTAGTCTATATTTATATATTCGAGAGCAAATGAGAGAGGATGTTATTTATATGTAGAAATATTATCAAAAACTAAAGTGTCTTTTAAGAAAAAAACGTTTTTGATAAAGTAGATTAAGATTTTTTCTACATTATGAAACTAGAAGGAAATTCTATGACTATATGGTAAAGAAACATTTTAGAGTGTCAAAATAGAGGATAAACAAAAGCAAGTTTCAAGGAGATAACATGTAAGATGTCTTTCAAGATAAAAGCATTTTTATTAAAGGAGATTTAGAATTTTTCTACTTTAAGAAAACAAAGGGAAATCCTGTGACTATATGTTAAAGAAACATTTTAGAGTGTCAAAATAAAGAATAACAAGCAAAAGCAAGTTTCAAGGAGATAAAAAATATTGATTCTTTTAACATGCTTAAATACATAAAAACTAAGTTTAAAAATATTGAGGAAGTTTCCGGTAATTTTTTTATCCGATCTGGTAGTCAGGAAAAACAGAGATTACAAGTTTACTATTAACAAAATTTGTCATATATATAGTCTTTTAAGTAAATACATATATTTTTGATTAAAAATTGAAACAATTTATTTATTGATATAACTTATCGTTAAAGTATACTTCATAAAAAATATTAGATTAATTTATAAAGGACATTATTTTTGAGTTTTCTGTAATATAGTTTGATTAGAAAGATGCATACGATAAGCATGCCTTGCTAAATCATTTTGAGAAAGTTTAAATGCATTTTGAAGAAACAAATACAATTGTCAATAAAATCAATCAATTAAAAAAAATAATAATGATAAGATTTTGACTGTTATCAACGATTTATTAGAGACTACTATTTTGCTTTTTAAATCTGAGGAGTTCACAACCATAGTAGACCAAGTACATTTTGAAAAAAAAATCATACAATCCATTTTCAAGGTGCATAAAATCTGTTCTATCCACTCCGACAGTAAACCAAGTCTGTAAACAGACGACATATATGAGAATGAATGTGAAAATGGCCTTGGTTCAGTGGGGAAGTGGTTAAAACAGATTTTATGCACATTGTAATTGAACTATCACATTTTGTATTTTTAAAATGGATTCGATGTACTATGATGATTGCCTCCCATATGATGATTTACGAATTGTCGACGCAATCAAAACACCCGCATATGTTAATCACCAACAGAAAAGTGCAGCCATTTGAATTTAAATATCACTTATTGAATTTTCTTTGTCAAAAAAAGGTAACTTATTTTAATGTGTCTTAACAATGAGCAGAATATTATAATTTGTGAGTGTCATGATTAATGATGGGTAATAGAATTAGGAAATTTAATTAAGAAATATAAATATTTTTCGAGAACAGAATAATCTACCTATAAAAGAAATCTTATTATTTCAAAAAGTCCACAAATAATTTTCCTGCAATTACTGATTTTTTTTTTTTTTTTTTGAGAAAATAAAGCAAAATTTGTAGTCCAAAATGTAAGAACGAAATACAGATGGAAATTTAAAATTTCCATAGTATTTTCTCCCCTTCGGTGAATTCTAGCGTAGATAATCATAATTTGATTTTTTCTTTTATAAATATTTACTGGTTTTGTAAGGATCTTTTCGATTACAAAATAGAAACAAATACAATTTTTACAAGATAGTTTTTTTATTAAATTGGCTACATCAAAATAAATTCAAAAAGCGTGAGTTGATTATAAAGATATTAAAATTTTACAAATAATTTTACAATAGAATATTTGTCTTAGTATAAGGAATTTATTACTGAAAATTTTCCAGATGTAAGATACATACATATACATACTAAAATTTTTAAACTTTTGACATTAAAAAAAATAAAAATTAGACCATGGTTAGTTAATATATAAATTACTTTAAAGCAAAAAATGACTTCGTTTCATAAAATATGTAAAGAACTATGACTTGAAATCCTATTGAATATATATATATATATATATATATATATTTACAAAAAATACAGTTCTACATTTTAATTTTTGCTAAAATAATAAAATACTTCTGACTTGGAATGATATCCTACATTTCTATCAAAAAAATATGTAATGATTTATGGCACCTTTCTTTTTAAAAATATAAATATTCTATAAAAATTCAAAAAGTACTAATCTTTAAATGTTACTTTTTAAAATTTAACTAATGATGTAAATAATAAAGGTAAATTATTATAATAATTTATTTCACCACATAAAATCTAATGTTTTAGTTTTAAATTATTAAGAACGTTTTGCTAAATGTATGCACTGATTTTTTACATTAGCAGATACTTCAATAATTTTTCAAAATTATAACAAATCTCACATGATAAAAATTTTTTAATGCTATTTTCTGTTTCTTTTTTCCCACTTGATACAAAAACAAGATTTCAAAATATAAATATTTGCATTTTATACAATAATCATTTATATTGATTTCTAATAATAAAAATTTAGAATCTTCCCGGGCTTTGCCAACAAAATGTATAAATCAGAGAATAAAAGAATAAAACAGTAATAAAAAGGGGGAAATCTGTAAACTTTAATATTTATTATTTTTTAAATATATTCAACATGGAATGCCGAACACATGTGTCTGATGTTTTTCGCAATACGCAATCGGCATTCCGATTTTTGTGTAAGTTTAACGTCGCTCTGAAAACGTAAAAGAACTTGCGTACTGCATTTAAATTAAATATAAAAATCCCGATAAACACGCATAGTTTGAATCAGATAAAGAAAATACAATTGAAAATACTGAAAATCCAATTTCAATATTAACATTGAACAGACTGGCGAAAAATAATTTATCATTAATTTAACTTATATATATATATATATATATATATATATATATATATATATATATATATATATATATATATATATATATATATATATATATATGTATTTAATGTATCATTGAAGAATTCGATGTGAATTTTTATAAATTTCCTTTCATGATTATGCGGGATAAAAATTTTAGTTATAATAAGAAAGTTTCTATTCAAGGAATTCCTACAAATACAAGAATTTAATAGAAGATAATCCCATGCATAAAATAAACAATAAATTGAGAGCCCGGTTACATGCCAGACAGAGTTGAGCTGCCAACCAATGAGGTTTATATTTGTGAACCATGTATAGTAAATTACCAAATATAGATGTTAAAATATTTTTCAGGGAAATAAGGTTAATTTTTCTGTATATATATATAATTAAAATCTGTAGATCATTACATTAAGCGTTCCTTTCATTAAAAACATAGTCTTTATGTTACACCGTGCTCCCTTCCCTTCGAATACCCTCGCTACAACTCCCGCCGTCCGAGTACCCAAGCAACGAAATCTCTCTGGCGCGAGAATGAGCTCCGTGTCCAGTCATGCATTCCCGTCAGGGTGCTGTTGTCACCAGGCTCTTAAGAATTGGTGCTTTGGATATTAGGAGATGCTTGGGACTCTGAATGCGACCCCACAATTGGGCCAGACTGACGGGTCATCTGCCCTCAGACGATAGCATAAGTCCGCTGGGAAGAGAAACAGGAGCACCTAAAGAGATTAAAAAAAAAAACAGCACCCAAAGTTCTTTCAAAAAAGAGTATCGTGTAAAGTACCGTGTCGTGAAGAGTTAAACAGTTCAGCTTCTAAAACGCAGAAAGTTCTTCGCATACAAAGTATAGTTCTGTAGCCACTCAAGGATTATAACTTAACAATTCTCTTTTCAGAAGGCGCATCCATCTTAATGGCTTCTAATTCATTAAACATCATCACAAAATGTTTTTTCATCGTTATCATCTTTTCGTCCCTTTTCTTCTTACGTCTTTTCTCCATATTCGTCTTTCTTCTTTTATCATATTTCATCGTCTCTATCATATAAGGTTTTCTGGCTTCTTCGAAATTCAACATCATCTTCAGAATCAAAGATTTGTTAGGGTACCACACTCGTCAACATCGGTCAAATTGTCATCTTCGGAATTATTGGTGTCATCTTCAGAATTTACGTCAAATTACTTGTACATTCTTTGAAAAAGTTCTATCTCCAAGCTTCTTTTTATTAAATTTCCGCTTACGTTTCATAATTCCATAATTTTCATAATAATTTATTTCAGATTTCTCTTCCATTAGATCTGGTGATTTAGGAATATTCTTAATTTTCTTAGGAACATTTCTTTTCAATTTCTTATTAATTGACATTTTCTTACGATCTTTTTTTTCTTCTGAGATTTTCTTCTTTCTTTATATCTAATTTGTGGTTGTTTTCATATCTGGGAGGACACATTATATAGTCTTTATTTTTTAAATTAGTGGAATCTGAATCATTTTTAAGGTTTTTAACTCTCTTACTTCACTTAAGTTGCTTCATAAGTTTCTCGTTGTACATTTTCGAAATCTTCTTGGATATTGTGTAATTTTCTTTCAATTCTCCTTTTGGGTATTTTTATTTTAGAACACTCACCTTCGGATTTTTGTGACAGTTCTTCTAATTGCTTAAAATAATTCTTGGCTTTTATTAGACGTACTTTAAACTATTCGGACCGTTTACATTCTTCATCTAATTGGGATTTTATATCTTGGAAGCTTCTCTATAATTTTCTGTTCAATTTAACGATCTTCTGCCGCTACTTCTTGTTTTAGCTTAACTGCTATATAAAAAAAATATAGATCCTAAGAATGTTACCGTGATTTTTACTTTCTTATATCTTTACAAGAAGAAATTATTGGATTTATGAAAGTTTTCGAACTTTGGTTTTTGACAGATTTACACGTTTTAGGGGTCAGAGAACCCGAAAAACATGTTTTTACAAAATTTCTATCTGTGGGTCTGTCTGTCTGGGTGGGTGTGTGACACAAATTTTATGCGCGCTGTACCTCAAGAACTAATAATGAACGGAATTTAACAAAACTTTATATTCAGTTAATTCTTGATATAATTTGGTGCTGATTAGTTTTTGTGTAAATCGCCCAACAGGTGGCTCTGCTATTGGGCATTATTCATCATTACCACAATAACTCTATCTCAAGAACTAATGCACGGATTTTCACAAAATTCAGATTCAGTTAGTCCCTGGTATAAATTAGTGCTGTTCAGTTTTTTGTGTAAATCGCCCAACAGGTGGCGCTGCTAGGCTGCATTTATCACGATTTCAACAATAACTTTCTCAAGGACTAATGCATGAATTTTCATCAAACTTCAGATTCAGTTAGTACCTGATATTAATTGGTCCTGATTAGATTTTGGAGTAAATCAATCAACAGGTGGCGCTGCTATGTAGTTTTTTTTACTATTAAAATAAAGATAAGGATAAAAAAATAGCAATTAAAAATAGTAATTGAATTAATTTAATATAATTATGCTTGTTTTACTCTTTTTTAACAGACAAACGTCACCATTGAAATGCAAATAATGAAATTACTTTTTTGAGTATGATGCATTTCTTCAAATAACAATTAGAGGATTTTACAAAGTAAACGTATTTAGCAGAGTTTAATTAGGAGGTGTATGAATACATTGAAAAAAAAACTGCTTCAGGAACTAATAAATTAAAGCTGTTTTACAAAAATGAATTAACCAATTATTTTTTGTTCTTTATTCTTATTATGGAACTAATAAATAGTCTTACGTTACGGAATAGTTTTTGTACATGTTAAGAATAGAGTTTCAGTGTCAGATAAAGCAAAATAATTATTATAAAATATTTTTCACAGTATAACCATGAGTGCTTTATGTGAGCATAAATTACATTTACAGAACTGACGAAATACTTTAGAAATGAAAAAACAAATATAGAATTCTAATAAAGTCTCTGAAGACGTGTTACATCATATTGAGCTACATATCTCAATTCTTTTAAAAGCAATTTTATTATAATGAATCATAACCTAAAGTAACCTGATAAGTAAAATAAAAAATAGAAATACATGTATAAATACTCTTTAACAAAAAAGTTGTTTAGGCATTAAGATAATTAAGTATAAAATATGTCAAAATAAAGGTGGTTAAGTATATTTAAACATGTGTATCTGTAGTTTTACTTAAAATTGTTACATGAAATTACATTTACATACAATTTTGTTAGATTTATTTATCAAGTGCACATATTTTATAACATTTATTTAGCATTTTCATAAAAATTCAAGCGACAGAAGACATTTGAAACATTTCTTTCATGCCAATTATTTTTAAATCTTAAAAATTTTCAAGTAGTATTATTAATTTCTAAAGTAAATACGAAAAAAAAATGTTTTAGGAATTTTTATTTGAAGAAAGAAGATAAAAGTTTAAATTATTAAAATTTTCTTAAATATACATACCATAATTTAAATAACAAGTAAGAAGAGAATTAAATTCATTTTAAGTATCTCATTTATTTAGGGGAATATGTTATATAAAGAAACAGTTCAATCATACTTTCATTCAAGTACATTCATTATTATATCTTCCATACACACAAAATTCAATCCCAACGGATTCATTGGGGATATATATATATTTAGTTTACAATTGTTATGGAGATACTAAAATCATAAACAGATTAAAAGTATTTGGAAAAAAAATAAAGCAAAAGACATTCATTGGGGATATTTAAACAAACTTGAGAGAAAATAAATACTAAATCAAATAATAAAAAACTGAAACAGTAGCTTTTATTAAATTAAATATTTTTCGTAAAATTTAAAATATATTTGTTCAAAATTTAATTACTTTGTTTACGTTTTGAATTGAATTATTTACATAAAATAAAAAAGTGTTTACCATAAGCAATAAAACGATGGTATTTAATCTTTCGCACAAATTAAAATAAAGATATTTTAATTGCCCAAGCAAAATATTTACTCGGACGTTTTTAAAATGTAATTGAACATTTGTGTATACTTTACAAAACAGATTTAATATTAAAAATATAATTCTGATTGAGGTTTTCAGTTTTCTTTTAAATCTAAGTCTTGTACACAGAATTACCATAAATAATTTGAAAAATTGTCATTATTATATATTTAAATAAATAAACAGAAAATTTTAGAAACGAAATTCCAAAATAAATAAATAATCTGAAAATAAATAAGGAAAAGTATTCTCACGCTTTGCAACAGAGATAAAAAAAATTCTGGTCTATCATTGCATTATCTAAAGAGAAGTTTTGTGCGGAAAAGTACTTAAATTTGAGCATGTTATGAATGTTGTCGTAATAATAACAAATTTCATTATAGGTTCTTCCACTGGCCAGCGTTTGTTTAATGACATACTCTAAGATGAAGAATCTGATCAAAAACATTTATTATTACACGCTGAAGTAAGTTGGTTAAGTAGCGGGGAAATGTTTTTCTTAAGCCTTGAAATATTTTCATGGAGAGTTAAATGACGCTTGTTGGTCATTCGATCTCGCATTTCTGGCAGATATAATACTTAAATTGAATGATTTAAATTTGGAGCTAAGTTTAAAAGCTAAGTTTAAAATAGGATATGTTCAGTAAAATGTTTTCGAAACAAGTTCAAATTGTGGATTTCAAAAATCAGAGAACAATCGCTTTCTCATATTCACAATTTAATGTCAGTTGCTGAAACACATAATTCTGAAGAAAGAAATTTTTGGAGTTTTTCAGAAAATCTTAGGGAAATTCTTAATGATTTTAAGAAGCGATTTGTTCAATTTTCTTCTATAGAAGCTGTATTGTTATTAGTAAATCCTTTGGCTAAAATCGGTGTTACTAAAACTGTTGTATCAATTGTCTCTTACTATAAAATTGACAAAGTGGACGATTTTAAATTAAAAAATATAATTCTTCAAAATGACTTATTTTTGAAATCGCATTTTAATTATAGCTATTTTGGAATTTGGTTGATCCGTCCTGACTAAAAGCTTGGATAGGCATGGTGTAGGTATATGAATAATAATATTGTTTGTTGACATTTTAATATTATAAAAGCGGTTTTAGATGTTCTAGAATGTTCTATAATAAAAAAAAACCCAGAAACCTAATATTTTTTCAAATAGTTAATATTTTTAATAATGTTATATAACCACAGACAATAAAAGACAGATTAGTTAGAGATTATCGGATTTTTTTAAAATTTAATAACTAAATATAAAAATTCAATTATATAATTTTTTCCTATGATTTCTTATACTTATAACACATTTATATCACAATTATAAATAAGTTTTTTTTTTTTTTTCTATGAAGGATTCGTTCTTGATTTGAAATGACGTATCTATCAATTTACTAATTCCTACTATCTCAATACATTTTAAAATATCCCTATGGTATAGTATTAGATATCTACCAATTCGTACGCCAAACAACGTATTGGAAAGATGGAATGGTTTAAAAATTTCATACGAATAGTCTTTTTTATGAATGCTTTCAAATATTATTGTAAAAAAAAAGTATATTCGTATTTTTTTTAGTGAACTCAATCTTTTAAAATACATATTAATCTAATTCTTTTATTTTCCTAAATTTGTGTATAGGTTGGGTCTAATTTAATTTTAATTATTTTTTTTTCAGTTCTTTGAAAATTTTCTTTCGAACATACCTTTCAAAAACAGTATGTAATATTATCAAAATAGCGAAAAATTTTTATCCATACTATATATATATTTTTTTTTTACAAAGAAGTCGAAAATAATAGTAATAATAAAAAAACTTTTTAAGTAACTTATTCTAAAAGAAATGAATACATTTAATATTCTTTAATTATATAGTCGTTTGTACAAAAAAAAAAAAAGAGAGAGAGAAAAGAGAAAGATAAAAAATAGTAATTAAAAATAGGAATTGCATCGAATTAACACAATTATTCTTGTTTTACGCTCTTTAAAAAAATATTTCACTATTGAAATGCAAATGACGAAATTACTTTTTTCAGTATGATACATTTGTTCAAATAACAATTAGAGCATTTCACAAAGTAAACCCATTTAACAGAGCTGAATTAGGCAGGTGTGCAAATACATTGAAAAACAAACTGGTTCTGCAAAAAATGATAAATTAAATCTGCTTTACAAAAATTAAATAACCAATTATTTTCTGTTATTTATTTTTATTATGGAACTAAATACGCATACATTAAGGAATAAGTTTGTACATGTTCAGAACAGAGTTTCATTATCAGATAAAGTGAAATAATTACTATACAATATTTTTACATTTACACATAAGTGCTATGTTTGACGCATAAAATGCATTTACTGAAATAATAAAATTCCTTTGAAGTGAAAAAAAAAACATAGAATACTAATAAGGTCTCTGAAGACGTTTTATTTCTATTCAGCTTTATATCTGACTTCTCTTAAGCCGCTGACCTCCGAGAAAAAGGGGCAAATTTGTATTTTTTTTTTTTTTTTTTTTTTTTTTTTTTTTTTAATGATAAAAATATATTTTTTACAACTTGATGTAAAATACTTAATTATTTATATAAAAATAATCCTTGAGCGTTTTAATGAAAACTGTGTGTAAAACTAAATTATTGCTATAGAATTATATTAATTTAAATAATGCTTCTGTTGCAGTAAAACCTAAAGCTTGACTAAACGGATATAGCAGTTCACGGCGGTGAGAGGGTTAAAACTAATTGTATTGCAAAGAATTGATAAAGATTTATATCATTTGCGACTTTACGAGAATATTGTCTATTGGGTTCATTTTATCTTTATGCATTACAATTATTTTATCTTTATGCATTATGGCTTTATTAGATTTTTTACTGACATTAAGTAGAAAATATAGTTTTACTCGAAATACTGTGGTTACGCATAAAAGTATGTTTGAAAAGTTTACGCCCGTGACGTTAAATCCAGCTTGAAATGTCTTTTTAGCTTAAAAAGATTAAGGAGGAAAATTTATATGATTATGTCAACATATCGTAATATTCACGGAATTTTCATTTCCTAATTTTGAAGATTAGAATCGCAGTCTTTATTGATCGTTAAACTATTTCAGAAAATGAATATTGGGTAAAAGAAAATTTTATCCTTTGTATTTTTAAAAATCATTTGTCTTTCTTTAAATGCACTTTTAAACAGTTAAAACATTTTAATAAGAAAATTTTCATGCTGTTTATTTATATGAAGTCTTATGAACATGAAGCGCAGATAAACATTCCGTCATTTTTGGAGGGTGTTATATATTAGTATACAAATACTTGTTTAAAAAACTTTGTTTTTACATTAATACAGCTCCAAATAAAAAAATTAGAAAATAATAGGAAAAAAGGAATTGTCAAAATTTTTTTTTTTAATGTATCGCTAATTCAAAAGGTAATACAGGATATAGCTTAATATTGTAAGAATCTTCATAGTTTGTTGAATATTTTAGTATAAAAGTTAAAGGAAATAATAGAAAATTTAAAAAAAAAAGTATTCACATTTGAAAAAATCAAAATATTAGAATGAACATTTACCTGGTTCAAAATATTAGAATAATGTATTGTAAATACAACGTGCATAAAAAGAACAAGGAAACATAACTATTATTTAATATTAAAAAATTTGCTAATTTTATATATTATTTAATAGTTTGTCGCATCATATTTACATTTTATAACAGCCCAAACTCGATTTACCAAGATAGCTACAAGTGGTTTTCGATGTTTTCTGCCCAGACATGACCATTACATTTAACATTACATTAATACAGATCCAAATTAAAAAAATAGAATAATAATAGGAAAAAAAATAATTGTGAAAACAGTTTTTTATGTATCGCTTATTCAAAAAGTAATACAAGATAAAACTTAATATTGTAAGAATCTACATAATTTGTAGAATATTTTAGTATAAAAATTAATGGAAATAATGCAAAAATTTAAAAAAAAGTATTCACATTTGGAAAAATAATAATATTTGAATGACCATTTACCTGGTTCAAAATATTAGAATAATGCATTTTAAATACTATGTGCTTAAAAAGAACAAGGAAAAATAACTATTATTTAATAGTTTGTCGCGTCACATTTACATTTTATAACAGTCCAAACTCGCTTTTCATGCTCGCTACAAGTGGTTTGCAATGTTTTCTGCCCAGACATGACCAGGTCGAATTTTTGCTGGAGGAAGCTCAACTTTGTTTTTTTTGGGCGCAATATCTTGCAGTCTTTTCTTCATTATTCGCCACAAATTCTCTACTGGATTTACATCCGGCGAATTAGCCTGCCAGTGAAGAACGTTAATTTGGTGTTGGGGTTCTTGATGGACTCTGAGCTGTGTGAAGGTGCTAAATAATGTTGGAAAATGAAACCGTCAAGATCTTTTGACGATGGTATCATGAAACGCTCAAGGATTACTTTATATATATACTTTCGTTAACGATGCATAGCCTTCCAGGACCATGTGCAGTCATGCAAGCCCATACTATTACACTGGCTGCAAATTTCACTAATAGTTTCATAAACAAGTCCTTGTCTAATGCTTCCCAAGTTCTTGTCTAATGCTTCTTGCTTCATTGGCCATACACAAACAACTTGATCACCATATGTTACACAAAACCCACTCTCATCACTAAACAATATGTTTTCTTAATCATCCAGACCCCATAAAAGAATTTTTTTTTCACCATTTCACCCCCTGGCTTCTCTGTTTAATAGACGTGAGGTGTATTTGGTACACGAGATTGAAATCTGAGTTTATGGAGACGAATTAGTGTTGTATATTTACTAACATCAACACCGTGTTCTGTTCACTTTCAATGCAAATATCTTACACTTCTAAAAAGTTTTTGTAGGAATACACTTTAGCTTTTTATCATATCTCTATCATATCTCTATCATATCTCTATCATATCATATCTAGTAACTTTTGGTTTTCTTCCGCAAATCAGATGCTTGTTTCAACTGTCCAAAATGTCATTCATGCCCTCATTGAAATGTCCTCAAAATATCTGTCATTAAAATGCTGTCTTTATTGCTGTACTAACACTTGTTTGAGAACGATTTAAGGAACTGATGTTATATTGCTGATCACAACCTTTTTTTGCAAATCAATCATACGATGTTTTGTAAACTCCGTTATGGCGGACGAACGACCCATGTTTCACACAAAATGCAGACTATGATGATGCTAAGATTTTTTATAAGTTAAGAAGAAGTCCCGAAGAACCTAATTTTATGCAGTCTTCTGAATCAATTTGGAAAATTCATAAGTATTCTAATTTTTTGATCCACCTATTTTAGTATTTTAATATTTTGAATAATCAGGGTTCGTACAGGTACCTTTATTTTGAAGGCGAAATATCAGTGTTTTCTTATAAAAAATAAATCAAGTTCAAACGCGATAAATTTTGCCTTATTTCAGGAGAGATTATGTATAACAAAATACTGGTATCAAAGAATTTTCAGGTTTAGAAATTCCAGGACCCGTTCGAACCATGATAAGGAAAATAATTTTACAAAAATACAATATTCACTAATAATGTAATCTTTTTACAGTTTGAATTTTCTTAATTAACGAGCAAATTTACCAAAACATCACCGCTATTCTTATTCAATTTACTACACTGAAATAAAGGGGTCAATCCATTTCAAGTGGTCCAGAAAATCATTTATTCGTTGCTTGACCATTTTTGAAAATCTGAATTTTTTTGTACAACAACCCTAACATGATGGAAGCTCAAAATGACTATTATTTTAATTTTATTAATTTTTGTTTGCCCATGGCGGCCATCTTTGTTTCATCGTTTGCAGCAATTTTCTTACAAGAAGGGTTTACGGAATTGTAAATAATTCATCGTTTATTTCTCCATTTCAAATGCGGATTAAAGAAATTTGTACAGAATACATTTCGCTAAAAATTTGGTAATAGAGTTGTTTCCGAAACTAACTGCTTATTGGTGGAATTTAAGCATAAATTTCAGTTTTTTTTTCCAAAATTTGTCAGTTTACAAAATTGAAATTTTTCTAGTAGCAAGGAAAACTGTGAACTTTTTTTTTTTTTTTTTTTTTTTTTTTTTTTTTTTTTTTTAATTGATTTATATGCAGTGATGGAACAGTGTAGCAGCAGAGAATCAATTGACACCGCAAAATTTTAATAGTATTCTTCATCCAACTTCACGATATAATTTCTGATATTTTTGAAGGCGAAGAATGCTATAAAAATTTAGTGGTGACAATCGTCAATTGCTGCGCCACTGTTCCATCACTGCTTATAGGCCAAAAGTACTTGTACTCACACTCCAAGTTCCAGATCTGGGAATTGCTTTCTCTTCGCAAAAAAAAAAAAATCCTATTTTTTTTTTTTTAATGTCAAAAATCGCACGTTTGAGGCTTTCTTATCTCTGGTGGGGCACGAGATAAAAATTTGAAGAAGAGCTTAGCAATTAATTAAAAGAAAATAATTATGCCATTTTGTATGATTTCAGTAATTTTTGTTGTAAATAATTTTAGTAACTAAAAGATACCTCAGCACTTTTACATTAAAAAAAAAAATATTTTTTTTATACAAGACCTGAACAAAAACAGAATAGGGGAAAACAAAAGCTATTAATGTTGTCATACTTGTTGAAACATGATCAAACGTGTCAAAACACATCCTTGTTTGTTGGTTTAAAAACTACAATTTTGATCTTTCTCAAAATTTTATTTGCAGGAATCAAGTCTTGTTATCTCTTGATAATTTGATTGAAGATCTTGGTCGTGCTGGCTCATAGAAATAAACTTTGAAATCACTATGTGCAAGTCTCACTTCATTAATAATTCTTAGCTTACTTCTTATGCAAAAATGTCATTTTTCAGCAGTATAAATTTTGAAAGGGCTTTGGACATCATTACTTTCAGAACATTACTTAACATCGTATAATGTTTCATTTACAGAAACATACTTATGGTAGGAACAAGTTCCAGGGACTGGCAAGCAGCATTAAAATTGTGGTTTTTAAACCAACAAGTAGGAATATGTTTTGACACGTTTGATCATGTCTCAACAAGTATGACAACATTAACAGCTTTTCTCTTTCCCTATTCTGTTTTTGTCTCAGGTCTTGTATAAAAATATTTTTTGTTCTTTATGTAAAAGTGCTGAGGTTTCTTTTAGCTACTAAAATTACAACAAAAATTACTGAAATTATACAAAATGTAGGCCTTAGACATAATTATTTTTTAAATTAATTGCTAAGATTTGCAAAATTCTTTATTTTTTGTTACTATTATTTAAGGATAATACAAAAAATAAATTTAAATGACACTCTGAGATAAATACTTACCTGTGACTACAACAAAACAATAGTTTGGCAATATTGTTTTGACATGTTGGCCTTGCCATATCTGAGCTTGTTGTTAAATCTCCATCCTGAAATTTCTTGTGCATAACACTACCATACAATACTCTCAGAAACCAGAACTTCAGATTTTTATCTCGTGCCCCACCAGAGATATCAGAGCCTCAAAAGTGCGATTTTTGACATTTTTGAAGAATTTGCGATTTTTTTTAGCGTAGAGAAAGCACGTCCCAGATCTGGAATTTCACTTGTGAGTACAAGTAATTTCGGCTGATAAATAAAAAAAAAAAAAAAAAAAAAAAAAAAAAATGTCATGTTGACAGTTTTCCTTGATAGAAAAATTTCCTCTTGTAAACGGACAAATTTTGGAAAAAAAAACTGAAACTTTAATCTTAAATTTCACCAATAAACAGTTAGTTTCGGAAACTACTCTATTACCAAATTTTTAGCACAATGTATTCTGTACAAATTGCTTTAATCCGCAATTGAATTGGAGAAATAAACGATGAATTATTTACAATTCCGTAAACCCTTCTTGTGATAAAATTGCTACAGACGATGAAACATAGATCGCCGCCATGGGCAAACAAAAATTAATAAAATAAAAATAATAGTCTTTTTGAACTTCCATCATGTTACGGTTGTTGTACAAAAAATTTCAGATTTTTTAAAAATGGTGGAGCAACCAATGCTGAACCACTTGAAATGGATTGACCCAAAGCTAAATGCAATTCCTAATACAAATGAAATGAATCATTCTTATTTTTTACTTGGAGCTGTATAATTAAGTATAAAAGGTGTCGAAATCAAGGTTGTTAAGTATATTTAAACAAGTGTATCTATAGTTTTACTTAAAATTGATCATGAAATTACATTTACATGCATTTTTGGTACATTTACATATTCAACTGCATTTATTTTATTTTATTTATTTAAAAATTACATAAAAATTTAAGCAACAGATACATATGAAAATTCTTTCATACAAATTATTTTTAAGGCGCGCCGCACACCTGGGAGACATGCAACAAAAGAGCGTGAGACATGCGACAATTTCACCCTGCTAACAAAGAAAAAACCTGTTTGAACAGTAGAATTTGCCTCCTGTCTCACAATTATTGTCGCATATCTCTCTGGTGTGTGGCGCGCCCAAATCTTAATATTTTCAATCAGTGTTAATAATTTCTAAAGTAAATGCTGCAAACAAAATATTTTAGGAATTTTTATTTGGATAAACAAGACAAAAGTTGAAAAATATTATTTTTTTTTCTTCAAATTTACTTAACATAATTTAAATAATAAATAAGTAGAGAATTAAATAATATTTAAGTATAACATTCATTTAAGTGAAACTGTTAGTTGAATCATATGTTCATTTAAGTACATTTATTATTATATCTCCCATTTCCACAAAATTTAATATCAACAAAATGTAAAACAAAAAAGAGAAACAGCAGTAGTTTTGCTTAATTGTGTTTACTTTCTTATTTCTGTAAATGTAGTTTACACTTGTTATGGAGATACTGAAAACTTTTCTAAAACCATAAACAGATTAAAAGAATTTGGAAAAAAAATAAAGAAAAATACTATTATTGGGGACATTTAATAAAGCTTCAGAGAGAATACATAGAAAATCAAATAATAAAAAAGTCCTTCCGGCCAGTGCCGGGAGGAAGAGGTAGCTTTCATATTCCTTATTTTTAAAAAGCCAACTTATATTATTCAAACACACGAAGCTCAATTAAGTGGAAACCGAATGCAGGGGATTCAATGCTAATTTTTATCAATACTAAATCATTATGAATGAGAATTTCGCGAAATTAGTCAGCTTTATCCAAGCTGCTTTTATTTAAAGTCACTTATATTTGGCTGCCAAATTCGACGATTTCTTAAAGTGCCTGCCATTTTAAGACAACATGGTGGATGAGGCTAACCAGTGAACTTGGTCGAGACCTTAGTAATTGCTGTGCACATGTTCACTCATATCGGAATCGGTTGATATATACGAGTGCAGTTGCAGGCAAAAAATCAGATTTTTAAAAATGTCACCCACTTTAGAAATTGAAACTGCTATATCTGAGTCATTTTTTAAGGTAAAGACAAACAAAAAATGCTCCTGAATCCTTATATCAAGGTCAAATACTTAAGAAAGAAACCTTTTTCAATTTCTAATTTTTTTGCACCTCACTTTAAATATAATTTTTTTTTCAATTTAATGGCCGCCATTTTGAAACAACGTGGCTGATGAAGTTGGCTAGCGAACTTGGTCGAGATATTGATGTATACTATCCACATGCCTTCTTCCATCGAAATAGACGAATACGTGTGGTATGGCGTGACAAATACAAGATCGTTTCAAAGTGTTAGCCATGATAGAAATTCAAAGTGCTATAATTCAACCACTTTTTAGGATATAAACAAAACAACAAATTTTCAGAAACAAAAACTGCTCCCGAATCTTTTTATCAAGGCCAAACACATAAAAAAAATCTTTTTCATTTTCCAATTTTTTAATACCTCATTTTAAATTTTAAATTACATTTTTTTTTTAAAAATGGCAACCCTTTTGAAACAACATGGCGAATGAAGCTGGCCAACGAACTCGGTCGAGACATTGGTATGTACTATGTACAGACCAAGTTACATTCAAATCGGTTCATAAATACGCCTGTTATCGCGTGACAAAAATCAGGTCGTTTTAAAATGTCAGCCACAATAGAAATTAAAAATGTTATAACTCAGCCATTTTTTTTAGATGTAGACGAAACAAAACCTGTTCCAGAATCTTTGTATTAAGGTCAAACACATACAAAAAAAATCTTTTTCATTTTCCAATTTTTTGGTATCTCATTTAAAATTTAATTTTTTTTAAATTTCTTAAATGGTCACCATTTTGAAACAAGATGGCGAATGAAGCGGGTGAACGAACTCTGTTGAGTTTTTTCTATGTACTATGTACACACCAAGGTACATCCAAATCGGTTCATAAATACGTCTGTTATCACGGGCAAAAATCAGGACGTTTCCAAATGTCAGCCACGCTAGAAATTCAAAATGGTATAACTCAGCCATTTTTTAAGATATAGACGAAACAAAAACTGCTCCCGAATCTTTTTATCAAGGTGAAATACATAAGAAAAAAGTATTTTTTTCAATTTTCCATTTTTTGCTACCACATTTCAAATTTAAATTTTTCTTAAAATTTTAAATGGCCGCCACTTTTAAACAAGATGGCGGATGAAGCTGGCCAACAAACTCGTTCGAGACATTGGTCTGTACTATGTATAAACGAAGTTACATCCAAATCGGTTCATAAATACGCATTTTATCGCGTGACAAAATTCAGGACGTTTCAAAATGTCAGCTTCGCTAGAAATTCAAAATGCTATAACTCAGCCATTTTTTAAGATATAGACGAAACAAAAACTGCTACGGAGTCTTTGTATAAAGATAAAATACATAAGAAAAAAATATTTTTCCATTTTCAATATTTTGGTACCACATTTCAAATGTGAAACTTTTAAAAAAAATTTAAATGGCCGCCATTTTGAAACAAAATGGCGGATGAAGCTGGCCAACGAACTCCGTCGAGACATTGGTATGTACTATGTACACACTGAATTACATCCAAATCGGTTCATAAATATATATATATATATATAAATTTTACACGGAGGGCGGTTTCGGGGTCTGGGGGTCATGATCGATGAAAATATACCAAAATTTTTTGAAATTGCTTTCCTCCGAACGGCTGCAATAGGTAGCTTTTTGTAAAGAAAGCTACCTAAAACACGCTACAACGTAATATTTATTAAATTAAATACTTTTCGTGAAATTTGATTAACAAGAGATATTTGTTCATAATTTAATTACGGATTTTTTTTTTTTTTTTTTTTTTTTTTTTTTTTTTTTTTTTACGTTTTGAATTGAATTATTTACATAAAATAAAAAAGTTGTTGCCATAACGAATTAAAAGTATGATCTTTAATCTCAAATAAAATGATCATACAGTCGTATATATTTTACGAAAACATTAAATTTTGTATTTAAGGATTTAATTCTTGTTGAGGTTTTCAGTACTTTTTAATTTAATATAAGAGTTGTACTCAGAATTGATGTAAATAGTTAGAAAATTCGAAATATATATATATATACGAAAACCTTTATTATATATTTAAATAAATAAGCAGAAAAGTTTAGAAACGAAATGAAGAAAAAATATATATAACAAACTTGTTAAGATAAACAAAAATATCTTAGAACTACAAGAGACATTAAAAAAATTAATTAAATTTTCTAAATAAGATCATACGGATTTTTTTTCTTTGAATTGTAGAAAATATTAAAAGAACAAAGCAAATAAATTTTCAAAAAAAGGAAAATTATCCAAACGCGGTTACTTACCTTGCTTAAAATTAAAGAACAGTATTAATGTGTTCCAAAGTAGATAGAGTAACAAATAATACAGAAATGTTTATTAGCCCCCGGTACGGTATGTTATTTCTTTCTCGCAGCTTATTTTGTGTACTCTCCAAAAATAACGTTACCTTACCAGCCGTAAAAAAAGCAGTACTATTGACTACTCTATAGCAATTTTTTTAACTTCTAAGCATCGCACATTTTCGATTTTTATAGCGTCGTATTGAAAAAAAAACCCAGTTCTTTTAAATGCATTTTGTTTGAAAACTGTATCTCCATTTATTTTGTGAGATATTAATTTTTTTTTTTTTAATTTTGGCAAATAATAAAAAATAGTTGCAAAATAGCTATTATATCTTTTTGTTACCATTTTTCTCATTAAAACTGAAAAAAAAGAAAAAAAAAAAAAAAAAAAAAAAAAAAACGTAATTAAACAAAGTGATATTTTGAAAAAATATAAATGAATAATTTTTGTTAAAACACGTAGCTATTATAAACTAAATTTAATTTTAAGTATTTATATTAATACTAGCGGCCCTTGGCGACCAGTTTGATCTTCTTTAAATCTATGCTAAGCATTGTATCATGTTACTTTTATTCATAATTTAATTTACTTGCTCAATCCTTTGCCAAATCGGAAGATTCTGACACAAAAATCATGAACTCTGTATTTTTATGTTAGCCGAGTGCAGGTGATAAATCGCCGAACATTGTACCCGTCGTAATTTTTCTTGATTCATTAATTTCATTTTAAATATAATACTTTCACGCATTTTATTTAAAATACATAACTTTAATTTAAAACTGAAATACTTAAAATTTATGACTCTCAATTTTCTCTTAGTTCTTAAAGAAAAAAAAAAAGAAGAAAAGAAAAAAGGAAAAAGTAATAAGTAATAAGTATTAATAAATTGACTTAATAAAATAATCCAATCTTGAACGCCAGATCCACCTTTGTTTATTATATAAAAACATGGAAACATTTAAAATGCTTCATTTAAAACACATTACTACATAGGTGTGATAAAATATATACAAATGTTTTTAAAAATTAGAAACACTAAATGTTTTTTTTTTTATTATCTTTTTATCTTTTAATCCTTTTAACATCTAGTGTTTTTAATTTTTAAAAACATTTGTATAAGTAATAAGTAATTCTATAAACTATGACATTTAATTTCAACATCAAAGCTTTGTTTTAATTTGCCTCGCGAAATTTTTTTTATGTTAGTCGCATGAGATGGACTATTATAATACTGATGATATGATGGCGATGGAACAATATTTGGCGATTTATCACCTGCGCCCGATTAACATTAAATTACCAAATTGGCTGTTTGATATATAAAAAGTGAAACGGTCAACCCGGAACTGTTGATGACAGTCACGTGACTTAGGCTATTATTTATATTAATATTACAAACAAATAAAGGCATACGAATCATGAGATAGCCCATTTTGTTTGGTCGAGTTTCTTCAATGATGAAATTTCCTCTTTTGGACTTGCGTATTATTCAGCGATAGTGACGTGCTATGCTAACTTTACTGTAGATGTTGTTTAAGACTGGATTCGTCAGCGGATGCGGATGACGCCATTTTATATAAAATAAAAACGCGTGTTTTAAGTCGTAAAGCTGAAATTTATTTTGTACTACAGTAGATTCCCGATTATCCGAGTTATTTTCTCCTGATGGACTGATGGCTTCCATTATTATGAAACAACTATTATAAATGAAGTGTTAGGTGAAGATGAAAGAGCAGCCGTAAAATTTAGAACTCCGATTTTCTGGTCAGAATGGGGAGGGAATATGGCCATAATTAAAAAAAGGCCATCCCCCCCCCCCCCTATTTTGACCAGAAAATCAGAGTTCTAACTTTTTACGACTGCTCTTTCATCTTCACAACCTAACACTTCATTTATAATAGCTGTTTCTTAATAATGGAAGCTATCAGTCCATCAGAAGAAAATGATCCATTCGAAAGGTATATATAAGTTCCATTAACAAGGATAATCGGAAATCTACTCATCTATATTTATATAGATTTTTTTTTTCATCGGGGGCGAAACTAAATTCTGAAAAAGCAGAATTCCTGTTCTCTAATTTTAATTTAAGCAGATAAAAACATCTATAATAATATAAGCTTACCTTTCATTAAATAGACAAATACAAATACAATTTCACGGTGTATAAAAACTCATTTTTAAAAGATAAACTGATACACAAAGAACTAATGTATACTCATTTATTTTCGAATAATGCATACAAAAAAAAATTAATAATGATAAAAAAAAAAGTGCTGTACTATTCTTCGCAAATAAAGAAACCATGATTGCCTGCAAAAAGCACATGTTCTAATTAGAAATGAAAATTAATGTATGTTAAATATATTAAAACAAAAGACATTTACTTAGAATTAATTATACTGGATATTGAATAAATAGAAAAAAAATGCTGAAACAGATACTGCCTTAAAAGCAAATATTAAATTAATATAGTTTCACGAAAATAAATTAATAAACATTTTCAGCTGCGTGTTTTATTATGAAGTTAATAAAATCGTTAAGTTTATTAATGACAAAAAATACAGCTATTTATCAAAATTGATGTTGAATCACAATAGACGAGAACTTTTTAGAATGGTTATTTTTTTTTTTTTCATAATTATTTCCGAAATTATGTGTGTTTTTTTTTATCATCTATATGCTGTTTAAAACGTATTGAGAGTTTTTTAACATTGTGTAATGGCAAATAATGCGAACGTATTGGAAGCTAATTGTGAAAAAAAAAATCTTTGACATATTTATCTGTCTAAAATATGTCTTTTATTAAGTCTTCTTTAAAGGCATTCAAAAATATACTAGTACGAAGATCATAAGTTCACTCCATGAGGTGGATGACAGAATATTGACAATTGAAGTTTATTAGCCCCGATATGCTATTTCTTTCGAGCAACAATCAAAGTGGCGTTCCTAAAAAATAACATTTCGATTCGTAAGCAAATCGTAAAACGCAGCAGATGTATCATTATACGGTTAAATACTGATAACCTCTACTGAAAATTTTTGAACATCTAAGCATCGCACATTTTCAATTTTTACACCTTCATATAGGAAAAAACGGTACTTTTAAATGCATTTTGTTTGAAAACTACATCTCAATTTATTTTTGAGTTGTTAATTATTTTGTAGTTTTTAATACCATATCTGTAATGGTATCAATTGAAGTATTCCATTTCTGAAGAAAGTAAAAGTGAAATAGTTCATTTTTATATCTTATTGACATTTTCTCATGAAAACTGAAAATAATTAAAATAAAATACGTGCTATTTTGAAAAAAAATTAATGAAATATATCTGATAAAACATACACTTTTATAAACTATATTTAATATTTTAGTATACATATTAATGTTTTAAACAAATGAAGGAATATGAATTTTTAGGTAAACGATTTTTTTTTTGTCGAGTTTCGATCGCTTGTCGCTGGGTTTGTGTATTATTCCGCGATAGTGGCGTCATATGCATATATTTCTGTAGATGTTGTTTAAAGCTGTTTAAATGTGGAATTCTTCAGCAGATGCAAATAAAACATTTTATATAAAACAGAAGAGTGTATTTTAAGTCTTAAAACTGAAATACGTTTTGTAGAAGTACATCATTTTCACTCGATCGGCTTTGGAATTCTTCACAGCTGGAAATGCTTCACTTTTAAAAATAATGCAATTTAAATCACACACATTTACAAAATTTAGAGTGTCTTTATAGAAGAGAAGTGACATTTAGGTTATAATAACATTTGTTTGCGAGTTAGACTAATTAATATGAGATGCATTTTTTATTGTAAATAATTTTGTACGTTTATTATAAATTAATGAAACAGTTCTTCTAAAACATTTTCTTTCGTCGAAATTTGACGGGTTCTATCTCGTAATAATATTTTTTTCTCCTCATCGGGGGCGACATTAAATTCAGAAAAAGCAGAATTCCTGCTTTCTCATTTCCTTTTTTTCTTTTTTGTAGAGCACACTTTGTGAGAACTCAATTGTGCATAATTTGTACTTAAAATATGTGCAAATGTTTGATAGATTTCATGATTTCATTGGTTGAAAGTTTAATTATTTTGATTTTTGTTAACGTAGTCTTCTTGTTAATCTTCTTGTTGTCCACTCATAAGAATAGTGACTAAATAAATTAAAGAGCGAAAAATAGTCGTGCGTAACGCATATATTAACTGTAATCTTTTTAAAATGAAAGTGATCACAACTAGTAGTTTGCTTGTTCCGTTCAACCTGGTACATATATAATATTTAATACCTGGTAAAATGAAATATTTGAGTTAAAATATTTTTATAATAATAACATATAAAAGTTTTTAAACTGCGCAAGTAAGATAATTATAGGACTTTAGAGGGCATCCACAAATGATGTCACGCTTGAAGGGGGAGAGGGGGGGTTCGTGAAATTGTGACAGTTTGTGACAAGGGGGTGGGAGGGGGGTAAGAAAAAATGTGACAGCACACATTTTGTTTAAAATAAAAGCATTAAAAATCAGCAGATTAAATTTTGAAGTTATTTTGAAATTAATGTATTTTTTATTAATAAAATAAAGATAAGATTTAAAGCCAAATATATTAAATTCCATTTCAAATTCCAAAATACTACTGTTTTCAATTTGTCTTTCATATTAATATTTTATTATTATTGTATATTAATTATGTTTTTTGTTGTAAACCTTAGTCTTATTTCATACAAAATAAGTGAACAAATCATTTTTATTGTTATGCTCACAAATGTCATTAAAACACATAGTTAAAGTAAAAAAAAAAAAAAAAAAAAAAAAAAAAAAAAAAAAAAAAAAATTGAAATATAATATACAATGTTTTGTTTCTGAGCTGTAAGTACTATATGTTTATGTAATATAGCGTGAGATGTGACAAGGGGGGAGAGGGGGTTTGGTGAACTGCGACACTTTGTGACAAAGGAGGGGGAGGGGGTCAAAAATATTGAAAAATAATGTGAAATCATTTATAGACTGCCTCTTAGTCGGTTAGGTAGTTGAAAATACAATAATGAATTTTAAACATTTTTAATCCCGATCTGATTTATATCTCTTATTTCTTAAGTACTAATCATTTCTCTTATTTACTAATTACTTCTCAGAATTATCTTCAAAAACTGAAAATCTAGAAGGCAATATCAAATGCATTATTATAAGGTTAAAATATTCAAAATATATATATTTTTTCGAATTATGAAGAAAATGTATAACTGTAAATAATAATAATAATAATAAATCAATAACAAACGGAATAATTCAGAGAAGTAGTATCATAATAAAAATATTTTTTTGGTTTAATGTTCATCGTAAGTTATTTTAAGCTTACATAAAATTTTACTTTTATTCATGAAGAATATTTGAGTAAACTGGAAAATCTATATGGATTGCTCAAAAGGAATTTTCCTAGTGCAATTATTTTCCATAATTAACTTCATTAAATGTTTCAAGAATGTTCATTTCATATTTAAAAAATATAAAAATATCCTTCTTATTAAAAATATACATATATAGTTATGAAAAGTTTTTAACCGTTTATTCTTAAATATGAACGTTATCGCTCGTTCGTTCTAATATATTAGATAAAAAATAATAATGATATTAACTGTATGCAACTTGAATTTAATAATTGAGTTTATTCTTTCTTCAAAACACTTGAGATATAGTAAAACACACTCATAGAACCAACATTCAACTTATACTACATACAAAATATAAAACTTACATAATTGGTCTAAAAACACATATATCACTTTATAAAAACTTTACTGAAGTTTTTTAAAATATATACTTTATATCCAAAACTGTATTTTAATATAAAAAAAACCATCATGAAAATACATTTCGTATATAAAGTATATTTTTAAACGCTTTCAATAAACTTTTTATAAAATGATATATGTGTTTTTAGAACATTTATGTAATTTTTATAATTCGTATGAATTTAATCACACTCTAAAATATTTTACTATTCTAGTGAAAATGATAGACGCACTGTTTGGTATAATGATAAGTCATAATTACAAGTGAAAACTAAAGTATGTTGAAAAAAGTTAAAATAAGATAACTATTTAATAGATATTAATAAGGTAGGAAAATGTATAAATGTGAAATAGTAATAAAAAAAACTAACCCGGGAATAAATATCAAATTAAAGCTGCTTCACAGAATATAATTAACAAATTATTCTATAAAGTATATTTTTATGACGGATTTAATACAAAATGTGGTTGTTTTATGAATGGAATTATTTATATGAAATAATATCTATAATGAAAACCTTTCTGTCGTTTTAAGAAAGAAGATCTGCCATAAATAATATATTTATTATTTTTTTTCGAAATACAAGCAATATTAACTTGAAAGGATCTATTGTTTTCTGATCCAGCTTTAGAATTCGTGTTTTTTAAGCAACGCGATATAACTCTAAAAAAAACGTTCAATTAAAAAAAAAAAGTCGATCAAACCCTTAAATATTTGAATAAAGCAATAAAAAATCATTTTAACAAAAGGGAAAAGGATGTATGCAGTTAATATTAAATATGTGTTAAAATTAAATAAAGAAGTTTAAAATTTTATAATAGTGCTATATTTGGTTTAATTTTCAATACCTTTCTTTCCAGTTTATTTGTAGATGCTTAGTGGAATTATAGAGAGTAATTTAGGAAACAGAAATATTTTTTTGCGAAAAATATTAAACTGCGTTTTTTCAAGCATAACTTTTTGAAAATGTGTTAAAAATCATTAAAACAAAAACAAAAGCAAATGATTCGGTAATGGCCTTTTAAAGGTTAAAAAAAGCAGATCTAATGTATGTGAATCTAATGCAGTGTGAAATTAATGAGAAAATAATAACAAAACATTTTTAAAAACTCCATTCAATAAAGATAATGTGTTACATAAAAAAATAACTAATGTTTATTCATTTTAATACTTCATATAAAAATGGATAAAGTAAATAATCAAAGTAAAAGTGCCGAGTTAAACTAATCGTATTGAGCTCACAGGCTATTCAGACTAAGTGTATATTATACTCTTATTTAAAAGAATAATGCCCTTCGAAAACAAATTAAAGGGGGATTCCCCACCCCCGGTTTCAACCCTTTTATACTTAACCAATGAATATCCAAACCTAATCAGGAAAGCACCTCATCATAATAAACATGTATACCAAATTTGAAGCAAATCAGATAATTCTGCATGAAAAAAATATTTAGCTAAATTAAAGGGGGGAGAGATTAGCTTCTCCATTTCCACCTTTTATACTTATTCAATGAACTTCCTAATCTAATAATGGAAGCGCTTTATCAGAATAAACAGGTATATTAAATTTGAAGCAAATCGGATAATTCGGATAGGAAAAAACCATTTATCTAAATTAAGGGTAAATTAGCTCTCCGTGCCTCTTCTTTATACTTAACCAATTAAGTTCCAAATCTAATCAGTGAAGCTCCCTTATAGGACCGATATACCAAAAATGAAGCTAACCGGATACTTCTGCGTGAAAAAAAACTTTTATTTAAATTAAGAGGAGGATTAGTCCCCGTTCCCTTCTTTATGCTTGATCAATGGACACCCAAAAATAATCAGGTGATTTACCGATTCTAGCAGGCCGAAATTATTTTTGGCGTCAGTATAATTTCAACGCCATTAAATTGAAAAATGTTATTGATATTCACGATTGAATGTTAGGTACTGCAAAATGTAGCGTGTAACTGTCCTAATTTCGTTACAGGGGCATTCAAAAGTATTTTATTACATTGTGGCTTATGGAAAAAACACGTTTGCGGAGGTTTTTAATGATGTTTCATAATTTCAAACTTTAAAATTTCAAACTTTAAAATTTATATACATATCTATGAAGTGCACTACAAGATGATTGCTATAGAATATGGTATGGATAGCACATACGATCATTTACAGGGACACTAAGAAAAATTGTGCTACATTACGATCTATGGAGAAAAATTGTTTGTATGGTATTTTTTTTATCTTACACTATTTCAAAAGTATTTAAATTGATACATGTCTTGGAGGTGCTCTATAAGGTGATTGAATATGGTGTGCCATTCATCTTTCATATACAGCGGTACACAAAATAAATTAGTTACATTTTTCTCTGTATGAACAATAATTGATGGAAGAATGTTTACAGTTGATGGGCACTTTTTTAAATTATAAAAATTGCATACTATTTAGTGTGTATAAATTCTATAAATCATATGCAGGGCTGCACAAAACACCTGAAGTGCATTTCAGTTTTATTGTCGGAAATTGCTGACGAGGAATTTTAAACTGTGTTATGCGTTCACTAACTGTTCTAAATTTCTACAATGTGTACATGATGATTTGGATTGTATCGATCTGAATTTGGACAATTTGTCGTGATCAATTTTGTACCCACTCGAAATTTGCAGCCAAGTAATATATTTTAAATCATTTTGATTTGAGATATCTACAAACAACTGGCAATTTTTGTCCAAATTTGTCATAAATTTAAACATTTCGCTCTTGCAAAACTTTGTGTGCTCTTCATTGTACTTTTCCTCTAAAAACAAAATATTTTCAACCAAATTAACATTTTCGTTAAATTTCAAATCTTGTTGCCATTGCATAATGGTGCAAAATGTTATGTATGCAACTAAATTAAATTCTGCTGTTTTTCATTAAAAAAATTGTACTTGAACTAAAATGTAAAATAAAAAAAGAATATTTAGACTTAATAAACTAAAAACAATTCTAAAAACTGGGAGGGCACCTAAGGGCAGACAAATTAATTTGGAACGAAAAGGTATTAATATAAACTATTTAATCATATCAAAAATAGAGATTAATCGTACTTTATCATATAACTTTTTCTATATTAAAACTGAAATATTTCAAAAAATATACAGAGTTTTTTTAGACATTACATATGAAATAACAGGCGATATATGCAAACTTTATGCACATAAATCCGAGAAAATAAAGTCCATATTTTGTTTGGAAGCGTCCATAATCGAGCTGTATATTTTATTCCGCTTCAAGTAACAGATTAAAGAATTATACTCAAATTGATTGATTCATTCCCAACTAAGAAGCACAAATTTTGCGCTAGTCTGTGGACCATGCAATAATGTTTATGTCAAAACCAATAGCAGGGTACATTGACCTAACTATTGTGCTATAACAGGCAAAAAATACATTACGTTAGGATAAACGTTTAAAAATCGACTATTGGCCAGATAGAATCGTTAAATTACGCACCGCGTGGCGTATAAAAATGAACATATATCCAAAAATTCAAGCAAATCGGATATTTGTATGACCAGTTATCGCATTATGTGCATACAGCACCTGCGGGCACATTAGCTTTGATAACGTGTGAGCTAAAAAGGGAAAACAAAAGTAACTCCAAGTTAAGATATCGTGTTTCCTTTTTAATTTATTTATTGTTGTAATGCAAACATTTATGCCATTTATCTGGCATAGTCGTTTTATGTTTTGTGATATCAATATTTTGTGTTTTAACGTTAGCACTTTAAGGTGATACATTTAAAATGGAATTTTTTATCACAATTTTCATATTACTTTTATTACATTGGTTAGTCCACAATTCATTACTTCCCAAATCTGTGCCTATTTTAATTGTCCTATAAATAAAATCTGATTTATAGCAATTTAAACACTACATGAGAATTGTGATTGAAATACGAGCGGCCAGTTAAGTAACAAGAAGTGGGAAGAATATTCGTATTTGCAAGAATTTTTTGTATTTTAAAATGTAAATAATAGCTGAAGAGCTGAGATGATAAAGGTGATAACTGAAAAGCCAACATTTTGAGAAAACAACTTTTGAACCACTTTTATCAACTACAATAAGAAAAATGCGTAATACAAGTTTCAACAAACTATGTTTTCATGCAATATTTTATCAATTTGATGAGATAGTGAAAGCACATTTTTATGATTTGAATTTTATTTAGTATTGCAAATTAATATAATATTTTTTTCTCTATATTTTATCATTATAAAACTGCTTCTCGAAAATATGGTACGTGGTGCAGCCATATGGATAACATATTTAGAATTAGGAATATTAGATCTGCCCACTTTACCTATTTAGTTTGCAAGGAGGAAGTTTAATTTGTTTTTGAAGATCTGTGTTATTTTCAATCATATGAATAACAATTTTTTCTGTTACATACCAGCTTTATAATCTGAGCTGTTCAAATGTTTTATATTCAGTGAATATTTGAATACCGTTATAAATGATTTTTCATAAGTTCATTTGAATATCCTATTTTTCTTAAATTTCCTATTTTATGTTTTTTTAGTAAAATAATAAAATATTGGATTATGCATATTATTTTAAGTTCAAAAGTTATTAAAAAACAACTGAGGTCATTCATGACCCAAGAACTCCTCTCACCAGCAAGAAATGTGACGCATCTCACAAAAATTCATTTTCGTTTTATTACACTAAAAGGTATGTCATAGGTGCGTCTTGCTACAGGAAAAGTGTCATGATATTATTTACCCGGAAAATTGCTTTATTACGCTATATGTCCATTCGTGACTTCAGAAGGGATAAAATGCACGGGGAGGCAAAATTATTCAGCCCTTCAAACCTAATCTATGTCTTAATTCTTAAGTGTTTTGACCTTTTATGCACGTTTTTCTGCTGCATGCTGAACAAAGTAGTACAATTTCATGTTACAGTAAAAACTTGCGAATCTTCTTCTACCTCTGTTGTGAAATTTACTTTTGTCGAGATGCGTAATTTTTCTTGCGGATGAGCGATATGGCTCTTTCAATATTGAAGTTTTTATGTATCAATATTGTTCTGAAGGATACTTTTTTTGTACTTTTCATACAGAAACTGCCAATATATATATATTTATATAAAATCCAACTCTGTGTGTCACTCACAATACCGGTTGGACCGCTTCATTCTAATGAGTAATTGTTGAAAAATACCAAAGACAGGGTTGCCACAATAGCACCAATTTTTGATCAACTTGACGAATTATCGCTAAATTCGACGAAATGTCGCCAAATTCGGCGACAAAAATAAGTTGCCATATATACAGCCAATTTGGCTACAGTTGACTAATTTGACGAAATTCCCATTTAAAACCATTAACTTTCATTGATCGAGCTCACAGCAATTTGGTTTAAACTCCTCGCATCTAAGTTATATATATATATATATATATATATATGGGTCAGAATTTAAAGTTTAATACACGAAAATGTAAGTCTTTACATCTTCAGCCTGATACTACTAATAACATAACCGCCACTTGACGACACTGTATTATATGATCTTCTAACTGACCGATTTTAGTGTGCTTTTGGTACTTTTCCAGTACAGGGGCCTTGGCGAGATGGAGAAATTGGCCTTGCCAAGAAAATGAAATTTGGCAACATATTTTTAAGCAACTTATTCACTGTTTCATATACACAAGTAATTTTTGAATATTTCTACAATTTATTTAATATAAAGAAGCCATTTAAATTTTTCTGTATATAAACAAAAGTAAATGTTGAAAAAAAAGTTAATTTTGTTTTTATAGCTGTTTATATATTCTTTGAAAAAAAAAAACTCACTTCTGAAGCCCAAATTATGCCAAACTTTTAAAAAAGCACGCCAAGGCTCCTATGCTAGAAAAGTACCGTGTTTTATATAGCTGGATACAAAAATTAAATTATCGGTACTCTTCGAGTTTAGGGGCTTTGGCAAAGAACGAAATTTGGCAACATATTTTCTGGCAACCTATTCCCGTTTTTTTTTTTTTTTTTTTTTTTTCATATACACACGAATTTTTTTCAATATTTATGCAATTTATTTTACATAAATAAGCCATTTATCAAATTTTATACAGAAACAGACGTAATCTACTGCACATAGTTTTATAAATATATGTTTCGTTTTTAAAATGTGTTATTTTTATCTATCACTGCGGAACAAGCGAGAAAATCTTATATTCTTGCATATTCTTCATATCTTTTTTTCCCGTCATTTTTGACGGGCTATCTTTCTAGTATATACACTATATTGCCATTAATGACCGTCAACTTTCAATTTTAGACATATTGTCGAATATTTAAAAATATACTGGACAGATTCTTCTTGAATTTCAGGATTGAAAAGAACAGGCATGACCTCATATTTAGCAATGTCGATTTGGTAAGGGGGTCAATAGGGGGCCAACAAAAAATCAAAGAAAAGAATAATACTTGGGATCACCCTGTTTTATTTAAGTTACGTAATCGTTTATTTATACATATTTTCAAAGATTACGAGTATTTAAAAGATAGAATATTTTAATATTTTGAGATTTATTAATGTTGTGTTAGTTTATTATTTATTATAAGATTTTTATTATAAGTTTTATATTTTTGTCAAGCAATATGATAGAGATTTTGAGGTATATTTGTAATGCTTTTACGATCTGGAAGTAAAGAAAGGGCTTTAGAAAAATAGTAGTCCCCATGTCCTTGAGAAGAAAATTACTTGGAATTGCTCATGAAAATTTTGGTCACCTTGGAATTGAAAAAATGCAAAATATAATTTCTCCCAATTATTATTGGCCTGATATGACTCAAGATATAACTAACTTTGTAATGAATTGCGATATTTGTCAAAAAAATAAAAAGCCTAGACAGAAAAAAATTGGCTTATTACAAGCTATGCCTACCACAGATCAACCTTTTGAATGTCTTTCTGTTGATACTGTGGGAGGATTCAACTATTATAATTCAAATAATAAATACCTTCATATTGTCATCGATCATGCAACCTGTTATGTGTGGGCATTTCCCTCGAAGAGTGTCACCACCGAAACCTATACGAATTGTTTAAAACAAATTTTTAATATTCGAACACCACAACAATTATTCTGTTTTAATCAAATTGCTAACGTTAGAACACCTCAAAAAATCTTAATCGATAGGAACGCCGCCTTTACTTCTTCCAGATTAAAAATTTTTTTGCGGAACCATAATATTAATCAGCGTTTAACCTCATCTCACTATCCTCAAACGAACGGAAAATGCGAGAGAGCCAATCAAACGATAGTAAATAGGTTAACTCTACTACCTCTAAAGTTCCTTGGACTAAACTCCTTGCTGAAGTTGTAAATGAATACAATAGTACCCCCCATTCAATAACTAAATTTCCTCCTGCTTATTTACTCTTTGACCAATTACCCTATAATTCCCCCCTTCAACAAGATTATTACCCTCTAGTTAAAGAAGCACTTAAAATCGCAAAAGAGCGAATTGATGAATTCCATTTAAAAAGTAAGAAATATTATAATCAAAATTATGTTGAGCCAAAATTTGAAGTAGGCGATCTCGTTATTTATGAAGAATTTCAATACACAAATACTAGAAAGCTTTCTCAGGTATTTTCTGGACCATACCAAATTCTTCGAAAAGTATCCGATGTAAATTTTGAGATCGATAGAAAAACTCCATTTAAAGATATCGAAATCATTCATGTTTCAAAATTCTGTTTGTACCATCATCCTAATAACTTAAAATTGTCTCATGAGCAATTAGCACAACAACAGCAGCAGACGCAGGTTAAATCACTAACTTAAACTTAATTTTCTAACAATGATGAGTTTGTAAATTAATATTAAAATTTAAAGCTTAAGTAAATTTATTATTTCAGCATTACGGATGAGTTTTGGGAGACGTCCCAAGAGTTTATCTGTTTGGGAGTTTATTTAAATTAACTTAGTTATGCGGGCATAAATTGGTTGATTTATCTAGAGTTCTAATTAATGTTGAATTAAAAAAAATGACCCAGAAAACTTAACTTTACTTAATTTATTACTAGTAATTAAAAACTTAATCTCACTTGCTATAAAAAAGTTAATAGTAACCTAATTGATATTCTTTCAAACGATTTAAATATTACGCTTAAAATTAAAAGGATTATCTTAGATTGCATTTTATCAGTTAGAAAAAAAAAAAAAAAAAAAAAAAGAGAGAGAGAGAGAGAGAAATATTTTCAAGATGATTTGATTTTCATTCCCGACAAGGTTATTGCGAAACCGCTAGCTTATTCGAGTTCCAAGACTTAATGATAATTTTCGTCTGCGATATATTTTTTTTTTCTTTCCTTACTACGAAAGTCAAAAGTCATTTTTTATTTTTTTGTTGTTAATGATTTGATTTATTTCTATTCTTTTTTATTTAAGGTAAATGTAATTGCAGATGGAATTGAAAAAACATTTAGGATTCTTTTTCTGCCTTCGACATATTATAACTTTCCTTTCCCAATTTTTTTTAATTTATGATTTTTTTTTTCTTTATTTGAGGAGTGTACATGTAATTCCTTTTTTATCTGTCTAACATGTCTGTAACTTTTATCTGTAACAAGTAAAAGGGAATTAAATTTTACGACTCACATACGAATGAATGATACGAGATATTTATAGACATGAATTATTATGTGATACAGGATTAACATTATATTATTATTATTTATAAAAAAAAGAAAATACTAGAATTAAGAATGTTATTGAATTATTTATATAGATATTTAAATAATTTTTGATGATGACTAAACTAAAACAAAAGATATAAGTTACTGAAAACAGTGATGATGGTTTAACTCTTGGAAGGACCTATGAGGCAATGCACCTCATAATTCGTCATTTCTGGTCACAAATCATTACTTTTTTTTCGAAAACTTATCTAAGATTTCATATAATACGAGGAATAAAATTACGTAAGATTTAACAGCAGTTGTGATTGATACTGTTATTATACTGAGAGAATACAGATCTGTATTAATGAAAAGACCATGGCAAAAACTATCAAAGATTGTACAGTTGTAAATTACATTATAGTTGACAAAAATTTTATTTATTATTGTTTATTAATTGTTTTGATATATTATTATTATACAAGGTTATAATAAGATCATTTATTTATTTATTATTGTTATAATTTATTATTTATTGTTATTAGTATTTAATTAGTGCAACAAAGTTTGTGATATAAAATTTAAGCGACCAAATATTCTTATGAACTCTACAAATCCATATTTCAGTACGGACTAAAAATCACTAGAGGACATATAATTTAGCGAATATAAAGAATAAATATGGTATGGTTTTGAAAATTGTGTCACTGTTGCTAACTAATGAACTGATATTAATATTGCTGTATTAATACACAGAAAGCAAAACTGTTGCTAATTTTGAATTTTAACCAAATATTATTATAATTGTTTTTATTATTGTACATGTACTTATTACAGCAGTTTCCACTAAGACGCGAATATTTTTTTTTAATTTTTAATTATAATTTTTTTTAATTTTTAATTATATTATTTTTCTATTCCTTTCAAAATGAAATTAAAGTTTTTAGCAACGCGATTTGGTGACCAAGTGACGGAATCATTTTAAAGATGATTGTAAAACAAAGAAACAAAAATTGTAAGACGAGTATCTTCTTTCTCTCAATGAACTCGCAGGTCATCGGGACCTACTAGTTGATTCATTTTTTAGAGGGGAGGGATTTTGTTACATTATTAGATCTAATTCCGCGATTTCCTTATCTTATTCTAAATTACTACTTTATATTCACTAAATCCTTATCCTTAAATTATCTCTATCGTTAACTCTGTTAAATTCCCTTTAATTTAATGTCTCACTTGTCTTAATCGCTTTAATATTACGCTTTTAGTATTCTTAAATTAAATGTTCCATTCCCGCGCTTTTTTCTTTCGAGATTATTCTTTTAGCTTCCATTTATACTTTCCCGCGCATTTGTGATGTTATCCTTTTTTCCATCAAATTCACCCGCTAGTTCTGTTCGCACTCTTTATATGACGTGACATTCTTAATTATTCATTGGTTGAGAGCGCGACCTAAGTCATATTTGTATCCTTACACGTGAGGAACCAAAAGTTGATACTCGCTGTGTTTCAGCAGATTTCAGCAGATTTGAGTCGTATTTCCAGTTTACATCCATCCCCTGGTCACCGTCCTGATATTCGATTATCTGGAACTTTGTTTAAACCTAATTACTACTACGGAGCGATGGCTAATTATCTTGGTGGAAACTGCACTTTCTGAAAGATGTTCTAATAAAGTGCTTAGTTGATTATGAGTTGTTTTCAATTTCTTCTGGGGAAACTTCACGGAACCATGCATTCCATTGTTTTCACTCGACAACTGCATTTCAACAATTCGTTCTACTAATATAACAGATTCGAATTATCTGTTCTGACCACTTCTTTTACGCCATTATCGCTGCATGTGATCCACAACTGCTATCGTGACAGCCAGTACGGCATTTTCAACGATAAAGCCAATCCAATGTTGCTAGAATGCAACATATATATTTGAATATAAAAAGAAGGGAAAAGATAGATAATATCAATCTTAATGTGGCGTAATCAGAGATTACTGGGTGTCCATAATTATGGAGAACCTAGGGCGTTTAGGGTGGTGGGGCTCGAAGGCGTCATAATCCGTTCATTTATCTTAGTACTGGCTAAAATGAGCACTGTTTTTTTTTTCGGGCTTTCTTTCCTGATAGAGGAAAAATAAATGAATAAGATAATACCTGCAGTCGTAAAAGTGCAATTGTTCCTCATAGTTTATTATCTATTTCTATTTGTGTACCACTACTGTATCATCAAAGACTCAGCGACTTGTATCTGGTGATTTACTGAAAGAATTCGGTATTTCATATGTCATAATATCTTAATTAATCTGCCTAATCATCTGTGTTCAGATGTTAAGATATCGTTATTATTTTTTTTTTTTTAAATTCTAGTATCATTAGTGGCAGACAGTGACGTCAGTCCAATATTCAATATGGATTTTCAGTATATTAATTGCCCTGTATATTTAAATATTACTTATACACACTTTAAAATACCATGTAGAATAATTAGTGTTAAGTAAAAGAAATAAGTCGTATTATAAAGATTGTTATTTTTTAGATCAAAATAGCAAAAATATAACATTACTACAGAACAAGCACATGTGTTGCACTGTAAAAAAAAAAAAAAAAAATCGGAATAAAAAACGGAGTTGATTCTACTGGCAATGTAGACGCCAGTACTATTTCCGTATTTTTACGGAAATTTTTCGCTATAAATTACAGAAAATTTTTCGTTTTCCTGATTAAAAACGGAAATTTTTCTGTAATTTATGGGGAAAAAATTCCGTAAAAATACGGATATAGTGCTGGCGTCTAGATTGCCAGTAGAATCTCCATTTTTTAGTCCGTTTTTTTACAATGTTTGCCAGGAACCATCATATTTTGGTTTGTGATTATAGCACATTCGCGTAGATTAAGAAATGTTTGTATTTTTTTTTTTTCAGAATGGAGTGGAAGAAGTGACTATGTATATTCTTCCATTACGTTGGAGACGACCATTAATGGATTTTTCTTGATATTATTTTCATATTTCATAGGAAAGTTTATTGAAAATTATCAAACAGCATATTTATTTATACTTTGTCTTTAAAATAGCATGTTAATATAAATATATATGTGACATGATATGTTTTTAATCTTATAGACAGTATAATAACATGAACTTTACATTATACACCGAACATAAGTTATTTATATAAATTTAAATAACTTTAATTCTGAAATAATTTTTTGCAAATTATTTGAGCATAATTTAACTGAAGACAGTAATATTTTGTTAAAATCGGGATAGGGTAAAAAGTAAAAATTTTGTAAATGTTCCAAAAAATAAATTGCTTTTCTGCATGAAGTGTTTGAATAGCATTCAATGATTAACAAGTTTCTAATGAATTTCTACCTGTACTTTTCTTATTTATCTAATCTACTTTGATGTGTTGACTTTTCTCCATGACCTTATTGATGAAAAACTTGTTCTGAGTTTCGGAATTTACTTTCAGAAAGCAGAGATATATAAAAATCTCCAGTTCTGTATTGTGTTAATTAACCCCTTAACAGTGACATTTGTTTTCTTACAAAAAAAAATAAAAATAGGCTGGGCACCACTTTTTCCATACTAAAATATTTACCTTACTTAATCGAAAAATATCTGACAATCAATAAAGATAAATTTGCAGTTACAAATTAGTGGTATCAAAATGCTTTTAATAACGAAGCAAGCAAAGTGTTCATGCCCGAATCCAGTTCGGGCCACACTGTTAAGGGGTTAACGCACTGTACGATTTGACAAGAGTAATCAAAGATTCGTAATTTAAGAAATCTTTAAAAATATTATTAATGAATTCTGAACAAAAAAAAAAAAAAAAAAAAAAAAAACTATTTAAAGTTAAAAAATAATATCAGTGATACCTGTTTCTTTATTTTATTCTCATATTCTACCAAATTTATTTATTTTATAGATATAAATTTATTTGTTTTCTAGAAATATGCAAAGATATAAAGAGTCATGGATAACATGGAAAGTCATAAGACGAATTGCAATATTCCACCTTGAGGCACTATTAGTTCTAATTCCAGTTACCAAGAAGAATTATAGGCTCTCCCATTTGTAAAAAAGTGATGTATTTCAATGAATGGGGTGGCAATTATTGAAAGCATTCGCTGGCGATGACTACGGGGTTTCAGATAAAAAGTACTCAGGGATTTAAATAAAATGTGTGTGCGTTTTTAAACTTGTAACATCTGTATTATTATTATTTCTCAACTATTTATGTGAATCGACGATGTATATTTTATCGGTTCAAATATTTCGTGTCAAAAGTTAGTCTCTTAATACTATAAGCAAAATATTTTCTTTGAGAAACACACTATAAAAAGAAAATAAATGGATTATAAAATAACAAAAGAAATGCATTTGTTCATTTAAAATAGTCAATTTTTAAATTAACACCCACATCTTAATTGGAACATTATATATTTTTTAATTATTATTTCTTAAATTCCTTTACTTCAACTTTTCATTATAAAATAACTGTTTTTAATTTACTTAATTGCTGTGCATTTTTAAACTTGTAACATCTGTATTATTATTATTTCTCAACTATTTATGTGAATTGATGATGTATCGTTTATCGGTTCAAATATTTCATGTCAAATGTTAGTATCTTAATACTGTAAACAAAATATTTTCTTTGAGAAACACACTATAAAAAGAAAATAAATGGATTATAAAATAACAAAAGAAATGCATTTTTTTCATTTAAAATAGTCCATTTTAAATTAACACCCACATGTTAATAGAACATTATTTTTTTTTAATTTCTTAAATTCCTTTACTTCAACTTTTCATTATAAAGTAACTGTTTTTAATTTACTTAATTGCAAACATATTTTAAACATATTTTTTTCTCTGGAGCTAATAAAAAATATGTAATGCATTTCTGCAAATTGCGTTGAACTTTCACATTAAAAACTGGCGAGGTATAAAAGAGAATATTTAATTAAATAACTGCGAAGAGTCTAGTTTTCGAAGTTTAATCATTTTTTTCTTCAAAGAATATTTCTGTTTAAAAAAAATTAAATGGGTTTTACAATATATATCAGATTTAATTATATTTAGAATTAAATGCAGGTGATACAAAAATGCTAAATGGAAAATTACACATTAAAGAAATTTATTCTTTTTTTTTAATCTTTTTTTTTAAATTTATAACGACTAAAACTGATCTAAATAATAGTTTTGGAATATTATTAAATAATTTTCTTAAGCAAATAATTTTGAAAACAGAAAATGTTATTTGATAAAATTTAAAAGAAATAAATTTTTATATAAAATTAAAGGCAATTTTAAAGGTCTTTATTTATTTAATATATTAATATATTTTCGTAGTTTGTTATGACCTTTAGACAGTCTCTATCTGTAAGAGTTAGTTTTCAGTAAGTTAATCCTTTTTAAAATAAAGTAAATCAAACTGTGCATGTAAAAACGGACAGATGTTTCCTCAGTGAAAAACAAATATACAACCATAAAAAAATATATATATACAATAATCTCTTATAGACCGGAAGGAGGCAGCACTTCATTCAGGTGCAAGATTCGTAGGTCCCCAGCCATGTCCCAAGTATAAGACATTCTAGCGGAAGAAGGAACGCATTTAAAACAAAGTATCCTACATGAACAAATTGAGATATAGGTCTTCTGGATGTTATCAATTCTCAATTAAACAATTTAAAGTTCAGCAAAGCTATTTCACATACGAACATGTTATTATTTTGTTACACTTGCACGTATAAATTCAGTTACGCAATTTAAAATGTTTAATTGATAACACATGCCTGCACAATTGAAGTTTTTGAAAAATACAAGAGAAGTTTTCGCGGATTCTTATGTTATTTGGTGTGCTGATTTCGAAAATGACCTCCATTTTGTCCCTTTTTTATTAGAGCAATTACCTCATCGAGTTCACGGCTGAAATTCCAGAATTAGGTGAAACTTCATTCGCATATTAAAACGCATTCGGTCTGCCAAATCCTATCTTTGAGGAAAACACCTAAAAACCCGATTTTAGCGGTTCACCCGTAGGTATACCATTGTGTTTTCCTGTTCCCAGTCCTCCATGTTTTCATACCTTTGGGTGCAGGAAAACACAATGGAAAACCCACAAGTTAACCGCTAAAATCGGATTTTTATGTGTTTTCCCCCAAGATATAATTTGGCAGACCGATTGCGTTTTAATACGCGAATCGAGTTATTCACGCGAGTTAACTCGTTAATCGAGAATTCCACCAAGATATGGCTATGCTACCCCCTCTCGGTTTATTACGAGTTATTAACGATTCCAAAAGGCTTTAAAAAACCCTAAAACGAATACATTTTGAAGATTTAAAATATGATATATAAAGGCATTCTTTTGCTGGTACTGATTTTCTTAAATGTATTCGAGTAGTTTCTATAACATACAATTAATTTTTTGTACTCCACAATAGAGGTTTTTCGGATGATATCAATTCCGAAGTAAACATTTTATGTAAGGTGTTTTACAGACAAATATTATAAATTAACAACAAAATCATTAACCCATACAGTACCAAAAATTGAAAAAAAAAATATATAATCCTAAATATGTGATTTTGAAAGCCTATATATACACATAAAATGAAACAAAACGTACCAGACGTTTATTAATTTAATCGATATAGGCTGTCATTAGGCATATTAGGCATAGTCCAGCGTTACATTTTTCACAGATAGTTCATGGTTTTGATGCACAGGTTTTTATCTGGTATCTTCTTTGACCGTTTTCTTGGCTTTTAACGATAACGTGTTCATTTTTAAGCTTTAGATATACTTCATCAACCTGTTGAACACACAATTTTCTGGAAAATGGTTGCTTTTAAATAGAAACTCCCAAATACGCATATGTTGTATGAATAATCAAATCAAACAGTCTCAGACTGTCATCACTAAAAAGCTGATTTAGATTCCTTAAACAATTAGTGCTGTTTGAAACGCAATAACAAATAAAAGCCATTACTATTTTCCCCTTTAATTTAAGTAAAATAAGCTGCTGATTCGCATTTTTTCCATTTGGGATTTGCACAATATTCTTCCTTGTTATTAGAAACTAAAATTTCAAACATGACTGCAACCTCTTTTGGTTGTACTTTATCACACATTTTTTTCTTCTATCGTCTTTGTAGATGAATTCTCATTTCTACAATGCTGGAGATAAAATTTCATTAATTCAGTATCTATGTCAACTGAATCACTGTTGATCATTGTCATCTAATGTGCACAAAAAATCCAAGGCTTAAAAATTTAAGTGACATTTAAAATACTAGCATCAAAATAATTTTATAAAGAACACAAAAGTCAATGATAGAAAAACGAGAAAAATTAGGTTTGTTTCCATAAATTTTAAAATACAAACTACATTCATGAGCTGCTGTTTGAGGGCAAATTACTTCCGACACCTCACACCTGTCTGACATGTGATGCGCGCATGTCAAACAGACTGTTAGGCGCCTATGTTAGCTGTAGTGTAGCTTAGTGTAGTTTGGAATGTAACAGAGAAAGTAAGGATTACCTCCATTACTAACCGATTTAGGGGTTAAGTAACTAACTGGGTTAGGTGGTAGTGAATTGTTCTGCCGTTTTATTTTCAGCACAGTTAAAAAGGCAAGGAAAATTTATCACCTACATTTTTTTTTTCTTTTTTTTTTTTAACCTGTATAAAACTGTGACATAATACCTCAATAAATTTACATGTGTATTTTTCCTGGAGCTCAAAACTTTAAAAAACTTGTGTACCGAAAATAAAAATCTGAAAAAATTGCCATTTTATAAATTTAATAAAAAATGTCTAGGAATAATTTAAACTTCTGATAAAGACAATATATATCGGGAAATGACTAATGAATGATAAATCGTCTTTAAAAGTAGACTATATTTCCAATAGTTTGGTACCAGTAACTTTCTTCTTTTATAAATCGTTGCAGAGTTAGTGCATATACTCGTATGTCAACATCTCTTAATTATTCCGGAGTCTGATCGAAGACAAGCATGTTTTAAACCGGAAAAAAAAATATATAAAATATATATCTATATATATTCTTTCTATGAGCTATGTTTTAAATTTCATTTTGAAATTTTTACTTAAATAAAATTTCCGGTTGAAAACATGTTCATATCAGGTCAAACTCAGTAATAATTGCCGAAATGTCAGTGAAGGCTTACTGTTGAGACACGAAAAGTTTTGGTTTCCGCTAGTCTGTCCGTTAGTTTGTCTGTATGTTCCGCGATAACTGCCGCAAAAAGCATCCGATTAGCTTGAAATTAAGTGGGTATCTTGGAGAAGTACCCGGATTTAGCTGTATAGTTCTTTGTTATATTTTGTTCAGTCGTTTGGCAAACATAGAATATTTTATTTTGCGACTTAATGCTTTCCTATAGCAATTCAGACGATTTTTCCATTTTTATTTGTTGAAAGGAAATGGCTCATATGATTGAAGGATTTAAAAGGTAAATTATGGATAATGAAATTTACTAATTAGAACCATGCATTATTCATATCAGTTTGAAATTTTATGAATACATTTGTCAGAGTTTTTAAATTCGGTGTATAACTTATGGAGGGATTTTATATATGTGTTCCAATAATATCAAATATTTTCATTTACATTTTTTTTAAATTCACATACTTCATTGTTTTAATTTTCTTTTAACTGTTGCCTAACAACGGAACTACACCAAAATATATCGTAAATGTGAAAGTATGTGTAATTGTTTGGAGTCAAATCAACGTCAAAAGGGATGAATTAAAGGCTTTTGCATCTTTACATATAGATGGAATTTACCTCAGAAATAAAGAAAGGCAGTGCTCGATTTATTTTCTTCAAATATTTTTCTTTTAAATTAAAAAGTTCATTATTTTCATAACGAGTAAATTGACAATTTGCTATAAAATTTAAAAATAATTTTATTTACAGTTGCCAAGAAAATCAGATCCGGAATAATAATTTATCCTAAATAGATACATTTGATTTGAAAAATTTTCATGTGCAAGAGGAAAATGAAATAAAAAATAGACATGAATACGTCGCCATACTGAAAATAAAACAAAAATATGAAAAGAAGGTGAATTTGACATCATATATCAAAAATAAAACGAATATCCTTTGAGGTTCAAATAAAAGGGCCTTGTGTTATGATATGAATTCTTATTATTAAAAAAATGTTACCACGGTTTATCGTCTGCACACGACTAACCGAAATGTTTAATTTTTAATCAAAAATTTCAATGCGACAAAAAAAAAATAAATAAATAAAATAAAAAAAAAATAAAAAATTGAAAAGCAAATAGATAGTAAATGTCGAAATTATGCACGGCAAAATTATCTCTGTCGAAAATGACGTCATTGTATCGGGAAATAAATATTTTCTTTCTTAAAAACCAAGCATTAAATTGTCTCAAAAAATAATTTTTGACGAGTCGCACTTCTTAATGCCGCCTCATTCCAGAAAATATGAATGAAAATTATTTTATTTTTAAAAGGAAATTACATTTTCGTTCATAAAACCTAAACTTTTAGCCTCAGTGTAATCAGATAATTGCCTCAGTGTAAATCATTTTTTGTCCTCCGATATTGGAAAATAAGTCTCGGAAGTGTAAAAAGAAATCTAAGATTTACAATGACCATTAGCGCAATCAATAAAAAGTTATATATGTAAATTTAATGAGACCATGGGGATTCAGGGGGGCGGAGCCCCCCTGTTGAAATCTACTTTATTATCTAAAAAAATAGTAAAATTAGTAGCTCATGAAAATTTCTAAATATCGTTACATAACAGCGTTTTTAATTTAACGCTTCTAATATCTAGAAACTTCGTATTTTTTTATTCTTATAAATAATTAAGTAATTTGAAAACATTAAATTGCGGTTTGCAAGAAATTGAATATTACCAATGTGTGTTTAAAATCAATGACTTGCAGAGCTGACGTTGAGGCTCCTGATCTGCAGATTTACTCGTTAAGAGACGTTGGTATTAGGGATAGGCATTATTTAACGTATTAGGATAAAAAAAAAAAAAACTGTTACTATGCTGGAACCTAATATTGAATTAATATGTTATCGAAAAGTCCCTGTTAATTAAATAACATATGGTTTTAAATGGCAGCGTCTTCATTCATTTTCCTTAATCAAGAATTCAATTTCGTGCCTCTAAAATAGAACTATATTCACTAAAAACGTCCTCAATTGATTCTTTTCAGATGTGTTTCCCTAGTTTGGCCCATCTTCACCCTCTAGTTATGGGCAACTCTGTTAGGTGTGTGGTGCTAAAAATTTATTTTGCATTTCGTAAATCCTTAATGCATGAATAGTAATGCCTTGCAGCACTAATCAAATGCCTTTTTGGCTTGGTGCCCGGTTCTGGGTCATCAGCATCACCATCACATACTTTCACCGATTCCGATGGCTCAAAGTAGATCATAAACGAAACACTGGCACAAATAGTAAATCAGGAAAACCTCTGAAAATTTCTAAGAAAAAAGCTCATGGCTGACATGTTTTGTACTCATGAATCGTATATATTGCCTTCATTTAGCATTTCCATAACAATAAGTCAAGTTCAACTTATAAAACCCAGCAAATTTTTGTCTAATTTTTGATCTGAGCAATTTTTTTTTCAACTAAAAATATATTTTCGTGTTTTTTTTTTTTTTTTTTTTTTTTGGCTTACTTCTATTTTTGAACGAGTGATTTTTTTTTTTTAATTTTGTAGTATATTTCAATTATGTTAAGTAAAGGATAAAAGCATTGATCCCCCCCCCCCCTTAAAATAATGTAGCGAAACACGAGTTCAGGTTCATTAAATTTATAAAAAGTACCATTTTGCAACATTTAAGTAAAATACATTTATTCATAATTTTATCTTTTAAAAATTTTAATTCTCGATTTTGAATAGAAAATCTATTTCCAAAAATAAGAAAACATTGTTCTGCTACATTCAAATAAAATCCATGAATTTATAATTTTTTATTTCAGTAGCGCATTTAAAATGGGTACATTAAAACTTCAATCGATTTCAACTGAAAGCAGGTGCAACAGTTGAAACAAACCACAGACCTTAATTCATTCTGAATTACGCCATCAGCAAATCTAGTTCTTAGCATATAAAAGGTTCTTTTATTGTTTAGTAAGCTTCTGAATAAACAGAGATACTATAACATCTTTCAATTATTTATCTGTTAAAATTTTCTGCGGTCAATATAACATTCGCTTCTTTTGAAACATTTGTTACGAAAGTGTTTTAAATTTAAAAGATACGCTAAAGGATAAATTTGTCTCAGTGATTACATTTGATTAAATGTGTTTATTTACGCCATGTTTTTTGGAATGAATAGAGCGTTTTGCGTTGGGCGGTTTATTTGACAGTTTTTACTACGTACTCACAGAGGTTTTTTAGGGGGTGGGGTGGGGGCGAGGAGGATTCTCGCACTATAAATTTTGTTTTTTGGCCAAGGTTTTTTTTTTTTTTTTTTTTTTTTTGTCATTGTTTTAATTTACTAAAAAAAAAGAAAGAATCCTATAATTTGTGAGAAAACTTAATTTTAGTACAGTTGTAATTAATTTGAAAAAACATATTTGTACGAATGAAATTTGTTTGGATGAATTGCATTTGATTAAAAGTATATAAATAAAATTGTTGTGTTCTTGTGAAATTAGCTTTGAGTATGCGTTGATAGATATGGATGCTATGAAATCGGGGATCAAATTTCTCTTTTTTAATACTTTCCAACGTAGTTGAAAAGTGTTTATGATTTCAGTTTGTCCGTCCATATGTCTGTCCTTGCTTTAACTCGCGTAAATATAGTCCGATTGCCATGAAATGGAAATATCTTATTTGGGTTTAGTATGGCATGTTCGATATTGTAAAGGACGTGCGTATAGAATTTTTGGTTCATATTACAGGGCCACTGAAAAGAATTCCTTTACATTACGGTCTATGGGGAAAAATTGCTTGCTATGTATTTTAATGATATTACAGTATTTAAAACATATTGAAATTGATATAAATCACTGAGCTGTACTACAAGGTTCTTGCTATAGAATAGGTATAGTGCATATAGGTAGGTATGCATAGAACTTATCGTTTATTTACAGGAACACACAAGAGTATTTGGATATAGAAGAAAATGAGCAATAATTGAACTGTTGAATCCACGAACAATAACTGCTAGAAGAGCGTTCTCAATTGTGGTATGCATTTTTAATTTAACTATTTTTAAAAAATTACTTGATGTGTATAAATTCTAGATCATATACAAGGTCGAACAACAGTTATCAACAACATTCGTTTATTGGCTGAAATTGCTGATCGAAATTTTAAAATGTATTATGCGTTTAACTTAACGTCCTTTTTGCATACTATATAGTATGCATACCTAACTGTAGATCATATACAGGGCTGCAAAAAAAATGGTATATTTTAACGACTATTCATGGTAATGGGAGAAATCGTGTTTTCAAATGCATTATGCGATTTCCAAATTGTTCATTAAGACGTGATCTTCCATTTTTGTAAATTTTGATGTTTTGTTATGGTATTCTGAATGGAAAGTGATTTATTTCATAATCTATGATGTATTCATGTTTTTTTTTTTTTTTTTTTTTTTTTTTTTTGGGATGCGGGTGCGGGTTAGAAATCGTGTTGTTAAATCTGTGTTAATTATTATACAGCGTGTCTCTTATCGTTTACCTATAACTAATTTCTAAACCTAACGGTTTAGAGGTATAGTTCCAATTGCAAAAATGTTTCATGTTTTGTTCTGCTTCACATAAAAATCGATTTACATTACAATAATTAATTTTTAAATAGATAAGAAATTACAAATTTTATACAATTTTAGTATAAGTTTTATTTAGAAAAAGTTTTCGCATGTTCTAACAAGTAAAACATCAAAAAGTTATTCTTTTACGATCAAAACTTACTGAGTTATGGTACTTAGAATTTTTGGAAAATTTTTAATGTTTTAATCACCATAAATGGAAAAACACGTTTTTAGTGTAAAAAAACGCTAAAAATGCATGGAATTCAAAGTATCGTATCTAGGTAAGTTTTTGTCTTGCAAAAATCAAGTTTTTAATCACAAACTAATTTTGATTCATCTCATTAGAAAACAGCATTTACAATTATATCAAAAAACTATTCCAAACATTTTGTTTAAAAGGCCTTCTAATTAAAATATCCGTTGATCATTAGTTACCTAATATAAAAATAACAGGTTGTTGAAACCTGTTACTCGTACAAGTGTGAAACGATGTAACCTGTTAACCAAAATTAACTATATTTTTTCTTGTCATTACTGTGCATTTATGTTACGATGTAATGTATAGTAATCATTATCGTACGCAAACCAGCACTTGACACTTCAATTTATAATATTCGAAATCGCTGATCGCACTAAATGACACGTCTATGGTACTTGCTTTTCATATGATATTTTTTTAAATTTATATAGATTAGAATAATGAAAGCAAAAAACTAATTTATAAATTCATAGTGATAAATATAATACGAGAATGACTTTCTTAATAATACTTGCTTATATATATATCTACCCTATATATATAAAATCCTAATGAAACGAATTTATGAAACGAATATATGAAACGCCTGAAATGTAACGAAATCGACTGATTAAACAACTGATTCGTCTCACGGTGATTTCACCTAAAAAAAGGAATACTTTGCGATGAAATTAACACCAAAAATCAATATTGATCCGCAGATTTCAAAACTGGTATTATAATTTTTAAATTCGAATTAGTTTTCGAAATATTAATTTTTTTCTAATTTTATATACATATTTCTAAATATGGCAACTCAAATTTTAATCAAACATATATATATTTTTTTTCAGATTTTAGAAAAGGTTACAATTTTAAACTAATTTGGCGAGAAGTCTGGCCTCCCTTAAATGGATGCTAAGAAATGTATCATGTTACTTTTATTCATAATTCAATATGTATTTCATTATCATTTTATTTAATACAAACAGTAGCATTTAAAATAAATGGCTTTCACTTCTTTATTTATTTAAACGAAATGAAAAGAAAAATATTAGGCACAGATGTCATATACGCACCGGGGTACCTAATTGGTGCTAAAATGGCATTATTTTGGTTGACATAGTAACCCGGCAATTGTTGCTTATTTAATAATAAGAGTTTATTTACTTTATTTCCTTTTTTTAAATTACATAAATTGTTTTGTGTTATAGTTTATTATTTTTTTGTTATTTTCCTTTAAAAATAAAAAAATAATAGAAAATAATTAAAAAATACGGTACTACTTAGTTATTCCATCGACCCATTTCGCCAAATTATATAAATCGCCAAATTATATAAATTGACATAATTTTTATTTTAAATAGCGAAAGAACAAAGAAAATAGTATAACATTAATAAATATACAAATAAAACGTCGAAATAAAAATCACTTGATGACGTAAAGACGTGTAACTTGCTTAAAGTCAGGTGAATGTGACATTTATCAAGTGTTATTGGCATTTAATCTTATAGTTTGGTGATATATTTTTGTTCGACTGGATAACTAAGTAGTACCAAAAATACATATGTAACTGGTATTCGAAAACGAGGATTTCGCCATGTTTTCGTAAAAAAAAATCACGCCAAACCGGGTGCGTATATGGCATCTGGCCAAATATTAAATTATGTAACAAACGATGACATTTAATTCCAACTTCAAAGCTATGTTATAATTTAACACTCGAAAAAAAAAATGCTAACTGGCGAGTTGAAAAATAGTTATTGGCGAGATTTGCACCCGGCTAGCGTAACAGTACCAATAATTCTTTGCGACAATGCTTTTATGTAGTATTATTCGGAAAAAAAAGATTTTTTTAATCGAAATGGAAAACTTTCGGCACAGATGCCACATACGGTCCCATATTGGCGCTATTTTTGTTTCTGACGCCAATGTCATATACGCAACGCGTACTTAACTGGCGCCATGGTATCGTTATTTTGCTTGATTTGATAAGCCGGATGTGTTTGTGTATGCTGTTGATCTTTTCCCCAAATTAGCGCCGGAAAAAAATCGCGCCAATATGGAGCCGTATATGGTATCTGGGCCAAACTTTCATATGAAAAGCGAAGGGATCAGAGCGTATTTATTTATGGCAGTTACAAGACTTGGACTATTATAATATAGATAAAATGATGGCGATAGAATAATATTTGACGACTTATCACCTGTACCTGACTAATATTAAAGTACCAAAATGGCACCAGGAATATAAAAAGCGAAGTGGTTCGCCCGGAACTCTTGATGATAGTGACATGACTTAGGCTATTGTTATAGAAATTGTTTTAAAATACTGGGAGACAAAGACTCTGTACACTTAATTCCTTTTATTTTTAGCTTCTTTTCAAACGTTTAACTGATCCTCTTTAATCAAACACGAAAACAACATTAGATGTCTTAACAGCAACTGATTCGGCCTTAAATTTTTGAAATCAAAGGAAATTGAATGGAAACCCGTTTACAGGGAGATCTGCATAGCTTTTTTCCGTATAATTCAATCTTCTATAATATTTTTTAAACCGATCAGATTAGTGTGTTTTTAGATTCTGCGGTGTCTGAACGGGGGTTTGCGAGCGTAGCTTGCAGGGGGCAGAGCCCCCTAGTATATATATATATATATACATACATACATACATATATATATATATATATATATACATACATACATACATACACACATATATATATATATATATATACATAAACCAGTATAAGATTATATTTATCCTGAATCAGCACCCCCCCCCCCCCCTCACAGAACAAGAAAAATAACTATGTAAACATTAAAACTATAACAAAAACTAGGAAAAAGTAGGCTGCGGCCTCATCGGCAGTGGGTTATGTTTCAAAAGCAGCCGAGCATTCGATAAAATATGCATTAGTGGCAGTGGGTTTCGGCCAGAACAGTGATAGCAGAATCAAATTTTAACATTCGATGGCTATTATCACATGCTCTCTGGCCGAAACCCACTGCCACTAATGCATATTTTATCGAATGCTCGGCTGCTTTTGAAACGTAACCCACTGCCGATGAGGCCGCAGCCTATTTTTTCCAAGTTTTTGTTATAGTTTTAATGTTTACATAGTTATTTTTCTTGTTCTGTGAGGCGGGTGTGTGTTGGTTCAGGATAAATATAATCTTATACTGGTTTATATTTAATTTATGTGTTTTACTGCAGCTGTTTGGCGCATTTTACATGAATTTATTTTGTTTTCTGTTGATGATTGCTATACTTTATGTTTATATATATATATATATATATATATATATATATATATATATATATATATATATATATATATATATATATATATATATATATATTTGTATAGAATAAAGTTGGGCGATGATGAATTTCTTGGCATTTTTTACACATTTTCAAAAGATATTAAGATGGCAATTTCCTTAGATAAAAATAGAGATTCTTCTGAAACATTTGAAATAGCTCTTTTACCTGTTTTTCAATACTGGAAACCGATAACAAATAACTTACATGAGTATTGTCTTATACAACATAAAATAAAGAAAATAATATTTGTTTGTCCATTGTTATCTGATAGTATCGTTGTTCTCATTTAATATATAAAATGATTTAATTGCATTTTTAATGTAAATCGTTACCAGTACGGAATATGTTTTTTTATGCCAATCACTATAGGGAGATATGTATACGTGAAAAGGGGCAAATTTTGTTATTCATTATTTATTGTAAATCCAATGATTAACTAGCAAAAGACATGCTTTCTTTAGATTCGCGAAGCATTATTTGATAAGATAAAGATTTGAAAGTAACAATATTTTTTTTTTATTATTTTTGAGTCTTTATTAAGCAAAAAGGTTATTTTATGTTTTGGCACATTTTAATTTTAGAAATGTAAATTCAACCAAATAACTAAGAATTTCCTCGGAATTTTTTATTTATGATATAAGACTGGTATAAATAAAAATATTTTCGAAGCAAAATTTTAGAAAATATTTTTAAATTTTCAACTAAATCTCTTTTAAAGATGTTTTTACATCTTCCAATAGCCTCTGGTGTTTTCTCAAATGGTTTGAAATAGGCATGTTTCCAATCTTTGTCATTCACATCAAATAATCTTTGATAGCAATCTTAGAATAATATATTCGAAGAGAGCATGAAGACAGTTACTTCTTCAAAATCCTATTTTCTCGAGAAACATTTGAAATTTCTCTCGTTGATACTAAGAATTATTAACTTATTATATTATTGTTATTATTCAACCTTCGAATTGGAATAACTCTTTATATAACGAATTTAACAATTAATTTTATTTGTTAACAATTCTTTTGCTGCCACTTTACACAAAAAAATAATAATATAATTCTTTCACGATGCGTAAATATCGCATGCGTAAATGATTTCACATAATAAGAATAAATTGTGTATTTGAATTCTTAACACTGAAAAATACGTTTATAATTGAATGTAAATAATTGCATTTCACAAATTTTAATTCATTAAAAATATGATATAATTTTCATAAAAAAGGTATTTTAAAAATGTCATAAATGAAAGCGAGAAACTATTATATAATTAAAAGGAGTTAGCACCAAAATATGCACCATTTCTAACCAATTTTAATAAAGTATCCCATTAAATTGTATATTATCCTCGTAAATAACATATACTTTTAATATAAGAAAGTTCAATGTTGTTTTACGGTTTGAAGCATACATTCTACAATTATTTTCAATATTTAAAATATTCCATCTTCGCAAAATGCAGATATATAGTTCCCTTGCCTTATTTAAATATATATATACTAGGGGGCTCTGCCCCCTGCAAGCTACGCTCGCCAACCCCCGTTCAGACATCGCAGAATCTAAAAATCTAAAAATCTAGTGGGTTTTAAAAATATTAGAGAAGATTAAATTATACTGAAAAAGGTGCGCAGATCTCCCTGTAAACGGGTTTCCATTCAATTCCCTTTGATTGCAAAAATTTAACGGAGAATCAGTTGCTGTTAAGACATCCAATGTTTGTTTTCGTTTTTGATTAAAGAAGATCAGTTAAACATTTGAAAAGAAGCTAAAATAAAATGAATTAAGTATTCAGAGTCTTTGTCTCCCAGTATTTTAAAACAATTTCTATAACAATAGCCTAAATCATGTGACTATCATCAACAGTTGCGGGCGGAACACTTTTATTTTTATACTCTAGGTGCCATTTTGATACTTTAATGTTATCCAGGCACAGGGGATAAGTCGCCAAATATGATTCTATGACCATCATTTCATCTATATTATAATAGTTCAAGTCATCATATTGGCGCGATTTTTTCCAATGCCAATTTGGGGAACGCATTAACAGCATAAACAACAACATACGGCTTACCATATCAAAAAAATAACGATACTTTGGCGCCAGTTAAGTACCCCTCGCGTATATGACATTGGCGTCAGAAAAAAATCGCGCCAATATGGGGCCGTATGTGACATCTGTGCCGAAAGCAAAAAAAAGCCGGGTGCAAATCTCGCCAATATCTTTTTTTTAATTCGCCAGTTAGCATTTTTTTTTTATTGTTCGAGTGGTAAATTAATACATTGATTTGAAGTTTAAATTAAATGTCATGGTTTGTTACATAATTTAATATTTCGCCAGATGTCATATACCGCATGTTTGGCATGATTTTTTTTTTTTTTTTTTTTTACGAAAATTTGACGAAAACCTAGTTTTCGAATACCAGTTACATATGTATTTTTGGTACTACTTAGTTATCCCGTCGACAAAAAAATCTATCGCGAACTATAAGAATAAATATCAATAATGGTTGATGGTAAATGTCACATTTACTTGACTTTTAGCAAGTTACACGTGTTTACGTCATCAAGTGATTTTTATTTCGACGTTTTATTTTTATATTTATTAATGTTATACTAATTTATTTGTTCTTTCGTTATTTAAAATAAAAAATTTTTCAATCTGTACAATTTGTAGAGAGTGGTTTGGCGATTTATATAATTTGCGAAATTGGATGACGGAATACCTACTACATTGTACCGTATTTTTTAATTATTTTCTATTATTTCCAAAAGGAAATAGCAAAAAAAAATAATTAATTACTATAGAACAAAATAATTTATATAAATTTAAAAAAGAAATAAAACTAAATATACATTTATTATTAAATAAACAACAATAGACGGGTTACCATGTCTATCAAAATAATGCCATTTGTGCGCCAATTAGGTACCCCGGTGAGTATATTACATTTGTGCCTAATATTTCTCTTTTCGTTTTGTTTATTTAAAAAAAAAGAATTGAAAGCCATCAATTTAAATGTTTCATTTTTAAATGAAAGTTTTGTCTTTAATAAAATGATAACGAAATACAAAAAAAGCATTGTTCTTAGCACAAAGGAGGCCAAACTGTCGCCAAATTAAATTAAAATAGTAACCTTTTCTGAATAACGAAAAAAAAAATTCTGTTATGATTAAAATTTCAGTTGCCATCATTAGAAAAAATGTATTTAAAATTAGAAAAAAATTAATATTTAGAAAACTAATTCGAATTTAAAAATTCTAATACCAGTTTTGAGATCTGTGGATCAACACGGATTTTTGGGGATAATTTCATTGCAAAGTATTCCATATCTTAGGAGAAATCGCCGTGAAACAAAATCAGTTGTTTAATCAGTCGATTCAAAGAATCGATACATTTCAGGCGTTTCATATATTCGTTTCACTAGGATTTTATATATATAGGGTAGATATTTAATGAAAATATTTGATGCAACGATAATATTTCACGTACTTAATCCTTCATGACTTTATTTATATTTACTGATTCGATGATTTTTATTTACAGCACGAAGTACGCAGGTTTCATTGTCGTTTACAAAAATAAATCCGTAGAATGGAAAAATGTATTCAACAAAATAATAAAAATATGTTTTTTTTTTTTTTTTTTTTTTTTTTTTTTTTTTGTCTTTTTTTTTTGTCTTTTTTTGTTAAATCATTCGATAAGAAAATAATATTGTCAGAATCTACAGGTCATAATTCATTTCTATCAAGTCCAGACAATATTTCTTTCCTTAATTAAATTTAAAAAAACAGTTTTTGAAATATTATTGCGGAATAATGAAAATATATTTTTTTATTTAATTAATCATGATTATATCTATAAATAGTAAATTTGCAGATGAGGAGCCTCAACGTCAGCTCTGCAAGTCATTGCGTTTTAATCTCACTTTGCATAAAATTCTACGTCCTTCAATCCGCATTTTACTATTATTCTTTTAATTACATAAATATTTATAAAAATATAAAATTCTTGGAAGGTTTCGGATATTAGAAGCGATAATTTATACACAGTGTGCAAATGATATTCTGAAATTCTGACGAACGGCTTAGTCTGGTATTTTTTTAGATGAAAAAGTAGGTTTACCTTCATTGTTTCATTAAATTTAAATAGTAATTTCCTAATGATTGTGCGAATGGTTATAGTATAGCTCGGATTTTGTTTTACACTGAGATTTTTTTAGGATAAGCAATAGTTTAAACAAGGGGCTAGTAGGCGCAGTTTTTAGTTATTGATTTTTATTAAGTTTTTGTTTAAGTTTTTTTATGAAACTTTAACTGTACTTTTAAAGAACAGGCATCGGCTATAAATACCCGAAGTTTTGAGTTTGTAGCTTTTGTAATTTATGTTTAGCGGAAGCCGAAAGTAAAAGGAAAATTGTGCACCAACCTACCCCGTCACGATTACCAGTAAGTTTAAACAAAGGCGTTATCGCCGTACAATGTAAATTCTAAATTATACAGACCTAAAAATAATGAATAAAACATTAACATTGAGTAACTTCTAACCTACTCGATATCATCATCTGAGTTACAGTTGTCACAAATAAAAAATCGAGTGTCACCATTTGGGAAAGCCTCGTGTGCCCAAAATCTTGCATTGCACCCACTTTTCTCGGTGTTTTCTGTTTTTCAAGCACACCAGACACCGAGCCAATTTGCCCTGTGTGCAATGAGCCTACTAGCCCCATAATAAATATCTTCACAAAAGGGAGACGTAACCATCTAAGAATAAATAATCCAAGTAAATCCCATATGGGGTAGGTACAGCCAATCATGCACTAATAAAAACTGCACAAGTTAATTCGCAATTATTAAGATAAGTATTAGAAATTAGAAAAAGAATGAAGCAACAAAAAATTACTTATGAGTGCAAAAAACAGAAAAATTGTAATAAAAGTCTACTGCACGTAGGTAATTCTACAAAACTACAATGAGGATTGTAAAAATCAAGAAGAAATGTACTGTGTGACTGGTTACACAATCTATCCACTAACAGGTGATTTATGAGGACTGCGCCTACTTACCCCTGTAGCCAACTAGCCCCTGTCTCCCCTAAGTAAAATTAATCAACCTTGAAGCACATATTATAATCGAAAACGTTCTTCAGCAATCATCCCTAATAGACAATACTTCGGATACAGTATTGTACACAAATTCTTTTATGTGACCCTGTAAATGAATGGTAATTGTGATGCAAATCACATTCAATTGCAAGATTCGTGTAGAAAATCTCGGTAATGTACATCAATTTCATAACGTTTGAAATGGTGCAATACAATTAAAATACATTGCGAACAGTTTTTACCGAAGATCTGCATTATATAACAGACTTCTTTTGTTTGACATTGTAAAATATGATACATGCTTTGCACCCTTATACTTCAGAACGAATGTTTTAGTGCATCTCAGAAATCAATATCAATTTTACTATGTTTGAAATAAAGTACCATCATTAAAATACGCCGCAAAATAATTTTATGTATAGACCATAAAAAATGAATATTTTTGAGTTCCCAGTACGCGCGCCGTAAATGATACACATAAGATATTTTATGTTAACATTGTTCTAGTGCACGCTAATAATGTATATAAATTTCACTGCGCTTAAGATTGTGTAACAATATCGAAATACGCCGCAAAAGATTTTTCCCGTAGACCATAATGTAACGGAATACTTTAGAAAATCCCTATAATTGAGCAATGTATTCTACACATTTTATTTTCAATACCGGACATAATATGCAAACCACAGTATCGTATATTAATTATACGTAATTCAGATTATATTTACGCGAGTTAGAGCACGAACAGACAGACGGCAGGCAGCAGACAGACAAACAGAAGTCATAAACACTATTCAACTATGTTGAAAAGTATTAAAAAGCATTTATATGCGATTAAATGTACTTTTTATTACTTTTAGCATGTTGAAAAATTACTTTAATTAGATCCTAATATACTCGCTAGGAACAACATATTAAAATTACCCAGAATAAGCACATTTGGAGACATTTAAATCTACTGGATAATCATTGCTTATCGTGAACACAATTAATTGCAAAAATCGAATCCATTGGGCGCTGCAAAATATTTTTGTGATAGCCTTTTAATTGTATGTACATTCAAATTAAAACCGTAATATATTAACTTAGTTCATATTTGACGCAAAGCTAGATTTAAAACCATACGTATTAGTACTAAAGATTAACTAATCTTTCATTTACCTCAGCCAGATTTCGTTTTTAATATTTCGTATTTTAGATTATTTGAATAATTTTCTTTATAGGCTACGAAATGCAGTCACTAGGTAACGGACAAAAGAAAAAGCATAAAATGAAATATGTATCATATCAAACATGTAAATTGCTGAAACAAAATATTTTATATTATTGGAAACCATGTAGAAAGTTTAGTTAAAAAGTATACACATGATTTAAAAAAAAATCTGAAAAATATATCCACAAAAATTCAAAATAATAGAAATAATTTAAAATCCTTATTTGGACATTTTTGTATCCATAAATTAACTTTTAAATCTATTAATTAAATGTGCCATTTTGTTTTAACAAATGGAAATTTGAAAATCGTCCAACTTGCCATAGAAAAGCATTATGAAGCAAAATAAAATGTTCCATATTCTCCGAACGAATGAACTAAATTTAACCAAAAACTATACAGCTCCATACTAAACAGAGTCCAGATACCTCACGAACATGCCCAATTAATTTCAAGCTAATCGGATACTTTTTGCGGGAGTTATCACGGGACAGACAGGCAACAGACTAATAGACGAAAACCAAAATTTTTCGTATTTCCACAGTAAGCCTTCACTGACGTTTCGGCAATTACTGACTCCATGATTTATTTTTTCATCTGAAAATATACGTGTTTCATTTTTTTATTTGCAAAAATGCATCGGTAATGGAAAATCATGTAAAATAAATTAATTAAAATTATAAATATTTTATGTTTATTCTGTAAAAAAGAAAAGAAAATATGTGCAAATCTACAGGTCATAATTTATTTTTATGTTTAATTTCAAGTCAAAATACTGAATAGTTTGTTTTTTGTAAAGTGTACGACAAAATGTAATTTGTGTAGCCTAGTAGAGGATTCGCTTCGCTCATCCTAATAAAAAAATATATAAAGTAATATATGAATAAATAATACAGTATTTATTATTTAATTAAACCAGTACAAATATATTTATGTATTTTGTCATTGCAGGACATACGCGAAGATACAAAACAAAATTGCAAGGAGCAAAAATATAAATTATCTTTATTTGAAAAGAGTAATGTAGACAAACTTTGAGAAGTAATGCTAAATTTTATTAAAATGCATTATTTATATGACATTTATGTATGGAAATTTCGAAATAAGGTTTTTACTAAAATTAAGTGAAAATTTAAAACGAAGTACCATGTTTATAACAAAAAAATCTGAAAGAAAAAAAACTTATTTTAAATGCCTTGTTTAAAGAATAAAACAAAGTTATATAAATCCATATATACACACACATGCTTTTACGTTCATAATGCCAGTAAACACTGAAACTGCATACAATCCAAACATAATTACTCGGAATTTTATTCTCGGGAAAAGATAGAAGTTTTACTCTTTTACTAATTATGAAAACGGAATATTTTACTAACCATAACATTGTAAAACTAAAATCGCGTATGAAAATTTTAATATTGTAACTCTTTAAAAAGATTTTTTTTACACAAAATGAATATATATATGTTTAAAAACAGCATTTCAAAAGGAATATCGAGAATAAAACAATACTTCTAAAATTAACAGTTTAGAAAATTTCTATACTATAGGGGAGACTAGGGATGGTTGACCCATTTTTTACAAAATGTTTTTTTTTTTTTTTTTTTTTTTTTTTTTTAATATATATTATTATTAGACGTAGAATAAAGTTTTATGCATCATTGTATTCGTTGTTCAATCAGTTATCAAAATAAAATTGCGACATAAGTGTAATATATAAGGAATTTGAAAAATTATTGATTTTTTAATCAGAAAATAATGGGTCAATGCTCCCCACATATGGGAGGGTTGACCCATTTTGTTTTATATTGAAATATTTGTAAGATAAATAAATTCAGTAAAATATATATATGAAAATAACTTTATGCTAGATGCTTTAATTATTATAACATATATATATATATAACATATATATATATAACATATAACATATATATATATATATTGAAAATATGCTGCTTAAAAAAAACCTGTTTAGACGGAATCGCAAGTCACAGGAGAAGAATTTTGTTTTAAATATGATTTTGTCTGAGCAGGTATAATTGTACAGCAGGGGAAATGAAATTTTAATATTTCATACAGTATTCTGTTAGAGACAGGTTCCGTTTTCATAGTATATCATGTATTATTATATTCGGATTTATAAGCCACTGTCCGGCTTTTTTTTTTTTTTTTTTTTTTTTTTTTTGTCTCCTTGTCCTACTTTCCGTGACACTCGTTCTGACATCTCTAGTTGTCACATAGTTTAGCTTCATCTCCCTGTATTCATCCTGGTGAGATTTGTATACATACCTTCGTAAAGTTTTTCGATCAAGGTTATGTTTTTTTGTAGCCTTTGAGTCCTATTTGCTTTTTAGCCCTTGACTTATCATAACATGTTTTAACCCTTTCAGGGGCGAAGTACTTTCAGTACTAAAATGTTGATATAAATGACTGGCACCGGAATTTACGAACAAATGTATTTGAAAATAAAAAAAGGACTATATTTCACATGCATGTTAAATGGAAAAGATGTTAGTAAAATCCTGGTGCTATGATGGCATTTGGGAATTAAAATTAAGTGGTTTCATAAACATCACTGGCCTTGATAGAGTTAAGACTGCTGCTTCCATACTTTCTAGTCCGTTCTAGTCTTTTTCACTGTTTTTATTTACCTATTGTAAGTAATATTTAAATGAAAAAAAGTTCTCTACGAACGTCCCCATTTCATTAAATTTTCTCTTACATTGTATACTATAACAATTTTTTACATCTTTCTTTAATCAGTTTTAAACATTTTCTTTTCCATTACCCCATTTATTGAGCTTTACAGAATAAACTTACATTTTTTTTTTAATATAACCATTAACCTTTCATTATGTACAGTGTATAATAAAAAGATTTCCAAAACCACTTAGTTAAGGGAGCCTTGAGCATCTGGTCAACCCTCTCTCACATAGACTGGGTCAAGCCTCCCCACATAGCTCTTTTCTAAACATTAGCGCGTTGTTATATTAAGCTTAACTTACTGCAAAATATTTATGAATGGAATGAAAGCTCGAAATTTCTGCATTACTTAAAACCTACTTACTTAAATTTCTATGTTATATTTTATCTTACAAAAGCTTACAAATTGTCTTTAAAAAACACAACTTTTAGGTTAAAAATGATTCACAATTGATTTTTTCCACACCAATTTCTGTTATCTGTATGAAGCAAACACTGTTGTTTGAGCATTCCAGTAGCTTTAGTTGACTCCTATTGATAAAGCTTTGAATTTTTTTTAAATATGAAAAATGATGGGTGGTTCAAACCTCCCGTATGGTCAACCCTCCCTAGTCTCCCTTACATCTTGCGGCCTAAATCCATAGAATAGCTGTTTCTAAAATTAGCCGACTTTCGAAAATCTGATGTATTCTATATTAAATAAATCCTACTTTGGCTGGAAATTTTTCGAAGTGGCTGGAATTCTACGGACAAATTTGAACAGCCTGACCGAAAGCTGTAGGGTAGTTGACACCGGCTTACGCATGCATGCATTCTACGTATTTGTATAATATTTTATTATCCTACTGCCAAGAAGTGTTATGTGTTTGAAGCGTATCTGGGTATGTGGATTTTTTATACCCTCGAAACATCCCAACGGCCGGATGTATTTTAATGAATGAAGTCGCTACCGATTCGTCTTAACCGTCCGATGGTAATAGGCTACGTTTTGTTTTTATAAATGCCAAAAGGCGGCCACTAAAATACAAAATGGCGCTAGAGACGAAAAAAAAAATGTAATCACTATACTGAATGGCGTATCATTGGATAGGTTTTTCAAAATGAAGACGATGTTTCATTGACTATTTTACAGTCAGAAGTTCCGTTTAAATATCACACAACCTGGAAGTTGTGTAGGTAGGATATCTAGCTTCACTACAACTCAAACCTCCATAGACATCCATAAGTCTATTTAAAACAGTGTTTATAGATAGAAACTAACAAGTAAACATAACTTAAAAGTCATCAATACAGGTAAATAAAAAAATAGGTAAGTAATATAAAAAATAGTTTCACATTGATGAGAAATAATTAATTAGTTCGCTTTTTACGCAGTCGGTTTATTTTTTATTTTTTTAATTTATTTTTTACTTATATGAATATTGTACACGGGACTCTATAATAATTTCTTGTCGCCTTTTATTTTGAATAGAGTTTTAAAGATTTAAATAGCAGTTAGAAAATTACATGTAATCTATCCTTATTATTATGTTTGTCTAAGAGTTAATGAAAGACTAATAATACATGCTAACCCGTCCTTCATTGCCCGCGTCCGCAATTTTTCAAAACTACCCTCGAAAGATTAAAACCTCGATTCATAGTAAAATTTCAAAACAAAAACAAACAAACAAACAAAAGAATATATCAAAATGATCCCCCGGGATTTGCTCCCGCTGAACTCAACAACGTTCTAAGCTGATTTTTAGTTTTTTTCTCTAAAAACCTTTAAATTATAAGGGGCTTCCATAAATTGTCATTTTTAATTTTTACTTTTTTTAGTTTCCACTTTTTATTGATGGCTTAGTTTTTCTTGGAAAACCACGAGATCGACCCTATTCTAAGGACAAAAGAAGCATCAAAATCTAAGCATTTCTTCTAAATCTACTTGTTGACATTCATTAAGTACAAACACCTTCGCTGAAAGCCAGATAATAGAAACTGTTGATTTGTGGAAAATCCCATATCATTCAGGTGATTTTAGAGAGCAACTAAGAATTCGCTCACTATATTGCCGATATCTTTTTTAATTTTCGGGATATTTGACTCGCCTTTTTTTTTATGTGTTGCTCAATACATTTGTCTATCAAATCATGAAAAAAAACGCATCTTGCGTGAATGCGCATATAAAAAATATTTCGTACAACTACTTATATTTCATCAAATATTTAATATATTTACATTCCAATTGCACTGTATTATTTCAACTGTATTTTGTGAGATTTTCTGAAACTGACATTAAATTTGGTAAAAAGCCCTGCATGATATAAACAGCAACAACAACAACAAATGCAAAAATGCTTTGATCTTTAAGAAAAACCCACTATACCTCCATTAATATACGTTGTAGTTTTCCACAAATGAACAGGTATATTGTACAATAATGATATATTCGTAAGCTACAGCGTTTGATCATTTCGTGCATTTTATTTTACAGAATAATTCCAAAAATTATAATTTTTCTTTGATTTTTCTTTTTTTTTTGTTGACCCCTAATTGTCCTTCTGATCAAATTGCGGTTTGATAAATATAAAGTCAAACATATTCCTCGTAATGCTAAAGTTCCAGAAGAATCTGTCTAATATATCTTTAAATATTCGACAAAATGTATAAAACTGAAAGTGCTCAGTGATTAATGACCATATAATTCATGTAATAAATTGGTAAGTTGGAATACTACAAAAGTGCAGTACAGAAAAAAAAAAATGTAATTACGCACTTTTAAAACAGTGCATGCCACCAGATAGTTACGAACAGTGATAAACCAAAATTGCGATATAAACGAAGGCATTAGTAATAATGTGCCTTTATGGAATTTAAAATGATCACCAGTCTACAAAAAATTAGTGTGTAATAATTTACCTCTTACAAGCCGATTAGTAATAATTTGTTATAATCAATTATATAAGTATATTTTGCTTTGAAGGTTTAATGTTCTGTACATTTAACGGTAGCATACCAACAATCAATTTGCTCCGTTAAGTTGTTCAATAAGAATTAATACTAATTCCAAATAAATGGTAATTTAGAAACTATTTTGAAGTTTTACGAGTTCGTATGATCATTCCATACACTCATTTCAGTATTCATTTAAAGTTTTCAATAAATCATTCTTAGTAAGCATTTACATCTTAAAATTAACCAACATCTCAAATCTCATGCTTCTTGTCTATCGGTCTACCACCTCTCTGGTAGAAGTGGCTCTAACGTACAACCCCTATGTTGAAACAGAAACTGTCACCATTAATTTGCCCTCATTAATTTTGAAATCGGTTTGGTATATCCTAATATTCCATAGAAATAGTAATACAGAATGTTTTTAAAGGCTTTTTAAGAACATTCGTTGTCCCTACTGCCAATACGAGGTGGTAGTGGCACTGTCAAAAAATATAGCCTGTGTGGAAACAGAGACTATCACCATTGATTCGCAACCATTACTTTTGTAATCGTTTTTTTATTTCCTGAGATTGCATAGATATCGCTATTTAGGACTTTTTAGTATGCTTTTCACTCCTTCACTTCTCTTCATCTCTTTTAAATTTCGAATTTATTTCCGACAGTTCTTAGAGGGCATTTATATTATATTTTTAACAACCATGTGATATTTAAAGTTTCTAGCCTCTTCAGTATCACAGAATTGCAATGTAGAAGTTTTTTGCTCCTGCAACCCCCTGGTGGTAGTGATACCAACATGAAATAGAGCCGATGTTGAATCAAAGGCTGTCACCATCGATTTCCAACCATTAGTTTTAAAATTTGTTTGGTATTTCATGAGATTCCGTAGAAATCGCAATTTAGAACGTTTTTAAGACGCATTTCGTACATTTTCACATGTTTTAAATTTCGATTAAAAAAAATGTTCTTCGACATTATTTATATCTTATAAGAAACTACCATTCCAAATTTCATGTTTCTAGGCCCTTCAGTAACACAAAAATCGGATTTTTAGAAGGTTTTTTCCTCCTGCAACCCCCTTTGGGGTGGTAGAACTATGGAGCTATAAAGATTAAAAGGAGAGGATATATCAAAATGAAGACGATGTTTCATTGACTATTTTACAGCCAGAAACTCCGTTTAAATATTACACAACCTGGAAGTTGTGTAGGTAGGATCTCTAGCTTTACTGCAACTCTAACCTTTATAGACATCTATTGCCTCATCAAAACAGTGTTTATAGATAGGAACTAAAAATTGAACACAACTTAAAAGACATCTATACAAGTAAATAAAAAAAAAGGTTAGTAATATAAAAAATAGTTTCACATTGATGAGAAATAATTAATTAGTTCGCTTTTTACGCAGTTGGTTTTTTTTTTTTTTTTTTTTTTTACTTGTAAAATTTGCACTTGGATTCAATATTAGAATCATTTCGAACTTGCACCTCTTTGTTCAAATTTTATGTTTAATAGGCGAAAGAGGATGGCTACAATAAATGCTAAGCTTCAAGTTTACTTAAAGTACACAATCTAGCTCCACAGAGAGTGTTGAAGCTGAAGACGGATACTTTTCCCCTTCTCCAGCGTCCGCCATATTTCACTTTTCCGCAGTGAGAAGAACTGGTTTACAGCGCAGTTCACAGCCGTCAAATATGGTGGAAGCCGGAGGGGGGGGGGGGAGAACAGCTTGAACTGACTTCATTTATGTCGTCTCCTTTAGTCTTCCTTCTTCCATGTGTAGCACTGATACAAAATGCAGCCTATGTTGGAGCAAAGGCTATCACCATCATTTTGACACCATTTTTTTTAATAGGTCCGGTACTTCCTGAGCAGTAAATCGCAATTTAGAACGTTTTTTAGAATGCTTTTTGAGCATTTTCAACCCCTTTAAATTTCGAATGTTTTAAGAAACGCTCTTAGAGATCAGTTATATCTTATAAGTAACTACCATTAAAAATTTCATGTTTCTAGGCAATTCAGTAACACCAAAATCGCATTGCACCTGCACCCCCATTGGGGTAGTAGCACCGACATAAGTTATATTCTATGTTCGAACGGGGTCTAAAACCGTCATTTTGATACCATTACTTTTCAAATTGGTTTGATAGTACCATAGATTGCCTCCTACACACAAACAAACTTTATTTCTTTATAATATTAATAAAGATTAATATATATTACATAAAATTACATGTATTTAATTTATTGCATTTTTTACATTACATTTTGTTACGTTGTTGCAGATCTGCAAAAACGCGCCATATCTTCTCTTGTAATGGATTTTTAAAAATATCGAAACAGCATCGAAAATATTATCTAATGGTTATATAAATTTCATTTCTTTCAGAAGAGCAAAATTATTGAAAACGGGAAACATTAGTCTGTTTTTATATTTGATTGCTATAGGGTAAGTTAAGGATCTCCCTCACCCCCCTCTGTAAAATTTACACCAAGTCCAAAGCTAGCAAAATAGGGAAAGGTCTCGTAGAGAAAAGAATTCAACAGAAAAAGTCCTTCCGGCCAGTGCCGGGAGGAAGAGGTAGCTTTCATATTCCTTATTTTTAAAAAGCCAACTTATATTATTCAAACACACGAAGCTCAATTAAGTGGAAACCGAATGTAGGAGATTCAATACTAATTTTTATCAATACTAAATCATTATGAATGAGAATTTCACGAAATTAGTCAGCTTTATCCAAGCTGCTTTTATTTAAAGTCATTTATATTTGGCTGCCAAATTCGGTGATTTCTTAAAGTGCCTGCCATTTTAAGACAACATGGTAGATGAGGCTAATCAGTGAACTTGGTCGAGACCTTAGTAATTGCTGTGCACATGCTCACTCATATCGGAATCGGTTGATATATACGAGTGCTGTCACAGGCAAAAAATCAGATTTTTCAAAATGTCACCCACTTTAGAAATTGAAACTGCTATATCTGAGCCATTTTTTAAGATAAAGACAAACAAAAAATGCTCCTGAATCCTTATATCAAGGTCAAATACTTAAGAAAGAAACCTTTTTCAATTTCTAATTTTTTTGCACCTCACTTTAAATATATATATATATATATTTTTAATTTAATGGCCGCAATTTTGAAACAAGATGGCTGATGAAGCTGGTCAACAAACTTGGTCGAGATATAGATGTTCCATCGAAATAGGCGAATAAGTGTGGTATCGCGTGACAAATACAAGATCGTTTCAAAGTGTTAGCCATGATAGAAATTCAAAGTGCTATAATTCAACCACTTTTTAAGATATAAACAAAAGAACAAATTTTCAGAAACAAAAATTGCTCCAGAATCTATGTATCAAGGCGAAACACATAAAAAAAATCTTTTTCATTTTCCAATGTATTAAAAAATACCTCATTTTAAATTTTAAATTATATATTTTTTTAAAAATGGCAACCCTTTTGAAACAAGATGGCGAATGAAGCTGGCCAACGAACTCGGTCGAGACATTGGTATGTACTATGTACAGACCAAGTTACATTCAAATCGGTTCATAAATACGCCTGTTATCGCGTGACAAAAATCGGGTCGTTTTAAAATGTCAGCCACAACAGAAATTCAAAATTTTTTTAGATGTAGACGAAACAAAACCTGTTCCGGAATCTTTGTATTAAGGTCAAACACATACAAAAAAAATCTTTTTCATTTTCCAATTTTTTGGTATCTCATTTTAATTTTTTTTTTAATTTTTTTAAATGGCCACCATTTTGAAACAAGATGGCGAATGAAGCTGGTCAACGAACTCGGTTGAGTTATTTGTATGTACTATGTACACACCAAGGTACATCCAAATCGGTTCATAAATACGTCTGTTATCACGTGGCAAAAATCAGGACGTTTCAAAATGTCAGCCACGCTAGAAATTCAAAATGCTATAACTCAGCCATTTTTTAAGATATAGACGAAACAAAAACTGCTCCCGAATCTTTTTATCAAGGTCAAACACATAAGAAAAAAATGTTTTTTCAATTTTCAATTTTTTGCTACCACATTTCAAATATAATTTTTTTCTTAAAATTTTAAATGGCCGCCATTTTTAAACAAGATGGCGGATGAAGCTGGCCAAAGAAACCCTTCGAGACATTGGTCTGTACTATGTATAAACGAAGTTACATCCAAATCGGTCGCGTGACAAAATTCAGGACGTTTCAAAATGTCAGCTTCGCTAGAAATTCAAAATACTATAACTCAGCCATTTTTTAAGATATAGACGAAACAGAAACTGCTACGGAGTCTTTGTATAAAGGTCAAATACATAAGAAAAAAATATTTTTCCATTTTCAATTTTTTGGTACCACATTTCAAATTTAATTTTTTTTTTAAATTTTTAAATGGCCGCCATTTTGAAACGAAATGGCGGATGAAGCTGGCCAACGAACTCGGTCGAGACATTGGTATGTACTATGTACACACCGACTTACATCCAAATCGGTTCATAAATACGAGAGTTACAGTGTGACATAGGTCAGATATATATATATATATATATATATCAATTTTGAACGGAGGGTGGTTTCGGGGTCTGGGGGTCATGATCGATGAAAATATACCAAAATTTTTTGAAATCGCTTTCCTCCGAACGGCTGCAATAGGTAGCTTTTTGTAAAGAAAGCTACCTAAAAGCATAGAGAGCTTACTCAACATATTCCACCAAAACAAGTGCGCCTAGACGACACTGAGCACTGGCCATATTGGGCAGAAAAAAGAATACGTTGTAAATACCCCGATTGTAAAAACTTTAATCCAACTGTTTCTGAGAAATGTGGTGTGTGACTTTGCTACAACAAAACTAACAGTTGTTTAAAAAATTTTCATGCAAATTAAAATTTTAAATATTTTTAGTTTTTGTGCCATTTGGCAAGATGTTGCAGATATGCAACAAACCCATTTTCCAAATAAAATTTTATTTTTCTGTTCGGAATTTTTTTAAATTATTTTTTTCCATGCTTAAAATGATGCATTTTAATATCTGTGTAAGAATTTTTCAAATCGGGTTTGTTAAATTACAAAGGGTTAACATTACGAAGCATGGTTAATACTTTCCAATGTAAATACTGAAATAAATGTTTCAGAAATGTTTATTTAAATTTAACTTATTAAGACATCTTGAACAATATGTGCTTATACTTTGCACTAAAAAATAGATTTAAAAGCAATTACACAATGTTTAAATAATTCATTATTACAATATAATATGATACACAAATAAAGAATGAATCTTAATTTATTATTACATGTTACATACAAAAACATTTGATAATTAACGAAATATAAAACGAATAACACAATAAAAGCCTTAATTAAACATAAATGTGTTTACGATATTTTTTATTAAAAAATGTTTTACTATTGTGATGGAAATAACAAAAAGATTATTTAGTGTAGAAATCATACAAGGGAACTCATTACAAGGGAAAATTAATGTTTGTTAAATATATTAAAACAAAAAAATAAGAAAAAGTTAAATAAGATTAATTATGCTGTATATTAAATAAATATAAAAACAAGTGATGAAACACACACTATCGTGGTTGCAAATACTAAATTAACACTGTTTCACTAAATTAAATTAACGAATTCTTTACTGCTGCGAATTTTATTACGGATTTAATGAATTTGTTGATGTTTTGAAAGACAAAAGCTATATGATGTCAAAATAGAAGACAAAGGTGCATTAAATGAAACCAGATTTTTATAATGGTTATTTTTTTACACATTATTGTCTGAAATTTTACTTTATTTTTTGTATATAAAATAGCTTTCTTTAGTATCTGCATACTGTTTCCACATGTCGGAGGTTTTTAATCTTGTGCAAGGAAAAAGAATTAAATTTATTGTGAAGCCAAATTGCTCAAAATTTCTTTCACTTAATTTGATGAAAATCTGTCAGCATCCAAACAAATAATAGCCCTAAGATGATAAGTTCGAACATCAAGAAATAGAAAAGGAGGGTTTTCTAGTGAAGTTTGTGTAATTTCTGGGATTCCTAGAACTTTTTATGTAACGAAAACAACAAAAATTCATGTAACAGATATAATGCTGCACTGTAAATAAAAAAAAACCCTGTAAGGTTGCTAAGAATGTTTTAGGAAACTGGGGTTCCTAGAACTTTTTATGTAACTGCAACACTGGTTACAGATAAAATTTTAATAAGATTAGTGTAATTTTAATAGATTCTTTTGCAAAGATACAGATTTTTGTAGCTTTACAAAAACTAGTTTTGTAGATTTTCATCCTTTTCTCTACAGTGTACATGTACAGATAAAACTTAAGTAAGAATACAGATTTCTGTAACTTTACATGAGGAGTATAATTATGTCCTTTTTTGTTGTTACAGTGTACATTTGCTAGTGCCAAATTTTATTAGATATGATGGTTTCATTTGTTAGAAGTTTGATAAATTTAATTTCTGTAGCCGTAAACGGCCCTTTGACTAAAATCAAAGCACTAGCGAATAAATAGATTAACGTATATAGAATAAAGACAAGCCAAATACATTTCTAAAGGTTAAGCATGGACGTCATTACAAGTATAAAAATGTTGTACTGTTATTAAAAAATATTTGTTATTTGATTCTTTCTTGTATAAATATGATATTTAATACATGATAAAATGAAATATCTGTGATGAAGTATCTCTTATATCATAACACGGAAACATTTTAGTGATGTAAATAATATAAGTAATTTAATATTTACAAATGAAATAGCAACTTAAAAAGAATGCTTATAAATAACACTTTAATACATATTCTTCTATACAATTCTCATATGCTATGCACTCGGAATTCTCATAAAATACTGCAAATTCAGAAAATAAAAATCACAAAATGCATAATTATTAAATTAAAAGTTAAAAAAAAGCAAATTTAAAAAATACGAATCAAATAGGTAATTGTTAAAAAAAATTAAAGTATAAATTAAATTTTAAGATATTTTAATTTTTGAAAAGTTGTATACTTAATAGGGTAAATGCATTAGTATTCGGCCACTGTGAGATAAAATAAGTTATGAATAGCTTATTTTTGGTTTCAAATGAAATATTACAATCTCCCTATATGCAATCTTCCTTTATACGTCATAAGCCACCAGCAAAGAATTGTGGGTATTTTTATTACATTAGTAATCAGCCATTTTTTATTTGGCTGCGGCCAAATAAAGTTTTTTGCTATTTTCTTGTTAATCAATGACAATAAAAAAATAAAAAAAAAAAACTACTATTAATTTATTTTTTATTATTTAAGGCATTAGGCTTCGATATTACACATCAACTTTCGCAGTAGAAATATTTTATATTCACTAGGGACAATAATTATTGAACCACCCAAGTACTTCCTTGGGGTGTTGGAACATAAAAAAAAGTATGTACGTCTCTTCATCCGTTATGATTTTAGAAACGATGTGGTGGCCACCATCATTAAGTAATTTTAGGGCTTCTTTACTGACACGCTCCGCTTTTTGGTATTCTGTTAAATTATGGGGGATCCAGTGAAAAACTAATTTTTTCATATGCCGTTCTTATTAAATAATTTTATATATAGCTGTGTTAGGTTCAGCGATTATAAACAATTAACATATTGCGTACGACCGAAACGTTCTGTTGAGACTACAGCTCACAACAATCCTCTTGTGCGTTCTTCATCGGAAAGGGAATTTCAACCTCTTATAAACTTCATTGCCATATGCTAATTTTAGATTGAAGGCATTCTTCTTGACTTAAACACATTTTAAAATCATACAAATTCATAGCTCGATAATGCTCTTACGTCAACTACATTTTCTCTTATTTCGAAATTTATTGTACGATAGCTAAATTGCAATTGTTTCCACAACATATCATCTTCGGACATAAAAGAGTTTAAATTTACATATCCGACCAATAAATATACATATTTTTTAGCGCACATTGTTAGCCCCTGTCTTAAAAATTTTAGAGTTACCCTCGTATACATTTTAATTAGAAATAATAATTAGACGATGTTGCACACAATTAAACTTGACTTCATGCAGGATAATGAAGCACGACAGATTATTCATAAGGGAAGAAATACGGAAAATACTTCATCGGGAGTAAATATTATGTGAAGATGTTTATTGAAAATAAATAATAAAATATTTTCAATTATACAACTTTTATTTGTTTATTTACGAAACGTGTTTAAGTTAGGAATTTAATTTTTTAAGGGAAAAGAAGATTTAAAACATTAACATTCATTAACAGTAAAAATTGAGCAACTAGCGTAAAAATAAACACTGTAAAAAAAAGATGGAAATTTACAAAACTAGTTTTTGTAAAGCTACAGAAAACTGTATGCTAACTAAAATTTTATCTGTACACTTAAGAAAAAGATATAAATGTACAAAGATAGTTTTAGTAAAGCTACAGTAATCTCTATGCTTACTAAAATTTTATCGGTTACCCTGGATAATTAGGGGAGAATGGGGAGGGTTGACCATAGGGTAATCATGACCCACCCTTCAGTTTTCTTATTTAAAAGACTTTCAGAGTTTTGCCAATAGGTGGCAACCAAAGCTACTAAAATGTTCAAACAATAGTCTTTGTTTCACGAAGATAAATGTAACAGATGTGGATACAGTTGAGACGAATTTTCAGCATAAAAAGTGTATATTTTAGAAAACTTTCATAAGATTTTCTAAGATAAAATATATCATAGAAATAAAAGTAAATACCTTTTAAGTAAAGTAGATATATTGAGCATTAATTCCAACTACAAATATTGTACAGTAAATTAGGCTAAACATAACCATGTGCTGTAGTATAAAAAAGTGGCTATGTGGGGAGGCTTGTCCGAATCAATGTGGGGAAGATTGATCAGATGGTCAAAGCTCTTTAATTAAGTGTTTTTGGAAATATTTTTATTACACACTATACATATTGAAAGGTTCATGGTTATATTTCTAAAATGTGTAAATTTATTCTGTAAAGCTATTGAAAAATAGGGTGATAAAAAAGGAAAATTTATAAAACTGATTAAATAAAAATGAGAAGAATTGTTGTAAGAAGCAAGAAAAAATGTGATGAAATATAAATTGGAAAGTTGATAGGAATTTTTATTTCCTTCCAGTGGTACCCATAGTAGGTAAAGAAAAATAATAAGATTAAAAAGCATGAATGCAGCAGCCATTAGAAATGTTAGGTAATTATTCCTCTGCAAAAGAACGTAACATTGATCAAAACACTTTAGGAAGGTGTGTAGAGAAATTTCACCAAGATGAACACAATGATATGAAGCCAAAATATGTTTCAACAAGTCTTGACAAATCGAGTGTAAAGAAAAGTGGGTGTTTCAAATGAAATTTTTCTCCTGTGCCTTGAATTCCCTGTAAGCAGGTTTGTTTACACATTACATTTTTCCAAATATTTTTTATAACTAATCCTTGTGGAATGAAGTTATTCTGTCTTTTTTTAAACTGATTTTTCGTCCCTTAGCAAATATTTCAGTATAAAATAAAGAGGGGACAAGCCTGTCACATGTGACCCATTATTTTCTCACGTATAAAATGAATAATTTTTCAAGGTTCTTATATAGTTATGTCATAATTTTATTTTGATAACTGATTGTATAATGAATACAATGATATATGAAACATTTTCTAAATTTAATATTCTAAAAATAAAATATCATTTTGCAAAAAATGGGTCAACCCTCTCCAGCCACCCCTACATGATTTTTTGTGGTTGTTGTTTTTAAAGCTACATAAAAAGTTCAAGACATCCCAATTTCTAGAAAATTCATAGTAACATTATAGATTTTTTTACAGTGTATCATCTATAATTTAACATGAACACGATTCCACTGCTATAAAAGTCCTTCCGGCCAGTGCCGGGAGGAAGAGGTAGGTTTCATATTCCTTATTTTTAAAAAGCCAACTTATATTATTCAAACACACGAAGCTCAATTAAGTGGAAACCGAATGTAGGAGATTCAATACTAATTTTTATCAATACTAAATCATTATGAATGAGAATTTCACGAAATTAGTCAGCTTTATCCAAGCTGCTTTTATTTAAAGTCATTTATATTTGGCTGCCAAATTCGGCGATTTCTTAAAGTGCCTGCCATTTTAAGACAACATGGTAGATGAGGCTAATCAGTGAACTTGGTCGAGACCTTAGTAATTGCTGTGCACATGCTCACTCATATCGGAATCGGTTGATATATACGAGTGCTGTCACAGGCAAAAAATCAGATTTTTCAAAATGTCACCCACTTTAGAAATTGAAACTGCTATATCTGAGCCATTTTTTAAGATAAAGACAAACAAAAAATGCTCCTGAATCCTTATATCAAGGTCAAATACTTAAGAAAGAAACCTTTTTCAATTTCTAATTTTTTTGCACCTCACTTTAAATATATATATATATATATTTTTAATTTAATGGCCGCAATTTTGAAACAAGATGGCTGATGAAGCTGGTCAACAAACTTGGTCGAGATATAGATGTATACAATCCACATGCCTTCTTCCATCGAAATAGGCGAATAAGTGTGGTATCGCGTGACAAATACAAGATCGTTTCAAAGTGTTAGCCATGATAGAAATTCAAAGTGCTATAATTCAACCACTTTTTAAGATATAAACAAAAGAACAAATTTTCAGAAACAAAAATTGCTCCAGAATCTATGTATCAAGGCCAAACACATAAAAAAAATCTTTTTCATTTTCCAATGTATTAAAAAATACCTCATTTTAAATTTTAAATTATATTTTTTTTAAAAATGGCAACCCTTTTGAAACAAGATGGCGAATGAAGCTGGCCAACGAACTCGGTCGAGACATTGGTATGTACTATGTACAGACCAAGTTACATTCAAATCGGTTCATAAATACGCCTGTTATCGCGTGACAAAAATCAGTTCGTTTTAAAATGTCAGCCACAACAGAAATTCAAAATTTTTTTAGATGTAGACGAAACAAAACCTGTTCCGGAATCTTTGTATTAAGGTCAAACACATACAAAAAAAATCTTTTTCATTTTCCAATTTTTTGGTATCTCATTTTAATTTTTTTTTAATTTTTTTAAATGGCCACCATTTTGAAACAAGATGGCGAATGAAGCTGGTCAACGAACTCGGTTGAGTTATTTGTATGTACTATGTACACACCAAGGTACATCTAAATCGGTTCATAAATACGTCTGTTATCACGTGGCAAAAATCAGGACGTTTCAAAATGTCAGCCACGCTAGAAATTCAAAATGCTATAACTCAGCCATTTTTTAAGATATAGACGAAACAAAAACTGCTCCCGAATCTTTTTATCAAGGTCAAACACATAAGAAAAAAATGTTTTTTCAATTTTCAATTTTTTGCTACCACATTTCAAATATAAATTTTTTCTTAAAATTTTAAATGGCCGCCATTTTTAAACAAGATGGCGGATGAAGCTGGCCAACGAACTCCTTCGAGACATTGGTCTGTACTATGTATAAACGAAGTTACATCCAAATCGGTTCATAAATACGCCTTTTATCGCGTGACAAAATTCAGGACGTTTCAAAATGTCAGCTTCGCTAGAAATTCAAAATGCTATAACTCAGCCATTTTTTAAGATATAGACGAAACAGAAACTGCTACGGAGTCTTTGTATAAAGGTCAAATACATAAGAAAAAAATGTTTTTCCATTTTCAATTTTTTGGTACCACATTTCAAATTTAATTTTTTTTTTAAATTTTTAAATGGCCGCCATTTTGAAACGAAATGGCGGATGAAGCTGGCCAACGAACTCGGTCGAGACATTGGTATGTACTATGTACACACCGACTTACATCCAAATCGGTTCATAAATACGAGAGTTACAGTGTGACATAGGTCAGATATATATATATATATATATATATATCAATTTTGAACGGAGGGTGGTTTCGGGGTCTGGGGGTCATGATCGATGAAAATATACCAAAATTTTTTGAAATCGCTTTCCTCCGAACGGCTGCAATAGGTAGCTTTTTGTAAAGAAAGCTACCTAAAAATACATTTATGAGAATTTTTTTTTTTTAATTAGCTTTAAAATGCAAGCAAAACTGTATGTCTCGGAGAAAATTTTAAAATGATTCATGTTAACAAGCCGCATTTTTAATAATAACCACTGTTCTCATTACAAAGTGTTCCTTCTAGTTTGTAAAATTACAAAAAAATATGCACAAAATATAAATTATTTAAATTCAAAAGAATTAAAAAAGCCGGTAAAAAATATTAGTTAATAAAATATTTAAAAAAAAATACTTTTGATAAGGGCTATAATAAAAATAATATTTTTCGTTTAATGTTCATCGCAAGAGGCCAAATGCTTAGGTATATTTACACGACATTGGAAAAAATACTTTAGGAAAAATAAAGAATACAGAAATTGAAATCTTTCTAATTTTATAATCGTAATCACAAGAAATTTTGAAATTAGAAACTTAGCGGACGTCAAAAGAGTTTGTGATATTTTTGAAAGTTTTTTATTTAAATGTTTTTTATAAAAAAAATCTTTTAACAGATTACACAAATAATTGAGGCTTTACATAATTTCAAAATTAAAGTCATTTAAAAGTTACATCATGTGATTTTGAATAAGCGTTTAAAAAAATTATCCAATGTTCTTTTATGCTTCATAGTCTTTCTTTTACATAAAGTTATATACATTTTCTTTGAAACAACGTTTCTTTTATCTACCTATATTATAAAGGACAAACGAGTCCAAACGCGTTTTCAACATACTTCTAAACATCGCACATTTTCAATTTTCACTTCATTGAATAAGGAATAAAATGTATACTTTCAAATGCAATTTATTTGGAAACTGTATTACAATTTATTTCAAAAATGTTTTCTAATTTTCTAATTTTTTATGTTTTTTAAAAATAATTTTTAAGTATGATTTTTTTTATTTATCACTATCGTGTGGAGTCGATTATGAAACATAAATCAATTTATACTTACATTTATATAAAAAGCTCAGCATTTGTTTTCTGCTCACCATTCCTTAACGAAATTAAAACTTTAACAATGCATAAATAAAATATAAATAAAACGCACATTTAAGACATGTAATAGAATTGCCCACTTAAACAACTGAAAATATCAAGATAAGAAAGCCTCATGTAAATGTTCATGTTTTCGGCGAATTCTGCAATTTTTGGTTAAACTACTTCTTTGGTTAACTTCTTAAGAAAAGGCCATTAAGAAAGTGTCGCTTTTAATAAATTTCAAAACTTTATTTGTATGCATATTTGTTATTTTTCATGTAAAAATAAAAATAATTTTGGTGATTGTTAGTGTGCATTCTAAAAAATGTATATTAAATGTAAAAAAAAAATCTATTACTGCTTTCAATAAATAAAATAATAATAATAATAATAATAATATTTTCACTTATATTCTGTAACACGGGAAGCCCGTGTTTATCCCCTTGTTATTATAAGCTGTTTTGAGAATAATATAGAAAGTGATTTTAAACTGCTGTTTACCACTATAAATGTTGAAAGATTTCAACATTAACTTTACTGACTTATTGCTCAACTCAGTCTTAATAAGCATGTAATTCAATGTTTGTAGAATTTAGATTTCATTTAAGTTACGAAAATAAAAATAAAGCATCACTCTATTCGAATTCAGCGACTTTTGGAAATTCAGAAACTAAGGGAGCAGTCGAAATATTTAAGTAATCTCACCATATATCATCTGCGGTTGTGTTAAGAACTTAAAATACATTCAAAGTAATCAGCTAAAATATAGTTACAAGCGTATTTCAGCAATTTTAGAGCTTTTTCAGAGATTTCATCGCCAACATCGATTATAAAATCGATTATGGTGGATTAGACGAATAAGACAACAATTGCGGACTTTTCATTAGATATTATGCATAAGACATTTTCCATTTTTTTTTTAACCCGTAACTAGAGACATGAATTTCCTTACGTTGTCAGACACATAAAGTCAAAATGACTCCAATGTTATTTTTCTTTTTTATCTTTTGTAAACAGCATTGAAAGTTATTTTGGAAACGCAATATAGTCTGGAAATCATGTAATTACCAAAATATTAAAAATAGTTATCTTAAAACTGTGAAATGTTATAAGATTAATTGTTGGAAAGATAATATAAGAAAAACATAATATAGTCTGGAAATCATGTAATTACCAAAATATTAAAAATAATTATCTTAAAACTGTGAAATGTTATAAGATTAATTGTTGGAAAGATAATATAAGAAAAACCTAAACAAACTTTTAATGAGTACTTACTTCGTTTAGATATCATAGGATGACACTAATGTTAATAACTGTTAGAATTAAACAAACAAAAATGAAGAATACAATATTTTAAAATATTACCTTAAGAATATTTCTTTAATCTTTTTGCTTTTTACATCATTCAAATTCAGCTGGGGTATACGGCTACGGAACATTGTCTACATACTAGGTGTTTACAAGAATGACATAGAGTAGATGTTTTCCTTTTCAACTTTTTGGGGAAAATGGTACTGTATTTTCTAGTAGGTAATTTTAAACTGCTATCTGCATCTACTTTTTCCACTTCTTTTCCAAGTATATTCGCAAGTGAAATTCTCACTTCCTGTTGAAGACGGATGTTTATTATCCTCCTATCTAACACTTCTCCGGCAAGCTGCGTTGCAAGGAGTTTTATAAAATCTAGCCTTGACTCTTTTCTATAGTCTCGTGTGGCCTGGTAAATAGTAAATGCATTAACTGCACTTATATACATAAGCCGAAACAATATAGCTATTGGCCACCTTCTGGTTCTCCAAACAGTACAATATATGACACATTTTTCATCCAAGGCATCAACAACAGATTTGGTATTATTATAAAAAGCGATAAGTTCCGGCTTATTGATGTCTGTATCTTGGGATATTTATAAGTGCATAGACGACACTAGCAATACAGCTTTGCCTTTTTTAGGAAAATATGATACCAATGTTAAATTCTTCGAAAAGCCATAAATTGAACTCCCGACTATTCTGCTTCTGTTTGGAAGGAATTCTTTAGGTATTTCTGTTTTATTTATTTATTTTATTTACTTATTATTTTTATTTTTTTAATGTTCCAACATATGTTAAGTTTTTTCCTTCAAAACGTTTACAAGCTCAACTGATGAAAACCAATTGTCTGCTATTATATTCCTGTTTGTTCCTGCAATACAAGCAGACAAGCGCACAACTGCCTGCGTTAGTTTTTTCAAAATTTTTTCTTCTTCAGAAAGTGTCATAAAATAATAAATAATAATATGTCTAATATGAGAGTCATCTTCCGCAACTTCGCATTCTTCAAACCACTGCATTGCAGTTTTTTGAAAATCTGGATCACATGGCCGAATTTTTTTCCTGGAAGGTCCTGGTTGAGTATTATCCATTTTCTTTTAAACAACAATATATTATTCTAGACAAAGGAATCGGATTACAATGCTAAATACGTAAAAATTAACTGGTGCGTTATATATTTTTCAGTCATAGTTTCAGAGGTGTGGAGACAATCTGACTCCATAAATAGTAACGAAAACTTTCAAAAAGAATAACTCGGATATAGGCGCATGTTCAAACTTGGACTTCTGCCAACATACTGATAAAAGATCAACTTTAAGGTACTGAGGAGATGATTGCATTGAAGTACAAAAAACCACGTGATAATTAGAGCCAATGAACAACGCGGAGTCACCTTGACCCCGTCTCCAGTTACGAGTTAAATATCATGATATTGTTATATGTCAGATAAAACACAGTTCCTCTAAATGCTACGCCGTTTGGTTGAATTTTTTATTTCATTTTCAAAAAAAAACAAAAAAAAAAACATAGCATCGCATCATAATTGCAGTCGCATTACTTGCATCAAAGAAAATGCACATTCTCATTTATTAAGGGGAGATTTTTTTTCTATGAGTGTCAAACTAAATTCAAATATTCCTGATTATCTTTAAACGATGTGTAGTGTCCGAGTAACGATGTGCAGGAATGTACAGAGGTCCATTATTCTTATCCCCTTATTATGCATTTTCATCTTTTTAATCATAAGGTCCTCATGGTTAACATGAGCAAAGACCCCCGGTTCTGCTAGTCTTTTACAAAAGGATTCCACAAATAGGCTTATTTAAGAACATTTTTCAATACTTATTCCAAATTATAATGTTCATTAAATTATTATTCTTGATAGGGTTTTGCGAATTTTTTTTCGATTTTCGATGATGGGTACAGCAAAAAAAGTACCAAATGTAGCGCTAAGTCTACACAAAATGTTGGAAATTTTTAGCACAGATCCTTGATTTTTAAAAATATATCTGGAAGTTTTGCTAAAATACTGATTCTGGAAAGTTTTTTCACCAAATTCATCAAGATGTAAAATTTATATAATCTTTGTTCTATTTGCTTCTGTACTATTCTTTTATTTAGTGCGCTAAATGCCTAAATAAGCACTGATTATACATTATTTAATTGCAATGTGTTCCAAACTAGCGCAATTTTTATAGCTTTTTTTGCCTATAAGTGGGAAAAGTTGTCAGTTTTTTTTTTTTTAACTCCCACCTTTTTCACTCTTTTGTATTTTTATATTCCTTGTTCTTCCTCCTTTTTTTCTTTTCAATGCGGCGATATGTCATATGTTTGGGTGATGGACTACATTGTTCCTCGTCAGAACGTGAGTCAGAAGAGGAGATGTCTCTTTATTAGATGCACATAGGCAGCGGCCTACACAAGCTCGCGGACCCGTCCGTATGGAGAAGCCTCCGGAGCCAGTTTTTACCGGTGGGGTACGGTTGAAATGCAGAGTCCCGTCTTCCATGTAACGTGATCTTGTCTTCCATTTCGCCCCCCCCCCCTCAAGTTCCTATGGTAATACTTTCCTTTTTCACACTCCATGAATTAGATTATGAACCACTGAGGAAAAGTACCCACCAAACATTAGGCATCTAAAATCCAGAGTTTTCCCATCCCCAAGCAGAATTTGTGTGTGTGATGTGCAGGATCCAAATCAACAATGTCAAGTAGTTAAACAATCGGCATAATATAGAAAACAACAAAGTAACAGTCACTGCAATTGGGACGGGCGGGACGTTTGTCTACTAGATGGCCACCATGCGAAGATCAGGCAGTCAAGTGTCCCGATTCCAGACAGTTAAATCCGTTCGGCTAGGGAAACTTGGGAGTTAGGGTCTGGTCATCGGTTATGAGAACAGAAGATGCTCGCCATGTACGCTAATTGCGCCTGGTGCACGTAAAAGCTGTCGTGGGTGCAAAGTCTTCCAAGTTCCCTGCGAATTATACCTGTGGAGGTGCCTTTCTAGGTTAAGGTCTCGTCACATGAGCAAAGCTCTAAATCACGAGATCAACTTGAGTAGCAATGTGCAAGTTCCAAACAACAAGATAAAAATATTACATAACCGGAATAACAAAGTACACAACTAAGAAGTAGGCACTGCCCATAGGATGAAGCTCTAGGCGAACGCCGGGTTTATTACCACTGCGCGGCAATTAGACTTTCTCCCGCCCAGATACCAGGTATTAAAAGCGCTCAGCTGGGGAAACCCGGCAAGTAGGTACCTGGTCACCGAAGAGGAAAAAGGAGAGAAGTGTCATGCCTCTTGCAGTACAAGTTTTCTTCAGTGGTTCTCAAACAATGATACGCGTATCAGTAATTGTACGCGTATCAGTACTGGTACGCGAATATTTGTTTACTGGTACGCGAAAGTATGGTACTGGTACGTAAAATGAAAGAAAAAAGTCCTTCCGGCCAGTGCCGGGAGGAAGAGGTAGCTTTCATAATCCTTATTTAAAAAAAGCCAAATTATATCATTCAAACACACGAAGCTCAATTTAACGGAAACCGAATATAGGAGATTCAATACTAATTTTTATCAATATAATGAATGAGAATTTCGCGAAATTAGTCAGCTTTATCCAAGCTGCTTTTCTTTAAAGTAACATATATTTGGCTGCCAAATTCGGCAATTTCTTAAAGTGCCTGTCATTTTAAGACAACATGGTGGATGCGGCTAAGCAGTGAACTTGGTCGAGACCTTAGTAATTGCTGTGCACATGCTCACTCACATCGGAATCGGTTAATATATAGGAGTGCTGTCGGATGCAAAAAATCAGATTTTTCAAAATGTCACCCACAATAGAAATTGAAACTGCTATATCTGAGACATTTTTTAAGGTAAAGACAAACAAAAAATGCTCCTGAATCCTTATATCAAGGTCAAATACTTAAGAAAGAAACCTTTTTCAATTTCTAATTTTTTTGCATCTCACTTTAAATATATATATATATTAATTTAATGGTCGCCATTTTGAAACAAGATGGCTGATGAATCTGGCCAGCGAACTTGGTCGAGGTGTTGATGTATACTATCCACATGCCTTCTTACATCGAAATAGGCGAATACGTGTGTTATCGCGTGACAAATACAAGATCGTTTCAAAATGTTAGCCATGCTAGAAATTCAAAGTGCTATAAATCAACCATTTTTTAAGATATAAACGAAAGAACAAATTTTCAGAAACAAAAACTGCTCCGGAATCTGTGTATCAAGGCCAAACACATAAAAAAATCTTTTTCATTTTCCAATTGTTTAATACCTCATTTTGAATTTTAAATTTAATTTTTTTTTAATGGCAACCATTTTGAAACAAGATGGCGAATGTAGCTGGCCAACGAACTCGGTCGAGACATTGGTATGTACTATGTACAGACCAAGTTACATCCAAATACGTTCATAATTACGCCTGTTATCGCGTGAGAAAAATCAGGTCGTTTTAAAATGTCAGCCACGAGAGAAATTCAAAATGCTATTACTCAGCCATTTTTTTTAGATATAGACGAAAGAAAAACTGTTCCGGAATCTTTGTATTAAGGTCAAACACATACAAAAAAAAATCTTTTTCGCTTTCCAATTTTTTGGTATCTCATTTAATTTTTATTTTTTTTTTTTTTTAAATGGCCGCCATTTTGAAACAAGATGGCGGATGAAGCCGGCCAACGAACTCGGTCGAGATATTTGTATATACTATGTACACACCAAGGTACATCCAAGTCGGTTCATAAATACGCCTGTTATTACGTGAGAAAAATCGGGACGTTTCAAAATGTCAGCCACGCTAGAAATTCAAAATGCTATAACTCAGCCATTTCTTAAGATATAGACGAAACAAAAACTGCTCCTGAATCTTTTTATCAATGTCAAACACATAAAAAGAAAATATGTTTTCAATTTTTAATTGTTTGGTACCACATTTCAAATTTAAATTTTTCTTAAAAATTTAAATGGCCACCATTTTTTAACAAGATGGCGGATGAATCTGACCAACGAACCCGGTCGAGACATTGGTATGTACTATGTATAAACGAAGGTACATCCAAATCGGTTCATAAATACGCCTTTTATCGCGTGACAAAATTCAGGACGTTTCAAAATGTCAGCCACGCTAGAAATTCAAAATGCTATTACTCAGTCATTTTTTAAGATATAGACAAAACAAAAACTGCTCCGAAATCTTTGTATATAAGGTCAAATACATAAGAAAAAATATTTTTCCATTTTCAATTTTTTGGTACCACATTTCAAATTTTAAATTTAAAAAAAAATTTTAAATGGCCGCCATTTTGAAACAAAATGGCGGATGAAGCTGGCCAACGAACTCGGTCGAGAGATTGGTATGTACTATGTACACACTGAATTAAATCCAAATCGGTTCATAAATACGCCTTTTATCGCGTGACAAAATTCAGGACGTTTCAAAATGTCAGCCACGCTAGAAATTCAAAATGCTATAACCCAGCCATTTTTTAAGATATAGACGAGACAAAAACTGCTCCGGAATCTTTGTATGAAGGTCAAATACATAAGAAAAAAATATTTTTCCATTTTTAATTTTTTGGTACCACATTTCAAGTTTTAAAATTTTTTAAAATTTTTAAATGGCCGCCATTTTGAAACAAAACGGCGGATGAAGCTGGCCAACGAACTCAGTTGAGACATTTGTATGTACTATTTACACACCGAATTACATCGAAATTGGTTCATAATTACGGGAGTTACAGTGTGACATAGGTCACACTGTAACGATGAAAATATACCAAAATTTTTTGAAATCGCTTTCCTCCGAACGGCTGCAATAGGTAGCTTTTTTATAAAGAAAGCTACCTAAAATGCAGTACGTGTAATCAAAAAACGCCTTAATCCCTATCCCTCCCTTCTTTCGTCATTTGTGAGTTCACCAAATCCGTGGTGTCTATTCTTTGTTCTTATCTAGTCTTTGACAGCGTTTTCCTTTCACTTATTTTAATGTAATTTCGATTAGAATTTTTAGGTAAATGAAATTAATGTTTCGGTAGATGTTGAGTTGCGTTATCACCCCCTCTGTAAAAAAAAAAAAAAAAAAAAAAAAAAGTTTTTTTCTTTATTACTATATTGTATGCGAGTATATTACTTGTTCCAACGATCTTCCGTCTCGTATAAATAAACTGTTTATTTTCAGAAGTAATGTGAATTTCTTATGTAGATTATTCACTTATTAAATTTTCTTGTGCATTTGACTAGTTATATAAACATAGTATTCATAAGAAACAAATGACGAACAAGGTGTCTTCAAATGTGTATTTTCCTTTCCTTGTTTAACAAAGCTATGTAGTACATATACATTTATATCTATCACCCAAAACATTTACACTTTATATTAGTCTTTTCTGTATTAGCTTTGAATATGTCACATTGTGGTGCGTGGAAGTATGAACTTCAATTTAGTGGTACGTATGTTTAAAAGTTTGGTAACCCCTGTTCTATAGGAAGATAATATGAAAAATAAGTTATTTTTATGTATTTGTATAATTTTCTGACACTTTCTTTTCAAAATATCTGAGCTTAACTTAATGGAAAATTACAATATTATGTTAATTTCGATTGTCATCTTTGAAAAACAAAAATTTTGTAAATAGTATAAAGCTAAGAAAATCTTTTAACTTCAATTCGTGAATAAAATTCAATTCTGGTGTGCTAGTAGAAATGTTTGAAACCATCACATTTCTTAATAATTAATATTATGATTCCTATAAACGTGTTTATGTTATTCATGACATTATAGCTAAAAAAGTTTTCTGATTTATTAAAATTTACTTTCCAAAATAAGTGGTATTTCGTAATAATTAGTTTTCATTATAATTATTTAACACAATGTAGAATTCGACAATAGGAATCATAGTTTTGTAATGTAATAAGAATTACAAATTTATTACAAAACTCTTATGTAAACAGACCTTTTTTGAAATATATATATATATATATATATATATATATATATATATATATATATATATATATATATATAAAAGTCTACTTATGTGTATTTTTGTAACTTTGTTGTTTTATAAGATATATATTTACTTAAATATATTATAGTGTAAATACTCTTTTTAAAATCGAAAAAATGTCTTAAATTGTTTTAAAATAATGTAGACATATTTCCATAAATCAGCGATGAATGTCTTTTATCAATATCAATTTAAATATTTAGTATCAAACTGTATATTTTTCTTTCTTAAAATAGGAAAAATATTTCCTTTAAGAAACATATTAACATATTATAAAAATAAAACAACGAGATTATAAAATGAGAGAGAAAATTCATTAACTGATTCTAAATTGTATACTTTTAATTAACATCAGCCATTTTAATAGAATATAATTTTTCTGCCTATATTTCATAAATTTTTAAATTCCATTACTTCAAAGTATCATTAAAGGTAACTATTTTTAATTTACTTAAATCTAAAAATATTTTAAACACATTTGTCTTCGTTTAATCTTTTTTTCCTTCTGGAAGTAATGAAAAAATAAGTAATGCATTTCTCTAAACTGCTTTAAACTTTTATCTTAAAAACTGGCGAGACTTAAAAAAGAATACTTAATTGCATAAATGGGTGGAGTATTTTTTTTTTTTTTAGAGGATATAGATTGTTTCTTTTAAAAGCATTTCTTTTGGAAAAGAAATAACGGAGGTTTACAATGTATAACAGATTCAAATAGATTTAGAATTAAAAGTGAAAGATCCAAAAATGCGAAATGAAAATTTTATCTTATTAAAAGGACGCGGCGCATTTAAGAAAAATCATAATTTTAAATACATGTTTGAAGTATTAGTAAAGAATTTTCTGAAAAGAAAAATTGTCAAGAAAATAGAAAAAAGTCAGTGAAATAATTTTAAAAAGACTTTCGGCATGTGCCGGGAGGAAAAGGTAGATTTCACGGTTATAAAAATTTCCAATTTTACTTGAAGCTAATTTTACTCAAATTTTAAGAAGCTAAAATGCGACAAACTCGATAAGAAGTCACACGCAAACATTTCTATAGATGTCGTATAAGACTGGATCTTAAATGTGGAATTCTTCAGTGGATGCAAATGTCGTCATTTTGTATAAACTAAAAGCGTGTATTTTAAGCCTTAAAACTGAAATAAGTTTTGTACTATCTATATTTATATATAGATTTCTTTCATCGGGAGCGACACTAAATTCTGAAAAAGCAGAATTTCGTTTTTCTAGTTTATTTTATTTATTTTTTTTTTTTTTGGCTTTTTTTTTCATCAAAACTTCAGGAATTAGCTTATTTTAAATAGAAAAAAATGCTCTGTCATTTCTAATTAATAATTTAAAATTGTCTTTTCTAAATCATCAGATCGAAGTTGTATTATTATTATTATTATTATTATTATTATTATTTAACCAAACGCTCTAAACAAAACCAGTTTAAGTTCTTTTCATAAATCTGACAATTTATTTCCTTTATTTATAAGAGATAAATTTCAAGAAGAATAATTGATTTTCCAAAAAAATCTTCAAGATGGTTACTTTAAAGCTTTTCAGAAAGCGAATAATAGCTGAATGATTGAATGAGAAAAATTACATTTTTGTAACCATTTATTTTATTTCGTAAGTCTGAATATTTTTGAGATAACAACGTTGAAATGACCTCATTTTTGAAAAATTATGTCACAATGCTGTAAATTGTATTTCAGCAGCTTCGAAGTAAAAAGTCAATTCTTAAAAGAAGGTCCTCCTTTTAAAAAATAAAGTATTGAGAATGTGTATTTTTATTGGATATAATTTATACTTACATTTTAACTATGACTTATAACTAGTTTTTATTACAAATATATATTTTATTACAATACATAATTTTTTTACACAAATGTCATTTTTATACTTGAATCTTTCCGCTTTTTGTGGCTTTGTATGCATCAGTATGTATTTGTATGCCTAGGGTCAATATTTATTGAAATAAAGTTATAGTTTTCTAAACATTTAACAAATTATATTTCATTTCCACCAAAAATTCTAAAGATTGCTTGCTAGTTAAATGCAACACATCGAGTTGCTATGCCAGCTAGTATAATATAATGATAAAAATTGATCATGATTAACCCTCACATCATGGCTTTTATGCAGAAAAATCATAAAAATGCAAAAATCACTTCATGTATGCATTTAACGTACATTAATGTACAACAATAATGCCGGTTTACATATGCGAGGTGTGAATATTAAATATCGATACTAATGCTGTAAAATATTTTATGTTAAATCTATAAATATTTAGGTATTATCCTCTTCTATATAAAATCCTTTTTTATTCCTACAACGCTCGATGGGAATTTTTCATTGTTTGAAGGAGATCTAGAGATCATTGTCTGGAAGCTCTTTCATGACGCGTGCCGCTTATACTTTCAGAGCATCAGCGATCTGAAATCTGGTTCCATTTAATGCAAGTTTTAACTTGATACGATACATCTACTGGTGCCAGTTCAGGCGAATATGGCGGATGGTCCAACACTAGGATGTTATATACTTGGCTAGAAAGTCTTGGTAGACAATGCAGTGTGAACCGATGCGTTGTCCTAATGAAGCACACATGATTTTTTCTTCCACAATTTGAGTCGATTTTTTTTTCGTATTTTCTCACGGAGTTGAACAAGGACCTCAAGGCAGTAATGTTGATTTATAGTTCGGCCTTCAGGAACCCAGTGAAAGTACACAATCCATCAATATTGAAAATTTTCTCCGTTGTTGACGTGATATGGCCACCCGGACGAATATAATCTTCAGTGTCTTCTCGGTCATCTTGGAAACGTTAAAAATACTCAAAAACCCGCACATGTGATAAACGTTTATTACCATATACTTCTCTTAACAAATTATAAGTTTTAGCAGCAAATTTTCGAATTTTAAGCAGAAATTTCGAATTAACTTTTGTTCTTTTAAAACACTCAACTTTATCTGGCAAAACACTGAAACAGGGTCCAGAACAAACGAAGGTCACGTCCAGCGTAATTTGAATACAGCCAATTTAGAGGCGATAATTAATATATAAGGTTTTTGCGCTACACAACTATTGTTCCTACGAATTTGGTGCAGGTGTAGTTCTTCTGTAGAAACATTAGTCTCATTATTAAATAGTCACGCCTCGTATGTAAGGTAACTTGGAGTAATTTTCAGGCAAAAACAAAACTTTTGTAATTACTTAGGAATCAATGACTATTACTTTGAACTTTTTCTTGGTAAAATGATCGCGTGCCTGGTGATTATTTTGAAGAATTTTCAGATAATTAGCATTTAATAAAAATAAATTTAATAAAATCCTGTCTAAAAATTACCTCGTGATTTGGGGTAATTTCCAGACACCTAAGTAGTATTTACATACAGCTATTAGTGGGGCTATTTAATAATCAGATTTGAACACCAACTACGGTTACTAAGAGACACCATTGTAAAATGTTATGCCAAAAAATGGGTCTTTTATAGCAGCATTCCGAATACAGAAAAAAGCATGAAAACTCAACTGTAACAGTACACGTGAAATCCATTTAAATTCTTGCAAATAAATGTAGTTATATGGTGCTTTTTCACACATAGCTACTGTAGCTATATCTGTTTTATATAAATTCATGTAAATCAGTAAATAATTTCAGACTTTTTAAATAGTTCTGATATTTGAATAAAAATCAACAATTAATAAGAAAAACAAAACCGACACCAATTCCGTTTAAAAAATAAAAAATAAATAAATAAAAATAAATAATTATTTTAGTAGCCTGACCTGTTTTTTCACACTACACTATTTTTTTTACTCAGCACAGCTTCTGAAAGGCCTAACCATTTTATTTTTCTTTGACAGTAAAGATGTTACGGTAATATTTTTTAACATTACTTTAGAATTCTTTCACATTATTCACATAGTTTTAACATGGAAAGGATAAACGGGCTTGGTCTTAATAGGTCAATGAAAAAAGGAATTGGCAACAAATTAAACTTTATCTTTTTTGGTCACCAACATCGAGCATCCCCATACCATTTAAAAAATTCATTTGACCTCCAAAAGATTAGGCCTTTCAGCACAGCTTCTGAAAGACCTAACCATTTTATTTTTCTTTGACAGGAAAGATGTTACGGTAATATATTTTAACATTACTTTAGAATTCTTTCACATTATTCACATAGTTTTAACATGGAAAGGATAAACAGGCTTGGTCTTAATAGGTCAAAGAAAAAAGGAATTGGCAACAAATTAAACTTTATCTTTTTTTGGTCACCAACATCGAGCATCCCCATACCAGTTAAATAAATTCATTTGACCTCCAAAAGATTTTCTCATCTTCATCAAATCATAGTCATCTTTGTGGAATAGCTTTTGTACCTGTCCCAGACAGAATGTTTGGTCGTAATGTACAGCATATATTATATATTTGATTCTGAAATGACATGCAATACTATCTTCATAAATCTCTATCTTTCATTATAAATCTCCAATTTTAGCTTAAACGCCTACCAGTATTTTCATTTTAACTTACAGATGGCCTTTTGAAGTTATATTTTATTATACAACCCATCTTAAATCATTCGCAAACAATTAATTTACCATGTAGGATCAATCAAAGTACATTTTGTAACACATATTAGCGTCTGGAAATTACCCCGAAGTTTGTCTGATAAGTACCCCAGGGTTTCCAGGTGTTAGTAAAAAACTAATTTATAATTTTTAGTAAAAACAAAAAAAAGAAAGGTAATGACCATTTAATCCTTTCAGTTTCATGTATATATATATATATATATATATATTAAATATTCAAAGTGGAAATGTCTTTCTTAATAATCCTTAAAACAAATAGAAATACATTAAGATCGCAATTCAAAGCTACACTTCTTTTAACACTCAATTTTTGTCCCCAGATGGACATCCAAATAACGTTGTTTCGTTGTTTTTAATACGTTAACCTTCCCTAGCATCGAAAAACGAAGTAGCTTTTGTGCTAGAGTTACCACACTCGAAAATTTGAAATTGCAATCAGTGAAGCAAAATGTTAAACAGTAGTTTTTTTTTTTTTTTTTTTTTTTTTTTTTTTTTTTAAATATATATATATATATAGCATTTAGGAAACCAATTTTCTACAAGACAGAATAAGCTGCTAATTACTAAAAAATGCTAACTGAAACAGAAAAAGTAGTTGATTTAACTAAAATGAAAATTGTTTAGACCAGATTCCGATTAGTCTGCGAGTATTACTCCTGTCTGTTAATTACCCCGCATTCCTCTGTCTGAAAATTTCCCCAGACAATTCTGCATATAGAGACCACGTTCATGATGTTATATTATTAAATAAAGTATTATCACTAAATTTAAAGTTTTTTGCACTTGCTTGAAATATGTTTATTTTTCATATTTTTTAATACGATAGCAAAATAGAAGCAAAAAACTAGCTTATAATTTTTATTAAAAAAAAAGGGATAATGACCTTTTTAATCCTTGCAGTTTCATACATATTTTTTTGTAAAATAATCAAAGTGGAAATGTCATTCTTAATAATCCTTGAAACATATCGAAATACATTAGATCGCAATTTCATTAGATAAAAGAGTTAGATTCTTCTGGAAAATAATTGAAATAGTTTGTTTATCTTTTTATTATTAGAAACCGATAACAAATAGCTTACCTGAGTTTCTTCGTGTAGAACATAAAATAAATAAGATAATACTTGTATGTCCATTGTTATCGGCTAATGTGTTTGTTCTCATTTAATAGATATATTCTTTTAATTGCCACTTTAGTACAGACCATTAGCAGTACGGGATATGACTTTTATCTGAAACACTATATGGTAATATCTATATATAAAACAAGCAATTCTGCCAACAAACCTTTATTGTAAACATAGATATATCTTTAAAAGACATAAGAAATTGTATCTAATCAATAGTTATTTATTATTTTGTTCTTCGATGAGTAAAAAAAAAATAATAAATGCTACACTGTATATTTTTCCATAACATAGTGCAGTGATTTGTAATTTATATTTTTTACTCATAGCATATGCCAAGAAACGAAATAAAATTAACATGAAAGAAAAATCATGCATTAAGCATAAATTATGAAACATTTACCAAAATTTCCTGAAATATTTAACAAAACTTCGTTATTTAGAGAAATAAGGTAAATAAGATAACTAAGTAATTATTATGGAAAATATATAAACATTTAAAAATCTGATTTCAGCAGTTACTTTCCATAGCTAAATCCTATTCCAATTCTTTTGAACAGCCGTTTATTTGATCTATAAAATATTATATATACTATATAATGGGAAAATTTAGTTTAAAAAGAAAACGCATAACAGAATGAAATTTCTCTTCCAGTAATTTATACTAATAGATAGAAACATACTTAGATACTTTTGTTCAGCCCTGTAATTTACTAAGTACCTTTATTACACACACTATTTAACTAAAATTTAATTCAAAATAAAACACTTTTAAAACTACTGAAATCACATTTCCATAAATTGTCATCCATAAAAGGCCATGTATCCAGTTCTATGTATGGCCATGTATATCATTTTATTTGAAATCTACAAACATACTTAATAAACAAAACATACTTAATAAACAAAACTACTTAATAAACTAAATGCATTTCAGCATAAAAATGCATAACACATTTAAAAACAACCTTTAAGAAATTTACGCTCCTACTCAGTAACCTTTATGAATTCTTATGTGTAGCTATGTATATAAACTATAGCATTTATACACACCATATAGTATGCATAAATATAGTGAAACTTAAAAGCGCATATCATAATTAAAAATCGGTTTCCTGCCATCATCACTAACATACATATACAGTACGTTGGATAGACTATGCTATCTGAAATATTTTGTGTGTCCTTGTAAATGCTATGTACTTTGTATTATACATGAAATAACTTATAGTAAGTCTCATCGACGTATATCACTTCCATTATGTATGAAATAGTCTAACATAATTAAAATACGCCGCAAACATTTCTCTTCTATACCATTATGTAATGGAATTTATATGGGTGGCCGTGTAAATCAATAGTAACTATTCTTTGCACCGCATTTTCTATAAAATACATATTTTAGTGCTCTTCGTAAATGCATATCAATTTTATTATGTTTGAAAAGGTGTCATTTGAAACAATTATTCCCCACTGGCCGTAATGTAATGTAATACTTTTAACTGTACATGTAAATAAACATGCTACAAACTTCATTTGAAATAGGGTTCGTGCTAGTGTAACCGTCAATAAAATCTAAAAATTTCAGGGCAATCCGAATGTATTTACGAGAATTAGAGCGCTGACAGACGGACAGACATACAGACATACAGACAAACCGAAGTCATAAACAGTTTTCAACTTTATTGAATAGTGATAAAAGGGGAAAAACTATGTTTTTATTATTATTATTCTTTTTCATTTGAAATTAACCATGTAGAAACAGCATTTAGTGAATGTCACTAGAATGTATTAACACCAGATCTTTTACTCAATTCATGGAACTTTTTTTTTTTTAATTTTAAATTAATACTATTAAAATTACATTTACGAATATGAATATATACTATTTAACCAGATTATTCTAATTAGTAAATAAATCATATGAGATGTAAATTTCCAACTGGGCAAAAAATGTCCGGACCAGGGCAATTTACCAAATAGAATAATTGGATTAATTTAGTCACCAATTAGAATAATTGTTAATATAATTGTCAATTATATTATAATAATAGTTATAATTAATAAATTGTAATTACGTATCCAGCGTTTTCTGTAGTTCAATTAGCTGCGATCTATTCTGTTGAACTGATTCAGCTATCAGACCAGATACTGCAATGAATAATTTTAGTTCGGTGAATCCGATTCACCAGATTTGTACTGGATTGCTCAGATGGTACAGCATTGGCGTCTTCAGACAAGAGATCCCAGGTTCGAATCCTGGTCTGGACATTAATCACCCAGTTGGAAATTTACATCACATATGATTTCTTTATCGATTAGAATAATTTTGTTAAAATTCATCTAGCGTAATTACATATCCAGCGTTTTCTGTAGTTCCATTACCTGCGATCTATTCTGTTGAGCTGATTCAGCTACCAGACCATATACTGCAATCAATAATTTTAGTTCGGTGAATCAGATCCACCATATTTGTACTGGATTGCTCAAATGGTACAGCATTGGCGGCTTCAGCCAAGACATCCCTGGTTCGAATCCTGGTCTGGACATTTTTCACCCAGTTGGAAATTTACATCACATGTGATTTCTTTACCGATTAGAATAATTTTGTTAAAATTCATCTAGCGTAATTACATATCCAGCGTTTTCTGTAGTTCCATTACCTGCGATCTATTCTGCTGAGCTGATTCAGCTACCAGACCATATACTGCAATCAATAATTTTAGTTCGATGAATCAGATCCACCATATTTTTACTGGATTGCTCAAATGGTACAGCATTGGCGTCTTCAGCGAAGACATCCCTGGTTCGAATCCTGGTCTGGACATTTTTCACCCAGTTGAAAATTTACATCACATGTGACTTCTTTACCGATTAGAATAATTTTGTTAAAATTCATCTAGCGTAATTACATATCCAGCGTTTTCTGTAGTTCGATCACCTGCGATCTATTCTGTTCAGCTGATTCAGCTATCAGACCAGATACTGCAATCAATAATTTTAGTTCGGTGAATCAGATTGTTTTTTTTGTATTTTTGACAGCCAATTATCAACACTAGGGATATAGGTCCTAAGGGGGAGGAGTGCCCTTCGTGGAGGGTCTTTCTAAGGAAACCTAACCCGTATTAACGCTTGGAGAACCAAGATTGAAGAAAACCACGAAAACTCCGAACGATTAGGCCGACGGGCGCGATTGGGATCGAACCCAGCACCTCCCGTCTACCAGCTTCGAGTGCAGAACCTCTCGTCCACTAGTGGGGCGTTCGGTGAATCAGATCCACCAGACTTGTACTGGATTGCTCAGATGGTACAGCATTGGCGGCTTCAGCCAAGAGATTCCTGTTTCGAATCCTTGTCCGGACATTTTTCACCCAGTTGGAAATTTACATCACATATGATTTCTTTACCTATTAGAGTAAATTTGTTAAAATTCATCTAGCGTAATTACATATCCAGCGTTTTCTGTAGTTCCATTACCTTCGATCTATTCTGTTGAGCTGATTCATAGGTGAGACCAGATGCTATAATCCATAAAGTTAGCTGGTTGAATTAGCCACATTCTTCCGGTATAGCACACATGGTAGACCATATGCGGCTTCAGCCAAGAGGTCTCTAGTTCGAATCCTGATCGGGGAATTTTTCGTCGTGTTGGAAATTTGCATCTCACTTACACTAAAACATTCAGAAATGTGACTAACTTATTATTTATCATATGTTTGTGTATCATATATTCAATATATTTCATTAAAAAATATCTGGTTGAATCGAACAATATCTGTATGTTCCCCGTCAAATTGACCGCTAAGGCAATCCTAGATTTAGAAAGTTTTATTAAAATAAAATAGAAGTATGACAATTGTCGAAACTACTTATTAGGGAAATTACATGGAAATGCGCATCGACATACGATAGTTATAACCTAAACGGAAGCATCGAAACACAGTAAGTTTTAGGCGTACAGTAGTGAAATCAAGAGACCGTATGACATACAATAAGCAATTATAAAATACCATTGGACTGTACAGATTTTAACATATCTGGAGTTACATATTTTGATACATTTTTGCAAATAGAACTATAATGTCAGGAAAACTCGTCTTTATACTTTTAATTATTCCTAATTTTTCAAAAAAAAACTTCCCTACTCCTAGAAATGATACTTTTACCGTTAATTCTTCACGGAAGTCAGAAAAGAGGAATACATTCCATTTATTCCTTTCATGCTTGCGTATTATTTCTTAATAAAATATTTTTTTTTTCCAGGGGACTTATTTGATGCGGAAGAAAAAAAAAGTGGAATCCCATGTAATCCTATAGGGAAAAATACGAATCCTTCTTGTTCAGTCAAATTTGGAAATTTCAACAATATTTTTTTCAGCACGTGGATAGGAAGGCTCTTTATCCCTCTGTAAGTTTAAAATATTTTAAAGATAATTTTGAATATTTTAAAAATTGTTTTAAAGTTTAAAAATTCCGAAAAGTATAAAAAGTTCTCTTTACCCTTTTGCAACTTATCACTGGAAAAATATATAAAAATTTGGAGCTAACAGATGGATAGAGAACCTTCTTATCTACGTGCTGCAAAAAGTATTGTTAAAATTTCCAAATTTGAATGAACAAGAAAAATACGTACTTTTCCCCATAGGATAACATGGGATTCCAATTGTTTTCTTCCCCACCAGACAAGTCCCCGTAATACTAAAGCTCGTTTGTATTTTTTTTTTTTTTTTTTTTTTTTTTTTTTTTATAGAAATTTAATAAATTAAAATGTCTAATTCATTTAAAAAAGAAACATAAAAAAATAATGCTTTCGGATTTAAAAAAAGTAACAATTGATTGTCTCATTGGTTTAAAATTATTCAGAATTTGTTTATTTTTTAAAGATACCAATGGGGCTCTGCCCCTGCTCGCTACGCTCACCAACGACCCGCTTAATCACTTCGCGATTTTGTTCGGTATCGGGAATCAATCCCTATTTTCTAGACAACCCCAGACGTAATTGTTAGTCGTTTCCATTCTGGATCGCTTCGCGATTCCTTATTTTCTATGCATTCGATTTTTAGATTCCAAACGCAGATGACCTTCCTCTTTCTCATTAGTTAATGGAAATTATCCTCTTTCTGTAAAATTCACTTTTGCCACCGACTCCTAAAGAAAAAAAAAGAAGCAGAAGCATATCGAAATGCAGAAGATTCCTTTCCATTTCCCGTCCATCCTATCTAAGTTCTGTACTTTCATGGTTTTAGCCAAGCAATTGCCGCTAAGAAAAGTCAGAAAGATCTGACAAATCAGATGCGTTTCACAGTATCTACGCAAATTTTCACTGGTCCATTGCCAAATCTTTTGGCCCATTTCCAAATCGTTTCCTTTTTTAGGTGCGTTCGTAATTATATAAATACGTAGCACCTATAGTCGTCGTCCAGTCCGTCCGTCTGTCCGTCTGTCCGTCCGTCTATCCGTCTGTCCGTCCGTCTGTCCGTCTGTCCGTCCGTCTGTCCGCATGTAACAGAGCAAAAACTACCCAACCGAATGGTCTAAAATTTCAAATATATGATTGTTGCAAAATTTTGTCGAGCCATTTCAAATTTTATGAAAATCGGATGTATAGTTTAATTACAGGGACAGTCAAAAGTTTTTCTTTACATTACGGCCAATGGGAAAAATTATTCCAAGTGCATTTTAATGATATTACAGCCTTCCGAATGATCTGAAATTTTAAAGATATAACTGTTGCAAAATTTTGTCGAGCCCTTTCAAATTTTAGGAAAATCGGATGTATAGTTTAATTACAGGGACAGTCAAAAGTTTTTCCTTACATTACGGCCAATGGGAAAAATTATTGCAAGTGCATTTTAATGATATTAGAGCCTTCCGAATGATCTGAAATTTTAAAGATATAACTGTTGCAAAATTTTGTAGAGCCTTTTCAAATTTTAGGAAAATCGGATGTATAGTTTAATTACAGGGACAGTCAAAAGTTTTTCTTTACATTACGGCCAATGGGAAAAATTATTGCAAGTGGATTTTAATGATATTAGAGCCTTCCGAATGATCTGAAATTTTAAAGATATAACTGTTGCAAAATTTTGTCGAGCCCTTTCAAATTTTAGAAAAATCGGGTGTATAGTTTAATTACAGGGACAGTCAAAAGTTTTTCTTTACATTACGGCCAATGGGAAAAATTATTGCAAGTGGATTTTAATGATATTAGAACCTTCCGAATGATCTGAAATTTTAAAGATATAACTGTTGCAAAATTTTGTCGAGCCCTTTCAAATTTTAGGAAAATCGGATGCATAGTTTAATTACAGGGACAGTCAAAAGTTTTTCTTTACATTACGGCCAATGGGAAAAATTATTGCAAGTGCATTTTAATGATATTACAGCCTTCCGAATGGTCTGAAATTTTAAAGATATAATTGTTGCAAAATTGTGTTGAGCTATTTCAAATTTTAGGAAAATCGGATGTATAGTTTAATTACAGGGACAGTCAAAAGTGTTCCGTTACATTACGGGGAATGGGAAAAAAATATTGGAAGTGAATTTTAACGATGTATCAGACTATGCGCTTTATGAAGTTCAAAAAATTATACATTCAGTACAATATGGGGTGCAAAAAATAATTATAAAACTAGTTATAGTACGAACGCACCTCATTTGCCACGTTTGACGAGCAATTTCCAACTTGTATATTTATAGAAGGATAAAAAGATATTGGCACTTAAAATACGTTTTAAACGAACACACTTAAAGAGTGTTGTTAAATTCAGTTTTAAAATGTCCATTTTATTAAAAAAAAAGAGTCTTTTTTTCCGGAATTTAATTTAAAATATAATATCCATATTTCACATCTGACAATCATATTAAAAAAGTATAATTTATACTTTTATCCTCTATTACCCTAAGTGTTAAAAACTAGCTATTATCTCATAACCACGAAATCTAACGCAGCTGACCCTTTGATACTCAATAACTCGGATTAAAAATATATATATATATACTCAGACATTAGAATATATCATTTTGAACGTGTACAAAATAATACAATGAATTTGGAACATACAAAAATACTTACTAAGAGATAATTTTTCACGTCTACATTAAACAGAAAATTACGTGCTTCTAATAAATATTGTGAATTTCCTATTGCAAAATAGTAAACTATACGTACTTAAATTTGTAGAAAATCTATTTTTGAAAGTCTATATAGTGTGTCAAAATTTCAGACGCTCATTTTATACATAACTATGCGAAACTGCTCAGTTGATAAATAAAATTTTGGCATGTAAATTTAAACCAGTCTGTTGAAAATGCGATGAACACATTATATTAACTTTTGTGTTTGAAGATAGCAGCAATAATTAAAATAGTCTTTTAAAGGCCACAGAAGAAGTAACATTTACTTTTGTGTATGCTGCAGATATGCAAAGTGGTGATACCACAGCTAAACTTCAAATTTCGAGCATTCTAAAAACTTAATTTTCCAAGCTTTAACCCAAGCTCCCCCCCCCCCCCCTCCCAGTAAGAAAACTCGTATCTTCATTTTATACTCAATCTGTTGCAGTCGTTGGCGTATTGGTTTAGATATTGGACTCGAGGCAGACACGTACCCAGATTCAACTCCGAAAATAGCCAAAGAGAAAATGGCGGGTGTTTTTCTTTTATACCGCCATTTCTTCCAATAACGGAAAATTTCTCTCGTGTAACTGTAACAAGTTGGAAATTGCCGTCCAACAATTTTCGGCGAAATCTGTAGAAACTTTAGTGTTTCATCGCGGTTTCGCCCTTCCAAGGCACAATTTTAGAGGTACCGATAAAGAAAACATATGGTCTTAAAGCTGAAACCTTCTTCTAATCGGTAAATGTAATCGGTGAAAATAAAATGTGTGAACAGTTTGACGAATGAGTAAAACACCTGACTGTTTCGTCGCGGTCTCGCTCGTTTTTTTTCAGCATTAGACTCCAAATATCAAATTACGCAGAAAATGAAATACCAAATAGCATATACTTTTAATTCAATATTTTTCCTTTAAAATTATAAATTCAGACAAAATGGAGTTAAATATATAAAATCATACAAATTTGAGGTTCATTGAAGAGTCATTCATCACGGGCATGGGCAATGCCGTGCATATCAGCTAAAAGGGGTTTAAAAATGGGTGGTTTTAATAAGTGGAGGGGGAAGTGAAATTTTGGAAAAAGGGGAGGCAAGGGGGGGGGGATTAAATTTTTTTTTCTATCAGAAATTCAAATAAATAAAGAAGAGTTTCACCCCTGATAAAAAAATAATACGAGAGTAAAATTAAGCACTTTTAAGTACTTTTTGTAGATTTTGCATGAAAATAAGTACTTTTAAACACTAAAAATTCCTTTTGGAAAATGTAAGCACTTTTAAGGACTTTCAAGGACCGTACGAACTCTGTAGTTTAAAAATAATAGCTATTCAAAACTTCATTAAAATAATTACTAACAAATAAATTAAAATGTAGTCAAATCGTTAAGGATTAATTACACGAAATTAATTTCATATTCAAATTACATCACATTATTTTACACGAACTTAGATACTGTGACGTATAATTGTGTTAAAATTATGTATCTTATTTTTGTTTCAATTTTTTAAGAACATAAAATGATAATTCAAAACAAAATTAATCAGAAACTAAGGAGACAATATTTTAGCATCTGCTGAGCTATAACTCAAAATCTCTTTTTGCTGCTTTTCGTTTTTGGCTCATTTATTTCATGAAATAAGATGTATATGTATGGGGTTTTAATGCTTGCAGGTTTAATTTCATGTTTTAATAAAACAATTTCAAAAATGAAATAAATTCCTCAATTATAACCAAGTTAAATTATATTTTCCGCCTTTTCGTTACACATCTGGGCTCAAAGAATGGCAAATGCTTTATGGATATAAAAAGAATTCGAAGCTCCACGAGTTGTTTTATAGCCATCTGCACTGCATTTTTATATAAATACAAGAGGGTTCTGCCCCCCTGCAAACATATAATAGTGACGTGTAAATAAATTTTTAATTGGAATGAAATATTATTCTTTGTGCTGTTTTTAAAATTGGCAACAATATAAAATAGCAACCTTTTCTAATATATGAAAAAATATCTTGAAATGAGAAAAAATAGATTAAAATAAATTAAAAAAATATTTATTTAATCGTATTATTATTATTTAACGAATTATTTTTTCAAATTTTCATGAAAAATATAATTTAATCACAATATTGTCGTCACTTTCAACTGAAATAAAAAATAACTCCAATTTTAATTTGAGAATGACGAAAAAGAAAATAAATCTAATAAATCTTATATTTTCCCCGTACCTCCGTTTTTTTTTCACAAAAATGGAGTCATTTAATGTCCATCATTACAAAAATTTTGTTAAATTAGAAAAAAATTAATACCTCGAAAATTAAATCAAATTTAAAATTTCTAATGCCATTTTTGACATACGCAGATCAATATGGGCAATTGGTACTAATTTTAATGCCAGGGGTTCTATATTTTAGGAATAATAGCTGTGAAATACAATCAGACGTTTCATAAATCCATTTCATTAGGATTATATATATATATATATATATATATATATATATATATATATATATATGGCAGGTATTTTTTAAACACCAATTTAATTAACTAATCTCCATATAGATTTGTAATTACGTGTATCTTAATAGCGAATGCCATAAAAAAATTGTCCCCAAAATGTAAAAGTGGCGATTAGCAAAACATCTGCTAAAATGGAAAAAAAAAATCATATTGGGAAACACTGTGAGGGACTTTGTCTTTGACAGTCATGATAAATTTGATTGTCGTGTGTCCTTTTTTATCTGGATGTGGAGAATTTTATGAGAGGGAAAAAGTATGAACACTTACGATATAATAATAAAACTTGACCGGGGCGTTATAATAGCCTTAAAGAAAACTCAAGTTTGTATGACTTTATATCTTCGGAAAATCGGTGCCCTAATGCCTTCAGCATCATAGAGTGTTTAAAATGAACTTTGTTTTTCCGGGATCACAATGCCTTCGGCAGCATCGAGTGTGTTCCCAAAAAACCTCTATCCAGTGGCGTAGCCAAGATGGGTTTCAAATGTTCTGGATACCAGTGATTTTGTAAAGTTCAGTTCGCCTTTTCTAATCGGAGAATTTTCTGCTATTAATCAAGACGCAGAAAACTTTTAAATATTTCTGTTATCCAGAGCCTTTGGACACCTCCCTGGTTACGCCACTGCCCCTTTCTGAACGAACCTGTGACCTGGATTGCCGCTCAGCTTATACCTGAAATGCTCCGCACGCGCCGAAGACAATGGAAAACCAAGTTGAATGACCCAAACCCCTTAGTTATTGAACCCATAGAACACGACATTACAATGCTCCCCTTAGCGGTAGAAGATGGAACTAAAATCTGTATAACGATCCTAAACTAAATTGAATGAATCAATTATGGATTAAATCGAGCCATAGAAACCGAGAAAAGAATGTGCCGTTAACGTTCGAAAACGTTGGTAACGAAAGTCCAAGATAAACTTTCATAATGCAGAAAGTAGCTTAATCATAATCTCAGTTGAATGAACCAATTTCCATTGCTATCGAGCCGATAAAACCCGAGAAAAGAATGCGCTCCCAAGCGATGGAAGGTTTTAACATTAACCCAATATTTCATTTACGGATGAAATAGCCCCACCTCTCTAAAGTTAACCACTTACCTTTAACAGTAGCTTTATTTTTAATTTACGACTATAGTGAGTAAATGTAAGTTGATGTCGAAAAGAAGATTAATGCTCTAAAAAGTTGGTAGCAAGGGTATAAGGAAATTTTTAGTAGTTTATAAAATGGTAGGAGGACCCTAGAATTATGTTAAAGAAAATTGCAAGAGAAACGGATCATTTTTAAAGAAACTGCACCAAGCGCCTCAAGAGAACCATTAATATTAAAAATTGGTGGTAGCTGAAGTCTGATATTTTTTTTTTTTTTTTTGTCGTTCATGTAGTAGCTGAAGTATCTAACAAGTTGTTAGAAAAGAAAAGCTAGTGAATGGGGCTATTTTTAAGGGAGTTATAATAGGGGGACCAAAAGATGTCAAGGTGATAGTTGAGAGCAGGGTTCTAAGATGAAAACATGCTAAAAGGTCGTAGTATTTAGCTCTTTAGATCTCAAATTAGTCGAAATTAAACATAATGTATAAATTAATCATTAGATTAAAATATTAAATAAATGCGCAAAAAATAAGAGGAAATACATAAAAAGGGCCCTAAGGCTGCAATAAAAATATGAGGGGTAGTTGGAAATCCTAAAAAGTTGTTAGAAAAAAAGCTAGTGAATCAGACCATTTTTAAGGGCGCGATAATAGGGGCCCAAAAGAGACTAACTGATAGTTGAGAGCAGGGCCCTGAGACAAAAACATGTTAAAAGGACCTAGTACCAAGCACTTCAGATCTTTAATTAGTCAAAATTATGCATAGGGTATAAATTAATCATTTGAATAAAATTTTAAAGAAATGCGCAAAAATGGGGGGGGGGTGCTTAAAAAAGGGCCTTAGTGCTCCAATAAAAATATGAGGATGTTGACCAGGAGACAGGAGTCCAAGACTCAATTTTAAATTTATGCATTGGGGGAGTGACAGAATTAGGGGGTGAAAAATGCGTGGCGCACAAAATATTCAAGGGGCTCCGGACCGGGCCCCGGGGAGCCAGGGCCTTAACTAGAATGTAGAAATGGGGAATAACTAAATGGAAAAGTTCCCTACAAACAAAGATCGGATTAAAAGGGGGCAATTTATTAACAATTAAGGGCACAAAAACTTCAAAGGGGTCTGTACTACGCCCCAGGGGACCACAATCTTAACTCGAATGCAGTTGGGTATAAGGAATTTTCTTAGTAGTTTATAAAGCAGCCGGGGGACCCAATAACTACATAAAAGAAAATTGCGAGAGAATTGGATTATTTTTAAAGAAGGTGTAGCAAGAGCCCCAAGAAAGCCATTAATGTTCAAAATTGGTGGTACTTCAAGTCTGAGAATTTTTTTTCCAGTTCATGTAGTAGTTGAAGGACCTAAGAAGTTGTTAGAAAATACAAAGCTAATGAAGCAGGCTGTTTTTAAGAGAGCTAAAATAGGGAGATCAAAAGGTGTCAACTGATAGTTGAGACCAGGGTCCTAAGATGAAAACATGTTTAAATGTCTTAGTACTTGTCGCTTTAGATCTACAATTAGACGAAATTAAGCATAGGGTATGAATTATTAGAATAAAATTTTAAAGAAATACCCAAAAATGGGGGTAAATGCATTAAAAAGTGCCTTAGGGCCGCAATAAACATATGAGAGTGTTGGTCCGGGGACAGGAATCTAAGAATCAACTTTAAAGTTATGCATTGAGAGCGCGACACAAAGAATGAATAAAAAATGCATGGCAGACAAAAAGTTCAAGGGCCCCTGGACCGGGTCCTAGGGGGCCAGGGTCTTAACTGGAATGCAGAATCTGTGGAATAATCAAATTGAAAAAGGGCACCAAAAACGAATATTGAATTAGGAGCCAAGATCTTAACTGAAACGTAGAAAGGGGGGTAACTAAATGGCGAAAGGCCCCCGAAAACAAAGAAAATCGGATAAAAAAAGTGGCAATTAATTAAAAATGTAGGGCATAAAAACTCGAACGGCTCAGGGGGCTCGGGTCTTAAAATATTAAAAATCTGACCCTCAGGTGTATCAGGAACTGGCTTAGACTATCCTTACCCAAATGTTCAGAATTCTACATGTGGTAGATTTTGCTAGCCATCGCACACAGACACATACACAGAGCGGAACTTTCTTTTATTTGTATAGATAATCAGTAACAAAGTAAAATTCACTTAAAATATCAGGTTTATGAAAACTGCATACCAAGAGTGGGTCCCCCAAAATCAGGGGCCTCAGGTTGACGGCCCATGATTTAATTAGTTCCTATGTATAAATAAATCGTTATAGAATGTCTCTAACAGTGTTCCTTTCGGCTCAGACCCAAGTTTCCTTTGACTTGCATCCTATCTGATCACAAACGATCATAGTCCTGATAATTCATAAAGGAAAAAAGATAATGGAAAACTAAAATATTTCTAGTAGTATCAAATTATCGAAAAAAATATATTTATTACATGCAAATGATACTGTAATATTAACTGAAAAAAAACACTAAGAAAATCTTTTGTCACATTTCTCTTTGAACTCAAAAGAAGATTTGGGGCCATTGGGATGCGGGGCCCCTCGCGATTGCGACCATCGCGACCCCTTAAATCCGCCCATGCTTGTAAATACTTTTTCTCCTACGTTGGAATTGTTTTTGGTTTATATATATATAAACTAAATTTTCTAAGTTTTAATCAAACATATTTCAGAATACCAAAGTTACATTAATAAAATTTTTCAAATTATTTGGCATTGCAAAATATGCTGTATAATTAGTTTCTTTATATACTGTACATTTACGCACCTTTCTTTCTTTTTCAAAATATTTCGTTCTAAATATTTTAAAATTTACAAATCACCCTTTCTAGAGATATATAATTTCATTCACCAGCAGTTTTAAAAATTTAAATTGTAATAGTTATTTTTTAAAATCTGTTTTGTACGAAATCATGAGTTAAACTTATTTTTAAAGATTTTTTAATGCTATTTTTAGCTTATATTAAGCTTATTGAGAATAAATTGCAAGTAATTTTAAATATTATCATCTATTAGCTTATAATAAAAATAAGCGTAAAACTACAACATTTTGTTATATATATCCTATGTCAGAGTATTTTAATCATAAGATATTTTACAGTTATTATTTAAAAATGCATAAATTTAGTAATCAGCTTTTGAAATTTCTATCGTTAGATACCGTAAAATTTGATAATCTACATGAAAAAGGCGATACATTTTATCTAGTATGTATCAAAGAAACAATTCTACCGGTAAATACTTATTCGTTAATGATGTTCCTTTATTATGGACGTTCTTACGCGGTAATTAACATATTAAATCACTCGCATTCTGACAAAAGCAGGAAAAACCCATTGAGAGATATTTGAATATCTTACGTCAGATACAGATGGCGTATGAATAATATCTTATTATTAGAACCGCCTGGTATGCATATCTTTTATCATATAGTCATTACAATTGGATCTTTTTCCTTTGTAATTTCTTTAGAAATAAGTGGAACAAAACGTATTCGCTTTATGTTCCTAAAACACCTACACATATTAATTTAAAAAAAAATTACATGTTTCAGATTAAAAACAGATTTTAAAAAGACAGATTTTGAAAAGATATAAATTAAAACATGTATTTTACTTGTAATAGTTTCTTACATTTTTATATAATTTTCTTTTCTATTAATGAATAACATCGCTTGAAAATGTCGTCAAATTTTCAAAATATTCGAAAGATGTACTTTGTTTCTTTCTTTTTTCATAACGGATACTGTTATTGATGTAGAGTATAGGAATAATTGAATATATGAGACATTTTCTTGAAAATTCGAACTGATTATTTTCCACCACAATGAAAAAAGTCTGAACAAAGTATATGAGTTATAAATATGTTTCTGACGGCAATGTTTAATTTTTGCGCTAAAGTATTTATAGTTACTTGTAAAAATTAGGTTTTTAAGTGTAACTAATTTTTTTGGTTCGAAATCCTATGTGAAACTTTTTGATTACCAAACTAATTATTTTAACCATAAATATGATTATACCTCAACCAGATAGACATTGGGTTCTTAACTAAAGATTAATATAAAATAGAAATTTTTTGATCTATGGAATAAAATTAATTTTTTTTTATTTAATCAAATTTTAATTAACTTTTAGCTCTTGCAGATACTGATAGATAGCAGCAAAATCTAACTTTCAGACGCATTTTGATTCCATCGATGAAGCATGTAAGAATTTATTAAGATTTTTATTTTGCAAACATGTCTAGTAACTTCCATATAAAAGTTTGAAAAATTGCAAAGTGTAATTTGATTGAAAATATTTTGAAATTAGAGTTAATATAATGAAATTTTAAGCTTCCTCTATAAAACTGTTGTTTAATAATAGCTCTAGTGATAAGCCAAACAGCATGACATTCTAATTCATAGTGGGTATATAGTGCACCTTGGGACAGGTGGGGGGTGGGGCACTTTGGGACACAGGATATGCCTAGCTAACTTTTATTCGAAATATTTTAACAAAAAGATATTGTGTTTATTTTTTTTAATTTAATCTACATAATATGTTTTTATTAATAGTAATTATTTCTTCTTTTAGGAAGTCCTTAGGCTTATCAATGTCAAGGATTAGGAATTTAAAATATAAAAAGAAATTATCAATTCGTGCTAACAATACTCAGAAAACCTCTGCAAAAATTTTATCATGTGAAATGCCTTTTAGGAAATCTGCTGCAGTCTACAATGCTAGCAAGACCACTCTGAATCGTCGTGTTAGTACTTTTTTCAAAAGGGAACAGCTAAATTTTAACTTCAAGTAAATATCAAAGATACAAAGCCGAAAAATATTCACCGATGATGAGGAAGGAAAGTTGGTATACAACATTTTACAAGCTTCGCAATATCGCTACAGATTAACAATTAATCATGCGCGTAATCTTGCTTATGAATATGCTTCAGCAAATAAAACGAACATTCCCTAAAATTAGGAGCATGGAAAAAAAAAAACAAAAAAAAAAAAAACTAGAAAGGAATACCAAGGCTGAATGACGAATGTCAAATGAATGTTCGTTGCATCCCTAAAAATCTTAAAATTTACATTAGTTATCTTTTTCAATTCCTACTATTAGCTCACACTCTCCCTATATTTATTTATTTATATATTTATCTTGTTCAAATTTTCAATCGTTCATAAAATACTCATTATTCATCCTATCAAGTTGAAATATATTTTTTTTTTAACTTGTACTGGATGACAATTGATGTTAATAGAGTTTTTTAAAATTTTAATGACCCAAGGTGTCTAATTAATTTTAGTTTTGCATGGGAAACAAAATGGCGGCCATTGGTTATTGAAGATATGAAAGTATTTTCAATAAGGGGTTACCATAGGGGGGACCCTGTTCTGTCGCCATATACCGCCAAGTTTATCGCCAACTTGGCGATATATCGCCAAATTTGGCGGCCAAGATGAGTCGCCAAAAGTGACGCCAACTTGGCGATATCTCTAATATTTCGCCAAATTCCCATAGAGTTCCGTTGTAAACCTACTTGCTTATAGAAAATCAACAAATTGAGATATTTTAATGCAACAAAAACTAATATTAGCTTAATATAAGTAATATGGGTAATATAAGGGATTATATGAAATTTTTCTTTGATGGCCTAAGTAGGAATTGACTTTAAAAACAAAATTTTTATATTACTTGTCATTATATCAGTTTAAATAAATTTATTTTCCTGAACAAACAATTCCATGTATTCCATAATTCAATTAATGAATTTTTCACATCTATTTTTAACTGTCCCAAGATGTTAGTCCCAAGATGTCCCACCAGGTAGTACACCGTGGGTCAAAGCACAAGTTTCATAAATATAATTTTTAAACTTTTCTATAATGGATGTAAGATTAAAAGCTATTTTGTAAAGCAGGCAAAGGTTAAAAGAATGAATACCAGGTAAAATTTTGACAATTGATCAATATAAAAAAAATATGAAAAAAGAAAGAAAGAAAAAGTCTCCTCTATATATTTTACATTTATGCATTCTTCAAGTGTTCGTTTCATATCTATATAAATAGAAATGTAAATGTTCGTTTTTTCAAAATCGCTAATCTCCGAAAGTCCTTCACCGATTGCTTTGAAATTCACAGGTTGAGATGCATTCGCATACGGAAGTGTTGTTATATACTTATTAGGAACCTCGCTCCCCCCCCCATTTTCCACCACCTCCACCAGGGGACGCTTTTTAATTTTATTTCTAAAATCCATCATGTGATATATCATTAGAAAGCTCTTGGTTTACTGTTTCGTATAATGCGCCTTGCTTCTCGCTCCCCTCACTTCCCCCACGTTGGCACATTTCTATATAAATAAAAATATAATTATTCGTTTGTAGAAAATCTTAAACCTCCGAAAGTTCTTCACCGATTGCTTTGAAATTCATGGATTGCGTGCGTTGCTTTCGAATACGCGCATGTTTTTATATACCTATCACGAACCTCGCTCCTCCAATTTCTTCGTCACCACGAGGGGGCGTTTTTAAATTTTTTTCAGACACACATCATGTGACATATCATATCATTAGAAAGCCCTTTGACTACTCTTTCATATTATGCCCTACCATACCCCTGATTCCATTTTCCCCCGTAGGTGCACATTTCTATATAAAAAAAATTAAATGTTCGTTTGTACGAAATCTTAAACCTTCGAAAGTTCTTCACCGATTGTGTTGCATTTGAATGCAGGGGTGTATTTTTATACTACTCTTATGAACCTCGCATATCCCTACCCCAATTTCATCCACCGGGTACTTTTTTAATATTTTTCGACACCCATTATGTGGTATATCATTAGAAAGCCCTTTGACCACTCTTTCATATTATGCATCTCCCCTCACAATGTCCTCCAGAGGGACACATTACTGAAATATTTCAATATTTTTTATGATATTTGTTTTTCCTTTGTTTTTTTATTTCGTGTTTTTTAGCTCACAGGCTATTGAATCCTGAGAGGTAATGTGCCGCACGTTCGGTATGTACGTATGTATCTAATATCTAACGCGATAACTCTTGATAGAAATATCCGATTTCCTTCAAATTTTGTAAATATTTTCATTCTGATAAGGCGCTTCTCTGATTAGTTTTGGGAGTTCATTGGTTAAACATAAAAGGAGCAACGGGTGTTAATTTCCCCTTAATTTAGATAAATGGGTTTTTCATGCAGAATTATCTGATGTGCTTCAAATTTTGTAAATATGTTCATTCTGATAAAGTGCTTCCCTGATTAGTTTTGTGTTTTATTGGTTAGGCAAAGGAGAACAGAATTCATAGAAATATCCGATTTGCTTCAAATTTTGTAAATAGTTTCATTCTGATAAGGCGCTTCTCTGATTAGTTTTGTGAGTTCATTGGTTACGCATAAAAGGGGCAACGGGTTTAATCTCCCCTTAATTTAGATAAATGGGTTTTTCATGCAGAATTATCTGATTTGCTTCAAATTTTGTAAATATGTTCATTCTGATAAAGTGCTTCCCTGATTAGTTTTGTGTTTTATTGGTTGTGTAAAGGAGAACGGGGAGCTAATTCCCCCCCCCCCTTAATTTAGATAACTTGTTTTTTCATGTAGAATTATTCGATTTGCTTCAAATTTAGTGAATAGGTTATGCGTGAAAAGGCGCTTACCTGATTTGTTTTGGGTGTTCATTCATTAAATATAATGGGGCGAGCGAGGGCTAATTCCCCCTTAATTTAGACAAATGCGTTTTTCATGCAGAATTATCCGATTTGAGTTAAAATTGGTATAAAAGTTTATTCGGATAAGGCGTTTCCCTGATTAGATTTGGAGGATCATTGGTTTAGTATAAAGGGGGGAGGGAATGGGGGTAATCCCTCGTTAATTTATTTTACAATGGGCACTATTCTTTGAAATAAGAGAATAATATACAATTAGTGTGAATAGCCTGTGAGCTCTATGCCATAAGTTTAACTAGGCACATATATTTTTACTTCACTCGATCTGCAAGGTATGCCATCGCGAGTACTGCAATCGACAATTGGCCTGCCAATTATGATGTTGCGAAATATTCACAAGTCATATCTTTGCAACGGCACGTGACTTGTAGTAAAAAAATAATGAACTTCGTAGAAGCAACAATCTTGACAGGACCTTTCAAAGGTGAAGATGACCTCATTCTTCGCATTCCTTTGATTAAAATGGATGCGCAATTTCAATTTAAGGGATTGCAATTACATATTTGATTGGCGTTTGTAATCTCCATCAACAAAGCTTTGGGCCAAGCTTTAAAATTCTGCGGTTTAGATTTAGACATGAATTGCTTTTCACACGGGCAATTATATGTTTCGTGTTCTAGAATTGGCAAATCAGACAATCTCTATATTTGCACAGACAATGTAACAACAAAACATATTGTATAACCACAAGTATTGTGAAATTAAACATATTAGAAACGTGCACTTTCTCTTTTCTTTCTGTTTCATTAGCCAGACTGAACCACAGCAACGCGTGGCCGGATACAGCTAGTTTATACGCATAAAATTGTGAAAATTCACATAAAATTGTGAAATGGTGCACGCGTGCCCACCTTTTCATAGGTTGACTATCCCTGGTTAGATTTTTCAAGACGACTTTAAAGATAGCAAGATTACGCGATTAATCCACTGAAACAATTGTCTGCTGATTATGTGCCATCTGCACATATATTTTTATATGTAATATTCTGATATTCCTTCTGGTATAAGTAAAAAAAAAAAATGAAGAATACATGTTATACTATTAATTATAGAAATTCTAAAATCTAAGCTATAATTGAAGAGCTTAGTGGAAGAACATGTTAAGTAACAAAAACGATATTTGAAGAAATTTAATGTGAATTTTTTTGCTGTAAATTTTAATGATTTATTTTCTGTTTGATACCATGTGTTTAAAATATTAACAGGTATGGTACTAAACTCTCTCAGAAAAACTTATTCATATTTAATTTTCAAATATTAAAAATTATTAATATTATTGACATTATTAAATATTAAAATATTAAGTATTAATGAATAATGTCTTAAATCTTCAAGACTAAATAGAATCTTAGTATTTTAGCTTCACCATGTGATAGGATACCTCATAACGCTTTCATCCAAAAGATTAAAAAAAAAATTAGAAAATGTAGCATAACATCTTCATCAACTCAGCTCTTCAATTATCACAATGAAGACAGGAATTAGGAAATTGAATCCTGGATGAATCATCAAAATAGACCAAATTATGGAAGATTAATTTTAAAATCAGAAAAAAAGTCTTTTAATTTTCTCCCTATATTTACTTGCCAATAATGGCGCTCCATCTGTTGCTAGGCACTTTTTATTACTGTAAAAAACAAATGTTCACTGTTTAAATATATATATATATATATATATATATTTACTTTTTTCTATCTTTACAAGAAAAAAGTATTGGTTTCATGAAAATTTTCGAATTCCAGTTTTTGACGGATTTACACGTTTTTATGGGTCAGAGATTCCAAAAAACATGTTTCTACAAAATGTCTGTCTGTGAGTCTGTCTGTCCGTCTGTCTGTATGTGACACAAATTGTGTGGGCGCTCTATCTCAAGAACTAATGCACGGAATTTAATAAAAATTTACATTCAGTTAGTCCCTGATATAAATTGGTGCTGATTAGTTTTTGGTGTAAATCTCTCAATAGGTGGCGCTGCTATGCAGCCTTTTTCACGATTTCCGCAGTAGCTCAATCTCCAGAACTAATGCACGGATTTTCATCAAAGTTCAGATTCAGTTAGTCCTTGACATGGATTGAAGTTTTGAATATTTTGGTGTAAATCGCTCAACAGGTGGCGCTGCTATACTGTATTTTTTACAATTTCCGCAATAGCTCTATCTCAACAACTAATGCTTGGAAAATCAACAAACTTCAGATTCAAGTATAATTTGATATAAATTAGTACTGTTTGTGTTTTGGTGCAAATCGCTCAACAGATGGCGCTGCTATGCTGCACTTTCAGAATTTCCATTATAGCTGTATCGCAAGAACTAATGCAACAATTTTCACCAAACTTCAGAATCAGTTAATCCTTGATATGAATTGACATTTTGTACATCTTGGTGTAAATTGCTCAACAGGTGGCGCTGCTGTACAGCATTTTTCCTGATTTCTGCAATAGCTATATCTCAAGAACTAATGGACACAGTTTCATCAAACTTCAGATTCAGTTACTCTTTGATATGAAGTGATGCTGACTACGTGTTTGTGAATATCGTCCAATAGGTGGCGCTGCTGTGCTGCATTTTGCACTATTTTCTCAATAGCTCTATATCAAGAACTAATGCACGAATTTTCATCAAACTTCAGATTCAAGTACACTTTGATAAATGTTAATGCTGATTATGTGGTTGTGTAAATCGCTCAACAGGTGGCGCTGTCATGCTGCATTCGTCATCATTTGCGCAATAACTCTATCTCAAGAACTAATGCACAGATTTTCCCCAAACTTCATATTCAGTTAGACATTGACATAAGTTGATGATAATTAGGTTCTGGTGTAAATCACCCAATAGGTGGCGCTGCTATGCTGCATTTTGATGGATTTATGCGATTTAAGGGACAGTAATATCTCAAGAACTAATGCACGGACTTTTTAGAATCCTCATGATGAGCATAGATGCACTGTGATAATGAATTTTGAAGTATTGACAAGTATGAGATAGAAGAAAGTTTTGTGATGGCCACAACATTCTAGTTTATCATGGTTGAAGATTTCTTACAAACCTACAAAATCCAATATTCAGCTACAAATTTCAAAGAAATTTCACTCGAAAGTTTATTTTTTACGTTAATAAATTATGTAACCGAAAATAAAAGAGAAAATCCTAGCGCCACCATCATTATGAATTTCTAAAAATAGTTACTGTTTTTTGGCTATCGTCCAAAAACGAATTTTCTAGAAACAATTTTTCTAGAAATGTCCATAGTGAGAGAAATAGGGCTTTCCCGTGAATAAATATTTATTTAATAGAGAAATAATGTGTTTAGACACAAAATTCTTTTTTATTTCGAATATTATGGTATTGTTTCTTCATATTGATGGCTTCAAATTCAATGAAAATAGAAGAAAAAGATAATTAGGGAAGAAGATATACCATTTTTATCTTAAACATATATAACTGTTTTATATCTTCTTTAGCAGTTTTCATTTTTTTAAATAGAGCAATTTTCAGTTTACAAAAATGTCTAATAACTCATTGTTTTCAGATACTACAAAATTACTTATCTTGAAAGAAAGTAAAAGCGAAGAAAGAATCTAGTTATGTACTCTGCTTTTAGTAATATTCAAATATTGTAAAAATTGCCGAATATCTTCATTACGTGGAATTGAAGAATCAGTTATCTTCATATTAGTGCCGCATGAAGGTATGAATAAAGGCGTTAAATAAAAAAAGTTTTAGCTTTTCCATGACAAACAAAAATTAAACAAATGTCATTGTGCTTTGCATTTTATGTAAAGGTGCGTAATTTTTTCTGTCATTTATGTTAGTTTGTTTTTAATATAAAACATAGATGTAAAATTGCTCAAAGAATTAAATTACTATATAAAATGAAATCTATGTTGATACTATTAAATGTACGATTATGAGGATATGAATAATATTAAACCATTTGATCGTTTAGGAGGAACACTATATGTGGCGAGAAGTCACCGAATGATTTTAGAAGGACTGTCGAATATCTAGAGAAACATCGGACGAAAACTTTTGGGGCTTCAGAAGTATAAAGCAAATATTTGACCCCACGTTTGTTTTCAGAGAACATTTAGTCAAATGGTTGTAAGGGGGCCACCAACAATTTTAAATAAAAACAATTGTGATACACTGTAAAATAAATACTCGAAAGGGCTTCTACCTGTAACATATGACTATTCGTATGTTGCACAACACTGTTGTTCAATTGGGAATAATCAGTATAGTCATAGAGATGAAAATCTTTTTAAAAAGCTACAAAAACTTCTGTGGTTTTTTAGACCCCGATATGCTATATCTTTCGGGTGACAATTAAAGTGTCGTCCTTAAAAAATAACTTTCCGTTACATATGACAGCCGTAAAACGAAACAGATGTATAATTCTACTGCAATTTTTTTAAACATCGCGCATTTTCAATTTTTAATCCTTCGTATAGAGGGAAAAAAGTACTTTTAACTGTAATTTGTTTGAAAACTGCATCTCAATTTCTTTTTGAGATACTATTTTTTTTTCTAGTTTTTAAACTTATTTCTGTAATGTTGACAACTGAAGTACAGCATTTCTGTCTAAAGTAAAATTAAAATAGTAGATTACTACAACTTTTTTGTTGCCACTTTCTCGTAATAACTGGAAAAAATGTAATTTTATATATATATATATATGTAAATGAAGGATTTCTGATAAAACATAAAGCTGTTATAGACTATATTTAATTTTAAGTATCCAAAATAATGTTACAAACAAATGAACGCATATGAAGCATTAGAGAGACGATTTTTTTTTCGAGTTAAAGACATCGATTTTTGCTAGGTTTGTACATTATTCAACGATAGTCACGTCATATGCATGCTTTTCAATAGATGTTGTTTAAGTCTGAATAGTCATTGTGGAACTCTTCAGCGGATTCAAATGACGTCTTTTTATATAAAGTAAAAGCGCGTATTTTATTCTTAACACTGAAAGAAATCTTGTAGAAATGCATCATTTTCACTCCAGAGGCTTTGAAATTATTCATTAGCGGAAATGCTTCATTTTTAAATATAACGCAATTGAAATCACAAAGTAAAAAAGAATAGAGTGTCTTTATATAAGAGCAGTGTCCTTTGGGATAAAATAATATTTCTATGAGAGTTAAAATAGCCAATATAAGATGAATTTTTTTATTGTAACTAATTTTGTAGGTTTATTATAAACTAATGAGCAGTCCCTTCTTAAATGTTTTCTTTCGTTGAAATGCGACGATTTCCACATATTTTTTCTTAACCTCACTGGCGGTGACACTAAAGTCTGAATAAGTAGAATTGTTTGCTTGTTTTTATATTGTACAAGTTTTTTAAACCAATTTAACGCTACTTTCTAGAAACTTGGTTAAATACAGTATAAATAACATATTGCAATTAGAAAATAAATATATTAAACATTTTTAAAATATTAGCTTTTGCATGAAGTGATTTTTAACTGTTCGTGCGCAAAGGATAACAATTAAGCTTTTGTATAATGTAGCTTTCTGCCAGGTACGCCAACTGGTGCAAAAATTACAATCGAATTTTGTGAAAGTTTAGAAATACATTGGTGATATGGTAAACTGAATGACAGTTGATTTCTGAAAGAAGCTGGATGATAAGTGATTTTTTACAAATTATATTTATTTTATTAAATGACTTCCAAAAATGTAGTTAGTATTTAACGTATATCCACTTGTAATTTTAAAACGACTTCTTCGAATTTGGTAATTTTTTTTTTATTGGAATGTGATTGGTTTTCCTGGTGTTCCTTTCAAGGAAAACTCGAACAATAATGAAAATAAAAAATAATTAAAAAATTAAAATAGAAATTTAAAATTTAAAATTTAAAATAAAAAAATTAAAAATTAAAAATTAAAGATTAAAATTAAAATTAAAAACGAAAATAAAATATGAATATAAAAATATAAATAATCAAAAGTGACAATTAGAGGAAATGCCGTTAACGTCCAACAACTTATTGAAAGCAACTGAAATTCAACATAATATTTCACTAACATCTTTCTAAATTTTCACGATATTTGAGTAGTAGTCTTTTTATACCGATTTCTTCACATTGTTGAGTAACTAATTATGCAAAACGTTTTAGTTATCTTTAGCATATGCGCAGGTGCTATACATTTCATTTTCATACACTTACTTCATCAAAGATCAAATATTTTTATATTATAATAGCACTTTTTTAATATACGTATATGTTATTATTGCTTTAATGAATGGATGTTATATACAAAAAAGAAAGAAAATCCATACTTTTAGCAAAGATTATGTCACACATTACAACCAATTCATGATAATGTAATAAAACTTCACAATTTATTAAGGTGAAAGATCATTACAATATAAATAATTTTAAAAACACATAAGGCTTTTGAATACCCAATTTTTGCTATTACTATGAATAGGAAAAATATCGTTTTTTTTTTTTGGTGTGCAGCTATGTATATGATCTATAGATTTCTATGTATGCTGCTTAGTATACAAAAAGTCAATTTTATTAAACGAATAGCACAGATGGAAATTTACATTCAGCAATTTCCTTGAATAAAGGGAAATGTAATTGAAAATTTTAGTGTAGTCCTGTAAATCACCTGTAGAATTTGTGCACACCAAGTAATATTAAAAGAAAGATATAGTTTAAATTAAAACGAGTACAATAACTGAAAATCTAAAGACTTAAGCAAGATTGCAAATGTTCGTTTTGTGCTTTTTTTTAAAGCTATAGTTTAAATTTAAAATATTGTGATGATTATAAAAGCACTCATGCACAAAAAAAAAGAAAAAAAGAAAAAAAGAAACTAAATGACATATAAGAATTGCATTACAACAATATTTATCTCTAAATTTCGCGTTATAGATTATTAGTAAAGTTAATTATCGTTATGTGCAGGTTTAACTTATGTTAGTTATCATTAAATATATGAGAAAAGAATATAGAGTAATATTATATGTACTTTTCACTCTTACAAACTTTTACTTAATAATGATGTGAAGTTTTTTACTGATGAGAAGTACTATAAAACAAAATTTTAAATATTTATTACAAAAATTGAACGAAACATTACATTTTCTTTATATATATTCTTATTTTCTGGGATTTATTTTATAGTCTATCTGAAATTTTCTAAACAAAATATAATACAAAGAAACTGTCATTAAATATATATATATATAAATGAAATAACACTAACTAAAATCCATTTATTATATACTAGCAGCCTTCGCCCGCTACGCTGGTCGGTTTCTACGAACGAAACTTTAATCAAACTAAATATATCGGTGTATTTGATCTTGTGTTTTATAGCAATATATACATGTATCTCTAATGATATACCGCATTGCTGAAAACAATATGAACGCCATTATGGTTTTATATCTTCTAATGTCTCAGACAAAATTTGGACTGTTAAGAAGCAAACCCTTTAGTTGATTATTTACAATTGAATATGGAAAAGAACGGAAGAACAATATGTAGCATATTAAAATCATCCCTGGAAATTTAAAAATGCAAATCTCATCAAAATCCTTTCAGTAGAACCTTCTAATAAAACTATATAATACTTTATAATCGGGTTCACCAGATTATAGAGCATTCACCTATAATTCAATGGCAAAGCAATGTAGAACAATGTGTGTTATATTCTAAAACCTTTCCTGAAAAGTTATCTAACAACCAGTGCAAGTTTCATCGAACTCAACTCAGTAGAACCTTTTAAAAAGGTTAAGCTTTCCAAATAGGGTTCACTGATTAAAGAATTCGTGCACATAATTCTATAACTAAGCAACGTAGAATGATATGTGTTATATACTAAACTCTTTCTTGAAAATTTATCTTACTTACAATGCAAATCTTCTCAAAATCCATTCAAAAGAACACAAGTTATAAGTGGTCGGACCGAAATTGCTTTTTGTATTTTATATGTGGAGTAGATAGTTAAATATATCTTTCGTAATCGCGTTCACGTGATTGTAGAACTTTCAGGAATACAGCGTAGGCTATACGCCGTAGACCTTCTGGAATTTTTTAGAAACTCTACACACCCTTCATAGCTATAACATATATACTCTCTAGTATATACCCTCTGCCTGTAGATTTTATCCTACTTTTTTACAACTACACCACTGAGGACTTTCCTCATAGCTTCATAACTAAAAATGTAGGATGATATGTTAAATATTGAAACAATCCCTGAAATATTACCTAATTGTGCAACTCCGATTAAAATACGCTCAGTTGAACTTTAAATAAAAGGTAATCTTTCGCAATCGGGTTCACCTAGTTTTGGAACTTTCTCTTGCAATCTGATTTGTTGCTAAGTTTGCGCTTCAGAAAAAACAATAACCCCGAAGAAAACTTCGCTACAGAAAAGTACCATACATGCAAGAAGTACTAATCATCCACAAAAAATTATGTAACTAACATTGGTAATTCCCATCAAAATACATCCAGCAAAACTCAAATTATAAACGGGTGGAAGGAAACACAAATTTGCATTTTATATAATTACAGTAGATGCATATTTAATAATTGCGTTCACCTTTCTCTGTAACTTTTCCAATAGCTCAATAACTAAGCAACATATAATGAAATGTTATATACTAAGACCATTCCTGAAAAGTTGTGTAATAGTGCCACTTGGATCAAAATCTGTTCAATAGAATTTTTTTAAAAGGCTAACCTTTAATAATAAGGTTCACTTAATTTTTTTACTTTTTCCTTTATCTCTATAACTAAGCAAAGTAGAACACTGTGTATACACAAAACCCGTTCCAAAAACAATATAATAGTGGCGTATCCTATCAAAATATTATAAAAAATCGGAATAAAATTCAATTTTCCGTTTTAAATATGTAGTAGATGATGATAATACGATTTTCTGTAATAGAATTCATCGTGAAGTTTTCGTTTCATACGTAAACGATGCTTTCAACATTGTAGCTAATACACCGATTGGCGAGGCCTCCGATTACGGAAGATTAACCAGGAATACCATGAACAACTACCCAAGGAAAGGTGAATATATGGCTTTTGTGATAAGTTTATGTTAGCCGGGCGCAAGTAATAAATCAACAAAAATTGTTTCCATACCTTATTCTTATTTTATTATTTTCATTCAAAATATAAACGTTTCACTCATTTCATTTAAAATACATGCCTTACGCTAAATTCATTGAAAAACTGAAAAGTAAAACAATAATAGGAAATAATGCCACAACTAAATTGTTTTTAATTTACATACGCGAAATGTAACTACTGCTATTGGCATTTTTAAAAATGCTAATGGCGCGATACACACGGCTGACATAAAAATAACCATTTTTTTCTTCTTATCCAGGAGCAAACGATAAATCGCGGTGTATTATTTCAATTCCAATTTCTTCCATTGAAAAAAAATGGTACTTACATATAATCTGGACCATGAGATAGATCGCCAAAAATGGTTGACAATTGCCAATCTTGTTTATCGTTTGCCAATTATGTTCAAAACACTAATTTAACGTTCTTAAGCACATAACCTTGTTAAAAAGAGCAAATTGTTTAAAGTAAATCAATAAATAAAATATATAACATAAAACTACATACTATAAACTACAATTTAAAAAAAAAACTGTAATAATAAAATAAATTTAAAACTATAATAAATAAACTATCAAATGGATGAAAAATAAGGGTTGCTGTAATTAGTGAAATTGTCTTGCATCTGACATGGCCCGGATGTAAGTACCAAAATTTTTTTAAGTCGCACATACATTGCTTTCATTTTTTAATATTTCGTTTTATAATGTTAATTTCTCAGTGGATCGCTTCCTTGTATTTTAAATAAAATCAATATTTTTCTTCTTTTCTTCAAGGCTTTTTTTTTTTTTTTTTTGAAGTTCATATAGCCGTTTTAATTCTTTAATCAAAAGAATTAAGAAAAAGATTTAATTTGAATTTCTTCCGTTGCTACAGTAACGGATGTACAATATGAATGAATATGGATGAATTATCACTTGCCAATTATGTTCAAAACACTAATTTAACGTTCTTAAGCACATAACCTTGTTAAAAAGAGCAAATTGTTTAAAGTAAATCAATAAATAAAATATATAACATAAAACTACATACTATAAACTACAATTTAAAAAAAAAACTGTAATAATAAAATAAATTTAAAACTATAATAAATAAACTATCAAATGGATGAAAAATAAGGGTTGCTGTAATTAGTGAAATTGTCTTGCATCTGACATGGCCCGGATGTAAGTACCAAAATTTTTTTAAGTCGCACATACATTGCTTTCATTTTTTAATATTTCGTTTTATAATGTTAATTTCTCAGTGGATCGCTTCCTTGTATTTTAAATAAAATCAATATTTTTCTTCTTTTCTTCAAGGCTTTTTTTTTTTTTTTTTTTTGAAGTTCATATAGCCGTTTTAATTCTTTAATCAAAAGAATTAAGAAAAAGATTTAATTTGAATTTCTTCCGTTGCTACAGTAACGGATGTACAATATGAATGAATATGGATGAATTATCACTTGTAATGCTCGATATTTTGAAGTTTTGGCGCCAAAAACAACGCCAAATTAGAAAAATATTAAATATCTCACGAACTATTGGGCTTAAAAGATTTTGGTTAGTACCATTCAATCAGCATACAAAAATACACTAAAATATGTCATCAGTTGAAAAATAACTATAAAATCAGATTTTTAAGGAATTTTTTAAAAGTTCGTTCTATTTTTTACCCACCTTAGGGGTGGAATTTTAGAAAATCCTTCCTTAGCGGCACTCTATGTCATAAGAAGTATTTTTACCCCAAATTTCCTGATTTTAGGTTCAGTAGTTCGGGCTGCGCGTTGATTAATACAAAATTCATACTTTCTTTTACATATATATATATATACATAAAAAATTACATAATATTATATAATCTTATATATATATATACTTAAAGGTAGATAGATAATAGATTATGTGTTATGAACTATCTCAAAGTTTAAAACAGATCGCATTGTTAGATTTCCTAATTTTAACAATATCGCGTTATGTTAGTTCCACATTCCACCACCAGGGAGCGCACTCTATTCTTAACGAAAGCGTATCTGCACGAAACTCCTTCATGCAACCTTTCCGTAGATACATGAATCGGGAGGGTGGCGGTCTTAACCAATAATTTAAGATAATTGCTGAAATTACTACGAAAAATATTTTAAAGGGGCTTCTACGCGGGCCCCTAATAGAGTTAGAGGAAATCGGAAGACGTCAAAATAATTGCGGGGAAAAGTTTGCTTGGGTGCTTCGGAGCTACTTTTGGCGCGAGATCTAAGCTCTACGACCAATAGGAGCCCAGATATTTAAGGAAATATGAAGTAACAAAGTCCAAAATAATAGAATTTTCCGTACCAATTCTATAACCAATCTAGGTAGAATGATGTGTTATAGCTTAAAACCTTCCCTGGAACGATACCTATCTAACGGTATAAGTTCCGTAAAAATCCATGCGGTAGAACTCGAAATCTCGGCGTTCGGAACGAAATTTCCGTTTGGATTATATATATATAATAGATTAAATTTAGTTAATAATATTGCTTATTTCAATTGACTTTCTGCAAAATTTTTTTATGTTGTTACAGAAATTTAATCTGTTAATTACAAGAGGGGGTTACAAAATACATAAATTCAAAGGTTATTTTCATCATTCTTTGAATCACTTGCAAACAATTTGAAAGAATTTGTTTCATTAATATTACGCTCTTGTCATATTAATGATAGTCTATTTATGGTAAGAAAAATGAAAGTTAATATATCATATTGTAGTTTCCCATGCTTTCATTTAAGTCAAAAGATATAATTGTCAGTATTCTAAATAAATACTAAATTTCCCTTAATAAAAGCTACGTTTAGATTTTATATCCTGTTTTAAATGTTAATTTAGCATTTTTATGAAAAAAGGTAAACACTTTGAAATGTTAATTTGTGTTAATTATTCAGTTAATTGTGTAATTTATTCATACAAACAAATTTTTTAATTAGTTTTTTTAACAATTTAAAAACAAATGTATATGAATTTATTAGTTTATTTTTGTCCCATTTTAATTTCAATAGGTTTAATAAAAGGTAAGAAGCAAGTTATTCTGTAAAAATTAGTTTATTCTCAGGAACTTTGAATATGGTATTGAAGTACACAGTACTGGTATAGCGGAGTTAAACATTTAAAAAAAATTGAAGATCAATAGTAAGGGCCAGATTTGTATGCATTCGCTGGAGTTCATAAAAGACAGTAGGCGGGGATAATTATAGAAATAAATGCTCTAAAATTGCTCTTTATGATATCGGTTTCATCGGAATAGAAATATAAAATTAAACAGACCATACAGAAATGGATAGGGGTGGTGCCTGCGGGCATTTTTAAGTCACTTACGTTTTTCACATGACTTACTTCGTAAAGCAAGAGAGTGCGATTGACTAAATCATTAAGAAATATATAAGCTGACATCACGGAATTGACGCAAAAAAGCACATGAAAATCGAATGATTTAATATTAGAATAAATTATTTATTACCCTTTAGAGAATTACGAAAATTTTCAATTTCGTGGCAGGGCAACCAGGATATCAGGCATTAATAGAAAGCCACAAATAATTCGAAAATTAGGAGCAAGGTTTTGGGAACATAGTGTGAAAGTCAAAACAGATCGCAGATTCTGGAAATGTTTAGGAATTAGCGAGGAAGTTACTCTAAAAAATTAAGCATACCAAAGAGATAAATCTTACGCACGTTGAACGGCTTTTCAGATGTACATGGTTTAATAATTAGAGGATAATGTTTTATTGATTTTCAACTTCTAAGTCGCAAAAATTGATATTATAATATTTTTATTTATAAATGTTTAATTATCGACCTTGCGTAATTTTGCCACATATGACGTATATACCTATTACAATCATTGATAACTTCTGCCAGTAATATTAAATAAACACTTTTATGGCATTTAATCAAAGCATTTTCTATGAAAGATTAAACATTTTGTAAAGTACATTAGTCGAGAAGGTTCTAACAAATGTTCCATTATTGAAATATTTTGCGCAATCTACCCTATATAAATAAAATCCTAATGAAACAATTTTATGAAATGATTGATTCTGTTTCACGGGGATTTCTTCTGAAATATGTAACATTAGTATGCAAGAAAAGAAACACTAAAAATCCTTATTGATCTGTAGATCTTAAAACTCGTATTAGAATTTTAAACTTTTAATTTGTTTCCGAGATATTTGTTGTTTTCTAATTTGAATTTAGTTTCTCTAATGATGGCAACAACAATACTTATTTTTTTCTGGAAAAAGGGAGAAAAATGAGAAAGTATAAGGGTTATTAGATTTCTTTTTCTTCCGCTATTTTCAATTTTAAACTGAAATTATCTTTATTTCAATATTTATATAGTGAAGACAATATTACGATTAAATTATGTTTTTCAAGAAAACTTGAAGAAATAATTCGTTAAATATTAGTATTAATATTAATATTAATATTAAATATATAATGATTTCTTTTTTGATTTAATTAAATTTAAATAATTTCAAGAGAAATATTTTGAATATGCAAGAAAGGTTATTATTTCGAATTGTTACCAATCGTAGAAACAGTACAATGAATGATATTTCCTAACAATAAAAAAGATTATTTACACATGACTATTTAAAGAATAAAAAACCTCAGAATTAAGGGGACTGGGCAACTTGAAAACCTTAAAAATCAATTTCTTATTTTTTGCAAATTGCACTTTAAATATTATTCAAGGGCACATTATATGCATTATCGCATGCATTTATCACAAAAAAAAGCAATTTAACAAATTACAACGACCATTTGGAAAATGATTTTTTCAAAGACTAAAATTTAAGACATAGAAAATCGCACGGAGTTGATCATACATTACGTACGCCATGAATTAAATATTAATAGTGTTATTACACGTAAAAATTCCAAGCGACAAAAATCGCCTGCGACTCGTACGTAATTATCCGCCTGAAACTTATGTATTATCCAAGCATTTCATTGGCTGTTTGGGAAAAGGCTTTTCCATCGTCAGATTTCCAAGAAATCTGACGGCCCATTTTAAATGAAATTTCATTCTTAAACTTTTAAACATCCCACAATATCACTTTTTACATTGTCATATAGAGAAAAAAAAATAATTTTAAATGCAATTTGTTTGAAGGCTGTACCTCAATTTGTTTCCAAGGTTTTTTTTTTTTTTTTTTTTTTTTTTTTTTGTAGTTTTTATCACTTTTTCGTCATAGTGGCAACAGAAGGTATCCATCTCTGTTGAAAGTAAAGGGAATTAGATTTTACTGTGCAGGCCAATCAGAAAACAAATAAAATGATGATTAAAACAATAAAAACCTTCAGATATGCTTTTGATTTCCTACCCTGACGAGGACAATAACCATTTTTCCAAATGGTTAAATAATACTTTTGGGGAAAAAAAATGGAATTTTAATTATTAGAAATCTTCGAAATGCCCCCTGCGCGTCCCATATCAAAGAAAATCCCCAATATTTTTTATGAAAGTTTGGTTTATATATATAAATAAAACTGTGCATCGAATTTCATATAAAGGTAAAACTAAATAAAATTGAAAATTTTTAGAAAAAAATCAAAAAATTTTGAATTTTTTTGAAAAATAATTTTTTTGTGATAAATGCATGCCATAATGTGTCCTTGAGTGATATTTAAGGTGAAATTTACAAAAAAAAAAAAAAAAAAAAAAAAAAAAAAAAAGAAAGAAAAGAAAATATTGAAAAATTTTGAATTTTCGAATTTTTTTCAAAAAAATTTAATTTTTTTATATATTTTTTTATATTTTTATATTCAAATATATAAAATTCGATGTATAATTTTATTTATATATATAAATTTATTTTAAATTTATTTATATATAGGGTAAATGCACCAGTAGTCGGCTACTTTGAGATAAAATAAGTTATGAATAGCTTATTTTTGGTTTCCAATGAAATATTACAATCCCCCTATATGTAGTCATCCTTTATACGTCATAAGCCATCAGCAACGAATCGTGGGTCATTTTATTGCATTAGTAATCAGCCATTTTTTATTTGGTTGCGGTCAAATAACCGTTTCGGCAATTTTTTTTTTTTTTTTTTTTTTTTTGTTGTTGTTGTTAAGAATGACAAAATTTTTAAAAGACTAGTATTAATTTATTTTTTATTACTTTCTAAAATTATAAGACTGTGCTATTAAAAAGTTTAATAAATTAATGTTTTTCTGTATCAAAATTAAATAAGTGTGTTTGTATTAATACATTTTTATGTGGCCGATTATTGGATATTATGTTTACTTACATTTTCAGTAATCGGCCACCACGATTGACTTCTGGCTAAAAGGCCATTTCACTTTTTTTTAGTCTATTTTTAATAATTCGATTTTTTCGATTTTTTGATTTTATATAACCTTTTACTTACATTTTATTTTATGCGCACTATATATAAAAATCCTGGGCTAATAACGGTACGTTAAGGTTTTACCAATTTTTACATCTTAGTTTTAGAATTTTTTTTCCCAAACAAATATAGGATTTGATACAGCAACTTATTGATTAGGTATACAAGAAAGACTATTTTAGCAAATATCTATTTATAAAATATAGTGGCGTGATTTCTTGACCAATGCTATTAGGTCCACCTGGTGGGTACTAACACTATGCAGACAAAACTATAAAATAAGATGGGATAATGGAATGTAAATTGTCCAATTCAAAAGATACAAACACTACACCTTTAGAAATTGAGAAATTGCTTTTACTTACGATTAATTGCGATATCAGAATGCAGTTATAATCATATGATATTTTATTCTTCTGACATGAAAAAGTTAGCAGCATTTAGGACGTAGAAATTTCTCTTTATCTTTTTAAGTTTTTGACAATGACAATAATGGTGTCTCGTGTATAAAATCAAACAAATAAAATAAAAAAAATGTAGTTCTGCCACGGAAAAGATTCAACCGAGGTAATAACACTAGTGGATGGCGTTTTTACCTTGGTATTCATTTTGCGTAGTATATTTTCAACAATAAGCTACCTCGCGAATACATCATAAATCTCTTTCAACATTTTGAAATGACATGAAATTACAAATTTATGTAATAAACAAAGTATTTCCTAACAAATATATTGCTCACCCACAAGAAAAGTTATACATTTCGACAAAAGTAAATTTCACAGGAGAGGCAAAAGAAAATTTGCATGATTTTACTGTAACATGAAATTATAGCACTAGCTCTGGATGCAGGAATAAAAAAGTGCATAAATACACAAAACTCTTATGAACGAAGACGTAGGATAAGGTTTGGGGAATTGCGTAATTTTACCTCTCTACACAATACATCATTTTTCTTGGACACAAATGGACATATAGTGTAATATATGATTTTTCGTATAATTGCACTTACGAAATTTTTAATGTAGCTAGACCTACAGCTAGACACCTACAACAGACATATTAGTGGAATAAAACGCAAAATGAATTTTTGCGAGATGTGTCACTTTTCTTACGGATGAGCGATATAGTCTTCACATCACAGAACTTACTTAGTAAATTTGAGATCGGGTGTTGACTCTTACGATCTTATTCCAGCGATAAGGTCTATAAATGTAACAAATTCACTCGATAAGGTCTATAAATGTAACAAATTCACTTTTAGCTGTTGTTTGTGATTCAGATGCCTCAGAGCCTTTGGGCGCAAAAGCTGAAGTGCCATTTTCCCGGATTCCTTATAACTACGCCTAATATTAGCACTTGACGTTATTACCCACCCTGGCGTTTTACCCCAAGGAACTTGATATAAAATGCAAATGAGACTTTCGTTCCGGCCGCTTATAACTTTAGTTTTGCTGAATAGATTTCGAAGGAACTTGCATCGTTAGTTAGATTATTTTTCAGGAAAGGTTTTAGTTTATTGTGTATCATTCTACGATGCTTATTTATATCCTCATGTGGAAAGTTCTATAATCAGGTGAACTCGATTATGAAGTATTAGCATTTAAAAAAAAAAAAAAAAAAAAACACTAGACGAATTTGATGAGATTTTCATTGTTAATTATATAATGTTTTAAAGATGTTTTAGTACACTGCATTATATCGTTCTACCATTATTTACTAATCCTACTGTAAATGATCAACTCCATGATTGCTCAATGATTCTTATCCGCGAAAATTTTGTCTGACAAGTTAAAAATATAATAGTGCAATGCTATTCGTATATTTTACTTCAATTCGCAATGACATTTCATCCAATGTCTCATTTTGCTTTAAAATTTGTAATGAAGGCGATAGAAAATATCTAAACTGTTAATTTAACCTTGTATTTACAAGGTTAAATTCACCGATATATTTCGTTTGGGAAAATCGACCAGCATGAAGCCTTGTAATATACTAATGTTATAAAGAAGAAACGTTTGTTTGTTTGTTTTATAGAAGGAAATGTTTGGAACTGCCGAATTACTTTTAAAAGTAAAAGTTAAAAAATGATGGTGACAGTCTCTGCAGAAGCAAAACACGTTCTAAAATATCCTTTTTTGTAATACTGAGGGTGTTATATATTTAAAACTTGACCTGGTAGTTTTTAAAGAAATAAATGCCCTCTGAAAAAGGTTTCTAAAAAAAAGCGAAATATAAAAGGGTGAAATGAGTAGAGAAGATTCTAAAATCTTTGAAAATTATGATTAATATCAAAATGTTAAGAATAAAGACTCGAAATACTGAATGTCAGTTATTTATAAAACGTAAATTTTTACGCATAATAGTTATGGTAAATTTGAAATTTAAAACTGTAAATTAAGCAATAAAAGTTATACTTGTCAGGGATAGAAGTAAAAGCACGTAATTTAAATATTGGATTGAAATTCGACATAGTCGTTGCTTACTCGCACAGAACAGGTTTTTTCAATATGGAAAATTTAAAGTGTGAAATGTGCAGAAAGCATACTTAAAACGATGACTTATTTGGGAATTGCGATGGCTATTGCTACAAACTTGAAATGTTACATGGGTTTTACTTTTAAGACAAATGCTCTCACAAAGTAGTTAATAAGATATTCGAAATTTAAAGAGGTGAAATGTTTTTCACCATCATCTAATGGGTTAACTGTTATCTTAACACAACCAAACTAATTGGTAAAGTTAACATATGAATTGAATATTTTCCAACTGAGCGAAAAGATGGCCAGGCTGGGAATCGAACCCAGATACTTGGCTTACAAGGCCAATGCTTTACCGTTTAAGCTAACTGGGCCGACAACTAGCCAGCATATATCGCTCAGATCAGTCAGTTAGATTGTGTTAAAATAATAGTTCATGTACGTATCCATCGTTTATATGGAGATCCTTTACCTACGGTTATTCTGTTGATTTCCCTACATGATAGACCAGATGTTACTACCAATAATGTTTTATGAGCGAAATAACCTGACTGGTTGTCGGCCCAGTTAGCTTAAACGGTAAAGCATTGGCCTTGTAAGCCAAGGTTCGATTTCCAGCCTGTGTATTTTTTCGCTTAGTTGGAAAATATTCAGTTCGCATCTAATGGGTTATTAGGATGAAATTTCAACAAATTGCTTTTTAATTAATAATATTTAAACTTTCTGCGGAAATATAACTTCTTCCTAATTTTAATAGGCACATAAATATAATTTCTCCCTAATGTTAATAAGCACACAAATATTTTCAATATTTCAATAACCACAAAGCCACGGATTGTGATAACTTTTCAATAATATAAAATAAAACTTATTATCTGGTTGATTAACTCAATAGTCAGCAACATTATGTATTAGAGGCTAAATATTGGGTTTTAAAAACCCATCTTCTGCTTCTATAGAATAATTCTAAATTTAAAAAAATGAAGCTAAGTTTGTTCATTTTCAAAGGAACTGGCACTTTAAAATATACATTACCCAGAATATCAATAATTGATGTCTACGACATGTTAAAATTTCACATCAAAACTCCACCAGAATGACGAATTGACGCACTATTCTGATCGCATCGTACTACGATATCAAGAAGCAGATAGTAATATTTTTTCTGTACTAATTTAAATATGCAACATATTAAAATTTCATTCCGAAATTCCATGATGCGATAGTACAACTAAAAGGAAGAACTGGTGCCCCGTTTTTCTCATATTTTATAGAGATATCAAGAAACAGACTGAAGCATTTGTATTATACAAATCTGTAAATTTAATCATTAACATTTTATGCTCAAAATTGAAAAAGACATAGTACCTCTAAAATAATGAATTGGCAACCCGTTATGCTTGTATAGTACTCAGATATCACGAACAGACTGAAATACGTAAATCGTATTAATTGAAAGAGACATATTAAAATTTCATTTCGAAATTAAATGACCAGATAGTACCGCTAAAATAAGAATCGGGGCCTCGTTCTGCTCATATCGTTCAAAAATATTACGAGGCAGACTGTAATATTTGTAATATACTATTCGAAATATGCAACTTATTAAAATTAAATTTCGAAACTCGATGAGACCGAGAAAATGAAGAATTGGAGCCGCATTCTGCTCATATCTAACCACGAAATCCCAAGACAAACTGAAATATTTCCATTGTACTAGTCGAGATATGCAACATATTAAAATTTCATCCCGAAACTGGATAAAATTATAGTAACGCTAAACTGACGATTTGGCGCTCTCTGCTGCTAATATCATAACAAGATATGCATCGACAGATCAGTTATTTATGTTCTGTTAATAATCTTGTCCTATATCATAACTTCATTTTGAAACAAGATGACGTAATAAATTTTCTCTGCCCGCCGCCTAGTCTACGATGGCTAAACACAAAATTGAAAGGCCGATTACTAGATAATTTTGTACTTTTAACTTTACTTTCCATAAGAAACAAGAATGAAAATATCATACAAGAAGAATAGATTACAAAAGCACTTCCCATGACTTGCAGAATTCTTTAACGAAATTTAGCTGCTTAACACTGCAAAAAAAGTAAATATTTTAGAAAAGGCATAATACTTTTGAAAACCAGATTACGGTCCCTAACCGGAAAAGTAGTTCAATTCTTTTGTGCAGTCCTGTATTTAATCTAAAGATTTGTACATTATTCTATACACAGTATGATAAAACATAGTGTAGTAGGAAAATGCATAACATATTGAAATTTCACCCTCAGCAATTTCTACCACTATACGGAAACATACTTAGATTATTTTGTACAGCCCTGTATATTACCAACAGATTTTTATATGCCGCACATATTACGCTAAAACTTAATTCAGGCTAAAACGTGGTTTAAACTACTGAAATCATACTTCCACACATTATTATCCCTGGGAGGTCCGCAAAGATTGCAATCTCTTTTGTGTAGCCTTGTATATGATCTATATCAGTTGTACACACCGCATACTAAGCAAAGATTTAATTAAACTTTAAAACGCATGTCATAAACGAATCCCACTGCCAGCAATTATCGCTAATAGAAAGATACAGAACTGTATCAGAATTTTTTGTGTGTCTCTAAATGAACGATGAAAAAAAACTTGAATGTATAACTTGTGAGTTGATTGTTGTTTTAATTTTATATCTATATCCAGACCCATTTTTTTCTCTTTTCCCTTTTTTTATACAGACAATTTAGTTCAAAAATGTGAAGTCTTAATGTACCTCTAATGCATAAAAATGTGGTAAAACTAGACTTTTAAAAAAAAAATCACATCACGGGAGCGACAACTGTATTTTCGAACTTGTTGAGCCATATTTCACAAATGAAATTTTGAACACAGATGACTAATCAACAGTGCAGAAAATTTTCACGGAAATCACACCAAGTATCTTATTCACAATCCAGTAAGTATACACATTTAGTAATTGAGAACGATTACGAAATTCAATCTATTTTCTTGTAACAATTTAAAAACAGAACTTGATCACTTAGAAACAAATGCACAAAACACATTGCGCGTGCAGTCTTCATTCGAAAATTAACGATCCTCCGATCAGATACAATGACGCACGAGTCGAAAATTCATTTATCCTCCGCTTTCCATATCGAAAGTGAAATCCGCTTCCTTATTATACCCTTATCAGGCGAGCGCAGGAGAAAACGAAACAATATCTGGAAACAACAAACATATTTTTCGACTTCAGAAGTTGACAGCGGCGATATTTGATCGACGCGCGACGGTCGATCACACAGCAGCACGTTGGCGATTAAAGGTCGAAAGGGCCTAAAAACCCGGATGAGACGGAGGGAAAAAAAGTTTCTCAATCACATGTTTTTAGTTATTACAGTATTTTCAACTAGTCCTTCCGTGCAGTTAATTAATCCGAAGTCTCGTAATTTTTTTATAGTAAATTGCTGAATAAAAGCGAGGGTCACTCCCAGCTATAAGTTAAAAAAAATCTTCTTCCTTAGGCACCAATGTATGTACTACAGATGTTTCTTGTTGCGGGAGTTGTTTCTTTCATAAGAAAACTTCGGATATAATAAGTAGATGGAAATGTCTTTTGACTTATTTAAATAAAGTTGAGTATTTCCGTAATGAAGTACAATTGCGTGTAGCAAATAACGACACAGGTCCAGAAGATTAAAACAAATACTTGTAGCGTAAATAGACGTTTAATGAAGAATCGAAAAGACACATAGGTGTCCCGGGAGTGACCCCGCTGATACACAAAATCAAAACGTAATCTTTACATCATGTGATGCAGGAAAAAGAGTGATAAAGTTCACATTTTCATTCGTAAAGTTTTGGCGATAGATACACTGTAAAAAAAATAATAATAATAATAATAATGCCAGTTTTCCGGTAGGAATCGAAAAAACAGTTGCCCTAATCGTACCGGAATAATTTCCAACCCAGCTCGGAATAAAATCCGTAAAATACCGTTTTTCTGACTATTTACTTATTTTTACGGATTTTATTCCGAGCTATGTCGGAAATTATTCCGGTACGATAAGGTCAACTATTTTTCCGATTCCTACCGAAAACTGGCAGTATTTTTTTTACAGTGTAGATATTGGGTAAGACACAGATCTTACAGTGTAGATATTGGGTAAGACACAGATCTTGCCAAGGGGTGACTGTTACATTGGAATACATGGGGCAGTTTAAATTTAGATGAAAAGCCTAATAGGCGATAATTAGCCAAGCTCTAGTCCGTGAGAAAGTAAAAAAAGAATCCGAAAACTGTCAATAGAATTTGAATGAGTGCGGTAAACTGAAAGGCGACATAAGTTTAAAAGCACATCTGGATATTATTATCTAACCGCCGCTGGTTTCACCAAAGTTTTGATTATCTCTTAGTAAAGGATCGAATTAAAAATCTGACAGAGAGAAATTTTATAGGCAGATGCAACGCGAAAAGAATGAATCTTTCGAAATGAAATGGCTGTGAATAATGTTCTTTATTTTAGATAAAAGAGCAGAGAGAGTTTTCTGGGAACGTTAAAGAAATGTGAAGAGGGAAGTAGATTAAATTAAAACCTAGATATTCAAAAAGAAATAGAAAGGCGATTTTTTATATTGATAGTTAATATTACATTTTAACTATCTAGGGATTATATTAATCACCTTTAAATTATAATATATGAGATATCAAACGATATCATACTATGCATATCATGTTATACAACAAGTATATTGTAGTAAGCCTCAGTAATGTAGTATATCAATTTCGTTATATTTGATATAGTGTCACGGAACTAAAATACGCTGCAAACCGTTTTTCCCCTGACACTATTACGTAAAGGCATTCTTTTGCGGGACCCTATAAATAAATGATAAGTACTTTGGACTCCATATTGTCCAGAATGCATAGTTTAGTGCACTTCATATAAATGCATATAAATTTCATTATGTTTGAAATTACTAACAACATTAAATGAAACTTGAAGCAATTTTTTCGCATTGAGAGTAATGCATCGGAATACTTTTGACTGTCCCTGTAAATGAACTATAGATTTTACACACTTTATTTTCAATAGCAGTCGTGCTAGTGTTACCGTCAATAACAATCAAAAAATTCAGAGATATTCGAGTATATTTACTAGTGTTAGAGCTCGGACAGACTGGAGACAATCCAAATTCCCAAACACGTTTAAACTATGCTGAAAAGCTTAAAAAACTATTATAATACTTTTAATTATTGCTGAAACATTATAAGAAAAGTATAAATTAACACATTTTATTGTTAAATTGTTGTTCTCTTTATAAAAAATATACTTAAGTTATACTTAAATTACACTGTAAAAAATATACTGCCACTTTTCCTTTAGGAATCGGAAAAATAGTTGCCCTTATCGTACCGGAACAATTTCCGACCCAGCTCGGAATAAAATCCGTAAAAATAAGGAAATAGTCAGAAAAACGGTATTTTATGGATTTCATTTCAATTTTACGGATTTCATTCCGATTTTACAAATTTTATTCCGGTACGATAAGGGCAACTATTTTTCCTATTCCTACCGGAAAACTGGCATTATTTTTTTTTTTTTTTTACAGTGTATATTTAAGTTATTTAGAATAACTGAGCATTTAAGTGGCCGTCAACTGGTCCAGTGATGGCCGAACACTAGAATTGAGTGGCCGAATACTAGCGACTTTGCTACTTTTAAGTTTTACTTTTTATAAATAAAAACTAGAATGAGTTTTTTTTAAACAATTGCTGATATAGTAAAAGAAAAATATACATTAACATGCGTCACTGTTAAAAATGTTGTATTGCTTTTTTAAATTTCGCTTTGAGCTTTATACTAAAAGAAAGCGCTTAAGTGGCCGACTATTGGTGCTTTTAACCTACAATGTGCATTTTTCTTTTTATTTAAAATATAATTTGTATGAATTTTTTTCGTGTTTTAATACGTATACATCCCTATGAAAAACACATGCAGTGTCTCATAACTATATTTGATTTGTATACTAATTTGTAATTACGTGATTATTTTCATCATTAACGGTTTATGATATAATTGCCGTTTAACATATTTACTCATACTACATATTATTCGGAAGGAAAGCATAGAGAGGAAACTTACTTAAATTTAAAATTAATGCAAACTCTATTTAATACCACTTCTAGCTATAGCAAATGAAATCTTTAACAATTTTTCTGTCTGTACGTTTTTGACTTGCGATTTATGATTGAAACAATACTTCTGGTGCACTAAAGACTAATTACTTCTGGTACCATAAAGACTAATTTTTTAGTTATTTGTTTTCAGAATTACAAATGAGAAAAAACATTATTTAAAACTTTAAAATGCGTCATTTCACACCGGTAGAAGTATTGTTAAATAAGAATATATATGCAAAAAAAGCTGATTACATTTATAATCCTCTTTAAAAATAGCATATACAATTTGTATTAGATTAAAACCATCATTTATTTTATATATAAATAAAAATTGAGTTTAAAATCATTCTTTGTTCACTTTCTAAAATCGATATTAAATTTTAGTATAGTACGTATTTCATTTGATGTGTTTTAACATTGTATATTTTATAATATATAAGCAAATATTTCAATGAATCTTTTTTTTTTTTTTTTTTTTTTTTTTTTTTTTTTTATGTAGCAGTTATACTTCTATACAGAAAAGTAATGGGGATCTTCTGGCTTTAAAAATAACTCAATTTATATTCTGTTTTTTCCAATAGATATTAAATAATAACCACTTATAATAAAATATACAAAATCGATTATTAAAGATACATAAGGTTATTGTGCCTAAATGAGAGGCGATTCCCCATAGTTTTGTGGCATTAAGGTACATTTGGAATTTTATTAAATTAACATATTTTTTTATTACGCTTAAAAATATTGAATATTGTACCTTTATTAAAAAAAAATAACTTCCTTTGTAGATATGGAATTCAATTTCTGTAGTATAATTCTGCAAAATACGATTGTCAGATTTAGGTGATTTTTGTCGCATTTACGGTAGTTAAAACCGAAATTAGACGTCTAAAGCCCTAAATGTGACAATGCATTTTATGCATGACAATTCATCTGGGAATATTCGTTTAACCCTTAACTGCTGTAACAAAAATTGGCGCATAACAACTGCGAATGGACTCGGAGGCCGCAAAATCACAGATTAAAAAAACTGCATTAAATCATAGGATATTGTTTCTGTACTAAACTTTACGTGCAGAACTATTAAACGTAAAATCACTTATTCAGATGTCTATAGAATTAGTACTAGGGATACAAACGAAACAAAATTCCGTAAATATTTATAGTTAAGCCCAAAATTTCTCGTTAATCCGTTAATATTTAAAAGAAAGGGGTCTGTGAGACCAGTAACAGCATTTAAGATTTAAACAATTGTCGTCGAAAACATCGTTTAAAATTCACGAATTCGCGAGTGAATATTAACCCTTAAACTTCACAATAGTGAGATTTATGATTCTGTAAATTCAATTGCGTATATTATGTTGTCAATAAAGTGATAATGATATATAATATATGATTGCTATAAGAAATTTAACAAGGAATTTAAATGGGATATTGACTTTTATCAAAATCTTATTTTGTTCATTAAAATACAAAATAATTAAAGGTTGTTTTAAATGTTGCAGACATTTTAAATTCTGAACCGTGCGAATTTGCATTAGTGTGGAGTTAACGGATTAAAAGAGTATTTACAAGATATTTATAACATTGTTAACCAGAATATTTTTTACATCTAACTATAGTTGTTATAAAATGTATCATGATAAAAATATTAGACTTAAATAGATAAAACCGCTCACTGTTTCTAACAATTCTACATAAGCAGGCCTAATTATGCCAAAGAGATATCCAGTTCCTGATATTGTGTTGCATATACCACCCTCGTTTTCTTTATACTTTCACAAAAAATGAACCTTTTCTAAGCCTTAGAATACTTATATGGAAACATAAATTCCCATTTAGATCAACACAGTTTTCTTTTTTGATCTTTATTCAATATAAAAGTAGAAAATGTTTTTATAATGGGTAAAATTTTAAAACAGAATTAAAATAGCAGATTTATAAAAAGTGTAAAAAAAAAAAAAAAAAAAAAAAAAAAAAAAAATGTTGACCTCCTAATCAGAGCATAACTCAGCTGCATCATGCTTTAATCAGATTCGACATTTAAACTACCGAAAGTTTTAATGTTTGCAATATTAACTTACTTCATCACATTAACATTATTAAAGAGGTTTCAAGCTGTACAAGATTTTTCAGTATTTCTATAATATAAAAGTATTGCGAATCGCGTTATCATGTCTCTATTCTCTGTCTCGAATTATATACCGCTATTCACGTCGCTATTAACTATCTGAAGAAAACAAAGTCACCAAAATGCATAGAATATTTTATAACTCTAATTTTAAAATTGATAGCATTTTATTAATCTTAGTTTCCATGTAAATGAAACATGAGTCGTAGTCTTTCATGCCCATAAAGCTATTTGATCTTCAAAGTTAAAAAAGGTAAACCTTGAACCACTTTCTGGATTTTTGCGTCGTTTCGGGAAGATGGGTGCGATTTATAACAAACAATGCGCAATTTAATGGGATTGTTTTTTTAAATAAATCTTTTTAAATTGAGATAAATGTTTCTGGTTTTGTCGGTGAAGTTCGGGTGTCTCCTAATATCGTATTTATTTTCGATTCTTGCATTAAATCTTGCAAGATATTAAGTAAAAGAACATTGCCGCATTTAGGCACAATGGCCTTATCTAAATTCCGCATACAGATTGTACTTATAAAATCTGTATATATAAGTACTTTTCAAAGTCAGAAAATATACATTTTTTCAGCATTGTTTCTTTGTTTGTTTATAAATACAGAAAATAAATTTTCTAAAGTGTAACTCGTGTGATGGAAGGTTCTGTAGTAGAAATCATATGCTTTTTAATTAGTTAACTAAAATTATTCAATAAAACATACTAAATAAAGTGAATTTTTCTAATTAGCACTGAGATTATATATTATTGTTTAAGATTTTGCAAAAACCATTAATATTATTTTTAATAAGGAAAACATATTTTTTTCTTTTTTGTAAGTAAAACTCACGTTGTCTTCAGAAATATTTTAATTAATATTATAAATGTTATCTAAAAGTATTACGGTTGGCCGCGAAGATGATTTAAATATAGGGCTACTGACCTGCGCTATAGTTTGTGCTTTCACCGTTCATACCATCCACATCTAAATTTCGCATTGTTTCCATTTTTGTACCAATGAATAGCAAACTAGACTTTCAAATTATATTTAATGAAAACCGTGCTTCAGATTACTTAATTTTATTTTTCTAAAAACATTTTCCAGCGTTTTTTTTAAATCTACATTACAAATAAACGATTATTTGCAATAATAATGTAATTGTAATGTATTGAGTATGAAATTAATATCAAATTTAGTTGACTTGTTTAAAATATGCGACGCATCAGAATATGCTTAAATTATAATTATGACGGGGTTATTTATTTCAAAAGAATGATAAAGTAAATGAATAAATAAAACCGATACATATATTTTGAATTTTTTCATACTTTTCAAATGCATGCGATATTTAAAATTATTGAAAGGAAGTTGTTAAAATTGTGAACTAATTTTGGAAAACGAGGGAAAACTATTTCCAATTGACTTTTTCCGTTTGATGAAAGTAAACTGAGAAAATAATTGCATCACTTTCCATAGTCTTTTATCCTTTTCTTTTTATGCATAACATTTATTTTTCATAATTGAGTGCACTTGAAAGCATATTGAGTATTTTCATTCAAAATGAATGTTAATAAAATTCAATATTTCAAACACACATTATCGCTAAATCACTATTCCTCAAATACACAATTTAGCGAAAAACGTAAGTTCAGATGAATTTTTAATCTATTTTACTTTGACGATAGAGTGAAATTTTTCAACAAGCATGGATGTTTCTTGTAAGTGTTTGATATACAAGAAACAAGCTAACTATTTAAAATTGTTTATGTTATGAGCTTACATTGAAATAAGACAACTGTTGACACATGTTTAGATCAAATGTGATGAATTGACTTCGAGTAATTATGCAGAAGATTTCTTAAATTCCATTTCGTTGTCTTCCAAATTATTACTTAAAATACCAAAACTATATCGAAACATTATCATAAAGTAATCCTAATTGGATATAGGTCACTTAAAATGTTTAGTCTATTTAATGTAAATATTTTTTTGTATATGTGTGTAATTACAAGAATTAACAAATCTATCCTAAAAAAAAATATTACAAGATATTCTTTTCATGAAACACCATTGACTACAATCATGTTTTAGTTCTATGCAGTATCCATTTAACAAATAAAAAATGAAACATAGAAAATATCTCTTTTTTAACAGAATATGAGCATTTTTCTAGGTTTTCTTTATTGGGAAAGTTGAAATCAAGTATACGTGCCATATTGCATTAAGGTGAATTAAATGAGTTTATCGTGCGGAAAGAAAGATCTGAAAGAAAATTGTTTGAAAGATGTTTCGTCAGCTAAGAAGATGAACAGAAAAAAAGTATCATAAGCTATTACATAAAGAAGAAATGAAATTTACTTGTAAGAAACAAAGTAAACTATGTGTTTTGTATTTGTATTTCTGTCATGTCTTAGAAGAGTTTAGCTGAACAAAACAAACTTCTGGAAACTACATTTCCTTTTCATACATCTTTCACATTCCGTGTTAAATAAATAGTTTTCCTTTGGTATTAGTCTAACGAAATTGATAAATATAAGGATATTTATATTAATACAAAGAATACATTTGGAGACTTTTATTAGAGGCTAAAATTTAAAGATTCACTTCAAAATCGTTTAAATAAAGATAATTTTTTACAATCATTTCTAATTACGTAATTTTTCTCATAAGTGGTTTACGAAAGTATAGCATTATGACATAATTGTTCAGAGATATTCTACATTTTATTTCAAAAATAATAATCAGTACACAATAAAAAATGTATGTAACGTTATTCCATAAAATTGGTGGCAGCATACTGCCTCAAAATTTATGGAGTAATTTAACTTATGTAATGGTGTAATTTAAACGGTTATAGCTGGTGAAATATTACACATTAGAAATGAGAATGCATCAGAGTTATTTGAAAGTGTTAAAAATTTGTAAAAAAAACGCATCATTGCGTTCTAAAGATAGGATGTTAAATAATAATTATTAAATATATATACATATATATGGAAATCTGTGTTTTAATGAAATCTGCATATGAGGCAGATTTAAAATATTTAATAGCGCAGAATACTCAGACGAAATGGGTTGTTAATTAATGTATTTATAAAAATATATATAAAAAAAAGAAAAAATAATAATTTAATAGATTACAACGACCATTTGGTATTTATTTCGTCCACCAAATTTCATCGCATCCTCTTCAACAACATATCGCAAAGATCAAACTTCAGACGACCAAAACTTTCATCGATAAACTCTTCAAGTCCCGTTTCGACAAGAAAAACAGTTTTGAAATCGAAAGCAGTTCCACCGAATCATCCACAGATTGCGACAAATTACCTATGTTGAGCTCAAATTCTCCCAGTTAGAATCGAACGATTGTAAAACGGCGTGCCTAGTGGATTGGAGCCCCTCGAGACATAGCCTTTTACTATCAATCGATTAAACATTAGATTGTTTCCTTTTTCGCGTTCATCTTTTATTCTGTAATCGATTTTCATGGCCTACATTATTAGTTGAAGACCTCGATTTTTGATTTTTGCTTTACAAGACGATTTTCATTTCGGTGTTGCTCTTTGGCTTTTGATTTTTCCATGTCTGATAATTTGCGTCTACCCATTTTGTAACTTTTTCAATTATTAACGATTTTATGCCTTTCTTTTACCTGTTCAAATAAAAATTCGTCTAAAAGTAAAGAGCATCGTTGAATTTCGTTAAAAAAACAATGAAATGCGAGCATCATTTGGCCCCATCCTCGACCGAAAACAACAACCATTTCCAAATTGTTAAAAACAATTCCTGGAATAATAAAATCTGCACCTCAGACAAGTTTTTATTGTGTCCAGAATTATGTATAAAAAATATGCTGCTAATCTAAAATAAATATAAAAATAATAATAAAAGTGCTATATCAATGAAATCTGTAAATAAGGGAGATTTTTAATGTTTTCTCATCATTACGTAGAGAAGGTAGATTGCTCAATGAAAATTAATTATTATATATATATATATAAATGTTGTATTAATGTAATTTGCAAATGAGGCACAATTATTTATGTTTTCCTATCCTTAAGTAGAGAAGATGGGTTGCTGATTGAAATTAAAGATACAAAAAATGTAAAAAAAAATCAGAAATAAGGGAATACGATGATAAGACAAATTTTTAATATTTTTCCAGCATTATGTAATGGAGATGGGCTACTTACTGAAAATGATTAGAAAACAGTAAGCATAAAATTGCTTTTTTGGCTGATTTAATGTATGAACATAGTTGAAAATTAACGTTAATAAATATTTAATTATTACATTAAACGAAATTTTTGACCTACTACTTAAATATATACAAAAGAAAAAAAAATGACATTCGGTAAAATGACTGAATGTCTAGGTGTATCATACGCATATTTTATCTGGTGCTTGTTAAATATCCCGTCAATCAATTTCACCAAATTATACAAATTGCCATAATTTTTATTTTAAATAACGAACGAACAAGTAAAATAGTGTAACATTAATAAAATACAAGTAAAACATCGAAATAAAAATCACTTGATGACGTTAACACGTGTAAGTCAAGTGAATGTGACATTTACGTCTAACCATTATTGGCATTTAATCTTACAATTTGGCAACAGTAATTTGGTCGACAGAATAACTAACAAGTACCTTTTATTTATTTTTTCTTTCTGCAATATATCATTTCTGCGTAATGCTGAAAACAAAACTCCTAAAAAATTTATTTGGATTTTATTTCGATTTTCAGATTTTATTGATACATCAATGTTATTGCATAATTTTATATTTTCACTCAACAATCCTTTATCACATCTTAAAGCAGGGAAAAATAACAAAACTACGCTATTGGTTAATTTCATAAACGAGAAATTTTCTTATATACTATGCTTTATAATTATATTAATCTAGTAACCCATCTTCTGCACGAAACACTGAGAAAATATTAAAAATCTGCCCAGTCTGTTGATTCCATTAATAGAGAAATTTTATTATATATTATCATCATCTTTATCATTATTATCAACCGTTTTCAATCCACTGCTGGATGTAGGTCTCACCCATATTTTTCCAATGTATCCTGTCTAGTTATTTAGTCATCCAATTTTCACCGACTACTTTTCTGATTTCATCACTCCATCTTACTTGAGGTCGTCTTCTTGGCTGTTTTACATCTGTGGGATACCACTGTAGGGTATTTGTGCTCAATCAATTGTCTTGTCTTCTTGCAATGTGCCCAGCCCATTTCCATTTTAGCCGTTTAATTCTTTCAATAATGTCAAAAACTTTCGTCTGACTTCTTATCCAGATTATTCTTTTTCTGTCTCTTCTAGTTACACCTAGCATACATCTTTCCGTACTTCTCTGTGTTGTTTGTAATCTCTGTACCATCCGTTTTGTTAGCGCCCATGTTTCTGCTTTATAAGTTAGCACAGGCAAGACACATTGATTAAACACCTTTAATTTCAAACAAAGAGGCATGTTACTCTTCAGAATAATATTATTCTTCCCGAAAGTACTCCATCCATTTGTTATTCATCTATTGATTTCATTCATGATGCTATTTTTCGATGATATTTCCTGTCCAAGGTACACATAACTTTGCAACATATATATATGTATATATATGTAACTATTTTCATTAGAAACTGGTTTTCTCTATATAACGCTGGAAAAACCTTAAACATCTTTAGCATCTGCAGATTTAATTAATACAAAAATATCCTTATATGTTTTTTTGTATTTTTCTTTTCATTACTGTTTCTTCTTACCTACACAATAATGGAAACAGATCTGCTTCATATTTAGGTTTAAATAAAACAGCATAAAAAAGCAGTCATATATTCTTTATAATTATCTTCATTCCGCAGCCCCTTTTCTCTATGCAATGCTGCAAAGACATTAAAAATATGCCCCTTTTGCTGATTTAATTCTTCCAGTAATTTTATTTTATACTTTTGTTTTTATTATACTTAGGTACCTATCTTCTCTGCATTATCTTGAGAAAACATTAAAAATCTGCTTTATTTGCAGTTTTTTACTGATGTTGCACTTTTTTTTTTATATATTTCTGTATTTATTTCCACTCAGAATCTTTTCTATGTATGCTGGGAAATCTTTTAAAATCAGACATCTGCAGATTTTACTGATGATTCTGTACGGCGGCTGGGGAAAACGTGAAGTGTTATTAACCTTAGACTCTTACACACATGAATAAAATCTGCCATTAAGACTGATACGTCTTATACCTTCTTTGTAAGCATTTAATCTTCCTTCTCCTATTTTTATACCAAAACTATTCCCTAGTCATTCAAAATGTTGCCTGAATATTTGAACAAACTGGTTATTTTTTATTTCACATAAAAATGTATATTGTGATTGCACTAAGCTTGAAAAAAATGCCTAATTTCGAATAGGCCTCTAAACCATATCAGGATTATTGGATAACATATAGTCATATTTCAATTAGTTTAAAGATTCATAGGCTCTTTGCAATAAGCTTGAAAATAATACGCTGATTTCAAAAAGGTACACAGTAAAAAAAAAAAAAAAAAAAAAAAAAAAAAAAAAAAAAAAAAAAAAAAAAAAAAATCGGACTGAAAAACGGAGAATTCTACTGGCAATCAAGACGCCTGTAATATTTACGTATTTTAACGGAAAAATTTCCCCACACATTCCAGAAAAACGGAAATTTTTTTGTAATTTATGGGGGTAAATTTCCGCAAGAATACGGATTTCTGGAATTTATGAGGGAATTTCCGTTAAAATACGCAAATAGTACTGGCGACTCGATTTACAGTAGAATCTACGTTTTTTTTCCCTTACAGTGTAGATGTTTCTCCAATTAGCCTGGCCTTTTGTAAAGAGCAGCATTTCTCAATTAGCCTACGACACACATACATACACACGCACGTACATATATATACATATATATGTTGCATTAACTCAAATCATGTCGTGCTAGTCGTAGTATTTTGCTTGTAGAAAAATTATGACACTCTACAACTTGAGAATATTGCATGTCGAAAATAAGCAGTAGAAAAAATTATATTCGTGCTAGGGGGCTCTGCCCCCTACAAGCTACGCGCACCAATCCCCGTTCAGACACCGCAGAATCTAAAAGCACGCTAATCTGGTGGGTTTTAAAATTATTAGAGAAGATTGAATTATACTGAAAAAAGCTGTGCAGATCTCCCTGTAAACGGGTTTCCATTCAACTACCTTTGATTGCAAAAATTTAAGGCCGAATCAGTTTCTGTTAAGACATCCAATGGTTGTTTTCGTTTTTGACTAAAGAGGATCCTTTACGCATTTGAAAAGAAGCTAAAATAAAATGAATTATGTATACAGAGTTTTTGTCTCCCGGTATTTTAAAACAATCTCTATAGCAATAGCCTAAGTCATGTGAATATCCTCGACAGTTCCGGGCCGACCACTTCGCTTTTTATAAGCTAGGTGCCATTTTGGTACTTTAATTTTAGCCAGGCACAGGTGATAAGTCGCCAAATATTATTCTATCGCCATCATTTCATCTATATTATAATAGTTCAAGTCATCAACTGCCATAAACAAATACGGTCTGATTTCTTTGCCTTTCATATGAAAGTTTGGCACAGATGACATATAGATGTCATATTGGCGCAATTTGTTTTCCGAAGCCAATTTGGGGAACGCATCAACAGCATAAACAACAACACCCGGCTTACCATATCAAGCAAAATAACGGTACTTCGGCGCCAGTTAAGTTCCCGTACGTATATGACATTGGCGTCAGAAAAAAATCGCTCCTATGGTGCCGTAAATTTTCTATTTTGATTAAAAAATCAAAATTTTTTTTTTCGAATAAAACTACATAAAAGTTGCTATGGTCGCAAAAAATTATTGGCACTGTTACGCTAGTCGGATGCAAATCTCGCCAATAGCTTTTTTTCAACTCGCAGGTTTTTTTTTTTTTCATTTTTCGAGTAGTAATATATTGCCAAATGTCATTTTAGCATGATTTTTTTTATTTTTTATTTTTTACGAAAATTTGGCGAAAACCTCGTTTTCAAATACAGGTTACATATGCATTTTTGGTACTACTTAGTTTGGTATTACTTTGGTATTACTTATACAAAAATCTATCGCCAAGATTAAATGATGTCGGATCTATAAGATTTAATGGTTGATCGTAAATGTCATATTCACTTGACTTTAAACAAGTTAAATGTGTTTATGGCATCAAGTGATTTTTATTTAGACGTTTTATTTGTATATTTATTAATGTTATACTAATTTATTTGTTCTTGCGTTATTTAAAATAAAAATTATGTCAATTTGTATAATTTGGCGAAATTGGTCGACGGAATAACTAAGTAGTACCGTATTTTTTAATTATTTTCTGTTATTTTCTAAAGAAAATAATAAAAAAAATAATTAATAACTATAGAACAAAATAATTTATATAATTTTAAAAAAAGAAAAAAATGTAAATGAACATTTTTTATTAAATAAACAACAATAGCCGGGTTACTATGTCAATCACAATAATGCCATTTTGGCACCAATTAGGAACTTCGGTGCGTAGATAACATCTGTGCCTAATTTTTTTCTTTTCGTTTTGTTTAAAAAAAAAAAAAAAAAAAAAAAAGTGAAAGCCATCAATTTTAAATGAAAGTTGAGTATTTTAAATGAAATGAATGAAATGATTATATTTTAAAGTAAATTAATGAAATATAAAAAAAAATCGACAGGAAAAATGTTTAGCGAATTATCACATGCGTCTCGCTAACATAAAAATACCGTCAGAATTGATTTCTCTATCAGAATCTTTCGATTTGGTGAAAGATTGTTCAAGTAAATTGAATTATGAATAAAAGTAGCCCGATACATTTCTTAGCATGCATTTAAGGGAGGCCCAACTGGTCGCCAATTTAATTTAAAATAATAACCTTTTCTGAAATACAAAAAACAAATAATTCTTATGATTAAAATTTGAGTTGCCATCATTAGAAATATGTATTTAAAATTAGAAAATAATTAACATTTCGAAAACTAATTCGAATTTAAAAATTCTAATACGAGTTTGGAGATCGGTGTATCAATATAGATTTTTGGTGTTAATTTCATCGCAAAGTATTCCATATTTTAGGAGAAATCGCCATGAAACATAATCAGTTGTTTAATCAGTCGTTTCAAAGAATGGTTACATTAACTCGTTTCATTTCAGCCGTTTCATATATTCGTTTATTAGGATTTTATATATATAGGATAGATATATCACCAACCAGAATAATTACTTTGCAGTCGTTCCATCATGGTCGGCGTTAAGGCAAGGATGTGATAAATTGTTAGGTGTTTTCCGTGAATAACGAAAGGGGCATGAGATCAAATCAAATAACTTATTGGTGACAGGTAAAATTCTCCGAATCAACTATTATGGCAGTTACTCATTTTCGAATAGGGCCACATACCTTTAAGATGGGAAAAAAGATCAGAAGCGATATCAGAACTAAATGACAAACCACTCTCAAAGTGACGTATGTTTTTTAAGCAACACCAAATTGTACAAAAATCCGCTCTCCAAGCGAAAGTAACCGTATAAACATTAGAAATTACACCTACGATTACACGACAAAGAACCAACCCAGAGAAGAGAGGGAAGATGGAAGGGAAAAGACGGCAAGAGATAAGATTAAAATCCGGGGAGGTGGAGGTGAAGTGTGACGTGGACTCTGGATTCTTTATCTAACAGCGTAGGCTTAAAAGGTGATAAAAGAAGTTAGGGCATCAAAGTTATCGCAAAGACTCATGGGAAATAGAATGAATTTAATCAAAAACAAATGGTATTAATAAAACTTCTAGAGTAAAGAAAAAAAAATAATGTCTCAAATTATGAAAGAGTAAAGTAATTTTGTGGTTTTTTTTTTTTTTATAAGAAGTATAGTTATTAATAGATTAAGGTTTTTAGACTAAGAAATAAAAGAATGCGCCAAATTAAAGACATAGCATTAAAATATAAAGAAGTCTAAAATAACAAAACGCTATTTTTTAGAATGGACATATCGTGAATAACCATTGCAATCTTTTGAAAAATATGTATGTGTGTACACATATATTTAATAAGCAAAGCAAAACTTAATAAAATAAAGCTCTTTCATTTGAATTTTGCATAATATTTTTGATTATTTCTACGAGTTGTATCCACACGAAAATATAAATTTATGTGAATAATGTGTTCTTTACCAAAAGTGCTTAATTTTAATGAATATCATTTCTTAAATTTACATGATGTAAATATTTTTGCAAATATAAGACAAATGAAATGAACAACTAATTTTTTTTCCCGTGAAATCGTGCTAATATCTACCCTATATATATATAAAATCCTAATGAAACGAATTTATGAAACGGAAGTATGAATCCAATTATTAAACAACTGATTATGTTTCACGGCGATTTCTCCTAAAATATGGAATACTTCTCGATGAAATTAATAACAAAAATCAATATTGATCCGCAGATTTCAAAACTGGTATTAGAAGTTTTAAATTCGAATTAGTTTTCGAAATATTATTTTTTTCTAATTTTATATATATTTTTCTAATGATGGCAACTCAAATTTTAATCAAACAGATATATATATATATATATATATATATTTTTTTAGAAAAGGTTGAGATGGTAACCCTGCTATTGTTGTTTATTTGATAATAATTATTTATTGTTTATTGTTTATTGTGTATTGTTTATTGTTTATTGTGTATTGTTTATTATTTGTTGTTCATTTATTTATTTTGCATAATAATTTTTATAATAAAAATTTATAAAGCATAATAAATTTATTATGCTTTTATTTATTATGCTTTTACAAATTATATAAATTATTTTGTTCTATGATTATTAAATATTATTTTTTTATAATTCCTTTAGAAAATAATAGAAAATAATTAAGAAATACAGTACTACTTAGTTAATCCGTCGACCAATTTCGCCAAATTATATAAATCGCCAAAACACTCGCTAAATTATACAAATTGACATAATTTTTATTTTAAATAACGAAAGAACAAATAAATTAGTATAACATTAATAAATATACGAATAAAACGTCGAAATAAAAATCACTTGATGACGTAAACACGTGTAACTTGCTTAAAGTCAAGTGAATGTGACATTTACTATCAACCATTATTGGCATTTAATCTTATAGCTTTGCGATTTATTTTTGGTCTTCGGGATATCTAGGGAATACCAAAAATGCATATGTAACTGGTGTTTGAAAACGAGGTTTTCGCTAAATTTTCGTAAAAAATAAAAATCACGCCAAACCTGCGGTGCGTATATGGCCAAATATTACCACTCGAAAAAAAAAATGTTAACGGCGAGTTGAAAAAAAGCTATTGCGAGATTTGCATCCTGCTAGAGTAACAGTACCTAGAATTCTCTACGACTATGGCGATTTTTATGTAGTTTTATTCGGATTTTTTTTTTTTAAATCTTTTAATCAAAATGGAAAACTTACGGTTACATATTGGCGCGATTTTTTTTCTGACGCCAATGTCATATACGGAACGGACGCATAACTGGTGCCTAAGTATCGTTATTTTGCTTGATATGGTAAAAAATCACGGCAATATGGGACCTATATGACATCTTTGCCAAACTTTCATATGAACGGCGAAGGGATCAGACCGTATTTGTTTATGGCAGTTGACAACTTGAACTATTATAATATACATGAAATGATGCGATAGAATAATATTTGGCGACTCATCACCTGTGCCTGGCTAACATTAAAGTGCCAAAATGGCACCTAGAGTATAAAAAGCGAAGTGGTCCGCCTGGAACTGTTGATGTCACATGACTTAGGCTATTGTTATAGAGATTGTTTTAAAATACCGGGAGACAAAGACTCAGTTTACTTCATTCATTTTATTTTAGCTTCTTTTCAAATGTTTAACTGATCATCTTTAATCAAAAACGGAAACAACCATTGGATGACTTAACAGCAACTGATTCGCCCTTAAATTTTTGCAATCAAAGGGAACTGAAAGGAAATCCATTTACAGGGAGATCTGCACAGCTTTTTTTAGTATAATTCAATCTTCTCTAATATTTTTAAAACCCATCAGATTAGCGTGTTTTTATATTCTGCGGTGATTGAACGGGGGTTGACGAGCGTAGCTTGCAAGGGGCAGAGCCCCCTAGTATAATATATATATATATATATATATATATATATATATATATATATATATATATATATAATATACATATTTACTTAATTTTGGTGTCAGTATTCCTTGTAAAATTAAAATTATTATATAAATTAATTTTATGTATGCCAAGTATATCTAGATCAAAAAATACTCAAAAGCTTACTCCAAAGTTGCAAGTATATGAAAATGCTCATGCGGTTCGAAATATATTAAGGGACACTTTCAAACGTTACGTTTTCCAACGTTTTTAAGAAGTAATTATAGCTTAGGTTTCAGAAAAGATAATGCATTTGATTTATTTCACATGTTTATGAGAACCGCATACATACCACATACTTTACTAAAATGTAATTCAGATGGGATATAGGTTAACTCTAGGATAGATGGCCAAAGTTTTTAAGATTAAAATAAAAATTATTAGAAAGCAAATACAAGAAATATTTATGCATATTTGAAATTCTTATAGAGATACTCATCTTATTTTGGACAAAAATTAATTAAATATCGATAACAGAAAGCGGGAAGCAAAACTGAAATTAAAACGGCAGATGCCCATCTCTATTTCAAGCCGAGGATAAATGGCCATCGAATACCAGAAAGTTAAAACTGCAAAAAATACACATTTCATACTGTTAATCATGAAAAACACATAGAAATTTGCGAAAAATCAGGGAATAAAATTTCAATAAACAGAATCTGAAGTATAATTTCAATTCATATCTTTTTGTAAAATTTTATCACATTTTCGGCAAAGATCTTAATGGTTTGTACACGTTTCATGGAACCACGTCTGCCACCTTACGTATTGTATGCAGTACTCCTTTTGGTTATGGTATTATATTCTTCTCCACAACCAACACAGTAATCCTCATCGAATTATATTCCCTCGGAATCTTTAGAATCTAATATTTTCAAATGTATTTCATCTTCTTCGCTACTGGAAGTGTCATGTTTTTGTTTTTTTCTCATATTTATTTTAGATTTTTCACGGTTTTAAGTTTATTTATCAACGTTATCTGTATCTGGAATGAACGTTTCCGAAGTTTTTTGTATATTTTCTGAAACAAAAATACATCGCTAGGCGCGATTATATTATTGCTATTGAAATATTTATATTAGTTAAAATTTAAATAATTATATCAATTAATGTAATTACAAAGATAAAAATTATATAATTATTTTAAAAATACTGATATTTAGTTAAAATCCTCACACCGTATAATTTTGAAACATTGATTATAAGTTGCCATCTCTCCTCGATTTGATGTGGCAATCTCTCCTAAAATTGATGACAGATTGCCACCCAGTTTAAGGAATCACTCCGTCATTTTACGTCACTGTTTTAGACTTAAAAGCAAAGATTTGATTACATACGTGCCTTAAAATTCCTTATAGTAAAAAAAAAAAAAAAAAAAAAAAAAAAAAAAAAAAAAAGCAATTTAAGAAATTGCAACGACTATTTGGAAAATGATTATTTCGAAGACTAAAATTTAAGACATAAAAAATTGCACGGAGTTGATCATACATTACGCAGGCTATGGATTAAACATTAATAGTGTTATTACGCATAAAAATTGCAAGCGACAAAAATGGCCTGCGACCCGTCAGATTTCTTAAAACTTATGTATTATCCACCTCAAACTTACGTATTATCCAAACATTGGCTGTTCGGGGAAAGGCTTTTAAATCGTCCAAGAAATCTGACGACCCATTTTAAATGAAATTTCATTCTTAAACTTCTAAACATACCACAATATTACTTTTTACACCTTCGTATAGAAAAAAAAATGCACTTTTAAATGCAATTTGTTTGAAAGCTGTATCTCAATTTGTTTCTGAGCTATCTTTTTTTTTTTTTTGTAATTTTTATTACTTTTTTTTTCATAGTGGCAACAGAAGTATCCATCTCTATTGAAAGTAAAGGGAATTACAGATTATTGTATAGGCGAATCAGAAAACGAATGAAACTCTGATTAAACCAATAAAAAACTTTAGGTATGCTTTTGATTTCCTACCCTGACGAGGACAATAACCATTTTTCCAAATGCTTAAAAAGTAATATAGATGCTGAAAAACATTCAGATACCTAAATCAACAAAAAAATCCAACCACTAAATTAAATAATCATTAAAATTACAGTTTCTTTTATAATTGAAAAACACAGCTGCATGTCACAATTAATGCACACGTTAAACTAATCCTTACGAACATGTTTATGCTGCAGTCTAGGGTGCAGTTTTTGAAATATTTAGGCTGGCCATCTCTTATATATGGCCGTCTATCATAGAATCACCCTACACGTAAAGTGGGATGTAAAAATTTCAAAGATAATCTGAAATTTAATTTAATCAATTCAATTGTAATTTGAAAAGTAAAACCACGGAAAGAGGTATGGGCATTGCCTATACCTGTTGTACATGCCTATTAAGCATTTAGAGAAAATGAACTGAAGCCATAATCATATCCCGTTATTATTGAAAAGATTTAACGAGTAAAAATTAACTTTAAAAAATTAAAAAATCCGACTGCGTAAAAAGCGAACTAATTAATTATGTCTCATCAATGTGAAACTTTTTTTAAAGTATTAATTACCTATTTTTTTATTTACTTGTTTTGATGACTTTTAAGTTGTGTTTAATTGTTAGTTCCTATCTATAAAAACTGTTTTGATGAGGCCTATAGATGTCCATGAAGGCTAGAGTTGCAGTGAAGCTAGAGATCCTACCTACACAACTTCCAGGTTGTGTAATATTTAAACGGAGCTTCTGACTGTAAAATAGTCAAAGAAATACCGTCTTCATTTTGAAAGACCTATCCAATGATATGCCACTCAATATGGTGCGTATTTTTTTCCTGTCTACCGCTATTTTGTATTTTATGGCCGCCATTTTGAATTTATAAAAACACAACCTAGCCTATAACCATCGGACGGTTAATACGAATCAATAGAAACTTCATTCATTAAAATCCATCCACCCGTTGCAATGTTTCGAGGGTATAAATAAATCTTCATACCCAGATATGTGTGAAACACAAAACCCTTCTCTGCAGTCGGGTAGAAAGATTTATGATTACAGCAAAATAATTAGATAATTTTATATAAAATATATTTAAAAATAAATTTTTGCTTTATTTGAAACATTCTTTTAAAGAATATTTAAGCCGTATTAAATAATACATTTATATTCAAAACATGATGTTTTATAGAAAAATGTATTATATAATAAATATAGATGCATATAAACATTTTCAGAACACCGTATACTTGTTTAAATATAATTAATTTCACATTGTTTATTCATTAATGCGCGTGAATAAAAAAAGATATCTCCATTTCTGGAAAATCTCAATAAATATGAAGTTTATAAAGATTAATCTACTCGTTTACAAGTCCTTTAAATAAGACGTCCGAACTTCCGTGATGTGTAACGGAAGATTTCATCTTCTAATTTACAGGCTCTAAATAATGCGAAGACTTTAAAGGAATGGGCAGAGCTAAATACACTTATGAATAAAATTAACTTGTTAAGCTAGGAAAACATTTAGGAAACCTTGAGATTATTTTGCGTGATTATTATTACAATTTGGTGAAATAAACGCAGTGAAATAAACGCAATTTAACTCTTATGATGTTCTCTTAGTTTGATGACTCTTAGTTTAAATATGAGACTGAGTTAATATTTATAATATTTCAAGATTTATAATTAATAAGCATATTTATACGATATTTGCAAATTTATTTAAATAACGCCATGTCGTTAAAAGTATATCTTCTATTTAAAAATGCAGTACTACTAACATGTAATAAAACTTGCGTTCTGTTTTAAAATATTGTTATAAATTCAAATAACATGCTCAAAAGTTGGAAGTATAACATTTCTTTAATAATCTAATTGCAGTTCTGATTTTTGTTAAATTTGAAGAACTATGTATAATTTTATTTACTGTTATTTAGCGTAATTTTGAATATTCTTACATATATACAGTGCTTCGTATTAATACTATATTTACATTTAATTCTAGTAATTTAAATTTGTATCTGCTTCAGATTCTTCCGTACTTCATGGAAAAGTTTAAATTATAAAAATGCTGTATAATTTATATTCAGTACTTATTTACTATCTAAATAAACAGTCAAATGCGAGCATTATTCGCGCACAGAGGGTTCCGTAGCATAAATATATAAATTTGAAATTGTATTAAAAAAAAAAAAAAAAAAAAAAAAAAAAAAAAAGTTTCTAAAAGAATACTAAGACTTTGTAAAAAACGATACAACGTAGGGTTGGGTATAACTGTATATATTAGAAAAGTGTAAATGGGTATACCATGAAAGTTCAAAGAGATATGGAACCTAAGTAATATCAAATATAGCTATTCGTATGACTCTTTTTTTTATATTATCCTAATCTGTTTATGATGAACTTTATTCGGTACTGACAATAAAAGCAGTGCATAGTTAAACTTCATTTGACATTTCATGAAACTAAATTCAGCGTAGTAATAACCTTTATTTCTACAGTGTAGCTAAAACAAAACCTTTGTTCAAAGTTTAAATTTGGCATTGTGCTAAGTGCGCTTCGAATTGATGTCTCAGACAAACGGCACCAAGAATATTTAATTAAAATTTTCCTTTTATCATGTACGTGAAAATAAGCAAATTCGCATTTTCTAATAAATTCAGTTACAAATTCTGGTGTCAGTTCATTTTTTCATAAGTTTATAAATAGAATTACTCCGTGCCAGAAACGATTAAGTGGTCGCAGGACTCTTAAAGCTTCAAAATTTAAGAAATTTTAATTTTTTTTAGATGTTAAACTCCTATCTTTTCTTAATATTTTGATATAATTATTTCCTTGAAATTCCCATTTAGAACAGAAGTTTCGGCTTTTAGAATTATACACGCTCAATAGCTGAAGCGGCGTTTCCGAAACTTTAAAGACATTATTTTCCAAATGGCGTTTTTTGGGCATAACGCGCCGGATACCTCAAAAACTTCTGACTATTTTTTCATGAAATTTTCTAAATATACATTTCACGTTAGTCTGTATAAACTGAACCTAAAATTTCCTTTTTGTTGTTCAAAAAGATATTTTTTTAGGTGATTTTACCGTTGAAATTTTCAAAATTTTGTATTAGCTAAATGCAACATTGCATTAAAAATATAAAAATGCTTTAAATACAAGTTTATTTAAGTTCAGGGAAATTATTACAATCTGAAGTATAAGCAAGCACAAAAATTTTCATTCTAGTTGCAATATTTATTTTGTAATCCTGCGCGCAAACTGTTATGCAAATTTTTTGTTCGACAAATGTCTAACAGTTTCGAGCCCTCTATAAATGCTAATTTTGTAGCTTGCAATTTTTTAAATACATGAAACGAAAGAACATACTATACCTTTCATCCAAATTAAAATTGTGTTTTAAAGTCATATACATTTTAAGACATTAAATGTTGAAAATGGTCTTTCTTCAATTTTTCCCACTTTAAAGTCCCGAAACCCCTTAAATTAGAATGTTTTTAACAATTTGACGTTTATTGCTTTTATACTGTTACTGGACATTACATTACTCATATACAGTGGCGGTCAAAAGTTTCCGGCCAGCATAAAATTTTTGGTTAATTTGTAAGTATACCCATATGAAGAGGAATCTCAAAGTGATACTTATACACTTTATTGACATAGCAGTTAAGAAATTATTTATGGAATAAAAATTAAATATTAATAAATTTAATTGACAAAATTAATTGCAAAAGAAAATGCATATTCTCAAAAGTTTCCGGACACCTTGGCATGTTTGGAAAAATATGCTGTTGTAAAAGAAAATAACGGCGATCAACAACATTTACAATTAGTATTTTGTATTCATACATTTAGCAATAAGTACTGCGGCGCAGCAACGTGGCATCGATTCATGAACAGTGGTAGATCATCAATGTTAAATTTTGTCCACGGTTCTTGCAATTTTTGTGAAAATGCTGCTAAATTGCAATATTTATAATTCCACACACGTTTTCAAGTTAGTTTCAACGATTTTCTATTGTATTCAGATCGGATGATTGGGCTGTCCATTTCAAAAGCGAAGTTTTTTGTGCGAAAGCCACTGCTTGACGAGCTTGCATGTATGCTTTTGGTCGTTATCAAGATAAAACAAATAGATGCGACCACAATTTTTCCTCCAATAAGGCAGCAAATGATCTTGCAAGATATCCTTATGAATTGCACTATTCATCTTCCTGCGGATTTCAAATAACAGACAGGCGCATATTCCAGAAAATACTCCCCACAGCATAACGTGTCCTCCGCCGTGCTTCATTGTAGAAATAATATATCTCGAACCTTATCTTTTGCTTTTAGGTCGTCGATTGTAATTTTTTTTATCACTCACAAAAAGATTGAATGTCGATTCATCTGAAAATAGTACTTTTTTCCAGTTTTCACTTGTCCAATCTTTGTATTCCTTGGCAAACGCCAGTCGGGCCCTCTGAATTTTCTTACATATGAAAGGATTTGTAACACCGACTGTTCCATAAAGTTCTACGTTACATAAGCGTCTTGACACTGTAGATAGACTTGTTTCAGCAATAACCATAACACCATAAATGGCGTGGAATTGCAGCGGCATTTTTACGCGAGTCATCAACTGCTTTTCTTCTAATAATTCTGTCCACAAGAATAGTCGTTTTCCGGGGTCCCCCGGACCGTGGCAAGATCCGAAGGCCATGACCATCTTTATATATTTTTTAAATATCATTTACAGCAAATTTTCCGATCGACAACTTTGCTACAATCTCACGAAAGGATTGTCCCTTTAGCGACCAACAAATCACACATTTAGGAACAAAAAATTGTTAAATTTTTCATTTTTGAATATCAAATACATTATTCACCTTGATTAATTAACAAACATGGCCAAAAAATCACTTTAGCGATAACAAAAACTAATAAATGACGAATTGCCGGAAACTTTTGCACGCGCGAATTTTGAATTCCTCCCCTTTGCATCAAGTATCTTGAGTAATCAATCAAAATGATCACGTGGTCAGAGATAATTTGCTTATTCCTAACTTTTGGAGCAATTGAACTTCTTCTTTGCTAAAACGTTCTGTCAAACAAATAAAAAAAACTAACTGGCCGGAAACTTTTGATCGCCACTGTATATCATTAAAAGTTGTTAACTAGGCATAGAGTACGCCGCCCCTGTCCTCGTGTATGTCCAAACTGACCGTACCTTTAAGGGCTAATGTTTCGGCTAATTACCGATGATTTTTTTCGAAAATCATTTTCAACAATGCTTTTATTCTTTTGCAACGATAGGTATATTCAGCGATGCTCAACAATTTTTTCTGAATGCCCGTAAATCGAAATTTGTGTATAACAGAAAAATGCTAATTACTCAAAAACTATGTGACCTAGGGTAATCGCTAGAATTTTCCGGCAAGGTTTATATTAACGTCTACTACCTCAAATTTTTTTATAATTTTAGTTTCAGTAGATTCGGAATTAAATGGAGCGGGAACATATTTTTGCGCTACATTTTCAGCAATATCTTTGAAAATATAATACTTAAAATTAAAAGGAATATATTCAGCGGTACAAAAACTTTCACAGGATACCCCACATGATATACGAAGAAAAGATTTTTTTTCAAGTAGCATAATTAGCCCCTCTACTTTTTTACTAAATATATTTATGAATGTTTATTAATCTGAAAATATGTGAGTCAATGGTCTTTATTACTTCCCCGAATTTGAACTTTCCACGTTCCATAGTTTTCGAGTAAAATGGCTGTGACAGACAGACAGACAGACGATAGACACAGGAGTGATCTTATAATGGTTCCGTTTTTACTTTTTAAGTAGGGAACCCTAAAAATAATTCCAACTCTTTAAAACGTCTTATATTTTATTAAAAATACAAATATTCTTTCTGACGAAATATATATATTTGGAATTTACAAAATATATGCGTCATTGATAAAAACATTTATCGCCAAATGTATCACTGTTCAAGGATGGTCAAGTTCGTTTTTTCATTGTATTCCTACAATATTTACTTGTAATTCTAGAATTATATTTTTTCATCTGCTTGAAGATAATTCTTATTTCATCCTTTAAGCGTCCTAACCGTGTTTTTCTGCCACATAATCTTTGAATTCAAAGGATGATTTAACACAATATCCATATTGATGGCCTTTTTTCGCAGTGCTTAAGATTAAAAAAAAATATATGTGAGATATTATAAACAACTCCTCATACAAATACTTTTCATAGCTTTTATTTTATGAATCATTAAACGTACATGATCAATTCTGTGGTCGCTTAAAGGGTTAATGCAAAACTTTCATACAATTTGCTTGTAACATAACAAAGAGTCGAACAAGAAATGAAAAGGATATTTTCATTATATTTTAAAATCTGAATAAAATTCAGAATTTTCTATAGTTTAAAATATATGAATATAATTTTGGACAAACTGCATTTCAAACGTACTCAACCATCTTAATAGTCACTCAGTTGTCATATATCCTTTACGTTCTTGTGCATTAATTATTAACTAATTATAATATTTAAACCAATATAAGTTTTTCTAGATTCACGTTTAGGGATAATACTGATAGATATGGGATCTTTTTAGCTACATCTTAAAATATAATTAAGTACAATTTACTTGTAACATAACAAAGAGTCAAACAAAGAAATGAAAATGATTTCATTATGTTTGAAGAGCTGAATGAAATTCAGAATTTTCTCTAATTTAAAGTATTTGAATCTAATGCTGGACAAATTGTATTTCAAACGTACACAAACACCTTAATAATCAATCAGTTGTCATACGTCATATATGTACTTGCGTATACATAATTATTAACTAACTAGCAAACCCCGCGGCTTTGCTCGCGTAATATTTGAAATATGCCAAGTGATATTTATATGTCTAATTTTTATTGAAAGGTACTAACTAAATTTTTATTTTATTAAAAGGTAATATTTTATTTTTTTAAAAGGTACTTATTACTTTTAGGACTAATTAAAAAAATTACTATTTAAAACACAGTTTGATTAAACATCATTGTTACACTGCATAATTCAGAAATGAGACTTAAATTAATAAAACGAAATAAAAATAAAAATAAATAAATAATAATTGCCGAAACGTCAGTGAAGGCTTACTGTGGAGACACGAAAAGTTTTGGTTTCCGTTAGTCTGTCTGTCTGTTAGTCTGTCTGTCTGTTCCGCGATAACTGCCGCAAAAAGCATCCGATCGGCTTGAAATTCCCTGGGTATGTTGATGAGCTCCCCGGATTTAGCTGTATAGTTTTGGGTTAAATTTGGTTCATTCGTTCGGAATATACAGAACATTTTATTTTGTGATATAATGCTTTTCTATGGGAAGTCAGACGATTTTCAAATTTTCATTTGTTGAAAGAAATCGCTCATATGAACTAGTAAATCTGCAGATCAGAAGCCTCAACGTCATCTTTGCAAGTCATTGTTTTTTAACACTCATTGCGTAATATTCAACTTCCTACAAATCGCTTTTTAAAGTTTTCAAATTACATAAATATTTATAAACATACAAGATACTTCGTAAAGTTTCAGAAATTAAAAGTGTTAAACAAGTGGTTATACACTGATGTTCTGAAATTCTGATGAGCTACTTATTCTGGTAACTTTTTAAATCAAAAATTGCATTTCTTCAGGGGGCTCTGCCCCCCTGAACCCCCCGTAGTCTATTTAAATTTACATTCATAATTTTTTATTGATTGTGCGAATGGTTATAGTATATCTTAGATTTTTTTTACGCTGTGATTTATAAGGATAAGCATAAGTTTTTTATAAATTAATAAAATTTAAATTTAAAATAAAATATTCATGTTAACCGTACACAGACAATAAATCTTGAAGTGACGCCAAAAATATAACCCTAATATCCGCTACATTCGGAACAACACAACGACGTGCTTAAAAAAAAAAAAAAAAAAAAAAAAACAGAATAACATTTTTAGTAATACAGTTTTTAATTCATAATACAATGAAATGCTACCTTAGAATGCTTATTGCTTAAATATAAGCAGATCATTTTCATTTTACAGGAAGAATGCACGGATGAAGTCAAATAATTCGGTCCCTGTTCCACGTGCTTGTTTTGTTTGGGCCGAATGAGGGCATTTAAATCTGAGCGAAAACGCACATCACATTGCAAACTGTTTTTACGGCATACTGCATCTCCATCTATCTCTATCCTCCGTGAATAATAGTTAATTTTATTTTACCCAAGATCTTTTTATTCCAGCATCTTTTTTTTTTTTCCATAAATGACGTCTAATTCACCTGCTATGCGTACTTACTCAAAACTTTTCATCTTATTATATTAAGAAATACTCGAGAGTTTTCTTTTTATTTCCAATATGCCGCCATATTAATTTTTCTATTCTTAATTTTATTTTTCATTTTCCTGTTTCACGACAAAACATTTCAATTGAAAATTGTTTAAAAGAAAATATTATTCCAGGTTTTGATTTTCTTGGCAACAATTAAAGAAATATTTGTAAATGTTATGGAAAAATGTTACGTTATTCTCTATGAAAATAATGAACTTTTGTATTTTTAAGCAAAATATTTGAATAAAATAAATAAAATAAATGAAATATTGCCTATTCTTATTTCTGGGCTAAAATCCATCTATATGCAAAGATACAAATGCATTAATTCATCCGTTTTGACGTTGGCTTTACTCAAACATTATACACGCAATTATACTAATATTATTACGACCAAATACGTTGCTAGGCAACAGAGGAAAGAAAAGGAAAAAAATGAAATATGCATTATGTCAAATTGATAAAACAAAATCCTTTATATTATTGGAAAACATGCATAAAATTCCCCCCAATATTATAAACCTAATTAAAAAAATCTCGCAAATATAGACAAAATTTCAAACTAATTGGAATAATTTAATAATCTTATTTAAAAATTTCAGCATAAAATATTTACCATTTAAATCCATTTTTCATATGAGCCATTTCTTTCAACAAATGAAAATCTGAAAATCGTCTGACTTGCCATTGAAAAGCATTATAGAGAAAAATAAAATGCTCCATATTTCCCGAACGAATGAACCAAATTTAACCAAAAACTATACAGCTAAGTCCGGGTACCTCATCAACATGCCCAGTTAATTTCAAGCCGATCGGATGCTTTTTGCGGCAGTTATCGCGGAACAGACAGACAGACTAACAGAAACCAAAACTTTTCGTCTCTCCACAGTAAGCCTTCACTGACGTTTCGGCAATAATAGATTTAAATGGTAAATTTTGGATTCTGAAATTCTTAAATAAGAGTATTAAATTATTCTTATTAGTTTGCAATTTTGTCAAAACATTTGTCAGAGCTTTTAAATTAGGTGTATAACTTATGATAGAATTTTATACATGTGTTCGAATAATATAAAACATTTTATTTTATGAATTTACTTATATTTCATTTTTTCTTTTAACCGTTGCGTAGCAACAGCATCTCATCTAAAAATATCATAAATGTGAAAGTATGTATGGTTTTTTGAAGTCAAATCAAAGCAAAAGGAATGGATTAATGAATGCCTTTGTATAGATATTTGCATATAGATTTATTTAAACGCAGAAATGAAAATAGTATTTATATACTATATAGAATAATATTTTCATTTATTTATTCAACTATTTGATTATAAATGAAAAAGTTCGTTATTTTCATACAGAATAAACTGACATTATTCTGTTAAATTTTATATACTTTATTGTTGCCAAAAAAAAAATGAATAACAATTTCTCCCAAAGAGTTAATTTTAATTTGTAAGATTTTCACGTGCAAAAGAAAAATGGAATAAGCAAATAAAAAATAAAAAGGATATATAGGACAGGAATGAATACATATAAACATTTCACACCAAATACCACCTAAAATAGTTTTTGTAGCAGTATTTTCCCAGCACTACGAAGAAAGATTCCTCGATTTACACGATTTTACTTGGCCTTCATTTTCTCATTCTTTGCGATTTCATTTTCGCAATTGCGTGCATTAATTGGCACAAAATTTTACATTTTTATGACTGAGATATATGTAAGCCCATACAAATAAGAAATTCCGTATTGTCTCCTATAAAATGTGATAAAGTGTTGGTTAATCATATATGTTTTTATTAAGAGGAGCAGAGCTGCCAAGCCTCCGGCGTTCTGGATACCAGTATTTTAATACAGAAAATGTTACTTTATTTAATTGAAACATTTGCGCGATTTAAAAGAACATTTTCTCTAAGATAATAGTGATGTGCAAAAAGCTTGAGACTTGGCATGTCTGGTGGGGAGTGAAATGTTTTACTTAATGCATTTATCTCTATTTTAATGCTACGTGAACAACGTCCGTGTAACAGCTCGTAGAGTGTAAAATAAATTAATTATTAAAATAATCCTTATTACGAAAAATGAAACAGAAAGTCCGGCTAAGGGAAATGAAATGTTAGTTAACCTTTCGTAATTTGACCTGAACATAGGTTTGCGTCAAATTTCAACGGTATTTGTAACATCACGATTTTAAATTAAATGTAGATACTATTAAAAGAAAATCACAAAAAATACTTAAAGGCGCCAAATCATGTTTATCTATTTAACGATGATGAATTATTAACTGTTAGGTTTAGAAGCCCCCCTACTTTAGGGTGATTTTAGTAAGTTAATGCTATCGAGTACATTTTTTGATATTTAGATTAGATCTTAGATATAAATATTGCAGAATGGTAATCAAAATTATTTTTTTATAAACAAAATTTATAAAGGTATTAGATTTCTAAATTAGATGTTTCAGTTTACATTTCCAAAAGTTCTTTATCCATTAGATACAGGTATTTGTGGTTAGCAGGCAAGTAAATACTGCTGTATGGATAATAGGATAACGTAAAATGCTTGACCGAATCATTGCTTATCCTTATAAATCGCAGTGTAAAAAGAAATCTAAGATATAGGGTAATCATTAACTCAATCAGTAGAAAATTACAAATGCAAAATAAATTACACAACGGGGGGTTCAGGGGGGCAGAGCCCCCCTGAAGAAATTTGCTTTATTATATAAAAATTACTAAAATAAGTAGCTCGTGAGAATTTCAGAATATCCTTACATAACAACGTGTTTAATTTAACGCTTTTAATGTCTGAAACCATCGAAATATTTTTTTCCTTTTATAAATGTTTGTGTAATTTAAATAGTTTAAATTTTGTTTTTGTAGAAAGATTAATATTACTCAAAGTTTGATAAAAACAATGAGTTGCAGAGATGACGTTGAGGCTCTTGATCTGCAGATTTACTAGTTTAGAAAATATTTTGAAACTTTTATGCTCAGTTAATACGCTCATTTCAGTATTCATTTGAAGTTTTGAATTTTTTAGAAACCATCTTCTTACATCTTAAAATTAACCATCATGTCAAATTCCAAGTCCTACCACCTCTCTCAACATAAAGGGCTATGTTGAAATAGGAACTGTCACCATTAATTTGCCAACAATAATTTTGAAATTGGTTTCTTATTTCCTAATATTCCACAGAAACTTAATTTAGAAAGTTTTAAAGGCCTTTTTTAGAACGTTTGTTCTTTCTGTGAATCCCAGGTGGTAGAATCATCGGCATAAAATATAGTCTGTGTAGGATCAGAGACTATTACCATTGATTCGCAACTATTACTTTTATATTTGGTTTATATTCCCTGAAATCGCGTAGAAATCGTAATTTAGGACTTTTTTAGAATGCTTTTCGCAACTCCCCTTCACTTCACCCCTTTTTAATTCGAATTTATTTTCGACAGTCCTTCGAGGGCATTTGTATTTTATAAGTAACTACCATGCCATATTTAAAGTTTCTAGCTTCTTCGGTATCACAGAAAACGCAATTTAGAAAGTTTTTAGCTCCTGCAATCCTCTGGTGGTAGTAGCACAGACATAAAATATAGCTTATGTTTGAGCAGATTCTTTCACCAACAATTTGCCATCACTATTTTTCTTTTATCGGTTTGGTATTTGATAAGATTGCATAAAAATTGAAAAATTTATAACGCTTTCCGCTCACTTCATCTTTTTAATTTTGGAATTTTCTTCCGACTATTTTTAGAAAGCAGTTGCATCTTGTAAGTAAATACCATGCCGTACTTCAAAATGTTAGACCCCTCAGTTGTGCGAAATAAGCAAATTAGAATATGTTTTCCTTTTGCAACCCTCAGATGGTAGTGGCAGCAACATAAAATATAACCTATGTTATAACAGGGACTGTCACCATTGATTTGCAAACATTACTTTTGAAATAGCTTTGGTATTTCCTGAGATTGAGTAGAAATCACAATTTAGAACGTTTTTAGAACGCTTTTCGCGCATTTATACCGCTTTTTAAGTTTCTATTTTTTTTTTTCGAAACTGTTCTTAAAGATTATTTACATCTAATAAATATGTACCTTGCCTAATTTTAAGTTGCTAGCTCCTACCGATCACAAAAATCGAACTTTAAAACGCTTTTTTGCTCCTGCAACGTCTAGGTGATAGTGATACCGACATAAAATAGCGTCTATGTTAGAGCAGTGGCTGTCAGCATTAATTTCCTACCATTACTTTTGAAATCAGTTTGATTCTTCCTGAGATTGGTCACAAATCGGCATTTAGAATGTTTTTAGAATGCTTTTCGCGCATTTTGCTCCTGGATTTCCTCTGGGGTAGTAGAAACAGATATAAAATATAGCCTATCTTGGAGCTAGATTTGTCACCATCTTTTTTGCGCCATTATATTTGAAATCGGTTCAGTAATTCTTTAGATTGCATGGAAATCGCAATTTAGTACGTTTTTTACAACACTTTTTGCGCATTTTGCCCCCCTTTTAAATTACGATTTTTTAGGAAATGTCCTTAGAGATTCATTGATATCTTATAACTAACTACCATTCCAGATTTCACGATTCCAAGCCCTTCCGGAACGCAAAAATCGAAATTTAGAACGTTTTTCTCCTGCACCCCCTTTGGGGTAGTGGCACCGACATACAACATAGCCTATGTTTGAGCAAGCGTTGTCACCTTCATTTTGACGCCTTTTTTTTATCGGTTTGGTATTTCCTGAGGTTGTGTGGAAACCACCATGTAGAACGTTTTTTAGAACGCTTTTCGCGCATTTTCACCCTTTTTAAATTTCGAATTGTTTAAGAACTGTTCTTAGAAATCCTTTATATCTAATAATTAGCTAATATTTCAAATTTCATATTTCTAGGCCCTCCAGTAACGCAAAAATTGCATTTTTAGAACGTTTTTTGCTTCTGCACCACCTTTGGGGTAGTGGCAACGACATAAAATAAAGCCTATCTTGGAGCAAGCGTTTTCACCATCATTTTGACGCCAATAATTTTTGAAATCGGTTTGGTATTTCCTGAGATTATGTAGAAACTACCATTTAGAACGTTTTTTAGAACGCTTTTTGTGCATTTCCACCCCTTTTAAATTTCGAATTGTTTAAGAACTGTTCTTAGGCATCATTTATGTCTTATAAGTAACTAATATTCCAAATTTCATATTTCTAGGCCCTTCAGTAACTCATAAATCGCATTTTTAGAACGTTTCTTGCTCATGCATCCCCTTTGGGGTAGTGGCACCAACATAAAATATAGCCTATTTCGGAGCAAGCGTTGTCACCACATTTTGACTCCAATATTTTTTAAATCGGTTTAGTATTTCCTGAGATTATTTAGAAACTACCATTTAGAACGTTTTGTAGAACGCTTTTTGTGCATTTTCACCCCTTTTAAATTTCGAATTGTTTAAGAACTGTTCTTAGACATAATTTATATCTTATAAGTAACTAATATTCCAAATTGCATATTTCTAGGCCCTTCAGTAACTCAAAAATCGCATTTTTAGAATGTTTTTTGCTCCTGCACCACCTTTGGGGTATTGGCACCAACATAAAATATAGCCTATGTTCTAAGTTGGACTAACACTATCATTTTGATACCATTACTTTAGAAATCGGTTCGGTAGTTCTTGAGCTTACCTCCTACAAATAAACAATTTTTACCTCTTTATAATATTAGTATAGATTATACTATTTGAACAAATATAAGTGTTCTAGTTTCACATTTAAGGATAATTCTGACTGATATGGATTCTTTGTAACTACCTTTTAAGAAAACTTTAAGACATCTATAACTTATGTTCTGCATCTACGTTAGTCTTAAGAAGTTTTTTGAAAGTATGCAATTAAAACAAAAATGCCTCGTCACATAAGTATTTTTTTTTTTTAAATTTGAAAAAAGAATGTTATTATATACGAATAAAAGCTTTTGATTGTACTCTCATGAAGACATGCATTAATATACAGGGTGATTAAAAAGGATTATTACAACTTAACAGGGATATTAAAAGATAAAAGAAAGTTGTTGTCACCCTGTTGTCAAATGGAAAATAAAAATGACAATTGAAAGTTTAAATTCAACACAGTTATAAGTAAATCACCTAAAAACAACCTTTAAACACACAATAAAATACATAAGTTTTGAACAGACGTATACGTTTCGTGAGTTCCAGGACTCACATCATCAATGTATAAAATCTATAAAAACAATGTCCCCCAACTACATGTACTTGATGGTATTTTGGTATTGTGTTTTACATTTGGGTTTTCAACGTACATGTAGTTGGGGGATATTTTTTTTTATAGATTTTATAAATGATGATGTGAGTTCTGGGACTCACGAAACGTATAAGTCTATTCAAACTTTATGTATTTTATTGTGTATTTAAACATTGTTTTTAGGTGATTTATATTTCCACACAAGTTTTTAATTTCCAGTTATAAGTGTTCAATGTGAGAATTTTCAGAAACACGAACGATATCGAAGTGGTACGATAAGTTATCCCACACTCCTTTTAGCATGATATTTACAATAATTTAAAACTTTCGTTCAGTTTTCACGGTGTGACTGGCTACAAATATGCGTGTCCTAAGTTTTTAACTATCAGTTGGTAGCGGTTCAACTATCATTTGGCCTTTGATGACCACCCCCCCCCTCCTCTTCCCCCCAAAATTATGCTGAGAAAAATGTGGGATGAGTTATGTTTACCGCCTGGATATCGTTCCTGTTTATGGATATGCTCACATTGAAAGCTTATAACTGTGTTGAATTTAAACTTTCAACTGATATTTTTTTGATTTCTGATGAACAACAAGGTTGTACTTTTTTTCGTTTCTTTTAATAGCCCTATAAAGTTGGGATATTCATTTATAATCAACCTGTATAGTTACATACATTATTACGTTTCCGAGGTAATAATATCTCTAAACAGCTTTGAAGGTATTCATTAGAATTATCGCACATTTTTAGAATGTTATCATATAAATTTTATGATTCTTAAAACATATTTAAAAAGGTATTTAGCGTATCATAGGTAAACATTTTGTTATCGATTTGTTTGCAAGTTTCATTAAACTAGCATTAATATTTTTACTTTAAAATTTAGTTTTAATAAATAAACAATTATATAGAAAATTATTTAATTTAAATTATATTTTGATACATGGATTTAAAGTATCTGTCAGTTATTATAAAACTGACACATTAAAGATGCATTCATATGCAAAATAGCTAAGGCATAGTGTAACTGAGTATGTTTAATAAAAACGAAACATGCTTTAAATGAGATAACAGTGTTTTAAGGGTTTTTTTTTTTTATATTACTTAGTACGATATAGTAAAAATTTCACATTTGTAAACGCTCAGATGCGAAGAATTTATACACAATAGCTGTTTCTATAATAGAATGATATTTTAAAAAGTTATTTTTTTCCTTTTTTATTGGAACATACGATGGCTCGAAGTAGAGATTTATAATAAGGAAAAAAGAAAAAAAAAAAAAAAAAACGTAAAAATTATTTAAAGGATACTTATTTTCTTTTTATCTGAGGTTTTTTATTTTTTATTTATTTATTTTTTTTTTTTTTTTTTGTACTTCTTAAGGAAACGGAGTAAGCAAAATTCGAAAAAAAAAATAGATTTTTATTTTTTTATATCATTAAATAATTTAAATTTTTGCCTTTGCAATAATGTATCACACATGTTTATATACATAAAAAAGAAGTGTTGAAATTATTCATTCTTTATAAGAGTACTTCACAGCTTAATGGCCAATTAAATCTTTAATTGACTTTTTCTCAAAACTTGGATTTTTCATGTTTGTGATCCTTTTTTTTCAATATCTTTTAAACTTAAGAACTCATTTTTTTAAATACTTTTATTATGTTTCATTGTATACTTTAAAACAGGGATTTAATGATTTGTTGAGAAATATTTATTTCAGGCAGTGAAATCTTACCAAAAATGCTAATTTAATTTAAAAATATCTTTCAATAAATAATTAATAATTAATTTCCAGTTTCAGGTAGAAAGAAAATGGTCAGTTGAAATACGTAAAGCATTTTATTCAAACTACTCTAAAAAATCTAGGCTTCTATCTTTCACCATTTCTGAGAAAAAGATACATAAAGTTGCTGAATTTAACATGGCGGATTTAGGGATTTCTAGGTCTCATTAAACGTTGAAATATACTGAGATACATTTTTTTCCTGTACTATGCAACAAAATATATTTTACAAGAAATATTTTACATTTACATTTTTGAAGAAAATGTTAATGTAATTATAAACGTAATTATGAAAAACGTAAATGTAATTATTAACGTAATTAATAAATATATGAAATAAAATACAGGGTGCCCAAAAAGTCAGTGACACATTTTAAAATTCAATATAAATCTAAGTGATTTTCATACAGAAGTATGGTTTGGACTAATCTGATTCTCACAATGAAAAGTTTTATTCAAACGTATAAATCAATTAGTTTCAAACTTCGATTACAGATGGCGTAATTTATCCGAATGTTTGGTTTCAAACATGCAGGCTTTTTTTTTTTTTTTTTTTTTTTTTTTTTTTTTTTTTTTTTTTTCTAATTTTCAGATTAGTTTTGACGCTGTGAGACAGAAATGACAACTCTCAGCGAAAAAAGCTAATTGCGTAGGTTGGTACCACATCGAAACGAATCTGAAAATCAGAAAAAAAACACGTTTGAAATCAAACATACGAACAAGTGTAGCCATCTATTATCAATGTTTGGAACAATTTTTTCATTGATTAAAGAATGTCTTTCATAGTGAAAGGGATTTTACTCCAATCCGCACTCCTGTATGGCCATTATTTGATTTTGTAATGGATTTTTTAAAGTGTCAAGGTCTTTTGGGGCAACCTATATTTTTTACGTAACATTAAAAGCTAACCATTCGTCTATTTTAATCTCCTGAACACATTTGAAAACCAAATTCCTTGTAACTATTATTTTATTTTCGAAGTCTCTATTTACAGTTTTCATTTAAAATTCTTATAAAGAGTAATTATGACATGACTTTACTATTTTAAGAAAACAGCGATACATGTGTCAAGCTACAAGATTATGCATACATATAATATAATAAAATGAATAATATTCTAAGTGTTTTAAAATTCATCTTAAATCATCTTTCTGAAATATGAAAAAGATATAATGAACAATTTATTATTTAAACAGATTTTAAAAGAATTTTTTTCATATTTTATCAAAGGGAAATTTCAGTATTATTTGTTATTTCACTTTTAATTTTTAGAGTCATACTTTTTTTTTTTTTACTTTGTAGCTCGCCAGTAACATATCTATAAAAACAAAATATTACAAGTTTTCCTTTTTTAACAAATTTAGATGTATTTCACTTGTAATTTATCATCGTTTGTGTAAGTACTTTTCTTCATTTACTGCTGTCTTTTCTTATTATGTCTTATTGTACTAGTTTTAGTATTTATAATCATATATTATCTTTTGTCATCGAAAATATTTAACAATTACAGAGAAATATGAAATTCTGTGGTGAAAAATAAAATTAAATGGAAATGTAATGTTAAACCGCATTTATTTACTTTATACAATTTTCATGTAAATTAACATAATCATATAAATATATGTATATAACGTACCGAAAAAATTATAAGTGCAATATTTACATTTTATTTTTTTTTCTTGTTTCCCTAGTTTTTACACTTAAAAAAGAAATATATATATATATATATATAATAAATTTGAAATCACAAATATATGAAGAAATTGATAAAGTTCTAAAGATGATTTAGAAATGAACATATGAAACCAGTATGTAAAACAAGAAACTATGAATGACTCACAGAATCACCAGAGGAGCTTGTGAGTTCATTCATTGAAGATGCGTTATTTCATCCAATTTTGTCGGCATTAAGCCTAAAATGACAAAATTTAGCTCCTTATAACGCAAACATTACAGAAAATAGGTTGGATCTGGATTAATAAAGTGGAACGGGATTAATAATAATAATGTTTAGAGTTGCCATCTTAAGTCCAAAAAAAAAAAAAATAAATAAAAGGAATGTAAATGATTGAAGAAATCAAGAAAATACTTAGATTAACATTTAGTTAAACTAGAATGAAAAAATAGGAATAAACTTAATAAGTACTGAGTGAATACAAAATAAAATAAAGAAAAGAAATAAATTAATACAAATAAAGAAATAAAGAATTATATAAAAATAAAATAAAAGGGCAACTGATTAAATTAATGTTTTAAAGACAAAAAATTACAATATAAAAAAATGAGAATATAAATAACATTTAAAAAGAAGAGGAATATTTGAGATAATAAAATTTAGTCTTGTATTATGTAAATAAATGTGAAATTTTAAAAAGCAATGAGGAATATTGAGATAGTAAAATATATCCTTAAATGATGATGCAATATGTGAAATTTTATTATGTTAAATGCATGATACCCCATTTTTTATGTCCATACAATATATAAGCATATATACATACACTTATACACACTCACACACATAAAAACATAAAAGGTTTTAAACTTTTTTTAGCATTTCCGACCTCAACCCTCCATAATGGTATTTTTATTTTTTATGTTTTTTATGTTTTTAGTGTATAATGTATGGAAAAACATACACATACACCAAAACTTTTTTTTTCTTTTATAAGAATATATATATATATATACACACACATATAATTATATATTAGGGTGAGTCGAAAAAACCGAAATATTTATAATCGAAACGTAATAGCGCGGAAAAGTTGCCTTTTGTAAGAAAGATAAAATACGTAAAATATTACACCGATTGGTTAATATCTTTTACCGCCGCAAGGGGTCCAAATTTCGAAAAAATCGCAAAATACATACTTTTAGCAATTTTTTTTAAATTATCCAAACATACTAATTCAATTTCTAATAGAACGCAATAGCCACTGCAAGATATTAGCAATGTAACATTAACATTTCATTTTTGTGACATCGTTGCTTTTACCGCCACAACCGGGCCAAAATTTCTAAAAAATGTTAAAAATTAAAGTTTTTCATTTTTTCAATTTTCATAACTTTTGTAATGTTTTCTGATTTTTTACATATCTAATAGACTGGGAAAGGCATTTTATGTGGTTAATTTCATGCACATTGTTAACCATGAACACTGTAATTCTATAAAAAAAAATTGCTCAATGATAGAAACATTTGCAGATGCCTGCACGTAAAATTAATTTCTCGCTGCTAGAGGGCCACGTTTCACTTTGTTCGTTTTTTTTTTTTTTTTTTTTTTTTTTTTTTTTTTTTTTTTTTTGTAATGTACTCCTTTTACTCTATACTTCGATGGCCCTAAAGATAGAAATATCTGCCAGGTTAAAGAGGTGGCAAAGTTTCATCTTTGCGAAGTCAAGGAGGAACATATCTCTTTGTACTAGAACCAGGTCTGAATTATTTTCGTCATTTGACCCCATCGTCTGGCAAGGCGACTTCTATATGCAATGGCATTATAGATTTTTTGAAGAAAATGAAATCCCGACTGGAATAATAATTGCAGTTGAATTTCGCGGAACTGTCTTCAAAAAAGGATGCAAAGGAGGTGTTATAGTAGGAATAGTTGAGAACAACTTTTAAAAAACCACTTTATTGGCTTCCTTGACCTCACTTCAATGAGCTTCCACTGAGACATCTTTTCAAAGATCTTGTTGACAAAAAACAGGTTCTCTATCACATTGTGGCCCAATTGGTTGATCTCTTGCGATTTGCGAATTATTACCAATTGCAAAATTTAAGCCAATTTAATCTGATCACCTAGCTGTTAATAAAGATGATTTATCAACTGACCAGAAGTATATGTCTAAAATATTGCAAGCTCTTTCAACAAGCGTGTATACAATTGACCTTTTTTGCTGAGTCCCTGGACAAATATTTCACGCAAGGTGGATCATTACTGCTATTCGAATTTTGTGACTCTACGTTGGAACAAAGAAACCCTCTTCTTAACTTGTCATACTCTTTGAGTACATCCTGAAAATGTACTGCATCAGTTGGTTCACAATTAAAATGAATCCCTCATCTTCTCCAGAATCTGTGCACTATAGTTAGTAACTTACGTTACTTGACAGATAATCTACGAAAGATTATAGTTCCTGTATTTTCACGAAATGACTATTTCGCAAATCATACAAATAGCCTCTTTGGAATGATAGCATATGAAGAGGAGAACATCAGGGCCCCAGCCATGAAGAAAATTGAAAAAGCACGAAGTTCTGTGGACTAGAATAGTGCCATCCGTCACTTTATCATAGCAGACTTCAACACTGAAGCTTAAATTGTATGACTTTAGTCTACTGACAAAACTGAAAACTAACGGAACCACTTGTTATGGTTTCTTTATCGACTAAAAACACTGGTGAGTTTAAAATGTTCGATTAAAGATACCAGCTATTATAACTTTCCTTGTCCCACTCAATCACTAGAAAGATGCGTGAAATTATTCATTGAAGCACTGATAAAGTTTGTTTACTAGAACAGAGGGAGGATCACATCTGATCAGTTTTGGCCTCTCGAGAAATAATGGCTTCATCTGAAAGCAAGTTATATTATAAAATTCATTTACTTTAAATTCTTTTTCATTTTAACTTTATTTAACACGTTTAGGTTAAACATCTCTATATTTTAATTAATAAAATACTAAAACATTTTGCTCATTTTATATAATTTTTGTGGCATGAATTGGCAGTTATGAAGTAAAACATCAGTAGATGAAGCGATCGTCAAGAAAAATGAATGATTAACTTTATTTTCAAGTCTATTACAAATAGTTATAAAAAATTATGATATATTAATAGATATAAAGTAAAATTATTTATTTCTAGACATATTATAGAAATTATAAATATTTAGAAAAAAAAATGAAAAATTGAAATTTTCGAAATTTTTACAAAAAATATGGTCTTTTTGCGGCAAATAAAGATATGATTTCATGAACATTTAACGGGACATTTCTCATATCTTCACGTAGCTATTGCGTTCTATTAAAAATTGTATTGGTATGTTTGGATAATTTAAAAAAAATGATAAAAAAGGCATGTTTTTTGCGATTTTTTGAAACTTTGGCCCCCTTGCGGCGGTAAAAGATATTAACCGATCGATGTAATATTTTAGAAATTTATTCTGTATTACAAAAGGCAACTTTTCCGCGCTATTACATTTCGATTATAAAAATTTCGGTTTTTTCGACCCACCCTATTATATATATTTCGCATAAGTTAAAGCTTTTAAAAATTTTAAAAACCATAAAAGTTAAAATTCTTAAAACCAACAATTTTCAGCTACACTGCTGACATCTCCAGGGTAGTCTTATTCCAAAAGAGACTGCTGACCAAGAGATATTGAAGCTCTGTTCTGGGGTCAGGTAATCAGTTAGTCGATCATCCTGATTGGTTAGAGTAGCTGAAGCAATGATGGTCGATTGCCTGTGTTATGGGTGTCTGTATGTGACCGTGTTTTTCTCAGTGGTCATCTGAATGGTGTTGGATCGTGTTAAGTATACGTGAAAACAAGAGCCCCATAAGTTTAAGTAATGAGAATGCTGGGTCCGAAATATAAAAAAAGAACTCAAAATAAAATTAGAGAAAATAATGATACTTAAATATTGATTCAATATTTAGAAATGTTTTATAATGAGCTTTAAAAAGATGCCTATAATTAAAATACATTCTAATAAGAAAAATAGAAACCAATAATGAGATATAGATTTTTTAAAAGAAAACGAACAAGCTTACAGGAGTTTTGTAAAAGTAATTTATAAGATGCATTTGATTCATCTCCCACATCCCTTGTCTATTTTTTTATGACACTTGACATGGCAACGCTAATAGTACCGTACTCGATTTCTTTTGATTCAGTATGGTTTTTACCTCCACCAATGGCAAAGAGGCTCTGCTCTCAAAGCTCTTAGACAGTGGATGGTGAGTTCAAACCAAATCGCTGTCCCTCTGCGTAATCGTTCTGAGTTTTCCGTGGTTTTCTTTAAACTTTGGATTTTCATGCGTAAATACGAGTTAGGTCCTTTAGAAAGACCTCCCCGAAGAGAACACCGACCCCTTCGATCTCAAGACCCATGGATAGATATTTGGATGTTTTAAAAACGCACACACAGTATGGTTTTTAAATGAAACAAAAAATAGTCGATGGAAAAAATCAAAATTATTTAAACTAAACCTATTCTTAAAAGTCGTTTGATCAGAAAAGAAAACTAAACACGAACAAAATAATAGGGATAATATATTTGAAAGAACTTAAATCATAAACTATTCAATTACATTTTAAATATATTTTTACACGTTTCGAAAAAGTGCCACAGCATATTTTCATAATTTTAAAATAATTATTTCGAAAGGAATTGTTGAATGCATTAGAATAATTTATATAAAAACATCCTTTATTTTAAAAAGAAAATCAAATGTTTAAAGCAATGAAAGATATTTTAACAAGCAAAATAAACATTTGTTTCCTTAGTATGTTAAGGTTTAAAATTCACATTTGCGGAAGCAAAATTTCATGCACCAGCGCATATACTGTTGAAGTTTCTAAAATTATTTATATGTTGTGCTTCCGCGAGGAATATTCAGGACAGATTCTTCAGTAAACATTTAGAATTAAATTTTATTTTTGAAGAATCATAGAGTTTTCGTTTCAAATTGCCTGCTATTTGGTTCTTATTAAATTACCTTTATATTACGGTCGAAAATGTTGTAAGCTGTAATCTGAATTTACATTATAGTAACTCTGCAAATTAAAACGAAATTGTTTTTTAATTAAATTAAATTTATAGTTTTATTTGTATTATATATATTATTGTTTATAATTTGCTTGCTTAGTTATTCTTTATAAACTATATGGATTGTCCGCAAGTTAAATTCAATGTGAGAATTAAGAATTTTGTTCTTAGGTTCTGGTTTATCGATAGATTGAAATTTCATAAAATGTATTAAAATTAATATGGTTTTGCATTTATAGGGCATTTTTAAATGATATATTTACTAAATACATCTAACATAAAATCTTTTTGATAAGAGAGAGAAAAAAGTTTTTACATGTTTTAGATTAAATTTAAGTGTCATGAAATATTGCATATGTTTGAGCATTTATAAATAAACTAAAATCCAAATAGATATAAATCCTATATTCTTCTTTGAGCGCTTAAAAAGCTACCGAAGTGTTGTTGAAAATGCGTCTTTCTATAAATATACTAGGGGGCTCTGCCTCCTGCAAGCTACGCTCGCCAACAACTGTTCAGACGCCGCAGAATCTGAAAATCTAAAAATCTAATGGGTTTTTAAAATATTAGAGAAGATTAAATTATACTGAAAAAGCTGTGCAGATCTCCCTGTAAACGGGTTTCCATTCAATTCCTTTTGATTGCAAAAATTATTTGGAGAATCAGTTGCTGTTAAGACATCCAATGGTTGTTTTTGTTTTTGATTAAAGAGGATCAGTTAAACATTTGAAAATAAGCTAAAATAAAATGAATTAAGCATTCAGAGTCTTTGTCAACAGATATTTTAAAACAATCTCTATAACAATAGCCTAAATCATGTGACTATCATCAACAGTTCCGGGCGGAACACTTTGCTTTTTATACTCTAGGTGCCATTTTGATATTTTAATGTTATCCAGGAACAGGTGATAAGTCGCCAAATATTATTCTATCCCCATCATTTCATCTATATTATAATATAAAAATAGCAAATAAAGCCTTTGTGCCCTTATTCCGTCTATTGCGCATTGTTCCAGGTTTTATGCTTTACCTAAGGTCCATAAACCTGACATTCCTTTTAGACCTATTGTCTCTAGTATCGGTACAGCTTCTTATAAGCTTTCCAAATATTTAGTTTCTGTTTTTTCCCCACTTTTGAGCAGTAACCGTTTCACTGTTAAGAATTCTTTTGATTTTGTTAAAAAGCTTCATAATTTTAAGCCGCAGGGTCACATGATGGTTTCTTTTGATCTTAAATCATTATTTACAAACGTTCCGGTTGAGGGGGCTTTAGATTGCCTCAAGAAAAGGCTTTGTGAATTCCATTTCTCTTATTTTGAAATCGAGGAACTTATACTTCTCACTCGCGCTTGCTTGTCGCAAAATATATTTTGTTTTCAATGGTAATTTCTTCCGTATGATTGACGGTTTGGCTATGGGTAATCCTCTTAGTCCAATTTTATGCGATATTTATATGCACTATTTTGAGGTCAAGCTTTTTGAAATCTTAAAATTTCCGTTCTATGTTCGTTATGTTGATGATGTTTATGTCCTGATTGAAATGAATTCGGATATTAATCATATTCTCTCTATTATGAATTCCATTGATCCCTACATTCAATTTACCTCTGAAATTGAGACCAATAACTGTCTTTCTTTCTTGGATGTCCTTGTTATTCGTTGTGAAAATGGCTTTCAGACTATTTTCTTTCGTAAACCTTTTGCTGTCAGTCTCCCACCTCACAGGTATTCTTCTCATCCCTCTAACCAGAAATTCGCTGCTTTCAATACTTTTGTTTTTCGGGCTACTAATATTTGTTCCACTCCTCAGTTACTTAGTGCTGAACTTAATTACCTCAAAGCTATTGCTGTCGATCGTGGTTATTCCTCTAATATTATCGATTCTATTTATAAGAAATTGACGAAATCCGACCATTCTGAAAAGCATTCTAATTCCAACTCTAATACTTCAGTTGTATTACCATTTTTTCCTAAAATCAGTCAGCAAGTTGCTAAAATCCTAAGAAGGTTTGATTTTAAAGTTATTTTTTCTCCTGTTAATAAAATCCCTTTTTCAAATCTCAAACACCCCGTTGATCGCCTAGATAATTGGGGCATTTACCAGATCTCTTGTCAGTGTGGTCTTTCTTATATTGGTAAGACTAAACGTGCTCTTAGATTTCGTTTAAAAGAGCATGAAGGTTATGTTAAAAATCAGGAGCTCAAACGTTCTTCTATTGCTCAACATTCTTGGTCTTCTCAACATAGGTTCGATTTTTCCTCAGCCATCATTATCCAAAAATGTTCTTCTAACCTTGATCTTGATTTTTGGGAAGCTTACCATATCATTAAAAATTCTCACTCTTTAGTCAATGACTTATCTAGTACTCCAGATTTTCCAAGTATTTGGAAAGCGTTAATTTAATTACCCTTTTTTGGTTTATTTTCTCTACTTCTCCGGTAGATGTCGCTACTTGTCCACCCAGTCGTTTCCACTGCTTCCCTCTCATTGGTTGTTTCGGCGCCTTCGCCACCCGCATAGGGTATAAAAGCCAGCGCGTCTCTGTCTATGATTTTGCTCAGCCTTGCTTTTTCTAGCACGCTGTTCCTTTTGCACTGAAGAAGAATCTCGCTAGTAGATTCGAAACAGCTGTTTGCTGCTTTTCATATATTATTTGTGCATTTTAAACGTTGGTTTTTCTGCTTTTTAATATATTATAATAGTTCAAGTCATCAAATGCTATAAACAAATACGATCTGATCCCTTCGCCTTTCATATGAAAGTTTGGAACAGATGTCATATAATGTCCCATATTGGCCCATATTGGTCCCATTTTTTTCCAACGCCAATTTTGGGAACGCATCAACAGCATAAACAACAACATCCGGCTTACCATATCAAGCAAAATAACGATACTTTGGCGCCAGTTAAGTACCCGTTGCGTATATGACATTGGAGTCCGAAAAAAATCGCGCCAATATGGGGCCGTATATGACATCTGTGCCGAAAGAAAAAAAAACGGGTGCAAATCTCGCCAGTATCCCTTTTTCAACTCGTCAGTTAGCATTTTTTTTATTGTTCGATTGGTAAATTAAAACATTGATTTGAAGTTGAAATTAAATGTCATGGTTTGTTACATAATTTAATATTTCTCCAGATGTCATATACGCACCGCACCGCATGTTTGGCACGATTTTTTTTTTTTTTTTTTTTTTTTTTTTTTTTTTTTTTTTTTAAATGAAAATTTGGCGAAAGCCTCGTTTTCGAATACCAGTTACTATTTTTGGTACTACTTAGTTATCCCGTCGACAAAAAATCTATCGCGAACTATAAGATTAAATGTCAATAATGCTTGATCGTAAATGTCACATTCACTTGACTTTTAGCAAGTTACACGTGCTTACGTCATCAAGTGATTTTTATTTCGACGTTTTATTTTTATATTTATTAATGTTATACTAATTTATTTGTTCTTTTGTTATTTAAAATAAAAATTTTGTCAATATGTACAATTTGGCGAATGGTTTGGCGATTTATATAATTTGCGAAATTGGGTGACGGAATAACTACTACATTGTACAGTATTTTTTAATTATTTTCTATTAGTTTCAAAAAGAAATAGCAAAAAAAAATAACTAATTACTATAGAACAAAATAATTTATATAAATTTAAAAAAAGAAATAAAAGTAAATATACATTTATTATTAAATAAACAATAATAGCCGGGTTACCATGTCTATCAAAATAATGCCATTTGTGCGCCAATTGGGTACCCCGGTGAGTATATGACATCTGTGTCTAATTTTTTTTTTTTTTTTTTTTTTTTTTTTAAGAAGTGAAAGCAATCAATTTAAATGTTTCATTTTTAAATAAAAGTTTTGTATTTAATAAAATGATAACGAAATAAAAAAAACCATTATTCTTAGCATAGATTTAAAGGTCCAACTGTCGCCAAATAAATTTAAAATAGTAAATTTTTCTGAATTATGAAAAAAAAAATTCTGTTATGATTAAAATTTGAGTTGCCATCATTAGAGAAAATGTCTTTAAAATTAGAAAAAAATTAATATTTCGAAAACTAATTCGAATTCAAAAATTCTAATACCAGTTTTGAGATCTGTGCATCAACACAGATTTTTGGTGTTAATTTCATCGCAAAGTATTCCATATTTTAGGAGAAATCGCCGTGAAACTAAATCAGTTGTTTAATCAGTCGATTCAAAGAATCGATACATTTCAGGCGTTTCATATATTCGTTTCATAAATTCGTTTCATTAAGATTTTATATACATAGGGTATATATCATTACAGAAAGAAATATAACTGTGTGTTTTTATCTGTATTAATACTACTTAGAAACATGTCTGGAAGCAATAAGCAGGTTGTTTTATCTTATTCGTCTTGACTGTAGTTACTTAATTTTAAATTTTTTTTCAAAAATTAGCATTTTGACAGCTCGTAACTCAAAAATATGAAGATGTATTTTTAGATGTTTTTAAAAGGTAAGACCTAAATACATATATGTATGTATTTAGGCCATTTAATGTCTATCTTTTAATGTATATCTTTTAGGTATTTAGGCCATTTAATGTCTATCTATCAATGTATATCTTTTAGGTATTTAATGTCTATCTATCTATATTATAAAGGACAAACATATCTGAGCGTAACGCATACGTCATTCTGCGAATGGCAACACTTTGAAATTTGAAATGAAATTTCGCTTTTGCAATTTTCGCTACTGCAAATTTTTAAACTTCTAAACATCCCACATTTTAAATGTTTACACCGTCGTATGCAGAAAAAAATGCACTTTGAAATGCAATTTGTTTGGAAGCTGTATCTCAATTTATTTTTGAGATATTTTTTTTATAGTTTTTAATACCAATTTTCTAATCGTGGCAACTGAAGTACTTCATTTCTATTAAAAGTGGATTAGTTATCTTTATTGATTATATTCTTACTGATGCCATTTTCTCATTACAATTAAAAATATATTTTTAAAAATTTGAACAGAAAATGACGTTACGCTTTAAAAAAGACACAATTTCCCTGATAATGCTGTTATATTTCACTATTTTTTCATTTCGCTGATATTGAGTCAATAGGCAAAATATTTCAGCGACTGAAAATGACGTCATATTTAAAATTAAACGATAATTTTATTTGATAAAACGAGATATTTCCCTTTGAATACGTCTAAAAGTTATAAATTTCTGGAATTTTTACGCGCAAGTACAGAGATTATACGAAGACCTCAAATCACGAGTGGGAATTTTAACATGAAAAGTTGTAATAATTGACAAACGTGACTTCAAGCTTGAAAATATATTTATTAATAACCTATTGCGCATTAAAATGTTTTTAAATGGTTAATAGGGATGTGAAACGTGGAAAATGACTTGATTCGGTTTAGATGTAAAGGTAGAAATATTCTATGATTATGTCAAGGTGAAATCACTTTTGCGGATTTTTCATTCCGCAATACCAAGCATCAATTAATAACTTAATCAAAATTACTTATCTTGATTATATTTTACTGATGACGTATATGAATTAAGTTTAATTTTTCAATAATTTTAACAGTTGAAGTTTATGAAAAAGTATTTTGTTAATCTTAGGTTAAAATATGTCTTTGGAGAGTTAAATTAACAAGTGTAAGATGGATTTTTTATTCTAATTATTGTTGTTGGTGTATTATAAATTTGATGCAACAGTTCCTTTGTAAACATTTTCTTTCGTCGAAATTCGGCGGGTTCCACCTCGTATATGTAAAAGAAAGTCTGGATTTTTTATTAATCAACGCGCAGCCCAAACTACTGAACCTAAAATCTTGAAAATTGTGGTAAAGAACTTCTTATGACATAGAGTGCCTCTAAGAAAGGGTTTCCTAAAATTCCCTCCCCCTAAGGGGTGTTAAAAAGAGAACGAACTTTTTTAAAAAATCCTTAAAAAATCAGATTTTATAGTTATTTTTCAACTGATAACATATTTTAGTGTATTTTGTTTGCTGAAACGAGTGGTGTGATGACGATGTCTTGCACAGGTGGTTCATTTTGTTTAACTTCCATACTGAATATAAGGCTGAAAATTAACTGTTGCTTATTTAAAGAAGAAGGCAAGAAACTGCTGAGATAAGAAAAGGTAGAAATTATCCGAAGGTCTTTATTTGTCCACCGGGATCGTTTCGAACATAGCCGAGAATTACACGACTAACGCCGATGTTGGAGAATGGAGCAAAAAGTTACATTTTTTATGTTCACAGAATGAGATCTTAGAAGTAAGTCATACAATTACATTTTCTCGAAGTGATCGAGTACTGGCAGGAGTATATACACAATTTCACCAAATACAAATGCTATATGGTGACATTACAGAGAGGAAGGCATGTGGTCAAAGTACGATAATTGAAATTGAATGGGGGAAGTAAAAGAATAATAAGAAATATTTAACGCCAAATGATTACTTAGGAATTATAGCACATAAACCGCAAAAGAACATTCTATAGTTGTTTGCCACAGTTCTCATGGGATTGAAGCGGCTGAAAGCGCATGTTAATGAACTAAAGTAAAATAAAGACAGGGTTAATAACTGAAATGACTAATATATCTTACATCTGGACCAACGGTTAAAAATGTAGAAGTAATATGTCTGATTAATTTCTGCATATCATCAAACTAAGGCAGAAGGATGAAAATTAGAATCCAGTTATTAGACGAGAAAAGGAAATTATTTCTTTTCTTTTAACTGCAGTGCGCTGCGGTTAAAATATTACAGATACAGAAAAAGGATTGCTTAATTTATGAAGGAAAAGAGCGCTAAAAAAAGACTGAATCCAAATGCAGACAGATAATTAAATTTTAAGAATTTAAATATGCAATTTTAAAGGGGGGAAAGGAGAAAAGTATTAATAAAAATATGTGAAGGTAGGCGCCTTCACATATATCTCCCCAACAGCCGAAAAAGAACGAAGTGAACCGCGAGAGAAAAAAAAATTGACCCTTGTCTTCTCTCAAATATATTACACATAAAGAAATATGTAAAAATATAAAATTTTGTAGTGGGAACCCGGTGACCAACAGTTTATAAACATATACAGAAATACTAAATATGTAAAGAACAATTAAATCATGTCTCATATAAAAGCATGCCTATAAGCATGACAAAGCAAGTTGGTACCAAGAACTTGCCAAAATAAAATATATTGAAAATTTTTGAACTGCAGTTGAATACTTCTGGACAGCTTTTTTCTTATTTTTTTTTTACGTGTGCACACAGTTTTTATTTAGTAAATTCCAGACGATTTTAATGTAAAATTGCTTGAACTTTCACTGCAAGGAAGAGCAATTCCCACAATTGCTACAACAGTGGATCATACTCCAACTTATAAATTTTTTTAGACATGTATATAAGGACAAAAAATTACATGATATAGTAAATATATAAAAAAGTTGTACATTTTCAGCACTAATGTGACATCTCAAGTTTTTTTTAAAGTGGCGAAACTAGTAAAAGGTGAGGAAGATGGGTTAAATTATTTGTGTAAAATTGTCATCGTTTTATGTAGTAAACAAAGATAGAATGTGTTTTCCTGAGAACCTAATTTAAGTAAAGTAGATTTTGAAACATATTGAATTCCTATAAGGTATAAACAAGAGGTAGTAAGAACTGTCCTGAGAAAGTACCCCTTAAAATTTTTTTAAAAATGTACATTAAATTTAATGAAATTTAATAAGCATTGTACAACAGGTGACACAAAAAGTATGTGTGTGTGTGTGTGAATGCAGTCATAAATAACACCAATTGGTGTTACGACTGGTATACAGTATTAAACCACATGTGTCAATGAACATTACAAAAACAAAAAACAAACAAAAGAGAAACAATGCATATCCGTGTACTGAGTGATTAGAAATCGTGCATAAGAAAACTACCTTATCACGTGAATTACTTCGAATAGCCAAGGAGAGCACTGAAGGAAAAAAAATAAAAATTAAAGTGTAATCCTGTAAAGTTGCCAAAAAAAGGAAACTTTTTTTTTATTACCGACTAAATTAAAATAACCCTTACGTAAAAGGTCCACAGATTTCAATCATATGCCATGTTAATGTGAAAGGAGTGTACATTTCCTACATTTTTTTATTAAGAAAAAAATCAAGAATGCGAAACTAAAAAAAAACTGTTATGTATAAATTGTAAATACCATTTTTAAAAAATGCTGCCTATGAAAATGAGGAATCCCACACACAGTATCTATGATTAACCATTATAGGTAACCTTTGTAGAAATCTTTGTATAGAGTACTGCCTGTAATATTGCTTAAAAGAAAAAAAAAACTGAAAGAATATTCACTAATATTCAACATGAAAAACTTTTAAGTTTAATACCATTGTAAATTTAAACACCAGTGAGATACCTAACAGATGCAACAAGCGCTTATTCTTTTTTTTTTTTTTTGACATAATAAATAGCGTATGTGACATAATAAAATGAAACGCTGACTACAAAAACAATATGTGTGTAAATAAACGTGAAAAAAGTTTAAATAATTTTCCTCAATGTGAAAAAAATATTGTTATACAACAACAACAACAACAAAAAACAAAGAACAAACGTGTGCAATTATTCCAAAGAACCAAAGAAGTGCATCACAGTAACCTCAAGTGTAAAACTGTAACAATGAACCGAAGAAATGTGTCACATTGACCTCAAGTGTAAACTAATAACAATGAACTATAGAAGTGTATTAATGAAGCAAAATGTCTAAGTGTTTTGATGAACACAGCTATAAAAAAATTAGTGACAATTAGTCCCTGGTGCACACAAAGAATCGAGAAAGCAATGAACTAGTGTAAGGGTTTTTATCTATGAACTAAAATAAACTATGAACTACTGTGTGCGTTAACTATGAACAAAAATTCTCTATATGCACCAAGTACCAAAAACCAAAATATAACTGTAGAAAAGAAGAGAAAAAATGTACCGTAGGAAAAAATCGTCAGCAAAGGGTTACATTTAATTTTAACTGTAAATTTCATAAGAAATTGCTGCATTCGTTGATGATTTGATAACATTCTTCATAATTTGAAAGATATTAAAATTCAATAAAGCACTGTATTTATACATCTCAAATTTTTCGAGCAAAGTAGTTGTTAAGCAAGAATGGTATAACTATGAAATCTGTCCAATCTGCCATTTTTTGTTGGAAAAAGCTTTCCATTAAAACCTTCTTTGTAATTTCGAATGTGAAGTTTCAAGTTACAGTTTTCTTCCATTTTAATTTGTGCTAAAGTACGCCATTCTAGATTAGATTCTAAGTGGTTGAATAATAACTTCCTTTAAAGGTTCTAGTACACCACTCGTCTTCGTGTGAAATATCAGGTTCAGTTTTATTCATCGGCGAAATATGTTTAGGTGAAGAGCAGTGCGGAAATTCATCGTTATCAGAGAGGGTGAACAAGTTAAAATTCAGTTCCGGTTCCTTCGATAGTGTAGAAAAATCCAGTCTTGGCTTTTTCAGATCAAGGGGATGGGAAATTAAATGTCTAAAAGTAAGACTAATCCATATATCTTTTATGTATGGCTCTGCCCCAATACCATGCGTGAATAGTTCATTGCAGGGAGGGCTCATGATGTACAACGATCCATGCCCCTTTTTTATAAATGTAGAAGGCACATTCGATCTCTTGAATTCAATAGTTCTCTGAGCACCAAAACTGAGCACTGTAATAGGAAACACGGCATTCAGGCAGGATTCGTCATCTTTATGATGACTAATACAAGTAGATCCGTCTTGATAAAAATTGAGCAACACATAGTTAAAAGTACACGCTGTTTCTTTTTCCACTTTGTCTCGCAATTCAATCATGAGAGGTGTCCAAGTGTTGCCGGGCACACTGGTTCCGCTGAAGGCATAGCTTGTGTTGCTATCACCATAGTCTAATATCAGGCGTTTAGACTTAACATCCTTTCCAAAAATGTGAAAAGTAGGTCGAAAGAAAGGCAATGTCCGCAATACCGTCAAATACCGGTCAGCGTGAGCTTTCTCGATAAAGTCGCTAATATATTCAACGTTTAATCCATTGTCTGAATAAAAAATAGAAGACATTTTGAACTCACTCGGCAGCACGAGGTATCCAACTAGACTAGAGCAGCTAAACTGCGACGAAAATTATGAACACTCACGATCTGCTCACGGTTATATACAAGTTCTTATCGCATAATCTTATCAACTGATTAGATCTTGTCACGTGGTATATGACATCACTGATGGGGTAGGGGTTATCACGTGATGGGGAAACCCTATCACGTGCAATATGACATCACTAATGACGTAGGGGTTATCACGTGTTGGGAAAAACCCTGTCACGTGCTATATGATAACACTGATGACGTAGTAGGATATCACATGTTGCCGAAACCCCATCACGTGGTGTATGATAACACTGATGACGTAGGAGACTAGATTGGGTAAACCCAATCGACAAGGACTTGTAAGATTTTTCATTTCTAGTCAAGAAACTGAGGATGTATCACGTGTTTTATGTAAGTTTGTTTTAATTCATTTCTTTTTTTAATTGTTTAATTCAATTTTATTTCATTCAGTTTATTTTTCAAAAATCTGTTTGAATTCCCCTCTGTTAGAATAAACACACAACATTTTTATAAATAAAGACACAAATATAAGATGAAATTAATTTATTGAAACGAATTAAACAATACACTTTTAAAAGTTTCTACATTCAAGTTACATTAAAAACTGATCGCTAACAGAATCCATATTCTCCATATAAAACATGGACAGAACATCATCAAAATTCACAAGCATTAAAATCATGTCCCCTAACTGTTGAAAATTTTCACGGTTGTTTAACATTTAACAGTAATGAAGACTAACACTTGGATGTCTAAAAACACAACTGGTACATTCATGAATTTGATTAAATATATTTAAAATAGAATTCTCGATACAATAAATTAGTATAGACCACAAAACAAATTCATTTTCTGTAGAACTTCGATGACATTTTTGTTTTAATAAGGTGGGTAAATGATTTTCATACATATGATGAATCAATTTCTTATTCAATTTATAGGCTTTTTCTTTCAACTGCTCAAGTTGATAAATGTTTAATTGAATGTGGGATTCATTTTTTAACATTTTAAGACATAAAATTGAATCATCCTCATTCAAAACCAAAAGGGTGTTATTAGCGATGACTGAAGAACTGGTATATTTCAAATTAAACGCAAATATTTTAAATTGGAATTCAAACCAAGTGCGAATATCTAAATTGATTCCATTCTGAGTTGGAATTACTTCACTCAAAAATTCTCTCATTTGAATAGAATATTCAACATTCTGTAACTGCAGTCCTAAAAATATGGCGTTTCCAAGCTCTTTTCGAAGAATAAAATTACAATCTTTCACAGGTGAGGGTTGAAACACATTTTAACTATCAGACATGGATTCTTCGTCCATTTGGGCAGTAGAATATTTCTGAAAGTTAAAGTCGATAAAAAATTCATTCATACCCTCATAGCATGCATGGTCACAGTGACGTCATTGTGACGTCACTGTAAGTCACTGTGGTCACGTCACATCTGTGACCAAAATGCCACCACTCAGTGATGTCACATTGTGACTGAGATGTGAACTTCTTAGAAAACTTTAAACAATTATAAAAATTCTTCAAAACATGTTACTTATTGTAAAATTTTATTTTTCCGGCAATTAAAAAAATATTGTAACGTCACTGTTATGTCACTGCATGTAACGTACGTCACGTCATATATGTGACAAATAAACCACCATATTGTAAATCACAGTGTGACAAAAATATTAACTTCAAAAATTTTTGAAAATGAAGAGAAATATTTAAAACATGCCCTAGTTACAGCGGCATAAGGAATGAATATTAGTGGACAGCAAATAGTAAATTCGGACACGAAAAGAAGGGGGAGGTGAGAAAAAGAAAAATGCACGGTACAAGTATCAACAAACTAGATTTCCATGCTATATTTTATCAATTTGATATCTAAGAAGTGAAAGTATACTTTTTTCATGATTTCAATTTTATCTAGCATTGCAATTTAATATAATAATACATCACGGATTGTTATTATTATAAAAGTATTTCTCAGAAAAATGCTATGTGCTGGAGCAATTTGAAACATATTTAGAATTAGAAATATTAAATCTATATTTTTTACATATTTAGTTTGCAGGGAGGAAATTTTTTAACTTTTTTGGCGACCACTGGTCGAAACACTTCTGTGGTTTCCAACTAAACATTTTCTATTACAGTTAAGTCTGCAGATTTTAATGAGCACGCACAAAAAATCTTCAGAGTTTAGTCATATATGCATTTATTGCTTTATAATTTGCATTCAAGTCATATTTTTTTCCTGTTAATCTATTTTTAGTAACTGCTTTTTAAAAAAATTTTTACTTTTTTCAGCCTTTTTAAATAAAATTAGCCTTTTCCGAAAAAAAAATATATATACAAAATTTATGCAAAACACATGATATAATTAATTTTTCGCATTTCCAATTTGTGTTTTAGAGGTATGACTTTTAAAAAAGTTATTTTACAAATTGTTTTCTTCTGCAGAAAATTAACATGAAAATATTGACAGATTGACAAAGAAAAATTTTTTATCCTCGAAAACATTTTTTTTATTTATTAAGAAGATATTTTTTATTTATTACGCATGAAACAAACTTTACTTAAAAAAAGGGGGGTGGTATTATTACCATTAAATTTATTTTTACACATTTTAAAAATTTAAGCAGTGTTTTATCTAATAAACTTCCGTTTTCAAATGAATTTTTTTGAAACTGATAAAAAAGAAATGGTAAAATGCATTGGAAAATTCTTCAAATAGAAAATTTTAATTACAGACTAACTCATAAAACTATTCCGCCTGAAAGTTAGGACTGCAAATATACAATAAAATCAGCTGCTGAAGATCGTCTGCGTCGGATTATATGACCGCAACCGCAGGGTAAACAGAGAACTTTTTGTCATACACGCGGGAAAAGAACATGACCAAGCCTACAATGTCAGCTTTTGTTTTTGCTTTTTTAAATGTAAGAGAAAGACGTCTGCCATTTTCGGGCAAAAATACTTTAATTTACAGCAAAAAAAAAAGGTAAGTCTTATTTAATTTAAATTTTTTATTTCTGTTTGTATATTACGATTATGAATTAAATAGATTTATGTTATACATATAGAAAGTGAGTGATCTGGAATTGTCTTGAAGCGAAATTTTCCTAATCGACACTGTTTTGTAAAATGTGTTAATCGGCCATCGCTCAAAAAAAAAAAAAAAAAAAATTCATGTCTACATTTATAGTGGGATGAATATAAACATTAATTTGCAGTTACTTGAGATTGAGACAGTGATGTGGAATTTTTTTCGGCTTCTTATTTTTTTTTCTGATTACTAACACTCATATAACAGTATTTATCGTCATTATTGTTTTGGAGTTAAATATTATATTCGAATAGTATGATATTACGAAACTGTTTCAGTTTAGAAATTAACATTATAGTGGGAAAATGTCTTTTTACTTATTATAATAGCGTAACTTTTGAAAGATGTTTTTTTTTTTTTTTTTGCTAATAATATTTTAAATTATTATTTAAAATCCTGAATCTTCATACCAATGTTTTCAGATTTAACATTTGCCAAAATTATAAAATAATAGGAATTCCTTACAACATATGAAAAGATTTTTGAGAAATTGCTAAATCTAATAATGCATTTAATTCATCTATTGCAGTTAGTTGTTGTTTAATAGTACAATTAAAAATACTAATTATTATTTTTAGTGTTTTTCAAATTGGTATATTTATTTATTTATTTTTAATTGTATGTAAGCATTTTTTTTCTATTTGCGATTTTAATCAAATATTAATTATAGACATTCAGAATCAGTTATTAAATTTTCTTTGATTGTAAACTCATTTTCTACGTTTTCGATACACATAAATATTGGCATTAAAGGTGTATTCTAAAAAATATTTTTCCACCTTCAACAGCTCGATATTTTCTGAGACATTTTCAGACTCATTTTTAAAATTAAAAACATGAAACTTGCTGAGGTGATTTTTGAAGAGATGTTTAAGAGGCCGTGTGATTTCATTTTCCCCTCAATTCATTAGAATTTAAGTTTTAAATAATTATTTTCTCAGTAAGACCCTTTTTTTTTCATTCCCAGATCATCCGCTGTGAAAAATTCGGTTCAAAACGCCTACTTTGACAGCATTTTTTTGTAATATTTTCTGCATTTATCAAAAAATCGAGAAGCACGGCACATTAGGTAGTTTCTAAATAAGAGAATTTTTCAGTTTGATGCGTTTGAGAACAAAAAGGAATTAAAAAATGAATCAGAAAATAAGCAGTTTGGATTGAAATACACTCTTAAAAAATAAAATATTATATTTAAGCATTGAAATAAAGTGTTTTTCATGCCTGATAGGAAGCTTATAGATTAAACTGCTTTAGTATATATTTTTTTAAAGTTCATTATTTTACTTTTATATTTCCTTTCAATCATTTATTTTACTTTTATATTTCCTTTTTAACACCTTTCAACAAAGTTGAAAAGTGTTTATGACTTTGGTTTGTCTAGCCGTCTGTCCGCTCTCTAACTCTCGTAAATATACTCGGATTGGTCTGAAATTTTTAGATGTTATTGACCTTTACCATAGCACGGTCCCTATGTGTAACGACGTTTGTAGCATGTTTAGTTCATTTACAGGTACAGTCAAAAGTATTCCGTTACATTACGGCCTCTGGGAAAAAATCGTTTCAAAGGTTTTTTCATGATTTTACACGTTTTCATACAGAAAAAAATTGATATGCATTTATGAAACGTACTAAAATATGCATTCTGAAGAATACGAGATGCAAAGAATAGTTATTGTTCATTTACAGGGCTAAAAAAAATTCCAATACATAATGATATAGCGGTGGAGGGAATTGTTTGCGGCGTACTTTAATTATGTTAAATCTATTTCATATATAATGAAAATGATATACGTCGCTGAGGTTTACATACTATAAATTTTTCATGTAGAATATGAAGTGTATATAGCATTTACAGGCACACACAATATAGTTCAGATACTATATTGTTTCCCTAGTACTGTTCATTTGTGATGATTGCTGGAAATGTATTTTTAATTATGATATGCGCTTTTATGTTTCACTATATTTATGCATAGTATATGGTGTATATAAATGCTATAATTCATATACAGGGCTACACAAAAGTATTCGCAAGGATTACTGGGTATGAGCGCAAGTTACTTAAAGGTGGTTTTTAAATGAGTTGTGCTTTTTTACGCTGAACTGAATTTAATTTACTGTTGTATAATATAGATAAAATGGTATACAGGGTCATGCAAAGAATTGGATACATGGCCGTCTATAAATTATAATTTCTGGAAATGTGATTTCAGCTGTTTTAAGTGTGTTTTAGTTTGAATTAAATTTTAACTAAACGGTGGCGTGTAATGAAGGTTCTAGGTCAACTACAGGGTTGTACAAAAGTATTAAAGTATGTTTCCATATATTAGTATAAATTGCTGAAAGAGAGTTTCAACCTGTTATGCGTTTTCTTGCTAAACTAAATTATCCCATTATATAATATATATATATGAACTTACAGATCAAATACAGGGCTGTTCAAAAGAATTGGAAAACCTATTTAGCTATGGCCAGTAACTGCGGAAATGAGTTTTTCAAATGTTTTATGCGTTTTCTAAAATGTTTACTTAGTTCTCTTATTTACCTTATTTCCCTAAATAACGAAGTTTTTTAAAGCATTCGGGAAGTGTTGGAAAGTGTTTTATAATCTATGCTTAACGCATGATTTTTCTTATTTGTTTTTTCTATTTTCCAGATCAGTCTTTTCCTATAGAACATACCAAATCTATTTAAGCTCATATTCACAAAATACAATTTACACGGAAATAAAAAATTTAAATAAATATGGCTTACGTCGTATTTAATAAAGCAAAGATTAATCACAACCACAACACCTTAAAATCTTATACATTCTTAATATCAAGCTTGAACTCAAAATCAAGCTTAGAACTTAATAAAAAAAGATGTCAGTTGACAAACATTGTTTTTTAAGTGGAAAAATTAAAACTATTTTAGAAGAATAGGACTCCAAAATAGCTATATTTTGCTAAAAAGTACGGTAAAAAGATACGAATTTATATCTCAAACAAAACTTTATTTTAAAATTGTCCATTTTAAAATTCATCACAATATTAATACTTGGAAATTTTTCCACAAAGAAATATTCGGTTTGCATACAATATTTCAAATGAAATTCAAATTTCAAATAAATTGCTTAAAAGGCGCAAAGGCCAACATAGTGAAAAATATCCACGCCGGGACTCGATCCCGGGTCATCAGTATAGCGCACTCACATTCTACCGACTAAACCACATGGAACGATACCCAGCCTGGAAATTTTCTCCCTATTACATGTTGGCAAGTTTACAAACGTAGCACAAGATGGAATATTTATCGTGAGCCACCGTCATGGGGCAAACACGAAACTTAATTAAATCCAGCATCGATTGAAACTATATTAATACTTGGAAAATTTTCCAGAGAGAAACATTTGCCTTGCATACAGTATTTCAAATGAAAATCAAATTTCAAATTAAAATTGCCTTTTACACTATTAATTTGAAATTTGATTTTCATTTGAAATATTGTATGCAAGGCGAATGGTTCTCTCAGAAAAAAATTTCCAAGTATTAATATAGTTTCAATCGATGCTGGATTTAATTAAGTTTCGTGTTTGCGCCATGTCGGTGGCTGACGATAAATATTGCATCTTGTGCTGCGTTTGTAGCCTTGCCAACATGTAATAGTGAGAAATTTTCCAGGCTGGGTATCGTTCCGTGTGGTTTAGTCGGTATAATGTAAGTGCGCTATACTGATGGCCCGGGTTCGAGTTCCAGCATGGAATCTTTTTCACTAGTTCGCCTTTGCGCCTTTTAAGCAATTAATTTGAAATTTGATTTTCATTTGAAATCATCACAGAGTTTATGACAAGTTCGTCACAAATGACACATATTTCACAAATTGGTCACAGTGTGACTTCAAAACATTGTCACTTTCGTCACAGGTTCGTCACAAAGTTAATGCCAAAATAGTCACAAATGACACACTTTTCACAAATTAGTCGCACCGTGACTTCACAGAGTGGTCACAATGTGACGTCACAAACGACCTCTAAAACGGCCATAACGACCTCGCATTCTAGTCACTGTGACGTCACATCCACGTCACGTGACGTCACATCGACGGTCACAAAGTCACAGTGTGACTTCACAACGACGTCGCCGTGACGTCACCATGCCTTACGGGATAATATCCTTAGTGGATTCACAACAGGAATCAGGAAACAAAGTTTCTTCGTCATGACAATTGGTTGGCGATTAAGGTTCGTCGGTGCAAGATACAGCGTAACACTTTCCATATTAAATTTTGAATCGTCCAGCAGGGGTTGATACTCGGAAGGCGGCAACATTTCTTCGTGAGATCTTTTAAACAATTTTTCAGCCATTGGATTAGCAATCACTAAAATTAGCAGTAAACTAAAGGATGTGTAAAAAACATAAAACTTTTATAGATTAGTGACGAATATTATACCCAATCACATTCTTTCAAACAAATGACGTCACAGATGAATCATAGGAAGCACACAATCGCTGCGGTAAATTACACAAGCGATTAATTAACACACTCCGTTGATCATCTTTTGATTGTTTCGATATCTTTCTCTGTTTCACAGATTTTCTACGTTCAGTAGGTTTATGCATTTTTTGATGTTTTCTTGAAGTCCAATTTTCTTGCGAATATTTCCTGACACACCTCACACGTTTTCGAATGAATCTTAACATGTCGTCGTAAATCACTGTTTTGAATAAAACTTTTTCCACACAAATCACAACAAAGGGGTTTTTTCTGCAAGTGCGATTTCACTTGTCTATTTAGCACAAACTTTCGCAGAAACGATTTATTACAGGTTTCACAAACAAAAGGGGGAAGGTGTTCTTCTTTAATGAAAAGTTCTGAAGATGAGGGTTTCATTTCAACATCTGAAACAGGTTCCACTTTAGGGACGAAATTGATCTCTTCAATAATCAATCCGGATGCTCCTACAACAGCAATATCTTGAAAACTAGACATGATAACAAACTCACTCAGCACCAGTAATTAATCAACAAATGAAAAAAACTTCATTCGCATCATAGGTGGCGCGCGTGTGCCTAAAAAAATATGTGATTGGTTCATTAAATGACTCATTTTTCTAAAAAAAAAGAGCACGGCACTTCTTAAAATTTTCATTCTGAAGCATGTAATCGTGGCTGAATCGATAAGGTAACGGTCTATTATTCAACCACGACTACATTTTGCAGGATCAATTCTCCCCAAAACATTTTGTGAAAAAAATACCCATTCCGAAACTAAATTCTATCAATCGACACTAGATGGCAGCACCATAACTCTAACACAAAATGCTCCCCGAAAAAATTAAAGTCTCCTCAAACTGTAACACTTAATTCATGTAACTGATAATAAAAAATATCCCTCGTACTGTAACATGTTAATTCATGTAACCGATCGAAAAATTAAAGTCCTCAGATTAAAACCGAAAAATACCCCTCATACTATAACACATAAAGAAAAAAATCAATCTCCGAAAAAATTCCGCTCAAAAAATTCTTATCTAAACCCTCGTCTTATAAGATGATACATAACTTTCACACTCCTCTTAGATCCCGCCACATGACCTTGACCTCTCTTCCAAGAGTACGCAGCATGACCTTCAAACAGCATGCAGAGGTTGTGCAGCCCGTGCAGCTGATGTTGAACCGGTATTTTTTATCTACTTATGTCTTTTGACATTTGCGTTCATTTGAAATTATAAGTACAAAAATATTACAAAAATGAGTGAATTAATACAGAAATGTCGCTTTAAAGGTTTGGGCTGGAAAATATGCAGAAAAATCATTAATTAATTTAAAACACAATAAATAACTTATTTATCTTCATATTATAAATTTATTGTTTAAGGTATTATTATAATAAATAAAAACGTATACCAATTTTAAGAGTTTAAAATTGTATCTTGATAATATATTCTTTTATGACCCCCACATTGTTTAAGAAAAGTTTCGGTTTGAAAAATCTCATAATGATACAACAAAAAAACATAGCAGATAAAAATGTATAAGTCTACTTAACGAATTTTTGATTTTAACAATGAGACCTTCCGCCAATTTTATTGAAGAAATGTTTTAACAAATAGCAAGAGCATTGTTTGTTTAGCTGATGCTTTATTTCGTCTCTTTCAGATAAAATAATTCTGCCGTTTTTTAGGTGCGTTCGCAATTATATAAATAATGTAGCAGCTACAGTCGTCGTTCGGTTCGTCTATCTGTCTGTCCGTCCGTATGTCCGCATATAGCAGAGAGAAAACTACCCAATCGAATGGTCTGAAATTTTAAATATATAATTTTTGCAAGAGTTTGTAGAGTCATTTTAAATATTATGAAAATGAGATGTGTGGTTTAATTACAGGGACAGTCAAAACTTGTCCGTTACATTACGGTCAGTAGGAAAAAAATATTTCAAGTGCATTTTAATTAGGTTACAGTCTTTCGAACAGAATGAAATTGATATGGTGCTTATGAAGTGCACTAAAATACACATTCAATACAATATGCGGTGCAAAATGTATTTATAAAACAAGTTATAGTACGAACGCAGCTCATTTGCCACGATTGACGTGCAATTTCCAAATTGTTATTATTAAAAAAAACCCTATAAAATGAAAAAATAATATTTTCGATATTTGTTTAAGAGTAGAGAAATTAAACTCATCTTATTAAAAAATTTCGTAAATAATATTTCTTTTCAAAATACCAATTATACCTTTAAATTTAACAACGTCGCCTTTCAAGAACCACTTAGCACACTAACGGAATTAACTTTATAATCAGTTTGATGAAAATGTAATTTTAAGATTAAAACTAATTTTATCAGTATAAAGAGCTGTTCGAAAAGTGAAATTTTCAATCTGCATATGCATTATTACTACGTATTAAAAGTTAAGAAGATTATATAAAATTCTCTCATAATAATCCACAAACTATTCGTTACAGATTTAATTTAAAGAGGAGACTTATTAATATTTTCCCTTATTATCATTGTCATAGTATCAAAAGTTCATGGATACCTTTGTTTGGACAGGCATTTTTATGAACATGCTTAAAAGGGGTTTACATTCTAATCGATGAAATTAAAATAATTTGAATAAATAGAAAAAAATATATGTATGTAGGTTTTAAGGGGGCACAGGACCTTTGATTTTGTCGAAACAATAAAAAACCACGCATTCTTCAAATTACCAAAACACAAATAATATGCAATTAAGATATTATTTCGCTTTCTTCCTAAATTATATGTTATTAGCTACATTATCCTGAAAAATAAATGTTGTATATACAAAATTAATATTTAAATTTAAAATTTAAAGATTCATCTCACTAATGCGTGAAGTAAAATCATTAAGTGCTATGCGCATGATGAAATCCTATTTTATACATATAGAAAAGAATTTTTGAACAAAATGGAATCATAACACACCTACTTCTAAATTAAAACCAAATTATACACAAAATGATTTGTTAAAAAAATGTAATTTTAGAATTATTAAAAAAACGTAAAATTTCTAATTCTTTTCACGTTTTTCGAGTGCAATAAAAAAAATTGCCAAAATATGATATTTTTGTTTTTGCTTTTAGCCTGTCGCCTATAAAGAATCGTATATTTGGTTAATTTTTTAAAACTGTAGTTTACATTGTTTAAAAGTAACAGTGCGCGCATTCTCCAAATTTACTAATCTGAGAAAACGCTTTTTAAAATTTCAATATCTACGGACTATCATTTCCACGTTTTTCGAGTGCAATAAAAAAATTGCCAAAATATGATATTTTTGTTTTTGCTTTTAGCCTGTCGACTATGAAGAATCGCATATTTGGTTATTTTTTTAAAACTGTAGTTTACATAGTTTAAAAGTAACAGTGCGCGCAATCTCCAAATTTACTAATCTGAGAAAACGCTTTTTTAAAATTTCAATATCTACGGACAATCATTTTTACTCACCGTCTATAATTGATTATGACTCAAGAAATAGTACACATTTCTTAAACGGGGTTTTTTTTTGCATATTGTTGAAATTTTTTAAACATTCAGAATAAAACGAAAACTGATTTTTTGACAGATTAAAATTCCTTCTCCCTCTTAAAAGACCTGTTTCGATATTGGGAAATAAAATTATAAGAAAAATACCTACAAAAAATGCATGCAATGTTTGCATAATTTTTTATTATTTTAACACAAATGTTTTATCCTTAAATAAAAGTTCCGATAGCAGTCAATATTGACTGTGTTTTAGTTATATTAAGTCTTACTCTGAAAAAAAGAAGATACCAGCATTGTTTTATATTCCGAATACCAGTAGTACTTCAAAAAGTCCTTCCGGCCAGTGCCGGGAGGAAGAGGTAGCTTTCATATTCCTTATTTTTAAAAAGCAAGCTTATATTATTCAAACACACAAAGCTCTATTTAGTGGAAACCGATTATTGGAGATTCAATACTAATTTTTATCAATACTAAATCATTAAGAATGCGAATTTCGCGAAATTAATCAGTTCTATCCAAGCTGCTTTTATTTAAAGTAACTTATATTTGGTTGCCAAATTTGGCGATAACGTGAAATTCCTGCCATTTTAAGACAACATGGTGGATGAGGCTAACGAGTGAACTTGGCCAAGGCCTTAGTAATTCCTGTGCACATGCTCACTCACATCGGAATCGGTTGATATATACAAGTGCTCTTGCAGGCAAAAAATCAGATTTTTCAAAATGTCAACCACATTCGAAATTCAAACTGCTACATCTGAGCCATTTTTTAAGATACAGACAAAACAAAAAATGCTCCGGAATCCTTATATCATGGTCAAATACTTAAGAAAGAAATCTTTTTCAATTTCCAGTTTTTTTGCATCTCAGTTTAAATATATATATTTTTTAATTTGATGGCCTCCATTCTGAAACAAGATGGCAGATGAAGCTGGCCAGTGAACTTGGTCGAGACTTTACGATATACTATCCATATCAACATGCCTTCTTACATCAAAATAGGTTAATAAATACGCGTGTTATCACGTGACAAATATCAGATCGTTTCAAAATGTCAGCCATGCTAGAAATTCAAAGTGATATAATTCAACCATTTTCTAAGATATGTACGAAACAAAAACTGCTCCGGAATCTTTGTATCAAGGTCAAACACACAAAAAAATCTTTTCATTTTCCAATTTTTTGGTACTTCATTTTAAATTTTAATTTAAAAAATTAAATGGCCGCCATTTTGAAACAAGATGGCGGATGAAGCTGACAAACGAACTCGGTCGAGACATTGGTACGTATTATGTATACACCAAGGTACATCTAAATCGGTTCATAAATACGCCTGTTATCGAGTGACAAATATCAGGTAGTTTCAAAATGTCAGCCAAGCTAGAAATTCAATATGCTATAACTCAGCCATTTTTTAAAATATAGACGAAACAAAAAATGTTCTGGAATCTTTGTATCAAGGTCAAACACATAACAAAAAATATTTTTCAATTTTCAATTTTTTGGTACCACATTTCAAATTTTATTTTTTTTAATTAAATGGCTGCCATTTTGAAACAAGATGATGGCGGATGAATCTGGCCAACGAACTCGGTCGAGACACTGTGTATACACGTAATTTCATCCAAATCGGTTCATAAATACGAGATTTACAATGTGACAAATATCATATATATATATATACATATATATATATATATATATATACAATGTAATATATATATATATATATATATATACAATGTAATATATATATATATATATATATATACATATATATATATATATATATATACAATGTAATATATATATATATATATATATATATGAACTTTGGGACGGAGGGTTGTTTCGTTGTCTGGGGGTCATGATCGATGAAAATATACCAAAATTTTTTGAAATCGCTTTCCTCCGAACGTCTGCAATAGGTAGCTTTTTGTAATGAAAGCTACCTAAAATACTCACCAATAAAAATTGACTCCGCATCAATATTTTAAATATTTATTTTAGCTTATAGTAATCTATCTTTCCGTTTAGAAAAGAATTGAAAACATGTAGCTTTGTTCATAAAAAATTAATCTTTTATTTACTTAATATGTCATACAGATAATACGAACGTTACGCCTAAAAATATGGTTAATCCAGTTACATAGATATATCACATATCTAAAATAAAAGCATTTTAAATATTTTAATTTGAATGTTATGCTAAAAAAATGTAATAAAAATCAATATGGCATTCACATGCTATAAAAAACGTATCACTTGTAAAGCATAGACGCTTTAGTAGAATATGTACTACAAAAGCTTAACACAAATCATTCTTAAGGTTGAAGAAAAAAAATAGACGATATACTACTTTTGAAAATCGAGATCAGGATGACCTACCATGAAATACATATAGAAAAAGTTTAATAATAAGAAAGTATGCATACGTTATAAAACATACATATATATATATATATATATATATAAATGTAATAAACATACATGCTCACGAAATATTTTATTTCATATGCGCATCACTGAAAAATCGTTAAACATTTGTAATGAGCTCAGAAAACTTTCATCCCACTCTTATCGAAGTGAAAAAAGAAGTAGAAGTCCATTACGTCGCAGCGCCCGCCGTCTAACTGAACGATTTCCTTTTCTATAAGTCATAAACCCATACGTTATATAATAAGAAGCACCTCAATATAATTTTGCAATTCATTAGCACAGGTCAATTAAACACCGAATAAAAGCAATTGCGGATGAATATTACAAAACTGTAATTGAACACGTTAACTTTCGTCTATGGAAATACAAATGTATATTATTCTTAATGCAGAGCTGCCAAGTCTCCGGCTTTTTGAATACCAATATTTTAATACAGAAAATTTTCTTTTATGGAATTAGAACATTTGGGCGATTTAAAAGAACAACATTTTCTCTAAGATAATAGTGGTGGGCAAAAAGCCGGAGACTTGGTAACTCTGTTAATGTGTGGATGTGATGTCTGGAGAACATTTCTTTAGCTTGTGCTGGTGTCATTGTCACGTGATACGTGGGTGCGGGGAGGAAGGTGAGACTCTGTTTTAAAGGAAAGGTAGAGGGATTGTTTTATGCCGGTCTTGTGCTTGGCGGGTTTTTTGCAGAACCGAAAGTTAGATATAAAATTACGCAGGTGCTACGGACCCCGGTATGTAAAAAGTTTGTATTGTAAGTGTAACGGAATTGTGTAATATTACTATGTGTATAATTGTGTATAGTAATATACTATGTGTATAGTAGTGTAATGTCTTACATTGGATATAATCTATATATTGTTTGTATGCTGTTCATAGTCTTGTCCTCGTCGAATATTTGTACTGTCGTTCTGCATTTTTATAAATAAACTTAGTTTTGTGTCAAAAAGTATTAGTGATCTCTGACCTAGAAATATGCTTCTGACGTCAAGCGGGAATCGAGCATCACAAACTGGCTGGTCACAGAATAATAGATTTAAAAACATTTATTGAGGGAAGCGACTCATATACTAAGGAAGTTGAATTTTTAAGAGAATTTTTAAATACTACGGTGTCAGACAGAATAGAAAAAGATAAAGGTGAAGCCGAGATACTTAGAATTGAAAAAAAATGTGAAAGCGGAACAAAACACTTAGTGCGTACAAAATTAGAAGTCATAAAAGCCCAGTTACTAATGGCTAAGATTCAGTCTACTGATAAAAATTCTGACCCGGTGGGGGGATGGACAAAAATCCCATACTAATTCTTTAGAATCTCTATTTAAAAGTGTTAGAACTCTGAGCATGTCAGTCCCAACTAAAACGAAAATGTGGAATTTATATTTTAGTTCACTAGAAAAAGCTTTCGAAATGAAAAATGTTGCGGAGGAGTTAAAAGTCGAAATTTTGCTAAATTTAGTAGGCGAACACGTGAACGCATTTATTAGTTTATGTAAACGCAGATGAAATGAAAATTTATCCGAAGGTTAAGGCTTTAATTTTAAAAGAATTTAAACCTACCCCGGAAGCTTGTCTGGAGAATTTCCTTACGACTAAAAGAATGAAAAATGAAAATAATTTACAATTTCCAAGCAGAATCCGAGCGAACTGGGATTTTTATTGTGAGCTTAGGAAAGTAAATGATTTTGATACGCTTAATGAATTAATTGTTACTGATAGATTATTAAGATAATTAGATTCGTTATTATTATGTTAGTTATTATTAGATTAGTTATTATTATGTTATGTTAAATTAAAGCAAATGCATGACTGTCTAAAACCACGAGAAATAGCGGAGTTATGCGATAATTGGTTTATTTCAAAAGGTAGAACTTTTTCGGAATTATATGATAGACCTATAAAATCCTTTCGCAAATATGATGAATTCGGAAGAATGAATCATGGGAAATATATTGCACCTCATGTCAGAAATGACGTTCTTTCTCGCGATAGAAAAACTAATGACATGTGTAAGCTGTGTAAACAAACAATTCATTTTCAATTCTGTCCAAATAATAAAGAGAAAAATAAAATGAGGAATTTTCGCAATCAAACGAAAAATGAATTGGGTATTGAGAAGAATAAACAGGATGATAAATTAGTTGCTAAAGTGACGTGTTAATGTTCTGGGAATGAGGCAATAAATAACACACAGTCTTTTCAATACCACGATGTGTGGTTAGGGGGCGGCAAATGAGTACACTAATTGATAGTGCAGCTGAAAACACGGTAGTTAATTCAAACCATATACCAGATTCATTTAGAAATAATGGAAATTCAAAAATTCAGTTGATATCCGCTTTTGGAGAAAAAATAATCGCAGATCTAATAATTTTACCCATAGCTTTAGATTTGGGACAATCAAATCGTTTAGTTAACAGTGTAGATGTTTTGTTCGCAGCAACAGATAAATTATACGGGTCATGTATTATCACGCCAACGATTTATGAATTATTACAATAGGCTCAGAATAAAGGGATGAGATCTGTCTACGAATGAGATGCTTTTAAAGGCCTTTTATAGAGCGTTTGTTGATCCTGCAAACCCCAGGTGGTAGAATCATCGGCCTGTGTAGGATCAGAGACTGTTACCATTGATTCGCAACTAATACATTTATAATCGGTTTATATTCCCTGAAACTGCATAGATATCGAAATTTAGGACATTTTTAGAATGCTTTTCACACCTCTCCTTCGCTTCACCCCTTTTTAATTCGAATTTATTTTCGACAGTCCTTCGAGGGCATTTATATTTTATAAGTAACTACCATGCTATATTTAAAGTTTCTAGCCTTTTCAGTATCACAGAATCGCAATTTAGAAAGTTTTTAGCTCCTGCAACCCTCTGGTGGTAGTGGCACAGATATAAAATATAGCTTATGTTTGAGCAGGTTCTAACACCAACAATTTGTGATCATTATTTTTTTAATCGGTTTAGTATTTGATAAGATTGCATAAAAATTGTAATTTATAACGTTTTTCGCTTACTTCATCTTTTTAAATTTGGAATTTTCTTTCGACTGTTCTTAGAAAGCAGTTGCATCTTGTAAGTAAATAGCATGCCATACTTCAAAGTGTTAGACCCCTCAGTTGTGCAAAAAACGCAAATTAGAACATGTTTTGCTTTTGCAACCCTCAGATGGTAGTGACAGCAACATAAAATATAACCTATGTTATAGCAGGGACTATCACCATTGATTTTCAACCATTACTTTTGAAATAGCTTTGGTATATCCTGAGATTGAGTGTAAATCGCAATTTAGAACGTTTTTAGAACGCTTTTCGCGAATTTTCACTCCTTTTTAAATTTCTTATTTTTTCGAAACTGTTCTTAAAGATCATTTATATCCAATAAATATGTACCTTGCCTAATTTTAAGATGCCAGCCCGTACCGATCAAAAAAATCGAAATTTAGAACGTTTTTTTGCTCCTTGAACGTCTACGTGATAGTGATACCGACATAAAATAGCGTCTATGTTAGAGCAGAGTCTGTCAGCATCAATTTCCTGACATTTCTTTTGAAATCAGTTTGATTCTTCCTGAGATATCACTGACAAATTGGCATTTAGAACGTTTTTAGAACGCTTTTCGCGCATTTTGCTCCTGCATCTCTTCTGGAGTCGTGGAAACAGATATAAAATATAGCCTAACTTGGAGCGAGATCTGTCAGCATAATTTTTACACCATTATATTTGAAATCGGTTAGTACTTCTTAAGATTGCATACAAATCGCAATTTAGAACGCCTTTTACAACGCTTTTTGCGCATTTTGACTCCCTTTTAAATTTCGATTTTTTTAGGAAATGCCCTTAGAGATCATTGATACCTTATAACTACCTTTCCAAATTTCAAGATTCTAGGCCCTCCCGTAACGCAAAAACCGCAATTTAGAACGTTTTCCCCCTGCAGCCCCTATGAGGTAGTGTCACCGACATAAAATATAGCCTATGGTGGAGCAAGGGTTGTCACCGTCATTTTGACACCATTATTTTTTAAATCGGTTTGGTATTACCTGAGATTGTGTAGAAACCACCATTTAGAACGTTTTTTAGTACGCTTTTAGCGCATTTTCACCCCTTTTAAATTACGAATCGTTTAAGAACTGTTCTTAGAAATCCTTTATACTTAATAAGTAACTAATACTTCAAATTTCATATTTCTAGTCCCTTCAGTAACACATAAATCGCATTTTTAGAACGTTTATTGATCCTGCACCCCATTTGGGGTGGTGGCACCGACATAAAACATAGCCTATCTTGGAGCAACCGTTGTCACCATCACTTTGACACCAATATTTTTTTAAATCGGTTTGGTATTTCCTGAGATTATGTAGAAACTACCATTTAGAACGTTTTTTAGAACGCTTTTTATGCATTTTCACCCCTTTTAAATTTTGAATTGTTTAAGAACTGTTCTTAGACATCATTTATATCTTATAAGTAACTAATATTCCAAATTTCATATTTCTAGGCCCTTCAGTAACGCAAAAATCGTGTTTTTAGAACGTTTTTTGCTCCAGCACCCCCTTTGGGGTAGTGGCACCGACATGAAATATAGCCTATGTTCTAAGTTGAACTAACACCACCATTTTGATACCATTACTTTTGGAATCAGTTCGGTAGTTCCAGAGCTTACCTCCTACAAATAAACAATTTTTATCTCTTTATAATATGAGTATAGATATATTTAAAACGCAAGTGTGTTCTTTAGTCATCTGCCCTGATCATTCTGCTGAACCGTTTTTACTATTTTTTTTTAACTGAAAGCTGTTCATTTGTAGATGTGATCACACTATCTGTTTCTTTTTTAAATATCCCCTGTTTTATATCTTAATTTTAAAAGCATTTTATGAAATTTCTTCAAAATGGTGAAAATTATTTAGCATTCATTATTGCTGACAAGAGAAAAATAATGAGGTATCTTTATCTTTATTCATGCCATTTTCTGATAAAAATTCAAAATTGTTAATAAAAATTATTGTATAGGGTTTAGTGGCGCAAAATTCCATTAGGAGCCATGGTATTATATTAGGGGAATAATAGCGGAAAATGACATACTGCATTTGAAAACACGCATTTTTCCTCATAAATCTTCTATATTGTTTTTCCTTCTGCATGTGTACTGATACTAAATTTCAGACACTAGGCGAAATGCTCATTTAAGTGAAAATGAAGTCATATTTAAAAGAAAATGATAATTTTCGTAGATAAAAGTAAACATTTTAACACAAATAAGTCTAAAAAACATAAATTACGGAAATTTCTACTCTCCGGATTGAGATTATAATCTCAAGTAAAGAGTGCGTCTGTTCACATAAAAGATGTTGCTGACAATCTGGACTTCAAGTATTGAGTTAAAATGATTTTTAAATGTTCAAACAGAATACAAATTTTTAAAGAATGATGAATATGGATATGAGAAGTCTGTATGCAAATTTTGAGAAGGTGAAAATTGCTGTTTTTCATTCCGGAATACCAAGCATAAGAGTCTCAGTTGATAACCACATCCTACTAACTGATTTTTATTATATTTTACTGATTAAGTATTTATATTATAAAGAACAAGCGTATCTGTGCATAACACTGACGTCATTTTGAGAATGGCAACACTTCACGATAAAATTTCGGTCTTGAAATTTTCGCTACTGCAATTTTTTAATCTTCGGATCATCGTACATTTTCAGTTTTCGTCGCATTTTACTTTCAATGCAATTTGTTTAAAATCTGTATCTTAATTGACTGATGTATTATATTTTCTAAAATAATTTTTAAGCATAATTTTTTTTAAAGTTTATCCTATCACGTGCCGGTTTCAATGCATAATAATAATAAACATTTTGCACATAAAGCACCAAACATTTTTCAGCATTTGTTTCTGGCTATTTTTGCATAACGAAATTAATACTTCCTTTTTAAACAAATAAAAATATAATATTAATAAAACCACCAATATAACATATTTTCGAAAGAAAAATTAACGAAATTAATACTTCTTTTATAAACAAATAAAAGAATAATATTGAAAAAACACTAATCTAACATATTTGTAATCGTACAATTTAAATTATTCGATCACCAAATAGGATTTTTTTTCAAATGGAATTTGTTTGCAAAGTTCATCTCAGTTTACTGATTGTCTATGGTTTAAAAAAAAAAATTAAATCGTGAAATATTTTTTAATTTGTCTATATCGCGCGGAGTTCGATTATGAAAGATTAATCCGTTTGCCCTTAAAATAAAATAAAGAGTTCATCATTTTCTTACGGCTAATATCCAATAAAAAAACTTCCCTATGAGTAAATAAATAAAATAATATAAATAAAAAACAAATTTAACAGACATGTATAAGCTCTGAAATTATCAGAATATAAAAGGATGCCGTAAGTAGCAAAATCTTTGTCGAATAACTCTTAGCATGCGGCTAATAAGAAAATATCGCTTTTGATAAATTTCAAAAATTTATTTGATTACGAATTGATTAAAAATGGGGTACTTTTGTTGCCACGATAAGAAAAATGGTATTAAAAACTACAAAAAAATTAATATCTCAAAAATAAATTGAGATACAGCTTTCAAACAAACTGCATTTAAAAGAACATTTTTTTCCTTATACGACGGTGTAAAAATTTAAAATGTGCGATGTTTAGAAGTTCAAAAATTTACAGTAGAGAAAATTGCAAAACCAAAATTTCATTTCAAATTTCAAATGTTGCCATTCGCAAAATAACGTATGCGTTACGCACAGATATGTTTGTCCTTTATAATATAGATAGTAATTATTATTATTGTTATTATTTTAATAATGGTTCAAATTTTAAATAATAACAATATGTGACGATGAAACGTTTCCAGGACGTGGAGAGGGCTGTATATCTTCTTCTTTTCACAATCTGTTGCAAAACGTTTCTTTCAAAAATTTTAATTAATCAATCTAAATTAGCATAAGTTCCTGTAGCTTTCTCTTAATTTCTACTTTGTATTTCTCCCCATAAAAGAATCTTAAAAAAAAAAAAAAAAAAAAAAAAAAAAAAAAAACGGCCTTGCTTTTTATAAACTTGTTTAACATTATTTATTCAAAAAAGTTTGTTTGATTTTCATCCGACCCGATTGCGCATTTTCCCTTGTAGATTTCAAAGTATAGTACTCATATAAGTGTATTCAGTTAGAAACGATTAACATTTCCTCTGCACAAAATTTCATAAGTTAAAAATAAACAAATTTAATATTTATACAGATAATCCTTTCCTCTTTTCACTTGAAGTTTTCATCAATAATCCGATCCAATACGACAAAACTATTTAAATATTTTCATGCTGGTAGGAGGAAATAAAAAAAAAAAGTTTTTTTTTTTTTTGTTTTTTTTTTAAACCGATTTTATTGTCAAAGAGATTAAAGAGTATTTTTTTTTTTCAGTTGAAATAGATTTACGTCAAAATGACATAAACACATGTTGACCTTGTTTACTTTTCTGTCAGCTTACTATTGAATTCAATATGAAAAATCGTTTTTGAGGTCTATCGAAATGTTGTGCGACGTTTTCAACAGCAGCACTGATTTCTAAATTATTCGCCTCTTTATTTCTTTACTTTTATATAATAAAAAAAAAATAATAATGTGGAAATAATTTAAATGTTCATTAAAAAAAAGACTAATAAAGGGCTTGAAATAAGTAATACTAAATTTATTGAAATTCGAATATTTTGCGCTGATGTATTTAACCCTTTAATGGGAAATGTAATTCAGTTGCTAATCTATTCAAATAATTAGTTGTCAACAGAAAAGATGAACAATTCAATTTATAAAAGTACAAAATCAATGTAGCAGTCGAACAGTGTAGACTTCTTAACTGAGTTCCTTGTTGCGGTGAAATTTTACTTCTAGGATACATATAAGCAACTTGATAAGACATAAGGGAGCAAATGGAAATTTAAGTTAAATTTTAGTATAAATTTACATAAAAATAAATAATAAAAAAAATATATTTTTAAAATTTAAATGAAAGAAAAATATAAAATTAAAAAACAAGAAAAAAAAATTGTTAAATTTACAATTCAAAACGAACAAAATTAAAAGCCAGAGAGATAATTGATTCTAGCTTGGCATGGTGAATAAGTCATATTTAAGATGGAGTCATATTATTTCAGTATTTCTGAATTTAATATGTATAATCTTAATAAAGTTTGTACCCATGCATTTTTGAATAAGAGTACAACAGCTATAAAAACAAGATCTGAATATTTATAATACAAGTTATAGTACGATCGCACGTCATTTGCCACATTTGACGTGCAATTACAAACTTAGACATATTTAAATTAGTCAAATTGTTAATCTTATATATTGAATTGTTTTTGTTAGCATTTTACTAGTACTTCTTCTAGATATTATGAAATATTGAGTTATAGCATTTCAAGCTAAACAGGTAAAACACCATATGAGAAAAATCCTTTTCAAATGACTTTTCCTGACATTTAATCGATAAAACCAAATATGTTTCATGAAGATAATAATTTTTTGAGTTGTGAAAGGTTTTAATTTCGAGTTTTTATTTAGCCATGTCTGTTTGAGAATTATGTTTTAGTTAGACTATCAAACTTATCATATCAAATGAAGTAGAAAACTGCGCATTCGGTTTACAAAACAAAGCTCCATGAACAACAAAGACTTAGACGCAAAGTAACTGAAAGAAAGGTTTGAAATTCCGGAATCGTAAAGCAACTAACGAAATCGAAACTTCATAAATGTAAATGTATTTGTGTGAGGTTATTAAAGGAAGTTTCAAATGCGAAAATCACAATAAAAGGATTGCAAAATCGGAAGCCGAGAGATTCCGCACACAGAACCTTGAGCCAAAAACTTCTAAAAAAAAATATCTGATCAATATCTCTGATGCAGAATATTCATATAATCCAAGATTTGCGCAAGCTAAATTTTCGACGAAAATCAAGATCGTGAGTGGAAGAACTTTTCTTCATATTTAGGATATCTTATTTTTGGTACAGCATATTTCATGATCAAAAGTTTTTACTCTGGAGCTCATCAATTTGAATAAGAACAACAAGATTAAAAAGTTGCTAATTCTTATTTATGCCTTTAAATATGAATATATACACACATTATTTGCAACGAAATGTTTCCGATTAACAATTTCTTTTGGTCCTCTCAGGAAACCCAAGCTTTTCAAAGCACTTTTCAACTAACGTATTTAATAAAATAAAATAATCAGCAGTTGTTTTCTTCTATTTAGAAGCCGTGATAAAAGCATGCCATGTTTTCATGATACAGAAGAATTTACTTAAAAATGAAAATAATATTCCATTTTGGAAGACCAAAACAAATATTTAGCTTACATGCTGCGATGAAATTTAGATGTACTTAAAAAAAAAGAAAAAAAAAAAAAAAATCATGTTATTTCTCCAGTATTACTCGCGTCCCAAGTGCACCATATACACACATTATTTGCAACGAAATGTTTCCGATTAACAATTTCTTTTGGTCCTCTAAGCAAATCCAAGCTTTTCAAAGCACTTTTAAACTAACGTATTTAATAAAATAAAATAATCAGCAGTTGTTTTCTTCTATTTAGAAGCCGTGATAAAAGCATGCCATGTTTTCATGATACAGAAGAATTTACTTAAAAATGAAAATAATATTCCATTTTGGAAGACCAAAATAAATATTTAGCTTACATGCTGCGATGAAATTTAGATGTACTTAAAAAAAAAAAAAATCATATTATTTCTCCAGTAAAACTCGTGTCCCAAGTGCACTAGACTGGCTGAAAGAGGCTCCTTGAACGGAGATGCGAATATTCTCCAATCTGCAAAGAATAAGATTTCCCAGACTACTAAAAACGAGACTGGAGATATTTCAGTTTTATCGTCATTGAATGATAAAACAAAAGTTTACCCTGTCGATTTAAAGACTACGAATCGACAAATAATTTTTTAATGAGAATGAAATAGGTCTTTTTCAAAAAATGCAACCCCTTTCAAAAGTTTAAATTATTAATATATTAACGAATAACATTTTCTGTTTCATTTTACAGGTAACAGTTTACAGGTTGTTTGTAAAACATCTATGGATCAGCGCGAACTATTTCTTAAAAGGTATTATTTGCGAACAATGACTTTTGTGTCAGATTTATATTGTAAATTTTGTAGAAGATTCTTAGGGAGATTATTGTTTAGAAAAAAGTTTTCATTTAAAAAAAATAACTATTTACATGGACACTATTCTATTTGACATTTTCACATCAATAAACCGAGATGATTTAAAGACGTCGAAAACAACCGGTGAATTAAAAGAAAAAATGGTGAAGTTTGGATTAAAAAGACAAAAGTAAGGGCTGTGGGGAATAAGTTTGTTAGCTGGATAAACAGTTAAATCTAATTATCATCCTGAGACTCAAGAAAATTTGAAAAACTTTATTTTTCTCCTTTTCTACTTTATTTTCATCAAAAGATTTTTAAAAATGTCATTTTTAAAGATATTTATTTTTTTTTATTTGGTAATTTTTTAAAGTTCAACACAGTTACACAGATATAATATATATTTTATTATATATATATATATGTATAATGCTTTTAAAAGATGCAAAACAACCAACCCAGTGCATCAGGCGCAACGCAGCTTCTTATATGGACTAAGTAAATATAGCTCTATCAAAAGCAAATGATTTATGAAAACCATGAACAAGATGGTGCAAAGCAACAATAAAAATCCATGAATATTTATAACTAAAAAACAATAAACAAACAACTCCTTGCTCTTCGGAAAGTGGGAGGAGTAAAAAAAAAACAGGTATCAAAACATAGAAATTGAATCCTCACAGGTTTCGCAAGATATGACCAACCCACATACTCCAAAAGTGTAAAAATCATCAAATAAAGTTAAACTTTCAAAAACATAACGAAGCAAAACTGCTTTAAAAACATAAACAACCAACCAATTCAAAATCAAAAGAACTAATTTTAACTTATAAAACGTAAATAAAAATTGTTATATAACAAAATCATTAAGCAATTAAAAACCTTGAACATGTGAGAAGGCCATACCCCCACCTTGACCCGTGAAGACTTGAAAAAAACTTGCTACCTTTAAAATATCCACTACGCTCCATATCTCTCCAACAGCAGGAGTTGCAAGCAAGGCCATAATCCAAGTTATACCAGCGTCATCCAGACTTGTCTTTCCGTTATCTTCATAATCATAGACTTCATTCCATATCACCTCAGTTCCTACTTGAAGTTCATCAACATGTAGACGTTCTTAAGAAGACTTTAATCCACACCTTTCATATATTCAAGTAGTTCAATCGGCATCCATTGCAGTGTTTGGCTGCTTAGCTGTTGCCATTTCAAAAAACTTTTTTCAAGCTTATTTACATAATGAAAAATAAACTGATATGGAAATAAATTATTGTAAAAAAGATCAATGCAAAAACCCTTGACGGGTTAAAAGTTTCTGACGCAGCACTTTATCTTATGCTCTAAGAATTTTAAATATGGAACTTAAAAATACTGATATCAAATTTTGAGTGACGTTATGCTATTTCTTAAAAAATATATTTGTATTTATTTCATCATTTTATTTTTGTTTTATTTATAATCGCATGTGCAAAAGTTTTGTTCAACATTAAAAGCTGCATAAAATTTTATTCGCTGTTGCTTTATCATTTACATCTCTCATATATTCAAAATATGAGTTTTAAAAGATGTGATAAAAAATTTAAGTGACGCCTTGATGTGACTTTAAAAGGTTTGTTTTAAAATTCAATTTAAATTATTTTTGACTTGGTTAAAATATTTTTTTACATCTACACAATACTTTTAATTTTCCAATTCACCGTTAAATATATCACTTTCATTGAATCTATACTATGCATTGAGATGTATTTATTTCAATAAATTGATTTATCTTTTGTGTCACGCTATTCAAAATGAATTATTCTGAAATGAATTAATAATCTGAAATGAATTATTTTTTTACGTTTCTGATCGTGTGATTTATATTCAAATAATAATTATTAATGTATATTTTTTGTAAAGTGATTGAAATTACATATATTTATAAAATTTATGGTAATATTTTTATTGTTGAAAAATTGCCAAGAAATAATCATCATCAAATTGGCGTCATTATAATTGTAATTTTATTTAACATAATAGCAATTAAAAAATTACAAAGGAACTGATAATAATGGTCAACTAGCAGACTTAAAAAAAACACATTCACATGTGAAAACACGTACCTGGGAGTATCGAACTGCCTATCTTAAGATCAGTAGATGATGGCCCTTAACCACTCAGCCAGTGGGAAGACAACATTTTTCTCCCCAAAAGTGGTTAAAAAGAAAACATGTGTATGAATACAGTGTCATGCATTTTCGGTGAAATTTCCATAGAATGGCGAAGAAATATAGTCCGATTTTTCATGCGCATTATAAAACGAACAAGAGTCTTGCTGGAAACAAGTAAATTGTTATTTGGTTCATCTGAAACATATTTATTTGATTTTTAAAAAATCGCCCGTGTCATTTTCGAGAGAAAAAAAAATCGAATTATTTAACGAACGAGAGTTTTCCCAGAAAAAAGAAAAGTGTTATTCACCTCGCCTTAATCACATTTATATTATGTATCAATTTAAAAATAATCGTTAGAACCGTTTTCGAGATTTTCAAATTAGGAACTTCCTCGATATCATACCAACGTTTTCACTTTAAAAATGGCTATTTAGATCTCAAAATATACTGCACGTAGAAATGTAAAATAATCAGTATACGATTAGACTGCAGATATAAGACTGTTCTAGAAAATTCAGAACAATAAGACCTATATCTGCTGAGTTATTAAAAGGCGGCTTTTCGCGTTTTCTTTGATGTCGAGTTAGCTGTATATATGAGCTGTATATATGATACGATACGATACGATTTTAACGATACGATACGATACGATTTTAGGCTTAAGGCTGCGTCACTCGGAATACTACCGTCTTCCATGATTAGCAGTAAATTTAAAAATCTGTGAACTCAAAAATTCTCTATTACTATAAATTCTATAAAATCTATTAACTTATCCCAAAATAATGTTGATAAATAAAAAAGATTAGCAGTAAATTTAAAAATCTGTGAACTAAAAAATTCTCTATTACTATAAATTCTATAAAATCTATTAACTTATCCCAAAATAATGTTGATAAAAACCCTCTTACTTAAATTTGAAAACCAGTGTGGTATTGATTAAGTATCAAAATTAAAAGAAATCCCGTTTATCAAAAAGTTTAACTAATATATTATTGTCTTTAATTAAAAGGTCTAAATCCAAAAAATTAACATGCAAACTATCAACAGAAGCCTTATTTAATTTTAAACATGGAGGATAGATATCGTTAAACGATACGAAAAGTTTGGCATCGAATATTATTAACCCCTTAATTGTAGCTTAATTTTGGAAAAATCCCTTCAAAAATCGTCGATTTTTTTTTTTTTTTTTTTTTTTTTTTTTTTTTTTTTTAGCGAGATTTTATTATTCATAAAATTCTGAGTTCATTAGTAAAAGAAACAGTGTACTTTCTTAATATTTAATCCGTTTAAGGGTGGGTTGAAGTGTATGAAATCCCTCAATTTTAATACCCAAAATTCCAATAATCCCAGAAATATAATACAAAAATTTTTCTTTACTAAATTTGCGAAATTTGGCTCTTTCATATTTCAAAATAAATCTTTAAATAAATTCTGATGTCAATCATTTATTTCGGCATTTAAGCAAAGAAGAGGCTTCGTTCCTGAAAGTGTTCAGGATAGATAAAAATTTTTAAACTTTCAAATTTATTTATCTTTATTTGATTATATTGTACATACATGACGTGCAGAGAAGCTTCGATGCAAGGCTGCAACCTGTGGTTTCATTTTAAATTAAGGTATAGACATAAATAAATCAAATAAATTTTTTATATTGCTACAAGGACGATAATTTCATTCAATTTTAATTTGAAAATCGGTATTCAATATATTTTTAAAAATTTAGTAAATTTTCAATGTAAGGATAACTTTGAACCATGACATGCATAGTCCTACATTACAATCCGTCCATTCATATTTGGTTTATTTGATAATTTTGTTTCCGTATTTATTCTCATGGAAGAACAAATTTTTCATTCCGTGTAAGGTTTTGTCCGTAGGGGTCATAACATCCAGAAAATGGTGTTCACACAAACTAATTGATATTGATAATTGTTCTTTACAATTCATTCAGATGGGCACAAACAGTCGAAAGTTTGTACAGTTTTGGATTAGGTGGATTTTGAGGATCGTTATTCCAGAAATGTATTATTTTTTTATGGAATTCGCTGTACCTATTGTACGTCCTAATATCGCGAAAAAATGGAGTTTTAACAAATAAAGTGTAGTCCAAAATATATTTTTTTTAACTATTACTTTTAACTATTTTTTTTTTTTTACAATTTTTACAACAGTAGTAAGAGTAAGAAACAGCAGCATTTTATTTTAAAAAATAGTTTGCCATTCCAATCTGCCTTCCTCTCTTTTTTCTCAAACAACATTTCTCTATTTCTCATCATAGCGATTAGTTTCTATTACAATATTATCCGCCTATTCATTGTTTATAAAATGGTCATGGTTCTGCAGAATACCCGAAATAGCTTCAAACTAAACGTTAATCTTAGGCTCCGATTTGAATTGCAAGCATGGAGGTGCGTAATATTGGGTCATCATCATTATCTTTTCGGAGTCAAAAACATCTGAAAAAATGGAATCTTCTGATTCCTTTCTAGATATCCCAACACTAAAATAATTCTCTTCACTTGAGCTACTCAGCATAAAAATTTATAAAACGGTAACCCAGATGTATTCAGATTTGAAAAAAAGTAAAAAATGTGTTTCAATTCGTACAATTTCTTAAATTAAGCATTACGATCTTAAAAACAAACTTGTCATTTCTGAGTTTCCCTTCTTTTAAGCGTATAAGACAATTTATTTCTTGAGCACCACTATTTGTTTAAGGAACAATTATACTTGATGTCCGACAAGAAATGCAGAAGAAATTTGCTAAAACTATATCTTAAAAATATAGTGGTGCGAACTGAATATAAAAATAGAATCACGTATTTAAGGCTTAAAAATATTTTCGGGAAAAAAAATGCAAAGTAAATACCAGAAAAAATAGCTAAAGTTAAAAGGCGTCCACCCCGTGAGTGTCACGGGCGCGACGAAATTTGTTCATAGAGTTTTGCACGTGAATGTCTCGGGCGCGACGATTAAGGGGTTAAACTTCTAAAAACCATAAGTGCGCTTCTAAAACTCCTGTAACTTAACATTTAAACTTTTGCCAATGCCTCTTGAATTACAACATATGAATCTGAATTTAATAGGTGTTTAGTGAAATTTTGGAGACAAAAACAAAAATGGAAAAGTATGATGATTATTAATTGCAAAATTATATGAATACATCTTTCTATCCTTTTTGGTGTATGCATTAAATTTATTGACAATAATAGTGTGACTTAATTTACATTCCTTATAAAATTTACTATTATATAACTCATTTTTAACTTTGTCAATTTAAAAAGCTTTCATATAATTGCATAATTTGAAGCCGCATTGTCTACAGGTACTATTACAAAATTGTTATGTAAAAATTGAATGTAATTTATATCTTCTTTACTGAGACTATGATAAACATAATCCTTACTGTTCAAATCACTATTAATAAAAAATTCCTTCCTATGACATTCCTCTTAGTAAAAAATTGTTCAATCATAGATCTGTTGCTTTTTCTGATGAAATTCCTAAAACATGCAAATGTGATATAGATTTCTTAGATTTTATTGATGATTTCCATAAACATGTTATTACTGGAAACTTAAAATTTATACAGAGAAAAATTTGCATGTTATGATGGGATTAGGTACTAAGTTTAGATTAAATAAAACAATTAGTAAGAAAACAGCTATTCAGAATTTTGAGGGGGATTTGAAAAAATTCACTATGCAATTATGATACAAATTTAACACCCCCTTTGAAGCATTTTTTGAATGGGAGTGGCATATATTAAAGGAATTTGATTTTTTTTTTTGTTGTTAATAGTGATTTGAACAGTAAGGATTATGTTTATCATAGTCTCAGTAAAGAAGATATAAATTATATTCAATTTTTACATAACAATTTTGTAATAGTACCTGTGGACAAAGCGGCTTCAAATTATGCAATTATATGAAAGCTTTTTTATATTGACAAACTTAAAAATGAGTTAAATAATAGTAAATTTTATAAGGAATGTAAATTAAGTCACACTGTTATTGTCAATAAATTTAATGCATACACCAAAAAGGCTAGAAAGATGTATTCATATAATTTTGCTGTTAATAATCATCATACTTTTCCATTTTTGTTTTTGACTCCAAAATTTCACAAAACACCTATTAAATCCAGATTCATGTGTTGTAATTCAAAAGGCATTGCTAAAAGTTTAAATGTTAAGTTACAGGAGTTTTTGATGCGCATTTATGGTTTTTTGAAGTTTAAGTATAGAATTACTAGTTATTTTTGGTGTATAGACAATAGTAGTGAGGTTTTAAATAAAATTTTAAAAAAACGCCCATACGCCCACTAATTTGTATACCATTGATTTTGAAAATCATTTTTATAATATACCTATAGATTTACTTTATGATACATTAAAAAATATATTTGATATGTATTGCATTGAGGAGGAGCTTGGAATTAAAAGAGATTTTTTCTTCAGTTTATGTAATTTCTGTTTTCTTAATAATTTTATTACATTCAATAGCTTGCTTTTTTAGCAGGCATAGCTGCCAACCTTCCACCAATCTTCCGTAATGTCTGGATTAATTTATCCCTGATTAACCACATTTTGAACCAGATAATTTATTTCATGAACGCTTATTTATGTAATTCTAGGTTTCTACGTGGAATATATTTAATTTCATTTCTTAAAAAAAATTCTGGTACGAAACGTGTTAAACCAGGGTCAAATTAACGAAAGTATTACGGAAGATTATTTTGAGGTTGGCACATATGGCCAGTTATGTGGCATTGGGATGGGTACTAATTTTTCGAGTTCTGCTGCTAATCTGTTTCTTTTTTATTATGAATATACTATGTTTTAAACAGCAATAAGAGTTTTGCAGTTTTAAGGTATATTGATGATTTAATAATATTCGATGACAAACTTTTGGTTTCGATTAACGATATCTAATCCTCCGAATGATAAACGATATCCTCCATGTTTAAAATTAAATAAGGCTTCTGTTGATAGTTTGCATGTTATTTTTTTGGATTTAGACCTTTTAACTAAAGACAATAATATATTACACTAGATTAATATTAACACAATTATTCTAATTGGTAAATAGATCATATTTAGATGTAAATTTCCAACTGGGCGAAAAATGTCCGAACCAGGATTCGAACCCGGGATCTCCTGGCTGAAGCCGCCAGTGCTCTGCCATCTGAGCTATCCCGGACAATTCTAGTCGAACTGCTGGGTGAAAAAGTTCGACCGGAATCGTCCGGGATAGCTCAGATTGCAGAGCACTGGCGGCTTCAGCCAGGAGATCCCGTGTTCGAATCCTGGTCCGGACATTTTTCGCCCAGTTGGAAATTTACATCTAAAAAATAATATATTAGTTAAACTTTTTGATAAACGGGATATTTTTAATTTTGATACTCAATCAATGCCCCACTGGTTTTCAAATTTAAGTAAAAGGGTATTTATAAACATGATTTTGGGACAAGTTAATAGATTTTATAGAATTTGTAGTAATAGAAAATTTTTGACTTCACAGATTTTTAAATTTAATGCTAATCTTTTTTACAATAATTTATTTCCATATCAGTTTATTTTTCATTATGTAAATCAGCTTGAAAAAAGTCTTTTGAAATGTCAACAACTAAGCGGCCAAACACCGTAATGGATGCCGATGGAACTACTTGAATATATGAAAGGTGTGAATTAAGGTCTTCTTAAGAACGTCTAGATGTTGATGAACTTCAAGTAGGAACTGAGGTGATATGGAATGAAGTCTATGATTATGAAGATAACGGAAAGACAAGCCTGGATGACACTGGTATAACTTGGATTATGGCATTGCTTGCAACTCCTGCTGTTGGAGAGATGTGGAGCGTAGTGGATATTTTAAAGGTAGCAAGTTTTTCAAGTCTTCACGGGTCAAGGTGGGGGTATGGCCTTCTCACATGTTCAAAGTTTTTAATTGCTTAATGATTTAGTTATATAAGAATTTTTATGTATGTTTTATAAGTTAAAATTAGTTCTTTTGATTTTGAATTGGTTGGTTGTTTATGTTTTTAAAGCAGTTTTGTTTCGTTAAGATTTTGAAAGTTTAAGTTTATTTGATGATTTTTACACTTTTGGAGTATGTTGGTTGGCCACATCTTGCGAAACCTGTGAGGATTCAATTTCTATTTTTTGGTACCTGTTTTTTTTTTTACTCCTGCCACTTTCCGAAGAGCAAGGAGTAGTTTGTTTATTGTTTTTTAGTTATAAATATTCATTCAGTTTTATTGTTGTTTTGCACCCTCTTTTTCATGGTTTTCATAAGCCATTTACATTTGATAGAGCTATATATATATATATATATATATATGTGTGTGTGTTATATATACAGTTATATATATATATATATATATATATATATATGCATGTATGTGTGCAGGTCTAGGGTGCAATATGTTATCTATCGCCGACCTTTAATTTCTCAACCGTTGGTCGTAGAGATATAGTTCCAATTACAAAAATGTTTCAAATGAGTTAAATATTCATGTTGTGACGTTATTTAAAGTAAAAAATCAATTTTATAAAAATTACGAAATCTAACTTTTTATATGGTCCCCAGCCCCTATAGTTGTATTTAGTAAAGTTTACACATATCATAACATATATAACACAAAAAGTTTAACATCTGTACTACAAAAAATTGACACAGTTATTAAATTTCAAAGTTTGTGATTTTTGCACATGATTTTGTCTTTCATTGAGGGATCAGTTTAAAGATGAATTAAAGTAATTCGAGATCCAAATCAGGGTGCAATGCCATTTTTACAGCAAAACCACCTTTAGCTGGTTCGCCAAATCGGGGAATCATCAAAGAGGATTATTTAATCTAAAAATTTGAACTAACTTTTATAGGTCGAACAACATTCAAAAATCAAAAAAATTAGAATCGACGACCGGAAAATAAAACATACTCACTAAGGACTAGATAAATGGCAGCAGAATGCAAACGACTAGCCGAGCTATAACGAGCAGGAAAATTGGGATTATATAAATTACAATAATATCGCAGTGCCACACGTTCGGGATAAAACAGGATCCATCTATCAGTAGACATGCTAGTCAGCGCTGAGATTGTGATGGCAAGGTACGCATACATGCAATATTCCGAAATGATGCTTATTTATGGGAATGTCAAAGGACTGCCAGGGAGGCTGTGAGTGTTTATTCAGAAAGTTTCACTAACGATCTACATCCAAAGCATGAATAACTTATGGATTTCACCATCTTAGAGAGACCGGCTCTGTTTCACCACGACCCAGAACAAGTAGACGGGCAAGGTGTAATATTCGAGTGACACCGGAGGAGGTGCTGGCGTGCGTTCCACAGCTGAGCATGGCGGAAATAAGCGAGGCATCTGGTCAGCATGTCTGGCATTTGTTACATGCACATGATGCATATCTATGCCATATGACACTGGTGCAAGCATTGATTATGGGTGACACGAAAGACGATTTGTTTATTCTAATTTCGTGCTCAACACCTTAGAGGAATTCCGTCGTTCCTTTGTGACATTCTGTGAACAGATGAGTCAATGTTTACACGGGGTGGCATTGTAAAGTTGCCCCATGTGCATTACTGGTCTCTGTAAAACCTCCACATCACCTGCCCTGTACGACACGTGTGGTGCGGTATATGGGGGACCCAGATTGTTAGACCCATCTTCTACGATTGGACCTTAACGGGCGATCTTTCGCTGCATCTGCTACAAAATATGGTACGCGACTGGTATGAAGAGCTGTCACTCCGATATGCTTGCCGGGTGTGATTTCAACTTGGATCTCAGTATAAAACATCAAACGTCCGGGCATATCTGGCAACCGAATTCGATCAACAGGATGTGGTGGTCCGGTAGAGTGGTCACCGTGTTCCACGCACTTGTGGCCACCGCACTTGACTCCGTTGGACTACTGCCTCAGAGGTTACATCAAGGCATATGTATAAGGGACTGACGGCACTTCTCTGAGTTATCTGAAGCAGCGCATTATCCTTGATAGTCGTACAGTTTACACACCTGCAGTACTCTAACGTATCCAGGACTCAGTGCTGGAATGCATTCAATTGTCCATTCCCACCAATAGAGAGCACATTGATTAGTATCTCTAGTAGATTCTGGCGTTTGATGCATTCATTTTTTATAGTACACCGTTTTTGTGATAGTATAATAAATTGATATTAATATTTCTGTTTAATTTCAATATTTCATTCTCGCTTTGTATACGACTCCTAAAAGTCAGCTCAAATTTTTAGATGAAATGACACTCTTTGGTGATACCCCGATTTGGCGATACCGGCTAAATGTGGTTTGGCGCAAAAAGGTCATTTCACCCTGATTTTGATATCGAATTACTTTCATTAATCTTTTAACTGATCCCTGAATGAAAAACAAAGTAATGTGCAAAAATCTCAAACTTTGAAATTTAATAACTGTGTCAATTTTTGTAGTACAGATGTCAAACCTTTTGTATTATATCTGTTATGATACGTGTAAACCTTTACTAAATGTAACTGTAGGGACTGGGGGACTATATAAAAAGTTAGTTTTCGTAATTTTTATAAAATTTATTTCTACTTTAAAGAATGCCACAACATTAATATTTACCTCATGTTAAACGTTTTTTTACTGGAACTATATGTCTACGACAAATTAAAGTTCGGCGATAGATGACATATTGCACCATGTATACATCAGTAGTACACTGACTTACGTCTTCTCGACTTACGTCAACCCGAATTTACGTCGTCTGGCTTGGATTTTTTTTTCCTTAATTAAAACGCATTTTAAACTTTTTTGAGACTTTTTGTTCTATGAAGGGAAATTTTCCTGCGACAGTTTCGTGAGAGTGACAAATAAATAAAAAACTCACTAGAAAAAGCTTAGAAAACTCACTCTGCTGTTACAAAGTCCTTCTAAGAGAAAAAAAAGAAAAAAAATGTCTGTTGAAACTTATTGAAAGATCATCTCACATCCTCTAAAACGCATACGGGGCAGCTAGAAGAACAATAAATTGTATGTTAACAATTTATTGATTTATTCCAACTTCTTGTATTGCAACTGCATGTTTTTTGATAATGTTAAATGTATGTTGTAACATAATCTCTAAATACAATAGAATATGTTCATTAAATTTTCGAGAATTTTTACCACTTATCAACTTTTGCTTATCTAACTGTACCTCGACTTACGTCATTTGTTCTTGTATCAAATTGCTGACGTAAGTCGAAGTATCACTGTATATACATATATATATATATATATGTATATATATACATATATATATATATATATATATATATATATATATATATATATATATATATATATATATATATATATATTATTATTAATTTAATGAACAACACTGAGTATTTTAGCTATATTTAATCTAAATGAAAATCTTTGAAATAATTTGTTTCATTGGTAATGTCTAATAACATATTGCAACTGGAACATATACATTTAGTTTTCTTTTTGCAACCCTTTTTTTTTTTTTTTTTTTTTTTCAAAATGCTGATTTTTTTATAACAGCATTTTCATATGTGCTAAAGTATGGGGCTCGAGGGATTTCTAAACATATTTTCACACAACAACTATCATGGACTGTATTTTAAGTCCATTTTCCTTTTCGGTTGAAGGAACATCATTATCAAAAATAAAATTTGACCTAAAAAATATCTTTCTCTAGGCATAGCATTAGAAATGGCTGGCACACATGTACTTCTCTTCCAGAAAATTATCTATGTGGGTAATCCAATGTACTCATAATTAAAAGTCTTCCAGATAAATGTTTAAATTTCTGATATGGTTAATCTCCGGAGATTTCTCAGTCTTAACTTACAAGTTCTCTTTGTACAATCTGCAATAATTAATAAATACATCAACATAGAATACATCATACAACATACAATACATAAATGCAATTTTTTTAAAATAATAGTGTGCTTCAATATTTATGTGTATTTTGTTCTAGCCGTGAAATTTTAGGAGGATCTGGAATGTTTGATTCAAACTTAAAATAAAACATAATTACAATCAATTTCCGTACTGTTTGTGAAATCAATATAGTATTCTTAATTGCAATAATGAAGTTTTTTTTTTGTTTATATTTATGAAGTTCTAATAAAAGACAATGTAGGCCGAAATAATTATCGTATTTTACGTATTAAAAAAAACTTTATATGAAGAATTTACTTCAAAATTCTCTTTCAAATCAAAGCGAGGTTTTGATATTTCACTTTTTCACTTCCATTAATTTGGCTCACTGAATCATCAGCAATATTATTGACTGATTCTTCAGTATCCTCATTTTCAGCTTCAGGAGAATTTTCATAAATTTTATTAACATTAAAAATTTTATCACTAGAATCAATAAAATCAAGATAAAAGTCATACACATCTGCAATTAATTTTAATGTTTCTAATATAGTTAATCTTTTGGCTATAACAAAATACAAAAATATTTAATATTTTCTGTCTCTTTTTACAAAAAGTAAATAAAACATTACAGAGAGATTAAATAAACATCTAATACTTGGAAATCTAGCACATGATTAAGGTAAAGCTAATGCTAAGCCTAACTATAACTTTACTCAAGTCAAACCCAAAATCCATTTTAATGAATGATTTTGAATTCAGCTTTAAAGCGATAAATATATCACAATTATAGTTACAAACTAGTTAGGGTACTACGAAAATATTAAAATTAATGTTTTCAATCTAACATGCGGTTAATAAACAAAATAAGAAATGTTAAATTGGGACTTCCAAAGTAATATATATTGTGATTAGTAAGTTAAACTGAAACATCCATTTTAATGGTCTCAGAACGCTATAATGCTATGGTTTTCATTAAAGTGGCTTTCTTACTCATCCATAAGAAATTCAATAATTGAAAGCCGTCAAGTTTATTTTATTAAATAACATCATATCTGCCTTTCTGTCTACGGGCTAAAACATAAATTAAAAATGAATAGTATATAAGAACTATGAAAATATATGGTACTAGGGGGCTCTGCCCCCTGCAAGCTACGCTCGCCAACCCCCGTTCAGACATCGCAAAATTAAAAAACACGCTAATCTGATGGGTTTTAAAAATATTAGAGAAGACTGAATTATACTGAAAAAAGCTATGCAAATCTCCCTGTAAACGGGTTTCCATTCAATTCCCTTTGATTTCAAAAATTTAAGGGCGAATCAGTTGCTGCTAACACATCCAATGGTTGTTTTCGTTTTTGATTAAAGAGGATCAGTTAAACATTTGAAAAGAAGCTAAAATAAAATAAATTAAGTATACAGAGTCTTTGTCTCCCTGTATTTTAAAACAATCTCTATAAAAACAGCCTAAGTCATGTGACTATCATCAACAGTTCCAAGCGCACCACTTCGCTTTTTATACTCTAGGTGCCATTTTGGTACTTTAATGTTAGCCAGGCACAGGTGATAAGTCGCCAAATATTATTTTATCGCCATCATTTCATCTATATTACAATAGTTCAAGTCAAGAACTGCCATAAACAAATACGGTCTGATCCCTTCGCCGTTCATATGAAAGTTATATATGTCATATACGTCCCATATTGGCGCGACTTTTTAAGACGTCAATTTGAGAAACGCATCAACAGCATAAACAGCAAAATCCGGCTTACCATATCAAGCAAAATAACGATACTTTGGTGCTAGTTATGTGTCCGTTCCGTATATGGCATTGGCGTCAGAAAAAAATCGCGCCAATATGGGACCGTAAATTTTCCATTTTGATTAAAAAATCAATTTTTTTTTTCGAATAAAACTACATTAAAAGTGAAAGTATTATAAGTATTACTTTTTTGTTTTCAACTCGCCAGTTAGCATTTTTTTTTTCGAGTGGTAATATTTGGGCAGATACACGTTTATGTACAGCACACGTTTGGTGTGATTTTTATTTTTTTACGAAAATTTTGCGAAAACCTCGTTTTCAAATACCAGTTACATATGCATTTTCGGTAATCCTTAGATATCCCGTCGACCAAAAATTTATCGCAAAACAATAAGATTAAATGCCAATAATGGTTGATCGTGTATTAATTTATTTGTTCTTTTGTTATTTAAAATAAAAACTATGTCAATTTGTATAATTTGGCGATTTATATAATTTGACGAAATTGGTCGACGGAATAACTAAGTAGTACTGTATTTCTTAATTATTTTCTATTATTTTCTAAAGAAAATATCAAAAAAATAATTAATAATCATAGAACAAAATAATTTATGTAATTTGTAAAAATAAATAAAAGTAAATAAATCTTTAATATCAAATAAACAAATATAGCCGGGTTACCATATCAACCTTTTCTGAAATATAAAAAAAAGTATCTGTTTGATTAGAATTTGAGTTGCCATCATTAGAAAAATGTATATAAAATTAGAAAAAAATTAATATTTCGAAAACTAATTCGAATTTAAAAATTCTAATACCAGTTTTGAAATCTGCGGATCAATATTGATTTTTGGTGTTAATTTCATCGCAAAGTATTCCATATTTTAGGAGAAATCGCCGTGAAACATAATCAGCTGTTTAATCAGTCGTTTCAAAGAGTCGTTTCATAAAGTCGTTTCATTAGGATTTTATATATATAGAATAGATATAAGATTGGTTCTCGTGCAGATGATCCCTTGCAGTTAATAAATGATATGCTCTATACCTCTCCGCGTTCTAAAAGTTATTAAATTGACTCAACTCGAATGATCAGAAGTGATCTGCAAAACGTTAACTGATTTCATTATTATATGTTTGTAAAATACCTAAAAAATAATTCCTATAAAAAAAATAATGTTTAATCTCACAATCACGTAGAAGCAGCAGAAACTAGGTACGATATTCCACAAGGATTAAAAGCAGAAATATTTTCCTACTTTTGAAGAAATCTTAAATTCTGTAATTCACAGGGATATGACAGTGGCAGTAACGGAGAAGTGTAAAGCATCCAACATCGACCATGAATATTAAAAACAACGCTATTGGGAGTCCATTGAAATTACCAAAAAAAAATAAAAAGGCTAAATTTTAGTGTCTGACGTAGTCTAAAGAATAGAAAGCTTAGAAGATGCCCTTTTATGATCACTTTTATATGATCCATTTATTTATGCACGCTGATATCCACTGTGTGAAAATTGCCAAATTACAAATATGACAATATACGTTAATGTGTACGGTTAACTATTTTATGTGATGATTAAGCTCTACGAATCCTACGAAATTAATTAATTATATATTTTATGCTCTGGGAATAAATTGCGAATTTTTGTTGAATTAAATCTCATGACTCATGCAGATTGAAGGTTTTTTTTTTTTTTTTTTTTTTTTTTTTTTTTTTTTTTTTTTTTTTTTTTTTTATGGCTTTTAGAAGGACACACGCTCAATAGTTAAAATAAGCATTCCCGAAATTGTGAAGTTATTTTTCTGCAGATGACGTTTTTGGGCACAAAGTGCAGAAATCTCAAAAGCTTAGAATATATTTTTTTTGTTAGTCTGTAAGAACAGAACCAAAATTTTTCTTTTTACTGTGGAAAAAAAATTAGGTAATTAGACTTGAAATTTTCAAAACTTAGTATTAGCTAAATACAATTGGCATTAAAAATATAAAACGTTTTGAACACAAATTTATTTAGGTTCAGGGCAAGTATTGCAACCTGAAGTATTAAAAGCTGCCAAAATTTTCATTCTAGTTGCGAACTTTACATTGTAATCATGCGCACAAGCTGCCATACTAATATTCTGATAAAAAATGACTGTCCGTTTGAAACCCCTTATTAGTATTAATTCTGCATCTTGTAATTTTTAAAATATATAAAATGAAAGAGCATGCTTATAAATTTCATCCCTTTAAAAATTGTGCTTTAAAATCTTATACAATTTAAGATACTAAGTGTTGAAAGTGGACTTTTTTTATTTATTTCTAATTTTAAAAGTACTAAAACCACTCAAATTTCTAAATATTCATCCGACTTCATCTTTGCATCTTCTTTATTTTTAGCATGATGTTTAAATTATTTTATTATTTATATGTAACTCTGGGGAAAAAAACTAAAAAAAGCCTTAAAAAATATCTTATTTTAAAGAATCAATAATTCGTATCTTATTTTAGAAAGAGAAAATATAATGACATCAGATATTTCACAATTTTGGGAGAAAAAGTTATTTGTGTCCTTTGAGGATTCTAGTGATGTGCTTCGTCTTTCATTTGCTGTGATAAACATTACTATGAAGAATATCTCCCCTCCCCCCAAACAACATATATATATACTAGTTAAAACAGAGATGGAAATCATTTTTTAAGAAAGAATCTGCCGTCTTCTCATTTATCTTCATTTATATAATAACTATAAGGGAGATTAGGGAGGGTTGACCCACTTTTTACAAAATGATTTTTTATTTTTTAAATATTGAACGTAGAATAAAGTTTTATATATCATTTTATTTGTTATAAAATCCGTTTTTAAAATAAAATTGCTACATAAGTGTAATATACACGAAATTTGAAAAATGATCGATTTTAATCATGAGAAAATAATGGGTCAATGCTCCCCACATATGGGAGGCTTGACCCACTATATGGGAGGCTTGATCCACTTTGTTTTCTATTGAAATATTTGTAAAGAGAAATAAAATCAGTTTAAAACAAGTTGGAAATTGCTCGTCAAACGTGGCAAATGAGGTGCGTTCGTACAATAACTAGTTTTATAATTATTTTTTGCACCCCATATTGTACTGAATGTATACTTTTTTGCACTTCATAAAGCGCATAGTCTGATACATCATTAAAATGCACTTCCAATAATTTTTTCCCCTTCCCCGTAATGTAACGGAACACTTTTGACAGTCCCTGTAATTAAACTATACATCCGATTTTCCTAAAATTTGAAATGGCTCGACAAAATTTTGCAACAGTTATATCTTTAAAATTTCAGATCATTCGGAAGGCTCTAATATCATTAAAATGCACTTGCAATAATTTTTCCCATTGGCCGTAATGTAAAGAAAAACTTTTGACTGTCCCTGTAATTAAACTATACATCCGATTTTCCTAAAATTTGAAATGGCTCGACAAAATTTTGCAACAGTTATATCTTTCAAATTTCAGATCATTCGGAAGGCTGTAATATCATTAAAATGCACTTGCAATAATTTTTCCCATTGGCCGTAATGTAAAGAAAAACTTTTGACTGTCCCTGTAATTAAACTATACATCCGATTTTCCTAAAATTTGAAATGGCTCGACAAAATTTTGCAACAGTTATATCTTTAAAATTTCAGATCATTCGGAATGCTGTAATATCATTAAAATGCACTTGCAATAATTTTTCCCATTGGCCGTAATGTAAAGAAAAACTTTTGACTGTCCCTGTAATTAAACTATGCATCCGATTTTCCTAAAATTTGAAATGGCTCGACAAAATTTTGCAACAGTTATATCTTTAAAATTTCAGATCATTCGGAAGGCTGTAATATCATTAAAATGCACTTGCAATAATTTTTCCCATTGGCCGTAATGTAAAGAAAAAATTTTGACTATCCCTGTAATTAAACTATACATCCGATTTTCATAAAATTTGAAATGGCTCGACAAAATTTTGCAACAATCATATATTTGAAATTTCAGACCATTCGGTTGGGTAGTTTTTGCTCTGTTACATGCGGACAGACGGACGGACGGACTGAACGACGACTATAGGTGCTACGTATTTATATAATTACGAACGCACCTAAAAAGCAAAATAACTTTATGCTGCATGCTTTAATTATTATAAAAAATATTTTTGAGAATATCATGCTTAAACAAACCTGTTTAAACGGAATCGCAAGTCAGAGAAGGACATTTTTGTTTTAAGCAGAATTTTGCCTGAGCAGGTATAATTGTACAGTAGGGAAAATGAAATTTTAACATTTAAGACAGTATTCCGTTAGAGACAGGTTCCGTTTTCATAGGATTTCACGTATTATTATGTCCAGATTTAATAGCCTCTCTCACGCTTTTTTTTATATCTTCTTTTCCTACTTTTTGTGACATTAGACCTGACAACTCTAATTGTCGCATAGTTTGACTTCATCTCACTGTATTCAGGCTGGTGTACTTTGTCTACATACCTTCCAAAAGATTTTCGACCAATGTTATGTTCTTTTGCAGCCGCATGTGCACTTAACTGATCATTATCTTCTTTATCCCTTTCAGTGGCAAAGTACTTTCAGTACTAAAATGTTGAAATAAATGAATTTACGAACAAATTTATTTGGAAATAAGAAAAAGGGTATATTTTCCATACGTATTAAACGGAAAAGATTTTAGCAAATTTCTGGAGCCATTGTGGCGTTTCGGAAATAAAATTAAGTGGTTTTAAAAGCATACCAATGCCCCTGAAAGTGTTAAGACTGCTGCTTGCATACTTTCTAGTCCTTTCTAGTCTTTTACACTGTTTGTATTTTCCTATTGTAGTAATATTTAAATGGAAAAAGTTCCTATCAACTTTCCCATTTATATTTAATTAAATTTTTTCTTGCAGTGGATACTATTGCAATTTTTGACATATTTCTTTAATCTAAACATTTTCTTTTCCTAAACCCTATTTTACCGTGGCTTTACAGAATAAATTTACATTATTTTATCAACTTTCCCATTCATATTTAATTAAATTTTTTCTTGCAGTGGATACTATTGCAATTTTTCACATATTTTTTTAATCTAAACATTTTCTTTTCCAACACCCTATTTTACCGTGGCTTTACAGAATAAATTTACATTATTTTTTATATATAATCATTAACATTTCATTATGCATAGTGTATAATAAAAAAGATTTCATCTGGTCAACCCTCCCTCACTTTGACTGGGTCAACCCTCCCTCACATTGACTGGGTCAAGCCTCCCCACATAGTCCTTTTCTAAAGAATAGCACATTGTTATGTTAAGCCTAACTTACTGTACAATCTTTATGCCTGGAATGAAAACTCGATATTTCTGCATTACTTAAAACCTACCTACTTAAATTTCTATGATATATTTTATCTGAAAAAAAAAGCTTACAAAATATTTAAAAAAAAAACAAAACTTTTACGTTGAAAACGTTTCACAATTGATTTTTTCTACACCTATTTCGATTATCTGTATGAAACAAAGCTGTTTGAGCATTCCAGTAACTTTGGTTGACACCTAATGATAAAACGCTGAAATTCTTTTAAATATGAAAAATGATGGGTGGGTCAAGCCTCCCGTATGGTCAACCCTCCCTTGTCTCCCCTACATCTTATACCGCTGCAAAAAGTAAAGTATTTGTATTTTACACATTGAAAAATACTAAATAAAAAAAAATAATAAAACATTATAAGAAACGGGTAATAAAACTTTGATATTTTTATTCAGAAATCCATGGAAATAATTAGTGAGGTGCGGATCTTGCTCATTATGCATATTCTCAGTGTACAGTCGTGGAAAAAAAAAGTAAACACCCCCTACTAACTCCTCAACAAATCATCATAGAAGAAAGTTACTGGTACCGAATGATTGGAAATAAAGTGTACTTTTAAATGATGTATATAAAATTTTCTTAGGGGGTCATCTACATATTAAAACGAATCCTAACTTCATTTTTTCAATGGCAATACCCAATTTTAACGAGGTATTTCAAATCTTCGGTTCAAACTATGCCTAGACAACAAATTTCAAGTCATTTGAATGATAAGTTTTTGAATTATAAACATTCAAAATTTAGTGCTTCTAATGTTAAATTATATTTTCATATTTTTATTTATATCTCCAGAAATTATGCTCCTAATGTGCTAATTTTTTTTTTTTTTGTGTGGGTTTAATACTAATATACCCAAACATAAATATGCTGAATTTGCAATTTTTATAATTTTATGATATGAATTATGAATTATGAAATTAATATTCGAAAAAATTATGAATTGCAACCTACAATTTTTTTGATGGATTTAGATTTATTAAGTCCTGCTTTATGGAAATTCAAAAAATTCACATTTTTCTTCCAAGTAGTTTTCAAATTACGCTTAAAAAAAGGCAAAATGATGGTTTAAGGAACCGTCTATGATAGAAGTGAGTAGACATTTGAAATTTATTCTGCCGTACTGTAATCTCTACACGCTTCATTGACTCCTTGAGTGGCGCTTAAGGTGCCTTGATCAAGGAAGCGGCTCTCCTAGTTTACAATCCAGTACGGAACTTCAATTTGGATACAGCCCTTAAAATACGCTCGTTTTAAAATAATTAATTTCTCGGAAACTTATGGTACGAATTGCATAAAAATTCGTTTCTAGGCTAATTGAAGAGTGTAGAGTTCATTTATGCTGTCAGAATTGGGTACTGCTATTGAAAAAAACAAAGTTATCGTTCGTTTTAATATGCAGATGGCCCCTTAAACAAATTTTATATACATCATTTAAAAGTAGACTTTATTTCCAATCGTTCGGTACCAGTAACTTTCTTCTACGATAATTTGTTGAGGAGTTAGTAGGGGGTGTTTACTTTTTTTTTTCCACAACTGTACATGTATCAGTTTTTTTTTTTTTTTTTTTGTAAATACTATACAAAAATGCTTCCAGATTTCAATGAGAACGACTTAGAGAAAAATTAATTATAACTCCCTTTTTTATACAAATTTGGCTAAATTTCAATTTTAATTTAGAGTTTTGTATAAACGAGTGTGGTGACATAAATACAAGGCACATGCTTAGATTGGATATATTTGTTGAAATTGTGGCAAAGAAAACTAAAGAAATTCGCGATACTCGATGGAACAAAATTGGCATCGAGAAAATTTACTTATGGTTGTATTTTTTAATAAATCATTATGATTCAATTAAAACGAGGTATGCTTTGTTATTTCATAGGATAACCATTCTACTTTCCATAAGTAGAGGATACAATCTTTAAAAAGGGACTCATCACTTCAAATAAGAAACGCCATTCTATACTTTAATACAAAGTAATGTTTAATGAATATCTGTACTATAAGACATATTATTTACATGATTACTTTACATATTTACAGTACCAAAACTCAGAAGAAATCCGTTGAAAACATTTTATCATTTTTCCTTCTCTCAAAACAATCTCCGGGGAAAAAAAAAAAAAACAAGACGGCTTTCATATCTAACACCTCTACATTCTCTCTTCCGTAAAAGCTAATCCGCAATGAATTATGGGAAAACTTATTTGACAGCCCACTAAACTGTCGTGTGCTGCCATCTAGCGTATCGGTATTTAAATATTTGTTACATCCTTTCCCTCTGGTTCCTTAGACGTCTCGAAAAGGGACAAGGAACCTTTTTCTTTGGCCTACCACGTTTCCTGAGTGGAATAACTGGTTGGTCGGTAACATTGTTACAAAGTTTTAGGGCAGATGTATGGTAAGTTCCTAAGGGAACTTCGGAAGCTTGTAAACTGGCAACTTCATAGCAAGAAGGCGAGCGCTATGCGAGCACTACATAGAGTCCGTCACGTCGGGGACTGAATTTGGCGGTTCGTTTCTGACCAGCCTTGCTAACGGGATGGAGTTCTACCCATACACGATCACCAGGAGAATACTGAGGTCCTTGTCTGCGGCTTCTGTCCGCATACTGTTTTCTTTTGTCTTGTCGTTGTTCGACCAAGTCTTTCACTTGCTTAGTAAAGTTAGCAAATTTCTTTAGGTAAGGAGTTATCTCTGGCACAAAGTTATTATTGTTAATGACTGGTCTGATATCATGGCGAATGTCATCAATTGTGCGAGGTTCGCGACCAAACTGTAGAAAAGCAGCCGTTTGCCCTGTCGTGTCACATTTGGCTGTGTTCATAGCAAACCTGATTGTAGGCAACTTTTCTGCTCATGTAGAGTGTTCGTTTCCAACGAGAATAGCTAAACGAGGTTTGAGATGACGGTTTTTTCGTTCAACCTGATTTGCTTGTGGATGATACACTGGAATTAAGGATTGTTTCACATCCAGAAGATAACACAGTTGATTTATACTTCACTGACAAATTGAGGACCGTTGTCACTAATTATTTTTCTAGGAAGACCGTACCTCAGGAAAACTTCTTCTAGAAGAGTTACAGCGAATTCTTTGGCTGTGGCAACATTCAGTGCAAAAAGTTCTACCAATTTTGTAGAGCAATCTTCCACTATGAAAATCCATTTCTTACCGCCAGTGGTTTCAGGTAAGGGTCCAAACAAGTCAATGGCAAGGGTTTCGAACCGTTGACAGTAAATAGGTGTCTGTAAGAGGCCTGCAGGTTTTATGTTACTAGCTTTGTAACGAAAGCAATCTGCACAGTTATTGATATAGTTGGTTATGAAAGTTCTCATACCGGTCCAATAGTATCGTTTGGATATTCAGTGGTATGTCCTTTCAGCTCCATAATGTCCGGCTTTTGGTGAATCATGATGACTTTTTAAAATCTCATTTCGTTCTTGTACAGGAACGACTAGTTGTGCTTCTTCAGAATCGGAATCTCGAGAATAGCGATACAAGACTCCTTGGTTTAAAAGATATCCTCGCTCAGTCCAATTTGCATAGTCTGTGCTTTTTTCATCGGACTCGAAAGCTTCAAGTATTTTTCTTAAATCATAATATTTTAACTGTTCTTCTCAAATATTTATTGGAGATCTTTTGGGTATCTCAATGGAGACTGTACAGATTTCACAGGAGGGTTCCTCATGACTGTAATTTGGACGAAACAACATGTCAGCCATAACATTCATTTTACCAGGAATGTATTCAAGCTTCAGGCTGTAAGATTGGATTTGCAGAGCCCATCGAGCCAATCTGCCGAATGGCGACTTAAACTCATCAACCATTTCAGTGGTTGGTGATCGGAGGAAACAGTTACCTCTTGTCCTTCTAAGTATCCACGAAATTTGTTTAAGGCCCAAACAACTGCAAGCAACACAACGTTCTGTTGTGGAGTAATTTCTTTCAGCAGCATTCAACAAACGACTTGCATATTCAATTGGGTGTTCTTCCTCTTTGTGTCCTTGAAGAAGTACCGCACCAAGGGCATAACCACTGGCATCTGTTCGTAAGATGTATGGCTTTGTGCCATCATTCTGTTTCAATACAAGAGGACTTGTCAATAACTGCTTCAGTGTTTCGAAAGCAGTTTGTTTTTCCTTTTCCCACTTCCAGGAGGCATTCTTCTTGGTCAGGTTACTCAATGGCCTAGCAATGTCCGAGAAATTGGGAATGAACCGTCGGTACCAAGAGCAAGATTGCAAAAATGATTGAACTTGCTTGACAGTTCGAGGAGCAGGCATCATTTGAATTACTGCAGTTTTACCGGGATCAACTTCAATTCTGGACTTTGTAATCCAATGTCCTAAATATTTTACACGAGAACAGGCAAAATTACACTTTTCTCGATTTGAACGGAGTTTGAATTCCAAGAGTCTGTCAAAAACTGCCGTCAAATCTGCTAAATGTTTTTTCAAAAGTCTCTGATAAAACAATTATATCGTGTAGATAGGAAAGCATTAGAATGTCCTGTAGACCACTTCGAAAGCGATCGATTAACCTCTGGAAACTGGCTGGAGCATTGGTCGACCCGAATGGCATTCTCAAAAAGCGGAAGGTACCAAAAGGACAAATAAAACAGTTTTGTCCCTATCTGGTGCATAAACATTTACCTGATGGTAACCAAACTTTAAATCAATCGTTGACATGTAAGCGGTATGCTTAGCTTCATGCAATAAGTCGTCTATCCGAGGCAGGGGATAAGAGTCCAACTGAGTGATGGCATTCAACTTCCGGTAGTCAATACAGAGATGTACTGTACCATCTGGTTTTGGGATCAAAACAACAGGAGCTGCGAAAGGTGATTCGCACTCTTCAATAATTCCTTTCTGTAAAAGGTTATTTAATTCTACTTTTAGAACATCCTTTTTTGCAGGAGTCATGCGGTAAGGTGGTACCGACACAGTACGGTGATTTCCGGTGTTTATGTGATGCTCAACAAACGGAGTGGCTTCTCCCCCTGGCTGAAAGATGGTTTCATAATTTTTCAGCAAATAATTTAACTGTGACTTCTGAGTGGGAGTCAGCTCTTTTCCTTCATTTTCACGCAAGGTACTTGCGTTTAAAACGATGTCATCAGCAGAACTTTCAAGAGGCTTTGTAACAGGATCTACAAAACCATACTTTATATGAGGCATATCGCCAACGTACCAACGTTTGTTTTTAACATCTGGTACAAAACCTGACTTGTCAAGAAAGTCTCTTCCTAAGAGAGTTCTGTTTCCTTTAGATTCAGGTAAGACAATAAAATCCGTACGAAATTTTCTTCCTTCAATTTCTACAGTTACAGTCGTGGTCAAACTGTCTTCTTTTGACCACTGGCCGTTTGCTAAGGACATGTTCAAAGAGGTCTTCTGAAACGTGGCACCTTGTTCTTTTAACACATAATACAATGATTCACTAGCCAGGCTGTGACTAGATCCGGTATCTACGCAGGCTTTGCCATAGACCCCATTAATGTACAGGTTTATTGTGGTTAAAGGTGTGGTTGTGGTTGAGCTTGTGTATATTTGGATTTGCTCGAAATGAGAAGATTGAGTTTTTATCACAGGATTGCATGTAGGGCACTTAGCACGAATAAATCCCGGAGCACCACAACCATAACATTTTAAGGTTGGGCGATCTTCAATCAGTGGTGAGGGATTCACCTTTCCGTTGTCTGACAGGGTTGTCTTCTTTGAGTAGAAGGTTTCATTCGGAAACTTCCTATTAGAAGAGCTCGAGGGTACGGTCTCTGTCTGTTTTGACCAGTTTTTATTTTTCTGGTTTTTCCACTTCTTTGGATTTTACAGGGTTTTCTCTTAGGACAGTAAGAGTAAGCATCTAGCTTGTCTACTAATGCATTTGGATCATTTAAATCAGTCCAAACGTCTAAGAAATGTTCTCTATGTTGTGGGGAGCATATTCTCTTTAATTTGTCCGATAAAATAAGATTTTTCAAATCTTCGAATGAAGTTATGTTGAGCTCAGATAGCCAACCTTCAAAGTAGGTTCTAAGCTCGAAAAAATAATCTTTCCAAGTACTTTCTGGAATTTTCTTGTGCTGAACGAACAGGATTCTAAATTTTTCTGCGGTCAATTTGATTCGTTTCAACAACATCCCCTTGATGTGTTGGTAGTCCTGGGCCTTTTCTTCCGGTTCATTAGCAATGAGTCTAGCAATGAGTCTAGCAATGAGTCTAGCAATATCACTAGCTAAAGCACTTATGAGGTACGTAACCCATTTTCTTCTGGTACCCTTAGGACCTTTAACTGTCGCTCACACAGCACTAAGAAGATGTTCATATCATCTTCGTTTGGGCGAAAACGGGGAATCAATTTTTGTAGGTCGATTCGCGGTTTTTCGTAAGTGCAGCTATTATTTTCTAACTCCGAGTTAGATGCCGAAGTCGGATGGGTAAGGCGTAATTTTTCGAGTTCGAAAGCCCGTTCGCGCTGTAAATTTTCTTGTTCGATTTTACGTTGTTCTTGTTCGATTTTACGTTGATTTTCTAAATCTAAGCTCTCTTGTTCAGTTTTCCTATTCTCGACTATAGTTATAAGTAAGTTTTTAGTATAATCTTCCTCGTAATCAGCGCGCTTCGTAATTAAATTACGTAAATCGACCATTTTCATTTCTTCGGTGGCAGTTAAGCCTAACTCATCGCAAAGGACGCGTAGATCCTCTTTTTTGCCCTTCCCAAAAAATGCCATTTTGTTTAAATTCAACAAAACTAACAACTAAAATAAAATTTTGATTTTAAAAATTCCACTTCAAGAACTAGAATTTGAATTTAAAATGTCAAGCAAAAATTTTCATGAACAAGAATTTCAAGTTAAAAATTTCAATTTCAAGAACAAAATTTTAGATCTTTCTACGCAAACCTATCCTTACACTCAAGGAATACTTCTTTACAGAAATCATAACACACTAAAAAATATTTATATATTCAAAATACAATATAAATATAAATGACTTCAATTTATCGTTACGTATTACGATATTACTATACTTTTAAGAAAACACAAAAAATTTTTATAATTTCAATGTTAACTCCCAAAATAAAACAAAAGTAAATTATTATTGCACAGTTCTTAACTTTCAATTTCTTTTAAGAAAAGAAAAGAAATAAAATAATATTACGTTAAGCAAGAATTTTTAAAAACTTTCTTCTCAAAAGCACCCTTTCTATTTTTGTTCTAAGAACACAATTATTCAAAATTAATTAAAATTACTTTACTAGCAAAATAATTCAAAATTGTTCTCAAAAGAACACAATTTACTTCTGTTCCGGGAAACAAAATTCCTCTCTCTTTTTTTTTTTTTTTTTTTTTTTTTTTTTTTTTTTTTTTTTTTACCTTTTAAAACCAATTCAAATTAACCTATAACAAAACTTATTCTTAAAAAAGCTCTGTTCAGAACTTAATTTCATAACTTAATAAATCAACGTTATTCAAAATGAAACTCAACTTAGTAAGAATGAAAAGAAAAAAAAAATATTTATTCTATCGTAAATATCTGTCAAACGATACCATTTTAATAAAATACAGCTTATTAAATTCAAAACGAAAAAGTTTTCTCAAATTAGAACGCAAATATAATTTTCACATCAGTAAGCAAAATATATCTTAACAGAACAAACTTTGTTCTTAAACCACCCTTAATCTAAACTGATCAAAGATTTTTGCTTTCAAAATTTAATTCTTACAGAAAACTTTTACGTTATGTAAGATTTATAACTTCAGAACATTTATACCTCGTCTGTATGTCATGACGAAACAGGCACAAATTATTTTCTTTAAGAGAAAATTATATACTTGCAAATACTATCTTAAACAATTTTAATATCAAAAAGTTTACTAAAATAAAATTACAACCTTATCTTCTTATTACTGATGTACGCATCCATATTTTTATCTTGAAGAACTAAAATACACTTTCTGCAGCAAAGTCGACATTCGGTTAGCAAAGTATGAGAACACTTTCACCCCACTATTTGAGGCATACATGAAGCTCATGTAGAACAACAATCGTTATTTTTCTTCAAGACTATTGAGAACACACGGCATATTTTAATTTGCCTTAGCTTGTATCACAGAAGCGACGTTAGTTGCAACACATGATAAAATACTTCGATAAAGCACCATCTTCTTTCGAAGGATACATTTCATTTTGAAATAGCTGAGAACAAACGATGATAAAATACTTCCGGGGCATTCCACGTCAAATCAGGCAGTAAAATATCAATATGTAACCCACCATCACAGATTTTAATGAAACTGCGTGTGTTTGTTCTTACTATTAAGATATGATCACCAGTAATTTTTTTTGCTCCTTTGTGAAATAGTTTCTGAGAAAAAAATTGTCAAAATTTTGAAAAACTGCCGTCAGTTGGCATTCTTGATAGCTCGGTTTTCAAATGTAGCATGTCATATATATAATCATATTTCAATATCTACTCTGCAAATCATCTTCAAATAATTTATGCACAATATTTAGGATACGCAGCTTATGAAAAAAATATATTGTTACGCTTATAACATTTTAAGTGTGTCTAAAAAAATATTTAAACTTTGAAGTCGTGAATTTTTTATGAAAAATAATGCATTAACAAAAAAAGCATTATCAACAAAAGGCGGTATTTTTATTAAATTTATTTTTTATGGGAGATATACTTAAAGGTGTCCTTTACCTGATTCTGAAATAAAAATAGTGGGATTTTGGGTGTTTTTGGTAGTATTTCCTATTTAAAAATATTTTGAGGTGCATTTCATATCAAATCAAGCAGAGTCATTCCATGTCAGTTCCCCTAAGCCATTTAATCACTGTCACAAATTTCAATGAAATTGGGTTTGTTTATAGCTTATTTTAAGACGTAATCACCTTTAATTTTCTTGATCCTAAGTAAAATATTTTTTAAGATAAAAAATATCAAATTTTGAAAAATTGTTTTAAATTTTTTTAATGACAGTTCGATATTCAAAGACTGCATTAAAAAAAAAAAAAAAAAAAGTCATTTCAATATAAAATCACTAAATAGGTTTCAAATAATGTATATGTGACAAATAATGTAGGCTGATTATTATTTCTTGTTTTTTATCATGTTTAAACACTAAGAGTGTCTTTTATCTTATGAATTTTTAAAATCAAGAATTTTGTCAAAAATAATGTGTTAATCAAAAATTTATTATTAACCGAAGGCAGGGTGTTATTGCTTTTTTTAATTGTACGTAAAAATATCTTTTAAATGGTTATAAAATAAAAATAGTGAACATATGAGAAAAAATTATCAAAATTTTGGAAAAATGCCACGAGTTGCCATTAATGATTGTTCAATTTTCAAAGGCCTCATTTTATATATAAAATCATATTTCAATAACTAATAAATCTTCTTCAAATAATTTAAGCAAGGTAAATAAAGTATGTAGATTATGAAAAAAATATTGCTGTAATGTTAAAAAATATTTAAATGTGTCTAAAAAATTGTATAATCTTCGAAATCAAAAATATTTTACAAAAAATAATGAAATTATTAAAAAATCTTTATCAATCAGAGGCGGAGTTTCTATGACTATTTTTTTAATTTTAAATTGTACATAATATTACATTATAACTGGATCTGAAATAAAAATAGTGGGATTTTGGTTGGTTTTAGTAGTATTTAAATTATATTTAAAATTATCAATATTTTCAAATGTAAAACCTATCCAATGTATCATCCCTGGAAATATTTTTATTTATACATTTATTTTATTTTTCAAATTATATTTTATGTTCGTTTCTTAAGGAAAAAAAATAAACAATATTGTTTTTTAGTAAAACTTCTAGCGCGAAGAGCAATTATCCCTTTCCAAAAAAGAGAAAAATCACTAGCTCCTCACCGCCCAATAGAAATTTTCAAAATGACAGTCCTAATCTTTAAACTCATATTTGGCTGTTAATATTGAAAATTTAGCATTGAGCTGCTAATATTGAAAAAAAAATACCAAATTTCACTCATTTGAAGAAAATTTTGACGTATTGTGCTTTAAATATATGCAAAAAATGCATAATCCATTATATTTATATCTTTCAAATAACTATATCTAAAAAAATATTTAAAACTTAATGAGTTGCACTTTTGTAACATTATTCAGTTTCTAATGATATGTACCGTAATTTCGGATGTATAGCCCGCAGATCAAACAATTCAGTTTGGACCCAGAAATTTTATTCAGTATTTGAAGACCAATATTTACTGTGATCTAAAAAGTTACATTTTATTTTAAAAAATTTCTGGGTCGAAACACGATTGTTTGATCCGCGGGCTATACACCGGAAATTACGGTAATTTGATTTATTTCATCACAATATTGCTGAAAGATGGATTTTCAACATATATATGTGTGTATATATATCCCTGTTCTCAAACAAATTATTTAAAAATTATTCATTTATGTTTAATAAAGCCTATATATATTGTTTATACACTTATAGAAAATACATATAGTAAATTTTATGATATTATGTCAATAATGTCTAAAAGTAAAGAACTTATCTAATAGTATGTAACGAAAAATTTAACATCTGGTGCAATGACAACAAAATTTTATAATTGTTTTACTTAATTTGGATGAATGAAAAAAGCTTACATGTTTATATTTTATTGAAGTACAGGTGAAAATGTCACAAAGACATTCCTACCTCAACAACCACTGAGTATGTCACATTCACACTACAGATGATTTTTTTTTTCTTTTTGATCTTTCGGGTTTGATTTCAGATGGTAATGAATTAATTAGTTTTGTTAGAAGTGTCACTGCAGTCAGCGTATTAGGCTCACTATTTTTTTTTATATAATTTGTTTTGATTGACTCGATGAACAACAATATTTAAAGGGACCATTTCATGACTTTTCAATTAAAAGCTGATTTGTAAATTCATCATGTTGTTTAGTTATTATTATCGTCTTAAGATAATAAGTTGATATTAAAATTTTTAAATGCAGTTTATTTATTATTTGAACAGTTGAAAGTATTTTTCAATAAGAGTGGGCTGTTGATTTTAAGTCGGCTGTTGAGCAATGTAGTGATGGTAAAGGAACTGATACTATTTAATTTAATTTTTATTGCTATAAATAATATTTGTTATTTTATTATTATATGTATTATATTTAAGCAACAGTAGAAATACACGATATCGTAGTCATTTTAGTACATCTTAGCATGAAAAGCTTCAATATTTATCATTAAACATTCACATTTTATGAAAATTTTGTTAAAATTGCTCATATTTTCACTATTTTTATAACTATTGAAAAGATATTTTTACGTACAATTAAAAAAGTAATAACAGCCTGCCTTTGGTTAATAATAAATTTTTGATTAACACATTATTTTTCACAAAATTCTTGATTTTAAGAATTCACAAGATGAAACACACTCTTAGCATTTAAACATGACAAACAACAATAAATAATAATCTGCCTACATTATTTGTCACATATACATTATTTGAAACTTATTTAGTGATTTTATATTGAAATGACTTTTTTTTTATGCAGTCTTTGAATATAGATCTGTCATTAAAAACATTTTAAAAAAAATTTCAAAATTTAGATATTTTTTTATCTTAAAAAATATTTTACTTGTAATCACCTTTAATTTCCTTGATCCTGTCTTAAAATGAGCTATAAACATACCCAGTTTCATTGAAATTTGTGACAGTGAATTAAATGTCTTAGGCGAACTGACATGGAATGACTCTGCTTGATTTGATTTGAAATACGCCTCAAAATATTTTTAAATATGAAATACTACTAAAAACACCCAAAATCCCACTACTTTTATTTCAGAATCAGGTAAAGGACACCTTTAAGTATATCCCCCACAAAAAATAAATTTAATAAAAATACCGCCTTTTGTTAATAATGCTATTTTAGTTAATGCATTATTTTTCATAAAAAAATCACGACTTCAAAGATTAAACATTTTTTTAGACACACTTAAAATGTTATATAAGCGTAACAGTATTTTTTTTCATAAAATACGTACCCTATATATTATGCATAAATTATTTGAAGATGATTTGTGGAATAGATATTGAAATATGATCATATTTTTGTCATACTACATTTGAAAATCGAGCAGTCAAGAATGCCAACTGATGGCAGTTTTTCAAAATTTTGACAATTTTTTTTCTCAGAAACTATTTGACCAAGGAGTAAAAAAAAATACCGGGAATCATATCTTAACAAAAGGAACAAACACACGCAGTTTCATCAAAATCTGTGATGGTGGGTTACATGCCTGCCTGAACTGACATGGAATGACCCTTCCATAAAGCACCATCTTTCTTTACTCGGTTGGTCGTAGATTCAGGGCCCAAAGTTGGGTAGCCATTTATAACCATTCTACTTTACATAAGTAGAGGCTACAATCTTTAAAAAGGGACTCATCACTTCAAATAAGAAACGCCACTTTAGTACAAAGCAATGTTTAATGAATATCTGTACTATAAGATATATTATTTACATGATTACTTTACATATTTACAGTACCAAAACTCAGAAGAAATCCGTTGAAAACATTTTATCATTTTTCCTTCTCTCAAAACAATCTCCGGGAAAAAAAAAACAAGACGGCTTTTATATCTAACACCTCTACATTCTCTCTTCCGTTACAGCTAATCCGCAATGAAATATGGGAAAACTTATTTGGAAGCCCGCTAAACTGTCGTGTGCTGCCATCTAGCGTTTCGGTATTTAAATATTTGTTACAATAGAACATTACCAAAGTTTTTAAATTAGCATTTAATAAATTTTAATTTTCTTGAAATGTTAGGTGATATTGTATTTAATTTACAGAATTGAAGTACTTTCTTTAGCCAGATGACAAACACATTTAATAACATTGCGGAAATCATCTATAAACAAACAACATAGGAAAGTAAGCAATAATAAATCAATAATTTTTTTTAATTAACTTTTTACAATAATTGAATTTACCAGAAATAATCGTACTTAGGTTCTTATAAAATACAATTATGAACCGCTAGAATATTTTTCAGAAAAGTGATTAATTCTATATAGTTCGTTTTTCAGTTCGTTAATTATAGTTCGTTTACAGGGGCTATCAAAACCATTCTTAGCAATGTGGTTTATGGGAAAAATTGTTTAAGATATATTGTGATAATGTTCCATTTTTTAAAACATATTGATAATAATATGCGTCACTGCGGATCACTACATAATTCTTACTGTAGACGTTGGTGTGCTTAGCATTTATCTTTCCTTCATAGGGTCAAACAAAGAAATCCGGTTACAGTACTGTGTATGAGCTATAATTGCTGTGTTTTCAATTGTGGTATGAATTTTAAAAAATAATTATTTTTTAGCATGTATTACTTTTTGCGTATAAATTCTATTGATCATATATAGGGTAGCACAAATAAAATAAATTCCTTTTATTGCAGGACGTTGCTGAATAAGAATTTTATTTTCAACTGTTTTATACGTTTCCTTAATTGGACTAATTTTAGTATATTGTTTAGTATTTGTACAAATCTATAGATCATATACAGGGCTTCGCAAAATAACGTTAATACTTTTCAAACTATACACGGTAATTAAAAAATGTGGATTTCAAATCATGTTATTCGTTTCTTAAATTGTTTAATCTCAATGTCTTGGGAAGTTTTACATAATATGTGCTTGAAGCATGATTTTTGTCTTGTTTAGGTCTTATTGGGGCACTTTTATAGTACGGCGAACTGCGGAAAAAAAAGTTCAGGGTTTCCTAGAAACGATTGTACTTGTATTTTAGTGCAGCTATTTATTCATTCGTTTATCCATTTTTATTTCTACCATCAAAATAATAAAGCGTTTTTTTCAAATTTATTGAAATTTCAATTACTCGCTTTATTTTATTAAATACACATGTTTGACTATATAAAATTTATAGAGGAGAAGATGTAAAAACGGGCTCAGGTGTAAATATGGGGACCTCTCCGGAAGTGGCCATTGGTGGTGCTGAAGACTGGCGGCCAGGATTGTACATGATGACACTTGTTAATATAAGATAATAGAGAGCATTTAGAATCATTTTTTAAAATAGTATTACCGCAGCGTGAGTTATTGTGCGAACTGGTGTTTGTTCGGGACTGCAAACTTTTGACAGGTATCTGAAATAGTCTTCTTTCCATGTCCTTGTAGTTAGTTTAAAATAATTCCAGAGTAATATGTGGAAAGCGAAGGCCCTAAGCTACTTTTAGAAGAACGCCTTTAGTCATACACGTCTTCAGGTTACATGTGAAATTGGCCATCTTTTTTAGTTGGGGTTGGTGTAAATATGGTCACCTTTCTTGGTCTAAATATGCGGCCTTTCTTTTCCAAATTACCTTGTTAATTTATGAAGCTGCTGACTCACTGATGTGTTCCCCAGGAACTTTAAATGTAGTTTCTTCGGTAGACATATCTCCTGTTCCCAACATGAAGAAGAGAACCACTACTGGTGGACGCAAAGCGGCAAGGTTCAGCATCATCACTGAATCACCATGCACCGATGAGTTGACCGTCGCTTCACAGAAGTGCTCTCGATAAGGCATCCTTCAGTTTTCCCGGAATAAGAGACTGGTTAGCAAAGGTGGGATGACCAATAGCCTTAAAAAATCGACCCACGAAATGATACGATTTATCCTCGGACTCATCACTGTCCCTCCCTTAGTGGACAGTGACGATGATATGAACCTGAATATCAACGATGGTACTAAACCAGTCTCGAGTGATGCAACTTGCAAATTTTGTGATGGAAAGTTCTGTGAAGGCACTCGCAGAGAAGTGTGGGTTAAGTGTGCTATGTGCCAAATGTAGGCACACTTTGATTGTGCCGGGCTGAAAGAGACTTATGTTTTCGATTTCTGAAAATATTTTTTTCTGCAATAAGTGAATTCTCTACCATTTTGTATTGTTTTATACTGTTTTAAAACATTTTAAACTAGTTTTTTTTATCTTTTTTGGAGAGGACCTATATTTGCACCCCATTGTTTCTGGTGCTTTTTTCTAAGAATTTTGTAAATCTTTGTTTTTTAATTGAAACAACTGATATTAATCATTATTTTATATCCTCTCATTTAGTAAACTTGTTATAGTTGCTACAGAAGGTCAAAATTCTATACATTTTTAAAATGAAAATCACTTTAAATCAAGAACAAAAGGGGTGCCCATATTTACACCTTTTCCTCTACTTTATAAAATTTATGATTTCCTTAACAGACGAGAAGGAAATAAAAGGAATTGAAATAAAAGCAGAAAAAACATTTTAATTATATCTTCATTCACAAGTCAATTTTATATTTTTTATTGTTCAACCCTTTTGTGAATGAATGTAATTGACTTAAAAAATTCATTGGATTCAAGTAAATTGCTGACACAATTTGTGAGAGTTAAATTGTTACTTAGATCCTTCCATCCTTTTATTAGTTAAATATATAGAAATAATTTATTCTTCGTTCAATATTTTTGTTGTTGTTTCATGAAAGTATTTTATGCTTTAGAACAAATATTTTTTTTTTTAAATTCTTTCCCAAAACTAACATAAATATTACTGCTACATTTTGTACACATTATATTCGCATATCGTTTTTGACACTTTCCGACAAAGTTGAAAAGTGTTTATGCATTCGGTTTGTCTGGCCGTCTGTCCATCTGTCAACGCTCTAAATCCCGTAAATATACTCGTATTTTCATGAAATTGATAAAGGTTATTCAGGGTCACCAAAGCATGTTTGTATATGAAGTATGTAGGATTAATCGTTAATTTACAGGGGCACTCAAAAGTATTCCATTACATTATGGTATATGGAGAATAACTCCCGTAAATATACTCGGAGTTCCATGAAATTGATAAACATTATTTAGGGTCACCAAACCATGTTTGGTATTGTATAGGAAGTATGTAGGATTAATCGTTCATTTACAGGGGCACTTAAAATTATTTCATTACATTATGGTATATGGGGAATAACTCCCGTAAATATACTCGGATTTTCATGAAATTGATAAAGGTTATTTAGGGTCACTAAAGCATGTTTGGTATCGTATATGAAGTATGTAGGATTAATCGTTCATTTACAGGGGCACTCAAAAGTATTCCTTTACATTATGGTAAATGGGGAAAAATCGTTTGCAGAGAATTTTAATGACATTATGCTATTTCAAATGTATTGAAACTTATATAAATCACTGTATTTCACTACGATCACGTTAGAACAGGACATTCATAGCATTTTTATTCATTTACAGGGACACACAAAAGAAATCGCTTACAGTACTGTACTGTCTTTGAGTAATAATTGCTGGAGCGCACGGTTTAAAATTCGGTATGCGCTTTTAAATTTAATTACTGTTTTGAATATTACCCCTTATATATGAATTCTATACCTCAAATACAGGACTGCACAAAAGTATTCACGCACCGTTCACCTTATTAGAAGAAATTGCTGAAGGTAAATTTTCAACTGAAGTATATGTAGCTCTTAAGGCTGTATTCAAATCAAATAGGGCAACTTCTTGACATAAGTTTTAAAATATTTAGTTCGAAAACGCATGAAACTAGCTGGTATTGTTGTTAAGAAACTATGTCATCGAGCTTTTTTTTTTTTTTTTGAAAACGCAATAGATTTTTCAGAAAATAGCGTCAAAGTGGTCGTTTTGAACCGAATTTCCGCTCGAAATTAGAAAAATCACTCATGAGCAGGCAAAAAACGTGTATGTCACGTGATCGAAATTGCTTATAACTCAATAAGTAATTGATTGATCAAAAAATGGAAAAAACAGTTCAATTCCAAATCGCTTTCATGGCCAGGCTTTCCTATTTATATCTTTCCGTTAAAAAATGAATTTGTAATTGTGTCAGAACGTTTTGCGCTTGTTGAGCAGAGCAGTTAAGAATAGCCTTAAGTGAACTAAATTTTGGCTTGCATGTAGCTAATAGATTCAAATCTATAAATCATATACAGGGCTGCAATTCGCATAATTTTCCGATTGTGGATGGGAGCAGCTGAAATTGGGTTCTGAAATGTTTTATGCGTTTCCATATTTTTGAATTAGACGTAATATTTTAATTTTTTAAACAGTTCAGTTTTGTTTCATTATTCTGAATGTGTTGGAAAATGTGTCATAATCTATGCTTGACGCAGGATTTTTTCTTACTTGTTTATACACACTTTCCAACAAAGTTGAAAAGTGTTTATGCCGGTTTGTCTGGCCGTCAGTCCGTCTGGCCGTCTGTCCACGCTCTAACTCCAGTAAATATACTAGGAATTTCATGAAAATGATAAAGACTATTTAGGGTTACGAAAACATGTTTAGTATTGTATATGAAATATGTAGGGTTAATCGTTCCTGCACAGGGGCACTCAAAAGTATTCAATTACATTATGGTATATGGAGAATAACTCCCGTAAATATACTCGGATTTTCATGAAATTGATAAAGGTTATTTAGGGTCAACAAAGCATGTTTGGTATTGTATATGAAGTATGTGGAATTAATCATTCATTTACAGGGGCATTCAAAAGTATTCCATTACATTATGGTATATGGGGAATAACTCCCGTAAATATACTCGGATTTTCATGAAATTGATAAAGGTTATTTAGGGTCACCAAAGAATGTTTGGTATTGTATTTCAAGTATGTAGGCTTAATTGTTCATTTACAGGGACACTCAAAAGTATTCCATTACATTATGGTATATGAGGAATAACTCCCGTAAATATACTCGGATTTTCATGAAATCGATAAAGGTTATTTAGGGTCACTAAAGCATATTTGGTATTGTATATGAAGTATGTAGGATTAATCGTTCATTTACAGGGGCACTTAAAATTATTCCATTAAATTTTGGTATACGGGGAAAAATCGTTTGCAGAGTATTTTAATGACATTATGCTATTTCAAATGTAATGAAACTTATACAAATCACTAAATTTCACTACGATCACGTTATAACAGGACATTCATAGCATTTTTTATTAATTTACAGAGACACACAAAATAAATCGTTTAAAGTACAGTACTGTCTTTGAGTAATAATTGCTGGAATGCACGGTTTAAAATTCAGTATGCGCTTTTAAATTTAAATAATTTTTTGCATCTTACTCGTTACATATAAATTCCATACCTCAAATTCAGGGCTGCACAAAAGTGTTCACGTACCGTTCTCCTTATTAGAGGAAATTTCTGAAGGTAACTTTTAAACTGAAGTATATGTATCTCTTCAGTGAACTAAATTTTGGCTTGCATGTAGCGAATAGATTCAAATCTATAAATCATATTCAGGGTTGCTGAAAAAAATCGCATAATTTTCCAATTGTGGATGGGAACAGCTGAAATTGTGTTTTTAAATGTATTATGCGTTTCCATATGGTTGAATTAGACGGAATATTTTAATTTTTAAAACGGTGCAGTTTTGTTACATTTTACTGAATATATTGGAAAGTGTTTCATAATCTATGCTTGAAGCATGATTTTTTCTTACTTGTTTTCATTTGATTTAAAAAAGGGACTAATCTTTGAAAGACGTCAAATCACGCATTTCCAAGTATCGAATATTACGCAATAATATTTACAAAGGCAAATAAAAGCTTTTTATAAAGCCGTATTTATCTAAAACTTAGAAATATCTGTTAATGCAAAAAACAAATTCTATTTTCTGATAACTTTACATGTGTGATATGTATGTATCGCGCTCTATATGACAAAGTTTTCTTTTTTTTTATATGCTTAAAAGCACTTTTATGAATGAGAAGCATATCCGTTCAAACACCGCTATGTTAAACCAAGTACATAATTTTCTATAGAATTGCACATTGTATAAAGAACTTTTAGCCATCCATATAGATTTAAGATTATTTTTCATAATAATATCTTTTTAAATACGTGCGGATACTTTTTATAAAACATTTACGTGGTATAAAACCTGCTTTTAAACAGCAAAAATTAAAATGATAAAAAAAAAAAAAAAGTTTTAAGTTCATTCCGCGTGAAGTGTGGACAGTAAATAGCGGACTAGATTATACTAAAATAATAGATATATCATTTTATTTCATCAAATAATATATCATTATTAGATAATCATTATTAAATAATAAGTGATATATCATTATTAGACTAATTGATACATCATTATTAGATGTATCATTTCATTTTATCCATAAGATAAACTGAATGATAAGTTACCGAATTTTTCGTTAAGCTAATATGTGGCACCGAAAAGTGAAATTTTCATTCTATAGTGAACGTAAAAGTTATATCAAGTGAATTTTATAATTTGCGCCTTATAATTCTCTAAACTGTTTTAAATTAAAATATTATTTTAAACATCAAATGATTCCTGACATTCTAAATAAAATTTCTATTTACATTAAAAATAAATATACAGGGTGCCCATAATTAAACGACAGACATAATAAAGGAATGAGAATTTGTTTGAGCGAAAAAAAATTAGTTCAAAATTTCGCCACCAGAGGCCGTTTTTATTGAATTACACATTTAAAAAAGTTTTTACGCATTATTTTTTTCCAGGTTAAATAAGACAAATATAGAGATCGGCCCCTGAAAAAAAATAAAAAGTAAAAACTTTTAAAAATTTTTGGTGTTCGAATTGAACGGACCCTACAAACTCTGAAAAAAAACCCCACCTACGACAGCCGTCATTTTATTCTCAGAACTCAGGACTAGTAGGCCTAGTATTCAGTGGGTGGTGGCTAAATGTGTAATTTACTAAAAGACGCCCTCTGGTGGCGAAAATTTGAAATAATGTTTTTTCGCTGAAAAAAAGTCCCATTCCTTCATTATGTCCGTCACAAAATTTCACAACTTTTGGACCAATAGTTTCGTCTGTAGCCAACTTTGAAGTAGGGTCGTTTAATTATGGACACCCTGTATATAGTGAATATAACAACATAAAAAATAGTTAGGACGTCTTTGGATTTCTTCAAATCACGATGCTTGTAAAGAAAGTATGAATGTGGCATCTTCCAATTCAGAATATCATTCCATAATTCAGAGTCATTCATAATACAGTTAAAAGTTGACAAAATAACATGAAATGTTAAACAACAAGCATGCATACAGTAAGATACGAAACTATCAAGGCAGGACAGACAAAGTCATATTCGAACACTCAATCCGAATCTCTTATCTTAATTCAAAGTCCTAGAAACACGGAAAAAATCATGCGACCATCCTCATAAAAGCAGTAACATTTCTCTTTCTTAAGAAAAATGTCATCAATAGCACAATATTTATTTTAAGAAAATCTAAATAAAAATTATATATAAGGATGCATTATTAAAGTGTCCAGGTATTTGTATTGAATATTATCACTTCCTGTTTTACTTTCTTCTATCTGTATTAAAAGAAAGTATTGTCATCGATTTTTTTCGATTTCCGGTTTACAGGTTTCAGGGGTCAGAGATCCCGAAAAACATATTTATACAAAAGGTCTGTCTGTCCGTGTGTCCGTGTATCGCCACTGTACCCTGTAGAAATGTATGATGTTATTCATAGTCTTGAACCAAATATCAGATATGTGTTTTGAGCTATGGCAAGCAGGTTCTTCTTGGATTTGGAAAGAAAAAGGAGCCGGAAAGGAGCAATGTGATAGCGATTTTTCTGCAATTTTATTGAATTTCGTAGTGCTGTTGTACACCGTCGGCTTGTGCAGCGACGCGAAGTTCGCATCCTGTTAAGCGGACTATTTGCAAAGAGATTGAATAAAACAGAATAACGAAAAATAGTGATTTTATTAAATATCATGACCGAGATTAACTCGTTTTTAATCCGATTATTTGACTGAAGTAAAAAAAAAAATTTCATGGAAATCAATACTGGTATAGAATTGAACTATAAATATTAAAATATTAACATTTGTAACTACTTTTTGAATTCTTAAGATGTATGAGATAGAATAAACTTTTGGGATTTCATTTTCATTTAACAACAAGTCTTTTTCCTCCACATTCGAATATCGGCACTCACCGTTAGAAGAAGAATGCATTTTGTTCTTACCCACCAACTAGGAAATAGGCTACGACATTAATTACAAAATCGTAACTGGAATTTTTCCATTTTCTTCCAATTAAAACGGAACGTCACATAAGTGGAATCACAAAATGTCACCCGTATATATGGACATATATATGTATAGAAACTAGTAAAAAATTATATTTAGCATGAACTGACGCACCCCTCCTCACAGAACAAGAAGAATATAAACGTTTGTAAAAAAATAAGATTTCAATAAAAACTAGAAAAAACAAACAGACTGCGGCCTCCTCGGCAGTGGGTTATATTTCAGAAGCAGCCGAGCATTCAAAAAATGTATATAAATATGTATTAATGGCAGTGGGTTTCGGCCAGAACAGTGAGTAGCAAAATCAAATGTCAAACAATCGATGGCTATATATCACATGTTCCCCCACCGGACCCTACGCCACATTATTAAATGATTGCGTCACCTAGAACATAATAAAATACGCTAAAAATATGTTCGTTGTAAAAACTACACTTAACCAATTGATTTGATAACCAGGGAAATTGCAATTTTTAAAAAACATTGCTCTGCGTATCTTTGCCCCATCGGTTGGGGTAAAAGTACGCAGTGGTGGGGCAAAGATACGCAGTGCGAATTTTTGCCCCATTACCGTCGGTTTTTGCCCCATTTCCAATAAAACGAATGAGCTATGCAAAAGCATTAGTAAATTTCACTAGTATTTATAGTTAAACTGAAAATTGTGAGTTAAACCATGAAAACCAGAAAAAAACAGGGGGTCTGTGAGATCGCAAATTGCAGTAAACCTCAAACTACTGTGACAAAAACTTGTTGCATAAATACTGTGAGCGGTCTTAAAGACCCCTTGATCGTAGAATGAATAAAAGTGTTGACTGACTCATAAGATACTGTTTTTTGCGCGAAACTCTATGTAAAAGCCTACTATAATAAAAGTTCTCCTCATTTAGAAGTCTTTAGTTATACTATTAAGTTTCCAAACGAATCAAAATTAAACTAACATCAATATTTAAAATTACAAGTTAAGCTATGAAAAATGAATATAGAAGCAGTCTGAGACACCGTTAACAGGAGTTAAGGGTTAAGACTTTAAAACAATATCGTTTTATGAAACAAGAATTTTGATTTTTAAAAGTAGGTAGGTAGATACCTACGTTCTATATTTTTTAAAAAATTTAACTAGAAAAAGGAAAATATAGTTAACTAATAAGTAGCTATTATATTTTATACAATATAAAAAATAAAACTTACCACAACGTAACTGTGGAAAGTTTTGCATCTAGTTAAAACGATAAGGCAAAGCCCCGAATCTTAAACTTGTGCGTATCTTTGCCCCAAGACGGATGCGTACTTTTACCCCATTCTGCAGTATTTTACTTAACCGGCTACATACAAGTTTAAACAAATCCGATCGAGATAAACTATACGACATTTAGAAGCTATAGAGCTTCCGTTCTCCAATGAATTTTTGGATTTGTAAAAATTCGAAGTATTGTTAGCTAAACAATAAAGTGAAAATTTTAAAATATTATATCAAAATTCGAAAATTTAAACTTAGCTCATTTTCTTGGCACGGAGTTCTACTTTTTTCATAAGGTTTGAACACACAACTACTATACATGAGACCAAACTACTACCCAGCGGTCACGATTGTAGAAATGTTTCTTCATATTAAATCAGGCAGTGCGTATCTTTGCTCCCACCTACTCTATATAGCCATTAACTGTTTAACATTTTATTTTGCTACTAACTGTTCTGGCCGAAACCCACTGCCACTAATGCATACTTTATATGTATTTTTTGAATGCTCGGCTGCTTTTGAAATACAACCCACTGCCGAGGATGCCGCAGCCTGTTTTCTCCTAGCTCTTGTTGAAATTTTAATTTTTTACAAACAGTTATATTCTTCTTGTTCTGTGAGATGGGTGCGCCAGTTCAGGCTAAATATAATCTTTTACTGGTTTATATTGAATTTATGTGTTTTACTGCAGCGTTTTGGCGCATTTGAATGAATGTAATTTGTTTTTTGTTGGTGATTATAATAATTTACGTCTATATATAGGGTGTCCGGTCTCAACGGTGTCCAATGGCTAATTCCTAAACCATTAGTCATAGACATATAGTTCCAATTACAAAAATGTTTTAAATGAGGTAAAGAATTATTTTTAAAGTGATTTAGGTCAAGAAAAACATTTATTTAAAAATTACGAAATTTAAATTTTTATACGGTCCCCCGGTCCTATAAGTGATGTTTAGTAAACTTTTCCTATTTCTCTAACAAGTACGGCAAAAAAAGTCCCATTCATCTAGCACTAAAATTGACCGAGTTATGACATTTTCATTTTTATGACTTAAACCACTTTTCTGTAACTGAAAACAGATGAGTTGGACCAAGCTTTCAGGGGTCGTACACGAAGTGCTTAAAGTATTATAAAGGGCGTCCACTCCAAATGATGTTCAATGGCTAATTCCTAAACCGTTAGTCAAAGACATATAGCTCCAATTACAAAAAGGTTTTAAATAATGTAAAGAAGTATTTTTAAAGCGATTTAACTGAAGGTGCTGCCCCCGCAAAAATATTACGGTAGTGTTAATTTTTAGTAATTAACTTTCAGATTGGTTAAAATAATTGAAGAAGTGGGATTCAAATCTCGCCCTATCGAGAAAATGAAATTTTGGGTAATCGCGTAAAACCTTTAAATTCGTCCATTGGTATTCATTGAAAATTTGGAGACTGTAGTGCTTGATTGGTACATTTATACCAATAGAATAGATTGATACAGAAACACGATTTTTTAAATTTCGGTTTGGTTTGGTTTGTGTTTATGACGGCCGATTATCAACACGTGGGATATAGGCCCTGGGGGGAGTGCCCTTCGTGGGGGTCTTTCTAAGGGAACCTAACCCGTATTTACGCATGGAAAACCACGGCTTCGAAGAAAACCACGAAAACTCCGAAACGGTTAGGCCGACGGGCGCGATTGGGTTTGAACCCAGCACCTCCCGTCTACCAGCTTCGAGAGCAGAACCTCTCAGCCACTGGTGAGGCTTTTAAATTTCGGATAAAGCGAGTTTTGAAACTGACGTCTTCAATTGTATTTTGACTTTTTTTTTTTTTTTTTTTTGGTAAGGAAATGAGTGTGCTTCTTTTGATGATTTTATTTTAAAAAGTTGTATTATTTTTATAAGCTTTTAACTTACGACGTTCGTATGTATGTCTTCCTAATTCAAAATTTGTATTCCAATTTAACTCACTTCGAAATATCCGATCAAGATTAAATTTTGCATATTTATGTAAATCCAATGACAATGTAATATTAATACGACTTTAGGTACGTACCATTTATATTTATTTTACAGGACCACTCCAAAAATTTCGTGTACATTATTGCCTTCAAGCAGAAAATTTAAAATTAAAATCAGTAACATTTATGTAAGGCACTAAGATTCACAATGTAATTTTTTCAAATGAATGTGCGTTGCGTTTATATTTTTTATACAGTGCCCCACGAAAGATGTCAGATACATTACGATGTATGAGAAGGGATTGCTAATTATACATTTTGATGATATTATGCTTTTTTCAAATTCAACTTTTTAGTTCTTTATAAAAACTTGTTTGTAAAAAATATTTTAGAGACCAAAATCAAAATGCAATTTATACTTGCTAAACAAAAAATAAATATTAAATGGAGTGAAAATTTTTCCTGTTGGACAAGGAAAATGAGGTAAACAACTTTATTTGTACAATAGATGTGCCAAAACACTTGCGGCCTCAAATCATGCACATACAAATACTTTCTAAGGTTTAAAATGAATATTTTTTTTCCCAACCATGTTTTACCAATTTGTAATCTGATTGGCCAGAGTTTTCGACGTCAAAGTGACTCATCTTGGCGGTATTCGTGCTTGGCAAGTGCAGAGGCAAGTGTTTGATGGTAATTGATTTATATGCTTTTGAAACTTGCTTAGCGAGAAGTACGGCAAAAAAAATTATAAATTGTTAAATGTTAAAATTTAATAATTTAACATATGTTTTGATTTAACAGTATTTTCCCCCTAATTTTAAATTAAAAAATAATAAAAGAAATAACTGCTCTAATGAATATTTGCTGAGGGGAGAGACAGGGGAATTTTCAGAAGGGGTAATGTAAAAATAATAATAATTATTATTTTTTTATCATTACAATAAAATGACAAATGAAACAAGATCTTAAAAAAAGAAAAGTTAATTAAAAAGAGAGAATGTGGGCGGTTATATGATGTCCTACCTTTAATGGATAAATATGTGCTCTATTAGAACAAAATATTAAAATATTGTAACAATTTTGTTATGTTTATTTAAATCATCGAAGTAATCGCACAGGTATAATCATATTATTCAAATAATTGATGGGTAATGTAAAAGAAAATAAAAGTGATATGAGGATCATTTTCAAAAAGTGACATTTTAATTTCCTTAACATATTCAGAGCAACCATTCAAAAGTTATGTATAAAAATATACACATAAAAAAAAGTTTTAGATTAGGTAATCTAACTATGTATCATTTTCTAAAGAGTTGTGACTGTTGCTTTTATAATCATTTAACAAAATTTCTGTTTTTTTTTTTTTTTTTTACTTATATTTTTAGTACAAGTTGTATATTTTGTTTTAATATGTCAGAATGAACAAAAATCTCAAAATATCTATATTATAAAGGACAAACATATCTGTGCGTAACGCATATGTCATTTTGCGAATGGCAACACTTTGAAATAAAATTTTGGTTTTGCAATTCTCTCTACTGCAAATTTTTAAACTTCTAAAGATCGCACATTTTAAATTTTTACACCATCGTATAAGAAAAAAAATGCTCTTTTAAATGCAATTTGTTTGAAAGCTGTATCTCAATTTATTTTTGAGATATTAATTTTTTTGTAGGTTTTAGTACCAATTTTCTTATCGTGGCAACAAAAGTACCTCATTTCTATTGAAAGTCATTGAAAGTATACGGAAAATAGTCAAAAATAGGAGATACGGTATCTTTTTGTTGCCATTTTCTCATAAAACCTGAAAAAAAAGTTGAAAATAAAATATGGCCTATGTCAAGAATATTGTCTGTTATTCCTTGATAATTATGTCAAAAGTTTGAGACTGGATTGTAAAGATGGATTGCTTTAGCGGAGGCAAATGACGTCATTTTATAAAAAAGCGTGCTTGTATTTTAATTCTGAAACCTGAATTGTTTCGTAGAAGTGCGTCATTTTCACAGTGCAGCTACTTTGAAATTCTTCACAGGTGAAATTGCTTCACTTTTAAAAATAATATAATCGAAATCACACACTGATAAAACGCAATGTTTTACAAAAATTTAGAGTGTCTTTATAAAAGAGAGGTGGCATGCAAATAATAACGATTTATATTACAGAAATTGATGACTCGCCTGGATGGATTTGCTTCGCCGAGTTAGACAAGCAAACAAATAATTCGTGGTTTAAAATAATATCGTGTTCCTGAAGTTTTTGTCAAAAATTCTCTAGAATAATTAATTTTAATCCTATTCTTTAGGGCATTCTACAATAATTTTATCAAAATAACATAATTTGCTTAATTAAATTTTTCCCAATTTTATATAATCTATATATTTAAAACACAAGTGTGTTTTTTAGTCGTCTGCCCTGATCTTTCTGCTGAACCAATTTTACTAATATATTTTTTTTAACTGAAAGCTCTTCCTTTGCAGATGTGACCGCAATAACTGTTTTTTTTTGTTGTTGTTGTTTTTTTGTTTTTTATATCCGCACTTTTATATTTTAATTTTAAAAGCATTTTATGAAATTTCTTCAAAATGATGAAAATTAGATAGCTTTCATTATTGCAGACAAGAGAGAAATAATGAGGTATTTTTAACTTTATTCATGCTATTTTCTGATAAAAATTCAAAATTGTTGATAAAAATTGATCTATAGGGTTTAGTGGCGCAAAATCCCATTAGGAGCAGATTATATTAGGGGCATAATAACGGAAAGTGACATACTGCTTTTGAAAACACGCATTTTTCCTCATAAATTTTCTATATTGTTTTTCCTTCTGCATGTTTACTGATACTAAGTTTCAGACACTAGGCGAAAAGCTTATTTAAATGAAAATTAAGTCATATTTAAAAGAAAACGATCACTTTCTTAGACAAAACTAAACATTTTAACACAAATGTGTCTAAAAAACATAAATTATGGAAATTTTAACTCTCCAGAATTGAGATTAGAATCTCAAGTAAAGAGTACATCTGTTGACATAAAAGATGTTGCTGACAATCGTGACTTTAAGTTTTGAGTTAAAATGATTTTTAAATGATCAAACAAAATACAATTTTTTAAAAAAATGATAATATGGATATGAAAAGTGCGTATGCAAATTTTGAGAAGGTGAAAACTGCTGTTTTCATTCCGGAAATTCAAGCATAAGAGCCTCAATTGATAAGCACATCCAAATAACTTATCTTTATTATATTTTACTGATTATGTATCTATATTATAAAGAACAAACGTATCTGTGCGTAACGCTGCCGTCATTTGCGAATGGCAACACTTTACGATCAAATTCCGGTCTTGAAATTTTCGCTATTGCAATTTTTTAATCTTCTGACCATCGTACATTTTCAATTTTCGTCGCACAGGGAAAAAAATTTACTTTCAAATGCAATTTGTTTAAAAACTGCATTCATCGACTGATGTATTATATTTTCTAAAATAATTTTTAAACATGGTTTTTTCTAAGTTTATCTTATCACGTGCCGGTTTCAATACATAATAAACATTTTGCACATAAAGCAACAAACATTTTTCAGCACTTGTTTCCGACTATTTTTGCATAACGAAATTAATACTTCCTTTATAAACAAAAGAATATTAAAAGAACCACCAATCTAACATATTTGTGAAAGACAAATTAATGAAATTAATGCTTCTTTTATAAACAAATTAAAGAATAATAATGAGAAAACACAAATCTAACATATTTGTAATCGTACAATTTAAATTTTTAGATCACCAAATAGGATTTTTTTTTCAAATGGAATTTGTTTGCAAAGTTCATCTCAGTTTACCGATTGTCTATGGTTTTAAAAACAATTTTAAAGCATGAAATATTTTTTAATTTATCTATATCGCGCGGATCTCGATTACGAAAGATTAATCCGATTGCCCTTAAAACAAAATAAAGAGTTCATTTTCTTACGGCAAATATCCATTAAAAAAATTCCCTATGAATAAATAAATAAAATATGAATAAAACACAAATTTACCAGACATGTATAAGCTCTGAAATTACCAGAATATAAAAGGATGCCATAAATAGCAATATCTTGGCAAATAACTCTTAGCATGCGGCTAATAAGAAAATATCGCTTTTGATAAACTTCAAAAGTTGATTGTATAATTGGTATTTTGCATATGAAAAATGCTTTTTTAATCTAAGTGAGCATTCTAAAAAATTTATTGCATACAAAAAATTTATTAGTTTTCAATTAAAAAAATGTTTTTCGCCTATATTCTTTAACCCGGGAAGCCCGGGTACGATCTCCTAGTAATTGTAATGTTAATTTACTCTCAATGTTTAATGTTAAATTTTGTATCTGACGAGTATTTTTATTTCTAGTAAATTTGTGACTGACCCCTATTTTGCAGCAAAAAAGATACTCCAACTTTAAACATCTATTACTCGGTCAGTTTTAATCGCAGAGGAATGGGACTTTTTTTTGTATTACTTGTCAGTACAATAGGATATTTTTCCTAAATATCACTTATAGGACCTGGGGACCGTATAAAAATTTAAATTTCGTAATTTTTTAATAAATGCTTTTCTTGACCCAAATAGCTTTCAAAATACTTTTTTACCTCATTTAAAACATTTTTGCAATTGGAACTATATGTCTATGACTAACGGTTTTGGAATTAGGCATTGGACACCGTTGAGACCGGACACCCTGTATATATATATACATATGTTATACATATATTCACAGTGTACTTAAATGTCAAAGGAGAGTGGACAAAATTGAGTAAAAATTGCAAGCGGTCAAAAAAACTATAAAAATAAGGTAGAATTTCACGTTTCCCTACTTAGTCCATAAGTAGCCCTATACACATTTAGGAAGAGCAAAGTCAGGTTCCAACACTCAAATCTTCCATTTCAGAGTCCAAGAATTTGAGAGCAAATTTATATACTTACACACGGTAGTATAAAAAGTAAAAAAAAAAAGTGTATACAGTAACATACGCAACTATAAAACAAGGATGGACAAAACTGAAAATATTAATAAATGTACTAAAAAATATATAAAAAAAGTGATATAATTCCATGTTGCCTGACTTAATACTTTGTACTCCTATAAACATTCAGCTCTAGTAAAGTCAACCCAAACGCTGAAACATTTCAACTGAGAGCCCTTTTCATAATTCTGAATCCTAGAATTAGTCTGAAAACGTGGCAAACATCCTCATATACGAAGTAACATAAAAAATAAAATTACAAATGTTTATACACTAACATACCAAATTATCAAGGAGGGTACACAAAACTGAAAACAACATGGTAAATAGACGAAAACAAATGTAATATAAATATATCATAGTATATCTAATAAAAATAAAATTGGTTTTCCTAAAGTGAACATTTACGAAATAGTGTTAGTTATAGAATGAAACAGAAAGCAATCATTAATCTATAAGAGACTGAATATTAAACATTATGAAAAATATTTAGTTTAATGAATTTTAGTTAGTATCTGCTTATATATATCTCACAAATTCCACGCCTTAAAGTGCTCAAAATAGTCTTTAATTATTGAAAAACTAAAATAAATGCGATAATTTCATTCCAAATATGTGTTGTTGCTAACCATGTAGAAATTGGAATCAGAAAATCTTTTGATAAATGTACTTTTTATATATTATTGCCTTAGTCAATAACAATAATAAATATATTTTTTTAACTATGTTGTTCAATTTGTACGTACTATTAAAATTTTCTAGACTTTCTTTTTAACATTTTCCAACAAAGTTGAAAAGCGTTTGTGATTTCGGTTTGTCTGTTGGTTTGTCCACGTTCCAACTCCAGAAACTATCCTCGGATTCTCACGCAATGGATATATGTTGATTATGTTTACCATGCATGTTCCGATATTCAATATAAAGGACGTAGCGTTAATAGTACATCTATAGAGGAACTAAAAAGAATTCCATTACACTATGGTCAATTGGGAAAATCGTTTACAGTGTATTTTAATGATATTAAGCTACTTCAAATGTATTGATATTGATATAAATCACTGAATTTCGAAACAAATTATTACTATAGAATAGGGCGTTCATAGCGTTTACCGTTCGTCTACAGGGACACACAAAGGAAGTATGTCACAGTACTGTTTTTAAGCAGTAAGTGCGTTTTAAATTTCCGTATTCCCTTTTAAATTTAGCAGACTTTTTGTATGTTACTCGTTGTTTATAAATTATCTACTTCGTATACATGGATTCAAAAAAAAAAAAAAAAATCTTACCATTCTCCTTGCTAGTGGAAATTGCAGAAAGAGAATTTTTAACTATGGTATGTATTTCGTATTTGAAATAAGGTTTTTTATGCATGTAGTTTACACATACAAATCTATATATCATATACTGGGCTGCCCAAAGGATTCAAATATGTTTCCAACTGTAGATGGGAATTGCTGAAATTGAATTTTCAAATGCGCTAATGCGTTTCCAAACGTTCCAATTAGACATCCTATTTCACCGTTTTAAACGGTGAAATTTTGTTACATTATTCCGAATGTGTTAAAAATGTTTAATAATAGATACTTGACGCATAATTTTTCACTTTTTTACTTATAAAAATGTAATTCTATAACCATAAGGAATTCATACAAAATAATGCACGAAAGTAAGAATTATTTTATATGGAATTTCTATTAATTTTCTTTGAAAAACCATATATTACGTCTCATTATAGTGTTCGACTTTAATGTAAAATATTACTTTTAAATATTAGTATTTTACTTCTATTTCTATAAACCACAGTTACATGAAGTACGATGTAACTTAAATAAAATACAATACAATTCCAATAAATTCATGACTTTATTTAGAGATTAGTGTTTTCAATTAATCTAATAAAAAATATTTTTTAATTAATATATTATTCCTAAATAATGTAATTTACAAGCATGTTTACAATGTTTTTAAGATATTATGATATTCCAATTGTAACACATTATAGGTGTAAGAGAAAGAGAATATGTTTTTCTAATAAAAGTTGTAAATGTATTACACAATAATGTCCAGTTACAAGAAATGCCTAAGTTATACAGATTATCATGTTTTATACTTCATAAAAATTTCATTTTGAAGCCTTACTTTGTAAGTTTTTTAACATTTTTAATATTCCTTTAAATACTAATATTTTATTAATGTTTGCGCAAATGTTTGCATTAAAATACGAAAAACACGTATCCACAGGCGTGCATATATATCTACCCTATACATATATAATCTTAATGAAACGAACTTATGAAGCGATTTTATGAAACAAATTTATGAATCGATATATGAAACAACTGATTAAACGACTGATTTGGTTTTATAGCTATTTTTTCTAAAATATGGAATATTATGCGGTGAAATTAATACAAAAAATCCGTATTGATCCGCAGATGTCAAAACTGGTAATAGAATTTTAAAATTTGAATTACTTTTTCGAAATATTATTTTTTTATTTTAATTATATTTCTGTAGCTACAAGCTGTAATGCCAAAAAATTACTCCATTCTTTCGGAAAAAAGGGGACAGCAGAGAAAACTACAGTGATTATGAAATTTCTTCTTTTTCGTCAATTTCAAATTGATAATTGATTTTTTTTTCGTATGTCACTATTCTCATACCAATACTCTCTATACTTAGGCAGTAAAGACGTCAGAAATGAGCGGCAATGATTAGGTGTTTAGTCCGAATCTGATAACCGAAGACAGTGCTGCTACAAATAAGAAGGCACTTTACTGTGCATAGACATATAGAGGCAATTTTAAGTGTACTGAGAGCAAAGACTTTTAAGATACATAGACCGGAAATTCCCATTCAAAAGCATGCGAAATCATGGCAGTCATCTGAAGTAAATTGAAACACCTGAACCGCGAGGTTTGTACGTCAGCTGTGGTTATTTACCATTAAGTGATATGGCTAGAATGAGCATAAAAATTAATTTTTATCAATATATATGAAGTTTATGGTATATGTTTTTGCATGAAGCTATTTTTTATATCTAAATATGCTTTATAAATATTGAATTTTCAGAAATAAAGTTAAAAAAGGCGATTTATTAATACTTTTATGGGTGGTATGTTTAAAAAAGAGTATCTAGTTTTAACATGCCTTATAAACCTAAATAAAGACGAAATTTATATGGAAACATATTGTTTAAGATTGTAATTCCACCTTTTTTAAAGTTTGACTTACAAAAGTAACTGGTATGGAAGTTTAGATTAAAGGTAGCAACTGTAACATAATATAGTAATTTACAAAATATTAAATTACTTGTAAAGAAATCTACGTTTTTTATGCTAATGTTTATGCAAAAAGTTAATTATAAAAATACATATTAACGAAAGTAACACTGTATTTTTATCCTTGGAGGACGTTTATTGAAATATTTACTTGCTATACAAAAAAATTGATGAATAATAAGGTATTTTTTTAAAAAAAGGCCTAAATGAAATAGGGTAGACTAATATTTAATGAACCGCAATGAAAGAATACGCTAATAAAAGCATTTTCTTAGGTAAATTAAAATATAAAACATCTATACTGCCGTACAACAGCTGTGATAAAAAATACTCAGTTAAACTGACAGTTTGCAGGTCTATGTATCTTAAAAGTCTTTGACTGAGACATGGAGGCTACAGCGCCTAGAAAAAACAGTGTGGAAAACGGCTACAAAATAGTGCTAAAAAATTAAATCCTATAAATGTACAACGATGTTGAATAACACGATGTCGATCGTAGTGCCATCGTAGGGATTTAAAAACGATAGTCATTCTAAAAGAGACTCTTTAACCTATTTCACGTCATTCCTTAACTAAATTAGCTTATAACAGACTAAAATATCTTATATTTATAGTTTCCGATATTTAACATTCTATAATTTTTGAAAACACAGGGTTTATATTGAAAAGAGTTACGAGATGGCGCTCGTATCAGCATACTGCCGCTGAGCATTGTTGAAGTTTTATGGGATACAAGTTTTTAGCACTTTTTAAAGCATTATAGGAATAGCCGTTTTCCACACTGTATCTTCTAGGCGCTGTATGGAGGCACTTGGCAGTGCACCGACTAGTGTAAGACATATAGAGGCACTTTTAAGTGTACTGAGACATGGAGGCACTTGGCAGTGCACCGACTAAGGAAGACACTTTTCTGAACTCTGATGTACACTATATGGCCAAAGGTGACCGGTCACTTGCGATTTTACATGTTTTGTTAAATATCTAGAAAAATATATGAGGTATCAAACTGAAACTCCAGGTGCGTAAACAGTATGGTATAGGTCATATATTTCCGCGAAGTTTTTCCCCGAAACCACATAGGGGAGTGTCAACGAATTGAAAAAAAAATAATATCTTTTGGATAACCCTGTCAAAACTAATGTAGCAAAATCGTTCAAACTGTATATTATGAATCAGTGGCTTATTATAATAGTTTGTGTTCATTTTTGTGGGGATAGCATGTATACTCGTACAGAAATTAAGATTTTTATAAAAACAGTCTAAAATTTTACCAATTTTTTTGCTTATAATTTGCAAAGTTCTTTATATAAAAAAAAGTTCTTTTCAAAAAATATGATTAACAACATTATACACAATACACTGCAATCAGAAATAAAATATAGTAAAAATTGTATGAAAAATGAGCAAGTTTACTAAATAATGTTTCACTGCGGATGCCCGAACGAAATCAAATTATAATGTGCATAATGTGTTAGCTAAATGTACAGGGCAACTTTTGTAAAAGTCTCAAAAACATAGCTTGAAAATTCTGAAAATTATCATTGATAGTATAAGCTCAAAATCCGTTGTTCGCAAAATGAAGCAAAAAGATTAGGTGATGTATCCATATATTCATTGATTAGTGCTAATATGGTATAGACAATATTACACGGACTACTGTATTTGGATACAACCCCTCATCTTTCTGCTTCCTTTTGGGAATAACGGATTTTTAGCTTATTCTATCAACGATAATTTTCAGACTTTTCAAACTATGTTTTTGAGATTTTCACAAAAGTTGCTCCATACATTTAGCTAATACATTATGCAAATTATATTTTGATTACATTCAGGCATGCGCAGTGAATCATTATTTAGTAAACGTGCTCATTTTTCATACAATTTTTATTATTTTTTAATTCGGATTGCAGGGTATTATGTACAATTTTGCTTGTCATACTTTCTGAAAAGAACTTTTTTTTTATATTAAGATCTCTATAAATTATAAGCAAAAAACTTGGCAAAATTTGAGACTCTTTTTGTAAAAACATTAATTTCTGTACAAGTATACATGCTATCCTCATAAAACTGAACACATTTTATTAAAATAAGGCACTTAATTATAATCCACAGTGTGAAAACTATTGCTACAATAGTTTTTACAGGTTTATTCAAATGATATTCATTTTTTTAAATTTGTTGACGGTCCCCTATGGAGTTTCGGGAAAAAATCCTCACGGAAATGTCTGACCTGAACTATTCTGTTTACACACCTGGAGTTTCAGTATGAATCCTCATGTAGTTTTCTGGATATTTAACAAAACGTCTAAATTCGTAAGTGGCCGGTCATCTTTGGTCGTATACACTGTTAAAAATTGGATTTCGTCATCTTTTGACATTTAAGGGATCCAAAATTTCAGCACATTTTTTAAGTATTACGAGGATATCCGATTTCCACACTATATATTCTAGATGCTGTTATAGCGCCTAGAATATATAGTGTGGAAATTGGCTATCCCTGTAATACTTCAAAAAGTGCTAAAATATTGTATCCCTTAAATGTGCAACGATGCTACTGAAATACACAGATCGCATTGACATCTGCAGGATATTTTCTACAACTGCAAGATATTTCTGGTCTATACAATGTAATACGACTATCACACAGATGTCGCTGCGATCGACACTTGGGATTTTAGCAGCATCGTCGCACATTTAAGGGATACAAATTTTTAGCGTTGTTTGGATAGCATATTTCAACACTAGGTATTATAGACGCTATAACTACAGCGCCTAGAAAATACAGTGTGGAAAACGGCTACAAAATAGTGCTAAAATATTGAATCCCATAAATGTACAACGATGCTGAATAACAATATGTCGATCGTAGCGCCATCTTAGTGATTTAAAAACGATAGTCATTCTAAAAGAGACTCTTTAATCTATTTCACGTCATTCCTTAACTAAATTAGCTTATAACAGACTAAAATAACTTATATTTATAGTTTCCGATATTTAACATTCTATAATTCTTGAAAACACAGGGTTTATATTGAAAAGATTTACGAGATGGCGCTCGTATCAGCATATTGCCGCTGAGTATTGTTGGAGATTTATGGGATACAAGTTTTTAGCACTTTTTAAAGCATTATAGGAATAGCCGTTTTCCACACTGTATCTTCTAGGCGCTGTACTATAACGCTGTTGTCATGATCGGTTCGGTATTCCAAGGTATTGATGAAGAAAGAATACAAGCTCTAATCAAAGCAGAGAGGTCTAAGCAGCGATATGATTAACTTAGTTTAATATTTACATTAGACGACACAGTTGCAACACAGCACACATAATATAACATAATAATAATACTCTTCAAATTACATATTTTCACCCGAGAATCTTCGAACACAACCCTTCAAGAAAGTACCTCGTCTCTCTCTGTCTGGCTGTTGCCATTCTCAGTTACCTAAAAAGTCTTTGTACCACGGAGTATAGGCGACTTTCACACCTTCCCTCCAGTTTCTACATGTTGGACTACATGTTGGTTTCTACATGTCCCACACTGTGAAACTACATTTACAAGTCCTAACAAAAGTCTTACTTAAAAAGTCCTATCAAAAGTCCTAATTAAAAAGTTCTATTTAAAATGTCCTTTACCTGTCTCATGGAGAGCATTTATTTAAACTACTGATATTATATAATTCTTATACACTATATACTAAAAATATACGTATTATCAATACACATTATACAATAAATAATAATGAAATAATACAAAATATATACATATATTTTTTCCTACTCATAAACGCGAGATAAAGCATCTGCCACTACATTAGAACTTCCTGGTTTATGAGCAATAGAAACCTGATAGCGAGATAGTGCCAACGACCATCTCTGTAATCGAGCGTTCTTAGGAGTTCCCTCTGTTAAGTATTTTAGGGGATTATGATCCGTATGCAATATTATGGTGGTTCCATAAGCCCACATTTCGAATCTCCCAAGTGCCCAGATTACAGCATATGCCTCTCTTTCAATTGTGCTCCACTTTGATTGAGTTGGAGTAAGCTTTTGACTGGCAAAGGTTATGGGCTTTAACATGCCGTCTCTGTCCCTTTGCATTAAACAGGCACCAATACTCGATATGGAAGCATCGGTGTTTATTTCGAACGGTTTGAACATGTCTAGGCTATAAAGGTTTGTAACTTCACATAAGCTTTCCTTTAACTTATTGAACGACTTTTCAGCATCTTCCGACCATGGAATATCATTTGGAACAGTTTTTCTGGTCAGATCTGTCAAAGGCTTTGCAAGGTTAGCATAATGCGGGACATATTTTCTGTAATAGTTAAATAGACCTAATATAGATCTCAGTCCTTTCTTCGTTTTGGGAGCTTTGAGGTGCTTTATTACTTCTAGCTTCTCGGGAATAAAATATATATATATATACCTTTGTGATAGCCAGGCCTGCCATCAAATTTTCTTCGATGTCGATTAAATACGATGTACGCAACTTTCTTTGCTGTCAATCAAATACTATCGAAATAACTTTATTGCTGTTCAAAACACCATTCCGCGATACCATTTAATATGGCAGTAACACTGATTATAATTTAAGTTGAAGATCATCATCCTAGTCGTGCTGCGCCATTATCATGACCGGTTCGGTATTCCAAATTATTGATGAAGAAAGAATACAAGCTCTAATCAAAGCAGAGAAGTCTAAGCAGCGATATGATTAACTTAGTTTAATATTTACATTAGACGACACAGTTACAACACAGGACACATAATATAACATAATAATATAACATAACATATTTTCACCCGAGAGTCTTCGAACACAACTCTTCAAGAAAGTACCTCGTCTCTCTCTGTCTGGCTGTTGCCATTCTAAGTTACCTAAAAAGTCTTTGGACCACGGAGTATAGGCGACTTTCACAGCTGTAACTAAATCGTCTTGGAGTTTTAAAAAATATCCTGCAAATGTCTCTATGATCGACTCATTGGATTTCAGCATCGTTTGACATTTAAGGGATCCCATATTTTAGCACGTATTACTGGGATAGCCAATTTCCACAATATATATTCTATACGATGTAGTTATGTAATAGAAAATGCCTACACTGTTAAAAATGTCGTGAAAATTTACCTCTGTTTTTAAAGGCTATCTATTTTCTGACCAATGAGAACGCTCCATAGTCATTTATGAAGCGTTCTCATTTGTCAGAATATAGATAGCCTTTAAAAACAGAGGTAATTTTTCACGATATTTTTAACAGTGTAGTGCATAAGCGCACTTCGCTATTAGATTGTAAGCTTTATGATACCCACTTACGATGTCAGTTAGCATCGTTTCAGATATTTGGGGTTTTATTAATGCGGTAACTTTTCTAGACAAGATCTCGCACTTCAGAAAGTTACCGCATCCAGTAAACTTTAACGTGCACATCGATACCTACGGACATCGGAATTGGGTGTGGAAAAGTTGACAAACCATCAGTAAAGTTAGATATCAGAGTGACGATGGTTGCCTGAACGAGTTCGATCATACGAATGAGGAAATTTAACAAGCTTGACTGTAATGGCAGACTCACTAAGATTCTTCGTGGTGGCAAAAAAAAAAAAAAAAAAAAAAAAAAAAAAAAAACAGATTTTGATGAAGAAAAAATGAAATGAAAAATGCTTCATAAGGAGGAAAAACAAAAATTGAAAATCGCATTTGCCTAGATTTTTTCTTAACCAATTAAATACTCTGTATAACGCCACTCTGCTATCGAGGAATCCTACCTGAAAAAAATCTGAAATCATTCTGATATCTAATTCGATAACCGAATCTGAATCCGAAGACAGCGTTGCTAGACATAGCAATGCATTGTACTGAGTATTGACATATGAAGGCACTTTGTGATTTCAACTCAACAGGCACACTCATACTCAGTCACTTGTGCTCTGATACATGAGGAAACTTGTTGATTTCCAACTTTTCGGCACCTACTTCCGATATTGGTTAGTATATATGTGAGCATTCCGGTTTGGTGGATGACAGTATTTGGGCCGAGATCCAGATAGACTTTTCACTCTTAGAGGAACAAGATCGACCAATCAGAAGCCATCACATTTGCAAACAGCGAAAATTTTGCAAAAATGCAGGTTTCTGATTGGTCAATCCCGTTTCGGTCACAATGAAAAATCTATCTGTATCTCGGCACTTGTCTATCTAATTTTTCGCACATTGAAAAGATCTTATATCTCCGTAAGGGTAACAGCATGAAAGATGAACGCTTATAATTAGGCGACTGTTTCAAAAAAGGATCTCAATTTTAATTTTTTTTTATTTAAAAAATTGCTATAATCATCAGATTTTGATGAAATTGAAATGGGACCACACGTTTGACTTACACCTTTCTAACAAAAAAAAAATAATTATCAAAATCGGTTCATATTTGCGGAAGCTATGCGCTTTAAGCCATTTTGTAAACAATATATTTAGTATTTGACAAAATTTTTGTTATTTATACAATTAAAGAAACAAAAAGCTGAAATTTTTATACGGTAGGGGAATACCGATAATGTATAAATAGTGTTTTGAAGAGATCCATCTGATTATTTGAATAAGAAGAAAGTAGATCTGTTTCTAAATGGCTTCCTTTTTATAAAAATAATCTTTATTTAACGAATACTGTAACATCTTCAATCCTTATAGTAATTCAAATTTGAATGTTTGAGAAATAATTTATAACCATATATAGTATTTAACAGCAAATCGTGAAGAGTCAAATAGCATTTTCTAACATGCAGTAAAAGTCCTCAATAGTAGCTTTAATAAGAATGGAATTTTCTGTTGAATCACCTCCATATTAAGCAATTACAATCATTTGACTATTACTAAAAATTTTGCAATCACATTGATATCACGTTTTTGGAAATATGATAATGTATTTCGAAGAGAGTAAAATTACAGTATTCTGAAATTCCAGCTTTTCGTCCTCTCTTTCCAGCGTTTCTTAAATAGTTTTATGGCGCCAAATTATTTTTTGAAGGATGTCGCTATACATGACACTAAATTTTCTATACCAACTAATAAAATATACTAATTATATATCAGCAGCACTACAATTAAAGCAACAAAACATCTTGAACCTTTATGCACTGAATTAATTATTCATGAAAATTTTATCTTCTAAAGCATTTTTCATGAATTGTTTGAACTACATTAGAAGATTTAAATATTTTTTTAAATAAATTCGAAGTATTTTAGAAGGTTTGAAGGATTTAGAAAGATTAATTAAATTTAAATTTATAGAGACATAAATATTTATAACCCCACTGAAATCTTTTATTTTAAATATTTTTCTTAGTAATTTGTAGAATTAGGAAATGTACAAATATAATATTCTTATAATGGAAATATAAAAATATTTCCGCATTGAAATATTCTTCCCCCCACCCACACCAACGCCAAGAGGGCTGAAAAGATGCAAAGGCAAAATAATTCATCCTTTTAAAAGTATTTTTTTGTTTTGTGTAACCAATAATGCTTTTGCAATAATATAAAGTAATGTATCTATAACTCATTTTAAACTGTATTACAACTAATCGATGCATTAAATGAAAGTTATTTTTAGGGTACTTATAAGCACAGTCAGTAGATAACGGTCAAGGGTTCTTTCAAAAATAAAATTCCGTTCAGTTTTGATCAACATATCAAATACTCAATTTTATAACAGAGACTCTGTAACGTTTATTTCTGAAATTTATGCAGCAGTGTCGAATTTGTAATTAAATTTAATGCAGGTTGAATATTTGTGCAGTTTAGTAAATATGTGCAGTTAAACTATAATTAATAAATTGTAAAATTTTATAAAGTATGTTATATTTTAAATGAAATGACTAAATTTATGCTATAGCTATTTTGAGAACAGTATATAAAGTATTTAGCAGTCCACTCTAACTAATTGCTACAATTGTATTAGTCCCATTGAAGAAATTATATGTGAAGTAGAATATATTTTACTAAATACACAGTACAACAGTGGTTTTGTCCTAGAACTAAAATTAGTTGATTCTAGATTAGGTTTTGGCGCTGATTCCGAATATGCTTTCCGTTTATCTCTAGGTGGTCCAGGTTTTGAGAAATTTGCATATTTAAATTTATGCAAATTTAACATTTTTTTTTTGCTATTTTATGCATATTTTAGATACAATATATGTCACATCTAATTACGTTTTCTAGATAATGACTACTTGACTATTTGCTTCAGATAAATGTCACGATTTGCATATTCTTAACATTTATTTATCAGTTATTAAGCCTAATTTGCATATTTTTCAATGGTGTAATGTTTACATCACTATCAACTTTAGAATAGTTGCCACAGAATTGACATAATGTTTTTTTAGACTAGATTTTAATACTTGTTTCAAATCTGCAGTCTGTTTTCTTATGTTATGTCTAGTTTTTGAGTAAGATGAATTTCTACTTTTGCACGGCATTAACACAGGTTTGATATAAGATGCTTTTTAGGGGTGTGTAATTCATTGAAAAGAAGGTGAACAGGGTCAGATTCATATCAGAGACATAAACAAAAATTTATGTAATCGAAAAAAAAATAAGTAGTTGAATCTAACCTAACTAGTTAAAGTTTATCATACAAAGTATTATAAAAGCTATTTCTGGCTTTTTTGGCCAAAAACTAAAATTTCACATTTTACAAAAACTAGACGTGTTAGAAGTAAACAGATACAAGTTTTGAAATCAACTCAAAAACTGGTTTAGAAACATATTAGCGTACTGGTGCGGCAGAAACATTTGAACGTCAAGAAACAATATTATAAAAACATGAAAAATATGCAAATTAGGTACAATATTTCATAGTCACATGTCATTATAATCTCAGAAACAAAGTTTTTGGGAAGTAAATTAGATACTAATCATAACCTAAAACAAAAAACCCTGTCTGATATTGCTTTGTACATTAAATTTGCAAATAATTGTATAACATTTACTATATTTGCATAAATTGAAATATGCAAATATCGCTCACAATTAACGTGCTCGAGTAAATCTAAAACTAGATTCGGAATCAGCACAAAAAAACCGCATAAAAAACAACTCATTGCTGTTTTAGGACAGAGCAAAAGTTCAAATTTGTTGACGAGTGATATCGATTTCTAGAAATAAAATACTAAGTGGGTTACACGCCCACATGAAACGACAACAGAATTTTAGATAAAGGTAGATCTCCAATTTTTTGAAATATTTTATTTTCCATAGTTATACTAATATCATTTTCTACGGTTTAAAGAAGAAAAGTGAGCAATTTACAAATGGAAGGATATATATATATATATATATATATATATAAAGTGTTTATAATTTTATGATGCATATTTCTGAACATATTTTATGTAAGTTTTATAGCACATCTACTCAATATTTTTCATTACGGTATTTTCCTGACTTCTTCTCGTATATCATAAGAAATATCTTTACTGGATTTAAAAGTTATTCAATAGATGTTTCACAAGTATTTGCAAAATCATCTTATGAAAATATGAGAACATACTCATACAATCTTGCTGCGTAAATAATTTTTTACAGCTCCATTTCTAAATAATAATTCACTCTGCATCACCTGTCATTATGGTATCTCCGATAATTTATAACAGTAATTACATAGGCATTACACATTTTACATTTATCACTTGAATACATTAGTATTTAAAACAGTAGTTGAAAACTTACATTTGATATAAATTTCTCTTGTACGAAATAATTACACTTTTCACATTCTCTTAAATATTCCACATTAATTAATTATATAAATACTGTTGCATCTCCAAAATGGAATAAAAATTGTTTTCGACAAGTATTTTAATTATTTTTCTAATTATATTGTAATATTTTGTTACGTAGCTATGTTTAATTCCTCATTAAAAAGATTCCATAAAAAGAAATTAATGATACTTCACCCTTAATTTTCTCTGTACGTATTTGTTTCTAATATTTTAAGGAATTAGTTGTGTAATAGTAAATGGTATTTATTTAAATGAAATATTATAATTCAAATATGAAGAGATGTAGTCTTGAAATGTTTAAAGATAGACAAAATTTCAGAATGTTGTATGGATTTTATATAAAAACATATTAGAGTTATATATAAAAGAAAAGAAAACTTTTAAGGTTTCTGTAGACAACGCTAGCTTTTCAAAGTTTGCTGTTCTAGAAGCATACTATTGAAACCGTTTCAAAGATCTTAAGATTTTTTTATACAAATGACTTCGTTTTGTACGTACAAGTATAATGTCCAATTAAAATGACCTAGTAACAGAAAAATCAAATCAACTATAAAATTCATTAAAAATAATTCACTTTAAATCGTCTGAATGACGGACATGTTTGGATCACATACTCTTTGTGCGATTTTCGAATGTAATTTTTATTTTTGTACTAAAAATTTTATAAACTTTTACTTAAAAAAAAAAAAAAAAGGTTGATTTAAACATGTAATTTGAAGATACAAATCTGTGCAATATATTCAGAAAATAAAAGGTACAAAAAATGCTTGACGCAATGTGGGCAAAATATGAGATTTGTAGCCAAATGACATAAAGAGCTGTGAAACCAATCTTAAACATTTATTCTTGTTAATATATGTATTTATATAAATGATGATTATAATTAAAGCTTCACTTTCAAAAGGCTGTAAATGAAGAATCACTGGTCAGAATGACCTAATATTACATGTGAGTGTAGGTGAAACAAAAGGAATTTGTTTGGTGAAGGAAAGAAAAGTACAAATGTTGACCGATAGATGGCACTGTATTCGCCATAAGATGCTAATAAAAATACGTGACATGCGCACTGCACACTTCTGTTCAGTTGTGATAATAAAACAGGGAACATATAGTTCCTCTTATTCTGCTTCTTAGAAAGTTATCATGACTCTATCATTAAAGGGTCTGCTTTGTGACGCTTTTTTTACAAGAACGGTGAATGTGCGGCAATTGAATTGAAGAAATTCCGAATATTAAATAGTTTAAGAAGAAGCTCTGGAACGATGACTGTATTCGGTCTAAAGAAATTTATTGGTAAATTCAAAGAGACGGATTAATTTCACTGGATAATTTTGTTTTCGCTATTTCCACGGTTTTTGAACTAGTGACAATTAAAAACCGATTTTTTCCTATCGGCAGTTGCACAATAAATATTCTTTGATCAAAGAATGCCACATAAGCATGTCGCGTCTTTTACATAGCATGCTATGACGAGTACAGCGTCATCTATCAGTCAACATTTGTACTACTTTCTTTCAGAAAAAAAATTTCCATTGCGTCTCGTATACTCACAAGCAATATCAGGTCATTCTAACCAACAGTTCTTTTTTTACGGCCTTTTGAAAGTGAAATTTCAATTATAATCACCCTGTATTTTTATATAAACATTTCATTTGTATGCATCATTATTGTTGTTTTACATATTAATTTCCTTCTGTTTGTATATAAAAATAAACAAACAGTTTATTTATACTAAATCAATTTTCTTGATATTGCAAAAGATTTCTAAGTATATGAAACAGTGACGTTGCAAGAAAACATACTGGAAAAATTCCTTTCTCTTGCTAGACTATTTTTATTATCTCACCAAGAAAAAGTACCAAATAAAATTATTCGAACATTGCCTTAACTAATTGCATGAAATGGTATAGTAATCCTTGTTATCTTGTTTCTATTATTTTTGTATAGCAATTGTTTATTTATACAAGTTACATATATTTTTTTCTTTATACTTTTATAAAAAAAAATTATCATTCATAATTATTTTTATCTTATTTTCATAACAAATACAAAGTAATATATAAAATTATATGCACATGATATGAAATGATACATTTCTCGTTTAGAAATGAAGACCTGGGATGTCTTTGCGTTTTTGAAGATACTGTGAACTATTGCACTTCATGTTAAATTTAATGTGCATATAATTATATTAAATACACTGCTTGAAGTATAGAAGTCCTAAATTTTAATCAATTGTTTGTATTTCTTCTGCAGAAAGAAACCATTTGCATATTTAGATTCTAAATTCTTAATGCATTCCAACATCATTGAGAAATGTTAATGTAGGGGCGACTTGGGACGGCTGACCATACGGGAGGCTTGACCCACCTATCAATTTTCCTATTTAAAAGAATTTCAGAGTTTTATCTATAGCTGTCAACCAACGCTACTGGAATGATCAAATAACAGTCCTCGTTTCATAAAGTTAATTGAAATAGGTGTGGTAAATATCAATTGTGAGGCGTTTTCAACCTAAAAGTTGTGTTTTTTAGAAATATTTTGTAAGCTTTTTTAGATAAATTAGATCACAGAAATTTAAGTAAGTAGGTTTAAAGTAATGCATAAATATCGGACTTTCATTTCAGGCATAAAGACTGTACAGTAAGTTAGGCTTAACTTAACAATGTTCTATTCTTTAGAAAATATCTATGTCGGGAGGCTTGACCCAGTCATTGTGAGGGATGGTTGAACGGATGCACAAGGCTCCCTTAAATAAGTGGTTTTGGATATATTTTTATACACCGTGCATAAAAAAAAGTTAATGGTTATATATATATAAGAATGTAAATTTATTCTGTAAATCTATAGTAAAATGGTGTGATGGAAAAGAATGTTTAAAACTGACTAAAAAAAGATGTGAAAAATTGCTAGAAAATGGAAAAGTTGATAGAAAGTTTTTCCGTTTAAATATTAATTACAATAGGTAAATAGAAGCTGTGGGAAATACTAGAAAGGATGAACGTAGCAGTCTTAACCCTTTCAGGGGCAGTTGTATGCTAATAAAACCACTTAATTTTATTTCCGAAATGTCACGATGGCACCAGAATTTTTCTAAAATCTTTTCCATTTAATATGTACGTGAAAATAGCATTTTTTCTTATTTCTAAATAAATTTGTTCGTAATTTCCGGTACCAGTCATTTATTTCAACATTTTAGAATTGATAATACTTTGCCCCTTAAACATTTAATTCATGTTGACGATAAGTTAAATGCTCATGCGGTTGAAAAAGAACATAGCATTGATCGAAAAACTTTAGGAAGGTATGTAGATAAATTTCACCAGGGTGAATACAGTGAGATGAAGCCAAACTATGTAGGTCAAGTGTCACAAAAAATAGGACAAGAAGGGAAAAAAAAGCGGTACACTGGCTCCTAAATCAGAACACAATAACATGAAACACTATGAAAACGGAACCTGTCTCTAACAGAGTGCCGCCTTAAATGTTAAAATTTCTTTTTTTATGCTGTACAATTATATCTGCTCAGACAAAATCCTGTTTAAAACAACATTTTTCTCCTCTGACATGCGATTGCGTCTCAGCAGTTTTGTTTAAACATCATATTTAAATATATATATATATATATATATATATATTATAATAAGTAAGGCATGCAGCTTAAACTTATTTTGCTTTTTAAAACTGATTTTATTCCTCTTCACAATTATTGCAATATAAAACAAAGTGGGTCAAGCCTCCTGTATAGTGGGTAAACTCTCCCATATGTGGGGAGCCTTGACCCATTCTTTTTTCATGATGAAAATCAATCATTTTTCCAATTTATTATATGTTACACTTATGTAGCAATATTATTTTGATAACTGATTGTATGACAAATAAAATTATATATAAAACTTTATTCTACGTTCAATATTTAAAAAATAAAAAATAATTTTGTAAAAAGTTGGTCAACCCTCCCTAGTCTCCCCTATTTGTTTTGTCTATTCATCTGTGCTGTATTTGTTGTAAATATACCCTGATTGCAAAATAATTTGTATATTGTATTGACTTTTATTACAGTATGATCGTTATTGAAAATAAATTGCGTAGCAATTATAGGTCATTTACTGGGACAGTCAAAATTATTTCGTTTCATTGTGGACAATCAGAAAAAAAATATTTTGAATGATTTTTAACGATGTTGCACCAATTCACACATAATGAAATTGATATGCATTTAATAACTGCACTTAAACGAGTATTCTGTAGAATATGGGGTGCAAAGTTTTTCGTATTTGTTTACAGGACCGCCAAAAATAATTTTGTTACATAATGGCCTAGGGAGAAAACTATTTCCAGAATTTTTTGCACGCTTTCAAATACAAGGAAATACTAGTGAAATAGTGAAATAGTATATACATAATGAAAATTACTGAATTTTACTGGAAATTACTTGCTGTAGAATATGATGGGCATTAATCGCTCGCTTGCAGAAACTCACAAGGAAATTCTGATACAGTAATGTATCCTAAGACTATCTATTAGCGAAAATTGCTAGAAGTAGGTATTCAGTTATGTTATGGTTTTCACGCTTAGCTAATTTGTTCATGTAGTATGTAATAATAAAACGTATATTATGTTCAAAACTCCCCATCATCAATTTCTGAAGACCGAAAAATACTTGAATTTATGCATGCAACATTTTATATTACGTACTAATTTTTATACATGCCATATATTAAACCAAAATTTAAATCAGGCTAAAACACGATTAAAAATACTGAAATCATACGTAGTATTTATAAACTTTATAGATAAAACACTAGAATTCACAAAAGATTTCGTAAGCTTTATTTTCTGTGAGCGTTAATAACTTAAAAGGATTTTTTTAAATTAATGTATGTATTTTCAAGCTGAACTATCTTTAGTATAATAAGAAATGTTTATAGAATATAAGTAAAATCATATACAAGGTAATATAAGTAAAATCATATATATTTTTTTAGTGTTTGTTTTTTGCCGTTTTATGTGATCTTTAGTAGCCGAGTAATTTCTCATAATTTTTTAGATCAATTTTTTAGATGTGGATTATATTTGGTGTAAACCATCCTGCTGCATAAACTTGGATTACATACTTTGTGAGTGAATCAGACTCTGATGATCAATCCGTGCTTATATAAAGGCGAATAATTTTATGCGATTTATGAGCCATCTTGCGTAGGACAAGTTTCATGGGCTCCTATTCACTAGTTCTTCTGAGCAATATCTTGATGAAATAACTTTGCAAATGTCTAGCAGGTATTCCTGGTATGTGCTGAGTACCCTTTTCTCGAATTCAGGAATTCATGTTTGAAAATTACTCTCTATGGCTTCAAAAATTGAAATAAGAAGGGAAGAAGCACGTGGACAAAGATTTTCCTATTGGTCCGGCGAATCCCTGTGGGTTAGAATCTAATATTTGCCAACGACCTTGTCTAATAAATGATGCAGAGGAAATTCACTGGACTTGGAGGAGGCATATGATCAATTGTAATTGTTCATTCTAAACATGTCCCTCGGAGAATGGATGACAATGGCTAACAGATTTATCCACCTTCGATGGGCACTCACTGCCCATCAGAGTCTCTACGTTTACTCAAAAAGTACTATGTTATCCAAGTTTGGCCCCGGGATTGTTTAAAATCAAGTGTAATCCACAGCTAAAGAAGGGATCTAAAAACTTATGGGAAATTACTCGGCTACTAAACAACACACAAAACGGAATAAAACGAATACAAAAAAAATATTATTTAGGAGAATGGTTGCTTTGCATACGCAGAGGAAATTCTTATTTCAATGCACTCTGACGATTACCATCATATTAAACAGCTAGCTGTTCAGCACATAATAGTTGATAAATGAGAGTAAATGATGGCATACGCAAATCTGAAATATCGACAATCAACTTTGAAGCGGATAATTATATAAATCTAATTCATTGGAAAAATGTTGTGGTAACAGAACCTCTAATCAATATGCATTTATCGGGTGCACTCTTGGTGAAGATAATAGACGGCTGAATAGATTACATTATTATCATCTGCGCTGCATTACACTGTTTGTCTTCTCTTACACAAACAGTAGAAAAATACGTAAAGGAGATCACAGCAGCAGCATCCAAAGTCTGTGGATCCAAAGAAAAGATGTACTAGGTTGATACATAGAAAACTCATGCCAGTCTTTGATAAAAAATGACAATTCAACGTATAAATAAGACATTGAGTTCAGATGGTAGGGTGGTCGAGCTATGCACTGTTGTGAGATGAAATGCAGTCACCTCCACGTGGTACCTCCTGGGTAGTTTTGAAAGCAACTAGGTAAGAACTGTATTCTAAACAATAATTAGTTGTATGACACAACAGAGTGGCAACGCCTTTATTTCACCAAAAGTTGTCAGTTTTGATCCAGTTATACAGAAAAAATATATCGTTTTATTGTTTAAATATGATACGTCATTAATAATAAAGGCTTAAATAACACTTTTAACTAATAACCATCTCTATAGAATGTTTTTTTAATTAAAAAAAAAGTCAAATTTTACCCAAAATTTCGACATTTGGACCAAAAACGCAGACTCAAGTCATTTTTTTTTCAGCGGTAATATTGCACGCAGATGATGTACTAGTATAAATGCAACTTTTGGCACCTACCCGTTTTTTATTTTAAAAAAAATTAATTTTTTTCGCTCCACCCTACGTGTATAATCCATAATATAATATACTGAATCTTAAAGAGTCAAATGCCATGCACTTACGTTCAAAATAAACGTTCACAGTAGAAGCTTTTAGAAGAACGAAATGTCCTGTTGGATTATATTATATGTATACTAGTAGTCTTCTCTGGTCGGTTTCTTCAAACTAACCTTGTATCGAACCATGTGCATCTGTGAATTTGTCCTTATATTTTAAAGATATGTGAACCATTACCTAAAATGTCCTTCCATATTGTTGAAAAATGATACAAACGCTATTGCGCTATTATATTATCTAATGTGTGAGACAAAAATTGGGCTGATACGATTCAATTTAGTAAGGTTTTATACTAGGATTTGGTAAAATAGATGAAATATAGGTAAACCATCCATGAAAAATTATCTCTAAAAATATATGTCTCTTCAAAATTCGGCCAGTATTGCCTTTTAAAAAGGCTAAAGTTTCATAATCATGCTCACCTGACAATAGAAATTTCCCGCATAATTCTATAAGGAACGTAGAAGAATATTTTATATACTAAAACATTTCAGAAAAATCATTTAACAGGCAGTGTAATCCCCATCAAAATCAAACCCTCAGGACTCAAGATCCTTAACGAAATTCCCATTTGTACTTTACATATAAAGTATATTGAGCAAGATCAACCATTTCATCCTCACTCGAAATCAAGCAATCCTTCTACCTGCTTTGATTGGAAAGATAATAATATATTTTTATGAGAGAACATTTACAGTAGTACTCTGCAATTTTCGGATTTTAATAATCTCTTTTTCCAGAATTTCAGATTTCAGTGTTTAGTGTTCATTTGCGTGAATTTGTCTACCCAGCAACGACTCCATGTATTTCAGTAAGATTCGTTTTCATTCCAGTTAATACAATATAATAATTAATAACAATTCCAGTAAACTACTTTAAAAATAAAAAGAGTGTATTACTTAGCTGTTTATTTTGAAAATAAAATTCCGTTCAATTTTGAACGACACATTAAATGCGAAATTTTACAAAAGGGGCTACATAAAGTTTATCTTATAACATATAAAAGTGAAAATTTGTCTGTTTATCTGTAATTCAATACAAATCCCCAGTTTCGAAGCCAGAATTGTGAAATGTTACGTACATGTGTATTAAAACACGTCCGAGGCAACTAAAGAAATCTGGAATCTGAATAATTTACAGTTACTTTTAAATTAATAAAAAAAAAAAAAACTGTCAATTTAACAGCAATTTCCAAACAAATTTAAACATTCTTCGTTTTAGCGGTTGCCAACAATTTAAATCCACAATAAAAGTCTTAGTGTAACAATTACTTTTTTATTGCAAGATTTTCACGTGAAAAATGAAAATGAAATAAATAGGTTGACGATTTTAAAAAAAAAGGAGTATTACGTGTCATAACATTTCTATTTTAAGATTTCATCGTGAAAAATTAAAATGAAATAAATAGTTTGACGAATTTAAATAAAAGTGAATATTACGTCATAAATTTTCTATTTCATAATTTCCACGTGAAAAATTAAAATTAAATTAACAGTTTGACGAATTAAAAAAAGTGAATATTACGTCATATTCAAAATATAACAGACATCATCAGGTAATGAGTCAGGTCAATGGTTGTAGGTCATATGAGTTCAAAAAAATGTATTGAAACAAGATAAAAACCCAATTATGGAAATAGTGGCATATTTTAACATTTTGAGGTTCACAGAATTTCTTTTCGCCCCTTTTAAATCTATTGCATATATGTATTTGTGTGTACGCATGTATATTAGAATTTATACAGGTTTCAGGTTCTTAGATCTCATTCTTATTGAAGAACGGAAATAAAGATTGCTTTATATTATTTCTTTTATTGTTTATTTCACTAGGGGGCTCTGCCCCCTACCAGGAAAGGAAAGTTCTTTTAAGTAAGACATTTTAAATTAATCGTTTTTAATCTGACGTAATTTTGACCAAACTATTCTTTCACTTTTTAACATTCACGTGAAAATACTTGTGTTAGAAATGAAATATTATTTGCGCTTTCTTAACAAAAATAGTTGAAAAATGTCCTCTCAAAATATCAAATAAATGTCTAGCGCAGTTTCTAAATTTAAACCGTTTTGCAATATTATTTTGTGTTTATTTTATGTAATAACTGTAATTTGACGTAAATATGACGTAATTTCTCCTATTTAAGACTTCTAACGCATGTTAATAAATTTATTATTTTACAAATTCCTTTCTCTCTTAAAATTCACGTGTAATTATAGTTTTTATGACGTAATTTCTAATAAGTTCCTGCTTTCTTTTTACATAATTATTTAATTCTAATTCCAAATGTTTTTTTCTGTTTATAATAGTCACGTGTAAATAAATTTTTAATATATTACACGTATAAATAAATAAATATATATATATATATATATATATATATATATATATATATATATATTTGAAGCAAACATTATTGTTTCCGCTGTTTATACAGTTGGCAGCAGTTTAAATTAATATCACTTTCTAAAATCTGTAAAAAATATCTCTAGAAATGCTGAAAATTTGAATTTAAAATAGAAATAAAACCTCAAAAAATTAGGCAAATTAAAAAAAAAATTACAATCTGCACTCAGGCAAATTCTAACGCATAAAACGATCTAAAAATGATTACACTGCCATGTATAGTTTTTGCTGCTATAAAACTTTTTTAGTGGAACGATTTTGTCCAACTTTAGCATTAAATATCTCTTAAAATAATTCTTCAATTTGAAAACTGTCTGCATCAGCGTGTTTATCAAACATTTCTGTATAATACTACCGATTTTCATATTTTTGTATGCATTATTTTTCTTAATATTAACGAAGAAAGACCTCCGATCACAAAAAATTCAAAACCGGCGGCGGTGGCGGTGGCGGCGGTGACAGCGGTAGTTACTTTTTTTTAGAACTAGGGGGCTCGGCTCCCTACGAGCTACGCTCGCCAATACCCGTCCAGATACTGCCGACTCTAAATGCATGCTAATGTGATCGGCTTTAAAAAGATTTCGAAAGATTGAAATATAATTTAAAAAACAGTGGCGATCTCCCTATAAACGAATTTCTATTAATTTCTCTTTGATTGGGGAATTTTAAAGACAAATCCGCTGCGGTACTACTTGACTATCCTGTCGCCCAATTTCACCAAATTATATAAATCGTCAAACCACTCGCCAAATTATACAAATTGACATAATTTTTATTTTAAATAACGAAAGAACAAATAAATTAGTACAACATTAATAAAAATACAAATAAAATGTCGAAATAAAAATAACTTGATGACGTAGACACGTGTAACAACATTTCAAAATAAGCTAATATAAAAGGAATTAAGTAAACAGAATCTTTGTCTCCCGGTATTTTTTAACAAAGCGAAAAGAAAGTTCTTTTACATGAGACATTTTAAATTAATCGTTTTTAATCTGACGTAAATTTGACCAAACTATTCTTTCTCTTTTTAATATTCACGTGAAAATACTTGTGTTAGAAATAAAATATTATTTGCGCTTTCCTAAGAAAAATAGCTGACAAGTATCCTCTCAAAATATCAAATAAATGTCTAGCGCAATTTGTAAATTTAAACCGTTTTGCAATATTATTTTGTGTTCATTTTATGTAATAACTGTAATGTGATGTAAATATGACGTAATTTCTCCTATTTAAGACTTCTAACGCATGTTAATAAATTTATTATTTTATAAATCCCTTTCTCTCTTAAAATTCACGTGTAATTATAGTTTTTATGACGTAATTTTTAATAAGTTCTTGCTTTTTGTACATAATTATTTAATTCTAATTCCAAATGTTTTTTTTCTGTTTATAATAGTCACGGGTAAATAAATTTTTAATTTATTACACGTATAAATATATATATATATTTTAAGCAAACATTATTGTTTCCGCTGTTTATACAGTTGGCAATAGTTTAAATTAATATCACTTTCTAAAATCTGTAAAAAATATCTCTCGAAATGCTGAAAATTTGAATTTAAAATAGATATATAACCTCGAAAAATGAGTCAAATTAAAACAATAAATCAATTCTGCACACCGGGAAATTATAACGTATAAAATGAACTAAAAATTATTCAATTCCGATGTATAGTTTTTGCTGCTATAAAACTTTTTTAGTGGAACGATTTTGTCCAACTTTAGCATTAAATATATCTTAAAATAATTCTTCAATTTGAAAACTGTCTGCATCAGCGTATTTATCAAACATTTCTGTATGACACTACCGATTTTCATATTTTTGTATGCATTATTTTTCTTAATATTAACGAAGAAATACCTCCGGTCACAAAAAATTCAAAACCGGCGGCGGCGGCGGTGACAGCGGTAGTTACTTTTTTTTAGAATAGAGAGATAGAGAGATATTGTATGTTTAATTTTGAAATTAAGTTTTCAAAATAATTATTCTAAAAATTCCGGGCAATGCTGGGTGCATTGACTAGTTTTTCATATTTTTAAAATAGTTTCTAATTTGTTAATAAATTTTAATGAAAGTTGGATGATTGTTTAATAAACAAAGTGGTAAACTATAGATTTTTATAAATTATTTTACGTTTATAATGAAATCGCTAACTTTATACTGTAGGTATTTTGATAATAGTCTGTAAATAATCTATCTGTGAACCCTAAAAAATTATTACAATTTTATTAGTCCCATTGGAGATTTTATAAATGAAAAATAATGTCATTTTACTAAAAATCGATATCTGGAAATAAAATAAAATGGATTACACGCCCACATGAAACAATAGCAGAATTTCAGATAAAGAGAGATCTTTAATTCTTTGAAGTATTTCACATTTTATTATTATACTGAAATCTATTTTCTATGATTTAAGGTGGAATAATGTGCGGTTAATGAATGGCAATAAAAATATAATTTTTGTAGTACGGTGTTGATATTTTTGTGTATGCTTAGCATCATGCCTTGAAAAGAAATTTTTTTTAATTCAATGAATTATTGAATTACTTTTTCTTAAACGTCATTGTCCTTGTTTTTGAACTTTCGCTACCAAACCTTCATAGTATCATATGATACAACAATAGTACATAAAGCTGTACACAGGATGTGGTGACAATCTCTAACTTTTTGCAACAGAACTGGAAGTAAACGATGTTTCTATTCTGGTAGCCTAATAGTTCCATTTCAGACACCTTGTACTTAATGGTAACGATATGTACTTAATGGTAACGACATTTGTTTACAAATTTCAGAACACAGTGTTATAAAACAAGTCTCTTTCTTCAAATGCCAAAAATCGTCTGACAAAATATGAGCAAACACGTCAACGCGAACTGTTTGCGCAGACAATATTAGCTGTGACTGGAAACTTTCGTTACAACCTGGCATTTTCAAAACATGAAAGCAAAATTTTTGTCAAGTAATATTGAGTTGGAAATTTTTTTAATTATTACAGATACAAACTGAGTAATAGTTTTTAATTTGCCTTACAAATGTTTCAAGTATATATATATATACTTGAAATATTTGTAAGGTACATATTTTGTAAGTACATAATTGAAACATATATATTTGTATATATATATATTGATTAAACATTAAATCTATTGGGTTTTTTTTTTATTCTAGTATTTCATGATGTTCGGCGCTCACAAAAATATTTCTGTTATGATTCATAAATTGCACAATAGGTGTTTCATTGTGTAATTGTATAATGTTCAACCATCTTTCAATTAAAATCTATTATAACTCAATAGCAATATTCGCCATATTTGATCGCAGACTTTTTTATCATTAAAGCATTGGTTTTGAGAATAATAGTAACGAAATTCTTGAACCGTGTAAGCTCTGTATAATAAAAAATGAAACACACAGTATGTGAGAAACTATTTACACAAACATACTGGATGTCGAGTAAATCATTTTTTTAATTAACATTAAAATGACAAGGAATTCGAATCTGGACTTCCCGGGTTATAGAGTATAGAAGAAAACCATATATGTGTTTTTTTTAATTGAAAACTTTAAACTAGATTTTTCACATTTAATGTATGTTTTTTAGATTTTTCACTAATAATACCAACAATTATTTTTAGATGAAAAAGAGAAATTATACTATATTCAAATAAAATTTTGAAATTTTTTAAAAGAGACACTTTCATTTGGTCCAGAAATTAACAGCCGAAGAAATCGCCAAAGATTGCTAGCTTTTTTATTCTGATAATTCCGTGTTTAAGCATATTATATTGTATGTCTGACATTTGCGTTTTATATATATATTATCTTTTTATTTTTAGAGTGATAAAGATTTGATAAAAAGATATTGATTTTAATTTCGATATGGAAACTTAGACGGAAACAAATGCTGAATTATTTTATTTATATTAATTCAAGTGCAAACAGATTTATCTTTTGCAATCAGCTCTCTGCAAGTGTTAGAGATATATTTTTAAAAAATCATGCTTTTAAATTATTTTAAAAACAATACAAATTGAGTAAATTGCGAAACTGTTTTCAAACAAATTGCATGTGAAATAAATGAAAATTTCTCTTTTCGACGGTGTGAAAATTTAAAAAAAAAATGAGTGGTATTTAGAAAAAAAAATGCATTAAATTTAATAAAAGTTAAGTTTAATTGTTTGCTATTGCCACCGTAAAAAAGGACGTCACGTTAAGCAAGGACAGGTTTTTTCTTCATAATATAGCTAGCAGAAAATGATTAACGAATTTCGACCATTTCACTTTCACTCATAATCAAGCATTCCTATTCACATCATTACACTGGAAAGATAATAATTAATTTTTATAAGAGAAAACTTACCGTAGCCAGCAATTTTCAGCTTTTGAGAATCTATCTTTCCAGAATTTTACATCGTAGTGTTCGGTGTTAACTTGTATCTACGACAATGTCTCCTCGTATGCCAATGAGATCAGTTTTCTATATTAGTTAATACAATATACTAATCATTAACAATTCCCAGTAACGCTACGTTTAAAGCAAGAAAGAAAAAAAAAGTCTAAAAAAAAAAGCTATAGAATTTTTTTAAATATTTCTTCTATATTCTTAAAGAACAGTCTAACTTTATACTATCGGTATTTTCATAACGGTATGTAAAGAATCTAGCTCTCCACCCCAACTAATTATTACAATTTTATTAGTCCCCTTGGAGAAATTCTAAATGAAAAAGAAAGTCATTTTACAAAAGGTCGATTTCTAGAAATAAAACACCAAATGGGTAATACGCCCACTTCAAACGATAGCAGAATTTCAGATAAAGAGAGAGATTTCATTCTTTGAAGTATTTGACATTTTATTATTATACATTTTTTTTTAATTATTAAGGTTGAAAATTTTCAACTTACAAACGGCAATAACGAATGTAATTTTTGTAGTACAATGTATATATGTTTTGCATATCATGCCTTTAAAATATACAGGGTGTCCCTAAACTCATGGTACACACGCTAGGGGGTGATAGAACACATCAAGACGAGTAATAGGAAATAGGAAACCAGGGGTCCCAAACGTATTCTGAAGGAGATGGCACCTTTAAAGTTTAGGGTCCAAAATTTCAAATAATTATAAAAAACGGAAAAAATTGGTCAATTCTTTTGCGGTTTTCACTAAAACTATTCTTTATGTCAGTATTTTCTTGAAAATAAATTTTAAAGATACAGTTCAAAAATGCCGATAGATGGCGCTTTAGACTTTGGAGTAACCAACAACTATTTTTTTACCGTTATTTTTTGTATCTCATTACATGCATTCAAAAGATTAGACTTAAACTTAAATTTTGAGCTCAAAATCTGAATAGTTGGGAGTGGTTAAGTAGCGCAAACTGAACTGTCTTCAGGAGTTAAAATTTCAAATGATTATAAAAAACGGAAAAATTGGTCTATTCGTTTGCGGTTTTCACTAAAACTATTCTTTATGTCAGTATTGTCTTGAAAATAGATTTTAAAGATAAAGTTAAAAAAATACCGATAGAGGGCGCTTTAGACTTTGGAGTAACGAACAACTATTTTTTACCGTTATTTTTTGTATCTCATTACATGCTTTCAAAAGTTTAGACTTAAATTTTGAGCTCAAAATCTGAATCGTTGCGAGTTGTTAAGTAGCGCAAACTAAATTGTGTCCATGTGTTGAAATTTGAACCCCCCTCCTGAACACAGTTCAGTATACGCTACTGAATCACTCCCAATGATTCAGATTTTGAGCTCAAAATTTAAGTTTAAGTCTAAACTTTTGAAAGCATGTAATGAGATACAAAAATAAGGGTAAAAAATAGTTGTTCATTACTCCAAAGTCTAAAGCGCCCTCTATCGGTATTTTTTTAACTTTATCTTTAAAATTTATTTTCAAGACAATATTGACATAAAGAATAGTTTTAGTGAAAACCGCAAACGAATAGACCAAATTTCCGTTTTTTATAATCATTTGAAATTTTAATTCCTGAACACAGTTCAGTTTGCACTACTTATCCACTCACATCGATTCAGATTTTGAGCTCAAAATTTAAGTTTAAGTCTAAGCTTTTGAAAGCATGTAATGAGATAAAAAAAAATAACGGTAAAAATAGTTGTTGGTTACTCCAAAGTCTAAAGTGCCCTCTATCGGTATTTTTTGAACTGTATCTTTCAAATTTATTTTCAAGAAAATACTGAAATAAAGAATAGTTTTAGTGAAAACCGCAAAAGAATCGGCCAATTTTTCCGTTTTTTATAATCATTTGAAATATTGGACCCTAAACTTTAAAGGCGCCTATCTCCTTCGGAATATGTTTGTGACCCTTGGTTTCCTATTTACTATTACTCGTCTTGATGTGTTCTATCACCCCCTAGCGTATGTACCATGAGTTTAGGGACACCATGTATTTATTTTTTTATTCATAATATCATTTTTAGCCATATTGGATGAATTATTCTTCGATATTTATTATAAGAATTGTTTAAATATCATATATAATATGATATAATAAGAAATGGTTCAAATGGTTTAAATTAGAAATTTTTTTTGTTTGTTTTTTGTTAATATATTTTCAAAATATGAAAACAAATTTTTTGTTAAGTAACATTAATTTAAGAAAATTTTGTGTTTTATTTCAGATACAACCTGAGTAATAATTACAAATATGGCTTAAAATGTTTTAGCTATATACAGGTGGTTCAAAAGTTATGTCCAAACGGCACGTGTGGGTGTGTCAGGTGATGAGGAACAAGAATTGCATAGGAACTGAAAGTCGTGAACACGATCGTGACGTGCAATTACACTGTGACCGTAACTCTAAAAAAGTTAAGAATGTGTAAAAATGTCTTTATTTAACAAAAAACTTAATCGAAGTGCAAAATACAACTGAAAAATATTACAACGAATGCTCAAAAATGTCCCATTAGGCGTGATGCATGCTTCATATCGACGCCGCATGGAATTGCGAACATCGCCGCGAATCGGTCACCGCGATCCAAAACCTCCTATATTTCTATCACTGGGGATATCTTACGTCTCTGGTGTACGAGGCACCCGTTCCATCGGCCATAGACCTCATGGCGGCGACCCTGGTCATTTGGCAAAAACAAAAACTTTAAATTAATATGTAAACTACCTTAGTATATCCCAGACGCTTTTATAAGAGGCTACTTTTCAGGAACATCTTAAAATATCTCCAAATTTCTCCTCCAAATGTTTTTTTATTATTATTTTTTTTTTAAATACATAAATAAATGTTCATTTAAATGTTGTGAGGTTTTTTTTAATAAAATGCACTAAAACCTCTGAAACACGGACACCTCGGTAGCTGTGATGCAGTCGTACAAATGCCAGAAAAATAGATATAGGCAGCGAATTATACAATGGGTGCACGCCACAAATGGTGTAAATAGTTTTACTTCAGGAACAAGGGCTATACTGAGTTACTTAAACCAGGAGGTAAAGGAATTATACTACTATATAACCTTTACTACCTCCCTGCTCGATATCACAGAATTTATCTGATACTTAGAAATTCCCGGTATTCGGGGGTAACCTTTATCGAGATTTCACTGCATATGTATTGCATAAAAGTAAAAACTTCCAAGATTATAACTAAATTAGTGGATACATTTATAAGATATGAATTAAAAAATAATTTTTTTTCGTTATTTTACTTACTCACATTTGGTTTAATATACATGATATTTCGAAAAAATGTGATCTCACATTTTTGGCAAATCTCGATTGACAGCTTAAAAATAACCTTTGTGAATAAATATAGTCAGAGATCAATCGTTCTTTGTGTGTATACGGCGATATCTGTCGTAATATTTCAGGTCAGCTGCAAATCAGAGAAAATACAGTGAAGAATAAAATGGGTCCTATACAAAAATTCGTCTTATTTAACCTCACTGTTAAATGAGGGCGTTTTTATCAATCGGAAACTTAGCATAACTTTTGTTTTGCTGCAACACTTTGATAGTCTAATAGATAATACTTTGGATATCCTTTTGAATATTACGTTTGATATTCTAAAATAAAATTTCTTGTTATCTAAATAATAATATTTGAAAAGTTGAAAAAATCGAATCTCAAAGTTTGTTAACGATTCGGTTATTTAAGTAGTGTAATATTATTTTTTGATATGTATATTATTATGTTTTAATGAATAATTCTTGAATTAATAATTAGAATTTCAGCATCATTATTATTATTAATATACCGCAGACCAGGACCATAGCAGGCATAGCTTAAAGAGTTTTGTATCTTTCCAAGGGCGCGAATGTCACCTGATCGCCTCACGACGGGAAATCTACATGATAGTACATTTGCTTTCGTGGCTGCTCGCTAATTTTTTTATCACTTTTGTAAGATACATTTTAAACAGTAAAACATAATTAAAAGAAAATACTTAATGAAAGAATTCTCCTAAATATGTTTCAGAACAAGCTACTGATATACGTAATAAATAAATAAATAAATAAGCAAATAAACGCTATTTATTTATTTATTTATTTTTTTTTACCTTTCAGTAATACCTGTTTGCATGAGGTATTTTTATTTTTAAAAAAGCGATAATCATTCTTTTCAAGTATCCATGCACCTGGGATTTTCTGAAACCTCACACGGGGAAAAATTTCAAATTTTCTCATTCAGTTTCTTGATGGCGCATATGTTGGAAGTGTGATTTAATTTAATTTTATAAAAATTGCACTTAAACGAAAAACCGAAGAAATTTTAAACATCAATGATTCGATTGATAATGTCATTGAATATTCTGTGGAATTCAGGTTAAAAAAAATAAAAATAAAATAACTCTAAGTGAATAATATCGAATATACAATTGCAGTGACAGCATGTATCTCTAAGAGCAACATATACTTAAAAAAAAAAGATATATAATTTAATAAATAAAAACTAGCCATGTATCAAATACTACAAAACCTGTATTTAAAAAGTTTTATTGAATTCGATCATATAAAAACTATTGAAGTTGCCGAAAAAGTTTAAGGAATTACTATAGATTTCTAAAGTAGCAACGACGCTTGAAGAATGGTAAAATGTACATAACACGGATGTTTGGTCTCATTTAATATTTATATGTTAACTTGCAATATATAATTATATTACATAAGTTCGTTTTCTAAGCATTTAGGTAGCTATATGCTAAAGCAAAAACATGCCCGGAAGTACCTCTGAGGTCATATTGGAAGTGTAAACGGGTAAGAAATAAATTTCGGTTTTTCTGCAGTTTTCTTTTAATTCTCTACTCATAATTTCAATTTTTAAACCGTCGGTTACGGAAAACAAAATTTTCTTTTAAATGAAATTCTTTAGAACTGAATCTCAATTGCATGTTATTCATGGTTTTTAAAATAAGTTTACAGCATGATTTAAAAAATATATATATAAAAAATGTTTCGCATACAGACCGATTATTAAATATTAATCCGTTTTGTATTAAAAACAGTAAAAATATTTCACTGCTTCCAGTGGATATTCTGAAAAAAAAGAACCTTCATCAATAAATAAATAAAACAATAAGTATAAATAAAATGTAAATTTAACAGACACGTAGAAGAACTACTATCTCAAACGAGTACAAATATCAAAATTTAAAAAACAAAAAAATAAAAATTAAAAGCAATTTAACAAATTACAACGACCATTTCGAAAATGATTTTTTCAAATACTAAAATTTAAGACATAAAAAATCGCACGGAATTGATCATACATTACGTACTCCATCGATTAAAGATTAACATTCCTGGACCCATCATGAACAAATTTTAAAAGAAATTTCAGTTTTACAATTTTCGGTACTGTAAATTTTTAAATTTCTACGGAGCTGGTCATACATCACGTACGCCATGGATTAAACATTAATAATCCTGGTCCAATTTGAAATGAAATTTCATTTTTAAACTTTTAAACATCCCACAATATTACTTTTTATATCGTCGTATAGAGAAAAAATACATATTTAATTGCAATTTGTTTGACAGCTGTATCTCAATTTGTTTCTGAGTTATTATTTTTTTTGTAGTTTTTATTACTTTTTTGTCATAGTGGCAACAGAAGTATCCATCTCTGTTGGAAGTAAAGGGAAAATACGGATTACTATATAGACCAATCAGAAAAAGAATAAAATATGGGATTCAACTAATAAAACGCTTGAGATATGTTTTTGATATCCTACCCTGACCGAGGACAATAACCATTTTTCCAAATGGTTAAAAAAAACAAAAAAAAACTACTGTAAGTACCAAAAATGTTTGGCGATTTGTTTGGCTTTTAACTCCTGACATGCGGTTATATGAAAGTATACCTTTTAATACATTTTTATAAAACTATTAAAAGTAATTAAATAAGAATTCTGAAAGTACTATTTCATAAAAAGGAATTGTATAATAGAAAAATAAAATATTGTAATTTCCAATTGGTTTTCTTCAATCAGTGAGATACAAAGTAAAATCAATGAATTAAATGTACAATATAAAATTAATAAATGGAACGATGAAAATAGCATAAAACTTACCAGAAGAACATTATCCTATAATATTAACAAATCTTTTAAAACTGGTCATAAAATATCGCCACTTTCATCTTGAAGAAAGCTATTATGCCTATTAATTTGGCTAAACTTGCTAGTTTTCAATTTTAGTTTAGCTAGTTTTCAATGTATGGATTTCAATTGTAAATTAGTTTTGATTGTCCTCAGATGTTATCAAGAATTTGAACAAAACATAAGAATAACCGAAACTTTTAAAATTGCTCTTGATAATTATTTCTGGATTTTAAAGATGCTTATTTTATATTTAAAATGTTATTTAAAAGAATTTAAAAGATCAAATATTAAACCATATAAAATTGCGTGTTTTTAATTTTCAAATATAGACATCTTACTCTGATGGAAAAGTAATCCTTCTCTATATATTAAACTAGTGAATAATTACAGTTTATGTGTAGGCAGGAGCTATTTAGATAGCGAATTCCTTTTGACATTTGTCATATTTAGTATAAATTAATGCCATTCACAAATATTGAATAATCATATCTTATCAAATGCACACCAAATCAACACTATAAATTATGCATTCTGAATATCTATATACATAGAAAATGCCATATATTTCTTGCATAACGAATCAAATGAATAAGATGTTGCTTTCAGGATATCTACCCTATATATATAAAATCCTAATGAAACGGATATGATGAAACGACTGAATTGAAACGAATTTATGTAACGATTCCATGAAACGAATGATTAAATGACTGATCATGTTTCACGGCAATTTCTCCTAAAATATGGAATACTTTGCGATGACATTAACACCAAAAATCCATATTGACCCACAGATCTCAAAACTGGTAACAGAATTTTTAAATTCGAATTAGTTTTCGAAATATTAATTTTTTTCTAATTTTATATACTTTTCTCTTATGATGGCAACTCAAATTTTAATCATAACAGATTTTTTTTCATATTCTAGAAAGGGTTATTATTTTAAACTAATTTAGCGACCCGTTTGGCATCCCTTAAATATATGCTAAGAAATGTATCATGTTACTTTTATTCATAATTCAATTTACTTGAACAATCTTTCGCCAAATCGAAATATTCTGATAGAGAAATCAAGAACTCGGTATTTTTATGTTAGCGAGATGCAGGTGATAACTCGCCAAACATTTTCCCGTCGCATTTTTTTTTTTATATTTCATTAATTTCATTTAAAGTATAATCCTTTCATTCATTTTATTTAAAATACAAAACTTTCATTTAAAACTGAAACGGTACTTTCCGTTATACGGACACTATGCCCGAATGTATGGTAATGCGCCAATTATTTCAAGCCTGATCATGAAAAGGATTTTTAAGGGGACGAGGGACCTTAAAAAACCTTAAAAACCAATTCTTTATTTTTTGAAATTTTGACTTTAAATATTATTCAGGGGTACATTATATGCATTATGACAAGCATTTATCAAAAAAAAAATTTTTTTTTAATTATTTTTGAGAAAAAAATGGAGTTTTACGCGTCGTCTTAGAAATCTTCGAAATGCCCCATGCGCATTCCAAATCAATGAAAACCCCCAATATTTTTTATAAAAGTTTGGTTTATATATATAAATAAAACTGTGCATCGAATTTTATATATTTGAATATAAAGGTAAAAAAAAAAAAAAAAAAATTCAAAATTTCAAAATTTTTTCGAAAAAATTTAAAAAATTTTGATTTTTTTTTTTTACACCTTCATATTCAAATATATAAAATTCGATGCACAGAATTATTTATATATATAATCCAAACTTTTATAAAAAATATTGGGGATTTTCATTGATATGGAATGCGCAGGGGGCATTTCGAAGATTTCTACGACGACGCATATAAAATGCCATTTTTTTCTCAAAAATATATTTTTTTTACATTTTTTTGTGATAAATGCATGCCACAATGCATATAATGTAACCTTGAGTAATATTTAAATTAAAATTTACAAAAAAAAGAAAAAATAAATAAAAAAATTTAAAATTTTGAAATTTTTTCGAAATTTTGAAATTTTTTTTTTAACCTTTATATTCAAATATATAAAATTCGATGCACAGTTTTAATTATATATATAAACCAAACGTTTATAAAAAATATTGGTGATTTTGATTGATATGGAATGCGCAGGGGGCATTTCGAAGATTTCTACGACGACACGTAAAATGCCATTTTTTTCTCAAAAATAATTTTTTTTACATTTTTTTGTGATAAATGCATGCAGTAATGCATATAATGTACCCTTTAGTAATATTTAAAGTTAAATTTGCAAAAAAAAATGAAAAAAAATGAAAAATTCTGAAATTTTGAAATTTTTTCGAAAAAATTCAAAATTTTTCAAAAAAGAATTTTTTTTAACCTTTATATTCAAATATATAAATTCGATGCACAGATTTTTTTATATATATAAACCAAACTTTTATAAAAAATATTGGGGATTTTCATTGATATGGAAAGCGCATGGGGCATTTCGGAGATTTCTAAAATAACGCGTAAAATTTCACTTTTTTCTCAAAAATGACTTAATTTTTTTTTTTTTTTGTAATAAATGCATGCCATAATGCATATAATGTACCTTTGAGTAATATTTAAGGCGAAATTTACAAAAAATAAAAAAATATATATTTTTAAGGTCCCTCGTCCCCTTAATTTTACGCCAGCAGTTTAATATGAGTTTTATTTTATTAATTTATTGTATAACAATTATTTGTTCACTTATTTTAAGTATATATTTCCGGTTTAACAAAATAGTTCAAAAAGTCTGTAATTTTCAAATGTTATATTTTTAAAGTGCTCACTATACTATCGACAAAGTCTTTTCTTTTATTTTTCAAATGTTTAAATTCACGTGATTTTCATTTTACGCCAACTATTACGCTTGGCGACAATGGTGTCCGTATAACGAAAAAGTACCACTGAAACATTTAAAATTGACGGCTTTTACTTCTTTCATTTTTTTAAAACAAAACTAAAAGAAAAATATTAAGCACATATGTCAAATAATAGCATAGATGTCACCGGGGTACCTAATTTGCGCCAAAATGCCATTATTTTGGTTGACATGGTAACCCGGCTATTGTTGTTTATTTAATAATAAATGTTTATTTACTTTTATTTCTTTTTTAAAATTATATGAATTATTTTGTTCTATCAATTATTTTTTTTTTGTTATTTCCTTTTGAAAACAATAGAAATTAATTAAAAAATACGGTACTACTTAGTTATTCCGTCGACCAATTTCGTCAAATTATATAAATCGCCAAACCACTCGCCAGATTATACAAATTGACATAATTTTTATTTTAAATAACGAAAGAACAAATATATTAGTATAACATTAATAAATATACAGACAAAACGTCGAAATAAAAATCACTTCATGACGTAAACACGTGTAACTTGCATAAAGTCAAGTGAATGTGACATTTACGATGAACCATTATTGGCATTTAATCCTATAGTTTGGCGACAGATTTTTGGTCGACGGGATAACTAAGTAGTACCAAAAATGCATATGTAACTGGTATTCGAAAACGAGGTTTTCGCCAAATTTTCGTAAAAAAAAATCACGCCAAACTTGCGGGTGCGTATATGACATATGGCCAAATATTAAATGTTGCAACAAACCATGACTTTTAATTTCAACTTCAAAGCAGTGCTTTAATTTACCACTCGAAAAAAAAAATGCTAACTGGCCAGTTGAAAAAAAGCTATTGGCGATATTTGCACCCGGCTAGCGTAACAGTAGCAAGAATGCTTTGCGACCGTGGCAACTTTTATGTAGTTTTATTCTAAAAAAAATGATTTTTTTTAATCAAAATGGAAATATTTTGGCACAGATGTCATATACGGATCCATATTGGCGCGATTTTTTTCTGACGCCAATGTCATACACACTACGGGTACATAACTGGCGCCAATATAATTGTTTTGTTTAATATGGTAAGACGGATTTTGATACTTTCCCCAAATTGTCGTCGGAAAAAAATCGCGCCAATATATGTCATCTGTGCCAAACTTTTAAATGAATGGCGAAGGGATCAGACCGTATTTGCTTACGGCAGTTGATGACTTGAACTATTATAATATTGATGAAATGAGGGTGATAGAATAATATTTGGAGACTTATCACCTGTACTTGGCTAACATTAAAGTACCAAAATGGCGCCTAGAATATAAAAAGCGAAGTGGCCCGCCCGGAACTGTTGATGATAGACACATGACTTAGGCTATTGTTATAGAGATTGTTTTAAAATATCGGGAGACAAAAACTCAGTATAATTAATTCATTTTATTTTACTTCTTTTCAAATGTTTAACTGATCCCCTTTAATCAAAAACAAAAACAAAAAAAACTGTCGGATGTCTTAACAGCAACTGATTCGGCCTTAAATATTTGCAATCAAAGGAATGGAAACCCGTTTACAGGGAGATTTGCACAGTTTTTTTCAGTATAATTCAATCTACTCTAATATTTTTAAAACCCATCAGATTAGCGTGTTTTTAGATTCTGCGGTGTCTGAACGGGGGTTGGCGAGCGTAGCTTGCAAGGGACAGTGCCCCCTAGTATCTTATAAATAATATCGGGGATTTTCGCATATAGTTTTAAAGTACAACTGTATGCAATCTTTACAGAAATTTAAATTAATTAAATATTACTTTGAATAATTACGTAAAATGGGATATTTATTATCCTTATCTTTTTTATATTGTTTTTTGTGTAAACATTTTCCATTACTTTTATATGTTACATCAATTTTGACAGCTCTTTTAATTCACAATTATTTCTTTTTCTCAGGTTTCCTATAAATATGAAGTACATCATAAAATCATATGCACAGCATAAGTAAACTTTTATTTTTGTCTTTGGACTTCTTGTGTGAAAACGTTTTCTGTTTTTAAATACTGTGAGATATTGAAATTAACAATCTTACAACTTACACAATATCAATGAAATAAAATGCTTTAAATTTAGAACTGATACATTTTTATCATATATTCGTATTTCATCTGAAGAAAAGAAAACATTTTCTTAGGTCGAAATTTAATGTAATTATAAATTTAGTAGAAAATAAATATGTGTATAGAAGATAAAAACATTTTAATATACTAAAATGCGTTTTAAAAAAATCCAATGCGCATAAAAAAAGCTGTGCCTAAAATATGAGTAAGAAGAAATTTCCTATCATATAATTTTAATATTCGAGATTACGTTTTTAACATTTTATTACTATAGTAAAATGTATATACATCAAAAACCAAATGAAGAAATATATATAAAGTGTGTCACGGTGCGCTGTCAACGGTCTTCAATGGCAAATTCCTAAACCGTTAGTCATAGACATATAGTTACAATTACAAAATGTTCTTAATCAGGTAAAGAAATATTATAAAAGCGATTTGGGTCAATAGAAACATTTCCTAAAAAATGACGAAATTTAAGTTTTATATGGTCCCCCAGTCCTATAAGTTATATTTAGTAAAATTTTCCTATTACGCTGACAAGTAAGACAAAAAAAGTCACATTCATATAACACTGAAATTGAGCGAGTTATGAAACTTTAAAAATGCATGAATTATGCCACTTTTCTGCTCTGAAAAAAAAATGAGTTCGACTGGGATTTGAGGGGTCACATACCAAGTGCTTAAAGTATTCGAAGATCTTATTTCCTGTGTATCTGCGTTTTGAAAAAAGTCGTACAAATATTACGATTAAGTTAATATTTATTAAGTTTCAGATTGGCTGAAATAACGTATGTTTTATTTCGTCAGGATTTGAGATTTCTTTTAACAAAAATTATGTTATTTTTATAAGATTTTATGTTACTTCAACAATCGATTGTATGTTTTTCCAGTTCAAAATTTTTACTCGAACTTTAACTCACTTTCACATATCCGATCGAGATTACATTTTACATACTAGCGCAAAAGTAAATCTAATATTATTATGACTAGAAAGGTAGCCCGTCAAAAATGACGGAAATTTAGATATAAATATATATACAACTCATGTTCAAGAATATGAGTTTTCTCGCTTGTTCCGCAGTGATAGATGAAAATAACACATTTTAAGAACGAAACACATTTATGAAAAATTGTGTACAGTAGAAGACCACTAATCTACACAGTTTGGTTCCAAGTGTTATGCAGATTTGAGGCTGTTTGCGGTCATGTCAATTCAATCTTTGTTTACATTTTTTTTAATTCATATATTGGACCATTTAGGTTGTTAAGCCTTAAAAATAAATAAATTACACACTTTAAGTAGGGTAAAAACTATTAAATTATCGTATACGATTTCATGAAATGATATTATATGTGTGTGTGCTTCACGATCTTGGTTACGACGTTGACAAAATTGGCTGAAACTTGTCATAATCCTAATAGTGTGGGCCGCTATACCAAAAAAGTAACCACTTTTTAGTAAAATTTCTGATATAAAATAGTTTTCAAAAACTTGTGTAAAATTGCAGGCCGTTCTCATGTTATGTCAGTCCTAAGAATAATATTTCAAACACTGAAGAGTTTCCATGTATATGTGGAATTTAGAAAAGCTTCTCCAAAAGAAAGGTCCTGAAATGACATTGTAATTTCTCTAATTTCAAAGTTTAATCGGGCCCTGATGTTGTTTACTGAAATCTAATAAATACAGTTATTTTGAATATTACAACAGAATTAAACAGTTAAACTTATTTAGCTTAAACCCGCTGTTACTTCCCGATGTTATTTTTACTATTAAGAAAGAAAATTAGGTACTTCTTAGTTATCCCGTCGACCAATTTCGCCAAATTATGTAAATCGCCAAACCACTCGCCAAATTATACACATTGACATAATTTTTTATTTTAAATAACGAAAGAACAAATAAATTAGCAAAGCATTAATAAAAATACAAATAAAACGTCGAATTAATGGTTTTATTGGCCATTATTGGCATTTAATCTTACAATTAATTAATTAATAGCAACCATTATTGGCAATTAATCTTGCAATTTGGCGACAGTAATTTGGTCGACGGGATAACTAAGAAGTACCGAAAATTATTTAAATTTTTCAAATCATGCATTTATAATTTTTTTCAGTCTTTAGTAACTAAATAATGAAAAAAATATGCTTTTGTTCTGAGCTCATAAATATGACAATAAAATAATGTAACTAAGAGACATTGCAAAATTAAATCTTTGTGATTTCAAACCATAAACAAACGATACCGCCACCATTTTACCTACTATGACGTCATTAGAATATTGTCCATTGATTGTTGGAGAACTTACTTTGTGAATGATTACCTCAATGATTTAATATTTTTGACGTTTTACGATGAATGAATCACTTGTGTTTGGTTAGGTTTATGGAATGAGATATTAAGCTGTGAACTTAATTTCAACTGAAATTATCCAACGATATGTGTATTTTTAATTGAAATTAAAAACAATGCTTTGATCTCGAAATAAAAAGTTTTAGTTTGTATAATTGGTTATTTCTGTTAATTATTTATTTAGGTACTTTCCCATAATAGAGCATTTTTAAAAAAAGCTTGACGCAATTTGGACATCAGAAAGTGAGATATGTTGCCAAAATATATAAACAGCTATGAAAACAAATCTAATGAACTTTTATTTTTGTTTATATATGCACTTATATACATAGAAAAAATCGTTTCTAAATATATATAATATTTTTTTATATACAAATTATTTTTATTTTGTTATTTTGCCTGCTATGGTAACCCGGCTATTGTTTTTTACTTATTAATAAATTGTTTATTTATTTTTATCTTCTGTTTTTAATTATATAAACTGTTTTGTTCTATAATTATTATTCAAACTTTTATTTATTTATAGTTATTTCCTTTTCAAAATGATAGCAAATAATTAAAAAAATATAAGTAACTGGTATTCGAAAGAGAGATTTCTGCCAAATTGGCGTCAGAGAAAAACATGCCAACTCCGATGCGTATATGACATCTGTGCAAAAATTACTTCTGTTTCTTTATAAAAATGGGTAAATAGCTTTTTTTATATTAAATAAATTGCATACATATGGAAAAAATTGCTTGTGAGTATGAAGCAGTAAATAGGTTGTCAGAAAATACGTTGGCAAACTTCTTTCTCGCCAAGAAACTTTTCCCCGAAGTATTGTACATAAGCAATGATTGCTAGAAATGCATTTTTAATTAGGATATGCGCTTTTATGTTTCACTACATTTATGCATACTATACTGTGTGAATAAATGCTACAGTTCATATGCAGGGCTACACAAAAGAATTCGTAAGGGTTACTGAGTATGAGAGTAAATTGCTTAAAGGGGGTTTTTAAAGGAGTTATGCATTTTTACGCTGAACTGCATTTAGTTTACTAAGAAATGTTTGTAGAATATAGATAAAATGATATACATGGTCACGCAAAGAATTGGATACATGGTACAGATGTCATATTCGCCCCATATTGGCGCGGTTTTTTTCTGTCACCAATTTCATATAGGCAACACGTACTTAACTTGCGCCAAAGTGTCGTTATTTTGCTTGATGTGGTAACCCGGATTATGTTGTTTATGCTGTTGATGTTTTCGCCAAATTGGCAACCGAAAAAAATCGCGGCAATATGGGGCGAATATGACATCTGTTCCGGATACATAACCGTCTATGGATGATAATATCTGGAAATGTGATTTCAGTAGTTTTAAGAGTAGTTTAAATTAAATTTTAGCTAAATAGTAGCACGTAATAACGGTACTATTGGCTATGGACGGTAACTGCTGAAATCAATTTTTAAAAAAATTTATGCGTCTTCTAAAATGTTTACTTAGTTATCTTATTTACCTTACTTCCCCCAAGTAACGAAGTTTTGTTAAAGCATTCAGGATGTGTTGGAAAGTGCTTCATATTCTATGCTTAACGCATGATTTTTCTTTCTTCTTTAGTCTTATACTGCTTTATAGAAACTTTGGCACAGTTGTCATATACGCCAATTTGGCGAAAACATCAACAGCATAAACAACAACATCCGGGTTACCATATCAAGCAAAATAACGACACTTTGGCGCCAGTTAAGTACCCGTTGTGTATATGGCATTGGCGTCAGAAAAAAAACGCGCCAATATGGGGCGTATATGACATCTGTGCCAAAACTTTAATATTTAATGTTTAAACTCTTCGCTCCAACCCCCTTGCATATAGTATAAACTATAACACAGCTAGCGCAAAATAATAGACAGTTTGGTACTGTTCCTCTGTAGGGGCTTTGGCGTTTTTTATTTTTAAAGCTTGGTGTAATTTGGGCATCAGAAAGTGAGATTCGGGTACTATTCCGTTATACGGATACCATTGTCGCCTAGCGTAATAGTGGGCGCAAAATGAAAATCACGTGAATTGAAGAATTTGAAAAATAAAAGAAAAAACATGTCGATACTAAAGTGAGCATTTAAAAAATATAACATTTGAAAATTCCAGACTTTTATGAACTATTTCATTAAATCACAAATATATAATTAAAATAAGTGAACAAATAAGTGTTATAAAATAAAGCAATAAAATAAAACTCATATTAAACTGCTAGCATAAAATTACAAATATCTTTTAGCATTTTGAAATAATTGGCGCATTAGCATACATTTTGGCATGGTGTCCGTATAACGGGAAAATATTGAGATTTGTTGTCAAATCATATAAACAGATGACTATGAAAACAAACTTGATGAGCGTTTTTGTTTGTTTTATATGTTTATTTTATATGTATATTATTGATGTTTTTGTGTACAAATTACATCTGTTTCTGTATAAAATTAGAGAAACGGCTTTTTTATGTTAAATAAATCGCATAAATATCGAAAAAAATGCGTGTGTATATAAAATGAAACAGTGGATAGGTTCCCGGAAAATATGTTGCCAAATTTCCTTTTTCGCCAAGGCACCTATACTGGAAAAGTACCTAAAGCACATTAAAATCGCACAGTTAGGAGCTCACTCAGTACAGCGTCGTCTATTGGCGGTTATTTTATTAGTAGCATCGGGAGGAAGATGTAAAGATGTTCTTTAAATTCTCACTCATAGATTTTGAAAAAATATCTTAAAAGAGCGGAGTTTAAATTAAATTTCGGAGACCTCCTTTATGAAAGATAAATGGTTTTAAATGGGAATTTCGTCAAATTAGCCAGCTGTCACAAAGTTGGCTAACATTGGGCGCTACTGTGGTAACCCTGCATTAGTATTTTTTAACAATTACTCATTTCAATGAGGCGGTCCTACCGGAATCGTGAGGGACACACAGAGACTTGGATTTTATATAAATAGATTTTCGGTGGTTACCATTTATAGATATTTTACAGGATAACCCCAAAAAATTCGGATAGATTACCGCCAAGAAATTTAAGAAAAAGTTTCAAATTAGCTAATACAATACTGCGATTGATGGGTTTTTTTAACATTTTTATATTTTTTAGCACTGAATCCGAAAATTATCTTAATTTTTACCATCATGCCAGGATATTTCGCGAATCATAAATTGCCAAAGTTAAAGAATAACAAAAAATGGATACTATAAAATAGAGGAGATGACTGTGTTTTTTAAATTTTGATAATTGATTTTTAGGTACTTTTTAGCACCGAATCTGAAAATGACCTCCATTTTTAACCATCACGTTAGAATTTTTTTGCAAATCGTAATTGTGTAAGTTAAAATATAGCGAAAATCTCATACTATAAAACATATGTAAAACTTTTTTAATTTAATTTAAATTTATTTTATTTTAATCTATAATTTATTCAATATATTTGCTTATCCTGGGATTCTTACAGCTAAACAGCTAAAGGTCCGATGAGATGGGGGAGGAGGTTCAATTTTAACTTTGAACTTCTTAACTTTGAAATTTGCAATTTGCGAAAAATCCTCAGGTGATGGTTAAAAATGAAGATCATTTTCGGATTCAGCGGTAAAAAATACATAAAAATTAATCATTAAAATTTTAAAACAGATCAATCACATCTATTTTATAGCATCAAATTTTCTTTTTTTAACTTTAAAATTTACGTAAAAATCTTTATATGATGGTAAGAATATGGAGGTCAATTTCGGATTCAGCAATACAGAATACTTAAGAATCAATTATCAAAAGCTAAAAAACATGACATAACACAACTTTTGCAGGCTAGTGCAATTTAATAATATTTTAAAATACGTATCATTTTGTAAAGAATTGAGGCTTTTAATTTAGCATAATTTTATTTAACAAAAAATCTGTTTCTTCTTTTTTCTTAAATGTTTATTACAATTTGTATATTTTGCATTAATATGTCTTAATGAATAAAGATTTAAAATTTATATGACAATGTTAATTTTACTCTCAACCATTTTTTTAATGTACCTGACGAAATTATATTTCGACTAAATTTGTGAATGACCCCCAATTCGCAGCAAAAAACATGCTCCAACTTTAAACAGCTATTACTCGTTCATTTTTAATTGTAAAATAACGGGACTTTTTTTGTATTACTTGTCAGTGTAAAAGGAAAATTTTACTAAATCTAACTTATAGGTCCGGGGACCTTATAAAAATTTTAATTTCGTAATTTTTTAAGAAATACTTTTATTGACCCAAATCGCTTTTAAAATATTTCTTTACCTCATTTAAAATAAATTTTGCAATTGGAACTACATGTCTATGACTAACGGTTTAAGAATTAGCCATTGGACAACGTTGAGAGTGGATACCGTTGAGAGTGGACACCCTGTATATCAGAATACAAAGTGAATTATCATGAGTTCTCAGTTTTCATAATTTTACTTATATTATTTTTATTGCTATGATTGTAATTATGTTTTGATGTAATTATCTTTCATCAGAATTATTTCCTTTTTTTTTTCATATTTCCCTAATTAGTATACACTGTTGAAAACTTGGTGCTTCGTTGAACCAAATTTTTCGTATTCCACTAAATAAAACCATAATACGTTGAAATATTTGACCATAATTTGAGTCCCGATATAAATTATGATCTGGTAAGGTGCTGAAATGAGTTGTGTAAACTGTTGTACACTGACGTATTAAAATATTTAGTAAAATGGTACAGTAAATCATAATAAACTTGTGAAATTGAAACATTTTTGACGATTTACTATAGTAAAAATGCTTTTTTTAAAGTAAAATATGTTATTGCTAATTTTGTTTCCATCAAAAAATGTTTAAACATAGAAGAGAAAAATTTACAGTGCGCTAAGAATGATCAATTTTTTTTTTTATTATTGTATATTGAATAATATTTTCTTTTTTCTGTAAAAAAAGTAATTTTTTTTCCGTAGATGATTTTCAATCAAGATAATTAAGACTATTATAGCCTTTTAAATTATTTATATGAAATACTAATATAAATCAATAGTAAACAGTAAATGAAAAATAACTTTTTACATTAAACTTTTGACATTTAACTACCATTAAATTTAAAGTAACTTCTCGCTGTAACAAATCCAGACATTAGCCTAAATAAAGTAATTACTATAAATATCTTCCTAATTACTTTTTATTTCTTAATTAAAATTAGCAGAGCATTCTATAAGGTTTCTTAAAATATGCCTCAGTTTTCTCTTAGAATTCAATAAAAGAAATAATACTTCGTAATATTTTTTTATCTATAAATATAAGTTATCGTTAAAAAAAATTATACTTTGGCAAATAAAAATAAATTTTCTAAATCGATTGTATATGTTTAAACTCATTCAAAAGTGACTTGTGTTACAGTTAATTTTTATATAAAAAATAAATAATAATAATGTCATTTAATTATTTTTATCATCTTGTTATCGACGGGATAGGTTCGGATGGGAATGGTTGATGATCTTTAAAGTGAAATATAAATAATTGAAAGAAAGATCTCTAGGAAAAACAATGTACAAAAGTAAAGGTGAAATTGCAGTAAAGATAAAATACTTATAGTTAATTCATTTTAATGCATTAGAGTTCAGTTTAATTAACACACACTTTACAGATCGTGCTCTGAATAAAAGTATTTTTCGTTTTTCTATCTGTGAAGTCTTTCCTAATTTTAGTGAAATAAAACTGTGCCCTTATGCAATTTCATGCCTGTCCATTGAAATATGTCCAATAATCATGCTGATGTCTCATAGGAGACCACGCTATATGATTAATCAAAAATTTTCTTAATTTTAAAATAGAAAAGGTAAAGAAATATTTTGACAAAGCAAAAACAACAACAACAACAAAAAAAAAAACACCACCAACAACAACAACAAGAAAAACAACAAAAAAAACAAGTAAACATAAAAATTGCTAAGTGGCGTATGGTAAACATAATTTAAAGGAAAAATTGAAAGCCACACATGTAGAATACGGAAAATCTAGCGTGAAAAAAATTGTGGTACGTGATGAATATTATATTTTTATAAACTAATTAAAAACTTCACAGCTGTAATTAATTAAACTAATAAAAATATTGACGCATTTCATTTAAAATGTGCACGTCGTAACCATTATTAAATTTATTATTTTGTATATTTACCAATCATTTTGACATTTATAAGCTTTTTCAAATACAAAAAAAAAATAATAATAATAATAATAAAAATAAATAAATAAACAAATAAACAATAATTTATTATATTTATACGGAGATTATTTTTGTTCTAAATTTCACTAATAATATTGCAGATGCATAAATAAATCATCTATTAAAAACTAAATTATGTGTCAAATATATATTTAAGTGAAACGTATTTTAAATGTATAGCGAAAATAGTCATGCAATTGGATGTTTTACAGTATAAGAAATAAAAACCACCAAGATTACCTACTAAAATGAAAATTATTATTCAGGGACTTAAAAGTCAAATTTATATGAGAATATTTCATATAGAATGCTTGATTTGATTAATAGCTTTCCCTGTAATAAAATATTTTCAAGCAAGACCGTAATTTTAATACTCTTCATCAATCAAGTTACATTCAAAGTTTTCAAGAAATTCTCGTTTAGTTAATAAATTTCAAGATGGGGGGGGGGGGGATATATCCACTTTAATGTAAATATAAAACTTTAAACGTTAACTTAAAATACTGTTATAAGTTCCAAATATAACTTAAACTACATTATTGCGCTAACCTTATACGAAATTAAATTCCATGAATGAAACATGAATGGTTGGTTGAGTTTATGACAGACAATTATCATCACCAGGGATATAGACCCAAAGTGGAGTGGGGGGGTGCCCTCCGTGGAGATCTTTCTAATTGAACCTAACCCGTATTTACGCTTGGGAAACCAAAGTTCGAATAAAACCACGAAAACTCCGAACGATTATGTCGACGGGCGCGATTGGGATCGAACCCAGCTCTTCCCGTCTACCACCTTCGAGAGCAGAATCTCTCGGCCACTGGTGGGGCTAAAACATGAATGAACAATAAACACAGTGAAAAACATGCGCAAACATAAACAAAAAACGTGGATGAACTTTTCACGTAGAAATGTATATATATATATATATATTTTTTTTTTTTTTTTTTTTTTTTTTTTTTTCGTAAAAAATAATAGCAAAATTTTCGGTCCGAAAATGCGTTTTATAATGGCAGTTAGAAATCCCTATACCTACCATGCTAAATTGATGTACCTTTTCTCAAAAAGTATAAAATATATTAACTTGAGATTTTTTATATACATAATATGAATAATCTATACTCATATTATAAAGAGGGAAAAATTGTTTATTTGTAGGAGGTAAGCTTAGGAACTACCGAACCGATTCCAAAAGTAATGGTATCAAAATGATGGTGTTCGCCCAACTTAGAACATAGGCTATATCTTATGTCAGTGCCACTACCCCAAAGGGGGTGCAGGAGCAAAAAACGTTCTAAAAATGCGATTTTTGCGTTACTGAAGGTCCTAGAAATATGAAATTTGGAATATTAGTTACTTACAAGATATAAATTATGTCTAAGAACAGTTCTTAAACAATTCGAAATTTAAAAGGGGTGAGACTGCACAAAAAGTGTTCTAAAAACGTTCTAAATGGTAGTTTCTACATAATCTCAGGAAATACCGAACCGATTCCAAAAGTAAGGGTATCAAAATGATGGTGTTAGTCCAACTTAGAGCATAGGCTATATTTTATGTCGGTGCCACTACCCCAAAGGGGGTGCAGGAGCAAAAAACGTTCTAAAAATGCGATTTTTGCGTTACTGAAGGACCTAGAAATATGAAATTTGGAATATTAGTTACTTATAAGATATAAATGATGTCTAAGAACAGTTCTTAAACAATTCGAAATTTAAAAGGGGTGAAAATGCACAAAAAGCGTTCTAAAAAGCGTTCTAAATGGTAGTTTCTACATAATCTCAGGAAATACCAAACCGATTTAAAAAATATTGGTGTCAAAATGATAGTGACAACGTTTGCTCCACGATAGGCTATGTTTTATTTCGGTGCCACTACTCCAAATGAGGTGTAGGAGCAAAAAACGTTCTAAAAATGCGATTTATGTGTTACTGAAGGGCCGAGAAATATGAAATTTGAAGTATAAGCTACTTATTAGATATAAAGGATTTCTGAGAACAGTTCTTAAACAATTCAAAATTTAAAAGGGGTGAAAATGCGCAAAAAGCGTCGTAAAAAACGTTCTAAATTGCAATTTCTATGCAATCTCAGGAAATACTGAACCGATTTCAAATATAATGGTGTTAAAATGATGGTGACAAATCTTGCTCTAAGATAGGCTATATTTTATATCTGTTTCCACTACCCCAGAGGAGATGCAGGAGCAAAATGAGCGAAAAGCGTTCTAAAAACGTTCTAAATGCCGATTTGTCACCAATATCTCAGGAAAAATCACACTGATTTCAAAAGTAATGGTAAGAAATTGATGCTGACAGCCTCTACTCTAACATAGATGCTATTTCAAGTCGGTATCACTATCACCTAGACGTTGCAAGAGCAAAAAAGCATTCCAAATTTCGATTTTTGTGATCGGTAGGGGCTAGCAACTTAAACTTAGGCAAGATACATATTTATTACATATAAATGATCTTTAAGAACAGTTTCGAAAAAATTGAAAAATTAAAAAGGGGTGAAAATGCGCGAAAAGCTTTCTAAAAGCGTTCTAAATTGCGATTTCTACTCAATCTCAAGAAATTCCAAAGCTATTTAAAAAGTAATGGCTGCAAATCAATGGTGACAGTCCCTGCTAGAACATAGGTTATATTTTATGTTGCTGTCACTACCGTCTGGGGGTTGCAAAAGCAAAACATGTTCTAATTTGTGTTTTTTGCATAACTGAAGGGTCTAACACTTTGAAGTATGGCATGTTATTTACTTACAAGATGCAACTGCTTTCTATGAACTGTCGAAAGAAAATTTCAAATTTAAAAAGATGAAATGAGCGAAAAGCGTTATAAATTACAATTTTTATGTAATCTTATCAAATACCAAACCGATTAAAAAAATAATGATAACAAATTGTTGGTGATAGAACCTGCTCAAACGTAAGCTATATTTTATGACTGTGCCACTACCACCAGAGGTTTGCAGTAGCTAAAAGCTTTCTAAATTGCGAATTCTGTGATACTGAAAAGGCTAGAAACTTTAAATATGGCATGATAGTTACTTATAAAATATAAATGCCCTCGAAGGACTGTCGAAAATAAATTCGAATTAAAAAGGGGTGAAGTGAAAGGGAGGTGCGAAAAGCATTCTAAAAAAGTCCTAAATTACGATTTCTACGCAATTTCAGGGAATATAAACCAAATATAAAAGTAATAGTTGCGAATCAATGGTAACAGTCTCTGATCCTACACAGGCTATATTTTATGCCGATGATTCTACCACCTGGGATTTACAGAAACAACAAACGCTCTAAAAAAGGACTTTAAAAGCTTTCTAAATTACGTTTCTGTGGAATATTAGGAAATAACAAACCAATTTCAAAATTAACGTTGGCAAATTAATGGTGACAGTTCCTATTTCAACATAGCCCTTTATGTTGAGAGAGGTGGATGGACTTGGAATTTGACATGATTTGTTAATTTTAAGATGTAAGAAGATGGTTTCTAAAAAATTCAAAACTTCAAATGAATACTGAAATGAGCGTATTAATTGAGCATAAAAGTTTCAAAATATTTTCTAAATTATTACTTATTTAGTTTTATTTCGTTTTATTAATTTAAGTCTCATCCCTGCCTTATGCAGTGTAACAATGATGTTTAATCAAACTGTGTTTTAAATAGTAATTTTTTTAAATATTCCTAAAAGTAATTTTTCCTAAAAGTAAACCTTTTAATAAAATAAAATAAGAATTTAGTTAGTATCTTTTAATAAAAATTAGACATTTAAATATCACTTGGCATATTTCAAATAATACGCGAGCAAAGCCGCGGGGTTTGCTAGTTCTTAATAAAATAAAGTCAGCATTAAAAACAAGTATTTTTATTAAAACACACATACACACATACATATCGCCTGCATTCAACCCTTAAAGGTATATAAAAATATTATAGAGACATGCGTATATTTTTCACTCTAATTGAGTTTATTGTATTTATTATATATATATATGTCTGTATAATATTTGCATATACCTTTAAGTGTTGAATACATGCTTTATTTACTTGTGCATGTGTGTTCTAATATGTTAATGTAGATCGATGGAATAGTAAAACCTATTAACTGCTGTCCCGTCATCTAAGGCCATGTCATAGATAGCTGATGACTTTTTTAACATTGTTTATTAGTGGACCCAGGTATCGGCGTTAGTGGCTCCGTGGTTAGAGCAATAGCCTAGTACGCTGTGTCCCGAGTTCGATTCTCTGGCTAATTTTTCACTCCAGTTGGGCTTATTGTATTTATTGTATGTACGTATAATATTTGTATATACCTTTAAGGTATTTTTTTGTTATTTTTAAATAAATCTGGGGAAAGTAAAAAAAAAAAAAAAAACACTTAAATTTTTCCAAAGATTTACTCTTTAATAAAAAAATTGTACAAATTTTTGCAAGAAAGTTCACTTTCAATTCGATTGATCTGAAATATGAGTGAAATGCCGTGGCAAGATTGCAAACAATAATGTTTAGTAGTTTCTATAGATCGAAGTTCAAAAAGCAACATGTTGAGAAAATTCAAGTTAAAGTTTTCGTATGCAATGTTTATGTATGATGCAAACAAACTGAATTACTTAAATTTTATTAAGCTCTTGTTGTCGTACAAACAAAAGTTATATTCCATTAGGATGAAAGAAAATAAAGGTTTAAAAATATTACAAAATACGAGGGCTGTATGATAAGTACCTGGCCTTGACAAGAAAAACACATTTTTATGTCAAAAATATATATTATTTTTCAATATAATCTCCTTTTAGTTAGATTCACTTAGCCCAACGTTTTTCTATTTTTTCTATTCTTTCTATAAAATACGATTTCTCCAACCCTTCAAAATAGGCGGTTTTTTTTCAGCAATAACCTCATCGTTAGAGCCAATTTTTTTTCCATCGAGCCGTTTTTTCATATTTGGATATAGAAAATATTCGCAGGGGCTAAATCTGGCGAATATGGTGGATGCAGATGCAGTTCGTATCCTAATTCATAGAATTTTGCCATGGCGAGGACACAGGTGTGCACGCATGCATTGTCTTGATGAGAGAGAATTTTTTTCTTCGCCAAATGCGGATGTTTTTCTTTCACAACATGGTTCAAACTATCCAATAAGTTGGAACAATATTCTGCATTAATCGTTTTACCTTTTTCAAGGTAATCGACGAGGAATATGCCGCATGAATCCCAAATTACTGTAGCCATGACTTTGTTTGCAGATAAAGTTGCTTTAGCCTTTTTGGCGCAAGTTGGCCACGAAAAACCAACTGTTTGGACTGTTCTTTAGTTTGTGGTGTACAGTGATAAATCCATGTTTCGTTAGAAGTTATGAATCGATACCAAAAATCATTTGGAATTCACTTTAACTTCGCCAAACATTATTTTGAAATTGTCATACGAGTGTGTTTAATGTCAAAAGTGAGCAATTGCGGCACCCACTTTACGGAAAGCTTTTTCATATCAAAATTTGTTGTTAAATTTTTTTACACTCGTTCAATTGAGATGCCCATAGTCTCAGCAATCTCGTGCACTTTCACTCTCTGATCGTTTATCAAAATATCATGGATATTTTCAATCGTTTCTGATGTCGTAACTTCAGTTGGGTGACTTGGACGTTCTTCATCAAAAATGCTTGTAATTGCTTGTGTTTGAATTCAGATGTCCATTATTTTATGGTTTTTAACGAAGGTTCATAGTCCCCATAAACTTTTCTAAGTTCCGCTTTAATCTCATCAATTGTTTTTTTTTTCTCAAAAACAGGTTTTTTATCACTGCTCAATATTCATTTTTTTTTCATTTTTGAAATATTACCAAAGTTGTTTTATTCAAATGGCTTCAACTCACAAACTAAACAACTTAGTGACTTGGCAAATGGCTAGATTTGATGTGAAAGATCACTTTTGCTAAATAAATCCTTTTTTAAACTCTAGTAGCACAATCTCTGGCCGAAGCCAGGTACTTATCATACTGCCCTCGTATAAAAAATAAGTTTTTTCACAAATTTGACTTCCAACTGTGCTCAGAAAACAGTCTTTTAACATTAGCCATTAAATTCATATATGTTTTCTGTTTTCTTTAATTCAGTTACAAATGAATCTGCACGGCATACACAATAATAAAAATGATTAGTTTCTTTAACTTGAAATATTCTAAATGTTTAACACCAACATTTCACAATTTTTCCTCTAAGGATAATTTACCTTCTAAAATTGCATCATTTTGATCAAATCCTAGTTATTTTAGCCTTATTATATCAGGTTATATAAAAAAAAAGTTTCAATCATAAGTATCCTTTTGCAATTCTCTTGTAATAAAATACCCTTATCAATAACGTTTGTTGTAACATATGATGCTATGTCATCTGATTGCATTTTATATAATTAAATTCCTGTTTTTTTCGTACAACAGCCCGATGTTTATCCTATAATTTAATCTCAATATTACAAGCCATAGTTTTAATGTCAGATAATTTGTCAGTTTTAAATTGCATCAAAACAAACAAAAAAAAGCATGATAACTGGTATAACGGCTTTACCGTTATATATTCATTATTCCTCCTTTCCCCTCAAAAAATCAACTTTTAACTTTACTGGTTTATTATAAATTGTCATTATTCTTCCCCTCCCCCTTCAAATATAATATTTAGTTTAAATTTGACATTTTAGAGTTAATTTCATATGTCTTTATTCATTCTCTTCCCCCCCCCCCTCTCACTACTGTAAGTTTCGCCTTTACTATTTAAAGTTCTTTTCAAATGCAGATATCATTTATATCGGTTCCTTTTTCTGTCTTTCAAATTCACACGATAGAAAAAGATCTTAACCGCAGTTATTTTCCATTGAAATAAAGTAAAAGAATAAAATACAAATAAATGTCTTTTCCCTTTGCAGCCGACGATATCTAATGCATATTTTCCCAGCCTCTGGGCTTGCATTAGTATTCAATTCTCACCCTTGTACTTTGTCGGATAAAAGCCCTATGCCCCTTGCTGACTATTTCAGCTGGCGTTAAAATCTATAACGAGCATGTAATATCACGTGTTTGCTATTTCTTTAACCACTTTCCCTTACCGCAGGAATGTTAAGATACGTGTAACCATATAGCCGCGCCATGGCGTAAGTTGAGTTCTATGTAATACTTCGGGATGCTTCTGATTCCTTTGTCCACGCCACCAATATTGATCGCCAATACAGTACATATGTTCCTATTCATCTCGCCAATGAGTGAGTGATTGTAATGAATATTTTACCACTACGCCCTCTGATCTTGAATGTGAGAGACCTCAGCTCGCTGCCCTTCGGGGTCGCCACCGTCGGGCAGCCTTCCGTTTGACTTCTCCCGTCCCACTGTACTCTCATGGCCCCCCTTTTAAAAAGTTTCATAATAAAGAAGTAACTCCTCGAAATCTTCGTGTTGGAGTTTTATTTTCATTCATCCATGAACCTGGAATCTCTAATTCTCCTCCATATAAAATTGGCGCCGTTGCCCAGATTGTTTTCTCCAACAGTAATAATAAAAAAAAATACGGAGAGAGGTTTCATTCCGTTTAACTCTTTTCTTATCATCGACGTGAACGACCGACAAATTTTCGTTTCCCACTGGAGTTCCGGCTTCCTCATCCGACTCCGTGCACTCATTCTCCGGCGTCATCTTTACGGGATTTCCCCTGCCCTCGCTGCCCTGATGAACTATTGTGTCCAAACTTCATTGTGTAGAGAGACAAAACCCTCGAATTGTTGTTTCAATTCAATAAACATAACTTTTTATATGATACATTGACGCATGCTCCTTTGAAGATCAATGTGATCTTTGGGGAGCAGGGACCTAGGTATCACTTGGTGTCTGGGTCTCATAACTCCCTCCCTCCTTAGGGCTGATGTTCTAAACTGACGCCATCACACTTGTTTATTAACAAGATTAAGGGCTACACCCATTCATAGGCATGCTATATGCATCCCGTTCTTTAGTAGTCCTGTGCGGTGTGCACGAAAACCAAATTTCTACTTTTTTATTTTTTTTATATTACTTCATTTAGCTTTTATTCACAGACATGTATATGTCATTTATTTTCTATTTCATTTTAAAGTAGTATCTGTGTCTTTGGATGCTTGCACTTATATTATATTATTTTTATTTTGAGAAGATATTATAACAAGTTACAAAAAAAAATATTTACTTCTCTTATTTTGGTCATGAAAAATGCTGGTACCAGCCTCTTAATCAAATACTAAAAAGATATTTAAAAAGGATCCTGTTAAATCAAAAAATTATTATTTGCAGTTTCTGGTCACTGTAAAGACTAATGAATACCAAGAAATGGATAAAAATAAAAAGGCGCCATTTATCATGACCTGAAAAGTTTTGCTTTAGGCAAACATTTAAAGAATTGCAAGCACACAGTTATATGTTATATATATATATATATGGAGGCTTATCTTTCTTATTATGTTATATCTGTTATAAATACTTATATGTATGGGGTGGACAAAGTAATCTTCAAATATAAAAAAAAAACTGTTCTACAAGATTCACAGTTTTTTTTTCTGGTGGTAATGGGTGATATATATAACGGCTTTACCGTTATATATTCATTATTCCTCCTTTCCCCTCAAAAAATCAATTTTTAACTTTACTGGTTTATTATAAATTGTCATTATTCTTCCCCTCCCCCTTCAAATATAATATTTAGTTTAAATTTGACATTTTAGAGTTAATTTCATATGTCTTTATTCATTCTCTTCCCCCCCCCCCCTCTCACTACTGTAAGTTTCGCCCTTACTTTTTAAAGTTCTTTTCAAATGCAGACATCATTTATCTCGGTTCCTTTTTCTGTCTTTCAAATTCACACGATAGAAAAATATCTTAACCGAAGTTATTTTCAATTGAAATAAAGTAAAAGAATAAAATACAAATGAATGTCTTTTCGCTTTGCAGCCGACGATATCTAATGCATATTTTCCCAGCCTCTGGGCTTGCATTAGTATTCAATTCTCACCCTTGTACTTTGTCGGATAAAAGCCATATGCCCCTTGCTGACTAATTCAGCTGGCGTTAAAATCTATAACGAGCATGTAATATCACGTGTTTGCTATTTCTTTAACCACTTTCCCTTACCGCAGGAATGTTAAGATACGTGTAACCATATAGCCGCGCCATGGCTTAAGTTGAGTTCTATGTAATACTTCGGGATGCTTCTGATTCCTTTGTCCACGCCACCAATATTCATTGCCAATACAGTACATATGTTCCTATTCATCTCGCCAATGAGTGAGTGATTGTAATGAATATTTTACCACTACGCCCTCTGATCTTGAATGTGAGATACCTCAGCTCGCTGCCCTTCGGGGTCGCCCCCGTCGGGCAGCCTTCCGTTTGACTTCTCCCGTCCGACTGTACTCTCATGGCCCCCCTTTTAAAAAGTTTCATAATAAAGAAGCAAGTCCTCGAAATCTTCGTGTTGCAGTTTTTTTTTTCATTCATCCATGAACCTGGAATCTCTAATTCTCCTCTATAACTGGTATGGTTTTCTTCTAGTAATAATTTTATTAGCGATCGGTATTGAATGCTGGGGGTAACTGGACCAGCGAGGTAACTGTTCATAGGGTATTAAAAAAACACCTCATGTCTTTTAAGTTTTAGCTTTGTCAACATTGCTTCCTCATCTGTACTTCTTAAAACAACGTGTTTCACTCGATCATAACTCTCTCTTGGCTGTGTATTTGTCTGGCTACCAAACTGTTCACAACCTCTATATTTTACATTTAAAATTAAAATAAATATTGTCAAAATGTTATTTGTCATGTCATTTTTTTTTTTTGTATAATAAAATACAGAATTTTTCAGAATATTTTTTTATTTAAATTTAAGTAGTTATCACAAAAAGTTTTAAATACTATATTTAAATTAAAAAAGAAAGAGAAACAGTTTGCTTCAAAGCAGGACACAAAGTACGCATCAAAACCGAAATTGAAGAGGTAGGCGCAAGATTAAAAGCTAGGTCACATGCCGCGTAGCGGGCGATGTTGAACTAATGTAAGATTCATAACTGTTTTCTTCTTTGTGGGCAATCTATTAATTGTATATCTATGGAATATCTTCGCAAGTGCAAACGTCGGGTTTTCGTTTGTTTGTAGTATTTAAATTATGAAAATGCAGAATAGGGTAACTCTGGAAGAGTCGCCGCATATGGGATAGATCCCGCAACCCTTGTATTTCTTGTAATTATCGATAGATGTTCGTCAAACGCACAGTATAGGTGCGCAATGAGGTTATTTTAACCAGTGTATAGCGTGAATCCCATTTCGATGTTTACTTGTAGAACTACAGTCCTTAATTTGACGTAAATGCATGATTTCACTGTCCAAACTTTTAAAGACGTTATGTTTAAATGCTTTTCATAAACTAATTACTAAATGCATGCATGATTTCGAAGTCAAAACTAAGTGTAGCGTTTATATAGAGTACTTTGTGTATGGTTACGACATTCCCCTTTGCGATGGCAAATAACTGTGTTTAGTTGATTTTTGACAGCCGATTATCTGCACTAGGGATATAGGCCCGAGGGAAGAGTGCCCCTCGTGGGGGTCTTTCTAAGGGAACCTAACCGGTATTTACGCATGGAAATCCATGGCTCGAAGAAAACCACGAAAACTCCGAACGATTAGGCCGACGGGCGCGATTGGGTTCAAACCCAGCACCATCTCGTCTACCAGCTTCGAGAGCAGAACTTCTCAGCCACTGGTAGGGCGCAGGTAACTGTGATGGACGACGTCTGCACCATGCAAAATGGGATACATGCTGCACTGCTATTCCGGTGTACAGGCCGCAGTTTATTTTGTACGAGATGATAAAGTGTTATTAACTTTTCCTTTTTTTTTTTTTGCACAGACTAACCATGTTATGCATGTTATCAAGTTTACTAAAACCAAAAGAGAAAAAGGGGAAAATAAAAAGTAAAAAGAGCAAGAAAGATGCAAGTCAAGATGATAATAATAAAAAATTGGATTACGCTTAACGCTGACGTTCATTGCAAACTACTCCAAAAAAGATGAAGTGTAATTGGCTTCGTTGCATCATGTGTTTAAATGTAGTTACATAAAGACTGTGCTTTTTCGACACTTTTTTATGTAGATTGTAGTTGAAAGAACAGGTCTCTTAACCCATATAAGCACCTTCATAAAGAGCTTACAGAATTTGTTTCTGGCAGCAGTAAAAAAGAAAAGTAACATTTGCTTTGTTTAATTAGAGCATTTTCATGATTATTTAAGTAAAGGTAGCTTCTTTTAAAAAATGGTACCAACCGAATAAAATTTGTGTAAAAGTCACCGGTACCGAAAGTGTTAACAAATAAAATATAAACACAATTTTACTTCTTTTCTTTTCCCTTTCTAATACATTGATGTTACGTTGTTGCTGAAATAATAATTAAAATTTAATGTAAAAAAAGCCGATAATTTGAATAGTCAACGTAGGCACCATTATTAATTTGAATCTACTAATACGTTTCATTGTGCTCATTTTGTTATTACATCGTTAATTATAGTCCAGATATAAATATTTTTTAAAAATATTTTTATTTATAATTTCATTCTGCTTTTATTACAAGCGCGGCATAATTTACGGACAAGTGCGGCGTCTCAGCCTGAATGTACGGGTGACGCGCCGCAGTGTAATGTTTTAGAAAAGAATTGTTAAAAAATATTAATATAATTTGTTTTGAATATTTTTGTCACACTACACGCGTTGTATATTTAACATTAAATAGTACAGCATGTTTTTTTTTTTTTTTTTTTTTTTTTTTTTTTTTTTTTTTATGTCCACCATGGGGCTTTATACACAAATTCAAAAAAAAAAAAAAAAAAAAAAAAAAAAAAAAAAAAAAAAAAGACTGGCTCCTATCGGCAGGATAAGCTCCCTACCGAATCTGTTATACATTGCTTAATTTGGCAGCCTATCGCTTACTTGGCGAGTTATATGTAGTAATTATAAGTAAAATACGTAAACGTTCGCTCCGAAGTAACAAGAAGGTTTCTGATTCCAGGAGGAAGGGGAAAAGTTTGAACATCATTACTCTAATATGGTTAACTACAATAAAATAATAAACAATTAGTCATAGTAACATTTTATATACATATTTCACACTGATAAAATTTTTTATTGTTTCTTTAATACTAATTGTTATTTCATATAAAATATGTGTGATGATTAGCTTAGTTTTAGGGATGTTTTTCTATTCAAATTTTTGCAAAATTTCACCCTTATAATTACGACAGAACAGCTGATTTTTATACTTTGTCTATATAATTAAATAATATAATCATAAAGATGACAACAATTAATGACATTCTTTTTATTTGACGTGTAGATAAAATTGTTTAATGAAATAATTCTTGTGAGTAACAATAAAATTACACCTATTGATACTTAAAGCGGAATTCCTATAAAATTATATCATTCTTTCTAGTTTTAACAGTTAATTAACATTTACTTAATGCGGATAAACCATTCCAACTCAATTATATCATGTCTCTCGTGATGTAACATATTAATGAAGTGTGGCATACTTTGTATGAATATATATATAAAATTTTTTATAAATAAAATTTTACATTCAATCAAAAATTCAGTATACAATTAACAAGAAGTTTCTGCGTCATGGAAAATGTTTTATTTCTCGAAAATATAACTTCGAAATCAGTACCAAGATTTTACAAATAACTAAATGATTTTTAAAATTTGAAATGTTTCATTAGTTTGAAGAATTTTGAGCGTCAATTTAATACTTTAATATTGCTCAAGTGAAATAATAAATCTTTGGCCTCTAATCCAATTTTTGGAAAAAAAAAACATGTTATAGAAATAGCATTGGGGATTTTAACCAAATGATATAAATCGCGGTTTTAAAAATTTTATATAATTTTAAGTCATTTATTAAAGTTTTAAATTATCTTAATTTCTAAAATGTTGCGAAATTAATAATAATAATTTAAAAAAATAATTTGTAAAGATATTTTATCAACAGAATAAATAAAAGAGCCTTTGAAAAATCCATTACAAGTTCACGAGGGAATTAGTTATTATTGAAGATACATCGCATATAAGAAAATTAAAAACTTGTACGATTTTTCGGCATATAGCAATGTCTGCAAACTTCATGCATTTTCGTTTTAAATCACTTCAATGATTGCAAAATATTTTCATTTTTGAGTGGATTTTGTTTCTTTTCTTTTTCTGGAAAGAGGATGGGGGACTCTTAATATGTATTTACTTTTTAAAATATATTTTTATGTAGAAAAATTACTTGTTCAAGAAGGATTATGACACCCATAAACTCCTTTTTGGATCCGCTTTTGAGAAATAAATAAATAAATAAATAAAATAAATTAGTATTGATGTGTGGCAAATTGGGTCATCGGAAGCAGCTAAAATTTTACGAAAAACGAATCTGCATTACTTAGCAGTGTTTTAATCCACCCGCTAATATGAAATAAGCAATAAAAATATGTTTTCATGAAATTTTATAGTGTAAATAGTGAATCTAAATAATTAATGCTGTAACTATAGTAATGTAGCAACAGAACTCAAAGTAAGATTTATTTTCTGTTTTGATCATAAAATATGCATATTTAATACAGTTAAAGTAAATTAATATGAGGCGCCTGATATTGATAAAATTTCTTATATTGCATAAAATCCACGAAAAGAATAAAAATCATAAAAACGAGCACATAATTTAGCACAAAAATTATTAAAATTGTTGCTCTAATTATTCCAGAACTAAATTTCACTTTATACTATCACTTAAAAAAAAAGTATTCGGCAGCATTTGTTTTTACGATAACAGTAAATTATCAAGATGCAAATTCTTCTCAAAATTTGTATTTACCTTACTGGTAAAAATAACAATAATTCTCCCTCAGGCCCCTTCTCCTACACTCTCTAATCTCAGGATTAAAATAATACTCCTCAATACTTAAAAAAAAAAAAAAAAAAAATGGTGTCTCTTGTAACTATAAAAGATCGAGCTATAAAAGTTTTTACACTTATATGCTTATTTTTCGCGAAACTTTATTCATTTATTGAACTTAAATTTAATCATATGTGATTTCATATGTAATCATGAGTTTAATAAACACAATCGGCAAACATGTCAATTGATAAATCTCATAAACCGGTTTCCTGGAAGATACGGATGGTAAGGAAAGGCTCACACTGTGTTATTTCACTATTTGGCGAAATCCGCTATGAAATCGCCAAGTAAAAAGGAAAAGAAGCTATCAGGTAGTTAGCCTATCCTCCCGATAGCCTTTACTAAAAAAACATGCGGCATAAATCCCGGAATTACCCTATTCTATTAATTTTTATTGGTGATTATTTATTTTGTTTATTATGTTTAATTATTTAACTAAAATTAGTTCTTCTTAAAACTAATATTATTTTTAAAAATGACAAAATGTTGACCATCTAATAGCTGTAGTTTTCTAAATTGCAAGAAAAATTATTATTATTATTATTATTATTATTATTATTATTATTATTTTAATTTTTTTTTTAATTTTTTTTTTTTTTTTTTTTTTTTTTTTTCCAGCGTTCATCTGTTTCATTTTCCAAAGGGTAAAGCGAGTTAGTTACGTGTTTTCATTTTAATTGATACAAAAGATAAAATACCTTTTAACACATATTTAAATACTCTCGATTTTAAAAATTATTTTTTAATGTGACGCATAACAGTGACGCATAAATATTAATTAATATATGTAAAGAGAGAATTTTGTAGTCTCATTTTTACTCGATTCCTGATGTGCTAAAATTAAAAATGAAATACACCGGTGTATTCCCGATATGAATACAACATTTATGAATGTTTAGAATAAGTATAGAATTTAATTGTGAATAAAGTAATCAATTTAAAGCCATTTTCAAATAATCTCTTGATTACATTGCACCCATGTTATGTATATTACAAATATTTCATCCATTTAATTTAAAAGTCATTTCACTTATATTCGGGACCACTTTAATTTAAATTTCACCCATTAAATACTGTACTATTAAACGAGCGAGTATTGTTTCTTTCCTTTTTTTATATTTTGCCATTCTAGACAACAGCTTCAATTATTTTCCAAAAATAGACAAATTGTTTTTTTCTTGCAACAGACAGAGGCATTTAAATAATGCCTATCAAAAATCTAATCACGAATTTCATATCTTTACTCATTGGCGGATCTTCTTTACCAGATTAATTGCAAAATATTTTTGTAACCGTTTATTTTGATAAAGGTATTTGTATTTTAATAAATAGTCATAATTACATTTTAGTTTCTGGACAAAAGACAGTAATGTTTTCGTAGCCTTTTCAGTCGAACTAAAATGATATTGTTAATTTTTTTTTAATATACATAATTTTATCAAAACAAAATATAACAAAAATATCAGCTTGCTGAAGAAGGGACAGAAATGGCAAGGGACCGAAATGGCCGAGGACAGAAATGTCTCGGTACCGAAATGTAATGGGACCGAAATGTCTTGGGACCGAAATGTCTCGGGACCGAAACGGCGGGACCGAAGTGTCGGGACCGAAACGTCCTGCTTCCTCATAATTTATCTGGGTAATGCAGATAATATTATGATGGATGCTAAATTTAATTATAATTGTCTAACAAGAGGATTTTTTTAACAGCCACCTGATTTCTCCTGCGGAGCAAACCCGCATCTTGGCATAGTTTAAATCACTAAACATCTCTTGCTCCTCCTCAATTCCTCCCGACTCAATTCCAGATTTTTGCATACATTTAAAACACAATTTTGACATTAAAAGATCAATTTAACCTAAACAAAACGTTTTCACAGATATTAAAGTAAGAAAATATATTTTGCTTTTGAAGTAGTTTAGTGCACTATCTGTTAAAAGAACATGGCAGCGTGAACTAGTTCACTGAAAGCCACAGACACCTTTTATTATTCTGTATATCCCTGTTTTTTACAAGAGAAAATATTTGTTAAACATGTGCCTTTTTATGTCAAATGAATAATCTCTGCAAAATGTGTTAGGAAAAATGTTCATTAATAGCATTATTATTTGCATTAAATTTTCTATTCAGAAACTGTGATCTTCCGAGTAAACGAAGGGGGAAAGAAGAAAAATTATTTAGTCTGTCCAACACCCACCCCTCAAAAAAAAAAAAAAAAAAAAAAAAAAAAAAAAAAAAAAAAAAAAAAAAAAAACTGTAACTCATAATCTATCTGTACGTGGTATTTTATATTTAATTTGGATTGTTTAATTTTCTATAATCGACTATCTCATTTTTAAGAAACGGAAGAGTTATAAAATTGCTATTAAAAATGCTCTGCCACTTGTCTTAGAAACGAGTTGTAGGTTTTGATGAATTCTCATTTTTGTTGTTGTTTCTTTTATATGACGTCACGGAAAATCATATTGCACATATCTTGTGATTTTTAAGATTTAGAGAAGAAGTTCCTACACTTTTAAGGATAATCATAACAATATCTTTCTATGAGTATTATTGTCATGAAATATATTTCTGTTTCGGATAGTGAAATCATTTTAGACCAGGTAATAAACTGTCGTTGGAAACATTAATAACATTTATTTATTTATTTATTTATTTATTTTGCTTTAATTCTTTTGCACGTCGTCATATATAGTCCTGAGAAAAAATCAATTACAAGTAAATTAAAAACAAAGAAGGTAAATGTCAGTTTTAATAACCATACAGTTTCTTTTAAGTTTAATTCTTAATTGTAAGAATACTAGCCCGACAAATCATAATACAAATAGGGAATTTTTAAAACGTACACTATAGATTTAGGAAATAGCGCTGTGAAAAGTTGCGTATCACGCAATTTATTTAATAATAGGATACTAAACGTATTACTAGAAAAAGTATCCCTTCGCCTGAACTAGTATTTGATGTTGCCATAAATATATTCAAAGTATTCTGAAAAGATATTGAAAAGACATTTTTCTAGCAGGTCTTGTATTCTATTTGTATTATATTAGTATCTTGTATTATATTTATGGAAGCGCACATATCTCAGATATTGCTTCATCTTATGAAATTGAAAAGTATTTTCGATCTAAAAGCAAAGTTTAGATTACGCACTTCAATAAATATGAAAAAAGCATCTTTGAAAAGATCACTTTGAAGGAATAAAATTCTCTTTTTGTTGTTTTCCCACACAGAGTAAAAATTCGTTTTATTCTCTTATGAATTTACTTCCATAGCAAATATGTGAAAAAATATTTATGTTTTGCCTATTTAATTCCGAAATTCATATTTTGCGGAAAAAATGTTTTAAAAAATGTGCAGTTATAAACAGAAGTCGAACAATATATATTTTAAAATAGCTATACTAAATCTATATATACTATATATACTATACTATATACTATATATAGTTTCGCTATATTATACGAATATCATAGCTTTCAAACTTAATTAAAAAGTATATATAAATTCCAAATTTGCATATCTAAATATATATATATATATTTAAATAATAAGATAAAAATTTAACGGTAAAAGAACAATTTATTTTTTATTACTTTAAGTATTCAGATTTCTTACCGCACATAAATATACGTTTATACTTTTATTTAGATTCACTGTGCTATAGCACAAACCCTTTGTCTGAGTATTAATTATTATCGAAATTTTACCATTTATCATTAAATTTAACAATCGAAGTGAAATCTTATTTGTTAATTATAGAACCGATATCTTAAATAAGATAAAAAATATTTATGTAATCGACAAATTGGCGAAATTAGATATTTTTAAATGCAAAATAATAATCAGGGTAAATAATAGTAATATTCACTTTAAATTAGACATGCCATGATTCAAAATGCAAAGATAGTCCGAAAAAAGTAGTAGATATTTTGAATAGCAATAGTTGTTTTATGACAACATAGATAAGGGGAAATTTTGCTGCAGTATTGTCTCTTTGAAGTAATTTTAAAAAGTCTTGGCACTGTCATATTTCCTCGGATAAAAATATTCTGATATCAATATATTTTTTAAAGTACAAAGAAGAACGCAATAAATAAAATAACACTCAAGTAAACGAGTCTGTTAGATAAATTAGAATTGCACATTTGTACATATACTTTTAAAAATTTTGAGCAATGTTGAACCAGTTTTTCTGCTGCAGTAGCTGCCACGATATGATGGAGACGTGTTGTTCAAATAATTGTTTCTAATGTTTAACCATGAATTGGTGAAATATAGAACCAAAATTAGTGAAATGTTGAACATCGAAATTTGGTTCAACTTAAGATCAAAAGTTGCAAGTAGATCTATAAGCATTGATTTTTGGTGTTACTGAATAATAAATGAATAATTACGTTTTTCGTACCATAAGCAACTTCTGATGTGATGGACATAAACCTCTGCTGGGAAAGGAGATGTTTATGTTCAAGGGAAGACTGAACCCTCTATCAGTGTCGCCAGATAGTCGAAAGTCAATTTCCCCAAAATTTCTAAAATTTCCCCCCAAATGAGGGTTTTTTTTCCGAAAAATTCCCCAGCTGAGTTTCTACTAAAAAAAGTAAATTTTCAATTTACAATTTAGCACTATAAAAAATGTTTAACAAATTTAAACTAAATTTTTCCCAAGTCATGCCTTAAAAAAAAATCCCCATATATTAAAAATAAACATATAAAATAAGCAGAATTTTTGCATGCATGTTCGCAACTAAACGAAGAGAATGAGAGATGCATTTTAAAACAAGTTCTTTTATGCTTCTTTTCTAAATTGTTTCCAATGGAAGATGCTGGCCTATCATTAAATGATCTCCCTCTACGTTTATTCCAATAAATTTTTCAAGGTTTAGACCATATCTAATCAGTTGAGATTTGAGTGAATCTGACATGGTGTGGGCATTACCTGCTTTTATCTGACTTACCCTATAAAACGTTGTTTTCATTTTTTTGCCGTCTCTTCTGAACTGCGTGTCTGTCCGAGATGACTAGGAAAATACGCCGCACTTATACAGTGGTCTGGATATTCAGGTGGGGATAGTCCAAGGCAAGTCATGATGCATCTGTGATACGTGTAAACTATCATGTTACAAATGACGAGCAAGACCACGAGAATAATGATTGATATCTGCGATTTCTGTAGTTTATTTTCGTTTTCCAAATTAAAATCGAGTTCGAGACAGATTCAGTGTTGTCAGATGATTCAAAGTAAACTTTAAGTGAAATAGTGAAACAAAATTCCCAAAATTTCCCCCCAAAATGTTGGTAGCCCCCAATAATTTCCCCATGAACTACTTGTCCCCCAAAAAATCCCCTGAAGGTTCACAATTCCCCTAAATGGGAACAAAATCCCCAATCTGGCAACACTGCCCTCTACGTACCAAGATCGGGGCTCGCACCGTTCCTAAAATTTTCGCACTTTGCTACCAGTATTTTAATTAAGAATTCTTCGTGGTATATCCTTTTGACATCTATAATAGAATTATACAACTAAGATTATCGTTTTAATTTAGTGGTAGCAAAGTACGAAAATTTTAGGAACGCTGCGAGCCCTGCAAGATGGAGGTAAACATGGTGTTTACTTAGATGCAAGCAAGAAAATATTATTAAAAGAGTTTCTTGTAAAAAGTAGTGCGAGTTTTTTCTTTTTTTGTTTTTTTGTTTGTTTTTTTTCTGTTAGCGGGAAAAAAAATGTCTCACAAAAAGTGATTTAAGTCTCTAATACAATTCATAATCTTTATTGCTTTCTTTTTTCAAAGATTTATTAATAACTTTCTATTATTAAAATTGTTATACTTTTTGTAAGAAATTATTTTAAAGCTGTTAAGAACGATAGGCAAAATAAGAAATTTTACAGTTTCCTTTCTTAACAATCATGCAATCAACTTGCACAAAAATGTTACAAAATGTTCTCACAATCCCATTATTTTTAATTTTTATTTTTACAAAAAAAAAAAAAAAAAAAAAAAAAAAAATATATATATATATATATATATATATATATATATTAATTTTAAGTCATACATTTCTGTACATTTCTTCAAAAATCTAAGAGCTACATACAAGTTTTCAGAACACAAATTAGCATATGCTAAGCAGCTCTTACATGCACAAAAACAATTTAGCTTTTAGCCAAGAAATATGCAATTTCATTAAAAATTCGATGAAAAGAGAATGCATAAAAAGATAACTGTAAAAAAAAAAAAAAAAAAAAAAAAAAAAAAAAAAAAAAAAATGGGAGGAGTTCTAAAGCGTCAGACAAATAAATGTATCCGCACAGGATTCGCAAGTTATGCCCAACCCACATACTCCATTAGTGTAAAAAATTTGAACCGAAAAACCTAAACATCAATAACTCAAAATTAATAAATGAAAATTTTACGAAAATAGTTTAATGCAACTTAACTGAGCTTAATTAAAACAACTACTATGTAACCAAAACCAACCAACTACTTTATGAACAAAACTAAATCAAATTTTATAAACTTCCTTTTTAAAATATCACTAAATTAGATATATGAAAATAAATTTAGAAATAACACAAAATTAAATGAAATATGAACATGTAAGAAGGCGATACCTTCACTTTGACGTGCAAGATTTGAAACAAAGTTGAAATAATGGCAAATGATGCAAGTGGAATTAATATCCAAGAGATATGAACATTTTTTTGCAAGTTTTCTCAGGTCAAGAGGGGGGTCAGCATCCTTTGACATTTAAGGGATCCAATATTTTAGCACTTTTTTAAGTATTACTGGGATAGCCGATTTCCACACTGCATATTCTAGACGCTGTAGGCGTGAAAAACATTTTAACATGAATTCCTCTTCGTCCAATAAGCAATCTTTTTCGGAAAGTACATACCCGCAAAGGCGTGAATGTTACCACTCGTGGGTAAAGTCCATTAGTAGCGATCTCATTGTCAACAACTGCGTATATCAGTTAGTCATGTGTTCTGCAAACGGCATTCCGTAGTTCACTTAAAAAAAAAAAAAAAAAAAAAAAAAAAAACACTGTAGATTTGCCAGAACAAACTCGATCGAATGTGCTGGATCTTTCTTTGGTTTCCTGACTATATTAACATGGAAAATACAGTGTTGCGTAACATTAACAGCATATTGTGCTGTTAATGCACATTTTGCTGTTAATGTTACGCAACTGCTGTATTTCCCATGTTAATATAGTCAAGAAACCAAAGAAAGATACAGCACATTCACTATGATCGAGTGTGTGCGCGAGATGAACAGTACTTTGTACTGTAAAAATGTCGTTTTTTTACAGTGTTCTTATGTAAGTTCAAATAGGGACACCTCATCATGATTGTCGTCGTCTTCGAACGATACTTCTTCACATTCTGGAAGCCAAGGATGTCAAAAAATGTTTAAATGGTCTTCTTTGATACCATATTCCAACACTTGTCTACGTAACATACGGCACCTAACGCAGTCATGCGAAACTTCTTTTTTGATCAATGGCAGCAATGACGTTTTTTAGAAGCAGCTTACGATAGTTTATCTTAATACATTTAATAATCCCTTGATCTAATTCAGGTTGGAGGCAAGAAAACATGTTTTATCGGATTTAAATTGGGAATCATGTAATGAGCGGTACAGTTGCCTGCGATTATAGCCACTGGTCTGTGCAAATTTTGTCTAAAAGCCGAATTTCTTTTTTACACTTGTTTATTTTCATTCAGGCCTTTCGGTTCGCATCGTAAAATATATGCAAAGATTTGCAGTTTTACAAACAAGGAGGCTTGAGAAATTTACCAATAACTAATAGAGTCAATTTCTCTGAGCCATCATTCATATTCGCTGCAAATAAAACGGCCAATCTTTTTTTTTTTTTCTTACTTTCTTACTTTCCCACCGCTTTATTTTTCTTCTTAAAATTAACAGTTTTATCTGGCAAAACATGAAAAGAACAGCCAAAGTTTATCAAAATTAAAAACATCACAAGGTCTGTATTTATTGAGAATTTCAATTAACACGTTAACAGCCATTTCTTCGATTCTTTTTTTGTAAAATTCCGTTTTCCTAGTTATGCAGCAATTTTCAGTGATTTTTTCTTTTACGATAATCCATGTACTGGGACATTCTGCAATCTGGCATATTTTACCCAAGTAAAAAGATCTTTCTCAACATTTTCAAATTTTGAAGCATGTTCTCGCTTTCTCTTTTGGTTGATCACATCTTCTATTTACCAAGATTTGAAACCTTAGACGTTATTCAGTGTCGGTCTCTCTATTTCACCAGTCTCCGCGAAAGCTGCTTTCAATACATTCGATTTTTCAAAGTCTTCAACCACTTTTTTTCCGCAATTGTCAAATTTTTAGTTTTGCTGACTTCATGTATTCACAAATGACAATGAACAAATAAACGAAGGCTTTACACGCAGCGACAAGTAATGAAAAATACTAACTAAAAATGCGTGATTTAACTTTTATCTGCAAGGAGAACAAATTTTATTCGGTCGCAAGGGGTGATGGCATATTTTCCAAGAGTCGTTATTTAATGCGGCAATTGAGGGAGAAATTTCCAGAGTTTTGGAAACTCTTACCGACACGAGCTGCAGTCGGGAAGAGATCTCCTCCCCCCCCCCTCCCCCGAGTGTCGACGTGCATCTAGTCACGTGGCATGCAATATTTTCGCGATCTCTAAGGCTCTGTTTAAAAAGGAAAATGTTTCCCTCTCCTTCTAAAGCTATAAAAATGTCAACTGGCCTTATTTTACGATACGGAAAGTCGTTCTTATGGAGTTTAGAAAATGCACGGGAGATTTAACGATAGAAAATGGAGAACATTGATTGAAAAGAAAGAAGTTCCACCTTCAGGATGTCCAACCACTTCTTTATAAAGCTATTAAAAATGAAAAGCATCACGTGACCAATACAAAGATGCCGACAGCTGAATATACTTGAATGTGAATGATACGTCTATTCGGTACTTTACACCCTAAGAAAGGGAAGGAAAAAGCATAAAATTATAAGATATTTTGCAATAAAAAGGGAGACAAAAGATGACCATATGAGCATATATCCGATAGTAGCCATTGGAAACTGACCATATAGGCGGTGTATTTTAACACGCGATACCTATTCAGTCAGTCCGGAATTAAGAAAAGTGACCTTATAAGTGAGTGACCATACATCCGGTACTGTCAAATTCCTTTTATGATCGACAAGAAATCCCTTCAAAATTAAAAAATGCTCTTAAAAGTGCGATGAATATCACTTAAAAAATCTCTAAAAATTCAGAAATCGCGAAGGACAAAATTTACTTAAGTGTTTTAAAACCTTTTAAAAGGAATTTTTTCACTACTTTCAAAAAATCGCCATGAATTTCAAACAAGTAAGAAAAATCATGCGTTAAACATAGATTATGAAAAACTTTCCAACACTTCTTGAATGCTTTAACAAAACTTCGTTATTTAGGGAAATAAAATATATAAGAGAACGAACTAAACATTTTAGAAAACGCATAAAACATTTGAAAAACTGATTTCAGCAGTTACCTTCCATAGCAAATGTGTATTCCAATTCTTTTGAACATCCCTGTATCTGAGCTGTAGGTTGATATAGATACTATATAATGGAGAAATTTAGTTTAGCAAGAAAACATATAACAGGTTGAAATTTCTCTTTCAGCAATTTATACTAATAGATGGAAACATACTTGTATACTTTTGTACAACCCTGTAGTTAACCTAATACCTTTATTATACGCCACTCTTTAGCTAAAGTTTAATTCAAAGTAAAACACTCTTAAAACTACTGGAATCACATTTCCAGAAATTATAATTTATAGACGGCCATGAATCCAATTCTTTGCGTAGCCATGTATATCATTTTATTTATATTCTACAAACATTTCTTGGTAAACTAAATGATGTTCAGCGTAAAAATACATAACTCATTTAAAAAAACCTTTAAATAATTTGCAATGATACCCAGTGACCATTACGAATTCTTTTGTGTAGCCCTGTATATCAGTTAGAGCATTTTTGCACACCATATACAATACATACAAATAGTGAAACATAAAAGCACATATCATAATAAAAATGCATTTCCAGCAATCATCGCTAATGTACAGTACTTCGGATACAATATAGTATCTGAAATCTTTTGTGTGTCTCTGTAAATAATGCTATGCACTTCGTTTTATACATGAAATAACTTATAGTAAACCTCATCGACGTATATCAATTTCATTATACATGAAATAATTTAACATAATTGAAATACGCCGGAAAAAATTCCCTCCACCCCTATATCATTATGTAACTGAATCCTTTTGTGTGGACCTGTAAATGAATAATAACTATTCCTTGCGCCGCATATTCTACAGAATGCATATTTTAGTGCCCTTGATAATTGCATATCAATTTTATTATGTTTGAAAGCATGTAACGTTATTAAAAATCATTTTAAACTATTTTTTCCCGTAGGCCGTAATGTAACGGAAAACTTTTGACTGTCCATGTAAATGAACTAAACGTGCTGTAAACTTTATTTGAAATAGGATTCGTGCTATGGTAGAGTTTACTAACATCCAAAAATTTCAGAACGATCCAAGTATATTTACGGGAGTTAGAGCGCGGACAGACGGACAGACAAACCGAAGTCATAAACACTTTTCAACTTTGTTGCAAAGTGTTAAAAAGAAACAACATAAAAATTCATATTAAATATTGTCGAAAAATCCAAAAATCACATTAATTGTTTGTTCTAAAAGACAGAAACTGAATTTTTTTGACCAATGTTAAAAAAATCTCTGCGAAACGCGCAAAAAATCTAAAAATTGCATTAAAAAATCGCAAATAATTCAAAAATCGTTCACTAAAAAAATGTCACTGAAAAGAGGTGAAATTTTACTGTATTCGGATACAAGACTGAAATATGATTTCTTTTAATAATGTAAATTAATCTCTGCAAAATGGGAAAAAACACAAAAATGGCATAAAAACCTAAATAAAAATAATTTAACCCGAGAGTAGTCGCGACAATTTTTAGAGCGTTAGTAGTCGCGTTCGGTCCATTTGCCGCCGTTACCAGCAGGCCGAAAACGAAGGGGAAACTTGCCGGTGTTATCAGATGATCGAAAACGGATAACGTAGGGTGAAAATATTGACTGGAACTTTAAAAGATTACAGCAATTATTCATTTTACAACCTTTTACAGCAATTATTTATTTCGCTTAACTATATATTCAGTTGGCATTTTTTAATAACTCCTTCTTCGTTTTGCATTGAATTTCTGATGTTACTATGGATCAATAATTAGTAGGAAAACATTTACTAATATGAATCTAAATTCATGATAGGGGTATTGTTATTTATTTATTTATTTTTATTTATTTATTTATTTTATTTTATTTTTTTTTTTTTTGGAAGGACAGAATCTGAGTCAGGTAGATTTTTTTATACTCCGGCACTCTATATCCATTTAATAAAATAAAATTAATAAATTTAGCATCAATATATTACACTGACATTAAATTGAACAATTAAATTGAAAATAAAAATGGAACCTATGACATGCAACAGAAAATCAAATAGAATATCACTAATTCACCAGCATATTGCGGACGATTAATTCATTTAAAACATATGAAAAACCATCAAATTTCATGCCATAAACAATTAAAGACAATATATATATATATAAACTTTCTGTACAATAATACCATTGCAAAATAAGGAAAATGACCAATAATTATGAAATCACAAATACCACATAAACCAAATATTATTAAAAATGTATAATTATATATATATATATGTATATAATAAAGAAAGAGGTAAAAAATACTTAACTTCGAAATTATAAATGTAAATGTTGCAACTACGTTTTATTGATTTATTTATTTTGTGGGGTGTCTGTGTGTGTATGAGGGGGGAGAGGAGGGGGGGAGGGCTCTCGAGATTTTCTGACTAAATCCATTTTTCAAATGAAAATGCACGATTTGTAGTTTTCTACTTATTTCAGGGTGGGAGCAGCGCCCTTGAATAAAAACTCTGGATACGAATTTCGCTCATATAAAGTAAATAATAAATGACTTATTGAAATTATATATTTAATTTAAATTCATTTGCAATTGTAAATTTAAATCCTAAGATCGATAAATTATTTTAATTAATAGAATCACTGAAAGGTTCATCTTAATAGGGATGTATTTCACAGAAACTATTTAATTAAAATGAATATTCAATTGTACATTTCATAGTAAGGTATTAATGTTATAATTTATTGTTTTATAATAACACTCATTAAATTAATAAAAACAATAAGAAAATTTTCTCCGAAATTATAAATATGCAGAAATAATTTAATTTAAATGAATTTTCTCTCATATTCTGGAAAACATTATTCTGAAAAATAGTTTCAACAATTGATGAAGGACAACAAATTTAAATTTGTTAGATACTGTCCCCAAGCCTCTATTGGATTTCAATAATAGTTTCGGCGGCATTGTTAAAAAAAAAATGTGTTTTTACTTACAGTATGAAAATTTAAAAATAGATAAATTTTATAAAAAATACTTAAAATATTTTTTTTAAATCATAGTATAAACATTCACTGAATTATCCAAAAGAGATTTTTATTTGCGTAATTTCTAACCTACATTATAAAATTCTCATTATTTTTCTTATTGTACAAATAAATTATATGTATGTTCTTCGCAAATATACACACTACATTTCTGAGAAGTTTGTTTTATCTTTCGAATTTGTTTTATTGTACAAAAACGATACTTTTCAGATTTTGGATATACGGCAATTTTTTTTTACTGATTCCCACAAAATTCTCTTCTTTCTTTTTTTTTTAATGGTTTTGCAGTGTTATTGTCTGTTTTCTTTCGTTTATATGTTCGGGTAATAAATGGAAAGCAAGTTCTTTCAAATAATGATGATGAATTTACCTTTTTTTTCATATTTAAATAATTATCGATTTGAGAATTTATTCCCGCAATATTTGACAATGAAAAAAAAAATGTAAGTGACCATCCATCATTTTTTTGTGCGAAGTGACTACACAACTAATATGATAAAACAATTTTAAGTCACATTCTAAAAGTAAAAAAGACTCTTTGTACTCTTTGAACGTACTCTTTGAACGAATAAAATAGCAGAAGGAAAGAAAGACGAAATAACAACAGACAGAGAGTCCGTGTACTTCGAAGAAACCTTCCCCACAGATTTCGCGGAAATGGGAAAGGATGAACACGAGGGGGGAAAATTCAACTAACGTAAGTGGTCGCAACGCGGTCATTTAGACCGATTGAAACTTAAGAATGCGATAAAATGCTAAGAAATAGCAGGAATGACTTGCCATTTTACTACACAAGAGTGTGAACACTCAAGGTCAGCTACACGGAATTTGGCTATCGTAACTTTAACGGGAAATGAGTTACAGGAAGATAAGGGATTTCGGGCGGGGAAAAGACCAACGCGCGACTATTAACGGGTTAATCAATATTTCGAAAATTTGTCTTCGAAATGCATAACTAAATACATAGAAGTATCATCCTGCCAAGTCTCGTACCTCTGCCTACAGCGGTGTCTTCAGAACATAGCGAACAGACAGACAAAATTCTTCCTTTATTGCTAAAGAATAGAATTATTTTAGCAACAAAATGTGTTCCTCTAAAATATAAACGCAACTTTCTTGAATTACTTAGAAAATGTGATACTTGAAGATATTATGTTTTTATTTAAATGTTTCATTTATTGTATACTATTGTGGTATTTTAGTAATCACAAACGTGCATGCTCTTGTATTTTTTACAGGGAATATTTCCTTAATATTTTTAAAATCACGTCTAAACATTCAAACTGTGCAATATGTTTACTTTAAATCCTGCGATATACATGTTAATATGTCAAGTATTTTTTATCAAACACTTTATTTAAAAATTTCCTTAAAGATCTCCTATTTGTTTAATTTCATTTCTTATTATGTTAGCAATTCTAGATAAACTTTCCACTCCATTTTTTATACAGAAAATAAAAATAAATAACTCACAATATAAAAAGTAATTTCTTATTATCAATATTTAAATGAAGAGTTTATATTTCTGATGTATAATTAAGAAATAATTATTGAATTGCTCTATCCTATATTGCATTAGAAAGTAAATGATTCTTTTGAAATTGTTCATTTGTTTTTAAAAAAATCCCAATACTGGAGTATCTAGAACTTCAGTGAATAAAAAAAAATAATAAATAACGAATAACACCGTCCTTTCCACAAATCTTTTTTATTATCGCAATAGCTTTCACATATTAACGCTATAGAAAAACACAATTATTTCTAAAAATAATATATCTACATTCAAGAATTCTGTTTTTAAAAAATTGCTATTTTTTTAAATTGTACACTGGCCTTATTTTTATATGGTTTTGAAATAGCTGTGAAGGATTCGTTTGCAGTATGTTAAATAGTAATGCTTATGATAGAATATATCAAAGGATGGAATAGAACTAGTAAATCTGCAGATCAAGAGCCTCAACGTCATCTCTGCAACTCATTGTTTTTATCAAACTTTGCGTAATATTAATCTTTCTACAAAAACAAAATTTAAACTATTTAAATTACACAAACATTTATAAAAGGAAAAAAATATTTCGATGGTTTCAGACATTAAAAGCGTTAAATTAAACACGTTGTTATGTAAGGATATTCTGAAATTCTCACGAGCTACTTATTCTAGTAATTTTTATATAATAAAGCAAATTTCTTCAGGGGGGCTCTGACCCCCTGAACCCCCCGTTGTGTAATTTATTTTGCATTTGTAATTTTCTACTGATTGAGTTAATGATTACCCTATATCTTAGATTTCTTTTTACACTGCGATTTATAAGGATAAGCAATAATTCGGTCAAGCATTTTACGTTATCCTAATATCCATACAGCAGTATTTACTTGCCTGCTAACCACAAATACCTGTATCTAATGGATAAAGAACTTTTGGAAATGTAAACTGAAACATCTAATTTAGAAATCTAATACCTTTATAAATTTTGTTTATAAAAAAATAATTTTGATTACCATTCTGCAATATTTATATCTAAGATCTAATCTAAATATCAAAAAATGTACTCGATAGCATTAACTGACTAAAATCACCCTAAAGTAGGGGGGGTTCTAAACCTAACAGTTAATAAATCATCATCGTTAAATAGATAAACATGATTTGGCACCTTTAAGTATTTTTTGTGATTTTCTTTTAATAGTATCTACATTTAATTTAAAATCGTGATGTTACAAATACCGTTGAAATTTGACGCAAACCTATGTTCAGGTCAAATTACGAAAGGTTAACTAACATTTAATTTCCCTTAGCCGGACTTTCTGTTTCATTTTTCGTAATAAGGATTATTTTAATTATTTAATTTATTTTACACTCTACAAGCTGTTACACGGACGTTGTTCACGTAGCATTAAAATAGAGATAAATGCATTAAGTAAAACATTTCACTCCCCACCAGACATGCCAAGTCTCAAGCTTTTTGCACATTACTATTATCTTAGAGAAAATGTTCTTTTAAATCGCGCAAATGTTTCAATTAAATAAAGTAACATTTTCTGTATTAAAATACTGGTATCCAGAACGCCGGAGGCTTGGCAGCTCTGCTCCTCTTAATAAAAACATATATGATTAACCAACACTTTATCACATTTTATAGGAGGCAATACGGAATTTCTTATTTGTATGGCCTTACATATATCTCAGTCATAAAAATGTAAAATTTTGTGCCAATTAATGCACGCAATTGTGAAAATGAAATCGCAAAGAATGAGAAAAGGAAGGCCAAGTAAAATCGTGTAAATCGAGGAATCTTTCTTCGTAGTGCTGGGAAAATACTGCTACAAAAACTATTTTAGGTGGTATTTGGTGTGAAATGTTTATATGTATTCATTCCTGTCCTATATATCCTTTTTATTTTTTATTTGCTTATTCCATTTTTCTTTTGCACGTGAAAATCTTACAAATTAAAATTAACTCTTTGGGAGAAATTGTTATTCATTTTTTTTGGCAACAATAAAGTTTATAAAATTTAACAGAATAATGTCAGTTTATTCTGTATGAAAATAACGAACTTTTTCATTTATAATCAAATAGTTGAATAAATAAATGAAAATATTATTCTATATAGTATATAAATACTATTTTCATTTCTGCGTTTAAATAAATCTATATGCAAATATCTATACAAAGGCATTCATTAATTCATTCCTTTTGCTTTGATTTGACTTCAAAAAACCATACATACTTTCACATTTATGATATTTTTAGATGAGATGCTGTTGCTACGCAACGGTTAAAAGAAAAAATGAAATATAAGTAAATTCATAAAATAAAATGTTTTATATTATTCGAACACATGTATAAAATTCTATCATAAGTTATACACCTAATTTAAAAGCTCTGACAAATGTTTTGACAAAATTGCAAACTAATAAGAATAATTTAATACTCTTATTTAAAAATTTCAGCATCCAAAATTTACCATTTAAATCTATTATTCATATGAGCGATTTCTTTCAACAAATGAAAATTTGAAAATCGTCTGACTTCCCATAGAAAAGCATTATATCACAAAATAAAATGTTCTGTATATTCCGAACGAATGAACCAAATTTAACCCAAAACTATACAGCTAAATCCGGGGAGCTCATCAACATGCCCAGGGAATTTCAAGCCGATAGGATGCTTTTTGCGGCAGTTATCGCGGAACAGACAGACAGACTAACAGACAGACAGACTAACGGAAACCAAAACTTTTCGTGTCTCCACAGTAAGCCTTCACTGACGTTTCGGCAATAATTAAACGCAGTTCATGAAACTTTAAAACTGCATTTCTTAACTGATTATTAATACTGATTTCTGTAAGATGGCTAGCCAAGGAAATTAATGACACATTTCTTTATTTTCAGTTAATCTTTCAAAAACAAACAAATGTTAAATAAAGTTTATAAAAATTTTCAACATTGTGAAATAAAATAATTTAAAAACATATAAAGAAACCTGTAATGAAGAAGAATAAAAATACAAAAAAATCCAGTTCTTTGTATTTTATATTGTCAGCTTTACTTTGTACTAATTTGTAATTATACTAATAATTCTAACTACTTCCGTTCAATCATTTAAAAAAAATATTTCGACATATTATGTTTCAGCTATATATACAAACTGATCATAAAATCTGCGCCATTATATGAGTCCTAGGTGACCATACTATACAAGAAAACGTGATGCATCTTGACATAAAGTTATTGCAATGTTTGTTTTGGAGAACGTAGATAAAAAAGGTAATCAAGTACAGAGTAATCTTACAGCGACAAATGAATTTTTTTTTCAAATATTAATATATATATTTTTTTTTTCATAAAGTAATAGTGAAAAAGTGTTAATAGATTTATCGGTACTTGTAGAACTAAAAATTACAGTTTAAACACCTTAAATGAAGAGAAATGTGACCGAAAGGACAGAAAAGAGATTTGAAAAAAGAAAATGTATTCAGATTTGAAATTGTCAGCGTGACTTCATTCCGAAAATGTGCGACAAAGCAAGCGGGAGATTATGGATTAGAATGATGATGCATCAGGGTTTGCGGAATTTGGATCTAATATTATAGGGTTTGTCAATTAAAAAGCACTTTGTGGATTCGAAGTAAACACTTTCTCTTGCTTTTGTTTTTGTTTTTAAAGTTAGAAGTAGTGCTTTAATGATTTTTTTTTTTTTTTTTTTTTTTTTTTTTTTTTTTTTTTTACGTACATTACCTACCGTGATCTAGATGGGTCTTGGCATTGGACAAATTTGAATGTTTTGAATGCACCGACTACAGTGGAATATCAACAGTGATTTTGTTTACAATATGTACCTCTGAAATGTAATCTTTATCCAGGAGGAAAAGGTATTGACTTAGATTCTTATATAGACGTGAGAATCATGAGGCCTCCTTAAAAAAGTATGCATGCGTACCTAAATGGGTCTCAGTCCTCGAAAATAAGTAGTAGGATGATTTCTCTCATTCGTGTAGAAAATTGGCAACCTCAACTGGAGCATTCCGCAAAATAAACCCCTTTCTATCACTTCATATCAGAGAAGAAAAAAGTTGAGAGGTAGGGTTTCCAGTTTTTATAAAATGATGTCTTCTGATTATTATTTAACCCATTCGTACAAAAGGTTAGCTTTGTTTGCTTGTGAAATTTAATAATTATCGCACCATGGCGTTGGAAAAATGGTTTAAATTCTACTCTAAATGAAACTTTTAATTAATATATTTTTTTTTCTAATACTACGTATCTTATATCCTTTTCTAGATACGAAATTATTAGCGAGACGCAAGAAAAAAAGCTTTATTTATTTATTTATTTTTTAATAAAACAGCCGTATTCATTAAACGGCTTTTCGTTTTGCGGTATATATAGCATATTTTTAAAAACATTTTGTTTGTGAATAAAAAAAAAATCTCCCTAATAAATATATTGCAAACACACATACATAGCAATGACGGTTTAAGGTAAAAAGACAAAATTCTAGTTGGTTCTTCGGCTAAAGTCATGGATGAATCAGTAGAATATAAAGCGTCATATCATTTAAACTGTGTCAGAAAGTGCATAAAATATACCCAGCTTTGACCAAAAGTAAATGAATCTTATTTTCTGGTTAAAATACTCTTGCAGTTTCAGATAAAACAGGTGTTATCTTTTCAGTAGCGATAGCAATTACGACTTCCGCAAAACTTGGAGTTCTCATTAACAATTATACTTGCGAAGAAAATATTTTAAAGAAGATACTATTTCATGAGCAGGATATTTATGAGGAAGGGAGAAAACTGATAGTTTCACCGAAGCACTTTCTTCCAGATGAAGAATTTTTCTTTAATGTTACTTGTTTAATATATCTTGTTAAATACCCAAGAAGAAAATTCTATAAATTCTGGTTTTATATTAAAGTTTATTTTTTTAAATATAAAAAAGAAATTGTTTTACTCAGGAATTTTGAACATAATTTATACTTCCAGATCATAAATTAAAATCTCAAGCCTGTGTTTAAATTTAAAATTTAAAAATGCCTATAGCAATCTTAGATTAATAAAATTATGCACAAAAAACGCAATACTTATGTATTTTAATGCTAATTTTAAGGCTGTATTAAATAAAGCGTAATTAAAGGATAAAACAATTTTTGAAAACCATAATATGATGTAATATATATACTTTACATTATTTTATTAACCATTCGGAAAAATTGTTCTCGTCAGGGTAGGAAATCAAAAGCATATCTGAACGTTTTCATTGGTTTAATCCGCAATTTATTCGTTATCTGATTGGTATATTCAGCAATCTGTATTTCCCTTTGGTTTCAACAACGATGGACAACAGACTGTTGCCACTATGACAAAAAAGTAATAAAAACTACAAAAAAAAAATTAATAAATCAGAAACAAATTAAGATACAGCTTTCAAACAAATTGCATTTAAAGGTACATTTTCTTCTCTATCCGACGGTATAAAAAGTAATATTGTCGGATGTTTAGAAGTTTAAGAATGAAATTTTATTTAAAATCGGTCGTGAAATTTTTTGGAAATCTGATGATAGAAAAGCCTTTTCCCGAACAGCCAATGAAATGCTTGGATAATACGCAAGTTTCAGGAAATCTTGCAATTTTTACGTGTAATAACACTATTAATGTTTAATTCATGGCGTACGTAATGTATGACCAGCTCCGTAGAAGTTTAAAAATTTACAGTACCGAAAATTGTAAAACTGAAATTTCTTTTAAAATTTGTTCACGATGTGTCCAGGAATGTTATCGTTTAATCCATGGCGTACGTAATGTAGGATCAACTCCGTGCGATTTTTTATGTCTTAAATTTTAGTCTTTGAAAAAATCATTTTCCAAATGGTCGTTGTAATTTGTTAAATTGCTATTTTTTTCTTTTTTTATATTTATGTTATGCTACAGTAGTTTTCAATATTTTTCTTGTAAAATAAATCAATATTCTATATAAATTAGCGATTCATTATATGTAATTGGTTACAATAGAGACATAATTATCACTGACTTTGTATACAATAAGTACACACACTAGTATGGTATAGTTCAGTAATTTAAACTATTTGTAGATCTATATTCATGACCAGGTTCTTTTTTAATGCATTCTGTGGACCTTATAAATAGCTGTAGGATGTGATCATTGTAGAAAAAATGCTTTTAAACTCTTTTTCGTGAAATCTGTTTATTTGAAGTAGCAATATATAATTAAAGCATTTCATACAGAAATGGATAGGGATGGTGTTTGCAATCATTTCTAAGAAATGTTTTTCACATGACTGAGTTCATGAAGCGAGAGACAGCAGTTGAATTAATCATTCTGTAATACAAACATTGACATTACACAATTGGGGAAAAGAGCATATGAAAAATGAATGATATCATGTGAGCAAAAATTATTTGTTACGCTTTCGACAATTATGAGGATTTTGAATTACGAGGCAAGGTCACCAGCATATAGCAGTCCTAAAAAGTAAGCCAGAAAGTATTCGAGCGCCAATTTGTACGTTAGGAGCAACGTTTTTTGGAACATAGCGTGAAAGAGGAAACAGCCCGCATGTACTGGGAATGTTTATAATTTAATGAGTAAGTTAAACTAAAAAATTAAGCAGAGCAAATACTTATTTCTAATGACAGAAAGCAAAGTCGTTCTTGATTCTTATTTTTTTATATTTATCTAGTGAGGGCGAATAATGATCCACATGCATTATATTTATGTGAGAGCCGTTTTAGTGATAAAAGTATATGTTAAATATCTTTTTTTTTCCTTCTGGAGGGAAAATATAATGGAAACCGAAATAAAAGTTAGGATAAAATGAATAAGTAATTCAAGATTAGTTTTACTGAAATTTAAAGAAAAACAATAGTTTAAGAAAAATATATGTGATTCCGCATCACAACTAGTAAGACAATTCATCGTCAAATACTAAACAAAGTTACTCAATAAAATATAAATGTATTTTAATCACTTTAATAAATTTCCTATAAATTTCCTTTTTACTTTATTCTATCTTTCCAAGAAAAAAGTATTGGATTCGTCAAAAATGTTTACTTCCGGTTTTCGAGTGATTTACACGTTTTAGGAATAGAGATATAGAAAAATATGTATTTGCAAAGCGTCTGTCTGTGCCTCTGTGACTCTGTCTGTCTATCTGTATGTGAAACAATTTTTTTGAGTGTCTATCTCAAGAAATAATCCACATAATTTAATAAAAATTTATATCCAGTTAGTCCTTGATAAAAATTGCTCCTGATTAGTTTTTGGTTCAAATCTTCCAACAAGAAGCTATGCTGCATTTTTCACGATTACCGCAATAGCTTTATCTCAAGAACCTCTGTACGGGTTTTCATCAAACTCCAGATTCAGTTTTTTCTTGATAGGAATTGGAGCTGATTACGTTTTGGTCTAAATCGTCCAAGAGGTGTCGCTGCTATGCTGCATTTTTAGGATTACCGCAATAGTTCTATCTCAAGAACTAATGCACGAATTTTCATCAAACTTCAGATTCAGGTATAACTTGATAAATATTAGTACTGGTTATATTTTGGTATAAATCTCCCAACAGCTGACGCTTCTGTGCTACATTTTTCACGATTTCCTCATTAGCTCTAACTTAAGAAGTAATGTATAAATTTTCATGGAACTTCAGATTCAATTAGACGCTGACACAGGTTGTTGCCGATTATATTTTGGTGTTAATTGGCTAATAGGTGGCGCTGCTATGGTGGATATTTCATGATTTGATCAATAGCTCTATTTAAAAAAACTAATGCACTGATTTACATGAAAATTCAATTCAGTTAGACGTTGACATAAGTTGTTGCTGATTAGATTTTGGTGTAAATCTGCAACAGCTTTCGCTGCTTCCCTGCATTTTGCTGAATTTACGGGATTTTAGCGATAGTCATATCGCTTAAACTAATGCACGGAATTTCATATCTTTAAAATCTTTATCATGAACATAGAATGCCATTTAATTTTGGCACCGTGATAGCGAATTGTGAAGAATTATCATGTGTGATATAGAAGAAAATTTTGAGAATGGCATATCCGACTAGTTATGTTTCAATTAAAAAAAAGACTATGAAATTAAAACGGATGTGAATAGATTTAAAGTTATTCTGTGATATGTATAAATGAGTTTGGAAAATATAAAAATATTTAATACAAAGGAAAATAAAACTGCTTTTAAATAAAAATAATTATGCTATACTAAATTACTAGATTTTTTTCTTTTTTTAATTTCAAACAGTATATGCTCTTTCATTGCATTATTAATCTATATTTGACAATATTTTGCATATTTTAAACCGATTTGATTCTATAATGTAATTTAATGCATTCTAATGTATTTCGCATGAATTAGGTTTATTTGTCAAAATACACCAACAACCAATGATGTAAAAATACACGAAATCGCAGTAAAATTCAGAAGTATATTTAAAATAATTATATAATGAGTTTTCTTAAAATATATATTTTCCCTTTCAAATATATATCGAAATTCCTATTTCAATAACATCGTATTCCTTATTGTGTGATCAATAATAGACTTTTTAAAATATACTGATGTATATATTTCGGTTTTTTGAATAAATCATGTATAAATCATGCTTTTATTAAAAAATTAAAGTGCATCTGCAGAATCATTACCAGAATATTACATTATTTTCATAGCGGTTCTTAAATATTCCAGCTTATATGCGTAATTCAAAGAAAAAAATGTTTTTTTTTCTTATAAATAATGCAATAGATAAGCAAGATAATTGCGAAAATGGGCATCAGTAGATATATTGAATAAATACTTTTTGCTTTTCTTATATATGTCGTAGGCTAATTGAGAAATCCGGCTCTTTGCAAACAGCCTAGGCTCTTTGCAAAGAGCCGGGCTAATTGGAGAATCCATCTCCCTTTTTCCAATTAGCCTGATATTTTTCAGGCTTATTGCAAAGAGCCTAGAAAGCGTTAGGCTAATTGAAAAATGACCACTTATTATCCGATCAGGGTGATATTTTTAGCTCACAGGTTATCAAAGCCTGAGAGCTTATGTGCCCGCCATTTCTGTATGTACGTGTGTACGTACGTACGTACGTAACGCGATAACTCTTGATAGAAATATCCGATTAGCTTCAATTTTTTTTTACTAGGTTCATTCTGATAATGTGCATCTCTGATTAGTTTTTGGGGTTCATTGGTTAAGGATAAAGGGGGAAAAGGGGGGCTTGTCCCCCCCCCCTTAATTTATATAAATGGGTTTTTCATGCAGAAATATCCGATTTGCTTCATTTTTTTTTTCTTGTTTCATTCTGATAAGGTGCTTCCCTGATTAGTTTTTCGTGTTCATTGGTTAAGGATAAAGGGGGAAAAGGGGGTCTAGTCCACCCCCCCCCCCTTTATTTATATAAATGGGTTTTTCATGCAGAAATATGCGATTTGCTATAAATTTGGTATACCGGTTAATTATGTTAAGCAGCCTCCCTGATTACATTTGGAAGATCATTATTATGTATAAAAGGGGGAAAGGGGGGCAATTGCGTCTCCCCTTAATTTAGATAAATGCGTTTTTCATGTAGAATTATTCGATTAGCTCAAATTTGGAATACTGGTTTATTATGTTAAGGAGATGGCTTGATTAGATTTGGAGGTTCATTAGTTAAGTATAAAGGGAGGAAAGGGGGGCTACCCCCCACCCCCCTTAATTTAGGTAAATGGGTTTTTCATGCAGAGTTATTCGATTTGCTCCAAATTTCGTATACCGGTTTATTATGTTAAGGAGTTTCCCTGATTATATTTGTAGTTTCATTAGTTAAGTATAAAGGAAGGAAAGGGGGGCTACACCCCCCTTAATTTAGATAAATGGGTTTTTCATGCAGAGTTATTCGATTTGCTCCAAATTTCGTATACCTGTTTATTATGTTAAGGAGCTGCCTTGATTAGATTTGGAGATTTATTGGTTAAGCATATAGGAGGGACAGGGGCTAGTGTCCCCTTAATTTTGATATATGGGTTTTTCATACAGAATTATTCGATTTGCTTCAAATTTGATATACCAGTTTATTACGATATGACTTCCTTCATTTGATTTGGAGGTTCATTGGTTAAGTATAAAGGGGGGAAAGGGGGCAATTGCCCCTCCCCTTAATTTAGATAAATGGGTTTTCATGCAGAATTGTCTGATTTAGTTTAACTTTTTTTCTAGGTTCATTCTAATAAGGAGCTTTTTCGATTAGATTTGAAAGTTCATTGGTTCAGCATAAAGGGAGAAATGGGGAGCTAATACCCCCCCCCCCCCTTAATTTAGTGAAATGGTTTTTTCATGCAGAATTATCTGATTTGCTTCAAATTTGATATACCAGTTTATTATGTTAAATAGCTTCCCTGATTAGATTTGGAGGTTCTTTGGTTAAATAGAAAGGGGGAGGGGCGACGGGGACTAATCCCTTCATTTATTTTTCGAGGGCCATTATTCTTTGAAATAATGGTATAATATACAATTAGTGTGAATAGCCTGTGAACACAATGCCATCAGTTTAACTGGGCAATTTTCTTTTTATTAGGTTTATTAACGCATAACCCTACCCAAAGCTGAAAAATAAATTACAACAGACCGTACCCCAATCCGAGCAAGACTAAATATTTTCAGTCTACATGCAACCCGTCCCGAACCTGAGAGTTACATTTGAAAAAACCCGAAATCCCAAACCAAATCTGATAACTGACAAAAATATTCCAAAGATCCATAACCGGATCCGAACAAGACAAATTAGTTTCCGTGGACACGCAACGCTACCAGAACCTAAAAATTCCATTCGAAATCAACCTGAAACCCCTCCCGAACCAAATCTTAACCGACAAAATATTCCAAAGAACTATAACCCGATGCAAGCCAAACAAAATAATCTCCGTCCACCGGCAACCCGATTCGAACCTGAAAGTTCTAATTGAACTCAATCCGAAACCTGGTTGTGGTCGGTTTTCGGGTTGACTTCAAATGGAACCTTCAAGTTCGGATCCGGTTGAAAAAAAATTAAACTAAATTAGATAATTCTGCATGAAAACCCATTTATCTAAATTAAGGTGAGGGGCAATTGCCCCCTTTCCCCCCTTTTATACTTAACCAATGAACTTCCAAATCAAATGAAGGAAGTCATATCGTGATAAACTGGTATATCAAATTTGAAGCAAATCGAATAATTCTGTATGAAAAACCCATATATCAAAATTAAGGGGACACTAGCCCCTGTCCCTCCTTTATGCTTAACCAATAAATCTCCAAATCTAATCAAGGCAGCTCCTTAACATAATAAACCGGTATACGAAATTTGGAGCAAATCCAATAACTCTCATGAAAAACCAATTTATCTAAATTAAGGGTGGGTCTAGCCCTCTTTTCCTCCCTTTATACTTAACTAATGAACCTCCAAATCTAATCAGGGAAGCTCCTTAACATAATAAACCGGTATACGAAATTTGGAGCAGATCGAATAACTCTGCATGAAAAACCCATTTATCTAAATTAAGGGGGGGGGGGTCTAGCCCCCCTTTCCTCCCTTTATACTTAACTAATGAACCTCGTTATCTAATCAGGGAAGCTCCTTAACATAATAAATCGGTATACGAAATTTGGAGCAAATCGAATAATTTTGCATTAAAAACCAATTTACCTAAATTAGGGGTGTGGGGGGCTAGCCCCCCCCCCATTTCCTCCCTTTATACTTAACTAATGAACTTCCAAATCTAACCAGGGAAGCTCCTTAACATAATAAACCGGTATACCAAATTTGCAGCAAATCGAATAATTTTGCATTAAAAACCCATTTACCTAAATTAAGGGGGGGGGGTTAGCCCCCCCTTTCCTCCCTTTATACATAACTAATGAACCTCCAAATCTAATCAAGGCAGCTCCTTAACTTAATAAACCGGTATACCAAATTTGGAGCAAATCGAATATTTCTGCATGAAAAACCCATTTATATAAATTAAGGGGGGGGGGGACTAGCCCCCCTTTTCCCCCTTTATCCTTAACCAATGAACTCCAAAATTTAATCAGGGAAGCACCTTATCAGAATGAACCAAGAAAAAAAAATTGAAGCAAATCGGATATTTCTATCAAGAGTTATCGCGTTACGTACATACGTACGTACGTACGTACACACCTACATACAGAATCTTCGGGAACATAAGCTCTCTGGCTTTGATAGCCTGTGAGCTAAAAATATCACCCTGATCGGATAATAAGTAGTCATTTTTCAATTAGCCTAACGCTTTCTAGGCTCATTGCAATAAGCCGGAAAAATATCAGGTTAAATGGAAAAAGGGAGATGGATTTTCCAACTAGCCCGGCTCTTTGCAAAGAGCCTAGGCTGTTTGCAAAGAGCCGGATTTCTCAATTAGCCTACATATATAACTCAAGACTCGAATTATTTACTTATATGGAATACCATTTAACTGAGAGCCATAAATGAAGAAACTGTAAGTAATTTAACAGAAGGTATTTCCTTGCCACTTCTTTACACAAGAATAAAAATCTTTACCACATAATCAGTACAGAAACAAAGTACGTTTCAATGTTATTTGCTACAGATAAAATAGCAAGTTTAAATGGCTTCGAAGAATATTCATCAGCATTTTATTCAACTTGTATTTGTTACATTGAATATTTCTGTTGATGTTTCTGTCTTTTTAGATGCGTTCGTAATTATATAAATACGTGCACCTATAGTCGTCGTTCAGTCCGTCTGTCTGTCCGTCCGTCCGCATATAATAGAGCAAAAACTACCCAACCGAATGGTCTGAAATTTTAAATATATGATTGTTGTAAAATTTTGTCGAGCCATTTCAAATTTTATGAAAATCGGATGTATAGTTTAATTACAGGGACAGTCAAAAGTTTTTCTTTACATTAAAGCCAATGGGAAAAATTATTGCAAGTGCACTTTAATGATGTTACAGCTTTCCGAATGGGCTGAAATTTTAAATATATAATTGCTGCAAAATTTTGTCGAGCCATTTCAAATTTCATGAAAATCGGATGTATAGCTTAATTACAGGGACAGTCAAAATTTTCCGTTACATTAAGGGGAATGGGAAAAAATTATTGGAAGTGCATTTTAATGATGTTACAGACTATGCACTTATGAATTGCAAATAAATACACATTCAGTACAATATGGGGTGCAAAAAATAATTATAAAACTAGTTATAGTACGAACGCACCTCATTTGCCACGTTTGACGAGCAATTTCCAACTTGTTTTCAATTGCAATCAGATAAACTTTTTTTTTTGAAAAAAAAAAAAAAAAAAAAAAAAAAAGAAAGAATAAATGTTTGTCAAAACTGTGTAAAATTTAAACATAAGTATATTAAATCGTATTTTTATTTTACTTTAAGAACTAATTTTATTGTTAACATTTATGTCTGAAATTATTTGTACAAATAGAAAAATATTGTCAAGTCTTAGTAATTTTTGTTAACCAAATATTTCGTTTGCTTTGTTTTAATTATAATTTATGGATAATTTACAAAACACATTTTAAGTCGTTTTATTATTAACAATTTAAATATCTCGTAACAATAGGAATTGAGAAACTATTTCCTCTTTATTGCTGTTTTGATTAATTCAGATATAATTTTTAGCAACAAAATTTAAAGGCATACACGTGCCTCTAATAAGGAAATTCTGTGTCTCAAGAAAATGGAATTTTCTAGAATTTTGAACAGAAAATAGAGATAATAATTAGAGAATTTATTATGACAATGGTACATTTTTTTCTAGAACTTGATATTAAACATGAATTTGCCGAATGCATTGACTTAGGTTTTATTTTTTTTTTTTTTATCTCTTGAAAAGAGCTCGCTTTTAAACTGATGTTGAAGCTAAACACCTGCTATCACAATCCATATTTAATGATAAATAAAAACATATAACATAAATTAATCTTACAACAATAAACTACGACGTTTTTGTGAATGGGTGTATTTTAGTTTTTTTTTTTTTTTTTATTTTGCAATTTGCAGTAAATAAAACATTAGACGATTAAAAAAAAAAAAAAAAAAAAAAAAAAATAGTTGTTTGAACGGAAATTTTTCCTTTTGTAATATATATTGTTCTTAAAGATGTTTTTCATTTGACATATCTTTTTCTTACCAAATTTAAGTTTAAACATTAGAAAAAATCCCTACACCAAATAAAAGGAAATATGCCACAATATATGTTTAATAAGAAAAAGCAATTCAGAATTTATCTAGAATAGTAGCATTGCAAGATAAAAATTTAGCTTCTTGCGAATTTAATAATTTCGGTCACGTAAAAGACTCATTCGATGGATTTTATCGCATTCCCATTTAGTCATTGATTTACAATTTTGAATTAACTTTTATTTAAAAACACAATTTAAAATATTTAACAAAAGCAAAGATCATTCCAAAAAATATTGTAAAGTTCATTGAAAGATAATTACTTAAAACGTCTGTTCATTTCGAAATGCTTACATTTAAAGTGCTTGATCTCCTAAGCATCAGAAGACAATTGTTGCCTGCTGTTAAAAGAAAAAGGATGACCTTTTGAAAAATTGTTGAGCGTCAAAAGCGGCCTTATTGTTGCTTTTCCTTTACACTTATAAGTATAATCAAATATACAAACGTATCCGCTCAAAATGAATTCGATTCTATCTATCACATGTTCGAAATGTGAAACGGAATGTGAAACAACACTATCTTTGTGAAAGTTTATTTTATTTCCCCATTATTCTGTCAAATAGCTGAATTAAGTGATAATTCTGTGCATCGATTATTTTCAACGACGGCGTCCTGAAGCCTCTTATCTTCTGCCAGTTTAATTAAAATGACATTGTATTATGACCGCGTTTACTTGCATTTTCTTGTCTTGATTAATTTAAGTTTAAACATTAGAAAGAATCCCTACACAAAATAAAAGGGAATATGTCACAATATATGTTTAATAACAAAAAGCAATTCAGAATTTATCTAGAATAGTAGCAATGCAAGATAAAAATTTAGCTTCTTTCGAATTTAATAATTTCGGTCACGTAAAGACTCATTCGATGGATTTTATGGCATTCCCATTTAGTCATTGATTTACAATTTCGAATTAACTTTTATTTAAAAACACAATTAAAAATATTTAACAAAAGCAAATATCATTCCAAAAAATATTCTAAAGTTCATTGAAAGGTTAAAACGTCTGTTCGTTTCGAAATGCTTACATTTAAAGTGCTTGATCTCCTAAGCATCAGAAAACAATTGTTGCCTGCTGTTAAAAGAAAAAAGATGACCTTTTGAAAAATTGTTGAGCGTCAAAAGCGGCTTTATTGTTGTTTTTCCTTTACATTTATAAGCATAATCAAATATACGAAAGTATCCGCTCCAAATGACAATTGAATTAGATCCAAATGAAGTCGATTCTATCTATCACATGTTCGAAATGTGAAACGGAATGTGAAACAACACTATCTTTGTGAATGTTTATTTTATTTCCCCCTTATTCTGTCAAATAACTGAATTAAGTGATAATGCTGTGCATCGATTCTTTTCAACGGCGGCGTCCTGAAGCCTCTTATCTTCTGCCAGTTTAATTAAAATGGCATTGTATTATGACCGCGTTTACTTGAATTTTCTAATCTTGATTAATATAAAGAAAGTTTCAAACATGTGGCCTGGTATGTTTTAGTTATATTTAGTTAAATCGTTTTTCATTGTGTTAGAAGAAATGAAATTATATGCATATTCGTTAAAATGAACTGAAATGTAAGTTAAATAAGAAAAACATATATATTTACTGTAAAAGTCATTCAAAATGTATTTGAAAGTCAAGTAAAAAAACTATTTCTTATTAGATACATATAAAAACCTTAGTACAAATTAATATATAGGAGCCAATTATTAAGACAATAATAAATTCACTGGGAACAATCTCAAAAAAATCCAGAATTAGTCAATCGTTGTCTATACATCGAATGTATTTGGATAGAATTGTCAATTTTATTGAAAAATTAGCTTTAACTTTGAAAAATTGACAACAAATTGGCGAAATATATCCTTCCAATATTGGTGAAGTATTCACAAAATTTAAACTTCTCGGTATCGAGAATATAATTTTATTAATTTTGCCAGCATCGGACAAGTTATAGCAAATACGAGAAATTTTGACTTACTATATTTCATCTTCGATAGGTTACTTGCAAATATATGAATAAGTCAAATTAAAATTTACTAACCATTTTTGCAATTCGTGGGGTTTTTTTTTATCTATTGCATATTTCTTAGTTAAAAAATGATAATTCAAGGACACTTTGTTACAGATACTAATTCATCATTTTTGTGCAATGCCACAAACTTTGCTAAAAATATTTGTTTTTTAGTTAGTTATTTTTTTTCGTTTTATAATTCTTAAATAACATAAATGTTTTATCGCCGAGAACATTTTTACCTGACTTTTTTATCACAATGCATAGCATATTAATATTTGTTATGGAAATACCTTTTTAAAACGTGACTCTGTCTTTGAAATTGTCATTTGAAAGCAATAACTAGGTGCACGGCAATGCTCTGCCAAGTCGATAAAGCACAGCCGTAATCATTTTTTTTAAGGAAGCAACTCAGCGTACTTTTAAGTCCACTCCCACATCTTTGTGCTGGAGTTTCCCAGAAACTAGCAGTTTCATTTTCCTCAAGTGCGCTTCAAGCGGAAACAAGTGGTCAAATCTCAACGTTCCTAACAGCCTCCTGCCCCCTTCTTATAGTAATAACAAAGAATAGCCAAATAATAATCCGAATAACAATTTTATAGCCAAATAATAATCCGAATGATATGTAACCATATTGTAACAAAATAAATTGCTTAAAACATAATGGAGAAAACCTGTATCATTTCGTGCTTAGCATATAAAAAAAGGACGGTATATAAAGGTTCAAATTCAAACAAAATATAGAAATTTGAAAAAATGCAAAAATAAGTATTCTTAAATAATGTTTTGTCTTATAAATTTAAACCTATTCCATATACAGGTACATGCGTGTGTGTATTCGTATATATTAGAATTTTCACAAAATGTTTAGCTCCCAACAGCTCATTCTTAGTGAAGGAACGGGGTTTATCTCTAATCTTGATTTAAGTTTTGTTGGTGAATTTAGTACTTAACTTCGAAATCTACTACCGCCTGTAGGCCCGAGCCGGCAGGGATTTTATTTTTATTTTAAATAACGAAAGAACAAATAAATTAGTATAAAAATACAAATACAAATAAAACGTCGAAATAAAAATAACTTCATGGCGTAAACAAGTGTAACTTCCTTACAGTCAAGTAAATGTGACATTTACCATCAATCATCACTAGCATTTAATCTTAGTCTGGTGATAGATTTTTGGTCGATGGGAAAACCAAGTACAGTGGAACCTGCCTAACGTGACCACCCTCGGGACCGGCCAAAATGGTCACTATATAATGGTGGTCACTTTATGAAGTGTCTTTAAAAATGAGTGGTAGTAATTTTCTGTAATCTCAAAAAATAAAACAAATTAAAATACACATACGGAAAAATGAACTATATTAAGTAATGAATTGATTAATTAACAATTATAATAACTGAATTACTAATTTAAAATACACTACATAGTAGATAACTTAAAACTCACCTTATTGCTTTTGAATTCAATTGAAGAACTTCCATAGTGACTGATTTAAATAACACATAACGATAAGGTACACTGTAATTAATACGCATTTTTATTTTGATTGCAATTGCATAATGAAAATGTTTCTGTAACTGGTAGTAATAAACTATTCATTAAAAAATATACAAATTTTTATGAAATTTCATTTACAGTAAAAAATCAGAAATTTTTCGTTGCTTAAAACACTTCTTTTCAACAATTATGTTTTCAGTCACGCCTTCAAATTTTCTCAATAAATCCAGCATTGGTGGACAGTTATTTAAGGCACATGTTTTCGTTTTTTTGACATTTTTGCGTCTGAAATTTCATCATTTTCTTCGATTTCAACTTCATCTTCACTAACAAAATCTTTTTCATTTTCTTTTCCACTTTTAACCATATCGCAAATTTCTTGCTTCAAACTTTCTTGATCAACGGAAGCATTGCATGTTGGGATATCACTGTCAAAATTCATGAATAATTCAGCATTCACTGGTTCATCTTCAAAAGGCAATTGATTTATAAGATTTTGAATATTAGAAAGGCTATTGTCATCAGTTGCAGACTGTGAATCACTGATATATTCAGAAATTATTTGCGAAAAGCCAGATTTTTCAAAGCATTTTGAAATTATATTTTGATTTACCACATTCCATGAATCATTAACCCACATTATGGCATCGAGGAAGCAATTGAATGACAATACATGAAGCAATTTCATTTGCTGATTTGCATTCTTCTGCTCTGGAAATTATAGCCTGGAGCAAGAACCTTCTATAATGTATCTTGAAAGCTTGAATTATTCCTTGATCTAGCGGTTGTAAATGCGATGTGGTATTAGGTGGTAGAAACTTCACTTTCACATTGGAAATCTACAAATCACTAGGGCTCGGGCAGGACAGTTATCTATAAACAATAGAATCTTTCTCTTTCTTTGCTTCATCTGCTTGCTTAATTGTGTAACCCATTCAGTAAAAATGGAGGATGTCATTCAGTATTTTTTTATTTCCATACCACAAGACTGGTAAATTCTTAATGTTAACATTTTTGAAACAGTGGGGTTTTCTGGATTTTCCTATGACAAGAGGTTTTAGTTTCTCTCCTGATGAACTGCAAGCAAGCAAAATGGCAGTTCTCTCTTTAGAAATCTTTCCATCTTTACAGTTATCTCCAACCATTGCTAATGTTTTGTTTGGCATTGCCCAATAAAACAAACCACATTCATCAGCGTTGGCTATGTCTTCTTTCTTGTAATTTTCAGTAAATCAGAAATCAGTCTTTTAAATTAATCTACTGTTTCCATATCAACGTCATGAGATTCTCCACACAAAATTTTCTGAGAAATGGTATTTCTTTTCTTGAAAGATTCTAACCAGCCATTAGAAGAGAGTAAAATTTTCTACTTTGAGTTTTTTTTTTTTAATCTCTAAAGCTGCTTCTTGTGGAAAAGGTCCAGAAACTCAAGCATTCATCGCACGCATTTTTTAAACCATTCAACAGTTTCTTGATTTACTTCAAAATAATCGGTTTTTCGAATTTTCTGACTCCTAGACTCATTTTCATTTTCTTCAAATCTTTGTAGATATTCAGATTTTCTTTTTAAAATATTGCTCATACAAGTTTTTCTGATTTGAAAATTTTCAGCTTTTTATTTTCTAGAAAATTAATAACTTCAATTTTATCTTTGAAACACAACTCTTTATACTGGTTTAGATTTAGATTCTTTATTCTCCATACTTTAAGAAGAAATATAACTGCATTGAAAAAAAGAAAAAAAAACTTGTAAAATCTATCAAAGCAATAAGAAAACTACAAGTTCATACAACTAAAACTGAATGTTAAATGTTACAAATCTTGCAAACAGTACAATGAAAGAACATGTGCAGGTTTATTCTTAGAATTTCTGAGACCATATGACAAAGAAGCCCTTTTTTAAAACAAACCCGAACAATCGCCAAATCGTCTCCTTAGGTAAACATAGTACTAACACGTGAGTTACTTAGCCAATGAGTAGCAGGCGCAATATTCCTATCCTACGATCCGTCAATATGTATGGGAAATCATTTCTCATGCCTCTCACACCTCGAGAGAAAAATTGAAAGGGTGCTTATACAGGTGCGAATATCATTACAATAAAGGACAAACTGGTCACATTGTACATCAAGCAGATGGTCACTTTAGGAAATAAATTCCTGTACATTTTATGGGTGAAAATAAAAATTTCGTAAAATGGTCACTTTAGCCTTTTACTTTGAAAATTTTCAACATGCAGAAAAACTGATGGTCAAATTTTGCAGGTCCAAATAACATTGACAATGACAAGCTATCTGGTCACTTTACACAATAGACAGGTGGTCACATTACCGTACACTTCTCATATCATTTTATATAAGCAAGATTAAAATTTTGTAAAAGCGGTCACTTTACCAGGTTCCACTGTAGTACCGTTACAATTTGCCACTCGAAAAATAAAAAAAAAATGCTAACTGGCGAGTTTAAAAAAAAGGTGTTGGCGAGATTTGAACCCGGCCAACATAAAAGTACCAAGAATTCTTTGCGATCATGGCAACTTTTATGAAGTTTTATTTGAAAAAATGACTTCTATTCTTTAATCAAAATGGAAACCTTTGTTATGAAAAGCGAAGAAACTGTTTATGATAGTCACATGAATTAGGCTACTATTATAGAGATTGTTTTCAATTCTAAAAACAACGCAAAGAATACTATTTCCTAACGATTAAAAATGTATTTACACATGACTATTAAAAACAAAAAAACTTTTACATTATTATTAAATGAGTAAGTGTTAAAAGCAGGAAAATATTGAAAATTATGTCTTGAAAATTGTATTTACACGTGAATATTAAAAGAGAAAGGAAACTTTAAAATAATAAATACATTAATATGCATTTAACACTGTCAGGGGCAAGGTACTTCTATTCGTAAAATGTTGGGACAACCTTTTTTACATTTTCTACCGTAAAAGCCACTCTATTGAGCAACCACATTTCACAACTATTTCATCTTAACTTAATGGAAACTAATATTTTTAATATGTGTATATATTTTAATATTAACAACCAACATTAACCGGTTCTTACACTTATCGGCACTTACACAGACCGAGACTTGCATTTATTTAAATTTGAAAATACATAACGCATTTGAAAACAAAATTACTGCAAGTACCACCAATAGTCGGAAAAATATTTGAATTTGATTATACAGCCTTGTATATGATCTGTAGATTTGTTTACATACTGCATAATGTACTAAAAATTATATCAGTTGACCGCATAGAACAGATTCAAATTCCCTTTGAGCAATTTACATGAATAAATGGAAATGTGCTGGAGATCTTTTGTGCAGCCTTGTATATGATCTATATAATTTATACATACCAAGTAATATATAATAGTTAATGTTTAAAATGCGTATCGCAACAGGAAACGCACTTCCAGCAGTCATTGTTCATAGATTAACTATTTTATATGTCTCTGTAAATGTATGATAAATACCATAAACGCCAAAATATACAGTAAGCTGCTTTTGGTACACCTTAGTGATGCACATGAATTTGAATATTTTGAAGGTAGTGTAATATCATTAAAATTCATCACAAATGATTTTTCCAGTATACCGTAATGTAACGGAATCCTTTGAATGTCCCTGCAAACCGAACCGAGTGCTACACATTTTATTTTCAAATCTGAACATGTCATATGAGACTCCAATAAAGTATATAAATATCATGGCAATCTCATCATATTTACGCGAGTTAGAATAGGCATAGACGGATGAGGGACAAAAAACGTGCCGACAAACCGAATTCATAAATAATTTTCAACTGGTTAGAAAGCGTTAAATATAGATTAGCCATAAAATCAGAATTAAGAAAGCATACTTTGGAGTTAAGGTAAAATACATCAACAAAAATTAGTTAAACAATAGTTAAAACTGTTAAAAGGTGATAGTAGTTTAATTTCTAATTTTGATTTTTAAAATGTTATATATTTGTGGGACTTTGCAACATGTACAATTTAGATTTAGAAACTTCAAAAAATAAAATCAAATTATTTTATGCCACATAATGATAAACCACAGGATTTTTTCGAATAATTTATATTAAAATGCAAATTTATAACAGAAAAAATTACAAACTATTTAAATAAATAATTAGTAAGAACGTTTTGTTAAATCAGAGCAACTGAAACTTTCTTACTGTCAAGATATCTTTCGGTTCATTTGCGACAGCGAGAATAAAAGTAGTACCAGCATTGATCAGCCATATTTCTCATAATTAAACTATATTCTCTACGGAGTGTATTTAGAGATATAATTATATAATAAAATAAAGTTATCTTACTATTGTTTTTTAAATTTTAGACGCATATTTTCATAAACTTATTGCTACAGGTCCATTAGAACCAACAAAATTCTCTCAGACAATCTTTTGTCAATATCATCTAGTGCTACGCATACAGCATAACATAATACGTCAAAAGTAAAGAAAATTCATTTATTATTTAAAAACAATCATACTGCTTAGTAAAGCTATCATACATGAATTGCTCGTGACAGATATTTCACATTTGGAATATTTCACATTTGTTTGATATTTATACGAATCATTTGGTTGTGTGAAAATAAAAATGTGTATCTATGTCCTCATCCAATTGAAAATCACAAAACTTAAAACGAGTTTAGAGTGGAATGACACATTCACATTGCGTTAAAATAAATAAAATAAAAATCTATTTACTAAAAATGTCCATAAAAATTTATTAAATAGTCCTTTACAAATGAACTGGTCTTTAAAAGTTAAAAACCATTGATATTAAAAATCATATGTAAAGAGGCAGAAATGATGCTACATGAATCTCGAGATCTCTCGATCGCAAACGCGATCATAAATATCTAAAAGTAGAAGTAAAAGTCCTTCAACAGGTTCGAGAACTTTTAAATGTGCATTGTGTGTAAGCCATTTCCTTGTGCAGCCCCATACATTAAAATTCATATCGGCAAGAACCGCATTGGTGTGACGATGCATGTTTCTCGGAATCCCTGCGAGGAATGACAATTCAAGTCAGCGAAGCGCTTTCATCCGCTGAACTCAACAGCCACTTCTACTTCCACAACGTGCATTTCTGTACCCACATTCCTATACTAAATCTGCTTATTTATGCCCCCTGCACCTGCATTTATATTTTGACATATCGTTCTGAACCACCCTGTATAAACTGTGTTGGATGAGGAATTACAGAACATAGCTATAGAATGCGGAGATTTTCTTTCGAAAACTTACGCTTGTTCTCCCTATGAAGGGTGAGGATAAATATTCGGAAATTTCCAAAATGGAGAGTTATAAACATAAAAGTAGAGAACATGATTTACAACCTATATGAACAAACATGTATCTCATAATCTATCTGAGCTTTACTGATAGCATTAGGCTGGATGATAAATTTAAAAAAATACGCCCTTATTACGAAGATTTTATTTTAAAAAACTGCCCCCTGATATACTCCACTGGAGCAAACCCGTATATCTGCGTCTTTTATGCCCTTACCCATCTATGGCTCTGCATCCACTCTTTGCGAATAAATTCCGGATTTTTCTAAATATTTTAAGCACAATGATGACTTAAAAAGACCTGTTAAACCTACATGAAATTTGATCATAATTATTAAAATAAGAAACTACGTGTAAAAAATACCGTTACGTGAGTTTTTACATAAGCTAAAAAGTCACTACAAAATATTTTTAGAATAAAACTGATAATTATTACTATTCCAAGCATTAAATTCTGATATGCAGCCCCGGTGACTTTTAATTTCACGTTTTTATTGTAATCATAATAGCCACCTAAACGATAATAGAACTAAATATATATTTTCTAAAGTACGCTATAGTTGAACGCTAAGAACATTTATTATCACGCAATTTTTTAAATAATAACATGCTTTACTTATATCTTGAAAAATAATTCTCTCACGACAAAATAGTATTTTATGTTCCAGAAACATATTTATAATACTTAGATAACCAACGAAACATATATGTTTTTATGGCGACTGTTCGTATTTTATTTATATATATTCCAGACATTGCTTCATCTTATGAAATTGAACACTATTGTTGATTTTAAAAGAAAGTTTGGATTAAGCACTTGAATAACTTTGAAAAGTTCGTTTTGACTTGAATAAATTTCAAAAATAGCTTTGAAAAATTTACTTTAGAAGTACAAAGTTAGCTTTTTGTTTTCAACATAAGGAAAAAAATTTTTTTTTTATTCTCGCATGAATGTACTTCAATAACAAGTATGTAGAAAAAAATTCTATTTGTAAATTTAATTCCGAGTTCCACATGTCTTCAAAAAACAAAAATAAATTTCCCTTTTATATTATTTATTCTATTCGCCACGTTGAATAGAATGTACTTTAAAAATTAAGACCAGTTTATTTTCACTTAATTAAAAAATATACATAAATCTAAATTTGCATATATAAAAAGAAAATTTTTAAATATAAAAATAATAATTTAACATTGAAAATAGAGTATTTTAATTTTAATTAATAAGTTAACCGCATTTGTTAACCACAAAAATATACGTATATATTATGTGAAGCAACAGATTTGCAACGCAGAAATAGCTATATAGTTTTCATCTCCTCTTAGTTAAACAATTTTAATGTCGTTGATAGATTGCTTTACGTCAAGTATACACCTTTTTTAAAATAAATAAATAAATTATGTAAAGTTGCAAGTTATTTAATAGATCATTATTATGAGAAACTGAATATTTTTGAATTTAAGAAGTTACATTAACGTAAATTTTGTATCTAGCTTCATTGTATTATTGCCCAAACCTTTTGTCTGGATGTTAATAGCTTTCTAAATTTATTTTCATTTATCATTCAATACAACAATCGAAGTCAAATGTTAACTTTATTTAAATTAAAAAACGATATCTTAAATACGATCGTAAAATTTGCAAACTTATGTATGTTTTATAAAACTTTCACTGGCGACATTCATTTAAATTATTCTAAATTTCCGACATATCCATTATTTCTTAATACTCTCTATTACTTATTTCTAGTTAAATTCCTATAAACATAAAATGCTTACTCAATAATTATCTTATTCGAAATCTTAATCTAAACTTTTAATCCCTTCATTAATTTTTATCAGCTACCAAAACTATAATATTCTGCGCGAAGCTACTTTTATTTTTGGAATGTTTATGAAAGCCATTTTACTATTTCTTCTTTCGTTCCACGAATCAACTTCCCGCCTACCTGTCTAGAATCGACCGTATTACTTAAACTCCGTGATCCGATCCTGAACTCGGTATCTATTAAGCTTCTCTCTGAATCTCCATTGATTGGTCGACAGATCGCATTTAATACCGTGTCTCGATTCTGAATCTGTTGGGTTCGCCAGAAGTGTGCATTTCAAACTGTATTAATACGCGACTCCTGTCAAAACTATCGTGCATAAGGTCAGAGAGAGATATTTTTGTGCTGTTCGGTTGTTTTGAAAATCTGTTAGCAGGTGTCTTATCGTTTAGTAGAATATATAAATTTGTCATTAAGATCTGTTTGGCATGCAATATTAATTTTTGCCCTAGTCTGAAGACTCTGCAAAAACTCTCGCCATCTGGGAATTGTTCACGTTTTTTAAGAGTGGTTGAATAAACATTTGCAAGTTATTTTTGGCATCTGCTTTAATGGGAAAACTACCAGATTTCTTAATCCGTTGCTTACCGCTCATACGGATTTACTTGCATTTAATTGCATCATGAATCGCTGGTGTTTCGTTTGAACTTAGCCAATCACCTGAAAAGTACTCAGCCTATCAGCTGACAATATTCTACCATATTGATACCTCCAGCAGCAATGTTTCAGAATGAGGTACGAAATGTAAGCAATCTCAGCAATGCCTGACTAGGTTTCTGTGATAGTCCAGCAGGTGTATATATATATATATATTATTTAAAACAGAATATCTATCACGTTAAATAGCAGCAAGCTTCACTTTATAACTGATATGGCATTACTAAAAAAGCAGATTTTTAATCCGAAAAAGCTGGTAGATATTTGCAATAAAAAAATGCTTTGTGATGGCACAAAAAATCGGTTATGCTCACAAAAGAAAAAAACATGAAAAGGCAAAAATTTGGAAATCATCAAGAAATAAATATAAATATTCTTTCATTGACAAATTTGTAAAAAAGTAATGCAAATATCGACATTGTTTTCCATATTTCCTCGAATAGAAATATTCTGATAGCAATATATTATTAAAGATGCACAATGCGGAATGAAATAAATGAAATAACACACAAATAATGACGTTATTGCGTAAATTAAAATATGTATTGCTTTAAAAGAAACTTAATTAACGTTTCGTAACTCCTATAACAATGAAACTTGCGATTTTCAGAATGGTGATTGAACTTACTATGTTCTGAACAAAAATGCAATTTTTCGTGACGTACACAAAAAATGATAATAATAAAGGCACAAGTAATGTAAAAGTTTTGAATAAAATGTTTCAAAGCTTGAGTAAATAAATCATTTTAAACTTAGTGTACACGTAGGGTAATTCCGGGATTTATGCCGCACTTTTTTTTTTTTTTTGAATTTGTGTATAAAGTCTCATGGTGGACATAAAAAAGAAAAAAAAAACATGCTTTGCTATTTAATGTTAAATATCCAACGCGTGTGGTGCGACAAAAAAATCAAAATAAAGTATTAATATATTTAACAATTATTTTCTAAAACATTACACTGCGGCACGTCACCCGTACATTCAGGCTGAGATGCCGCACTTGTGCGGTAGTCACGCCGCGCTTGTAATAAGAACAGAATGAAATTATAAATAAAAATATTTAAAAAAAATATTTATATCTGGACTATAATTAACCATGTAATAACAAAATGAGTGCAATGAAACGTATTAATAGATTCAAATTAAGAATTGTTGCCTACGTTGACTATTAAAATTATCGGCTTTTTTTTTTACATTAAATTTTAATTATTATTTCAGCAACAGCGTAACATCAATGTATTAGAATGGGAAAAGAAAAAAAAGTAAAATTGTGTTTACTTATTTTATTTGTTAACCATTTAGGTACCGTTGGCTTTTACACAAATTTTATTCGGTTTGTACCACTTTTTTAAAAGAAGTAACCTTTACTTAAATAATCATGAAAATGCTCTAATTAAACAATGGAAATGTTACTTTTCTTTTATACTGGTGCCAGAAATAAATTCTGTAAGCTCTTTATGAAGGTGCTTATATGCATCTATGGTTCCGAATGGGTTAAGAGACCTGTTCTTTGGACTACAATCTACAGAAAAATTCTCGAAAAAGCACAGTCTTTATGTAACTACATTTAAACACATGATGCAACGAAGCCAATTACACTTCCTCTTTTTTGTAGTATTTTGCAAAGAACGTCTGCGTTACGCGTAATCCATTTTTATATTATTATCATAGTGACTTGCATCTTTCTTGCTCTTTTTACTTTTTATTTTCCCCTTTTTCTCCAAATACCTCCAAAAATGTCGCCAACTTGGCGATATATCGCCAAATTTGGCGGCCAAAATGAGACGCCAAAAGTGACGCCAACGTGGCGATATCTGTAATATTTCGGCAAATTCCCATAGAGTTCCATTGTAAACATACTTGCTTATAGAAAATCAACAAATTGAGATATTTTAATGCAACAAAAACTAATATTAGCTTGATTATATTAAATTTTTCTTTGATAGCCTAAGTAGGAATTGACTTTAAAAACAAAATTTTTACATTACTTGTTCTTAGGAAAGCGCAAATAATATTTTATTTCTAACACAAGTATTTTCACGTGAATATTAAAAAGAGAAAGAATAGTTTGGTCAAAATTACGTCAGATTAAAAACGATTAATTTAAAATGCCTCATTTAAAAAACTTTCTTTTCGCTTTGTAAAAAAATACCGGGAGACAAAGATTCTGTTTACTTAATTCCTTTTATATTAGCTTATTTTTAAATGTTGTTACACGTGTCTACGCCATCAAGTTATTTTTATTTTGACGTTTTATTTGTATTTTTATTAATGTTGTACTAATTTATTTGTTCTTGCGTTATTTAAAATAAAAATTATGTCTATTTGTATAATTTGGCGAGTGGTTTGGAGATTTATATAATTTGACGAAATTAGTCGACGGGATAATCAAGTAGTACCACTGCGGATTTGGCGTTAAAATTTCCCCAATCAAAGAGAAATGAATAGAAATCCGTTTATAGGGAGATCGCCACTGTTTTTTAAATTATAATTCAATCTTTCGAAATCTTTTTAAAGCCGATTACATTAGCGTGCATTTAGAGTCTGCGGTGTCTGGACGGTGGTTGGCGAGCGTAGCTCGTAGGGGGCCGAGCCCCCTAGTATTTAAAAAAAAAATAAATAAAAGCTTAATCAGATAATCTGAGTTTCTGTCGCGCTTTTAGGAGAGACGTTGGATTTCCTGAAGTAAAAAAAAAAAAAAAAAAAAAAAAAAAAAAAAAAAAAAAACTAATTTTATTTAAAAATTACTTCAAACACGCCCGGTCATAAAACAAATTATCATTATTCAGTCCGTTTTTAAGTCTTTACATATTTTGTGTAAAATGATGTGAATTTTGAGAATGTAAAGGCAGTTTTTGAAAAGTTATTAGGATAAAATCCTTGCTGAGTTAATTAATGAATCACCATATAGCTTATTGAACAACAGCAATAAATAATCCTGGTTAGTTCGACAGATTTTATCATTTCTAAAAAATAAATGATTTCATCTGAGATTTGTAAGGATCGATAAAATGGTTTTGAATTATTTTTTAAAAAGTCCACCATTATGTCTTACTAGATATATTACACTTTTGAAAAGTTTATAGCATCACTATTAATTTTTTTTTTACTTCTATCATCTTTCATTTATCTTTTCTTTTCTGAACTAAATGGAATATGTATAATGCAAATGAAATACCTTACAAAAAGAAGTGATATCTAATCAAAAACAACTCGTTGTAAATGATCCCGCCAAGCTACAAACCTAAAACGTCAGTTTTAAAAAGAAGTGATATCACATAAAAAGAAGCGATATAGAAGTGCATACTACGAGTGCAGTGTAAAAATCTATAACTACTCATAATGTTTCCAAAGGACTCGGAGCTCACTAACATAAATAAATAAATAAGCACTAACTTCCCTAATGTACAGTCATGGGAAAAAAAGTAAACACCCCCTACTAACTCCTGAACAAATCACCGTAGAAGAAAGTTACTGGTACCGAACGATTGGAAATAAAGTCTACTTTTAAATGTATATAAAATTTGCTTAAGGGGTTATCTACATATTAAAACGAACCATAACTTTGTTTTTTTCAATAGCAGTACACAATTTTTACAGCATAAATGAATTCTACACCATTTAATTAGCCTAAAAACAAATTTTTATGCAATTCGTACTATAAGTTCCTAAATTAATTAGTATAAGAAATTAATTATTTTAAAACAAGCTTATTTTAAGAGCTGTATCCAAATTGAAGTTCGGTACTCGATTGTTAACCGAGAAAGCCCCCTTCTTGATCAAGGCACCTTAAGCGTCACTCAAGCAGTCAATGAAATCTGCTAGATTACAGGACAGCGTAAGACATTTCAAAATATCTAGTCAATTCTATCATAGACGGCCCCTTAAACCATAATTTTGCTGTTTTTTAAGCATAATTTGAAAACTATTTGGAAGAAAAATGTGAAATTTTGGATTTCCATAAAGCAGGACTTAATAAATCTAAATCCATCAAAAAAAATTTAGGTTACAATTCATAATTTTTTCGAATATTAATTTCATAATTCATATCATAAAATTATAAAAATTGCAAATTCAACCTATTTATGTTTGTGTATGTTAGTATTACTGCTACACAAAAAAAATTAGCACATTAGGAGCATAATTTCAGGAGATATGAATAAAAATATGAAAATATAATTTAACATTAGAAGCACTAAATTTTGAATGTTTATAATTCAAAAACTTATTATTCAAATTACTTGAAATTTGGTGCCTAGGCATAGTTTGAAGCGAAGATTTGAAATATCTCGTTAAAATTGGGTATTGGCATTGAAAAAAATGAAGTTTGGATTTGTTTTAATATGTAGATGGCCCCTTAAGCAAATTTTATATACATCATTTAAAAACAGACTTTATTTCCAATCGTTCGGTACCAGTAACTTTTGTCTACGATAATAATTTGTTAAGGAGTTAGTAGAGGGTGTTTACTTTTTTTTTTTCCACGACTGTACATTTCACCTCTTCTCCCTCCCCCTACTCCCCAACATAAAAAAAATTTAAATCTTTATTTTTATACAGAAAATTCTTCTATATAAATTATCCTCCTATTCCTCAAAATTACCACTTTCCCACTCCAGCGTAGAAATTTCAATCTTTAAAGCTTTTTAGAAAATCGGATCTGCAAAGTCTGTTGCTTAATAATAAAATATATAATCATGTACACTTTTAATTATTTTCCACACAATTAATTGATGTCATGATAATAGTTGTTCTGAGCGAATATTGTGTTGGCTGGGCTGTCGTACAGATAGCTAAATTGGAAGAGTACTGGCAATTAAAGCCAAGGGTTATTAAAGTTATCAAGATGTTTAACCCCTTCGCGACAAGAGCCCTTTGGTTAATTTTTAACCTTTTACTACAGGTTTTTAAAAACAGAAAATTTTCTGTAATTGAATTACAGAAATGCTCCAATTAAAGAAGGTAAACTTTACAATTAAAATTAAGTGGTGAGAATAATGAAGGATTCTGAACACCTTAAGTGACCAAGTATACCGGTCGCTCATTCCCAAGGGCTTAAAGATGCTTTTTTGCTATTATAACCTTTAGGATTTACAATATAAAAAAATCTTAATCACTTCTGAGGTAAATAAAGACAGTGGAAAAAAAATGAAGATGGCAATGTTTTGATTGGCAAATTCTAAGCTGAGTAATTTGTGCTACAGAATGAAAAAAATATAATGTTGTAATAATGTCCTCTTGTTACAGATACTAAATCTTTAAGGTTTTTGATGTGTGAATTACATATGGATACAGTAGAAGATCTTTATAATGCACACTTTGGTATGAGAAGTTGTGCGTATTATAGAATTTTGCATTATATAGATCATATTTCATACATCATTAAATTTACTTCGTATACATGCTTTAAATTACATTCCTTGGAACCAGAAAATGTGCAAATTATGATATTTTATATAATAGGTATAGATCACACATTATTAAATTACCTTAAAGATATTACCTTGAAATATAACATCCAAATATGCCTGGGCAAAATCATTATAAACAGTGGTAACTCATGACTGACATTTTTGGGAACATTAAATGCATGGCTGGCCAATTTATTCTTTTTCACTATTTTTAATAATGAAATCTTTGCCTTATTTTTAGCAGAATTTTCTTCCATTAAATAAGGCAAAAATTAAAAAAAAAAAAAATAAAACTTTTGGAAAGCATGCATTTTAGTGCTCCAAGAAAAACCTGTCATGAGCTGCTCTGATTATAACACTCATTTACAAAAAATTTTAATATAATAACAATGTTTTCATTACTCCAAAATAATGTGTTAAAGGCGATAATGTATCATATTTAGTGTTCCAAGAAATAGCAATATTTGTAAAATACATGTGCTTCTTAACTGAAAAATTCATTGTTTATATCTGAGAAATACATTACATCTTCTGCATTAAAATTTTTTAGTGGTAGGTTTTGTGGTTGAACAAGGACTGCTTGCAGAGTGCTTTTAAGGATTTTACAATATAAAATTATGGCTCTTGAACTACTATTAATCAAATACAGTAATAGGGATAAAAAAAATCATTAAATAGTTTATTTTAAAAAATTACTTGTATTTTCATCAGATATACTGATTATTACTACCATATGTTATATGTAACATATTTATTAGAAAAGTTACAACTATTTTCATGAAGTTTTGGATTCCCCCCCCCCCCCCATGACATACTTTCAAATTTCGCGAGGTTATTTTTTCTTGTGATGTTCCTCCCCCGACCGAGAATGGAGCGGGTTTTTTACAATCAACTGATTAATTTTGTTTTTCTTTTATTGCTACTTTTTTATGTTAGTGTGGTGATCTTTCAAATGCTATTGCACAACGAGGCGATAAACGCGCTACTCTGTAAGTGGCACGGCAACCCTCCAGTGTACAGGTGGAATTGATAAAAAAAGTTTTTGTAGTCTGAATATGCGGAATGTTACAGAATAGTGAATGGTTTAATGAAAGCAGAATAAAAACTTAATATTTAATTTAAGATGCGAGTCAGATTAATACATTTAATTGAAATGGTTACTGAGTAATCACTTTATTAGCTTATACAAAGTCTAATTATCATGACAGCTACAATGCAGCTGCTAATGAAATTTTTTGAAACCAATCTTTTCTAAATAGTAACATGTTCTTAATTGTTCTTATTTACCATAATACTTCATTACCACAAATACCATATAAGGGAGCTGGCTACTTTTATATTTTTTAAAAGTAAATTATTTAAAGCTTTCATTTAAGCATATTAACTTTAAAATTAAATAAAAACAAGTATCTTACTTTTGCAAAAAAGCTGTTTTATCTTATTTATCTATAAACTTTAATTACTAAATAAGGAAAAGTATCATGATGAAAATTTTTACTTTTAGGAGCTCAAAACAAGCAGTCAGGATAAAATGGTTCATTTTGAGCTAATCGTGATAATTTAAGTATATAAAGTAGAATTTACTATCAGTCAAAAATATGTCCAAGACTGAAATCAGTCCTGAGACTGAAGGTCTTGCACCCATGGCTGTAATCAATTAGCCTAAAAGAAATGCTTCAGGTGTTTTTTCTTTTCTTTCTTCTGTTTTTCTCTTGTTACAGAGATAAACGGCAATAAGAATTTTCTTTAGGTTAAATTTTATAAAAATAAAATACTACGATGCTTTAATTTTTGAAGCTGAAAAGAGTTATATATATATATAAAAAAAAAAAAAAAAAAAAAATCAACGAAAGATGTCATTTTAAGTCAATTTTCGTTTATAATATTATTAGAAACGATTCGCAAATGAATCATTTTATAAACGGGATTGGAAATCTTAATTTTGATTTCGTCATACCTTTTATTTAAATTGTGCGTTCTTTAAAAATGAAAGATTTTGTTTAATTTCTTTAAAAGAAAACTCAAAATTAAATTAGTAATCTATCTGTATTACACTCACATATCACAAGAAATACCTATGCCACACATGAACGTTATTTTGTAAGGGAAACAGTTATAAGTATTGTTGAAAATAAAAACAATTCAGAACATTATACTAATTAGAAAGGATCGGTTGCAAAGAATGCTGTCTGGATAATTAGAAATTGTACTCACTTTCTCCCCTTGGAATACCATTTCAAGATCTTTGATATTTCTTATTTCTTCAGTCATCTTCGCGTATCGCGTAGTGATACATGGCGAAGCCTTATGGCGAACGCGATGAATTTTCATTTCGATACGAGAATTTTCGATAAATATCGAATTTCAATACGAGATTTTTTTTTTTTAAATGGGAAATATTTTTTCCTTAAAAAATGTTTACTTACTATGAATAACAATGAAATAAAATACCTATAATTACAAAATACTGCTCCCTTTTAAAAAATCAGTCTAAGTATTTTAAAGCACATAATAAACTGTTTTCGTAGTTTAAAAAAAGATTTATTGCCAATATTCAGATTTTTAACTGTGACCTAAACCGCGCAAAACCGATGTGCAACGTTCTGTCTGCTAGCCCATAGAATAACATGTAATCCGCGATCCTAAGAAGTCCATTTTTTCATGCGGATTATATAAAAATTAAGAGTTTTCCTAGATACTAGGTTAGTCTTATCCACTTCGTCAAAAACAGATTCATTTTATATATTAATGTTTAAAAAAAAATCTAGACCGTTTCGGAGAAAAAAAAAAAGACAAATTTACACCATCGAAATTGCTTTCAAAATGGGTTTACAGATCTGAAAATATACTGCACGTAGAATTGTAAAAAATTCAGAATAGGATTAGACTGCAGATATAAGACTGTTTTAAAAAAATCAGAACAATAGGACCTATATTTGATAAGTTATTAACAGGCGGCTTTTCGCATTTTCTTTGATGTCGAGTTAGCTGTATATATGAGTTCCGCCATCAACGAATTCTACGATACGATACGATACGATTTTAGGCTTAAGGCTGCGTCACTCGGAATACTACCGTCTTCCATGATATATATACACTACACAGTGCGTGTAAAAACTTTAAGGACAGCAAAAAATTGTAAAAAATTTGATAAATTGAACAACAGAATGTCTGTTGACTGAACTGAACTGTCTGGACTCAGAACTGTGTCCTTTTTATCGCGAAAAAATCATAATTATGCAAAAAAGCACTATTTTTGACTGTGTAAAAACTATAAGTGCACCAGTATTTTTTAAATAGAAATGTTATATAGAATTATTATTAAGGATCGACGGAAACATGTTTTTAAGGCCGAAACCAAAACTGAAACCGAATTTATGCGATCTTCCTATTTTCGGCCGAACAAATTTATCCGATATCCAAATAATTTTTAAAGTAATTAAATTCTATGTATGAAAGTAATTAATACATACATAAATATATTATTAATTAATTATACGTATTTATTAAATATGTATAAAAAATTAATTAATTATGCGTTAACAACGAAGTTTATAGCAATAAATGGTCTCAAAATCGATGACAAGTGTTGAAATTTTCCGAAGGAAGAAAGGAGATTTTTGGAATACTAATAGTTTTGGTCGAGTTTCGGTCCAAAATCTGAGTTTCGCCGAAAATTCGTTTTCGGCGAAATCTATCAGTATTCCAAAAATCTCGTTTCTTCCTTCGGAAATTTATTGCAATCAACTTCTTTGTTCGTAATTAACAGTCATGACTGACTCAAAACTTTTATCCAGATTATAAAGCAAGCAATGCATATATGACTAGACTTTTTCACGTGCTCATTAAAAACTGCAGTCATAACAGTAATAGAAAATTTTCAGTTTGGAACCGCAGATGTGTTTCGAATACTCTTTGAGAAAGTTCTAGTATAACAGATGATCATTTACAGAAATCATTATAAAAGATAAATAGAGGTGTGTGTGTATACATAAAACTAATATATTTTTTAATTAAATGAAATTCGTATAATTAGAAAAAAATTCTGTGTCGTTGATGAATTAATTATGTTTTATTATATATATATATATATATATATATATATATATAAAAGATTTGGATATAAGGCACAGAGAGACAATTTAGGCCACATTTAGAGCAATTTAGGCCACATATAATTAACTAATAATTATGTATATTTAATATATACGTATAATTAATTAATTTGTATACATATTTAAATACTCATCATTAATTAATAATATATTTATGTATGTATCAATTACTTTAATACATACAATTTAATTACTTAACATTTTTTTGGACATACTCATTTGGCCGAAAATAGGACGATCGCCGATATTCGGTTTGATTTCGGTTTCGGCCTTAAAAACATGTCTCGGTCGATCCTTAATAATAATTCTATATAACATTTCTGTAAAAAAGATACTGGTATCCTTATAGTTTTTACACAGTCAAAAATAGTGTTTTTTTGCATAATTATGATTTTTTTCTCAATAAAAAGGACCCAAATACATTCTGTTGACTTATATATTAGTATTTCCACTTTATGATCAGCATTATATTTTTTTCGCTTCATAAAAGAGAAAAACAGGTTAGTTTTGTGTTTTATTATAATTTATAAAAAAGTTAAAATATTATTTAATATATGTTATTAAATGTCAGTGATTTTAATACGTTCTATTTGAATTATATTTTTGTAATGCAATGAACAAGGACATATAAAAATCAGTTAATGTATGTTAAGATAGAATTTTACAGCAGCGTTTTTAATTCAATTCCTGATAAGATAAAGTTATAAAAATTACATAAACATGTGTATTTCCAATGAGAATTAAACGTTTTATTACGCTTAGAGTTTAAGTATAAATTATTTAATTAATTTTAAGGCATATTTTTTATTTACCTGGTCGCAGGCGATAAATTGCCAAATATTCTCTTGATCGAATTGTATTTATAATATTTTAAATAGAAGCATTTCATTCATTCCATTTAAAACTCGTTTAATTTTACATTAGGATACACTTTAATTTAAAATGCAAGCAGTAATTCTTGTACTATTAAACCAGCAATAATTGATTATTTATAGTTTTAAATATTTTGAGAAATTTAGACAACAGCCTTAAAAAAATTCCTAAAATCGACAAATTACTTTTTTTTTTAAATCTAGAAATATGTCGGTCATTGTGTCATATCCGGGAAAAATAGTTTTCATGGGATACCTGCACTTCGCACAGGTGAATAACATTGCAGAAAGCATACAAAGTATAGAAGAAATGTCAAAAATTGGAATAAAATATAAAATATTTACAAATAGTACGTGGTATGCTCAATTAAACATTTATTATCTTACACCGGTTCTTCGCAGGGGTAAAATGGATAACTTTCCGTAATCGGGCCGATAGCCATGATTGGCGTCAAATGAGGAAACAGTATACAATTGTAACTGTATAAAAGTTAAATAATGGTTAGAAAATGAAAGTAACTTTTATCGAAATAACCCAATTGCGGAACATCCTCCAAATTTGAAAAAGGCTTATGAAACACACAACAATTGCTAATAACTGAAAACTATAGACTAATAATAATCTCGACGAGCAGTTGTTGGTCGGTAGCCAATAATTTCAAATTTCCCTTTTAATTTTGTCCGGTTTCAGTTTTTTTTTTTTTTTTTTTTTTTTTTTTTTTTTTTTTTTTTTTTTTTTCAAATCTGGCTTCCGCAAAAGAGTCGGAATAAGTAGTAGAAAAAAGGGCTGCGGACGGAGGTGGGCCAATTGAACGTATTAAAATCACTGACATTTAATAATATATATAAAATAATATTTTAACTTTTTTATAAAAAGTGATAGGGCTGAAAATCACGTTTAAGATGCTTAAAGGTTTTAAATATTTCTCTTTTGCAATTTCTCAACCAGCTGGTATAATTTGGAAATCGTAGTTTGTTACATAACTTACTCAATTATTGTACTTGTATATACAGTTGTAACAACCATAAAGAATGTTTAAGGATTTATCAGCTACGTTTAGATAAGGTAAAATTAATTTGCTAATTTATAATCAAGTTGTAAAAATACTAAAATGTTGTATTGTTACTAGAAACACATCCATGTACATAATTTTTATTTTTCTAGCATATCTGGGAGGGAAAAATCGAATAAAATTTTTTATCTTTTCATATATAGGAACAGGGTTAGATTAAATAAAAAGTGTAAAAAAAATACTTTTATGTTAGTCGGCCGCAGTTCATAAACCGTCAAATATTTTCCCCATCACCAGCGTTTATGTTGCGTTCATTTCATTCAAACTATAAAATCATCATTTTAAAAACATACTCGTCATTTGAAAAACATAACTTTATTTAAAATACAGACATACTGGTATATTACATCAATTTAAACACATGCTTTTCGCTCATTATATTTAAAATACATATTTTTTTCTAATAAATAATAACATAAACAAGTTTCATAACAAGTAACATAAGTTTAAAGGTGGGCAAGTTTCTTCCAATGTGGGAAAAAACCATGGAATTAAAAGTTACGCCTATAACTTTTATTAACAAAAATGGTTTTCTTTTAGCCTGAACGGCTTGCATAAAATTCAGGTCTATTTGAAGATATTTACAATTTAAGAGTTATAGGCGGAAAAGCAGACAAAGCCATTTTAGAGAATACCTGTTAAAATTTTAATCGTGAATTTCAAATATTTACTCAGTCATGGAAGATTAACTTTGTTTACCAGATTTATTGCAAAATATTTTTATTACAGCTTGTTTTGATAAAAATATATGTATTTAAAAAATAGTTGCAATGTCAGTTTAGTTTCGGGGCAAAAGGCAATACTGTTTACGTAGCATTAGTGCTTTTTCTCCCGAAATTAAAATGACATTGCGATTTTTTTTTTTAATACACATATATTCATTCAAAACAAACTATAACAAAAATATTTTGCAATAGATCTGGTAAACAAGATTCATCTTCTATGAGAGAGTAAATATTTGAAATTCATGATTAAAATTTTAACAGGTATTCTCTAAAATAGCTTTGTCTGCTTTTCCGCCTATATCTCTTAATTTGTAAATATCTTCAAATAGACCTGCGCACGAGATGCGCAGATGGTAGATATTCTGTCATATATGACGTCATACAAAAAACCCGCGTATTTGCGTTATTCACTCCATCGACAAGATGGCGCAGCTGTGTCAATTTACGACAGATTCCAGCATTAACTTTGTACGCTTACTTATAGCGCTTTGCTCAGAACCCTCGTGTGGACTCAGTTGATTGCCGGCTGTCGTCTAGTATGGACGTAAAAAGACCGTCTCGTGAAGCGTTTGTAGACGCACTTCAATCAATGTTTTAATAATGTAATCTGTAATTTAATTTGTAAATATAGTTGTTAAAATATAATTTAGTTACTACTAAACGCATCTTTTTTTTTTTTAATTGAAGTACATCGAGCTATTTATAAACTGATGGAGTTAGATTCCCTAAAACGTGGAAGTGACGCGTAGCAGACACTGTATTTATGCCATTCGGTTTAAAGTGCGCAGCACAAACATTCCAACGTTTTATGAACGAAGTGCTACACGATTTTGCTTTTGACTACATCGATGACATATTAATTAGTAGCTCATCTGAACAGAAGCATGCTAAGCACTTAGATATGGTTTTCAGTCGCCTTTCTGAATATGGCATTCGAATTAACGTAGATAAATGTGTTCTGGGTGTTCAGGAATTGTCTTTCTTGGGCTACATCATTAACGAGCAGGGTATAAGGCCAATGCCTGAGCGAGTAACACCTATCTTGAATTATGATAAGCCGAAAACTGTTGATGATCTGAGGCGATATCTTGGGTTACTTACAGGTCGTACTGGCCCACCGGGCAACGAGGCAAATGCCCGGTGCGCCCATCGTCACTTTTTTCTTTTTTTTTTCTTTTTTTTTTTTTCTTTTTTTTTTTTTTTTTTTTTAAGAACGCATTTTGAAAGGCATAAAATTTTCAAAGATTTTCATTTGGAAAATTAAAAAGTAATGCTTTTTATTTTTTAAAGTATAGCATAAGCAAACTATGTGTGATCAAAGACAATTAGATAAACAAATTTCGAGATAACATAAGTTATCGACAATCAGATATGCCATTGTTACACATTGTATCCAGGACCAGACTTTGTTTCAAAGCCCGTACTAATGATAAATTCTAAGAAAAATAATATTAAGTACTCACTTATTTAGATATACGCCTAAATAATTTCTGTTCTAGGAATGCTTCTAATAAGTGTCTAATAAGTGTCTAATAAGTCTGCGTCTAATACGTTTGCACATTTTCTGCGTCTAAGTATTTAGCGCCCCTGGTGTTGTGAGGTATTTTTGTATTTCTGCCTTTTGTGCAAGTATAAACGACGAAACACTGTATAAGAAACATATTCTCATTTTAAATGGATTCATTCACAGAGACTTTGATAGTCATGGCGCCCTGGTCCAGATTTTATTCAGTACCCCGAAGAATAGTAACTTCTACATAAATTAATATTGGTATTAATGAGTATATTTTCTGTCAAATATTCAGCGCCCTGGGTGGCTGCCCGGTAGTTTGGTATTTCTGTTTTTTTGTGAAAGTACAAAAAACAAAACAAAAAAAACGCCAATTTAAGACAGGAGATTTTCATTTGAATTTCATTTGGTCCCTTTGTCAGAGGCGGCTTTGGTAATCATGGCGCCCTTTGACAATTTTTTAGCGCCTCTGTAAACATAAGTTAAAAAAGACTAATATTCTGTTTTCGTAATAATGACGCCCCTGGTCAGATTTTTTCAACGCCTCTGTAAAAATAAATTTCAAAAAACTAGTATCGTGTTTTTGTAATCATGGCGCCCTTGGTCAGATTTTTTTCAGTGCCTCTGTAAAAATGCTTTTCAAAAAACTATTATCGTGTTTTTCTAATCATGGCGCCCTTGGAGGGAATTTTTTCAGCGCCTCTGTAAAAATAAATTTCAAAAACTTAATATCGTATTTTTTAATCACGGCGCCCTTAGTCATATTTTTTTTTTCAGCGCCTCTGTAAAAATCCCTTTCAAAAAACTATCATCGTGTTTCTCTAATCATGGCGCCCTTGGACAGATTTTTTTAAGGCCTCTGTAAAAATAAGTTTAAAAAAACCAATATCGTGTTTTCTTAATAATGCCGCCCTTGGTCAGATTTTTTCAACGCCTCTGTAGAAATAAATTTCAAAAAACTAATATCGTGTTTTTGTAATCACGGCGCCCTTGGAGGGATTTTTTTCAGCGCCTCAGTAAAAATAAATTTCAAAAACTACATCGTGTTTTTGTAATCATGGCGCCCTTGGACAGATTTTTTTTTTTCAGCGCCTCACTGTAAAAATAACTTTCAAAAAACTAATATCGTAATTTTGTAATCATGGCGCCCTTGGTCAGATTTATTTCCAGCGCCTCTGTAAAAATAACTTTCAAAAAACTAATGTCGTGTTTTCGTAATCAATTCGCTCTTGGTGAGATTTTTTCAGCGCCCTGTAAAAATAACTTTCAGAAAACTAATATCATGCTTTTGTAATCATGGCGCCCTTGGACAGATTTTTTTAGCGATTCTGTAAAAATAAGTTTAAAAAAACTAATATCGTGTTTACGCAATAATGGCGCCCTTGGTCAGATTTTTTCAGCGCTTCTGTAAAAATAAATTTCAAAAAACTAATATCGCGTTTTTGTAATCATGGCGTCCTTGGTCAGATTTTTTCAGCGCCTCTGTAAAAATAAGTTTTAAAAAACTAATATCGTGTTTTTGTAATCATGGCGCCCTTGGTCAGATATTTTTCAGCGCCTCTGTAAAAATGCCTTTCAAAAAACTATTATCGCGTTTTTGTACTCATGGCGCCCAGCGCCTCTCTGTAAAAATAACTTTCAAAAAACTAATATCGTAATTTTGTAATCATGGTGCCTTTGGACAGAATTTTTTAGAGATTCTGTAAAAATAAGTTTAAAAAAACTAATATCGTGTTTACGCAATAATGGCGCCCTTGGTCAGATTTTTTCAGCGCTTCTGTAAAAATAAATTTCAAAAAACTAATATCGTGTTTTTGTAATCATGGCGTCCTTGGTCAGATTTTTTCAGCGCCTCTGTAAAAATAAGTTTTAAAAAACTAATATCGTGTTTTTGTAATCATGGCGCCCTTGGTCAGATATTTTTCAGCGCCTCTGTAAAAATGCCTTTCAAAAAGCTATTATCGCGTTTTTGTACTCATGGCGCCCAGCGCCTCTCTGTAAAAATAACTTTCAAAAAACTAATATCGTAATTTTGTAATCATGGTGCCCTTGGTCAGATTTATTTTCAGCGCCTCTCTGTAAAAATAACTTTCAAAAAACTAATGTCGTGTTTTCGTAATGAATGCGCTCTTGGTGAGATTTTTTTCAGCGCCCTGTAAAAATAACTTTCAGAAAACTAATATCATGTTTTTGTAATCATGGCGCCCTTGGTCAGATTTTTTCAGCGCCTCTGTAAAAATAATTTTGAAAAACTATTATCGTGTTTTTTTAATCATGGCGCGCTTAGAGAGATTTCTTTCAGCGCATCTGTAAAAATAAATTTCAAAAACTTAATATCGTGTTTTTTAATTACAGCGCCCTTAGTCAGATTTTTTTCAGCGCCTCTGCAGAAATAAGTTTAAAAAAACTAATATCGTGTTTTTGTAATCATGGCGCCCTTGGTCAGATATTTTTCAGCGCCTCTGTAAAAATCCCTTTCAAAAAACTATGATCGTGTTTTTGTAATCATGGCGCCCTTGGACAGATTTTTTTAGCGCCTCTGTAAAAATAAGTTTAAAAAAACTAATACCGTGATTTTGTAATCATGGCGCCCTTGGTCACTTGGCCAGATTTTTTTCAGCGCCTCTGCAAAAATAACTTGAAAAAAAGTAGTATCGTGTTTTTGTAATAGCAAGCCCCCCCCCCCCACACACACACACACGCACACTCCCCACAAATACACACATAAATTGATGCCCTTAGTTCTACTAAAGTGGAGCATTCCATAATTTCTTAACGATAATATAAGTGTTAGACCGCCAAGGGCGCCAAGACTAATTCTTCGCAAGATTCTCCAATGGAAACTTATGCAAATTTTGCTTTTGAAAGAAAAAAATGTTAATTTTTCATATGTATTTAAAAATTCGATAATATTTTTTAGCATCCGAAAAAACCAGTATGTAAAAACGTTTTTTTTTTTTTTTTTTTTTTTTTTTTTTTTTTTTTTTTTTTAACCGGATCTGCTTAACCTCTTTAAACTTCAAACACTACCCCGATATATGAATTGAAAAATGCATATGTAATTAAAATAAATAGATAAACCACTAAAATTGTAAAAGTCCTTTTACAAAAGAATTGATAAATATAAGTAAAGATAAGTCCGGATGATGTATTTGGGTTCATTTTTCAATGCTGTTAGTCACTAACGTGGGAGTTACTAAGAAGACAAATTACCATTTCGGCGGGGTTTCAAATCGGTTCTATAGATACCCAGTGGTTTCTGTAGTAATACCAGATGTGATACTTTTTTTTTAATTATTATACCGTATTCTGGAGCTCCCTATCTTTCTGGAGAAAATAGAAATCGGTGGATGTGGATGTATTTTCCCATGAAATACTAATTAACACACGACACATGCGCGACACGACGTTGTTGGTGGGTTTTTTTTGTGTGTGTGTGTGTGCGTGTGAGTTGCGACGACCATTGTAGTTTAAATTTGGCTTATCTGAAATTAAAATAAACAGTAATTTTTAATTAAATATGACTTATTTCAGTGACTAGACGAGACAAAGGGTGGAAATTGTGAAAAGCTCTCTCTCTCTCTCTTTTTTTTCTTTTATGCTGATTATTTGAAGAGGGTATTCAACTTTTATCGTAGGAAAATGCTGATTTTTGATGATTGACAAAAAAAAAAAAAAAAAAAAAAAAAAATCCTTAATGCACTGCATAATTATATAAGAAACTAGGGGGCTTTGTCCCCTACGAGCTACGCTCGCTAACCCCGTTCAGGCACACCAAAATCCAAAAAGCACGCTAATTTGATCGGCTTTAAAAATATTGAAATAATAAAAAAAAGGTAGTGATTTTTCTGTAAACGGGTTTCCATTCGTTTTCCTTGTATTGGAGATTTTTAAGACCAAATCTGCTGCTGTTAAGAGATTCAATGGCTGTTTACGTATTTAATTAAAAAATTAGTTAAACATTTGAAAATAAGCTAATGTAAAATGAATTAAGTAAACAGTGTCCTTGTCTCCCGGTATTTTTTACCAGCGCCATAAGATAGTTATTTTAAATAATTCATTTTAAATGTATCGTTTTAAATCTGACGTAATTTACACCAAGGTTTAATTTCTCTTATTAATATTCAGGTGAAAATACTTTAGTTGTTGGAAGGAAATATTATTTGCGCTGTCTTCGAATTCACGATAATAGTTGAAAAGTTGAAAAGATTATCTCAAAATATCTGGCGCAAATATATTTTTTAATTTAAATTGTTTTACTATATATTTTGGCCATTTTAAATATGATGTAATTTCTTCCCTTTACAAGTTTTAGCGCTTAATAATTTTTTTATTTTAACATTTTGTTTCTCTTTTAAAATTCAAATTTGAATATGGTTCTTATGACGTAATTTTCCTGCTTTTAACATGTGATCATTTAATTCTAATTTTAAAGTTTTTATTTCTGTTTACAATAGTCACGTGTAAATAAATTTTTAATTTGAAGTAAACATTATTGTTTCGCTGTTTATACAATTGGAAACAGTTTAAATTAATAACATTTTCTAAAATATATAAAAAATATCTCTTGAAAAGCTGAAAATTTGAATTTAAAATAGAAATAAACCCTCAAAAAATGAGTCAAATAAAAAATATAAATGCAATCTGCACACCGGGAACTTATAACGTATAAATGATCTAAAAATGATTAAATTTTCATGTATAGTTTTTGCTCCAATAAACTTTTTTAATGGAACGATTTTGTCCAACTTTAGCATTAAATATATCTTAGAATAATTCTTCGATTGGAAAACTAAAATCGAAGTCTGTATAAACTGTCTCACCGTGGTGTAGTCGAGGGGGGACGCAGGGGGACGGCGTCCCCCCACTTTTTTATTTTATTTCAAGCGTCCCCTTACTTTTTTTTTCAAGGGGGACGCTACGGGAGCGAGGGGACGCAGATCTTCCTGATTTATTAAATGTTTAAAATAAAAAGCACATTAATAAATTAAGAATTTTATGAAGTAAAGAATTGATTTTTAAAACTATTTGAGTTTTTTTTTTAGTATTCAGAAAACAAACTGAAAGGAATTGGGGAGAAAGCGATATTTACTTGCCGTTTCACCATAATTAACAGTAGTGAGACACCTGAAATACCGCGCTAACATTAGTTCCTTCAGATGCATACATTAGTTTTACTTGGAATTTTCTAATCGAAAACTATTATCCTCCTCCTTTTTCCTAACATAAAGAGAAAGACCACAAAAGCTCTTTGAAAAAGGTCTTTATAAAACCGCAGTCTCCGTTTAAAAAATATCCAGATGTTTCAGTTTTGAAAGACTGGTCATGTTTTTCTCACATGGTAATTAACAACAGCATGTTTCCATTAGTCAGTAAATAAGGTATTTAAAGACGTTCGGGGTAATTGTCATATCTGTCACATACTGTTGGTTAGTAGGGGTCCTCAGATGATTGGTATGGTGTCTGCAATCGAATACAGAATAAATCAACAAAAGGGACACCAATGCAGACCGACAACTTCTGATATATTGCAGTGCCAAGAATCCCACAAAATCATTATCCCCCTTTCTCCTATCTTCCTGTATCATTCACATTGACAATTATTTCTTGGTTTACTATTCGGAGATTACTTCTTTAGACAGGAATAAACTACAAGCATTGGATTACTTTGAATTCCAGCGAATATCTCTGAAGTATCTGTTTTTTAAATTCTAGCCATAAGTATTTTGCATCAAAATTTCAATTTTTGAAGGAAAAAATAACAATGAAACGATATAGGCAGCCAAAATTGGAAAGTTTTATAATTTCTTCGAAACGTTGGTAGTCGATGATAGTATAACAATGCCGTGATGATAGATACGAAATTATCGAGCACAATTGAAGATCAAAAGTCCGATGCAAGAGAATCGTAAGCATATTTTAAGTTTTGATCAATAATATTTTTAATTATATGCTATGTTATACCATGAATCTTTGATAAGGGTTTCATATTTTCCAAATATCAATATGTTTTTGTATAAAATTATATCTTTTGTACAATGGGATGGAAAGGAAACATGGGTGCCAGAAATGGTAGTTGAGCAGAATTGCCCCTCTTTAGATTTTCAAATTTAATTAACTAAATTTTCTTTCGCTCTCGAAAATTTCAAAAAATAACAAAGTTTGTTCTTCGCATAGGATTTAAAGTAATTGAATAGTAAAAGAAAGGATACCAAGAATTATTCATCAGGGAGAGGGCCTGTTCTCCTGAAGCCCCCGTAAAAGACTATTTTTAGTTCTGTTTTTCTTTTATGTTTGTGTATTTTTTTTTCTAAACCACCGATTAAAATATATCAGGTGTGCAGAAAAAAATAGTAATATGTTTCACTAGTTCCTTTTGTAAAAAAAAAAGCTGATAGAAGTTTAATTTAGGAGTTTTTAATATGCGTTTTATTTGTTATATTTCTAAAATACTTTGTTTTAAAATAAAGTATAGATTTTATTTAATAACGGCAATATTGTTTAAAAATGTCTGCAATCTCGATAAAATTTGCAGTAGCATAAACAATACAAAATTAAACTACAACATTTTAACACTTTCTAACATAGTTGAAAAGTTTATGACTTTGGTTCGTCATTCCGATTGCCCGTAAATAAACTTGGATTGCCACTCTGTTTATATACATTATTATGATTTACTATTTACTACAAAGATTCTTTAATGAAAATGAAGTGTTTAGCACTTATAGTTCGTTTGCAGGTATACATAAAAAAATATTCCGTTAAATTATGTCCTATGGAAAGAAAATTCTATATTTTGTATTTTAATGATGTTACACTACTTCAAACATAAAGAAATTGATATACATCACTGAAGGGCACAACACGCTTAATATAGAATACGTATCGTGTAGCTTCTTTCGTTTATTTACAGGGATATAGAAATAAATTACATTGTATTAATCTCGGTTTACAATAATCAGTGCTGAATTCAGACACTTTCCTCGGCGGGGGGGATTTCTGTGGCTCTGAGGGTGACATTATAGAGTTCCGAGGGGGATTGCACTTTTTGACCATTCAAAACACGAAATCTCAAATCTTCCGGGGGAATGTCCTCTCCGGGCCACCTCCTGAACTCACTAATGACAGTAATTGTTTGAAAAGTGTTTTTTGAAATTTATATACGTTATTGAGGAGGGAGATAACGTCATCCACAGAAAGCATAGGGAATATATCATATCAATTTTCTTTAACAGTGTATAAGCAACATTGTAAGATGTGCTTTTTCAATCTCAACTAATTTTTATTAAATTCTGTGGAATGAATTCTACAAATTATATGCAGTGCAACAATTCAAAATATTTAAATTGTGTGGGCGGGATTTGATGAAAATGCATTTTCAAGAGTGTTATTTGTTTTTTGGCACAACTAATTCTTACTGTGTGAATATAATATAAATAAATTCATACATAGGACTGCACAAAAGACATGGATACACAAATATTGTCGTCAGTGAACGGTAAAAACCTTTTTCTTAGTGAAAAGCGTTGTTCTATTTAATTAGACTTTTAGTTTTACTGTGTGGTATGCATAAAATACAGGGATTATATTACCGAAGATTTTGCATGTTAACACTCGCAAATTCTTCACACCCGCTTTCTAATGTTAATCAATGGAAGATTTTTTATTTTCTTGTTTGACTTTTAATATTTGTAAAAGATTTTTTTTTTCATTGAATAGCTGAGGCCAATCTCTACAAAAGCCGAATCTTTTTTTTTTTTTTTCCCGATTTTGTTTGTATTTTTTTTTCCAATTTAGATAATTTTACTTTCGGAACCGGTTTCGAAAGTCGACCTATCCTCATAAAAAATGACTGCGAACAAACTTGAAAAAGTAAAAAACGGGCATTATGAAAATCGACCAATCTATCCAATGGAAAAGGAAAAAAAAAAAAATCATTTTAAAATTTTGACATGCAAACCTTTTTTAAAACTTCTCCCATAGGATTAACATTAGTAAGCGAATTCAGTTCCCGTGAGTGAAGTAGTCCCTTAATGTCTTTAGGGACTACTTCAGTCTAGACAGTAATTACTGAGATAAGGCTTTTAACTTTGTTAAGTATTTTCTAAAATGTCTATTAACGCATCGCTGTTCCTTGTATGAAAAAAATAATTATAATAAAATATTTTTGATAGTATTAGAAAATATTTCATATTCTATGCATGGCTCATGATTTTTATTCTAGTTAAAGTTGTATTTGGAATAAAAAATGTAAAATCGTTGTAACATAAATTACGTTTAATGAATTTCTTTTTCATTTTGAATAACTGTCTTCAAAAAAATAAATTAATTATTTATGTAAACAATATGTACCATTTTCAAAAATTTGAAAGAAAATCTTATCTATAGTACGATGTTTAAAACTAAGATTGAAGTAACAGATATTATTAGTACTAAGAGGCGCAAAACTTATTTATTTTATTAAATGGGAATGTGGTAACAGATCTTACATTTTTCTATTACAAATGCTGAATTAAATTAAAAAATAAATATTTTAATTAATCAGAACACATTTATGAAACTATTGAAACTTAATTACACTGAAACCGAAAAAGATGGTATAACTTTTATTTAGTAATATAGTTTATTAAAGTTGCGTCGATGCATTTGTGATTTGCACCACGGGTGGATCCATCTTTCCTTGTACATGAGGTGGAGTCTGTGTGTCATGTGCCTCTTTTTGTAGGGAAGGGTCATATCGGTATAATATCAATTTTTATATCTTGCGATTTTTCTTCGTCCACAATTCCAAACTGGCTGTTTTATGACACGTTATCAAAGTTACATTTTCTGTTTGTAAATGCATAAAATTTACCAGTTCTATTCAGACAATAATAGTTAAAATAATCGATTAAAGAAGTGCTTTATATAACGTGGTCTGGTTCAAATATGAACACATTTTAAATTTTAAACACATTTAAAAAGTGCAGCAATTTTTGAAAATAACTTTTTAGTCCCCGGTATGCTTTTTCTTTCTCCCAGCTATTAAAGTGTCGTCTCAAAAAAATAACTTCCGTTGTATAAACCAGACGAAAAACAAAGCAGATGTATCATTGTACGGTTAAATACTCTACTGCAATTTTTTTAACTTCTAAGCACCGCATATTTTCAATTTTTATTCCGTCGTATTGGGAAAAAAAGTACTTTTAAACGCAATTTGTTTGTAAACTGCATCTCAATTTATTTTTAAAATATTAATTCTTTTGTAGTTTTTAGCGCATTTGTTTAACTTGGCAGCTCAAATACTCCATTTATGTTGAAAGTAAAGGAAAAAGTAGTTGGAAAATAGTAATTATATCTTTTTGTTGCCACTTTCCCATAACAAGTTTTAAAAAATGTAATTAAAATACGTACTATTTTGAAAAAGTCCTTCCGGCCAGTGCCGGGAGGAAGAGGTAGCTTTCATATTCCTTATTTAAAAAAAAAGCCAACTTATATTATTCAAACACACGAAGCTCAATTAAGTGGAAACCGAATGTAGGAGATTCAATACTATTTTTTATCAATACTAAATCATTATGAATGAGAATTTCGCGAAATTAGTCAGCTTTATCCAAGCTGCTTTTATTTAAAGTAACTTATATTTGGCTGCCAAATTTGGCGATATCTTAAAGTGCCTGCCATTTTAAGACAACATGGTGGATGAGGCTAACCAGTGAACTTGGTCGAGACCTTAGTAATTGCTGTGCACATGCTCACTCACATCGGAATCGGTTGATATATACGAGTGCTGTCGCAGGCAAAAAATCAGATTTTTCAAAATGTCACCCACGTTAGAAATTGAAACTGCTATATCTGAGCCATTTTTTAAGATAAAGACAAACAAAAAATGCTCCTGAATCCTTATATCAAGGTCAAATACTTAAGAAAGAAACCTTTTTTAATTTCTAATTTTTTTGCACCTCACTTTAAACATATATATATTTTTTTCATTTAATGGCCGCCATTTTGAAACAAGATGGCTGATGAAGCTGGCCAGCGAACTTGGTCGAGATATTGATGTATACTATCCACATTCCTTCTTCCATCAAAATAGGCGAATACGTGTGGTATCGCGAGACAAATACAAGATCGTTTCAAAGTGTTAGCCATGATAGAAATTCAAAGTGCTATAATTCAACCACTTTTTAAGATGTAAACAAAAGAACAAATTTTCAGAAACAAAAACTGCTCCAGAATCTTTGTATCAAGGTCAAACACATAAAAAAAATCTATTTCATTTTCCAATTTTTTAATACCTCATTTTAAATTTTAAATTACATTTTTTTTTTTTAAATGGCAACCCTTTTGAAACAAGATGGTGAATGAAGCTGGCCAACGAACTCGGTCGAGACATTGGTATGTACTATGTACAGACCAAGTTACATTCAAATCGGTTCATAAATACGCCTGTTATCGCGTGACAAAAATCAGGACATTTTAAAATGTCAGCCACAATAGAAATTCAAAATGTTATAACTCAGCCATTTTTTTAGATATAGACAAAACAAAACCTGTTCCGGAATCTTTGTATCAAGGTAAAACACATACAAAAAACCTCTTTTTTATTTTCCAACTTTTTGGTATCTCATTTTAAATTTATTTAAATTTTTTTTTTTAAATGGCCGCCATTTTGAAACAAGATGGCGGATGAAGCTGGCCGACGAACTCGGTTGAGTTATTTGTATGTACTATGTACACACCAAGGTACATCCAGATCGGTTCATAAATACGTCTGTTATCACGTGGCAAAAATCAGGGCGTTTCAAAATGTCAGCCACACTAGAAATTCAAAATGCTATAACTCAGCCATTTTTTAAGGCATAGACGAAACAAAAATTGCTCCCGAATCTTTTTATCCAGGTCAAACACATAAGCAAAAAATATTTTTTCAATTTTCAATTTTTTGGTACCACATTTCAAATTTAATTTTTTCTTAAAATTTTAAATGGCCGCCATTTTTAAACAAAATGGCGGATGAAGCTGGCCACCGAACTCGGTCGAGACATTGGTCTGTACTATGTATAAACGAAGTTACATCCAAATGGGTTCATAAATATCCGTTTTATCGCGTGACACAATTCAGGACGTTTCAAAATGTCAGCTTCGCTAGAAATTCAAAATGCTATAACTCAGCCATTTTTTAAGATGTAGACGAAACAAAAACTGCTACGTAGTCTTTGTATAAAGGTCAAATACACAAGAAAAAAATATTTTTCAATTTTCAATTTTTTGGTACCACATTTAAAATTTTAAAAATTTTAAATTTTTTTAAATGGCCGCCATTTTGAAACAAAATGGCGGATGAAGCTGGCCAACGAACTCGGTCGAGACATTGGTATGTACTATGTACACACCGAATTACATCCAAATCGGTTCATAAGTACTAGAGTTACAGTGTGACATAGTTCAGATATATATATATCAATTTTGAACGGAGGGTGGTTTCGGGGTCTGGGGGTCATGATCGATGAAAATATACCAAAATTTTTTGAAATCGCTTTCCTCCGAACGGCTGCAATAGGTAGCTTTTTGTAAAAAAAGCTACCTAAAACTATAGATGAATGATTTCTGATAAAACATCGAGCTATTATAAACTAAATTTAATTTTAAGTATCTATATTAATATTACAGACAGATGAAGGCATATGAATCATTAGATAGCTGATTTTTTTTGTCAAGTTTCTTGAATGACATCTCTTTTTTCGAGATTTGTGTATTATTCAGCGATAGTGAGGTCATATGCGTACTTTACTATAGCTCATAGATTAACATACGAGATGGAACATTTATGGAGAAATCTGTAATGACAACAGTACTAGCGTTACTACGGACCGAAATTTACATATGTTGAAGAAAAATGTTTAAGCTTTATGTTTTGAATATCTATTCTTTCCAAACGAAGAAGAGGCAGATGATATTGTATTTACGCTTTATTTATTTAGCTGCTTTTTTTTTTTTTTTTTTTTTTTTTTTTTTTTTTTTTTTTTTTTTTTTTTTTTATCGTGCTTGTATCGTTGTTACTTTTAATTTACAAACGATAATTAGAGTAATGATATTAAAAAAAAAAAAAAAAAAAACCTAGAAAATTCTGTTAAGAACGGAAATGTGTAAGTTTGTGAGATTAAATTGTAAAAAAAAAATCAAATTCAGGCATTGTGTTAATTTATTCATATCGAATCAAATTTTACTGAGTGTAATGTCGGTACCTCTATTTATTTTTAACTGTTAGATTTATATAATTCTAAAAATTTTTCGAAAGAAATTTTTCAAAATCTGTAATTTTATTATTATTTCTTATATGTTAATATTATAAATATTATTCAATTGGTTGAACGTTATTTACATTAAAAGCAATATTTTTACTTTATCTGTAAGAAAGTGAAAATGCGTGAATTTTAAAAGATTGTAACGATTGTTCAATACGTTAAACTTCATAAATTAATAAAACATCGGCTATAAAAATTTTCCTATTAAATGGGAATATTTATGAAATTTTCTGGGACTTGTAGAGTGTAATATTTCGTATAGTCTTATATTACACCATTGCTTTTGATATATAGCATTCAGGATTAAATGTTTACTTTGTTTTTCGTTGCACTTAAATTGTTCACGCATCATGTTAAATAAAATTAAAAAAAATGCGTATACCAGTACATGAACATAGAACAGATATTAGATATATAAAATAGAATATCTAGTCTATATTCATGTATAGGTGTAAGATTCAATTGAAAGCGTAAACATGCAACATTAAAAAAAGGAAGATCCCAATGAGGTAGATACTCAATAATAAAATACTACAGGGATGGGGAGTTTCTTCCCCATTGTCACTAAAGGCGCTACGATCGCAATCGCATTACCATTACCCTCTATGGAAGTGTCCCATCTTGCATGTTAATTTATCCTGTAGATGTTGTTTAAGACTGGATAGTAAATGAAGAATTCTCTAGCTTATGCGGATTACGTCATTTTATATAAAATAAAAGCGTGTATTTTAAGTCTTAAAACTGAAATATGTTTTTTACTATCTATATTTATATACATATATATATATATATATATTTTTTTTATCGGGGGTGACACTAAATTCTGAAAGTGTCATTTCTTTTGTTCAGACATGAAAAAGGTTTCATTTTTTTTAATTCTATAGTAAGCCAACAAAAAAAAGGAATCTTTAATTAAATTAATTTTAATTAAATTTAAATTTTTAAATTTAATTTTTCATTTACTTTTCAATGCAGTTGAAAATGTGAAAAGCAAGAAAGTTTGCCCTATGGGTGATGTAAGACCCTAATGTTCGAAATTATGAGCGTCACCCCACTTCTTTTTCCAGGACTACACTACTTATAGTTTTTGCCCCAATAAAGCTTTTTTAATGGGACGATTTTGTCCAACTTTAGCATTAAATATCTCTTAAAATTATTCTTTGATTTGAAAACTGTCTGCATCAACGTGTTTATCAAACATTTCTCTATAATACCACCGATTTTCATATTTTTGTTTGCAACAGTTTTTTTAATATTAACGAAGAAAGGCCATGCTTAAGCATTCAAATTGGATGCCGATCTACCCGGAATTTCTACGCAGATTTTCATTGGTCCATTTCCAATTCAAAACTTTTTTTTATATATAGAAGGAAAAAGCTGACAAAATTAGAAGTGAAAAACAATTCAGTATTATTAAAGTAATCGTGCCGTGGTCATCTATTAAAAAATGCAATTTTGAGAAAAAAAACTAGTTTCAATTTTATGTTATAATTATAATAGAATGCTTGTTGTATTTTTTTATTTTTTTTACTTACATATAATTGTCTATTCCATATTCAGGCCACATAAAGAAGTCTCAATTCCGTTGATAAAGCCGCTAAAATAAAAACTCGATTTTCCGAAATTTATAAGTTATGATTACGTGTAAATCCTTAAAGCGGTTCTCAAAAAAAAAAATTAACGTTCAATAATGCGAAAATTTCTGCTCATTTACAAACATAAAAATAGTGTTCGAAAGAAACTGAATTTCGGTTACCTTCCTAGTATCGACTGAAAACGAAAGCGAAATTGTTTTAAAAATAAATTCAAAGTAACATAAACATTAGGGTGGGTCGAAAAAAACGAAATATTTAAAATCGAAATGTAATAGAGCGGAAAAGTTGTCTTTTGTAATAAAGAATAAATTCTTAAAATATTAAACCGATCGGGTAATATCTTTTACCACCGCAAGGGGGCCAAAGTTTCAAAAAACCGCAAAAAACATGCTTTTTTCAAATATTTTTTTTTAATTATCCAAACGTACGAATACAATTTCTAATAGGACGCAATAGCTACATGAAGATATAAAAAATGTCCCGGTAAATGTTCATTATGATAAAATAATATCTTTTGCTGCCGCAAAGGGACCATATTTAAAAAACAAATTCCAAAAGTTTCAATTTTTATTTTTTTCTATATTTTTATAATTTCTGTAATATGTCTAGAAGTAAATAAATGTACTTTATATCTATTAATATGTCATAAATTTTGTTAACTATTTTTCATAGACTAGAAAATAAAAAAGGTAATCATTCATTGTTCTTTAAGATCGTTTCATCTACTGCTGCTTTACTGCATAAAAGCAGTTTATATACCACAAATCACAAAAATGATATAAAATGAACAAAATCTTTTAGTATTTTATTAATTAAAATACAGAAATGTTTAATCGAAACGGATTAAATAAACTTAAAATAAAGAAGTATTTAAAGTAAATGAATTTATAATATGGCTTGCTTTCAAATAAAGCCATTGTTGCTCGAGAGGCCGAAATTGATCGTATGTGATCCTCACTCTGTCCTGGTCCACAAACTTTACCAGCACTTCAGTGACTAATTTCACGCATTTTCTAATGATTGAGTGGGACAATTAAAGTTATAACAGCTGGTATCTTTAATCGAACATTCTAAACTCACCAGCATTGTTAGATCGTCAGTCGATAGACAACCCGTAACAGGTGGTTTCGTTAGCTTACAATTTTGCCTTTCGAATTAAGCCATACAATTTTAAGTTTCAAAGTTCAAGTCTGGAATGACGAAATGACGGATGGCACTATTCGTCTCCGCAGAACTTCGTGCTTTGGCAATTTTCAATTTTTGCAATCGCCTGATCAGGATGTACTCAATGAGTACATCCTGAAAGTGTACTGCATCAGTTGGTTCACAATTAAAATGAATGCATCATGTTTTTTTTCAGATTCTGTGGACTATAATTAGTAATCCTCGTTACTTGCCATATCATCCACGAAAGATTACAGTTCCTGTAATTTCACGAAATGCCCGTTTCGCAAATCATGAAAATGGCCTCATTGGAATGATAGAATATGAAGGAGAGGACATCAGGACCCCAGCCATAAAGAAAATTGCCAAATCACGAAGTTCTGTGGACACGAATAGTGCGATCCGTCACTTCGTCATTCCAGACTTGAACTTTGAAGCTTAAAATTGTATGGATTTAGTCGAGTGGCAAAACTGTAAACTAACTAAACAGAGGGAAGATCACATATGATCAATTTCGGCCTCTCGAGGAACAATGGATTTATTGGAAGCAAGCCATATTATAAAATTCAATTACTTTAAATACTTCTTCATTTTAAGTTTATTTAATCTGTTTCGGTTAATCATCTCTGTATTGTGATTAATAAAATACTAAAATATTTTGTTCATTTTATATCATTTTTGTGATTTTTTGGTATATGAACTGCTGATATGCACTAAAACAGCAGTAGATGAAGCGGTCGTCAAGAATAATGAATGATTACCGTTTTTTTCCAGTCTATAACAAATAGTTAACAAAATTTACGACATATTAATAGATATGAAGTAAATTTATTTACTTCATGACATATTATAAAAATTAAGAAAAAATAAAAATTTGAAATTTTTACAACCTTTTTTTAAAATATGGTCCCTTTGCGGCAGTAAAAGATATTACTTTATCATAATGAACATTTATCGGGACATTTCTTATATCTTCATGCAGCTATTGCGTCCTATTAGAAATTCTATTCGTACGTTTGGATAATTAAACAAAAATACTGAAAAAAACATGTTTTTGTGATTTTTGGAAACTTTGGCCCCCTTGCGGTGGTAAAAGATATTAACTGATCGGTGTAACATTTTACTAATTTATTCTTTATTACAAAAGGCAACTTTTCCACTCTATTACATTTCGATTATAAATATTTCGTTTTTTTCGACCCACCCTAATAAACATACATATACGCATGTTATCTGAATAATGTTTTGCGTAGAAACGGCAGTATATAATTAACAAAATAATTTGATCGAAATAAAATTAATTAAATATAAGGTGCTATAAACATAAAAAATATATTAAAAAATAATTTAATTTAAAAATAACGAATTTAATCAATATTAGTATTACCTTCTAGATTTATCCCCTTGTGAAAATATATAGTATGTACGGCTCTTTGGATGGGAGTGCCGTTTGGTGGAGGCTAGGGAGGGGCAGTTATAGTAATACCGAATATACGGCAGTATTTTCGCCGAAACAAGTATTTTGGGCAGAAAACGAAAATGAAACCGAATATTCGGCCAAACTCCACATAAAAGAATGAGACTTGCAGGCTTGGTTATTGAAGTGATTTGTAATACAATAGATTCTGTTCTTTAAATTAATTACATCTTGAGTTAAAATTGATTGTTGTCTCATGACAACAGTTTTCTTTCTCTTCCTCCACTGTTGCGTCCGGAAATTCGGTTCAAAACGCCACATTTGGCAGCCTTTTCTGAAAGATCTTCTTTTTTTCTCAAAAAATATAAAAGACAGTTCTATTAAAAAGTTTCTGGTGGGCAATAAAAAATAATTGGTATTTTCAGCCAAGTGAAGCAGTCAGCAGTTATAATGAAATTTAATGAAAATCTTTAAAACAAAACTATCATGCAATAAAATTCAAGTAATACTACTTTTCAAAATAATACATTCAACGTAATACTTTTAAAGAATGTATTACTTTTCCAAAGATTTTCTGCCCCCCCACCCCCCTCCCCCCCACCCCCCTCCCCCCCCACCCCACCCTGAGTACACACATGAATCGCGGTAAAAAAAGAACAAGATGTTTGAAAAACAGAAACAACTCCATTATTGGGCATAGCCTTTGTAAGTTTGCCGATTTGAAAGCAGGGCCGAAATTAAGGGGGCAGAGGGGGCATGTGCCCCGGGTGTCAAATGAAGATTTTGTTTGTCGATTTTTCTCGCATCTGCGTTTTGCACGGTATTGTTAAAATCATTCTGTCTGGCGTATGACAAAACATAGAAGAATCTAAAGATGATATGTCATAAGGATCCTGTTTAAAGCGGAATTTTTTTCGATTCCGTTTCCGAGATTTTAATCAATCAATATTCGACAAAGCCAAGGACGGATTTAGCTCATCATTTAGAGGGGGTCATGGATTTCCTTTTTTGGGGTGGGGGTTGATCACATCCTCGTTATGAGAATTTTTTATATTGAAAGCTATTCCCAAATCCAAACTAACTACTTTTCTGATACTTTCGCGAAGTCATTTTCATTGGTAAATACAAAAAATTTGCATTAATATTCGTAAAAATATAAAATTTGCCGATTTTGTTCAGATACCAGGAAATTAGTTTCCCATTTTTTTATAAAGGCAAAGATTCATTCAGAAAATGTTGTCAAAGATAGCACTTTTAGACAAGTTTTACGAGTTGAAGCCACAGAAATGTCGTCGCAAGGGAACAATTGGCTGTCACTTCCGGAATTTCAGTTTAAAAAGTCTAACAATTGCCAACGATTAAATATGGCAAAAATTTGTGTTAAATTTTAGAGGTAACTAAACCGTACACATTGGCAGCTGTGGGATTCTATTAGTGTCATAAAAATTGCAGGTGAAGCCTCTTCTTTCTCCTCAAAGTATTAAATAGTTTTTTCAATCGAACTTATACCTTTGGAATGGATCATTTTCTTCTGATGGACTGGAGCCATCCATTATTATGAAACAACCGTTATAAATGAAGTGTTAGGTGAAGATGAATGAGCTGTCGTAAAAAGTTAGAACTCTGATTTTCTGGTCAGAAAAGGAAAAAAAAATTGGTCATATTTTTTTTTTTTTTTTTTTCTGGTCAGGATGAAAAAAAAAAATGGCCATAATTTTGTTTCTGATCAGAATGGGAAAAAAAATGGCCATAATAAAAAAAAAAATCTATGATATCTTTTGAATGTTGAAAAAATAAAGAAATAAAACATATTTTTAAAATAATTCACGTAAAATAGACGTCACTCTTGAACTAAACAAAAATAACTTTCCTGAAATTTTATACACCATAATTTGTATTTGTATTCTAGAGATTGTATTATATAAAATATTATTGAATTCTATTAAATAATGTTTTGCACTTTTCAGTTTTGACCCAACGAAATTGTTTTTGTTTGTTTTATTTTAATATTTTATTTTCCATTTGGAGATAATTGTATGGAGATTGTTATTCAAATATTCGGGGTAAAGTTTGAATTAACTCATTAGATAAGGTGAGCGAAATTCGAAAATAGAGATAGCTTTCTTAGAAAAATGTGGTGGAAAAAAATACCTCTAAATTGGCAACACTGGTCTAACATCAGATTTCTTTTAAGTGCAATGTCTTGCGGGGAACTATTTTTGTGCATAGTACATTTCTATAGTGTAAAATACTAATTTGAGTGACATAATTATTTTAGGAATAAAGTTTTCGCTATAGCAATATACTCGTATATATTTTTAAAGTGATTTTTTATGCATAATTTATATAGTATGTGCGTGTGTATGTGTATGTATATATATATATAAGCATTTGCGCCCTTCTTTAAGGCAATCGGCGCCCTTTTTATCCATTTTGCCACCGCCCTCTCAGTTATGCCAGTACGACCCTGGTTACTTAATTGTTATCGGCGTAATATCCCACAGGCCGCTCATGTCCAATCAGTTTTATGTGATTATTTAAAAGGTTCCCGAAAGACAGACAAAAGTGAAATTGTGTGGAACGAGGAGAGCAGTAAAGCAGTTGCGGATTCAAAACGTCAGCTCGCAAATGCAGCTTTGCTTTTTCACCCTTCGCCAAATGCTCAACTTGCCTTATTTGTAGATGCTAGCGATTTCGCTATAGGCGCGGCATTGCATCAGGTGGAGGGGCAGGACCTTCAGCCGTTAGGTTTCTTTTCGCGCAAATTGTCCGATACTGAAAAAAAGTATTCCGCGTATGATAGACAGTTGTTGGCAGCTTATTCTGCTATTAAACATTTTCGTTTTATGCTGGAAGGTCGTAATTTCACCTTATATACTGATCACAAACCACTTATGCTTTTTCCCAAAAAAGTGACAAGTGTTCCCCACGTCAATTGCGGCAACTGGATTTCATTAGCCAGTTCACAACCGATATTAGACACGTTAAGGGGGTAGATAACATACCAGCCGATGCACTCTCGCGAACCGAAGCCATAACTTGCCCTACTCCAATTAACTATGAGCAAATAGCTGAGGATCAGACAACTGATAATGATTTACGAACTTGCTTAGCAGATAATTCATCATCGCTTAAGCTCAGTAAATTTGTTATGCCCGGCAGCTCTGTGGACCTTTATTGTGACACATCTAATGGAAAAATCAGACCTTTTATCCCGTTAACTCAACGAAAGATAGTTTTCGGCGCTCTGCATAACATTTCTCATCCTGGTCGTAAATCTTCCATTAAACTCACCACTGACCGTTTTGTTTGGCCTAATATTAAAGCTGATTGTGATAAGTGGTCGAAGACGTGGATTCCATGCCAGCGAGTTAAAATTCGGACTGACACTAAAGCCCCGATCAGTAATATTCCTCTCGAAAATCAGCGTTTTTCTCATATCCATTTGGATTTAATCGGCCCTCTTCCAATATCTCAAAATTTCATGTATTGTCTCACAATTATTGATAGATTTACTCGTTGGGTGGAGGCAGAACCTCTTAAAAATATCGAAGCGGAGACCGTTGCTAGTGCATTTTATAAAGTTCGGATTGCACGTTTTGGCGTACCCAAAATCATAACAACTAACCAGGGCCGTCAATTTGAATCGCGTCTTTTTCGTTCCCTGGCCAACTTACTTGGTTCCAAGCATATTCATACATGTTCTTTCCACCCTCAGGCTAACGGTATGATTGAAAATTGGCGTCGTACTTTAAAATCTGCCCTTAAAGCATACCTGACAGATCTGTGGACGGAGATACTCCCGACAGTTTTGTTGGGGTTAAGAGCCACATTCCGCCAAGACTTAAAATGCACACCTTCAGATCTGGTATATGGGCAAACGATTCGGCTACCAGGGGAATTTTTTTCATCTTCTGCCGAAAATATTCATACTCCAGACTTTGTTAAATCACTCAAGCAGTTTATGATGCAGCTACGTCCAACACCAACTCGAGTGCAAATGCAGACTCGCTTCTTCCTGCCAATGGACTTGATGAAATGCACCCATGTTTTCATCCGCCACGACGCTGTGCGGGTACCTCTGCGACCACCATATGACGGGCCGTTTTTGGTCATTGACAGAACAGATAAGTTTTTCAGAGTCCAAAAATATGGAAAAGAAGCAGTAGTCTCAGTTAATAGGCTAAAGCCTACCTTCGCACTAATAGAGGACGTACCAGCCACATCTACAGATGTCCAAGAAGAGGTTGACATTCCAATTGCCGAACCTGACATTCCAATAGCCGAACCTACATATCAGGCTCCTGTCTCCAGGCCTGGACGTTCCATTCGTCGCCCGGTGCGTTTTTCTTAGCACATTGCTAGGAGGGGGGTACTGCAGCATCTGCAAGAGTTATTGGAAATTCGCAGTTTTCTGTTATTTAATGAAAATTAAGTTCAAACTGAAACGATAGATGGCAGCACACATCAGCGCACTGATTCTCTCTCCAGACTCTCTCAGAAATCTCGTGTGGACTCAGTTGATTGCCGGCTGTCGTCTAGTATGGACGTAAAAAGACTGTCTCGAGAAGCGTTTGTAGACGCACTTCAATCAATGTTTTAATAATGTAATCTGTAATTTAATTTGTAAATATAGTTGTTAAAATATAATTTAGTTACTACTAAACGCATCTTTTTTTTTGAATTGAAGTACATCGAGCTATTTATAAACTGATGGAGTTAGATTCCCTAAAACGTGGAAATGACGCATAGCAGACACTTCAAGTCAATAGAAGTTTTCTAAATATTCCAGTCGGCAGGCAATTTTTTGCTTTCTAAAATGAACTGATTCCTGAACCTTGAATGTGTAAAAATAAGTTTGTATTTCTTGAAATTTTATTGAAAGATACAATTCGTTACCTATTCAGGAGGAGTAGATGTGAAATACAAACGGGCTGTCCCTTTTTAATATAATACATTAGTGACGTTTTAATTTCGTTATGAAATATTCGCCAGAGACAAATGCTAAACTATTTATATTGTTTCAAGTGCAAATTTAATTCTTCCATAATAGAGTCAGCACGCAGTACAGATAGATTAAAAAAATATACATTAAATTTAATTTGAAGACTATAATAAATCAGTGAATTAAGATAGTTTTTTTTTCAATTGCATTTGAATGTAGAATTTTTTATTTGCTGTATGTTGATGCAAAGATTAAAAATGCACGATATTTAGAAGTTGAGAAAATTGCAAAAGCGAAATTTCGTCGGCAAATGTTGCCATTCGCAAAATGAGGTCAGCAATAAGCATAGATATATTTGTCCTTTATATTATAATTTATGTAATTTGTCTACATAAAATATAAATTTTTTATTCAAATATATAAAGAAAATCTTATTTTTCTAATAATATATGAATTCCAATAATATCAATTCACATATATAATAGAATTTTTTAAACCATACTATTGTGTATATTTATAGTTTTTTAATTAAACATATTTTTACCATTCTTTAAATAATGTAATATAAATAAATACGAACCTTTTGAATAATTAAAATAATTTTACATTAATTTCTTAGCAGTTCTTAAATATTCAGTATTATACCTTTATTCCTAAGACAAAGAAATTGTGTACTTATAAATAACACATGATACACATGCAAGATAACTGAAGAAAACTGCATTATGAATACATATACTGAATGAAACATTTTTTTCATTATTCTCATATATATCTCAACAACAGAATTAACCGCTTATATCGAATACCATTTCACTGAGAGCCATAAATGATATATATGTAAGTAATGTAACGGAAGATATTTTCTTACCACTTCTTATTAAAAGAATAAAAATAGTTACCACACAATCACTATAAAAACTGAATACGTTTCAATGTTATTTGCTACAGATATAAATAACAAGCTTATATGGCACCGATGGATACTTATAAGTATTTGCTCCAAGTTGTGTTTGTTACATTGGTCATATAAATATCCCCGTGGTTATATAAATATTCTTCTTTCAATAATGTCATAAATAATGCATGATAGAGATGCATGATAATTCACGAATACAGCTTCAATAGCATTAATGAAATAATATACTGAATAAAACCTTTTTGCATTATTTATATATATAACTGAAGACCAGAATTAGTCGCTTATATCGAATACCATTTCACTGAGAGCAAATAAATGATACATCGGTAAGTGATGCAACGGAATATATTTTCTAACCACTTCTTATCATAATAACAGAAATATTTACCACGCAATCACAATGAAAACAAAATAGGTTTCAATGTTATTTGTTACAGATTTATATAATGTCGAAGAATATTTATAAGTATTTTATCCAACTTGTATTTGTTACATTTATTATATAAGTTGTTGCTTCTGTTTTATCAACTGAAATGAGAGAAACGTTTATTTTTTATAAAACTTGAATATAATAAAGGATTGTCAAATTTATGTAAAATAATTTCTTAAGAAAATCTTAATTTAACTTAAAAAAATAATTTTACGATTAAATTTTATGTGTGACATTACTTGCAAAACTATAAATATATTGTCAAAGCCAATGATTTTCTTTAACTAAATGAATCATGTCTTATGATTCAAGTGAATTTTTTGAATAAATGTATTTAGTATATTTTAAGTTGATTTATATTTAACTGTTTGAAGTTCTCGTAATTATAGGGATTGGAAACTCTTTCCACTTAATTAATATTTAGATAATTTCTTTTAACAACAGCATTTAAAGAAATATGTGTCTCATATCAAGACATCCTGTGTCAAGAACATATGTAGAGCATTTTTTTTTTATATATATATAGTCAAGAACCTATTTTTTTAGGAAACAAGAAAATAAGTGGGAGATGACAATTAAACGATTTTATTTTAAATGACATGGGTAAATATATTTTTTTTTCATTAGAACGTTATGTTAAATATTAATTCAGCGAATGCACTGAGTTATGTTTTTTAACCTATTGAAAGTTATGTTCTTATGGATTGATATTGATAAATAAACACAGCAGTCACAACACATGTTTGAAGACACATAAAAAATTTAAAGTAAAATGACTTGCAATAAGATAGTAGTAAGTACTTAGTGAATGCATGTATTTAAGTTTTTTATTCATACATTTTAAAAACTATTATGCAACTTACAAAAATTGATAGTATGCACGGCAACTTTACCGCTTGCTACATACATTATTCTTAGAGGAGCTATTTGACTTTACTTAACCTTTTATTATTAAATTTGACAATAAACTTACAATAAATGTCCTCACAAAATATAAGACAATATGTATTATATATTGTTTAATTTATAGAATTTTATTTAGAAATCATACATAATAATGTCCTAGGGGGATTGAAATTTGGCTTCTTATTTTAATTATTTTGATCATGTAACAGTTTTATTCGATTGATGTTATCACATTCAGATTTAGGCACTGATTTATTGATTTTAAATCCTTTTCAATTAAAAGCATAAGTTAATTTTTTTTTTATCAAAAGCAAATACCAATCCTAAAAATATTGATATACACGTTGAAATCTATAGGGGAGAGTAGCTGAATTTGGACCACTTAACTTATTTTCAGGTGTAACTCACTTAATTTTTGGAATATCTGCAAAACATCACTACACGGGGTCAATATATTCATCCACTAACTAAATAAATCTTTAGATCAATTTCTTTTTCAAAATCTTATATTTTATTTAAAAGTGAAAAATTTGTCAAAAGTGGTCCAAATTCAGCAACTGGTCACCTAAGTTGGACTCCCAGTCTCCTAAATTGGACCAAACAATATCAGGTTGTTTTAATGACTAGAGAATATAACTAATTTTATTAAACGCAAAGTTTGCGATTAATGAAACAATCTAACAAAATATTTTTTTTTGTCGTCGTTTTCTTTTTCAAGGTTTACTTTATATAGCGAAGATGTTAACAAAACTGTTTTATAGTTATTTCTGTACTTTCATTTAACTGAATTTAGCAAAGAATCTGCATTTCTAATGATTTTTTCCTTTTTTGGGAGGGGGGGGGGAGGATTTGTAGCTGCAGCCTTTTTGTAGGTTAATTTCTTCACAACTTACGCTCTCCTTTTCGTTTCTTATGCATTTAACAGCTTTTGCTGTTACGGGTGTTTTTCTTCCCGACAGTTTGTCTGTGTTCTTTTCAACATTTTGAACATTATATTAAAAAATGTTTAAAAAATATGCTCTATTGAAAAAAATACGCTACGATTAATCAAACGCAAACATTATATGTTCAAACAGTATTGAATTAAAGTCCACCCCCCCCTCCTCCCTCGTCTTAAAATAACCACTCCCACCGGCAGGTTTGTGATTTTATGCGTTTTAATGGCAGAAAAGCATAATTCTACCCTCCAGAACTGTAAAAAATCACCCCTCCCGGAATCGCAAATATCCTCCATGTTTGAATGTTTGAATTCAACTCTGTAAATCTAATGCGCCATAGGAATAAAGAATTCAAAGAAAATAAATACAAATACATACAAGATAAAACAAATGGTAAACAAAATTTATTGCAGAAACATATAAAAATATTTTTATGGACTAAATACATAGAACGAATATATTATAGAGCTAAACTGTTTAAAAAAATTGATACAGATATACAAAAAAAAAATTCAAATCTTTCATGGAGATAGTAATCCATTATAAAATATTAAAAATTAAAAAAAAAATAGTTTATAAAGCGTACAGCCCTCGAAATTCATTACTTACTTTTCAAATTTATGATGGTATATCTGGTCCAATTTAAGCAACTTAAATTGGCCCAATTTAGGCAACTGTGCCATTTTTTAAAACATATAATCTCAAGACTAAAAACAAAAGCAAAATCAAACAAATTCGCGTGAAAAATATGCGCAATAAACGGATGAATTCAGATATGTATATGGAAACATAGCAACTTACTTTAGTTTTAAAGCATTCACTTACGTTTAGTAGGAAAAAAATTAGATCAAAACAGCTAAATTTAGATTTTTAAAAATTGTCTGAAAACAGCACGTGGTAGGCGGGTGCTTCTTCAAATCATAAATGACATCATTCTGGTGTGTAGGATTTCAGCAGTAGATGGCGTCTCTTCCTGTAATTAACGGCAGAATGGCAACAGTCCAATTAAAGCGCCAGTCCAAATATGGCTACTCTCCCTTATAGTTGAAAGATCTGATCAAAGAACATTTTAGTTGTGCCCGGGACTCAAAACCCTATTTTTGTTTATTTATAGACATTTTCAAATGATTTTTTTTTGTGAAATATAGGTTTATATAAGGAGGATATTGTATGTCAAAATATACTGAAAACTTTAAAACATAAAAAATCAAATTTAAAAATAAAACATATTTAATTTTTACTATATCTCTTGAAGCCACTTGCCTGATTTGCATATATTTTTACACTATTGTGAACAGATAATGCTTAATTTAAATTTTTCTTTAGTATTTTAAAAAATGTTGTTTATTACGTCCATACAAATGTTAAAGAGAAAAAAATGAAGTTTTTCATAAATGGCTTTTGCAATAATTAGCACATATCATTTTCACTCAAAATAAAAATTACTGAAAAAAATTTATTAGAAATATAATACAAAAACTCTGTTGAAAGTTTCATACATGTACCTTATAAGGAAGTTTATTATATTCTTTTAATGACAAATGACGAAGAAATTTATTCAGAGATAAATGAAGTTAAATTTCCTTTACTTAGGAGTCACGGGTGGAAAAATGTTATATCCATGGATTTAATCATGATAAAAACATGTGGTTTACTATATTAAACTGTAAAAACCCTGTAACTTTTTAAAGCCAATAATAATTTTTAAAAAATGCATTTTGTCCATAACTTTCTGTCCCGGACTTTTTTTAAACTGACAATACGAAATGATTACATTTAAACGAATCTGTCTTGTCAACTTCATGAGCCAGTTGTTACATGCGATTAAAAGAAAAAGGATGAAAATTTGAAAATTTGGTGAGGGGCAAAAAAAGGACTTATCGTTACTTTTCCTGAATACTATAAGCATAATCAAATCTATAAAGTTATCTGCTCAAAGTGAGAGCCGTCACTATCCATCATAGGCTGAAAATGTTGAATGGAAGGTGAAACAACAGTATCTTTGTTAAAGTTTATTTTATTTTAACATTTTCTTTTTCTCAAATACATGAATTAAGTGATAATGCTCTACATCGATCAATTACAACAACGACGTGAAACCTCTTATCTTTTGTATATTTATTTAAAGCCACAGTATGTTAACACTGTGCTTACTTATATATTCTAGTTTGATTATTATAAAGGAAAATGTAAATATATGGTCAGGTTTGTTTTACTCATCTTTAGTTGGTTAGATTTTTTTTCATAGTCGGAAAAGTAAAATTGATGATATTTGTTAAAATGGATTTAAATATAAGTAAAATTAGGAACAATAAACGGTCAAGTGCGTATTCGCGTACAGAAGGTTCCGTACAATAATATATAAATTGGTAAGTGTATTATTAAAAAAAAGACCTTTTGCTAAAAGAATACTAAGACTTTGTAAAAACTATACAACGTAGCGTTGGGTATAGCTGTATAGTATACAGGGTGCAAAGGAAAGTCCCTTTAACCTGAAAATACTTGCGAACGGAGAGAGCTACAGCTATACAAGAGAGATAACGGTACAGTAAAGCTACTACGCTCGACCTAATGCAAACGACAGCAGCACCATAGCCATTGAAAATCGAAAACGAAAAGAGGTAGAGCAAATTTTCTAATTAGAAAGTTTTAGAGCATAAATTAATTAGTACTAAACGACATTTGGTTCACATTGATAAGATAAATCGTCTCCTGTATACCCCAAAATGGCCGAAATCGATGAGCGACGATTCAACTTTGCCTATTCACATTCCGGAAATGTAGCAGTGCAAAATTTTTGAATAATCCTTTCAGGGCCAGAAAAATTCTGTTCGTAAGCTGATGAAATAATTGACTGACACCAGAATATTCAAACGAATTTCTCAGAAAACAAAAACCCGCTAATTTGCATTTTCATTACAAAAGCAAAATTTTATTAAAATATTCTTGGTGCTATTTGTCAGTTTTGGAATTAAAATTAGGTGACTAGATCATCTTGCCAGCGCCCTTGAAAAGGTTACATCTATCTCGTCGTATTGAAGAGGCTTGCAATATACGTTCCATGCTGAGAAATGTGTATGCACTACTCGAATACAACTGTGCGAATGCAAACGTGTATCATGAGCAATGGCAAACTTTTCGAACATATTAAATATTAAATTTTTATCACTGTGAGACAGTTTGCCTTTTTTTGTGTGATGTTATCAAAATGTATTGAGATAAGTACGTATTTATAGCATAAATTGTGCGTATTTCTTCATACATCTGACTACTCCATTCAAACGTTTACACAAAATGCAGTACATCGATTTCGGACATTTTTGGGTAAATAGGCGAAGATTTATCTTATCATTTAAACCAAATGTCGTATTCTACTAATTAATTGATGCTTTAAAACTTTCTAACTGGAAATTTTGCTCTATCTCTTTTCGTTTTCGATTTGCAGTGGCTATCTTCAAAATTTCGCCACCAGGGGACGCTGCTGTCATTTTAATTAAATCGGGTGTAGTCGCTTTACTATATCGTTACCTCACTTGCATAGCTGTAGCTCTCCCGTTCACAAGTATTTTCAGGTTAAAGGGACTTTCCTTTGCACCCTGTATACTAGAAAAGTATAAATGGATATACCATGAAAGTTCAAAGATATATGGAACTTATATAATAGCAAATATAGCAATTCTGTATATCTGTTATTCCATATAGGTTTTTAGTTAACCTTTAAAGATACTAGGAGATCGTACCCGGGCTTCCCGGGTTACAGAATGTAGGTGGAAATATTTTTGTCTAATTGAAAACTAATACTTTTTTTATATGCAATAAATTTTTTAGATTGCCCACATACATTAAGAAAGCATTTTTCATATGAAAAATATGAATTACACAATCAAATAAGTTTTTAAAATTTATCAAAAGCGATATTTTCTTATTAGCTGCATGTTAAGAGTTATTTGACCACGATTTTGCTACTTACGGCATCCTTTTATATTCTGATAATTTCAGAACTTATACATATCTGTTAAATTTGTGTTTTATTTATATTTTATTATTTATTTATTCATAGGGAAGTTTTTTTAATGGATATTAGCCGTCAGAAAATGATAAACACTTTATTCTGTTTTAAGAGCAAACGGATTAATCTTTCGTAATCGAGCTCCGCGCGATATAGATAAATTTAAATATATTTCATGCTTTATAATTGTTTTTAAAATCATAGGGTATCAGTAAACTGAGATGAATTTTGAAAACAAATTCCATTTGAAAAAAAAAAAAAAACCATTTGATGATCTAAAAATTTAAATTGTACGATTACAAACATGTTAAATTTGTGTTTTTTTAATATTATTCTTTTATTTGTTTGTAAAAGAAGTATTAATTCCGTTAATTTGTCTTTCACAAATATGTTAGATTGGTGTATTTTTATATTATTCTTTTATTTGTTTATACAGAAAGAATTAATTTTGTTATGCAAAAATAGTCAGAAACAAATGCTGAACAATGTTTGTTGCTTTATGTGCAAAATGTTTATTACTATGTATTGAAACTGGCACGTGATTAGATAAACTTAAAAAAAAATAATGCTTAAAAAGTATTTTAGAAAACATAATACATCAGTGAATTAAGATACAGTTTTTAAACAAATTGCATTTGAAAGTAAATATTTTCTCTATGCGACGAAAATTGAAAATGTACGATGGTCAGAAGATTAAAAAATTGCATTAGCGAAAATTTCAAGACCGAATGTTATGTCATTTGTCCGAAGTGTTGCCATTCGCAAAATTATGTCAGCGTTACGCACAGATACGTTTGTTCTTTATAATATAGATACTTAATCAGTAAAATATAATAAAGATCGGTTATTAGGATGTGGTTATCAGTTGAGGCATTTATGCTTGGTATTCCGGAATGAAAAACAGCAATTTTCACCTTCTCAAAATTTGCATACACAATTCTCATATCCATATTCATCAATTTAAAAAAAATTGTATTTTGTTTGATCAATTTAAAATCATTTTAACTCAAAACTTGAAGTCACGACTATCAGCAACATCTTTTATGTGAACAGACGCACTCTTTACTTGAGATTCTAATCTCAATTCCGGAGATTAAAAATTTCCGTAATTTATGATTTTTAGACGTATTTGTGTTAAAATATTTAGTTTTATCTAAGAAAATGATGGATTTATTTTAAATATGACTTCATTTTCTCTTAAATAAGTATTTAGCTTAGCGTCTGAAACTTGGTATCAGTACACATGCAGAGGGAAAAACAATATAGAAAATTTATGAGGAAAAATGCGTGTTTTCAAAAGCAGTATGTCATTTTCAGTTAATATGCCCCTAATATAATATGCTCCTAATGGGATTTTGCGCCACTAAACCCTATACAACAATATTTATCAACAATTTTGAATTTTTATCAGAAAATGGCATGAATAAAGATAAAAATACCTCATTATTTCTCTCTTGTCTGCAATAATGAAAGCTATCTAATTTTCACCCTTTTGAAGAAATTTCATAAAATGCTTTTAAAATTAAAATATAAAAATGGGGAAATTAAAAAAAAAAAAAAAAAAAAAAAAAAAAAAAAAAAAAAAAAACAGATAGTGCGATCACATCTACAAATGAACAGCTTTCAGTTAAATATATATATTAGTAAAATTGGTTCAGCAGAAAGATCATGGCAGATGACAAAAAACAGACTTGTATTTTAAATATATATATAGATTATATAAAATTATGAAAAATTAAATTCAGCAAATTATGTTATTTTGATAAAATTATAGTAGATTGTCCTAAAGAATAGCATTAAAATTATATTATTCGAGAAATTCTGGACAAAAACTACAGGAACATGATATTATTTTAAACCACGAATTATTTGTTTGCTTGTCTTACTCGGCGAAGCAAATCCATCCAGGCGAGAATCATAAATTTATGTAATGTACTATAAACCGTTATTATTTGCATGTCACCTCTCTTTTATAAAGACACTCTAAATTTTTGTAAAACTTTGCGTTTTATCAGGGTGTGGTTTCGATTACATTATTTTTAAAAGTGAAGCACAAGTTCTTCACAGGTGAAAAACTTGTGAAGAATTTCAAAGCAGCTGGGCTATGGAAATGACGCACTTCTGCAAAACATAATTCAGTTTTAAGAATTAAAATAGAGACTTTTTTATAAAATGACGTCATTTGCATCCGCTAAAGCAATCCACTTCTACAATCCAATATTTAACTTCGTCTATAGAAAAGTATGCATATGACGTCATTATGACGGAGTAACAGACAATATTCTTAACATAGCCCGTATTTTAATTTCAACTTTTTTTTTCTTGTTTTATGAGAAAATGGCAACAAAAAACATACAGTAATCTCGTATTTTTGACTATTTTCCGTTTACTTTCAATAGAAATGGGTAGTTTTGTTGCCACGATTAGAAAAATGGTATTAAAAACTACAAAAAGAAATTAATATCTCAAAAATAAATTGAGGTACAGCTTTCAAACAAATTGCATTTAAAAGAGCATTTTTTTCCTTATACGACGTTATAAAAATTTTAAATGTGCAATGTTTAGAAGTTTAAAAATTTGCAGTAGAGAAAATTTCAAAACCAAAATTTTATTTCAAATTTCAAAGTGTTGCCATTCGCAAAATAACGTATGCGTTACGCACAGATATGTTTGTCCTTTATAATATAGATAGTAGGTGTATTGAGAGAGCCACTCAATGGAAACTAGTCACGAATCCCATAGTATTTATGTGATTAATTCTCATTAAATTAGTCTGTTTTTAACAATGTGACGTTTATTGCTTTTATACTGCTACTGGGCATTACATTACATAAATATATCCTTAAAATGTGTTATCTAGGCTTTAAAAGCCGATGGAGCATAGAGTACACCGTCCCTGTCATTATGTATGTCCAAACAGTCCGTGTCTTTAAGGATAAATATATCGGCTAATTACCGACGATTTTTTCCGAAATTCATGATCAACAATGTTTGTATACTTCTGCTACGATAGGGACCTCCAGCCGTGCTCAACAATTTTGCTGAAGCCCGGTAAATCGAAATTTGTGTGTAACGGAAAAATGCGATTTTCTCAAAAACTGTGTGACCTAAGGTAATCGCTATAATTTTCCTGCAAGGTTTAATAAATGTCTACTACCTCTAATCTTTTCATAATTTTAGTTTCAATAGATTTGGAATTAGATGGGGGGAATACATTTTTTGCACTACATATTCCACCATAACTTTGTAAATATAATGACTAGAATTAAATGAAATATATTTTTGATTTCAGCGTTACGAAAGCTTTCACATGATATACAAAAAAAAAAAAAAAAAAAAAAAAAACAACAAAAAAAAAAAAAAACAAAACATAATTAGCCTTCTACATTTTTTCTAAATATATTTATGAATATTTATTAATCTGTAAATATGCAGGTCAACAGTAATTATTACTTCCCCCAATTTGAACTTTCCACGTTGCATAGTTTACGAATAAAAGGGCTGTGACAGACAGACACAGGAGGGATCTTATAATGGTTCCGTTTTTACTTTTTAAGTGCTGAACCCTAAAAATGTATATTTATTGATAAAATGCATTCAAAGTGCGTTGAAACTATAGGAAGAAAATATTTTTAATTAGATACATATAAAACCCGTGGTAAAAAAGTAATATAGTGTAGCAAAATATTAATACACTAATAAATTCATTCATCCAAAACAATCCCAAATAAGAATCAGAATTATTTAATCGTTTGCTATACATCGAATGTCTTTGAATAAAATGACGAATTTTCTGAAATATTTGCTCTATATTTGTAGAATTTGCAAGAAAATGACAAAATATATTCTGCTAATATTTGTGGAATATTCTCAGAATATAAGGTCCCCAGTATAGGCCAATAGTTTTTACAATTTTGCCAGTATTGCACAAGGTTAAGCGAATGGTGAAAAACAAATACTGACTGTAGTTCTACTTCTAGAGATTTGATGCAAATATATTACATAAATAAAAATCATTTCACATCCCTTCATCTAGACTTCTAAAGATGACCAACATCCAAAATATTGCCGAGGCAGATTTTTCTTTCTTTTACTGAAGAATATAACGGTTTATAAGATGTATAAAATATATTTAAGAGAATAATAGCACAACTGATCACAGCCAAGAATTATATGATTGTAGAAATAAAAAAGTAAAAGAAAGAAAATATATTCCCTTTATTCTATTTTATTTGTTAAGAAATATCAAAGGGTTTTTTATTATAACTTTTGAACGTTAACCCCTTCGCATATACACCGAATGTTATTCATATGTTATGTAAACAATTTCCGCAGTTTATTTCTACTTATAAATGTCACTTTACTGACAATTTGACTCTGTATAAAGACTTTGCATCTTGTTGCAACTATGTGTCAAAATATTTATACGAGTAGGTTTTTTTAGTATAAACCTGCCCTTTTTCGTCCTTACATCTTGAATGGCATTCAGGAGTATTTTCGAAGTGTTTGTGGGTGGCGCCTTTAGCACACCAAATGCAAAAAAGTACACGGGAGAAGCTTCAAGAGAGATTTACAAGTGTTTTTTTTAAAATGAAACACAACTTTATCTCGTTTTTAATTCTTCTTGAAAACGTTCTCGAGAACAGAATGCTGACAACAGAGTGGTTTTACATTAGCTTTAGCATTATTACATTACCATTATAAATCTAGCTTCAGAAAAACGTTGGACAAGAGGTATGACTAACTGGAGATAATATAAAATATACTATCATAGAAATTTTCCCTTGACTAATAGCCGAGGTTTAAGTAAAAGTTCTCCATCGGGGTCTTTACCACGCCCAAGGAGGCGCTTCAGAACAAAAGTGACATTAAGACAGCAAGGGGAAGCGACGTAGCGTATTGAGAAAATTAATAAAATAGAACTAGATACCCTATCCCCACCACCGGAAATGCCATGGCTTGTGATAAAAACATTAAATATACCTTTAAATGACAATCTGCAGGTACGAGCAACCTGTAGCTGAGGGCCCCAAATCGAGGTTCTTTTACTAATATAAAAAATTCGCCGTGGGACACGAACAAATGCTAATACTCGCCAAGAACAATATTTCATTATAGCGGTTATGATAAACGCAATTATTTTATGAATGTAAAATAATCCCTGTGGAATGCGAAAAATGTCGTTAAAAATCTTTAATAGTTCAAAAATCTCGGCATGCAAAATTTGCATACTAGGCTGACTAAAAATTTGAAACATAATTCCTTTGTTTATTATCCTGCACTTCTAAAAAGGTCAGAACGATGGAGATACATGCCTGAACAGAAATTTCCAAACCAATATGTGGTTTTAATCTTCTATAGAAATTTGTTTATTCTGAGTGAAATTGATAGCACTCATTATAGTTTATTATAGTAATTATTTTCATAAGTGTGTACAAATCTGTTGAGAGGTTAATTTATTTAAACTAAAACCGTTGTAATTTTTGTATTTCAAAATATCTTAATCTAAGAAGAAATGCTAGCAATATTGTATTCAGTATTTGAAACAGTGATTGCTGCACTGTCCTACAAACCAATCACTTCCAATGAGTTTCATTTGCAAAAAAAAAAAAAAAAGATTTTTCAAATGAAGTCCTGAAGCCTGCTAGTGTGCAAGAGCATTTAAATAAAATGCAGGCTGAAAAAAAAACTAGAAAGATTTTGAAAATACTGGAAAAGAAATATTTAAATCCGCAAACTGTATCAAACACTTTTTATTCGTCTTTTAAATAAGAAGATGACGGAGTAGTAGCCTCATTGGATATTACACTGTTAATCGCAAAAGCGGGAAAACCACACACAATTTGAAATGGATTAAAGTTGTCGATATTTAAAGAGGTAATTAAAAGTTTGCTTCAACATTTGACTCCGTAAGCTGTCATAAATAACCTTTCACATGGTAACAATTCGGTGAAAATAACAATAGATGAAATGACTAAATACGTTCAAATATCATTATGCTATTACTTAACGACTTGCAGATTTTCCATTCAACTCCATGAATCCACTGTGCCAAATAACGAAGTACTACACTTATCATACAAACAATTAATAAAAGAAGAAACAAATTTTCAATTGTTAATATTTGCTAAAAATTTGGATAATGATACAAACTGAGAATCTATATTTAATACCATGAATGAGATTTTTCAAGAGCAAGAAATTGCTGGTCGTTATATTTTTTCAGCTGATCCATCAATGGCGTCATAAGGGTTGCATGGCGTAGATGAAACAAGCAGTAATTTTCGTTATTTATCACCAGCTTTTGGTTGCAAAACTTCTTAAAGAACGCCTGTATACGTAGAATCATTAAGTTATAAGAGCATTCAATAAGCAAAGAAACAACTCACTGCATGACCGATTATTTGGCTAACTACTGAGTGAAAATGATGAAGATTACAATCGCTTGCACACATAAGTTCGTTGATTCGCAAAAGGTATTTGCCTGAGTTGTATTTGGTATATATTTGACTCAGTACTGGATTTCAGTGATAACATAAAACCTGATTGCATATAAAACTGACATTGTTTATTTGACAGAGCTATCTATATACAGGGTGTCCGGTCTCAACGGTGTTCAATGGCTAATTCCTAAACCGTTAGTCATAGACATATAGTTCCAATTACAAAAATGTTTTAAATCAGGTAAAGAAATATTTTAAAAGCGATTTGGGTCAATAAAGACATTTCTTAAAAAAATACGAAATTTAAATTTTTATACGGTTCCCCGGCCCTATAAGTTATATTTAGTGAAATTTTCCTTTTACACTGACAAGTAATACAAAAAAAAAAGTCCCGTTATTCTAGGATTAAAATTGACCGAGTAATAGCTGTTTAAAGTTGGAGCATATTTTTTGCTGCAAATTGGGGGTCATTCACAAATTTAGTCGAAATATAATTTCGTCAGATATAAAAGATGTTTGGGAGTAAAATTAACATTGCAATATAAATTTGAAATCTTTAATCATTCTGGCATATTAATGGAAAATATACAATTTGTAATAAACATTTAAGAAGAAAGAAAAAAAACAGAATGTTTGTTAAATAAAATGATTCTAAATTAACAGCCTCAATTCTTTACAAAATGATACGTATTTTAAAATATTATTAGATTGCCCAAGCCTGCAAAAGTTGGGTTATGTCATATTTTTTAGCTTTTGATAATTGATTCTTATATATTCTGTACCACTGAATCCGAAATTGGCCTTCATTTTTAATTATCATATCAGGATTTTTCGCAAAATGTAAATTTCAAAGTTAAGAAGTTCAATGTTAAAATTGAATTTCCTCCCTCATCTCATCGGACCACTCAGTTGTTTAGCTGTAAGAATACCAGGATAAGCAAAAATATCAAATAAATTTTTTAATAAAATAAAATAAAATAAAATAAAATATGTTTTACATATTTTTTATAGTATGAGATTTTCGCTATATTTTAACTTACACATATGCGATTTGCAAAAAAATTCTAAAGTGATGGTTAAAAATGAAGGTCATTTTCAGATTCAGTGCTAAAAAGTGCGTATAAATCAATTATCAAAAGTTAAATAAACACAACCATCTCCTCTACTTTATAGTATTCGATTTTTGTTATTCTTTAAATTTGAAAAATTATGATTTGCGAAATATCCTGACATGATGGTTAAAAATTAAGTTAATTTTCAGATTCAGTGCTAAAAAATACATAAAAGTTAAAAAACTAACAATCGCAGTCTTGTATTATCTTATCTAAAACTTTTTCTTAAACTCCTTGGCAGAAATCTATCCGAATTTTTTTGTGTTATCCTGTAAAATAAGTATAAATGGTAACCACCGAAAATCTTAATAATATTAGATTGTTATCGGATTTGCGCCAGTATGTATAATGCAATCTCGATCGGATATTTAAAAGAAGGTTACAGTTTGAGTACAAATTTTTAAGATACACATGAAGTAAGATCTTCGAATACTTTAAACACTTGGTATATGATCCCTCAAAGCCAAGCCGAACTCATTTGTTTCAGAGTAGAAAAGTGGCGTAAGTCATGCATTTTTAACGTTTCATAACTCACTCAATTTTAGCGTTATATGAATGGTACTTTTTTTGTCTTACTTATCAGTGTAATAAGAAAAAATTACTAAATATAACTTATAGGACCGGTGGACCGTATAAAAATTTAAATTTCGTAATTTTTTAAGAAATGTTTTTATTGACCCAAAAAGCTTTTAAAATGTTTCTTTACCTAATTTAAAACATTTTTGTAATTGGAACTATATGTCTATGACTAACGGTTTAGGAATTAGCCATTGGACACCGTTGAGACCGGACACCCTGTATATAAAAGCCATTCTCCGTGTGTGTGTCCTTTATACAAATCTTCAATTTTAGACCGATTTGCACGAAACTTCATGTACATACGTTTTAGAACATGGAAAAGATCACTGTCTACTTTAAAATATCATCAGAACACTATTTATCCATTTTTTCTACCATCTTCCATAATTTAAATTATAAAAATATATCTTTTTAAGTTTTCTAATTAAATCGTTTCTTTCCTGTTGCTGCACCCTAAAAATGACACAATAACATGAAAAAAATAACGATGGCGCGTTGCTATATTTTTGCATTTTTGAAATTGACGTCATTTTAAACAGAAAGGTCACATTTCTTATATATAAAATAAATTTTATATATAAGAGCGGTAAAATGACGTAGCAACTTAATTTAAATGTTTTCTTTTAATTAAAATATCTACTTTAATACAAACAGTCAAATTTCATTAAAACAATTTAGGAACAAGGGGAAAAAAGTCCTTCCGGCCAGTGCCGGGTGGAAGAGGTAGCTTTCATATTCCTTATTTTAAAAAAAAGCCAACTTATATTATTCAAACACACGAAGCTCAATTAAGTGGAAACCGAATGTAGGAGATTCAATACTAATTTTTATCAATACTAAATCATTATGAATGACAATTTCGCGAAATTAGTCAGCTTTATCCAAGCTGCTTTTATTTAAAGTAACTTATATTTGGCTGCCAAATTCGGCGATATCTTAAAGTGCCTGCCATTTTAAGACAACATGGTGGATGAGGCTAACCAGTGAACTTGGTCGAGACCTTAGTAATTGCTGTGCACATGCTCACTCACATCGGAATCGGTTGATATATACGAGTGCTGTCGCAGGCAAAAAATCAGATTTTTCAAAATGTCACCCACGTTAGAAATTGAAACTGCTATATCTGAGCCATTTTTTAAGATAAAGACAAACAAAAAATGCTCCTGAATCCCTATATCAAGGTCAAATACTTAAGAAAGAAACCTTTTTCAATTTCTAATTTATTTGCACCTCACTTTAAATATATATTTTTTTTTCTTTTAATGGCCGCCATTTTGAAACAAGATGGCTGATGAAGCTGGCCAGCGAACTTGGTCGAGATATTGATGTATACTATCCACATTCCTTCTTCCATCAAAATAGGTGAATACGTGTGGTATCGCGAGACAAATACAAGATCGTTTCAAAGTGTTAGCCATGATAGAAATTCAAAGTGCTATAATTCAACCAGTTTTTAAGATATAAACAAAAGAACAAATTTTCAGAAACAAAAACTGCTCCAGAATCTTTGTATCAAGGCCAAACACATAAAAAAAATCTTTTTCATTTTCCAATTTTTTAATACCTCATTTTAAATTTTAAATTACATTTTTTTAAAAAAATGGCAACCCTTTTGAAACAAGATGGTGAATGAAGCTGGCCAACGAACTCGGTCGAGACATTGGTATGTACTATGTACAGACCAAGTTACATTCAAATCGGTTCATAAATACGCCTGTTATCGCGTGACAAATATCAGGTCATTTTAAAATGTCAGCCACAATAGAAATTCAAAATGTTATAACTCAGCCATTTTTTTAGATATAGACGAAACAAAACCTGTTCCGGAATCTTCGTATCAAGGTCAAACACATACGAAAAACCTCTTTTTCATTTTCCAATTTTTTGGTATCTCATTTTAAATTTAATTTTTTTTAATTTTTTTTTGAAATGGCCGCCATTTTGAAACAAGATGGCGGATGAAGTTGGCCGACGAACTCGGTTGAGTTATTTGTATGTACTATGTACACACCAAGGTACATCCAGATCGGTTCATAAATACGTCTGTTATCACGTGGCAAAAATCAGGGCGTTTCAAAATGTCAGCCACACTAGAAATTCAAAATGCTATAACTCAGCCATTTTTTAAGGCATAGACGAAACAAAAACTGCTCCCTATCTTTTTATCGAGGTCAAATACATAAGCAAAAAATAGTTTTTCAATTTTCAATTTTTTGGTACCACATTTCAAATTTAAATTTTTCTTAAAATTTTAATAGGCCGCCATTTTTAAACAAATTGGCGGATGAAGCTGGCCAACGAACTCGGTCGAGACATTGGTCTGTACTATGTATAAACGAAGTTACATCCAAATCGGTTCATAAATATGCGTTTTATCGTGTGACAATGTTCAGGACGTTTCAAAATGTCAGCTTCGCTAGAAATTCAAAATGCTATAACTCAGCCATTTTTTAAGATATAGACGAAACAAAAACTGCTACGGAGTCTTTGTATAAAGGTCAAATACATAAGAAAAAAATATTTTTTCATTTTCAATTTTTTGTTACCACATTTCAAATTTTAAAATTTTTTAAAATTTTTAAATGGCCGCCATTTTTAACCAAAATGGCGGATGAAGCTGCACAACGAACTCGGTCGAGACATTGGTATTTACTATGTACACACCGAATTACATCCAAATCGGTTCATAAATACGAGAGTTACAGTGTGACATAGTTCAGATATATATATATATATATATATATCAATTTTGAACGGAGGGTGGTTTCGGGGTCTGGGGGTCATGATCGATGAAAATATAACAAAATTTTTTGAAATCGCTTTCCTCCGAACGGCTGCAATAGGTAGTTTTTGTAAAAAAAGCTACCTAAAAGGCTAGATATGACATCACATTCTATCAAATCTTTTGAACGTGTAGTCAAACTCACTACAGCTATAATCTGTTAAGTTCGTGTTTTATTTTATTTTATTTTTAGCGTTTTAATTTCGCTTACCAATTTAGTTATCGAATATTACACGAAAACAAGCAAATCCTAACTTATTTACAATGTATTCTAGCAATTGAGTTAATATTTTGTAATTGGGTTGCAAGCATATTTAAAAAATATGTATGCTTGAAAATTACTTTAAAACCCATTAAAAAAATCTGTAAACTGAGATAAACATTACAAACAAATCTTACCTGAAGTACTTTGTTTTCTATAAGACGTTGAAACAATCGAATGTGCGAGGTTTAGAGGTTAAATTGCAGTAAAAGGGAAATTAATTTGTTATATTAATTGTTGCCACCGAAAATATGATAACAGCGTTACTCATAGACATGTGTTATCTTTATACAATTGCATTAAACGGGCTCATTTTTTGTAGTCGGGTTGCACGCACCTTTAATCCATGCTTGAAAATTACTGTAAAATCCATTAAAATCAGAAAATTGAGATAAAATTTTCAAAAAAAATTTCATTTGAAAGAACTTTTTTCTATTCGACATTGTAAAAAATGAAATTCTGTGATGTTTAGAAGTAAGAAAAATTTGCAGTAAAGGCACGGGTTATGGGTTACAATTTATGGGGCACAATTTATGGACAATGACATAGTGTTTGTACTTTATATATGGCCCATACAAACGAGAATTTCACTAAATGCTGCGCGATTTGGTGGAATATTTTTTTTCGTATTGTGAGGAAAATCACATTTTTTTTTCTTATATAACGCGCATTCTGTTATTAAAACTCAGGGATTTGACGTTATTGTCTCGCAACCACATTAAATGTGGTTGCGAGACAATAACGTCATGTTTTCAGATTGCTTTTTTAACGATTTGCGGATGGGAATGCACAACTTTCAGTTTTTGTGATTGCCATGTTACTTCGTTTTAATTTATTACCTGGAAGACTCCTTATAATTGACACGGGCGAAGCTGGGTAGTTCTGCTAGTTTAGAATATTTAATGAAGTCATTTGCAATTGCAAGGTGATGACTTGAATTTATTTAAAAAAAAAATGCATTGCATGCTTTTGTGGGAATACTTTTCTTTTCAAACGAAATCTAGCTAGAGGTGAATACAGACACTTTCTCACATTATTAGCAGTCTCTGCAAAACAGGAAGATTTATTTACTATCGAAACTTAGATATTCTTCATGCTGATTTTACGGAGTGATTCCAGGATATTTTAAACGTGAATATACCGTGTTGGGTTATAGATACTTTCGCAAATGCACATACATCAGAATCATTCATTTTAGAATACTAACTCGTAAAACTCAGAACTAAAGAGGATTTCGAAAATCAGAAATGGATATGAAGACTTTAGGATTCGAAAATCAATACCAGCTCTCTACGATGGATTAAGTATAATATTACAGAAATTTTTAATTGCGTTTCTGTAATGGTATTTGTCTAAGCGAGCATTCAGTAAAGTAGTTAATGCACTTTCTAAAAAAACTACTAGACTGCACATTACTGAATGTGGCAATGTGCAACTGATGTTAACGAAATTGGAAACCAACATTAATAAATTGTTAAACCCAGCTTTAACCATCTCATTATTTTTTTTTCATATTGATTTTGTGTTTATTTTTAAATTTTTATTAAACATTTCTGTACTACATTTGATGATCCATTTAATTCATCTCTACTTAATAATTCTTAATAGATACAGAGAAAGATAAAATAGCTACAGATAATTATAATTAATAAATGGACATTACAAATGGTCCATTTTTGACTGACAGATTCACCTTTGCTTAAATTATGAAAACATTTAAAACTGCTTCATCAAGACACATTACTATATAGGTGTGATAAAATATATACAAATGTTTTCCAAAATTAATAAACACCAGATGTTAAAATGATAAAAAGCTACCCCATGCGCTTTCTTCTAATCTTAAGCCTTTGTCAAGGATAACAAAATTCACGGAAAACAATTATAGACAAGTATTACAGTGACATTAATATAATATTTACTTTGAATTAGAAACAAATAAACCTTTACCATTTTTGGATGTTTGCCTCACCAGGAATGAACTAACTCATTACATTGATAGGACTTTTTACAGAAAACCATGTCGTTCCAACAATAAAATTCCTTATAAAATCCAATCTTTATTTCGTTGTAAAGCTGCAGCTTACCATTTTTATATTAGGCGTGCTTTTGAAGTTTGCTCTAATACCCACCAGCACGACGAGCTAAATAAAATTAAGTTATTTGCTAATAGTAATGGTTTTTCCACTAAATTTATTGAAAAATTGATTTATAAATTTAAGCAAGCAGAATGAACTAAAATCGAGAGTTTTATTAAAAAAGAAGTTACATTTATGGCAGTTGATTACATTCCTCGTTTATACGAAAAATTAAAATACATCCTAAAGAATTTAAGTATAACGTTAATAGCGAGAGATAACCCAAAATTAATACATCTTGCGCAAAAAATCGTTGATCCTATTAATAGGACAAAAAGTCAGGAGTTTATATCATCCCATACGAGTAAAAAAAAAAAAAATAATAAATACAAAATATATATATATATATTAATTACGTTTGTATAACCACAAGAAAATTCCAAACAAGAGTTAAAGAGCACATGCAGGATATTAATATTAGTCTGGCTACCGCCCTCTCAACGATGTTTCAAACTAAAGATATGACATTCTTTTCAATAGAGCGAGAGTCTTTATGCAGGCTTCCCATTTTAATAGTTGTACAATTTTAGAGACTTTGGAAATTTTATCGCAAGCAGGAAATTGTTGTAATGACGTATTATCACACAAAATTCCACGTATCTGGTTTAATTTGCTTCATATAGCGGGGTTTTGTCTCCTACCTAGAGGATTTAGCTTTTTCTACCTTCCACGTCCATCATTATTAATGGTTACGACCGCCTGCGGGCATCCTGAAAGGTGGTGCCCGTCAATGTGTATCAGTGAACTTCAAGCTTCAAGTTTTCTCTCCGTCAATTTTCTTTTACCTGACAAAGGCTTAAGATTAGCCGAAAGCATTTGGAGCAGCTTTTTATCATTTTAACATCTAGTGTTTTTTAATTTTGATTATATATTTTTTTATTATACACTGCACATAATAAAGTGTTAATGGTTATCTCTCTATTCTAAAAAAAGTAACTTACGCTGTCACCACCGCCGCCGCCGCCGGTTTTGAATTTTTTGTGACCGGAGGTATTTCTCCGTTAATATTAAGAAAAATATTGCTTACAAAAATATGAAAACCGGCGGTATCATAGAGAAATATTTAATAAACACGCTGTTGGAGACAGTTTTCAAATCGAAGAATTATTTTAAGGGATATTTATTGTTAAAGTTGGACAAAATCGTTCTAAAAAGTTTTATAGGAGCAAAAAAATTATACATCAGAATTTAATAATTTTTAGATCATTTTATACATTCTAATTTTCCGGTGTGCAGAATTCATTTCTTTTTTTAATTTGACTCATTTTTTGAGGTTTTATTTCTATTTTAAATTCCATTTTTCAACATTTCTAGAGATATTTTTTACTTATTTTAGAAAAGTGTACTAATTTAACCTGTTGCCAACTGTATAAACAAAGCAAACAATAATGCTTGCTTTAAATTAAAATTTTATTTACACGTGACTATTATAAACAGAAAAGATACTTTCAAATTAGAGTTAAATAATCGCGTATAAAAAGCAGGAACTTATTGAAAATTACCCCATAAGAACTATATTTACACGTGAATTTTAACAGAGAAAGGATATTGTAAAATAATAATTTATTAACATGCGTTAGAAGTCTTAAATAGGAGAAATTACGTCACATTTACGTCAGATTACACTTATTATGTAAAATGAACAAAAAATAATATTGCAAAACCTTTAAATTTAAAAATTACGCGAGACATTTATTTAATATTTCGAGATGATCTTTTCCACTATTTTTGCTGGGACAGCGCTAATAATATTTTATTTCTAACAAAAGTATTTTCATGTGAATATTAAAAACAGAAAGAAAAGTTTGTTGAAAATTACGTCAGAAAGACCATTCTTTTCACTTTGTTAAAAAATACCGCGGGACAAAGATTCTGTTTACTTAATTCATTTTATATTAGCTTATTTTGAAATGTTTAATGATTTTATTTAATGAAAGACGAAAACAGCCATTGTATCTTTTAACAACACCTGATTTTTCCTTAAAATTTCCCAATCAAAGAGAAATGAATAGAAACCCGTTTATAGGGAGATCGCCACTGCTTTTTAAATTATAATTCAATCTTTTAAAATCTGTATAAAGCCAATCAAATTAGCGTGCTTTTAGAAAATGCGGTGTCTGAACGGGATTTGGCGAGCATAGCTAGTAGGGGGCCGAGCCCTCCAGTATTTCTAAAATGATGTAAAGTTATTTTGTAATATTACTGTAACATGGGGTGATAGCAAGGAAAAGGTTTAAAATTGATTAAAGTGAGATGTGGAAAATTGCTATAGAAACAATAAAAAATTTAATGTAAAATAAATAAATTAGAAAGTTGATAGGAACTTTTATTTCATATAAATAGTACCCATAGTAGGTAAATAGACGGAATGGAAAAGACTAGACAGAATGAAAGCAGCAGCCTTAAAAATGATAATTGTTCATGCCTTTGAATTAGAACATAACATTAATCAAAATACTTTCGGAAGTTATGCAGACAAATTTCACCAATATGAACATAATGAGATGAACAAACTATGTGGCAACTGGTGTTGCTAGGTTGAGTGTCACAAACTGTGGGTGTGTAATACGAGTTATCTGCTGTGCTTGGAATTTTGTGTAAGCAGGTTTATTTACACAGTAACATTTTCTCAAATAATTTTTATTATAACTAAGCCATGTACCATAAAGTAACTCTGCCTTTTTTTAAATTGATTTTATTTCCCTTAACAAATATTTCAATATAAAATGAAGTGGGTTAAGCCTCCAAATTTATTGTTTTACAATAAATTCATTTTCATTTTAGGAAGAAATGCAATTTTGGTTTAACATTGGAGAACATAATCATTTGTTCTTTCTTAATTTAAAAATAATTTCTTTTTCATTTAAACAACATTTTTATAATAAAAAAAATACGAAATTGATTAATTATTCATTTTTTAAAAGTTTATTTATTTTATATATTTTTAAAAACTATACATAATTTGTCATAACAATATTATAAAATATAAATATTGTTTATAAAATTAATGTTATAAAAATATCGCAATACATTTTTAATTAATATAAATCGAATTTTAAAGCATTAATAAAATAAATAACTATAAGCAATAGATATAACTTTCAAATAACTAAAATAATATATTATCATTCAAACAAAACGGTAATTTAAATGTCCATGTAAAAATAAATCGAAATATTTATTCTGTTATTTTAATTAACTTAACGATAACGAAACATTCCTAAAAATAATGTAGTTACGTTGACATATCGAAAACTTTTTCTTTTGAACGATCGCAATGATAATTTATTACCAAGGCAGAAAATTCGTGATCTACTTGAATCTCATATCAGGTATTTCAGATGTATTATGCTTAAGAACGTTGCAAATCAAGAGTAAATGATAAATAAACAAAACAGTCATTATTTCTTCTGTCTAGAAATAATATCCCTCTCATTAGAGTAAAATACTTTTTTATAGCATTATTTTTTAATAATACACAAGACATTACAAAAAGTAAAATAAAAATCAGATAATAAAATAGAAAGTATTCACAAGAACGTTTAAAAGAAAAATATTTTTCAATGTTTCAAAAATGTATAATATTATACAAGTTTTCAATACATTTATATTAAGAATTATTTTTACATAATTCTGTATGCTTTTATATACTTGACTAGAGGGCCCTGCCCCCTGCAAGCTACGCTTGTCAACCGCAGTTCAAATACCGCATAATCTAAAAGCACGCTACTCTGATTGGTTTTAAAAAGATTAGAGAAGATTGAAATATAATGAAAAAAACGATAGTGATATCCTGTAAATGGGTTTATTGCCCCTGAAAGGGTTAAACGCATATTAATGTATTTATTATTTTAAATATATTTAAAGTCTCCTTTCTCTTTCAATATCCACGTGTAAACACAATTTTGATGATATAATTTCCAATATTTTCATGCTTTTAACTCGTACTCATTTAATAGTAATTTTAAAGATTTTTTCTGTTTTTAATAGTCACGTGTAAATAAACTTTTAATCGTTAGGAAATATTATTCTTTGTGCTGTTTATAGAATTGAAAGCAATCCCTATAATACGGATTAGTCGCAAAATATTATTCTATCGCAATCATTTCCCCTTTTCATAAGAAAGGTTTCCATTTTGATTAAAGAATAAAAGATATTTTTTCGAATAAAACTACATAAAAGTTGCCATGATCGCAAAGAATTATTGGTACTTTTATGTTAGCCGGGTGCAAATCTCGCCAATAGTTTTTTTTTTTTTTTTTTTTTTTTTTTTTTTTTTTTTTTTTTAACTCTGCAGTTAGCATTTTTTTGTTTATTTTTCGAGTGTTAAATTAAAATGGTACTACTTGGTTATCGCATCGACCAAAAATCTATCGCCTTACTATAAGATTAAATGGCAATAATGGTTGATCGTACATGTCACATTCACTTGACTGTAAGAAAGTTACACGTGTTTACGCCATCAAGTGATTTTTATTTCGACGTTTTATTTGTATTTTTATTAATGTTATACTAATGTATTTGTTCTTTCGTTATTTAAAAAAAATTACGTCAATTTGTATAATTTGGTGAGTGATTTGGAGAATTATTGTCGACGGGATAACTAAGTAGTACCATTAAATCATTACTTTGAATTTCAAATTAATTGTCCTGTTTTGTTTCATTATTTAATCGGGTTTGGCGTGATTTTTTTTTTTTTTTTTTACGACAATTTGGCAAAAACCTCGTTTTCGAATACCAGTTATATATGTATTTTTTATTTTTTTATTTTTTTAAAAATGAAATAACAATAAATAAATAAAAAAATAATTAATAACTATAGAACAAAACAATGTAAAACATTTTTTTAATAAAAAGAATATAAATGTAAATAAACATTTATTAATAAATAAGCAACAATATCTGGGTTACCATGTCAGGCAAAATAACGCCATTTTGGCGCCAATTAGATACCACGGTGCGTATATGACATCTGCGCCTAATATTTTTCTTTTCGTTTCCTCTAAAAAAAAGAAAGAAATGAAAGCCATTAATTTTAAATGTTTCAGTTTTAAATGAACGTTTTGTATTAAATAAAATGATAACAAAAACAACAACAACAAAAAAAAAGCATTGGTCTTAGCATAGATTTAAGGGAGGCCAAACTGGTCGTCAAATTAGTTTAAAATAATAATCTTTTCTGAAATATGAAAAAAAAATACTGTTATGATTAAAATATGAGTAGCCATCATTGAAAAAAAAAAGTATTTAAAATTAGAAAAAAAATTAATATTCGAAAACTAATTTGAATTAAAAATTGTCAATACTAGTTTTGAGATCTGCAGATCGATGCTGATTTTTGGTGTTAATTTCATCATAAAGTATTCCATATTTTAGGAGAAATTTGAGTGAAACGTAATCAGTTGTTTAATCAGTCGTTTCAAAGAATCGTTTCATAAATTCGTTTCATTTCAACCGTTTCATATATCCGTTTCATAAGGATTTTATATATATAGGGTAGATATATTTGATGTAGGCAGCATATCTACAGCATTAACCGAAAAATGTGGTACCTCTTATAGTGAATTGTCATATTTCAAATCTGACGTCATTTAAAATGCAAATAACTGAAATGATGGGCTTACCACTTTTCATAGTGTTGCCCTTCCACTGATTTATTTTTATTTAGGGGAGACCGAGCTAGTAGGCGAAGTTTTTACTTATAAATTTTTATTAATTTTTCGTTTAATTTTTTTTAAACTTTAACTGTACTTTTAAAGAACAGGCATTGGGCTATAAATACCCAGAGTTTTGAGTTTGTAGCTTTTGTAGTTTATGTTTAGCGGAAGCCCAAAGTAAAACGAAAATTCTGCACCAACCTACCCCGTCAAGGGGTAAGTTGCCTATATCTATGGGGTAGTTGGCACACGCTTTATAAAAATTTAAATGAAACTCAAATAAGACACGCAGTTAAGATAAATCAATTTCATTATTACCGGTAAGTTTAAACAAAGGCGTTATCGCCGTACAATGTAAATTCTAAATTATACAGACATAAAAATAATGAATAAAACATTAATATTGAGTAACTTCTATCCTACTAGATATCATCATCATGAGTTACAGTGGTCACAAAAAAATCGAGTGTCTCCGTTTGGGCAAGCCTATTGTGACCAAAATTTTGCATTGCAACCCCTTTTCTCGGTGTTTTCTGTTTTTCAAGCTACCAGCTCACACCAGACACCGAGCCAACTTGCCCCGTGTTCAATGCGCCTACTAACCCCATAATAAATTTCTTCACAAAAGGGACACGTAACCATCTGAGCATAAATAATCCAAGTAAATCACATAAGGGGTAGCTACAGTTAATCATACACTAAGAAAAACAGCACAAGTTAAATCGCAATTATTAAGATAAGTATTAAAAATTAGAAAAAGAATGAAGCAACACAAAATTACTTATGAGTGCAGAAAACAGAAATATCGTAATAAATATCCAGTGCACGTAGGTAACGTTGCAAAACTATAATGGGGTTTGTAAAAAGTAAGAAGAAATGTACTCTGTGACTGGTTGCGCAATCTATCCACAAACAGGCGATTTATGAGGACTGCGTCTACTTACCCCTGTAGTCAACTAGCCCCGGTCTCCCCTACATTGTTTTATTTATATCTCTTTTATTCAAATAGAGGTGCAGTTCACCTTATTTTTCAAAATTTAAAAAAACTTGTATCTATAAAGCAATCTTAATAATAAAAAAAATTAACTGAAAGGCAGTTGTGATTTCTAATAAAACATTTTTCGTGCGAAAATTTATTGAAATTTTGCACTGTCACGCTCTTTTCGTATTAAGTATGGCTTTATATTTTATTGATCATTATGTTTTTCGTAAAAATGTTTCATAAATTTGTTTTTAATACACACTTTGCACGTGTACTGTAATTGCCAACATTATGCTGAAATCAAAAATCCATATTTCTTGTATAAAAGGCATTGTGCATGGCTACATATACAAAAAGCATGGTGAGGAGTAATTCTTTCGATAGTGCATCTTTTTTTTTTTTCGTTTCTGTGGAAAAGAAAAAAAAAAAAAACTTTCGTTTATCATATTATTAGCGCATTACCGGGTGTTTCAAAAGTACGGTGCGAAAGTAAAACAAATCTTCCGCTGTGTGAGCAATATGGAAAGTATTCAATGGAATTATCTGCAGTAGCGCCTCTATTGTCTCGATTCTGAACTTATTTTTTGTTTTAATAAGACACACATACTACAATATGTATTAAAACACACATACACACATAAATAACGCCTACATTCAACAGTTAAAGGTAAATATAAATATTTTACAGACATACATACAATAAATACAATAAACCCAACTGGAGTGAAAAATTAACCAGAGCCAGGAATCGATCCCGGAACCACAGTATACAAGACTGCTGCACTAAGCACTGATGTACTCCAGCCGATACCTGAGTCTGCAATTTTCCACTAATAAACCACGTTGGGGAAGTTACCAGCCATCTAGACGACAGCCTTGGATGACCGGACAGCGATGAATAGATTTTACTATTACGTCAATCTACGATAGATATAATAAGACACACATACTACAATATATATTAAAACACACATACACACATAAAAAACGCCTGAATTCAATAGTTAAAGGTAAATATAAATATTTTACAGACATACATACAATAAATACAATAATCCCAGGGTTTATTGTATATTGTATACACTATTATTGAGATGAACCAAGTTTCAGACCAGATGCTATAATCATTGAGTTTAGCTGGGTGAAAAAGTTCCACCAGATCGTCGGGGATAGCTCAGATGGTAGAGCACTGGTGGATTCAGCCAGGAGATCCCTGGTTCGAATCCTGGTCCGGACATTTTTCGCCCAGTTGGAAATTACATATAATAGAGAACTCCATATTTCGTCAGGCTATAAACTACACAGAAAATACATTCTATGGTCCAAATTTAGGCCTATTTGTGCGAAAGGTACAGAACAATTCTCTAAGTATAGACACAAACAAAATCAAAAAACGGTATACGTTATTGCAAGCATCAATAAATCGAGAAATAATTACTAGATGGTGAAGTTGGATCAGTTTAATTAATTTCGTATCGAAACTGTTGCTTCGTAATCTAAGTTGTTCGAGTATTAATATTCGAATGTAGCATCAGTGACTACATGAGAACCTGTGCGCGAATTTCAAAGTGTGATTTTTTAGCTCAAATTTGTAAGTCCTCACACCTGGTAAAATGTCTACCACTGATACCTCTATCTTCATTGTACTTCTTTGTAATGACTATATTCCTTAAATTTACTGTTAAGTGACACTATTAAGATACATGTTTTATGGAATATAAATATATTTTATTTATTTATTATTTTCTTATTTAGAAAGATACAATTAATTATATTTAGATACATTAAAGTAGCTAAATAATTGAGTAGTTTTTAAGCTATTTAAATTAAATTTAAACAGCAATTTTTAAGAATAGTGTTGTTTTTTTTTTCTTTATGGAGATAAAAAAATAATAAGCAAAATAAAAATGTTGTTTTATAAAATATGTGTTTTTTGGGATAAAAAATATGTAAGTAAAAACAAAATAGATTGTAGTATTGTACGTTTATTTAAAGAACATCTATCGATGCCGTTGACAACGCGATTTTTATGATAGTCGATTAAAGAAATCCATTAAAAGAGACTGGAAGTAAAATAAATACGCCAAGGTAATATATGCTATTAGAAGGAGATCTATTAAATTGCCAGATATCCTTAAATATACTGCCCATGCCGATTTTCGCGTTTCACATCTGCCTACACCGTTAAAAAAAAAAAAAAGAAAAAGAAAAAAAAAAAGACAAATACTTTTGATCCCGGAAAAGGTATTATAAACACGAACTGAAATGTTCTATAAGTTTCTTCATGTTAATTATGATTTTAAAAAGTCATTATAAGTTAGACGTTTTGAAATCAATATATCTTTTAAATTTAAAGAAGCATATAAAGGTTTGTGTTGCTGCTATCAATTTAAGAAACGTGTCCGAGTAGTTTTTTATAGGTTTTTAAACAGATTTATCAACCCACATATCCGTTTATTGTCGAAAATTATGAAATCTCAAGTGAACATTTTCATGTTCATCAAATATTTTTACAGGCATACATGATATATGAACAGCATTAGTATAAACATTAAATTCAATATTTTTTCGATAATTTTGCATTCATAAAATCAATTAAGCAACTTAAAATGTTCAACTGAGAAGTGAACATTCTAAAAACCAGTATTCCGGTTTGATAAACTGATTAATATGTTATCAAAACTTCTCTGATATATTTCAAAAATCAGTGGCAGCGACAGAAATTTTCTTTATATAAGTTATTCTTTAAGTTTCGAAAACGTATTTTTTTTCTAAAGTTTCTAAAAACAAAAAAATATTTTCAGAATTATGGATAATTCGAAAAAGGTTATTATATATTCTAGCTCGTGGTTATTAGCCCCCGATATGCTATTTTCTTCTCCCAGAAATTAAAGTATAGTCTCCAAAAAATAACGTTCTGTTGTATAAGCCACCCGTAAAACAAAGCAGATGTATCCTTGTACTGTTAAATACTCTCTTGCAATTTTTTAATCGTCTAAGCATCGCAAATTTTCTATTTTTATACCGTCGTATTGGGAAAATAAAATACTTTTTCCATGCAATTTGTTTGAAAACTGCATCTAAAAAAACAAACCTGTGGCTGTACGAGTCATGAAAGATCAGGGCCTACAGTACCCAACTCTGTTTACTTGACCCTGGGCCACGAGGTGCTATGCAGCATGTGCCCCGGCCGGGTGGTCAGCCCTGCGCGTGACCCTCGGTGTTTACTTACCAAACAAGGTTGGTACTCATTTTATCGACCCTGAAGGGATGAAAGGTTGAGTGAACCCTGCCCAGTCGGGAGACGAACTCGCGACCTGTAGCTTAGCGGACAGGCGTGCTGACCACTGCGCTACTGGGCTTCGAAATCTGCATCTGGATTTATTTTTAAGATGTACATTTTTTTTGCATTTTTAGCGCCATTTGTTTAATTTTGGCAACTCAAGTACTCAATGGCTTAGATGCTTTAAGTTCCCTCAGTCGTTGTTTTGAATTGTTTGGCGATTTTTTGCTGGCATGTTGGCGGTGTTTATGGATATGGCAACCTCGATATGTGGAACCCCATGTGATGTGTGTGTTCTGACGTGTTGTGTTCTGGCAACCCCTGAGAAGCTCATTTTAGCTTAGAATTTTGTGGATGTATTTTGATATCGTGTTGTATCGTTCTGTCATTTTATTTTTATGTTAAATTTATTGGATGTATTTCATTGACTATGGTTTCTGTAGTCGATTTAAATGCTCTTGCTGAAGCAATTAAGAAATATGAGGAAATTTTGACAAGAAAAGGAGGTTTGTTTATAGTGTGTGAATGCGTATTCATAAGCCTATTTTGGAAAATGACGGTGGTGTTATGAGAGATATTTCGTGCTGGAGCTTTCAAGAAACCATATGTCTGTTGAGGTATGTTGATAAGTTTATGTATATTTGGCTACTTTAAGAGTTTTTTATATTTTGAGATTGCTACAAAGCGAGAACTGCTGAATTTTGAGAATTCTAAACCGCGAGAACTGCTGAATGTAGTTATGTTTTCTTTGGATAATTTGTGCTAAGCGCTCATACTACGATTACTGATTGCCACTTTAGCGAGTTTCATTTTTTATGTATATTTTGCTGCTTTAAGAGTTTTTTTACATTTTTAGATTGCTAAAAAGTGAGAACTGCTGAATTCTGATAATGCTACACAGCGAGAACTGCTGAATGCAGTGATGTTTTGTTTCGGTTAATGTGCGCGAAGCGCTCATACATGATTACTGATTGCCACTTTAGCGAATTTTGTTTATTATTTACATTTCATTTTCGTTAATCCAAATATGCGTATAAACCGGTGCTTGGCGACATTTACTACTTGGCGGAAAAGGGGTTTTCACGCCAAGAAAAATTCCAAGATGACGGCCCCGGGAACTTATGACATCTGTTCTACTCCATTACTATAGAACGTAACGAAAAAATAGTCGGAAAATAGTAATTAGATCTTTTGGTTGCCATTTCCCTTAACTCCTGAAAAAAAACGCAATTAAAATGCGTGCTATTTTGAGAAAAAAAGAAAGAAAGAATGATTCCTCATAAATAATGGAGCTATTATAAACAATATTTAATTTAATTATCTATATTACAAACAAACGAAGGCACATGAATCATTAGATAGTCGATTTTATTTTGTCAAGTTTCTTGAGTGACATCTGTTTCTTTTTTTGTTGTTGTTGTTTCTTTGTTTGTTATTATGGATTTGTGTATTAATCAGCAATAGTGACGTCGTATGAATATTTTACGAGGCTGAATAAAAAGACAGACTATCGCGGTGCATTCCACGTATCTTTTTTTTACAGACCGCTAGAATCACGTGATGCTCGAATGCACCAATGTACACTGTAAAAAAAATACGACCAGTTTTCCTGTAGGAATCGGAAAAATAGTTGCTCTCATCGTACCGGAAAATTTTCCGAGCCATCTCGGAATAAAATCCGTAAAATAACGTTTTACTGACTATTTTCTTTTTTTTTACGGATTTTATTCCGAGCTGGGTCGGACATTTTTCCGGTACGATAAGGGCAACTATTTTTCCGATTGCTACAGGAAAACTGGTCGGATTTTTTTTTAGAGTGCAGGTGTAAGAGCATCACGTCACTCTAGCGGTCTGTAAAAAAATACACGTAGGATGCACCGCGGATGCTTTTTCGTTAGCCTCGTTACTTTACTGTTGATCTTGTTTAAGATTGGACTCGAAATTTTCAAATAGCAAGCCCATATTTCTACATCAGCGCATGCAAACCTCCTAATGAGCGTTGGAACGATACGTGTACCACAAAAAATGGACGCGTTATGCTCGCTCAAAAAACAGCTCTGCGAACTGCCAAATAAAACACGATCGCGGCTGACGGAGAAAATTTGCATATGACACAGCCAAGACACCAATCACTGACCGGAACACAGATCGGAAGAAAGAACAGTTTCATTTTGATTACACACTTTCCACATGGGTGCTATTAAAGGCAATAACGCATTGCATGCAGGAGACTGTGGGCATTATAGCCGAACGTAACATAGCATGAGGGATGTTTGCAATCTCACGTTTCATAGAGTCTTTCAAATATTGCAGAGTTTGTGGATTGTACATGAACACTCCAGATTTGAGATATCCCCAGAATCAGATTTCAATAGGAGTGATGTCGGGGGATCGCGGAGGTCACGGAAATGGAAAATGGCATAAGATGACGTGGTCGCCAGAATGCTGTTCCATGACCCTGCGAACAGGCTTCGTTATAGTGTGAGCTAGGTTGAGGTGCACTATCTTGCATCCAAACGACTTCATTCAGAGCATTCTACTGCAGAAATTCTGATATGACGTAATTTTGTAGCATGATTATATAGCGTGATCCTGTCACACAGCCAGTTAGAAACACCGTTGCTGTCACTTCCTCAAAGAAGTATGGGCTGACAAAAATTGTGCCAGCAATACCTTACCACACAATAGCTTTGGAGTCGTATAAAGGTACTGGTGCCACAGCGTGCAGTTTCGTGTCTGCCTAGTGCACACAATTTTTAGTGTTGACGTTGCCAGTTAAGGTGAAATGTGCCTCGTTCATACATAATATGCGAAGAGGTCAGTCGTTATCGCCATAATATCGGATAAGAAATTCATTTGCAAAATGCATTTGTTGTTGATTGTCCAACATCTGAACTTACCACCCAGGTCGAAATTCATGCTGGCATTTGTTTGCTAGACAAGCATTAAATGCTGTATCCCAGCAAAGTTAACTAGCATAAACTACCATAACACATTTGCTGGTTCCACCATAATTACCAGCAAGTCATGGTGTGTATTGGAACACTTTTACTGCTTGGCCAGCATACATATTCCAGCTTGTGTTGCTTGAATATGTTGCTGTGCTAGCAGCAATCAAGACCACCACTTGCTTGTAATTTCTGCTTTCTAGCAGTAATTCACCAGCAACAGATACTTTTTTTGTTGCCAGTCTATCATTACATTTCTACCATCAGTTGCTTTTAATTTTCTAGCATCAGATGCTTTTAATTTTTGCTATGCTGGCATTACATTTCTAGCATCACTTGCTTTTATTTTTTGCTATTCTAGCATTATTTTTCTAGCATCACTTGCTGTTATTTTTTGCTATTATCCCGGTTTAAAAAAAATGACGCTGGTGGCGCCATCTTTGGAGAATTTCTGAAGTGCCTACAGTTTTTAGAAGGGGAAACTTAGACCGGCTTTACTTTTCCTCTGAGTAGGACCGAGCTCACTATCTCCGGTTTAGAAGCCAGATGCTTTACTTACTTTGCCACTGGGGTCGTGTTTGCAAACGATTTTAAATGCGGGTAATGGGTGTAGAGCTGATTCTGCTGTGTATTGATATTTTTATAAGATAGAGGGTTATCGATTATTATAAGATTATTTATAAGATATAGAATTTATTGATGCTGTTATCCACCAAGTTTCAATTAATAAGGTTGATTTATTATTAGGGTTTTATCTATGTTTAATAGATAATTAGAATATGGCTTGATTATTATAATTCATTTGTGGAATTTTCTTTGCTTAATGAATGGTTTGAATATGGTCATAATTATTTGTTCCAGAAAAATAAAAGATTTTGAAGTGTATTTAGGATAGAATTTATCAATTTAGGATGGGGTTAAAATTTTAAAAGTTAGTTGTTATAGGAGGGGGGGGGGGGGTCAATTGTACATATTTTTAATTCGATTGTTATAAACTTACTTCTTATGAAACAGTGCTCCTTGAATTTTGAAATTTAACTGACTAAATTCTCTTTTTGAAAAGCACGGATTTTTTTTTTAATTTTCTTTTTTTGTATAATTAAAATAAATAGACACTGAGAGAATGAACAGCTAAGAATTTTATGAGGGGGGGAGTGGAGGGGAGGCGCTTTTTACCAAAAATCCTTCACGGAAATTAATTTTCAGTTTTTTTTTTTTTTTTTTTTTTTTTTTTTTTTTTTTTTACATTTACATGTTAAATTTTTATCTAAACCAGGGGGGTGGGCGCTTTTTTTCAATAAACCCTTTATAGAAATTAATTTCCAGTTTTTTTTTTTAGATTTATGTGTTTAGATTTTATCTAAAACGGGTAGACGAAGGCAGTATTGAATTTACGTTGTAGTGGTTCGAAAAAGGAAATCTACCGCCCCTGGATTTTGAAATTTAACAAAATAATATTTTTTCTCTGATTTTAATAAACATAGCAAATTTAATCTTTTCGAGAAACTTAAAAGAATTAAATACTAAGAGAAAGTGCAGCGAGGAATTTTCTTTCAATTCGGGGGGAGGTAGTGGGGCTTTTCCCCTTTAAGTTTACCACTGAAATTATTTGTTAATTTTTTTAAATTTATGTGTTAAAAAATTATCTCAAACGTGTTCAAAGGGCAGTGTTTAATTCAGGTGGCGGTGACACAGCCCTCCCCCCTCCCCACTCCCAGCTTTTGAAATTTAATAAACAAAATTTTATTTTTCTCCCATTTTTAAAGATATAGAAAATTTATAATTTATAGGTAACCTAAAATAATTTAACGGTAAGAGAAAGATCAGTTTAAAATTTTCTGTTGGGGGGGGGGGGGGTACTCTTGTATATCAGCTTTGGTAATTAATTTTTAGTTCTATTTCTTTTGATATTTAGATGTTAAAAACTAATCTCAATTGGATAATTTAAGACAGTATTAAATTCAGGAGAGGGCCAGCCCGGATTTTAGATTTTAATGAACAAATTTTTTTTTCTACATTTTTTAAAGATATACTGCATTTTTTTCGAGTAAGTTAGAATATTTAAATTCAAAGAAACAGAAGAAAAAATTTCTTTATAGGAGGCGGGGGGTCCCCTAGAAGACTCTCCTAGAAGTTAAATCCCTCACAGAATTTAATCCACCCCCATAGATGTTAATTTAAAAAATAGAAGTTATATTTTACATCCTGCAAAATTGCAATGTACAGTGAAACCCCCATAACGCAAACTCCTGAATATTCCGTTAAGGGAAGAGGGCTCAGGTGATCCATTAAGACTCCCTCGAATTTGAAATTTAACTAATTTTTTTCTCCGATTTTGAAAAACAAATTGAAATTTTATCTTTTCTCTTAGCTTAAAATAAAAAAGAAACTAAGAATTTTCTGTTGGGGGGGGGGGGGGGACGGAGCTGGAAGAGAGCTATTGTCTCGCCCCGGATTTGAAAAATTAATTTAATTTAAAATTAAAATTTCCTTTTCTTCTATTTTCAAAAAACATAGTCAAATTTATACTTTCCTGTAACAAAAAAAAAAAAAAAAAAAAAAAAAAAAAAAAGCATTTGATGCTACCAAACAATAACAAGCACACAATCCTTCATTTAAGTACCTACCTCATCATTATTGGGAAGGATTATTGTAGCAAATTAGCACATCTTACAGGCACATAGTACATCATGCTCTTTTCTATCAAAGCTGGTTGCATAGCATATTATGCTGGCAAGCATAAAAAAGCATATAATAGCATGTAAAGGTACAGTCGTCGAAAAAATAAGTAAACACCCCCTTCTAACTCCTCAACAATTATCGTAGAAGAAAGTTACTGGTACCGAACGATTGGAAATAAAGTCTACTTTTAAATAATGTACATAAAATTGGCTTAGGGGGCCATCTACATATTAAAACGAAGCATAACTTTATTTTTTTTCAATAGCAGTACCCAATTCTGACAGCATAAATGAACTCTACTCCCTTCAATTAGCCTAAAGACGAATTTTTATGCAATTCGTACCATAAGTTTCCAAGATGTTAATTATTTTAAAACAAGCGTATTTTAAGGGCTGTATCCAAATTGAAGTTTCGTACTGGATTGTTAACCGAGAGAGCCGCCTTCTTGATCAAGGCGCGTTTAAGCGTCAATGAAACCTGTTTGATTACAGTACAGCAGAATAAATTTCAAAATGTCTACTCACTTCCATCATAGACGGCCCCTTAAACCATCATTTTACCGTTTTTAAGCATAATTTGAAAACTACTTGGAAGAAAAATGTGAAAATTTTGAATTTCCATAAAGAAAGACTTAATAAATCTAAATCCATCAAAAAAATTGTAGGTTGCAATTCATAATTTTTTCGAATATAAATTTCATCATTCATAATTCATATCATAAAATTATAAAAATTGCAAATTCAGCTTATTTATGTTTGGGTATATTAGTATTATTACTACAAAAAAATTAGCACATTAGGAGCATAATTTCGGGAGATATAAATAAAAATATGAAAATGTAATTTAACATTAGAAGCACTAAATTTTGAATGTTTATAATTCAAAAACTTATCATTCAAATGACTTGAAATTTGGTGTCTAGGCATAGTTTGAACCGAAGATTTGAAATATCTCGTTAAAAATAGGTATTGCCATTGAAACAAATGAAGTTTGGATTAATTTTAATAAGTAGATGACCCCCTAAGAAATTTTTATATACATCATTTAAAAGTAGACTTTATTTCCAATTGTTCGGTACCAGTAACTTTCTTCTACAATTATTTGTTGAGGAGTTAGTAGGGGGTGTTTACTTTTTTTTTTCCACGACTGTACCTACCTACCTCTCCATGCTTTGACAGAAGCTTAAACATCAAATAGCACATAAAATGCTTGTACATAGCTTGTGATGCTATTTTTTCCTGAGCTGGCTGCATAGCATATTATGCGGGCAAGCATAAACTAGTATGTTGTGGCCATCACAAAAGTTTCTTCTATCTCATACATGTCAATACTTCAAAATTCACTATCTCAGTGCCAAATTAAATGGCAATATGTGTTCATCATGAGAATTCTAAAAATATGAAATTCCATGCATTAGTTCTCGAGGTATGACTGTCGCTGAAATCATGTAAATCCAGCAAAATGCAGCATAGCAGCGCCACCTACTGGGTTATTTGAACCAGAACCTAATTATCACCAACTTAAATCAACATCTAACTGAATGTGAAGTTTGAGGAAAATTCGTGCATTAATTCTTGAGATAGAGGTATTGCGCAAATCATGACAAATGCAGCATAGAAGAGCCACCTGTTGAACGATTTGCAACAACAAATAATCAGCAGCAATATTAATCAAGTTATACTTAAATCTGAAGTTTGATGAAAATTTGTGCATTAGTTCTTAAGATAGAGCTATTGATGAAATAGTTCAAAATGGAGCACAGCAGCGCCACCTATTGGGAGATTTATACCAACACGTAGTCAGCATCATTTCATATGAAGGACTAACTAAATCCGAAGTTTGATGAAAATGTGTGCATTAGTTCTTGAGATAGGGCTTTCTGCGAAAATAGTGTAAATAATGCAAAATTCAGCATAGCAGCGCCACCTGTTGGGCGATTTACACCAAAATGTAAACAGCATCCATTCATGTCAAGAACTAACGGAATATGAAGTTTTATAAAAAACCGTGCATTAGTTCTTGAGATAGAGCTTTTGCGGAAATCCTGCAAAATGCTACATTGAAGCGCCACCTGCTGGGCGATTTACACCAAAAACTAATCAGCACCAATCTATATCAGGGACTACCTGAATGTAAATGTTTATTAAATTCCGTGCATTAGTTCTTGAGATAGAGCGCCCAAAAAATTTGTGTCACATACAGACAGACAGACGGACAGACATACAGACGGACAGACAGACAGACAGACAGACAGACTTACAGACAGACATTTTGTAAAAACATGTTTTTTGGAATCTCTGACAGATAAAACGTGTAAATCCGTCGAAAACTGGAATTCGAAAATTTTCATGAAACCAATACTTTCTTCTTGTAAAGATAGAAGAAAGTAAAAATACAGCATAGCAGCGCCACCTGTTGAGCGATTTGCACCAAAATGTATAAAACTTCAATTCATGTCAAGGACTAACAGAATATAAAGTTTGATTAAAATCCGTGCATTAGTACTGGAGATTGAACTATTGCAGAAATCGTGAAAAATGCTGCACAGCAGCGCCACCTATTGAGCGATTTACACCAAACTGCATAAAACTTCAATTCATGTCAAGGACTAACTGAATCTGAAGTTTGATGAAAATCCGTGCATTAGTTCTGGAGATTGAGCTATTTGAGAAATCGTGGAAAATGCTGCACAACAGCGCCACCTATTGAGCGATTTACACCAAAATGCATAAAACTTCAATTCATGCCAAGGACTAACAGAATCTGAAGTGTGATTAAAATCCGTGCATTAGTTCTGGAGATTGAACTATTGCAGAAATCGTGAAAAATGCTGCACAGCAGCGCCACCTATTGAGCGATTTACACCAAAATGCACAAAACTTCAACTCATGTCAAGGAATAACTGAATCTGAAGTTTGATGTAAATCCGTCCATTAGTTCTGGAGACTGAGCTATTTGAGTAATCGTGGAAAATGCTGCACTACAGCGCCACCTATTGAGCGATTTAAACCAAAACGCATAAAACTTCAATTCATGTCAAGGAATAACAGAATCTGATGTTTGATGAAAATCCGTGCATTAGTTCTGGAGATTGAGCTATTGCAGAAATCGTGAAAAATGCTGCATAGCAGCGCCACCTGTTGAGAGATTTACACCAAAAACTAATCAGCACCAATTTATATCAGGGTCTAACTGAATATCATTTTTCATTAAATTCCGTACATTAGTTCTTGAGATAGAGCGCCCAAAATATGTGTGTCACATACAGACAGACAGACGGACAGACAGACAGACAGACGGACAGACAGACAGACAGACAGACAGACAGACTCACAGACAGACATTTTGTAAAAACATGTTTTTCGGAATCTCTGACCCCTAATACGTGTAAATCCGTCGAAAACTGGAATTCGAAAATTTTCACGAAACCAATACTTTCTTCTTGTAAAGATAGAAGAAAGTAAAAAGCATATAATAGCCCGTTAAGGTACCTACCTGTCCATGCTTTGAAAGAAGCTTAAACAGCAAATAAGCATAGCATGCTTGTAAATAGGTTGTCATGCTATTTCTCAATAAGCTGGCTGCATAGCATATTATGCTGCCATGCATAAGAAAGCATATAATAGCACATTAAGGTACCTACCTCTCCATGCTTTGGAAGAAGCTTGAACAGCAAATAAGCATAACGTGCTTGTACATAGCTTGTCATGCTATTTCTCAATAAGCTGTCTGCATAGCATATTATGCGGGCAAGCAAAAAATAGCATATAAAAGCATGTTAAGGTACCTACCTCTCCATGCTTTGGAAAAAGCTTAAAATGCAAACAAGCATAGAATGCTTGTACGTAGCTTGTTATGCTATTTCTACCTAAGCTGGCTGCATAGCATATTATGCTGGCAAGCATAAAAAAGCATATAATAGCACGTTAAGGTACCTACCTCTCCAAGCTTTGGAAGAAGCTTAAACAACAAACAAGCATAAAATGCTTGTACATAGCTTGTCATGCTATTTTTCCCTAAGCTGGCTGCATATTATATTATGCTGGCAAGCATAAAAAAGCATATAATAGCACGGTAAGCTTCCTACCACACCATGCTTTGGAAGAAGCTTAAACAGCAAACAAGCATAAAATGCTTGTATATAGCTTGTCATGCTATTACTGTGTAAGCTAGCTATATAGCATGTGATGTTGACTAGCATTATAAAGCATATACTAGCATGAAAATCTAGCACACAAAGCAATACATAGCAATAACTAGTATATTTCTGATGCTAGTACTAGCAAGAATTTTGACCTGGGTAGTACTATTATGGAAATATGCGGATTACAGAGCGCAGTAGTTTAGGACCAATTGTTTTCGGTATATGCAATACACGACTGGCAACTCTTGCAGTCTGCATGTGTCCTGAAGTAACTATATGTAATGCACTCCCATAACAGTGTCCTTAGGAACAGTTGGTGTTTCGGATCGCGGTCTATCACAGGTGTAGCCAGTTTCTTCGAATTCCTTTACCAAATCACGCAGTGCTTGTGAGATACATGGACCACGTATTTGCCAATGGTTTCGACGGTAAACACACAAGGTTTCCGCGGTTTTTGTCCCATTTTGATAATAGACGTTTAACAATTCAACACGAACTTTCGCTGGCATATTCATTTAGTCGGCATATGCGAGGTCCTGTCTGAAGAATTATCATTCGCGTCCCGCTTTTTTATCCGTTTTCTAGGCCTAATAACTGGCAAGCGGCGTTCTGTGATTGGTGTATTGCCTCTGTCATATGCAAATTTTATCCGTGCGCCGCGATTGTGTGTGTGTTTTTTTGTTTATTTTTTTGGCTGTACGCAAAGCTTTTTGTTGTGCGAGCATAACACGTCCGTTTTCTTGTGATACATGTATCGTTCCAATGCTCTTTAGGGCGATGGATTTTGCGATGGAAAAAAAAATGGGCGTTGCCATTCGAAAATTTCTAGTTTCTGTACCTATAACCGTAACAGTGAGAGCCATTTTTTTGCCGTTCATAGAATTCCGAGCTCATACCTATGAAGAGCTATATCTAAAATCGCATCTCGATTGGTTGAACGGACCGGCCATTAGAGGTCCATATATCGGCAAAGTTTCTTTATGACACCCCGTATATGTATATATATATAGGTCAACTCTAGGATAGATGGCCATAGTTTTTAAAGACTGAAATAAAAATTCTTGGAATGCACATACAAGAAATATTTATGCATATTTAAAATTCTTATACATATACTCATAATATTTTGGACAAAAAATAATTAAATATTGAGAACAAAACAGAGATAAACCAAATTGAAATTAAAATGGCAGATGGCTATCTTACCTTGAAGCCGAGGAGAGATGGTCATCCATAACAAGAGAAGAACAGTGAATATAAATAGCAAAAAAATAACTCATTTCATAATTAATCATGAAAAACTTGTAGCAATTTGTAAAGATATAGTTATGTGGTGGAAAATGAGTGAATAAAACTCGAGTAAGCAAAATTTTAAGTATAATTTCAATATTTCACTTTTCGTAAAATCTTACCACATTTTGGGCAAAGGTCTTGATAATTTGTACACGTTTCAGGGAACCACTTCAGGTACCTTATGAATTGTATCAGAGATCCTTTTTGGTTGTGATATTATATTGTTGTCACAGCCAACACAGTGATCCTAATCCAATTCTATTCACTCGGAGTCTGTATTATCTGATAATTTTAAATGTATTTAATTTTCTTCGCTGCTGGAAGTTTCGTGTTTTTTTAGATTTTTGATAAAATAAAAAATGGGCTCAAGGGGCGCAAAAAATAGGGTTTTGGGGAGAAAAAAAATCATAACTTCATCAATTCTCAAGATATAAAATCCAATTAATTTTATTATAAATATCCTTAATATTATCTACAACTTTGATATTCACAAGTTTTTGATACTACCAATTCGTACCAAAAAAAAAAAAAAAAAAAAAAAAAAAAAAAAAAAAAGGGGTGTTGAGGAAGAAAAAAATCCGTAATTCCGTCAATTCACAAGATATAAAATCTCCATGAACTTATCATATATCGTATTAATATCGTCTACAATATTTATATAAAGTTTTTGATAGGACGAATTCCTACAGCAAAAACAAATTAAAAATTCATAACGGTTGAAGAAAAAAATCATCTTATTAAGGGTGTATTCAAATCCAAACTGCTTATTTTCTGATTCATTTTTTAATTCATTTTTGCTCTCAAACGCAAATTGGTAGGTTTTCTTATTCAGAAACAATATAATGTACCGTAATGGTCGATTTTTGATTGAGGCAGAATATATTTCAAAAAATGCTGTCAAAGTGGGCATTTTGAACCTAATTTCCCGAAGGGATTATGTAGGAAATGAAAAATATTGTCCTACTGAGCAAATAATCGTTTATAAATCAATTTCTAATTAATGTGTGTATACCTTGTCAAACCTCATTTATGTTTGAACTTCTTCTTCCAGAAGTACTTCAAACTGAACTCATTGTCAATGTGCCACAGTTGTACAATGATGTTTTAAATAAATAAAAATTTTCACTTTTGTAGCTTAAACAGTGGTGAAATAGTGGATAAAACTGCCAGTGGTTGTGTATAAATAAAAAGTTTGCTATTTTAAACAGATTTTCGACACATAAAACACGAAACAATTCAACGCATAAAACACATTTCACGAAACGTTATAAAGGGTGATTAATATTTATTTCTACATAATACAAATTTAAGGCCCAAATTAAAATGGCCGTTTTCGTGAAACTTCTTGAGATTTTATTTTTTATTTGTTTTATTTGAAAGATCAATGGTTTGAGGTTCCAAATATGTTTTAATTTTATTTCTTTAATTACAAGAAGACAAATTATGGCCAATTTAATAAACAGATATTAATGTGTAAAACAACAAACGTGGGGGTAGGAAGGCCAGGAGAAGTGTAAACAATGTTGCTATGCATCCCTTTCTTAAAGTTTTTACAAACAATACTATTGATAAACCTAATATGATACTTCTGCATTAACTTTGCGTGTATCTGAAAAATATAAAAGAAGTTTTTAAATAAGATTTCAGGTAAATGAATATTTCCGTTTTCTCCATGTTCGATAAACTTCATTATAGAAACTGATTTAAATATATTTCAGTAAAATATTCTCAGAATGCTTTCCATATTCCCTTCTATGTTCTGAACTATAATCTCAGCTCTATGTGATTATTTAAATATTTTGAAGGTACTCAAATATAAAAAAAATGCTAAATTATAAGAAAAGAATGTATTGTTTGACATAGTTTGAAATATTTCTCTTAAAGTTGAAGATATTGGGAGGTTCCTAGTTCAGTGCACACGTGAGAGTTATAGTAGTGTGCATTACAAAGGATATCGAAACATAATAAAACACACATACTTCAATATATATTAAAACACACATACACACATAAATAACGCCTGCATTCAACAGTTAAAGGTAAAGTTCAACAGTATATATAAATATTATACATATATACATACATACAATAAACCCAACTGGAGTGAAAAATTAGTCAGAGCCAGGAATCGAATCTGGGACCACAGTATACAAGACTTCCGCTCTAACCACTGAGCTACTCACGCCGATGCCATGGTCTGCAATTTCTCACTAATAAACCATGTTGGGGAAGTCAATCTATATCTATTAATATAGATATCGGAATATATTTAGTTGAATTGTATGTACGCCGTCAGAAATGTAGCTAAAAGATTACAAAGAAAACGCAATTGTTTAAAATGTCATGATGATATTATTATCATTTGATGTTTTAACATCCTTCTCTTTTACAATTGAACAAAAAATACGTGTATTTATTCAGTATTATACTTTCATTTTAAAAAGCATTGCGAACGCAGTCAGAGAAATTACTCTTGAGAAAATTATACTTACTTAATTATACTTACTATACTAAAATTATACTACAATTTAAAAATGTTATTAACAAATTTCTACGTCGTACTTTCGGTATCGGCCTTGGAGGGGGCTCAAGTGGTGATCACTCAAATATTTTTGTGTTCGGGTAGTAACGGATTTCAAACGGATTTCCTCGACAAAAAGCCCACAATGTTCCCTAATTTAAATATTGCAATTTACTTACAGTAGTAAGTTTTGATACGTAAAGGAAGCTATTGAGTAAAAAGTTTATATATAGATTTTTTTTCTGCATCAAAAATGACCATAAATTATTAAATATGAAGAAAAATGTTGTGAAATTATATGCGTTGGGTCTCTTTCTCTCTTTATATTTCCCTCTCTCTCTATATATATATTTATACATAGATACATATTCATATATATAGAGAGAGATAGATAGACAGATAGATAAGCAATTACAGTCATTACTCATAATAGACAAAAAGAAGGGCTTTAAGAATAATACAGATGAAGCAATATAATAACGAAAAAATTAAACAGTTTATAAAATAATGCACTAATTTTAAGAACTTAAACTCTTTTAAATCATTAGAATAGCAGTTATTGTCTTGAATATTTATATGTTTAAATAGGTATATATACCATATTAAATTTACTTATCTTAAGCTATAATAAATAGAAATATATATTACAAATGTCTACTAAATCCCAAGACAAAAATTTATGAACTTCTTTTTTAGTGTTTGTAAATTTCTCATTAAATAGAAATGAAACGTTATTTTATTGCAATGTTTTCGAAATATTTTATTGCGATAATCACACACACACACACAAATTAGTTTCTTGCTTTTAAATTAAAAGTAATATAAAAGACTGTAAAACAATTTTAACTGTGCAATAAACTAGTAGATAAACCAGGTGTCAGCAAGCTATGGTAGGCATGACAAACACTGCACGATAACTGTTGTTATCGCGGCGCGGCACGCTGGCTGAAATTTACCATTTATATTTTTCATTTTTACAGATAAGGAAAGATATACAAGGACAATCTACTTAATTTAAAACGATCTAGATTAAAGACTAACTTTATTCGGTACTTGCCAGTTATCCCGTCGACCAATTTCGCAAAATTATATAAATCGGCAAACCACTCGCCAAATTATACAAATTGACATAATTTTTATTTTAAATAACGAAAAAACAAATAAATTAGTATAACATTAATAAAAATACAAATAAAACGTCGAAATTAAAATCATTTGATGACGTAAACACGTGTTGTCAAGTGAATGTGACATTTATGATCAACTATTATTGTCATTTAATCTTACAATTTGGCGACAGTAATTTGGTCGACGGGATAACTAACAAGTACTCTTTATTTTTAGTATTTTATTCTCTAACATCTATATTTTAAAGGACAAACATATCTGTGCGTAACGCATACGTCATTTTGCGAATTACAACACTTTGAAATTTGAAATTAAAGTTTGGTGTTGCATGGCAACACTTTGAAATTTGAAATGAAAGTTTGGTTTTGCAATTTAAATTACTGAGATTTTTTTAAACTTCTAAACATCGCACATTTTAAAATTTTTACACCGTCGTATAAGGAAAAAGTGTACTTTTTAATGCAATCTGTTTGAAAGTTGTATCTCAATTTAATTTTGAGACATTAATTTTTTTGTAGTTTTTAATACATTTTTTGTAATTGTGGCAACTGAAGTACTCCATTTCTGTTGAAAGTCATGGAGTGTTGAAGGTAGAGGTAAAATAATCACGGAGGAAGGAAAATAATATATTACTGTACTTTTTGTGTCCATTTTCTCATAAAAATTGGAAAAAAAGTTGAAATTATAACATGTACTATGTCAGCGATTTTTTAAGTTTCGTATCGCACGTTTTCAATTTTTACACCGTCAAATAGAGAAAAAAAATCTACTACTTTCAAATGCAATTTGTTTGAAAATTGTGTCTTAATTGACTGAGTTATTACGATTTTTACAATAACTCACTGCCCATGGCGAGCAGTTTTGTCTCCCTTAAATGTATGCTAGGCATTGTATCATGTTACTTTTTTTTTCGAAATTTATTTTACTCGCTCAATATTTCGCCAAATTGGAAGATTCTGATAAAAAAATCACGAATTCGATATTTTTATGTTAGTCGGGCACAGGTGATGAATCGCCAAACATTGTACACATAGCATTTTTTCATTAAATCATTAATTTAGATTAAAATATAATCATTTCACTCATTTTAAAATGGATAACATTAATATTAAACTGAAACATTTCAAATTCATGAATTTCTCTTAAAAAGAAATTCTTTAAAAATTGAAAAGATTAAATACCATAAACCATTTAATTTCAAAATCAAAGCATTGTTTTGATTTACCCCTCGAAAAATAAAAAATGCTATTGGCGAGAATTGCGCCCAGCTAACATAAAAGTTCGAAATTTTTGCGTTCATAGCAATTTTTATGCAGTTTTATTCGAAAAAAATATTTTGATTGCCAGAAAATAGGTTGCCAAATTTCTTCTCTCGCCAAGGACCTTTTCTCTATTTCGCCAAGCATTGGAAAAATACCTTTATTTATTTATTTATTTATTTATTTATTTATTGTATTTTAAATGAGATGAATAAAAGACGACACAGATGTCATATACGCACCACGTTGGCGCGAATTTTTTCTGACGCCAATGTCATATACGCACCGGGGTACTTAACTGGAGCCAAAGTGTCGTTATTTTGCTTGATATGGTAACTCGGATGTTGTTGTTTATTCATTAATAAATTGTTTACTTACTTTTATTTTATTTTTTTAATTATATAAATTGTTTTGTTCCATAGTTATTAATTAAACTTTTTTTTTATTTATTGTTATTCTTTTTTTAAAAATATTGCACAATAACCAATGAGATGCGTTTCATTCAGGTGTTGCCATTAAACAATTAACAAATAATCGCGATTTCTGTGCCACGTACGATAGCATAATATATATAGATTTTCAAGTTTGAATTAATTTTTAAATTTATCTATCACGTGTAGCTCGATTACGAAAGATTAATACGCTTGCCCTTAAAACAATGTAAAAAGTTCAGCATTTGTTTCCGTCTAATGTTCTATAACAAAATTAAAACTTCCTCTATAAAAATATAAATACAATAATGTAAATAAGAAATAAATTTAACAGACAAATGATTGAACAACGCGCTTATAGCAATGAATTGATCGGAAAAATTGCCGCAAGTTTCAAAATCTTGAGCTAATAACTCCTGGCATGCGGTGACATGTGAATGTATCGCTTTTAATAAATTTCAAAACTTTATTTGATTGCATAATTGATATTTTTCAGATAAAAATTCTTTTTGATGTTAGTTGGCAATCTAAAATATACATTACATGTAAAAAAGTAATTACAATTAAAGAAAAAAAAAAAAGAATGGTTTTCACGTATACTCTGTAACCCGAGGAGCTCGGGTCCGATCCCCTAGTATTATTAAAAAGTAAAGATGCCGTTTTATTTGTCGTCTTTAGTATTGATTTTATAATTCAAGCTATTTTATTAACGTTGAATGAACATATATTACCAATTTAATCAAGCCTGTTTGTTTTGATATTTTCAGTATAATACTCGCGAATTCTTACGAAATGGCGACAAAATAATGATATATAACGTATTATAATACTTTATAAATGTTTAAATATAATATTAGAGTTCATATATATTTAAAATAAAAAAATGCTGTTAGAAATATTTATAAAATTATTAAGTAAAAAGCTGAAAAAAATGGTCGCAGAAAAATATTTCTTTAACGTAATATTTTCCTCAAAGTCTCACACATATCATCCAAAACGCATTTTCACACGTATATTTGACTTTTGAATTATTTACTAAAATATATTGAATTCATTGAAATATATTTTTCACTTGCCAGCACCGTAATCTGAATTTTTCATGAAGTTATATGAAGCATGAATTTAATGCAGAATGAAGAATTGATTTTGTGCCTAGACCCAGGTGTTATATCATATTTCAAATAAAATCAAATTTCAGAGTGAAAGTGGAAATTGAATTAATCTCTCTGTATGTGTTACCTAAAATAAAATACATTTATTTTATTTATTTTGGTACATTTATTATCCATTACTATATTGGAAAATGTATTATAGCCATTAACCGATCTCAGAATTATACAAATCCAGTGATGGAATAGTGTAGCAGCAGATAATCAACTAACGCCGCAAAATTTTATTAGTATTCTTCATCTAACTCCAGGACAGACTTTCTGAGATTTTTGAAGCCGAAGAATACTATAAAAATTTAGTGATGACAACCGCTCGACTGCTGCGCCACTGTTCCATCACTGCAAGTTTTATATTATTTGTAGAAATGACCTTTAGAAATAATAATTGAATTTCTAATTGATGATATTTCGTTACATAAGGCGTGAAAAAAACAGATTGAAATATTTTTGAGATCTCAATTCGGACCAGGGCCAATGGCGTTGCTCGTTAATGCTCCACCATTGAGTTCCTTGGGCGATATCCAGCTTGGCAGTTGTTATTCTTAAAAGTTGGAATGGCTGCAGCTGCAGTAGAAGATGGAATATGTTCATGAAAACAAACTCTGTGGGAAGCATGAGATTTTAATTAAAATTTTATGACAGCATCGATTAATATACCGGGTGTTCTAAAAAGGACTGACTGATTTTAAAATTCAATAACTTGTAAACGGTGACAGATATTTTAAAAAATCTTCCAGGAGGGTTATGCATAAGGTGAAAAGTGTTTTTACAATGATTTTCGATTTTAGTTCGAATTACAAACAATAGATGGCACTGCGATCAATAGACTCTAAATTCAGGCTCGATATTTTGTACTTCGGGAGTACTCAATACATTTTATCCTCCCTTTTCCGCATGGAAGAAGAAAAAGGCCAAAAAATCGAGCCTGTATTTAGCCCTTATTGCTTACAGCGCCATCTGTTGTTTATAATTCGAACTGAAATCGAAAATCACTGTAAAAAAAAACTTTGACCTTATGCATAACCCTCCTGCAAGATTTTTTTTTTTTTTTTTTTAAATATCTGTCACCGTTTGCAATTTATTGAATTTTAAAGCGAGTTAGTCCTTTTTAGGGTACCCTGTATATATATAGGCTGGATATCGTCTGATCAGCTTAGTGGTAGAGCGTTGCCGCGCAATGGTTCGAATCCAGGCCTGATAATTTTTACACTTTATTGGTTTCACCCTTGTATAAAAAAACTAAGTGTCTCATAATTGTCACAGTTGTCGTGTTTGATGAAGAAATTGAATCCTATGTTTGAAGTGCAGACTTACCACCTTCTGAGAGTGGGAGTGTCAGGCTGGATATCGTCCGTGTAGGTCAGTGGGAGAACGCTGTTCCGCAATGACAATGGCCCTGTTCGAATCCTGGAACACAAAATATGTCTTTAAAGAAAGACCATTTTTCTTTTCGATGTTGCAATCAGTTTTCGAAAATATGAATTTTGATCATTCCAAGGAATTCCTCATTTCGCGCCCTACGGAGAAGATACGCTAAAAGTAACTAAAACCCCATATTTTGACATAATCGTTTCAGAGCATATTGGCAGACCGTATTTACAACGTTTATAAAGCAATCGAAACTTTCGGATGATTAGAAGAATTTTATAAATATCTGACAAATTTTCATAAAAAGGCTAAAAAGCGGGATGTTTCTTCGAAGATTTGTTCGGCTACGCCCATAAGGCGCTTCTCTGATGAGATTTGGAGACTCATTGGTTAAGTATAAAGATTGGAAACAGATGGATGGATGTTAATCCCACTTTAACTTATGTTTCAATGGGCATTGTTCTTTGAAATAAGAGTGTAATATACAATTAGTGTGAATAGACTGTGATCTAAATGCCACCAGTTTAACTGGAAGCTTTTCTCTTTGTTATTACATCTGATAATTAAAATTCTGAATTATTACTAAATAAAATGTTTAAAATAAAAATATTATGAATTGATATATTGTAGATTTTTTTTTTTCTGTTAAGTATTATCAATGTAAACTAATTTATATTTTATTTTAAAAAGCAAATATGAGATTGTTTTTTGCGTATAAATTCAATGAGAAAACAATCTTATACTCCATATATATTTTTAATTGAAAATAACTTTATACAATTAGAACAATTGTTTGATCTTAGAATATTTTTTTAGAAAAAATAATAAAATAATCAAAAACTGAATTTTGAAAAGATTCGAAAAAAAAAAGATTCATCTCTTGTTTTATTATACATTTTATAAAACATTTACAGTACAGATAACCAGTTATTAGTTGCAAAGTTATTTCTCTTACGAGTTTAATTGTTTCAGAATAATGCCTTTGAAATGCAGTAATTCCCTTGGCACAAAATCGAAATTTAAAAGAGTCTTTTGTCTAGATTTTCATTGTTCTCCGGTAAGGTAAAAGAGAACTAATCAACACTTTATTTGTTCTAAATGCTGGATAAGTACTATATTGTTCATGCAAATGTAACTTTGTTAATTTTCTATCTAGGAATCCAGAAGTGATAATTTGAAAATTTTCGATACATTCATTAGACATTTACAAATTAATAATTTCGTTATTCTTTAAAATATTCACCTAAATCTTAATTATATATTATTACTAGGGGGGCTCTGCTCCCTGCAAGCTACGCTCGCCAACCCCCGTTCAGACACCGCAGAATCTAAAATCACGCTAATTTGATCGGTTTTTAAAAGATTAGAGAAGACTGAATTATAATGAAAAAACCTATAGAGATTTCCCTGTAAACGGGTTTCCATTCAATTCCCTTTGATTGCGAAAATTTAAGGCCGAAGCAATTGCTGTTAAGACATCCAATGGTTGTTTTCGTGTTTGATTAAAGAAGATCAGTTAAACATTTGAAAAGAAGCTAAAATAAAATGAATTAAGTAAACAGAGCCTTTGCCGACCGGTATTTTTGAACAGCATATTAAAAAACGATCGATATAATAGAATTTACTACAATTACTGCCATTTACTACTTTAAACACTTCAAGGGCGGTGGTTCATTTTTGGACCACTTAATTTTAATTCTTAAATGCCACATTGGCACCAGAATATTGGAATGAAAATTTTTCTTTTATTAAGTAAGTGAACAAAAGCATTTTCGTATTTCGAAATTTGTTTGTAAATTCCGGTGCCATTCACTGATTTCAACAATTTACGAAAAGAAGTACCTTGCCCCTGAAAGGGTTAAACGCATATTAATGTATTTATTATTTTAAAGTTTCCTTTCTCTTTTAATATTCACGTGTAAATACAATTTTCAAGACCTAATTTTAAATATTTTCCTGCTTTTAATACGTACTCATTTAATAGTAATTTTAAAGTTTTTTTTTCTGTTTTTAATAGACATGTGTAAATAAATTTGTAATCGTTAGGAAATATTATTCTTTGCGCGGTTTTTAGAATTGAAAACAATTTCTATAATAATAGCCTAAGTCATGTGACTATCATCAACAGTTCCTTCGCTTTTCATAAGAAAGGTTTCCATTTTGATTAAAGAATCAAAGTTATTTTTTCGAATAAAACTACATAAAAGTTGCCATGATAGCAAAGAATTCTTGGTATTTTATGTTAGCCGGGTTCAAATCTCGACAATAGCTTTTTTTGGTACTTTTCCGTTATACGAACACCATGCCAAAATGTATGCTAATACACCAATTATTTCAACGCTGATCGTGAAAAGGATTTTTGGTACTACTTAGTTATCCCGTCGACCAAAAATCTATCGCCATACTATAAGATTAAATGCAATAATGTTTGATCGTAAATGTGACATTCACTTGACTTTAAGCGAGTTACACGTGTTTACGTCAGGAAGTGATTCTTATTTCAACGATTTATTTTTATTTTTATTAATGCTATACTAATTTATTTGTTCTTTCGTTATTTAAAATAAAAAATAAGTCAATTTGTTAATTTGGTGAGTGGTTTGGCGATTTATATAATTTGGCGAAATTGGTCGACGGGATAACTAAGTAGTACCGGATTTTTATTGTAAACAATGCGAAACATTGTGATTTGCTATTATTTGCTATACTTTATTGTATAGCAGTTATTTGTTCACTTATTTTAAGTACATATTTGTGATTTAATAAAACAGTTCGTGAAAGTCTGTAGTTTCTAAATGTTATATTTTTAAAAGGCTCACTTTACTATCGACAGTATTTTTTCTTTTATTTTTCAAATGTTTCAATTCACGTGATTTTCATTTTGCGTCAACTATTGCGCTTGGCGACAATGGCGCCCGTATAACGGAAACGTACTATTTTTTTTTAATCTCGTAAGTTAGTATTTTTTTTATTTTTTGAGTGATAAATTAAAACGGTACTACTTGGTTATCCCACTGACCAAAAATCTATCGCCAAACTATAAGATTAAATACCAATAATGGTTGATCATAAATGTCACATTCACCTGACTGTACATGTGTTTACGCCATCAAGTGATTTTTATTTCGACGCTTCATTTGTATTTGTATTTTTATACTAATTTATTTGTTCTTTCGTTATTTAAAATAAAAATTACGTCAACTTGTATAATTTGGCGAGAGGTTTGGCGATTTATATAATTTGGCGATACTGGTCATTTGCTATGAATTTGAAATTAAATGTCATGATTTCTTGCATTAGGTAATATTTAACACAGATATCATATAAGCACCGGGTTTGGCGTGAAATTTTTTACGACAATTTGGCGAAAACCTCGTTTTCGAATACCGGTTACATTATTTATTTTAAATTATTTTCTGTTGTTTTAAATTATTTTCTATTATTTTTAAAATGAAATAACAACAAATAAAAAAAAAATGATTAATAACTATAGAACAAAGCAATTTGTAACTTTTTTTTTTTAAATAAAAAGAAAATAAATTTAAATAAACATTTATTAATTAATAAGCAACAACAGCCGAGTTACCATGTCAGGCAAAATAATGCCATTTTGGCGCCAATTAGGTTCCCTGGTGCGTATATGACATCTGAGCGTAATATTTTTCTTTTCGTTTCGCTCAAAAAAAAAATAAATAAATAAATAAATAAATAAAATAAAATAAAAAAGAAAGAAGTGAAAGCCATTAATTTTAAATGTTTCAGTTTTAAAGGAATGTTTTGTATTAAATAAAATGATAACGAAATACAAAAAAAAAAAAAAGCATTTTTCTAGGGAGATTTAAGGGAGGCCTAACTGGTCGCCAAATTAATTTAAAATTATAACCTTTTCTGAAATTTGAAAAGAAAAATATCTGTTATGATTAAAATTTGAGTTGCCATCATTAGAAATAAAGTATTTAAAAGTATTTAAAATTAGAAAAAAAAATAATATTTTGAAAACTAATTCGAATTTAAAAATTCTAATACCAGTTTTGAGATCTGCGGATTAATACGGATTTTGGTGTTAATTTCATCGCAAAGTATTCCATATTTCAGGAGAAATCGCCGTGAAACATAATCAGTTGTTTAACCTCCTCACTGACAAGCCTGTGTTAATACGTTCACTAAGCTCCAGGTTTCACTGCAATACAAGCAATATTTAAAGTAATAAAAATCTATTGTTTTAATGTATTTTCAATACATTGAACAATGATTAATACTTCCAAAGATTGCATTCATATTCGTTATTAAGTTTTTTTATAAAATGTTCAAAGAATCCTTTTTTTTTTAGCATTTAAAACAAAATGCAGAGAAAACAACATTACAATTTTACCCTTTTCCAAGACAGTCGGAGGGTTAATCAGTCGTTTCATAGAATCGTTCATAAATTCGTTTCAATTCAGTCGTTTCATTTGAATTTTATAATTATAGGGTAGACTTAAATTATGCTTTGCATTTTTTTTTAAGTTTACATATATACAGTATAGCCTCATAGTAAACATGGAACTTTTTATTATCAGTTTTCCCGTAACTGCATGCTTCTTTAGAAAAATGCAAGTTAGTGCTTCACTGTTCTATCTTTTTTTCACAATGATGCAGCACTTTCTCGTACTAAAATTTACTGCCAGGATTGCTGTCGTTTATTAAAAGCAAACATGTCATCTACTGTGTTGTTACTGAATATGATCTAAAGTTGTGTTTAAATGTACCTTTACTTACCATAATCTAAAGCTTGAGATAATTCGAAAATTTTTGATTAAATTAAAATTTTGTCAGGATCTTAACACAAATTTCAGTAACACTATATGGAGAAAATATTTTCTTCTATACAACACTTCTCAAAACAGTTAGGGGAGCCCATGATTTTAACAAAATTGCGCAAATATTTACACCGATAAGTAACGTAAAGTAAAACATCGATAATTGAAAATAAACATCCATAATTAATCAACCAATTGGAAGAAGGGAATAAACGCCACTTTTTATTTTTCTACACTTTTACATTCTTTAGACGTAGCGCTTAATTGTGAGTTCGAAGAAAAGAACAAAAACCATTCGGTTCGTATAGATTCATGCGGCGATAAAAATAGTTAGTTGGAAGAAGGAAAGGAATCCTTCCTTTATTCCCTTCTTCAAACTATCAACTGTACGAGTATAGAGATAGTGTTTCTATTTGCCTGTTCTTTTTTTTTCAATAAACAAAAACGCATCGCTATTGGTGTTGGACGCAATACTAGCGATCTAACAGCCGCCATTTTTGAGCACGTTCAGCAGACCTTACCAAAGCTACCAAAGTTACCGACCAATTGTAGGACAGTATGAAATAAAAATCAAGGCGAATTGTGACGTCAGCTACAATTCAACAATGGCACCAACGAAAGCAATCCTGTTGGGTAAGGTCTGTTGAACGCGTTCATTTTTGTGTTGAGATTGCATTCGTTTACCGTTGCGTCGTGGAGATTATTAACCTTTAATTTGATTATTTCATTATTAAAGTTTGAATATAACCTGTGAAAGTAGCTGTAACGATTCACCTGATAATGAGTCAGAAGCTGAGGCTCCGAAAAAGAAGAGAAGAGGGATAGAAATTTCCATTTTTACAAAAAAGAAAAACAGAAGTCACAGAGTCTACTTAGTCAATCTTATGTGAGTACAAGTACTGGGAGGTTAGTGTCAGCTAAATCTAAGAGTAGTAGTGATTGTGTCTGTAAAAAAACTGCACTCAGCTGTTTAGTAGTGAAGAAAAACAGCAGTTGCTTGAATTCGTTTACAATAGACGGCCAATAAATGAACATGACATATGTATGATGAGTCTCATTGAATACGCGAAGGTTCATCGCCGCCGTACAAAACGCGAAAATCCGAAAAACGTGACAATACGTTTAAGGTATTTTGCTATGAAAGGAAATGAAAAAAACCAAGTATGCTTTCGAGCTTTCTCCATTTTATACGCTATAAAAAAAAAAAAAAAAAAAAAAAAAAAAAAAAAAAAAAAAAAAAAAAAAAACCAGTGGCACTCCGGGAATGCCAATAGAAGTGAAAACTTCAACAATTACGTGTGTTTTTTTTTAATCGTCAGGAAATGTTTTATGCGTTGAATTGTGTAGCGGCACTAATGAAAGCATCTGGGGACAAGGCAGTGCCCCTGCCAAGTTTTGAAAGCACAGCCGTAAGCATCTTTTTCTGGAAGCAACTCAGGGTACTTTTGACCCCCAATATCTTTGTGTTGGTGATTCCCAGAAACTTGAAACTTCGTAAATCTAAAGTAATGTGGAAATGGAACTAAATGCTGAAATTTCACGTTTCTATCTTTTTTATTTCAGAAGATATATGAACTTAAACTTTCGCCTTTTCGACACTGATTCACCGATCATCAAAACTCAGAGGTACGTCCTGTATCCCTAGAATCTTGAAATTTGGTATGAAGGTAGTGTTTGGGATACAACGAAAGGGAAAATTTAAAAAATTCGGAAAATTTGGATAAAAAGTCGAAAAATAAAAAAACCGAGAATTTGGCAGAGATGTGATATACGAACCAGGTTTGGCGCGATTTTTTAACGTCAATTTGGCGAAAGCCCGTTTTCAAATACCAGTTACAATATATATTTTTAAATTATTTTCTATTGTTTTAAAAAGTAAACAACAATAAATAAACGGTAATTTCATTAATAACTATAGAACAAAACAATTGTACAATTTCAAAAAATAAAATAAATGTAAATGAACAATTTATTAATAAATAAGCAACAGCAGCCGGATTACCTTGTAAAATAAAGTAACGACATTTTGCTGTCAATTAGGTACCCAAGTGCGTATCTGACATATGTGCCCCGTATTTTATCTTCCGTAATCGAAATTCCCGCCAATACTGTTGGTTATTGACCAGACCATCAACACGATAAAATGCCGCGTTATCGGTTTTTAGTTACAAGAAATAGGTAGGTCACGAATACGGTATAATTCATTTTAACTGACGAAAAACAAAATAATAATTTGTTTTAGCAATACGCCGGGAGAAAAAGTGAGTTTTAGCTTCCTTCTTCTTTTGCGAATTGAGCTGAAGAGGGAAAAGTTCCTGTCATTCACCGCTTGGCGCGCTAGTGTCTATGTGTCAAAATGATAGCATGTCGTTACGTTACAGTGTCTCGAAATCAGTGTTTTTTCCCCCATCTCAAAAAAAGCTCAACGCGCCTAAAGAAGTTTTCACTTCAAAAATTTAGGCAATTTTTCGCCTTACCTCACTTATATCGGTGAGAAAACTACCTGAATATAAACGAGGGCAGCATCGTAATCGAGGTAATGTCTTAACAAACAAAGCAATTACGGCTATTGATGAACCTATCCGGTCATTTTCCCTTAAACAATCTCATTACAGCAGTAAAAATATACAATATTTAGAAGCAAACCTAAACGTCAAAATAATGCATGAACTTAAAAAAAAATACCCCCAATACCAATGCGTAAAATACGACTATTACAGAAAATATGTTAATGATAATCATGGCTACAGATTCGGTCGGCCACAAGCAGACGTTTGCTTGACTTGCGAAGAACTCGATGCAAAAATAAAAAGTCCATCTCTCAATGAGAATGCGAAGAGAGTGGCGGTTGCAGAAAAAATGATACATCTTAAACTTGCTAAAAAGTTTTATAATAAACATAAAGAAATTTTGTCTTTGTGTCAGGAAAGAGAAGATGTAGGAGGCATTGTATTTGATTACATGAAAATTCTGCCCATTCCTTAGATCCCAGTTCAATAAATGTTTTAGTTAAGAAAACTATAGCTGTATGTGTTTTGTGTTCACGACTTAAAGACGAACTCAGCTGATTTCTACACTTTTCATGAGGGTGAAGTTAAACGGGGCCCGGATGAAGTATGCAGTTTATTGTGGAAAACTATACAGAACATGGATCCCTAATCCCTCTATCAAAGAACTACACGTTTTTAGCGATGCTTCCGGGTGACAAAATAGAAATTACACCCTTATAAGATTATTTCTCACTCTTGTTGCAATGAATCGTTTTGAGAAAATATATCAATATTTTCCTGTTTGTGGCCATTCGTTTTTACAGTGTGACAAAAATTTCGGGACCGCTAAAAGACCCATTAGGAGAAAGGACAGAATTTATGTTCCAAATGAATATAATAATCTTATTTTGACAGCAAATATCAAGGGTTTTTCAGTTAAACCCATTACTTCTAACGACATACTTGATTTTAAAAACTCATGGCAGCGATAAGTTTCAAGAAAAGCTGCAAGTCATTAGACAAGGCAACAACATTTAAGATTTCGCAATATAGAAGCTTTGAGTATAGTTCAAGTCATAATAGTTACTTGACATGTTCCGAATTTATCGATGGTTTCATTAAAGCCACATTTTGGTTCCAAAATCCTTCTATAAACCCGAAAATACCAGAAACTCCGGCATATGTTACTAAAACTCCCATAAATGAGAAAAAAAAATGAACGACATACAAAAAATAATCCAATATATTACTGACTAATTCAATGATTTTAACGATATTATTCTGACCTGGCCAACAACAAGATCCAAAAGCGAAGAAAAGATGAATAATAAAGTATCCTTACGTTTTTTTTTCTAATAAATAAATAGTTTTTGTCATTATACTGTTAATTATTTCAAATTATTTTGTATGTAGTATATGATAAATTGGAAGAAGGGAATAAGTCCAACATATACATATATAAATGAATATTATATGTTTCAGCCAGCTCTATTAGTAAATAAATCAGAATTTATATTTTCTTCATTATCATTGATATCACATGAGCCTATAAGGTGAAAGTAAAAAGTTATAATTTTTTTTTTAATTATCTCCATTGTTATTTTTTGGATTTATTCCCTTCATCCAATTGGTGGTTCAATTTAAAGGGCAGTAGAAAACAGATTGAAAAAACATCACATTCAAATTAAAGTTTATGACGTGAAAAAGTAGAAAAAAAAAAGATAAGTGTAGATTTCGAGATTTTGAAGAAAAGTCTGTTTCACTGTCTCTGTTGTAAAATTCAATTGCTCAGCTTGTGTTTTGAGAAAAGGTGACATTAAAATGTCCCAACAATGTGATTTAACGAAATCCATGGCTTGGCGTGTTATCCAGACAGTTGAATCTCGGGAAACGAACGAAGTGTAGCGGACGCTGTTGGAGTAGCAAGAAATGTCAATGCAAAGCAGTGGAATCGATTCCAAGACATATGAAATGGTAGACATCGACAAGGACAAGGTCGGCCATGTGCTACCAAAGAAACAGATGACCGATATATCCTATTAACAGCTAGTCGAGACGGAACGTGCCTTGCTACACTGCTGTTCTTGGCTACAGAACGTAGGGTGTCCAACCAAACAGTCCGAAATAGTCTTCATCAGAGTGATATCTATGGACGTAAGCCAATGCCGCAGGGGCAGACTGGCATAGTTTGGCCCACCCCGCTAGACTTATTCGTTGGTCCACCATTGGACAACCCCATTGTTAAAATCTTTGAATACTGACTATCCTTTGTACATTGATTAATGTTTGTTTATAATATCAATATAGTACCTGAAAATTGAATAGTTTGTTTTATACCCTCACTACTAACCAATTAGAATGTCAGATATATGGACAATCCTTTTGAACCTGAGGCAACTCCATCTATTATCTTATCATAATCGTAATTTGGTTGATTATCTCCAAAACTACTGAGTAGATTTTAATGAAATTAGTTATGTACGTAGGTTGACAAAATGCAAAATAATAATAATAATAATAATAACCACTGAACAGTTCTCGCGTAAGACTCATCAGCATCAGAAGGTATAAAACAGAGCTTACAATGTTGAACCAAAAAATAGGTTAATAGGGGTATGTTCCCTTCTTACTGTTATACAGCTCCCACAACGTGAATTTATACTGGAAATCAGGCAGCTTATGAGTCCCTGTGGCAGTTAATCTCACTCCTCCAGCAATGCTGTTTTCAGGAACTCGGTAGTTCTGGAAGGAGGAAAGCGAGTTCCAATTGTCCTCCCCAGAGCATCCTAGACATGCTCTACAGGGTTTAGGTCTGACGATCTGGCGGACCGATCCATCAAGCGAATATCCTCACTTTCCAGAAATTCTTGGACCAGATGAGCTCTATCTGAGCGCGTGATGTAGTCCATTAAAATAAAATCAGGACCAACTGCATCCCTGAAAAGGAGAACTTAGGGTACAAATATATCATCCCTACACTTACGACTAGTCACAGAGCCTTTGCGAACCACAGGGAGGGGTGTGGCTCATCCACATGACGCCTGTCCAGACCATCAAACCTTCGCTTTCATGGTGGTTTCTTTCTCGGACGTTGGGATGCATGTATTGGATCCTTGGATTTCTCCAGATGAAAGTACGTCAAGAATTATTGTTTAGTGTGGATCGAGACTCATCAGTGAATAGAACGGTCCCCTAATGATCCCTGGCCCATAGTCGGTTATCGCTGCATCATGATAAACGGGTTTTCCCGTGTGCAGGAGTGATATGGCGCAAGGGGCAGGTCCTATTGCAAACAGCCCTCTGTCATGTAGCTTTCTGCAAAAAAGTAACCCTTGAAATTCAGTTTCCTGTAGCCGTATAAAGGTCACGAGAGACCTGGGAAGATGCTGCACTCCTGTTACCCCTTGCTGTAATAGATAAATATCGAATTTCATTGACCGTCGTGGCTCTTGGAAGACCTTTCTCTCTATGGATCTAGTATCCTTAAACTGTTTCCATAAGTTAGATACGACGTTGGACGTTACATACAAGTCTAAGGAATCTGCATTTGGGACTGACTTCCCTTCTTTCTTGTCTCCACGCTATTCGCCATCTAATTCCAGCATTCAAACTTTGATGGTTACTCATTTTTACTGTTTACTTTTGAATTTCACCGTATGTATATATATAAAAAAAAAACACCACGATATTCGGTGAGGTGTACGAGCGAACAAAACCTGAAAATTACCACACTCACTTATAAAGCCTGTTCTTCTACTCGATCCGCCCATACACACATGTGCGCTTACGTATTCGACACTAAATAGTTGTATCTTTGTTTTGGATAAATATGACCATAGCATTCGACTCGCACAATAATTTTAATGCACAAGCTAGGCATTTTTACATTTCTTGTTAACTTTACAGAAATCCACATCATCTTTAATGAGTTCTTCTGAATCGCTCGTTTCTTCTTCTTTTTTTTCAGTAAGCGGCGTAGAGCTCACTACGTCGAGATTGTTGCTACAATAGCGACTGGTTATAATGAGTATAGTACCGGGAAAATTGCAGTAACTCTTTTCTGGCATAGTCTTTCATGACTTTCGTCAAGCCAGACAGAGTACTAGGAGCTTCTGCAGCAAGTTCATTTAAAAATTTAACCTCAATGAAGCGGCGAGGATCAAACCAGGCAATGTCTTGCATGAGCAAGTCATTTCCAGTAAATCGTGCAATCAACTACTGAATAGCTGTGTCTAAAATGAAATTATAAACGTTTACCTTAAATAAGTCAGATGGTAATCCGATAATACTTCTTGCCTCATCGTGAGAATATTCACCACATCGACGTTTCGCTATAGATACTCTCTTTTCCGGTAGGAAACTCTCACTTACAATGGTGTACTCTTTTTCTATTAGTTGCTTCTGAAGATGTTCCGCAGATTCAGAAGTATTTTTTATAACCATATCAAAATTATTTCTTTTGTGTAGCAGATTGGATTTTGTTAGCAGCTGTTAAATAGACCAGGCCGCTCATCTATGCATATACTTCGTTGTGGGAGTAGATATATTGAATATGTCGCTTAAAATGGTTGCTATTAATATATGCTGAAAATTGCACCAATTATCAATCGGTGATCTTGCCGAAAAAGATACATGTGACGGGAAATCGTCCATTTCGGTGATACCTTGTAGGCATTTATGCAATGTTAAAAACTTATGTTGATTTTTAAAAGATTTCGAAGACTAGCCAAACTATTAAGTGCTCCATCCTTAATCCACCACCTAGTAGCGCTTACTTTTTTGTAATCGGCGAAGAAGTTTATTTTCACCTACAGACTTATTCACTGAAGTCCGTGCTTTCATTCGCTCATATCACTTTGAGCTAAATACGGTTGTAGCTTACATTAAGACCAAGAAGTCCATTGTCAATTTGCAACATTCTGTTGAATCTGTCAGGAACTAATTAAGCATATGTGCATATCAATGAACATGCTGTATATTTTGATTGTCCTTTTCAGTTGTGCCTGCAGACCTTTATATCTCCCTTTTCATATTTGCTGCACCATCAAAAGAAGTGCCAGGAATGTAATCAACGAACTTCTTTCATGGCATTTATGATTTTCATTTTTTTTCTTTTGTTCTTTCTGCTCTATTCTAGCCTTCATAATACTTTCTGAAGATCTTCTTTCTTGACTTCTCTCCATAGCTTGTGCTACATAACCGTGCAAAATTTTATCATATTTACATAGCAGCATTACCAATTGTAAAAAAATTCCCGTATTTATTGTTTAACGTCTCTATTATTCAACTTTGCCGCTACCTCCTCTCGTTTTTCTTAAATTAATACTTGCCTCCCAAGATCCTTGATCTGTAGTGTGTAGATTATTCCTAGATATGTAAGGTAATCCTTGCCTATCTTTTTTTACTAACAAGATGAATAATTTGCACAGATCTGACAAAGATTGCTGATGGAAGAGGGAAGGTAGAAATTAAGACTTACCCGATCAAAAAAAAAAAAAAAAAGGTGGGAAAAAAGCGCACGATAAAAAGAAAAAGAAAACTTGAGTTTCATAATATTTTTTGTTGCTGTTGTTGTTTTGTTAAAAAGAAAAAAAAAATGTTTTTTTTTTTTTGCTTACTACACCCGTTTGGCCCACTACACCCTTCTACCAAGAAGAATTGAGTTTCATAATTATTATTTTTTTAGTTTTATTGAAAAGAAAGAAAAAAATATATATATTTTTTGGCCTAGTACACCCGTTTGGCCCACCCCGCGATCGCGGGGTAGCGGGGTGGGCCAGTCCGCCCCTGGCCAATGGTCTGTATTCCATTGATCTCAAGCAACTGTGCGATCCAAAGAAGGTGGGCAACTAAACATCGAGTTTGGAGGCAACGTTGTTGGTGTGAAATTCTGTTTACAGATGAGTCCCGATTCAGTCTGGATGTGACATCTGATGTGTTTTTGTCTGGAGAGAAAAAGTCACTCAAAATAATCCCACATTCGTTCGTGAAAGATCATATTACAGACAAGGTGTGTTGATGCTATGGGCTGGAATCAGCATAGGTGGACATACAAGCCTGCATATCATTTGGAATGGCCTTTTGACGGTCCGAAGTTATACAGGCGAGATACTGAGACCTCATGTCGTATTTTATGTTGCAGCAATTAGTGATTTCTTTTTTCCATGCATGAGAATGCTAGACCTCATACTTGACCTCCTCACCGTCTTGTGGAAAATATGCTTGAAGCTAAAACAAAGCAGCGTATGGAATGACCAGCATGCTCGCCTGACGTAAATCCAATCGAGCATGTTTGGTACATACTCAGACGACGCTTTCTGCGAGACCAAGGCCTCCTGTTACTGTGCTGGTCTTTGAGAGTGCAATTCTAGAGCTGTGGAGCAGTATTTCCCTAATTCTTATCGATAGCTGCATCACATCCATGGAAAACGGGTGTACAGCAGTCTTAGCTGTTCGAGCAGACCACACGTCATATTAAAAATCTTGTATCATTTCTAAATAATGCTTTTTTTTTTTCATTTACATGAAACCAATTGTTGCCCTAAACCATCTTTTCATCTTCTTTCCATCTTTTCAAAGAATAAAAGCTCCCTTACAATTTTTTGCGTCTTTTTTTCTGTATTGTGCATTGATACACGTGTACTATCCATTTTATGCCTATACATGGCTGTCTTGCATTGTTCTCTTCTCTTTTTTGCTTGCTCCCCTAATTTTTTTGAGCAGTGCATATCTTTATTTTTTACTACCACTTGCGAAATGTCATGTTTAGTCTGAAATTTATACATTTCTATTTATTTAAATGAAAAAAAAAATAAATTCTATAAATAATATTTCGAGTTATAACGATTTTTAAATACCCCTCTTTTTTAAGAAAATTTAAAATTTAAATTTTTTAAAAAGAATTATGAGACGTTTTATCATGCTATTTTGTTTACAAATGATATGGTTAACCATCACAAAAAATTTCAAAATTTTAACTCAATAAATAAAAAAAAAATTGAAAATGTGTCCCGGACCCCTTAATGCTCTAATTTGATGCTACGTGAACGACGACTCATGCAACAGCTTGTGGAGTATAAAATAAATTATCAAAATAATCCCTATTACGAAAAATGAATCAGAAAGTCCTGCTAAGGGAAATAAAAGGTTAGTAAACCTTTCGTAATTTGATCTAAAACATAGGTTTGCATCAAATCTGAACGGTATTTGTAACATCACAATATGTGGATACTATTAAAAGGCTATATAAAAAAAAATACCTTACGGCGCCAAATCACGTTTATGGGGCATTCTCACAATCTTTTGCCTTTCAGTAATAAAAATCTGGTTAAATTAAACTTGCTAAAATAATATTTTAAACTTATAGACGAATGCCTTAATGATTCAAAATAAAGAAAAAATGGTCAGTAGCATTTTTTTTATTATTATTTAACTGAAGTTTAAGTTAAACTTGCGACTTTAATTTCCCTTACCATTTTACCACTATAACTTTTTATTTTCTTCTTAATTTTAACTTATGATGAATTTCCATAGTACCCACAGGACATTCAAATAAAAAATAACAATGTAGTATTTTTTGTAAAAATTTTTGGTATAACATTGTCTTAAAGGGGTGTTAAAGAAGGCACGGAAAGGAAAAAAGGGGTGGTAAGGATGGGACGGTAAGGAAAATTACAACCTATTTTTATGCCAATCATGTTAAGATTCAGTGATAGGCACAATGTTCAGTGATTATTAAAAACTGTTATTTAAATTGGATTAAATAAATAAATAAGTAAATTACCTTGAAAAGTGCAGGAATAAACCTTGCGGACGGTAAGACTACCAATAAAGCCACCATGCTTGAAATTACATTAAAATGGTGATTTAAATTCTGGAGTAAATTTCCTGTCAAATAATTTTGGCCATTCTTTCTCTATCATACTTTTGCATGAGAAAAAAAGTTGTCACAAATTCTGTGACTGCATCTGAAGTGATTTTCTGTGTAATTTAACAAGAGGGACGGCAAGGAATCTAAAACCCAGGGACAGAGTTTAAAAAATAATATCAACCGTATAAATGTGTGCAGGTTATTTTTTGCTACATATTTATATACAACAATTTTCCCAGTTTAAGGGAAAAAATACATCGAATTATTTTTATTGAAACAATTTTATATAGACAGCTCCAAACTTAAAAATCAGCATCAGGGACACGGGACGGTATAGGAATTTCCCGATATTTGGACCCGCAACATCGTCCAAATCTTATTGATCTCGTTAATATTGTTATGCAACACTGAGATGTTCCTCAGTATATGAAATAAAAAATCCCACAAGAATATGTACTAAAATAAAAATCATTATTCAGAACTTATAAGTCAAAAGATTGCGAGAATGCCCATTATCTATATAGTCAATTGGAAGTGGACACGGTGATAAATTATTAACCGTTAGGTTTAGAAGTTCTCCTTCTTTAGGGAGTTTTTAGTAAGTTAATGCTATCGAATACATTTTTAGATATTTAGATCAGATCTTAGATATAAATATTGCAGAATGGCAATCAAAACTATTTTTTGGAAACAAAAATTATAAATATATTAGATTTCTAAATTAGATGTATCAGTTTACGTTTCCAAAAATTCTTTATCCATTAGATACAAGTGTTTGTGGTTAGCAGGCAAGTAAATACTGCTGTATGGATATTAGGATAACGTAAAATGCTTGTCCAAACTGTTCCTTATCCTTATAAATCGCAGTGTAAAAAGAAACCGAAGATATACGATAACCATTAACTCAATCAATAGAAAATTACAAATGTAAAATAAATTACACGGGTTCAGGGGGGCAGAGTCCCCCTGAAGAAATCTGCTTTATTATATAAAAATTACCAGAATAAGTAGCTCGTGAGAATTTCATAATATCATTACATAACAACGTGTTTAATTTAACTCTTCTAATGTCTAAAACCGTGGAAATATTTTTTACTTTTATAAATATTTATGTAATTAAAAAACTTTAAATTTCGTTTTTATAAAAAGATTAATATTACGCAAAATGTGCTAAAAACAATGAGTTGCAGAGATGACGTTGAGGCTCTTGATCTGCAGATTTACTAGTGTATTTTACATGTTTTTTTTCCATTACGGACGCAATTTTGGAAATAAAAAATGAAACATGTATATTTTCAGAAAAAATAAATAAATCATGGAAACAGTTCTTAATTGCCGAAAATTCAGTGAAGGCTTACTGTGGAGACACGAAAAGCTTTGGTTTCCGTCTGTTAGTTTGTTGCTGTCTGTCCCGCGATAACTGCCGCAAAATGCATCAGATTAGCTTGAAATTAACTGGGAATATTTGTGAGGTATCCGGACTTAGCTGTATAGTTTTTGGTTAAATTCGGTTCATTCGTTCGGAAAATAAGGAAAATTTAATTTTGCTTCATAATGCTTTTCTATGGTAAGTCAGGCAATTTTCAAATTTTCATTTGTTAAAACAGAATGACACATTTAATTAATTGATTTAAATGTTAATTTATGGATACTAAAATTTTTAAATAAGGATTTTAAATTATTTCTATTATTTTGAATTTTTGTCAATAAATTTGTCAGATTTTTTAATTACGTGTATATATATATATATATATATATATATATATATATTACGAAACTTTATACATGATTTCCAATAATGTAAAATATTTTGTTTCATCAATTTACAGGTGGTTATCAAAATAATGGAAACACTTGTGAATGAAAGGGACATTTAAGAATTCCCTTCGTAAGCATTAAAATATAGTCTGAGCTACCAGATTTTTTTTAATATAAAACGTACATGTATTAGGTAGTATGAGAAAGCTCTAGAAGTGTTGTCTACGTTTTGAATTTTTTTTTTTCTCAGAAGCGTAAAATGTCAGACCTCACAGATTTTCAAAGAGGCCAAATTGTAGGAGCCCGACTAGCTGGAGCAACGGTGACCGAAACATCCCAGCTTATAGGCGTTTCTAGAGGTACGGTGTCTAAAGTCATGACAGCATACACAGAGCGCGGAAAGACAAGCTCAGCAAAGCAAAATAGTAGACGGAAGGAAAAGCTGAGTGAAAGAGACCGACGGGTATTGAAGCGGATACGGCAGAACAGCAATTCCCAAGCCACTTGTCACAGATGCTAATGCCAAACGTCGTGTAGAGTGGTGCCACAACCACAAAACCTGGTCGATTGATAAGTGGAAGACTGTTATATGGTCAGACGAATCATCTTTCGCATTGTTCCCCACAACAGGACGGGTACATGTCTGGAGAACCCCTGCACAAGCGTATGATCCTGATTGCATCCGTCCAACTGACAAGCATGGAGGTGGATCGGTCATGGTATGGGCCGCCGTGTCATGGTTTTCTACTGGTCCAATCGTAACCCTGAAAGGAAGGATCACTGGGGAGAAGTATAGAGAAGTTTTAGCAGACCAGGTCCATCACATGATGCAAATTTTGTTTCCTGCAGGAGACGGAATTTTCCAGGATGATAATGCCCCTATTCATGCAGCCAGAGCTGTCCAATCATGGTTTGATGAACATGACGATGAGGTGGAACATCTACCTTGGCCCGCACAGTCCCCAGACCTCAACATAATCGAACCGTTGTGGTCTATTTTACAGCTTTCAATCCGGAATCGATATCCTCCACCGGCATATCTCACGGAACTTTCACAATATCTCCATGAAGAATGGTACAATATTCCTCTAAACACTATTCAGAATTTGTATGATTCGATTCCCAGGCGAATCCAAGCTGTATTACATGCCAAAGGCGGTCCTACGCCATATTAATAAAGAATTCCTTCAAAATCTAGGGTGTTTCCATTATTTTGATAACCACCTGTAAATGTTTGACATGATACACATTTCATTTTTTTGTCCGTTGCCTAGCGACTGCATTTTGTAGCCTATAAAAAAATTATTCAAATAATCCCGAATACGAAATATAAAGAAAAAAATCTGGCTGAGGTAAATGAAAGATTATCTAATCTTTAGTACTAACACGTAATACGTATGGTCTTAAATCTAACTTTGCGTCAAATATGAACTAAGATAATAAATTAAGGTTTCAATTTGAATGTAGGTACTATCAAAAAGTTATCACAAAGCTATTTTACAGCGCCAAATGGATGCGATTTACGCAATTAATAGCCTATAGGATATGGAATGATTATCCAGTTGATTTAAAGTTATCCAAATGTGCTTATTTTGGGTCATTTTAGTACGTTTTTGATAGCGAGTATATTAGGATGTAATTAAACTAATGTTTCAACGCGCTAAAAGTAATAAAATGTACATTTAATAGCATATAAATGCTTTTTAACACTTTTCAACATAGATGGATAGTGTTTATGACTTCGGTTTGTCTGTCTGCTTACCTGCCGTCGTCTGTCCGTGCTCTAAATTGCCGAAATATAATCTGAATTAGATGTAATTAATATATAATTTTGTTTGCATATTAAGACTGGTACTGAAAATAAAGTGTGTAGCATACATATCTCAAAAACGTAATGAATCTTAAATGCATTATTAAGGTGCACTAGAACATGGTTACCATAAAATATCTTATGTGTATCATTTACGGCACGCGTACAGGGAACTCAAAAATATTCATTATATTACGGTGTATGAAGAAAATTATTTTGAGGCGTATTTTAATGATGGTACTTTATTTCAAACATAATAAAATTAATTTGGATTTCTGAAATGCAAAAAACAGCCGTTTTGAAGTATAAGGGTGCAAAGCATATACCATTTTTTACAGGGTCAAACAAAAGCAGTCGACTTTATAATGCAGGTCTACGGGGAAAAACTTTTAGCAGTGTATTTTAATTGTGTTGCACCATTTCAAACATTATGAAATTGATATACATTACTGAGATTTATTACAAGAAGCTTGTAATTGATAATGATTTGCATCGCATTTATCATTCATGTACATTGTGACATAAAAGAATTTGGATACAATACTGTATCCGAAATATTGTCTATTACGGATGATCGCTGAAGAAAGTTATCGATTATGGTATATGTTTCAGGGTTAATTAGTTTTTACTTACAATTTGGTATAAATAAATTATATAGACCATATACAGGACTGCACAAAAGAATTCGTAAGCATTACTGAGAATGACTTCAGAGTATATATATTTTTTTTATTATTTAAGTTATGCATTTTCAAGCCCAGCTACATTTAGTACTTAATAACAGATGTAAAAATTTAAGTAGAATCATTAAGTTAATATGTAGCGCGTATAGAAATATTCACGTAATATACAGGGCTGTAGAAAAGAACCCATGTACGTTTCTGTCTATAAGTAGAAAATACTAAAGTTGAATTTTAATCTCCGATATACTTTTTCTAACTAAACTAAATTTTAGCATACTATGTAGAATATATGCAAACATATAAATCATATACAGTACTCTTATCTGCTCATATACTTTCTTGAGTTATAGTTTTAACAGCAATTGTGATAAACAGGGCATAGGAGTGATACCTGTTAAAAACTATACACACAAACCTAATAGCAATCTGAAATAATATGAAGAATAGTGAATACTTGCGATGGAGATATCACAGAAATAATGAAATATGCAACATGGAAGTGCAACCTGCCTGGAAATTTGCACCAACTCCTAATCAACACCAATATATATCAGTATGTGACAGAATCACAAATTCGATTAAATTCTGTGCATTATTTCTAAATGCACAAAAGTATATTACGGTGAAGTTTTCTTTGACTATTCAAGAAGTGTTGATAAATGTTTCATAATCTATACTTAACGCATGATTTTTTGTCTTGTTAATAAACTGATTTGAGAATATCGAAAGATATGCCTTTCAAAATTAAAAAGAATGAGCTAAAATAAGTCAGGTTCACAGATGTCCCTTCTTATTAGAGTGTCTGATTTCATGAAATATGTGATCTAATGATGTTTGTTTTTTACGTTCATTTTTTTAGTGCTGCAATAATTTTTTTTATCCATATTGATCTTGATAAAGTCGGCGATTTTGCGTATATAATTTGTACATTAGTTTATTAACTCTTTAATCGTTCTGCCCATTACTTTCACGGTCAAAACGCCTGAGAATGTATCGGACGTGACAATTAAGGCTAATATCAGACGAACGTCTATTTGCAAGTTTTTTGTTTGAACATGAAAAAGAAACCCCTGTTAGCAAATGTATTTCTTTTTCATGTTGAAACAAAAAGCAGAATCTATTTAAATGAGATCTTACATCTATGACCATGAAAAAGTTTTCCTGTGTCATTTTTTTTAAAATATTAGATTTTTAAATTGGATATAATAGATTCAATTTAATTAAATATTTCTATATGGATATTAAGATAACATAAAACCCTTGTTCAACCTCTTGCTTATCGTAAAATAATCACAGTGTAAAACAAAATCCGAGCTATACTATAACCATTCACACAATCATTAGGAAATTACTTATTTAAATTTAATGAGAAAATGAGGGTAAACGTACTTCTTCATCTAAAAAAATACCAGACTAAGCCGTTCGTCAGTATTTCAGAATATCATTATCACACTGTGTATAATTTATCGCTTCTAATATCCGAAACCTACCAAGAATTTTATATTCTTATAAATATTTATGCAATTTAAATAATAGTAATAAAATGCGGAATGAAAGATGTTGAATTTTATCAAAAGCGAGATTAAAACACAATGACTTGCGGAGCTGACGTTGAGGCTACTGATCTACAAATTTACTATTTATAGATAGAATCATGATTCATTAAATAAAAAAAATATATTTTCATAATTCCGCCAAAATATCTCAAAAACTGTTTTTTTTTAATTTAATTAATGAAATAAATATTTTTTGGACTTGATAGAAATAAAACATGATCTGTAAATTCTGACAATATTATTTTTTTATCTAATGATTTAACAAAAAACATTTTTTTTTTTTTTTTTTGTTAAATATATTTTTCCAATATACGGATTTATTTTTGTAAAAGATAATGCAACCAGCGAATTTCTCGCAATAAATAAAAATCATCGAGTCATTAAAAATAAATAAAACCATAAATGATTAAGTACGTGAAATATTATCGTTGCATCAAAATTTCTCTTTTCTTTAATTACTCAAATAAGGAAAGGAACCTATATATCTCCATTTTACTAAGTTCGAAATATTTTAAATATTGAAAATAACTGCAGAATTTATACTTCAAACTGTAAAACAACGTTGAACTTTCCTATATTAACAGTGTATGTTATTTAAGAGCATAATTTACATTTTAATAGACTACTTTATTAAGATAGGCTGGAAATGGTGAATATTTTGGTACTCATTCCTTTTAAAAATTTAATAGTTTCACGATTTCTTTTATGAAATTTTTAAAATACCTTTTTTAGGAAAATTATAGCATATTTTTAATGAATTAAAATTTGCGAAAATTCAATTATTTACATTCCATTATAAAAGTATTTTTCAGTGTTAAGAATTCAAATACACAATTTATTCTTATTATATGAAATCATTTACGCAGATGATACTTACGCATTTTAAAAGAATTATATTATGATTTTTTTTTGTAAAGTGGCAACAAAAGAATTGTAAGCAAATAAAATTGTTAAATTCGTCATAATCGAATTCGAAGGTTGAATAATAACAATAATATAATAAGTTGATAATTCTTAGTATCAACAAGAGCAGATTTCAAATGCTTTTCCATAAAATAGGATTTTGAAGAAGTAACTTTCTTTAAGCTCTCTTTGAATATATTATTATATAACTTCTCATTTTCTAGAGATTTATACATTTTAGAGGGTTATGAATACGACATGGCTGTTTTTAGGGTATGTCTGTTCTTGAGTCTGTCTGCGTGTGTGTCTGTAAGTGACATAAATTCTTATTGTGCTCTATTTCAAGAAAGAATGCACAGAATTTAATCGAACTTGTGATTCTGTCACATACTGATATATATTGGTGTTGATTACAAGTTGGTGCAAATTTCCAGGCAGGTTGCACTTCTATGTTGCATATTTCATTATTTCTGTGATATCTCCATCGCAAGTATTCACTATTCTTCATATTATTTCAGATTCCTATTAGGTTTGTGTGTATAGAGTTCAACAGGTATCACTCCTATGCCCTGTTTTTCACAATTGCTGTTAAAACTGTAACTCAAGAAAGTATATGAGCAGATAAGAGTACTGTATAGAGTTTATATAGTATATTGAATCTAGTGACTGTTATAGTAATATAATGTAATACTGTTTATGGTGCATTATAATTTTAATGTGTATATTAAAGCTTAACTTTAAACTTTGAAAATGCAGTTCTTTTAATGCATGTAAACTTTAGCATATTTAACTTAATTAAGCATAAACTTGTTAAGCGTTAAATGAACAGTTTCACATTCATTTTTAAATACTTTTTTTTTCAAAAGTGCAAAATTTTCTTAATATATCTCTAAGTAAAAAAAAAAAAAAAAGATAAATAAATAAATGTTAAATAGGCCGGTTGAATTCCTTGATATAAATTTGTTATAGCTTCCAACCTATATACATATATACTGCTTTTAATATCCTGCATATTAAAAACACTTAAGGTTTTCTTCTAACCAAAAATAGTAATTTTAACGTATCTAAAAACTTATTTTACCTTAACGCATTGTTGATAATATAATTTTATGAGATTTCTTGAGTTAAAAAGAGACATCATGCATTTTTTAATATTTTATGAATCCATGAATTATAGAAAATAATCTTGCATTCGTGAAACACATACTAATCTACACACATATATTTGCGTGTACAGAAGTACAAATGACTGCAGCTGCGACATTCATGAATAATTAAATTTTTTTATATAGAAATGAAATGTATATCTGTCAGGAATTGTCGCAAGAAAATTTTTTATTTCTGTTATAATAGTCTGAATTAATTCTTTCTACTATACGTTTTAATTTGCTAAAAAAACATGTATTTTAACAAGAGACTTTTTTAATAATTAAATAAAATAGATAAAATAATGGATAGTAAGAGCATATTTAGTAACATTTCTAATAATTTATTTAAAAGTGGAAATATTTAAATTTTCCAAATGAAATGTTTCTTTCAATATAAAATGGTTACGAATTCTATGCCAATTTAGCTCATATCAGATTCTTTAATTTGTTAATTCGCAATGCTTTTATTTTCTTAAATTTGGTACAAAAACATTTTAATATTAAATTTTACGTATAAAGATAAAAAGTAACTACTTATTTTTATAATTAGTTCCTTCTAAAAATAAAGCAAGAAAAAAAAATCATGCGCACGGCATAAATTATGAAACATTTTCCAACACTCCTTGAAAGCTGTAACAAAACTTCGTTATTTAGGGAAATAAAGTATATATGATAACTAAGTAAATAGTTTTAAAAAAAGCTAATTTCAACAGTCTCCGTCAATAAGAAAATATGTATTCCAAAATGTATTTCAATATCTATTCCAAATATGTATTTCTTTTGAACTGACCTCTATTTCATCTGTATTGCGAAAAATTAGTTTAGCAAGAAAATGCATAACAGGTTGAAATTTCTCTTTCAACAATTTGTACTAATATATAGAAAAATACTTGAATACTTTTGTACAGCCCTGTAGTTTACCTATTGCCTTTATTACACACCACTGTTTAGCTAAAAGTCTGTTCAAACTAAAACACTCTTAAAACTACTGAAATTACATTTCCAGAAATTATGATCCATCGATGGCACGTATCCAATTCTTTGCATGACCATGTATATCATTTTATTTATATTCTACAAACATTTCTTAATAAACTAAATGAAGTTCAGCGTAAAAATGCATAACTCATTTAAAAACCACCTTTAAGCAATTTAGTAACACTTCAGTAACCCTTACGAATTCTTTTGTGTAGTCATGTATATGAATTGCAGCATTTTACCCACCATATAGTATGCATAAATATAGGAAACATAAAAGCGCATATCATAATTAAAAATACAGTTCGACCAATCACCGCCCAATGTACTGTACATATGAAAGAATATAGTATCTGAAATATTTTGCGTGTCATTGTAAATTCTATGCATTTCGTGCTATACATGAAATGACTTATAGGCAACCTCAGCGACGTATATCAATTTCATTTTATATGAAATAGTTTAACACAATTAAAATACGCCGCAAACAACTCCCCGTATATCATTATGCAACGCAATTGTTTGTGTGGCCATTTAAATGAATAATAAGAGTTATTTGCGCCGCATATTCTACAGAATGCATTTTGTAGTGCACTCAATAAATGCATATCGATTTTGATATGATTGGATGCGTGTAACATCATTACAATTTATTTGAAATTAAAAATTATTTGATTTTTTCCCATTGGCCGTAATAAAACGAAATACATTTGACTGTCCCTTAATTAATGCCCCTTAATTTGAAATGGGGATCGTGCTATGGTAAACATAATAACATCCAGAAATTCCAGGTCAATCCAAGTATATTTACGAGAGTTAGAGCGCGGACAGATTGCCAGATGGATAGACAAACCGAAGTCATAAACACTTTCAACTTTGTTGGAAAGAACACATTAACACAATTTCAGGCTTTAATTCAAATGAATATTAGCCATTTGAAGCTGAATTGCCAGAATCTCCAATGTCACATTGCAAAATCATGGCCCAGTTGCGCCACGTAACCTTATTTGTACTTAGAGATATAAAGTTCGATTCCCGATTTATTTCATATTTTTCTATATTTATACTTTAAAAAGGAATTTTAATATTTTATTTAAAAATGTAAAAAAGAATATTTTCATTTTATTGTATATATAAGTTATAAATTTCAAGTAATTTATTTCGGATTTATTTAATAAAATGTGCTTGTGAATTAAAAGTAAAACAAGTATCTTAAGTCCAAAGCTAGCAAGAAGAAGTACAAATTTCCTTTGAAAATAATATGGTAGCAAAAATGCTACCATGAGCTCATTATCACTAATGTCCGTAGTAGTAGATCTGCTACCTTGATTTTAATTACTGAATTTATTATTAAAGAAAAAAATTATATTGAACTTTTCTGAGCATATAATAGAAGTAAATCTTTTTATACCTCTATATCACATGTATTTGGTTTTATTTTAATAAAATATTTGAAAATATGAGCAATAACTTACCATTGCCAATGCAATTTTGTGTTGTTTGTTAGACACGTTGCTTCAAAATAATTTTTTTCTTATCTAGTGCTCCATCTGCATTTAAAATTCATAACTATTATTACATGAAAGTCCAATTATTACTATTGTAATGACTTAAAATATACATTATTTATGAAATTTCCTTCTAAAAATTAAAACTGAACGTATGGTAGCAGATATGCTACCATGGAAATTATAGGGTTAATGAAATAAGTATTAAATATTATCTTGCCGTTAAAGAATAGAATATATTTCCTGAATTTGAAATTACAGATGATTTAATATATATTATTAATGAGTGCTTATTAACTATTACTGATTGTTTTACAAGCACTATTTTTCAAATTGAGCTCAATAAATGTAATAAAAAACTCCGCGTATAATGTGTGATGTGTCTGTTGGCAAACAATTAACGTTGAATAGAAATCTATGGAGATTATATAATTTAGCAAACAATGACTGTACATATTAAAAAGTTCATAAATAGATCAGATTTTACATAAGAACAGTCTATAGTTCAACGAGAATCAAACTTACAAAAAGCAAAAACAAAGATAAAAATTGGAAAAAATAGTACATACAAAGCTTCTAAAACAAAACAACGTTTCCCAAAACATATACAGTAGAAACTCGAAGCCAACAATCTGGGAAAAAAGAACTAAAATAATTTAAGAATAAATGGCTGCAGAAACAGAAGTTACGAAAAAACTAAACCTCAAACTTCTCTAGATCCATATAAAAATTGAGGCATATATGGAAGTTGGAATGCAAAAATGAGTAAACTAACTGAAAGTCAAGATATTTGCTAAACCTTGTTATATCAGCCATTCATTATTTATTTCTGGATTTTTCAATGGCCAAAGTTAAAAGTGAGTAAAGTATGATTCTTGAAGTATTCACTATAGTATATTCAAGATTATTTGCTCAAACATTTTTTTTTTGTTATTATTTCAGTTATTACTACAAAAAGTTCTTAGACTATAAAATAGTTGAATAAAATGCTATTCAACATAAAAATAATCATCAGTCTTCGCATGTAATTAAGAGCACTGTAATTAAGAGCATCATTAATTCCAATATTTATAGCAATTAAATTAATATTTTCAGATGATCTGGCATGTATAAAACGTACTGTCACATTTAGGATTTCGACGCCTCATTTAGATTTTTACTACCGTAAAACAGACAAAAATGATATAAAAGCTACAATCGTATATCATTGGGTTATATTACAAAAAAATGACTTCATTTGTACAAAACTAATTACTTTTGAATTGAAGTTATAGAATTCAATAATTTTCTGTTTTGTAATATAGATAATATATGAAGATCCCCAGAAGCCAATGGGTATAAGTGACAAAATTGAAAAAAATTGAGTTAAGTGCACAGGCTATTTGGAAATAAGCCTATTTGTTTGTAGGTAAAGAGAAGTAAGGGATTATTTAATTATGCGCTGCTTTCTAGAGGTCAACTACACAGCCTCTTTTTGGAAATCATGAAACGCGTGGAGCCCAAGGGTTATAAGTGCACTTGTGTCCGTTGAAATTCACATAGCGGAATCGAGACCAACGACATACAAGGTCGGATCATGGCTTTTTTAAAACGCCACACGAATTTAATCATCTTTAAACGGCGATTGGCACAAAACGACGAAGATGTTTCTAACAAACGGTTGCAGAACATATTAAACGAAAAGGAAGAAATAGTTTCTGCCGCACATTCTTGCGATGAAAGAGGAAGAAATGAACCATCGAATAAAGTTCCACAAGACCGTATTTATGCCATCATAGAACACATAAACAAGTTTCGACGATACAAAAGACATTGCACTAGATAAAGGACCCCAACCGCAAATACCCGAATCCAGAACTCAATTTAAAGGAGATGTACAAACTCTATGTAACTAAGAAAAGCGCGTACAGCCGGTCAAGGAAAGTTTCTATTCACACATTTTTAACACCCATTTTAATCTAAGTTTTCACCGACCGGGGGCTGATACATGTGTTATGTGTGACAAGCTACAATTGAAAATAGATCATCTAAATGCAGATGAGGAACAATACGCAGAAATTCAAAGAAAATACATCTCCGAAAATCAGAAGCTGCTAGATTAGACAAAGACACTTTCCAAAATTTAAAGGATTATTCAAAAGTCGCGATATGCTTTGACTTGCAAAAGATCTTGGCAACTCTACATGTAACTAATTCTAAGGCTTATTACTTACGTCAACTTTGGACGTACAACTTGAAAATTCATAACCTTAAAAGCGGAACTGCTCATACCTACATATAGAATGAAGGCCAGGCTTTTCGGTGTTGTCAAGAGATCGCATTCTGTCTTTTGAAATTTATAAAGACTCTTACCTCTCAAGACAGCATATTACACCTTTTAGTGACAATTGTGAAGACAGAATAAAAGCCATTTGATTGTGAAGTTCTGTCTGTACCTCATAAACAATACATACATAGAAACAGTTGGTCATCCGTTTCTGATTTCAGCACACTCCTACAATGAATGTGACCAAGACTTTGCACTTATAGAAATCAGAAAGAAGAGGAATAAAAGGAATATATATGTTCCAGAGCACTGGGCTGAACTTGTGAATGATTCCAGCCAAAACGTCACTGTAGAAGTGATAAAAGATGACGATTTTATTAATCGAGTCATTTGCACCATTCTTTATAAAGTCAGTGAAAAATATCTCGAAATATACAGTGGCTGCATTTCGAGAAAAAAAAAAACACCCTTCACATTTTTCTACAAAGAAACTGCTGGTGGTGAATTGGAACCTTCCACGAGCTAAAGGTGAAGACCAGCCGTGCCGCAAGATGCCCTACAGTTCTGGTTAAGCTTCCCATACACAAGAAAAGCCGAAAATCATGTACCTTAATTTTAAAAATCTCATTAAACTATTGCAGTTTGTACCTCGAGTGTACCACTTTTTCTACCAAGTTCTTCCTCAGCAATTTGTACCAGTACAAACTGAAACCCCTCACGCACGCTTTTGAAGATCAGGCTGATGAGCCTAATCGTGCTTATGAAACTGGTGAGAATATGATAATGTAGATGTGTTCTTTCCATGTTATCACTAGAAGAATACTGTTCCTTATTTTTTAACTGTTTTGCGTCATTTTTACTTTCTTCTATCTTAAATAGTTAAATGTATCGTAATCGAAATTTTTTTCGACTTCCGCTTTTCGACCGATTTACACGTTCTAAGGGTCAGGGATAAAAAAAACAAGTTTATAGAAAATGTCCGTCTGTCCGTGTGTCTGTCGCCATTGTACCATCAAAAAGAGTATGAAGTTTGCATAGAATTGAATCAAATTTTTATTTTAAGTTTTTGGCTATGGCAATCAGGTCCTACCTGAATTTGAAAAAATTGTGCCGGTAGAAGGCGTTGTAATATCGATTTTTATGCCATTTTGAATATTGTACCATCAAAAAGTTTATGAAGTTATGCATAGAATTGAACTATTTTTTTTTTTTTTTTTTAGTTTTTGGCTATAGCAAGCAGTTCCTCCCTTAATTTAAAAAAAAAATCGCCGGTATGGGGCGCAATATTGTACCATCGAAACGTGTATGAAGTTATGCATAGAATCGAACCAAATTTTATGTGTTTGTTTTTGGTCATGGCATGAAGGTCCTACCTGAATTTGTCAAAATTCCGCCGGAAGTGGGCGCTATAATTGCGATGTTTGTACCACTTTCATTATTGTACCATCGAAAAGTGTATGAAGTTATGCATAGAATTGAACCAAACTTTTGGTTAAAAATAATAAATATATTACAAATCATCAGACATACAAGTAAAATTACATAAATACATTTAATACAATTAAAAAGCAAACGTTTCAAGCTAAATTTTAGCCCCTCATCAGTGCAACAAAACATTCAAATGACAGAAAACTATATATCATGTTTACAGTTAAAAATTATTAGCAGTTAAAATTAAATAAAGTATAAAATTATTTTAAAACAATGCTGAGTATTCAGGAGGAAATGCACATGATTCATTTATCGGCGACGTTTGCTTACGAGTGAACACACCTTCCAGAAAAACTCTACTTTTAATATTATTGCAACCGGATCTGATAACATAATAACATTTTTGCTGATTTGTTGCACTGATGAGGGGCTAAAATTTAGCTTGAAACGTTTGCTTTTTAATTGTATTAAATGTATTTATGTAATTTTACTTGTATGTCTGATGATTTGTAATATATTTATTATTTTTAACTCGTATATCAGACGTTAAACAATGATTATATATTTCAAACTTTTGGTGTATGTTTCTGGCTATGACAAGCAAGTCCTCCCTGAATTTGAAAAAAATCTGCCGGAAGGGGGCGCTGTAATAGCGATGTTTGAGCCAGTTTCTTTATTGTACCATTGAAAAGTGTATAAAATTATGCATAGGGTCAGGTGGGGTAATTATGACCGTCGTCATATTGGAGAAAACTGTGTATGGTAAAATTTTATTTCAAGCTTAGATATTTACCTCATAATCATTTTAAATATTCTATATTACTTGTCTGAAGCCTTTTTGAATAGCAATTTGAAATTAAGTATATATATATTTTTTAAACGGATTTGTCACTTTGGAGTTCAAAATGGTCACAATTACCCAAACAAATGTGTATTGGCAAGTACAATGATAAGATATAGTGGTCATAATTTCCCCACTAGTGGTCTTAATTACCCCAAAATTATGTGATTGTGAGTTTTTCGTGGGTGGTAATTATAACCATCTTTTTATCTTAAAAAAAATAGCTATGAGAATTAAAACTTTTAAAAGATGTTCTCAAAGGATCAAAGTTACTTCCTATGAACTAAAAACACCACTTTTCCAAATAGAAATAAGCAAAAAAAAAAAAAAAAAAAAATTAACAATGTTGAAAATGTAAAAAGTTGTCATAATTAGCCCTCCTGACAATACAATTGAACCAAAGCTTTTGTGCATGTTTTTGGCTTTGGCCAACAGGTCCTCCTTGAATTTCGAAATATTGCGCGGTAAAGAGGTTCTATGATAGCGATTTTTGTACATAGTCCAAGAGCTGTTAAACATTTTAGGGAAGGTATTTGAGGCACCCTGAAAATTTGTGCAACACTTCTTTTGTAATGCCTGAATACAAAATCGAATGTCTGGCTGAAGGATCGTGGCCCAAAACCTGTGCCAGACAAAAAATGGCACTTGACACTTGTCTGGCACAGTTTTTCTGCTAACGAAAGTGTCTGTCATTTTCAAAATATTTTTTTCTAAGCATAAATATTATTGTGCCTCAATCTCAGCGTGCCTCAAATACCTTTTTTGGGTAGTCAAAAAATGGCACTTGACACGTGTCTGGCACAGTTTTGGGGCCGACTAAAGTGTCTGTCATTTTCAAAATATTTTCTTCTAAGTATAAATATTATTCTGTTTCAATCTCAGCGTGCCTCAAATACTTTTTTGGGGTAGTGTCAAAAAATGGCACTTGACACGTGTCTGACACAGGTTTTGGGCCACGATCCTTCAGCCAGACATTCGATTTTGTATTCAGGCATTACAAAAGAAGTGTTGCACAAATTTTCATGGTGCCTCAAGTACCTACTCAAAAATGTTCAACAGCTCTCCTACTAATACTTTTCTTGATTTTTCGTAGCTCTATTGTACATCGGCTGTTCGTGCAGTGGCGGAAGCTCGTTCCTGCTAAGCCAGCTATTCGCAAACAGCTTTTAACAACATAATCAGGAAAATACTAATAATTTTAACAAACATCATGATATATATTAACTTGTTTTTAGTCCGTTTAATTGACTAAAGAAGAAATTTAAGATGAAAATCAAAGTTGGTATAGTATTGAACAAATAATATTGAAGTATTAACATGTGTAACTAGGTTTTGAAATATTAAGATGTATAAGATAGAAGAAAGTTTTGGTTCCAACTAGTTTATTTTTAGAATTTACTTTCCTATACGTTAAATAACTGCATTTTAACGGTTTACAGTTTATAAAATTACAACGTTTCAAAACTTATAATAAAACTTTAAAATTTACATTAGAGCAAAATTTTATCCTTTAATTCATTTGTATTAGCATTGTCCTTAAATTTTTCATCAGTTCTTTTTTTTTCACAATTTTTCATTTTTAAAACTTATATGAAAACACAATTTTGTCCTTTCATTCATTTGTATCAACATTGTTCTTAAAACTTTTGTACCTTTATTTTTTTATTTCATATTTTTTTCATTTCTTGCATACCACTTGGAAACCAAAGGGTACAAATGCCGAAAGTTTATAAATATTGCTTAGTTATAAATTAAAAAGAAATGAACTTTTTTTAAAACTGTTATTGAAATAAGAGTTTATAGACCATTAAGAAATCAACAACAGTTTCATATTTCAATTCAGTTAATTACTATTAATGTTCAATTTTGAACTCAATTTACTCGAAATCTAAATTTTGTCACTTGTATCACTAGGCTTCTAGGGTCCTTATATGTAATTTATATTTCCAATAAATACATACCTCATTTATTCAATAAAATGAAAAATATACCCTAAATGCGACAAAACTATGTGGTATTGCGTCGCATTAAGGAAGAAAGAACTTATTTTTAATTCATTATTATCTGTCGGATCTAAAAAAAAAAGTTATAAAAATATATGATTCTAATTAAACAAAAATAAATAAATAAAATACTTTGTGCTCCTAATAGCCTTAAAAAGTGCAAAATTGATTAAAGAATGAGAGCTTCAGAGTGGACGTCTGTATAAATCTTAAGCATTGAATTTCTACATGCTAGATTAAATAAAAAGGTTTTTTTAGAACGATGGATTTTAAACAAGGGGTTATTTAAAAACGTGGTTGAAATTAATTAACTTAAAAAAAGAGCAAAAAAAAATAAATAAATAAACATCAATGTCCAAGAGGCCGGCAGTTGAAACCTATAAAACGTATGATTAAATAACATTCGTAAATGTTATGTTACGTTTCACAATTGCAATCTACAAATAGAGTTTTAAACACATATCACGTTTTTATAGTTTTTTTTCTGAAAATTTGTTAAATTACGAAATGTCTAACAAAATATCTAATATATATATGCCTTAATGTACAAAATTAAACATAAAACACTACATTTTTTTATCAAATAAGGACGTTAAAAAAATTTATAAATATAAAATTAAATTAAATTAAAATCTAATGCCAATGAAAATTACAATTAATGGGTTTAAATATACAAACAAACAATTACGCAGAGTTAACTGAATCACTGTTTATACGATGCTAAGTAATGTAGAAGTAAGGCGAAGCAATATCTTCTATCGTACGATGTTTACCCATATGGGCCAACACACAAGCGACTCCAACTCCCGGATAGATCATACAAAGCTTGGAATAAATTAAAGTTCATAAGATTCTTGAAGTAAAAAAAAAAAAATAAACTATTTTCAGTTATTTTTCGAAATTTCTCAACACACGAAAAATTTATAATTTTGGGGTTTGCAATTTATTACCAATTTTAATCTTAATTTTAGAAGGATGTTAGTTAAATGTCTTAAATACGATATAAAATATGAACGGGATCACCAAAAAAAATCGAAATGATATATATGCAATTTTAGGAAAGGGGGAAAAGGTTACTTTGAAATTTCTGAGACTTTTGTGGAAATATATTTTTTATCAATGTGTATCATCTGCGAGAATTTGCTCAGATAAAAATTCTTTAATTGCTTCTCTATAAAGGATGTGTTTGAAAGGTAGCGAAGGGCTTTTTTATTGTTACGTTATGAAAATTATTGATAAACCTATAAATAATTTTAATCTGTTAAATAAACTGGATTCGATTACATTTAGTCTACCGCTACAATTTCCATATTTTATGCTAAAAATGCTTTATGCGAATTTTCTCGGAGGGAAAAAAAAAAAAAAAAAAAAAAAAAAAAAAACTTAATTTTGTTGTATATAAGGTAAATCTGTCAAACATAGTGAAGAGTAATATTTGATTGGTCAATTCACTGGCTGCTCACATATTTCAAACTGCTCACAGAGTTTTGTATTGGACTTTTGCTGTTTTTAAAGATATCTACTGATTTTTATGAAACTTTATTTCTATACTGATGAATATTATAAACCTTTTGGTATTCTTCGATTGTAAGGTGCTTGAAATATGCCTTTGTTTTTATGGAGAGCAGGATAGTTTTTGCATTTTTCTGAGTCTTGGCGATTTCTGTGTAAATTCTACTGTAGCTGTGGGACTTTCGGTCCCAGGTACTATGTAATTTATCATTCCAAGCTCCAAGTGAAGAGTACTTTTTTAAAATGTAATATGAAAATAGTGTGATATATGTGAACATATTTTCAATATTTTAATATGTTCAAATAACATTTTTTTTTCTGCCTTTGAGGTAACGTTCACGATTTATGGTGTTTTAATAATATTCGATCACTATATCTTCACATATTTTAAATAATGCTTTTGTATTCAATAGACAATTAGAAAAAAGCAGACAGATTTTAACTGTGAAAAGTAATAATTGATGAGCACAAAAAGACCATATCGCAGGGTTTCTCATTAGTCCGCCATTTTTAGGGGTGTATTTTTATACTGGGCTTGCCATGTTATTAATATAAAGGGGGTACGTTTTGATTGAAATCTTCCTTTTATTTCAAACTAGAAAACCCCGCGGCTTTGCTCGCGTAATAGTTGAACTATGCCAAGTGATATTTGCATGACTATTTTTTTTATTAGAAGAACACTATTTGAAATAATTCAAAAATTACAAATTAAGCCACAGTTTGACTAAACTTCATTATAGAAGTGCAATAGATAGAAATGAGATTGTAATTAATAAGAAGAACTAAAGATAATTCCAATTAAATGATAATTTAGAAAGTAATTTGAGACTTTTATGCTCATTTCATACGCTCATTTCAGTATTCATTTGAAGTTTTGATTTTTTTAGAAAGTATCTTAGAATTAACCATCATGTTAAATTCCAAGCCTCTTGCCTAACACTCTACCACCTCTCTGGTGTTTGTAGCACCAACATAAAATGCCGAAACAGAGTTGAAATTAAATGTCATGAAAAATGTTGAAACAGAGACTGCCACCATTAATTTGCACACATTAACTTTGAAATCGGTTGGTATTTCCTAATATTCTATAGAAAACGGAATTTAGATGTATTTAAAGGTTTTTTTGTTGTGCCTACCAACCAGGTGGTAGTGACACCGGCATAAAATATAGCCCGTATAGGATCAGCCACTATCACTCTTGTTTCGCTACCAATAACTTCTGTAATTGGTTTATTATTACCTGAGACTCCATAGAAATCGTAAGTTACTACTCTTTTAGAATGTTTTTCGCTCCTTCCCTTCGCTTCACACCTTTTTAATTTCGAATTTATTTTCGACTGTTCTTAGAGGACATTTCTATTTTATAAGTAACTACCGCGCTATATTTAAAGTTTCTAGCCTCTTCAGTACCGCAAAAATCGTAATTCAGAAAGTTTCTGCTCCTGCAAACCTCAACATAAAATATAGCTTATGATTGAGCAGGTTCTATCACCATCAATTTTCAACCATTATGTTTGAAATTGGTTTCCTATTTTATACGATTGCATAAAAATCGTAATTTAGAACGCTTATAGAACGCTTTTCGCTCATTTCATCCTTTTAAATTTGGAATTTTCTACTTAGAAAGCATTTGCATCTTTAAATTAATTACCATTCCAAATTTAAAATGTTAGACCCCCTTCAGTAAAACAAATAAAGGCAATTTAGAACATTTTTTGCTCTTGTAACCCTCAGGTGGTAGTGACAACAACGTAAAATATAGTATGTGTTGAAGCGGAGACTGTCACCATCAATTTGAAACCATTACTTCTGAAATCGGTATATATTTCCTGAGATTGCGTAGAAATCGCTATTTAGAACGTTTATAGAACGCTTTTCGTTCATATTCACCCCGTTTAAATTTCAAAATTTTAAAGAACTCTTCTCAGAGAGTATTTACATCTCATAAGTAATTACCATGCCAAACTTCAAGTTGCTAGCCCCTTCAGTATCACAAAAATCACAACTTAGAATTTTTTTTTTAAATGCAACTGCAAGGTTGTAGTGACGCCGACACGAAGTAGATCCTATATTGGAGTAAGAGCTGTCATCATCAATTTCCAACCATTACTTTTGAAATCGTTTGGGTACTTTCTGAGAATGCGTAGAAATCGCAATTCAGAACGTTATTTAGAACGTTTTTCGTCCATTTTCACCCCTTTTATATTTCGAATTATTTAGGAAATGTTCTTAGAAATCATTTATATCTTATAAGTAACTACCATGCCTAGTTTCAAGTTGCTAGCCCCTGCAGTACTACAAAAAAAGGCAATTTAGATCGTTTTTTGCTCCTTCACCCCCTTTGTGGCACCGACATGAAATACAGCATATGTTGGAGCGAGGGCTGTCACCATCGTTTTCACGCCATTATTTTTTAAATTGGTTCGGTACTTCCTAAGATTGAGTAGAAATCGCAATTTAGAAAGTTTCTTTGGACGCTTTTTGCTCATTTTCACCCACTTTTAAATTTCGATTTTCTAGGAAATGTTCTTAGAGATACTTTGTATCCTATAAATAACTGCCCTGCCTAGTTTAAGGATTCTAGGCATTTCAGTAACACAAAAATCGCAATTTAGAAAGTTTTTTGCTTCTGCAACCAGTAGGTGGTAGTGACACCGACATGAAATGGAGCCTACGTTGGAGCAAGGGCTGTCATCATCAATTTTCAACCATTACTTCTGAGATTGTGTAGAAATCGCCATTTAGAACATTTTTTAGAACACTTTTCGCGCATTTTCATCCCTTTTAAATTTCGAATTATTTAAGAAATGTTCTTAAAGATCATTTATATCTTATAAGTAACTACCATTCTAAATCCCATGTATCTGGGTCATTCAGTAACATAAAAATCGCAATTTCGTACGTTTTCTTTGCTCCTGCACCCGCTTTAGAGGTAGTGGCACCGACATAAGATGTAGCCTATGTTGGAGCAAGGGTTGTCACCATCATTTTGACACCACTATGTTTGAAATCGGTTTGGTACTTCCTGAAATTGCGTACAAATCGCCATTTAGAATGTTTTTTAGAACGTTTTTCGCGCATTTTCACCCCTTTTTAATTTCGATTTTTTAAAGAAATGTCCTTGGAGATCATTAGTTTCTTATAATAACTACCATTCTAAATTTCATGTTTCTAGGCCCTTCAGTAACACAAAAATCGCATTTTTAGAACGTTTTTTGCTCCTGCACCCCCTTTTGACCAATGGCATGGACATCAGATATAGCCTATGTTCTAAGTTGGACTAACACCATCATTTCGATACCATTACTTTTGGAATAGATTCGGTAGTACCAGCGCTTACCTCCTACAAATAAAAATTTTTACCTCTTTATAATATTATTAGTATAGATAATAAAACTAGAAAAATCGAGCTAGAAAAACCAAACAACCATGTGTGTACATCCGATTCTGTTTTCATGCTACTATATGTTTACAAATAAAAGATTTACGAACTTTGTAAAAAAGAATAAAGCGATGATGTTTCATAATCTGTATTTAAAACTGCTAATCATTAAATCATGAGAACCTCGTGCTCCTTTAGGTATTTTTCTTAAATACAGTACATGCGATTTCTTTGTTTTACGTAACATCTAAGAACTTTTAAGTAAGAGACAAAGGCGTTTGAAAATCGTTCTTTTTTTTATGGGATATTTTGCATCTCTTATATTAATTTCTCCCGAAAATGTCAACTAATAAATTATGATACCTTTTATAATATTTTATTATTTTTCTTTTAAAAAATAAAATTGAAAATACTTGTATATTTTACTAAAAGCAAATATTTATTTATGTAAAATATATTTTTATTTCTTTTAACATTTCTTTAACAAAAGCGGTCGAATTTTTTTTCCAAGTATTTATTTTTATAATCTTCAACATCTGTGTTTGTTTCCGAAAAAAAAAAAATAAAGATAAAAACAAGACATTAAAATATTGCAATTTTGCATATAATAATTACAATCAACTGTTTATGTAATCTCAAAAGATATTTAAAAAAAAAATTAAGTTTAAGTACAATGAAATCAAATCTTTATAATTTTAACATTTTCAACGAAAAATATCACTTTAATAAACAGATATAAAAAATAAATACATGAACACCTTTTCACCTCTTGCGTTTTACTTAACAGCTGTTACCATGAATAATTCAATGCAAATTTAAAGAATTATTAAAATTTTATTGTTTTTTAATAGTTTTTGGCACGGTAAGTGTATACATTATAGAATACTTCTCATTAAATTTTGTGTAACAATGATGTGCGGTAAAATTCGTTTTAGTTCTTTGTAACAGACGTTAAATGCTAAATTATTATTACTTACTAGGAAAATAAAGATGGAAGATTTCCTTGCTAATCCTTTCGCATCCCAGCTGTATCGCATTCATAATGTCTAGAATATCAATCATTTACAATACTTAATTTAAAAAAAAAACATTTATTTTTATGAAGTTATAAATACTTTCTTTGCTAAGTTGCTAATTTAAATTAAAATAACATGTGGGAAAAAATATTTTTTTTTCTTACATATTAAATTTTTAATTCACATACAAATGTTCGTATACAAATAAATAGACTTAAGTATCTTTGTATATATCTTTTTGAAAGGTGTAAAAGAAAATCATTTTAGTGCACCAGCGAAAAGCAGCTCTTATATGCACACAAGCAATATATATAGGGGAAGGTGGGGAAAAACTGGGTACTTTAAAAGTTTGTTGTTCTCAAATGCGATCAAATGGGAAAACAAACTCTGAAGTATGTTTTTAATACCAAATTAATCTTTGGCTATAATAAAACATATTATTTTCGATGAAAAGTATAAGTGTTTATATAAACAAATAGCTTTTTTTAGACATGTGCAAAAATCCGGTTTTACCCCACTGGTCGGATAAAACCGGGTATCCATTTAAAACTTCTGGAAAACTCTTTTTTTTTTTCAAAATAAATTCTGGACTAATGTAATAAAGAAATACATTTTTGGCATTTTTAACAAAACAAATCAAAATTTTGTGTTGTTATCAAAATGTTATTTTTAACACATCGTGTCAAAAATAAATTTGTGGAAAATTTTCTGCATTGCGATTTTTTCTTATTTTACATTGGAAGTCTTAGAGATATTTTAACTGCTAAAATCGCAAGTAAATTTGTTATCATATTCTTCTTACTACTACATGCTTCGTGTGCCCATCTGTGGTATTTCAAGGAGTTGCAGAAGCAAAAAGCGTTCTAAATTGCGATTTTTGTGTTACTGAAGGGCATAGAATCCTGAAATTAGACAGGACAGTTATTTATAAGATACAAATGATCTCTAAGGACATTTCCTAAAAAATCGAAATTTTAAAGGGGTGAAAATGAGTGAAAAGCGTTCTAAAAAACTTTCTGAATTGCGATTTCTACGGAATATCAGGAAATACCGAACCGATTTAAAAAATAATGGTGTGAAAACTAAGCCCTCGCTCCAACATAGTCTGTATTTCATGTCGGTGCCACTACCCCAAAGGGGGTGAAGGAGCAAAAAACGATCTAAATTGTGTTTTTTGTAATACTGTAGGAACTAGCAACTTGAAACTAGGCATAGCAGTTACTTATAAGATATAAATGATCTCTAAGAAAATTTCTTAAATAATTCGAAACTTAAAAGGGGTGAAAAGGGGCGCAAAACGTTCTAATAAACGTTCTAAATTGCGATTTCTATGCAGTCTCAGAAAGTACCCAACCAATTTCAAAAGCATCTAACCTTTTTGGATTTTGAATTGGAGTAAAATTAATTGCAAAACATTCAGGCTTCATTACCTTTTTCATCTTCTAAAGATTTCTCCTTAACCCCTTTTTTTTTCTGTTGATTCTTAATTTCTTTTTTCTTCTTATGAATCTCCAGTTTTCGTTTTCCATGCTGATTGCCTTCTTTCTCCATAGTATATGTTTCCAGCTCTAATTTATAGGGTGAATAAGTCTAAATAGCAGTTTTCTTCTTCTTTTGCCACCTCTTTACGAAATTCTAAGGTCTTCGGAGGAAGTGGGTAATAACATCTTATGCGAAATTGGAAATGCACATTGCTGGGTTACACAATCTGAGATGTCGATGGAAAAGGCCAGATGTTGTGAACTGCTGGATGTGTGATGTCAAAACTTTTTGATGTAGAAGGATAAGCTTCGTTATCCTGCAATGTTTCAGAAATATTTATTGCTGCAGCTATTCCACCCTATCGCTGTGTGAACCAAGGTGTGTCATCACTGACTTTTGTGTGCTTCTCTGTCATTTTCGAAGGCGAAAAAAGATGGAATGGCAGAATATCTTTGTTGTAGGGGGAAATCCCTGTTTTCTCAAACAGTCTGACTGGAGTAATTGCACCTGCTATGCTGAAAAATGCAGTTTTGAATAATTTTCCAAGTTACTAAATTGTCACAGATTGCCCAGGATTAGAAAGAAACCACTTCCTCGCCTCTTTTTTGTAGTATGAGTTTAGAGGTGCATGAATGATACAACAAGGGGTTAACATTTCTTAACAGCATTATATTGCAATTTACAGCTTCATGCTAATTTATTAAAACTAACTTTAAAAAATCGTTCAATGAGTGTTGGACAAAAATGGGTATACCCGGTTTTGACCTACTCTTAAATGCCCGGTTTTACCCCCAACATGACACAGATTTTAAAACATGGCAAAATTACTCTCAGTTCATCATTAGAAAGAGATCATTAAAACTGTCAAAATACTAGCAGGAAAGCAAAGAATTTGAAATAATACTTACTAATATTTAATATGCTGATAAAGAGTTAATATATGCGTAAAACATAGAATTAAACGAAGCAATTTTTAAGAATAATTCAAACAAAAACCTTCACACAAAAAAATAACCGCACACAGTAGGGTTTCGTTCAGCTACAAATGCCGTAATAACGTTCGACAAGTAATTCCTCGTGTTGGCCTATGAACGAAAGTTCAAATCAAGGAGGAACCTGCGCTACTTGGTTTTACCCGCCTAACCGGTTTTGTACAACTCTCCCTATATAATATACAATATATTGCTTAATATATGTATAATATGTAAATTTTCTAAATAAGCATTTTTTGGAATGGTAACAACATGCGTGCCGAACATCATAAAGATATTTGAAGCATAATCTCGATTGTAGGAAGTGTTTATTCTAAAGTGTCCATAAGAACGCATGGCTTCGGTTATTTGTCAAGATGGAATTCCAACAGACAGAAATGTTCTATTAATTTAACGGGGTTATAGAACGACAATTCAAATATTTTGATGCTGGCCTTCTTGAAAACTTAGGCCTAGTTCCCTGTTGAAATAATGGAGGATGTGGCAAGTGATGATATTTACATCAACGAAGTATCATATTTGCAAATCTTCAGAAGTCAAGGTGAGTGTACGGTCTCTTGCATATTCTTATTTTGTTAATTATAAGATTCTGTGAAAAATAAATTTAATATTTGATTGGTTTTGGATATGCAGTAATTGTTAATGTTTCAATTTTTCTCAGTTAAAGTAATAATTTTTTTGTCCATAACATTTCATGTTATTTGTTTTGAAGTATCGCCGTTTTAAATATTTTTACTTGAATTTAATACACAATTGGATTATGCAGATTGGACATACTTTGCGAAACTTGTAAGGCTTAATATATATTTTTGATACTTCATTTATCCTCTCACCTTCCGAAGAACTAGGAAATGTGTTTAATTTGAAAATAGTGTTTGTTGTTCAGGTTTCATATGTTTATTGCTTTTTGGCTAAAAACTACATATGTAATTTGCATATAAATACATATGTATAAACGCGTGTATATATATATATATGTGTGTGTGTGTGTGTGCACTCTCCTACCCTCCCTTTTGAGTACCTAAAGTGGTTTAAACACCAACGTAAGGAGTAACCAATTGCAATTCGAGTAACTTTTGCCGGGTACTCGAAGTGTTTAAGCATACCATGACGTTCTTGAGGCATTTTTGTATGCATTGCACCACTTTTTTCGAAGTTACTCAGAAAAGCGTTATTCCACAGTCATTCATACACACCGTGTGTTATGTAAAATCTAAAATCTGTATAACGCCATCTGGCGGTGTGTAAAAATGCAGCCTCAAACCCAGGGAGTTTCCTAACGATTACTCGGTAAAACGACAATAGTCCAATAATGGCAACCCTTGTGTGTTTGGTTTCTTTGGTAATGCAGGTTTGCTATATAAGATTTTCCTGTCTATTTAGGGGGTACTCACTAAAGCGGCAATAATTCAAGAATGGCAATTCTTGTGTGTTTAGTTTCTTTAGTAATTCAGATTTGCTACGTAAGTTTTTCCTCTCCATTTAACTTCCTTTTTGATAAAAGAATATCTATATAGTTTTTTAAATATAACGAAAAAAATCAAATTAGAAATGCACGATTTTATTAAACGTAGCTTTCGAGCGTGAATTTCTCACGAAATAAAGATCTGAAATAACTTATAATTTTCAGTGAATGAAAAAAAATAGACCTAATATTAATAGCGTTAATTTACAATATTTCAATTAAATTCATTTTAAACATCCCCTCCCGGCGTCAGTCGGAACAATAGGTTATTTTTTGTTTTTTTATTCTTTTAAAGATATAATGTTTCAGATTTAATAAAAATTAAACAAATTGGTGTTGTTCCTCCTAAATTCATTATTTTGTTAAGAAAGTTAGTTTCAAGCAAAATTTTAAGTTTCCTTACCGATTGCAATTAAATGCATATGCGATAGCTGCAGCAAATTTCTTAAGCAATTATTGAAATTACCGAATAAAAATCACCACTGGCTATAATGTATTCCCTATTTCATACAAGGTCCGAACACAAATAATTCAATGAAAGCCATCAAAATTTCTAAATGTCTCGTCTAGTAAAATAAACAATTTTTATTGATATCAAAGGATTTTCACATAATCTAATAATGAGTTGGTGGATTGAAAATATAGTTCCAATAACTGTAAAGTTGTTCGAATTTTCAAATGACCATTATTTTCGAATTGAAATCCCCAAATTTCGTTCTAGTCTTTTTTTTTTTTTGGACGTTCTTGTGAGAACGCAAGGTTATATGATGATACTAAGCAACATATGATGATAGTAAGATACGATTGAAGAACTAAGTGGAAGAACATGTTAAGTAACAAAAATTACATTTAAAGAAATTTGAAAAAGTTTTTGCTGTAAATTTTAATGATTTATATTCTGTTTGATACCATGTGTTTAAAATATTAACAGGTATGGTACTAAACTCTCTCAGAATAACTTATTCATATTTAATTCTCAAATATTAAAAATGATTAATATTATTGACATTATTAAATATTAAAATATTAAATATTAATGAATAATGTCTTATCCTCAAGACTAAATAGAATCTTAGTATTTTATCTTCACCATGTGATAGGATACCTCATAACGCTTTCATCCAAAAGATAATTTTTTTTTAGAAAATGTAGCATAACATGTTCATCCACTTAGCTCTTCAACTATGATACAAATGAGGCTCAAACACAAACCATTCAATGAATAACAATAAAATTTTTTAGTATGTCTGTCACCAAAGTAAACAACTCCCGATGATTATAATGAAATCGTTAGAAATTTGCCATATATTTCTAAAAACTGAACATAAAGATTCTATGACCATAATGTTTGTCATTTATATTTTCAAAAGGTCGTTATTTTCAAACAAATTTCCGAATTTTTTTAATTAATGAACGCACCCAATATAATTTACTTTTAAAAAACGAAAACAAATATTTTTCTTTTCCGCCTGAGCAAATACAACTTGTATAGTGTAATAATTCCTGGTAGAGCAGAGGGTCAAATATTTTGAGGGCCGATCTTCTGTCTATCCATAGAAATTGTTCATAAGTAGTATGTTTAAGTAACTATTACTAATCTTCATGCCTTTTGTACATATACATAAATTTTATACTATGTAGTATTCACTGTAGTATATGGGATATCACAGTGGCGTACATAGGATTTTATTTCGGGGAGGGGGGGGGGCTGATTTAAATTTCCCTAATGTTCTAAATCTTACAAAACACGTTGAAATGTGTTGTAAACAGAAATCATTTTTGGCAATAGGGCCGTGGCCAGAGAAGGGAAAGGGTGGTTCTGTTCCGAATTTAAAAAAAAAAAAAAAATACTCGCATGGCTTGAGGTTCCGTCAATTAGGACTTAAATATAACCCGATTTTTGACAAATGGTCCCCGAAAAAAATATCAATTTCGTTAATGTCTGATGACATTGAATTTTCGGAGAGAACGAGAAAATATAAAACAGGTGTGTCTTGGGGTTTATAAACGGACTCAGAATTTTTATAAAAGATCTTTTTTTTTTTTTTTTTTTTGCTACGATTTTTATGCCATCCAACGTAAAATTTCATTCTCTTTCATAATCTGTCTTTATTTCTCAATTTCGACAGTTGGAAGCGAAGATAATTAATTTTTTGGTAATTAATTCCAGAATTGCATTTTTCGCACGGCAGGCTACGTAACACGGAAAGCAAAAAGGATACATTTTTAAACTGGCGTTTGATAATCGAAGTACAATTTTTTTAGCCTCCGGTATGGTATGCTATTTTTTTCTCCCAGCTTATTTTGTGTCCAAAAAATAACGTTACCTTACAGACGCTAGCTGTAAAACAAAGCATTACGATTAAATACTCTTTAGCAATTTTTTTAACTTCTAAGCATCGCACATTTTCACTTTTTATACCGTCGTATTGGAAAAAAAAGTTATTTTAAATGCGTTTTGTTTGAAAACTGTATCTCCATTTATTTTTGAAATATTAATTTTTTTGTAGTTTTTGGAGCCATTTGCTTAATATTGGCAACGGAAGTACTCCATTTCTGTAGAAAGTAAAGGAAAAATAGTTAGTTTAAAAGTAGTAATTATATATTTTTGTTGCCATTTTCTCGTAACAACCGAAAGAAAATGTAATTAAAATACGTGCTATTTTGAAAAAAATATAAACGAATGATTTCTGTTAAAACAATGGAGCTATTATATACTATATTTAAATGTAAGTATCTGTGAATCATTAGATAGCCGGTTTTTTTTTTTTTTTTTTTTTTTTTTCGCTTTTCTTGAATGACGGAATCTTTTTGCTACATTTGTGCATTATTTTGCGATAGTGATGTGCTATGTATGCTTTACTGCAGATGTTTAAGAGTAGATCGTAAATGTGGAATTCTTAAGCGGATGCGAATGACGTCATTTTACGTAAAATAAAACGAGTGCTTTAAATCTTAAAATTGAAGTATGTTTTGTACTGCAGTAGAGTCCCGCTTAACCGAATTATTTTCTTCTGGTGGACTGGTGGCTTCTATTATTATGAAACAGCCATTATAAATGAAGTGTTAGGTGAAGATGAAAGAGCAGCCGTAAAAAAAAAATACGGCCATCCCCCCCCCCCCCCCATTAACACCCAATAACCGCTCATTTTAACCCCCATTCTGACCAGAAAATTATCATAATAATAGAAGCCGTCAGTCCATCAGAAGAAAATGAAGTAATGGAAATGCCGGGGGCGACACTAAATTCTGAAAAAGCAGAATTCCTGTTCTCTAGTTTAACTTTTGATTTTACAAATTTCATTCTTTCGCATCTGAATGTTATATTGTGCGCTGATTCATAAAATCTAAATTTTTTAAAAATCGGACCACAATTTTCCGATTTATGAAAAAATCGATTTTTAAACTTATAAAAGAGATGTTTTTTCGCACAGACAATTGATGGGAATTTGTTCAAATTGAATTTTAAACTTTGGCATAGTTTATAACACATAATAAGCACTTTATAAATTTAAGGTAAGTTTAATTTTTGTTGAGGGAGGGGGGGGGGGCAAACGTGGGCTCCATCGAAAACCGCCTCCTCCCTCGAGTAGTATACCTACTGATAGGTTGTTTAACGGAGTTTCGTTCAGATACAGTTTTGTTATGAATAGAGTGCGCTCCCTAGTGGTGGAATGTGGAACTAACAGAACGCGATTTTGCGAAAATTAGGAAACCTAACAAGGCGATCTGTTTTAAACTTTAAGATAGTTTATAATACATGATTAAAAAAATTATCAAAAAGAATGACTCGTCACATTCCGATGGGGGAAGAGGGTCGCAAACAAAATTAGGAAATATAACAAGGCGATCTGTTTGAAGCTTTAAGATACTTTAGGGAGGGTTTACCATAATTTAGAAGGGGTTCCATGGCAATAAATGTACTAGGCGTTTTGAAAGGAATATTAAGCGAAACCCTCTGGGTCGATCTGTGATCACACTTACCCATTTGTTTTCTATTTGAAGACACGTGGGGCATTTTCCCAGATACCGCAGATTTAAACGGCCCGAGAATTTCTCATGTTTCTTATGAATAAGGAACTGATTCGGGAGGGAGCTGTAACCCCATTAGCCCTATTCCAGCTATTTAGTTATACTGTTGTACCACTGTGCACTATAGTCTAATTTTTTATCGCAGGCGCTTGTCCTTCACACTCGTCCTTCGCCAACTGACATGAAAATCACGTTTCCTACCGCCCCTTCCGTCACTTTCTTTAAGCCCGGAGAAAATAGGTGACTTTTAAAAACTAAAATACCGAACAGAGATAAGGAGTCTCTTCCACCCTCTCTCGCAGTACACGAACTTCCCGCCCTCATCTCGAGTCACAAACGTTTCGGTACAGGAATGCTTGTATTTCGAATCACCTTCACCATTATATATAATCTTATTTTATGGAGACTCTAATTTTAAAAAACAACTGTAACAATTATCAATAAAAACAAATTCAATTCTAAAAGCCTATATATTATTGTATATCTTAAATGTCAATACAAAAACTAAAAAAAAAGGTGCGAATTTTCAATTTTTAACACTCATTTAATACGAAATAATCATTCATATAGTTTTTAGTTTTTTTCTTCGCTATTTTGCGACCGTTGTCTTTTTTCCGAAACTAGTGGATGATTTCCACTTATCGAAGATATCTATTTTTTGTTTTCTCTGTTTTAAAATATCATAATAGCCGTTAAAAAACCTCAAAAAATCATTTACAAAATTTTTTGTAACGGTTTTGGACAGCATGATGCAAAATATAAACCACATTATTGAATAATTACCTTTCTAAGGGAACCTAACTCACATTTACGCAAGGTTAAAAAAGAACCACCTATAACTCCGAACTATTAGGCTGACGAGCACGTTTTGAATCAAACCCACACCTTCCGTCTACCAGCTTTGATAGAAGAACGTCTCGGATATTGGTGGAACCCACACTGTTAAAAATTTGCACCATTCTGGCAGGTCATTTGACAGTTTTTTCCGAAAACGGTTACACAACCGTAATTTTAACACTATTCTGACCATATTCTTGGCCATTTTATGATCAGAATATAGTTAAATTATGGTTATGAAACCGTTTTTTCAAAAAACGGTCAAATGACCTGCCAGAATGCTGCAAAATTTTTAACAGTGTATTCAGTCGTTAGAAAAAGTCGCAAAATTCTAAGTCGGGAAAAAAAACTCAAGATTTCTAAAATGGTCGAGAAATGAAAACCCCGCAAAACTTGACAATCGGTAGAAGGTTAAAATAACAAAGTACAATATTTTAAATGAAAATTTTGCTCACAAAAAAGGGGTGGAGGCGTGGAATAAATAGAATTATTCTAAAGATTACATGCTTATTTACGTGCATGAGTTAAATTTTCACTAGATAAATGTTCACAGCAATTTTATATATGTAAAAATATAAATAACTGCTTGAATAGGTCAGAAATTAGTCAGTTTTGAATTTGATAAGAGCCTTATGTGGCGTGTCTAATGACACGACTATTTTAGGCAACTATTTTAGGCAACATAATGCTAAATTCGTACGATTATTTTAAAGAAATTTAAAGAAATAGTGGCTCAATGATAATAATTATCTAAGAGATTAAAATGTTGGAGGATTACAGAAATTTTCAAAATAAGAAACTTACACTCTAAAATTGGAAGGAGTGAAAAGTTCACTGTTTGAAAGCAAGCACAAGGGATAAGATTGGAATAAAATATTTTAGTATATTTCTGTCAGTCATCTAATTTAATTCATATGTAAAACTTTGATTGAATTTTTCCTTAAAAGTTCAATTATAGTGTTGCAAACTACGAATTAAATAAATGTTGCCAGTAAAGTATTTTATTGAAATCTTTACTACGCTTGCATCTATTTTCATTGCATGGTCTAAAAGGTATGATTCTTTTAAAATGCCCAAAAAAGCAACATAAAAAAGAATACTCTCCATAAAAATTGAACATTCTCCATACTAAATGGACATTCACTACTATGAAAGAGTGACAATTCACTCCACCAGGGGTAAAAAAACACACTCCTTTAGTTGGTTGTGTTTATGACAGCCAATTAACAACACAAGGGATATAGGCCCTAAGCGGGGAGGATGGGGTGCCCTCCGTGAAGATCTTTCTAAGGGAACCTAATCCGTATTTACGCTTGGAAAACAAAGGTTCGAAGAAAACCCCGAAAACTCCGAACGATTAAGCCGACGGTCCCGATTGGGATCGAACCTAGCCCCTGCCGTCTACCAACTTCGAGAGCAGAACTTCTCGGCCACTCGCACTCCTTTAGGAACAGTGAATAGTCACTTCTCCGAAAGAGTGATTATTCACCCCTGTTTAGAGAGAATATTCACTTTCACGGACTGAGTATTCTTTCAGAGAGTCAAAAATTTCACTTTTACTTAGAGTGAACAGTCACTCTAAAGAGGGCCATAACTGGATGTAACAAAATCACCACTATAGGCAACTTTCTTACATATAATTACCGGGCGCGACTGTGGAGGAAAGAGAAAAAAAAATATATTCTGTTGCATTTTTTATTTTGCAGTAAAAATAAAAGATTGATTTCTGTAAATTCTTCGCGTCACAGCACGTAGCTAATCTTAAACATTACAAGGATGTTTTCATTTATGCACTCTAAAAAATAAATATGCAAATTTACACATAAAATCAGGTAAATCGATGATACAAAAACAATTTGTGTATATATGTAAAGTGGTGCGTAAATTGACAAAACGCACGCCTAATGTGTAAATTTCAAAATAAGCGTTTGAATGTGTAATTTGCTTATGACACTAAATGTGTAAAAAATATTTGATCACTCTTGAAATACACACTTGAATGTGTAAATGGACAGGATCGACTGAAAGACAAAACATTCCTAGTAATAAAAGATACAAAAACAGCAAATTAGTTATTTTATAAGTTAGTAATAACATTATTTAATATTTTGTGATAATTATGTAAGCCTACATTAAGTACGGCAAATATTTACATTTATTAAAATGATTAACAACTGCATTTAATATTAAATTGTTAATGCCTTTTAAATTAATCAATTAATTATCAAACAATTAATTTTCTAGTTAGAACATTAAACATTTTATGTTTTGATTAATAAACTTATAATTAATATAATTACATAAATAATAAAAACTGCTAATAAGTAATTTCATCAGTTAACACAAATAACAAATCAATCAATTATCATGGCAAGATTTTTTGCATTTCAACTTCTAAAAATTACTGTTAATACCACAAATCAAAACTCAAAGCATGTATGTGCATGCTAATCAGATTAAATACAACCATTAATTTGACACAATGCGATTCCTATATTATCCCTGTATTCCCCCCTCTTAATGTTTTCGGGCTTAAACTCTACCCCTCGTTATCGCAAGACCAGGGTCTCAACTGGTGAAGGTCAAGGAAAGGAAAGCGTCTCTGTTAGCGAAAACAAGAATAATATGGGACTTAAAGAGTATGTTGTAGTTGAATGATAGGAGAAAAAATTGCAAATTTCTCTCAAGCAGAAAGGTTAACAAATCAGAAATTTTTCTTTTTCATTTTCGACATTTTTTGAAGGGAGGAGCATGTAACCCCAACAGTCTCCTTCCCCATTTTTGAGTATGCTGTAGTGTCAATGTGGACTTATAAGGACTAACGAGAATTGCTAATCCTCTGCATAACAGAAAACTAAATTACAAATTTATCTATCAAACAAAACAAAACAAAAAAAATCAGCACCTTTTTCATTTTATTTTCGGCTAATTAGAGAGGAGAGCTGTAACCCATTAGTCCCTAAAAACCTCTTTGGGCAACTGTGCACTGATAAGATTTAAGAGAAGAGGGTGGCCTGTCCGTTGAATTATAGGAGGAAAAAAATTACAAATGTCTCTCATCTCAAACAGAAAGAAAACAAATCAGCACATTTTTCATTTCATTTTCCACTATTTTGAAAGAGGGCTTGTAACCCCATCAGGCCCCTTCCCCTCGTTGGGTATACTGTGGTATAACTGTGCTCTGATATGGACTAATCAGAATGGCTAGTTTGTTGTATTGCAGAAAACAATGTTACAAACTTACCTCAAACAAAAAGAAAAAAGAGCGTTTTTTTATATAATTTTCGACTGTTTTAGGAGGAGGCTGTTACTTCATTAGCCCCTTTCACTTCTTTGGGTATAATGTGATGTGATTTTGCACTAATATGGAACTGAACTGAAGAGAGCGGCTAGTTTGTTGAATGATAAGGGGGAAATATCTCAAACAGAAATAAAAAAAAAGCACTATTTTTTCATTTCATTTTGACTATTTAGGGAGGAAGGGACTGTAACCCCATCAGCCCCCTCCCCTTCTTTCGGTATGCTGTGATGTCAATGTGGACTAACATGGAACTAACGAGAATTACTATTTCGTTGTATGATAGAAGAAAAAAATTTAGATTTATCTAAAAAAGCAAGAATTTCAGAAAACAAAATTACAAATCTATTTCAAACAAAAAGAAAAAAATCAGCATTTTTTTCATTTTATTGTCGGCTATTTTGAGAGGGGGCTATAACCCCATTAGCCCTTTTCATCTCTTTGAGTATAATGCGATGTCACTGTGCACTAATATGAAACTAAAGGGTAGAGAGCAGCTAGTCTGCTGATTGATAGGGGAGAAAATACAAATTTATTTCAAACAACAACAACAACAAAAAAACAGCACTTTTTACATTTCATTTTTGATTATTTTGAGAGGGGGCAGCAATTCTATTAGCCACCCTTCTACCTTTTTGGGTATAATGTGGTGTCACTGTGCACCAATTTGGAACTAAAGGGAAGGGAACGACTTGTCTGTTGAATGAAAGGGGATAAAATACAAATTTATCTCAAACAGAAAGAAAAACAATCAGCACTTTTTTCATTTCATTTTAGACTATTTCGAAAGGAGGGGGCTATAATTCCATCAACCCCCTCCCCATCTTTGGGTATGCTGTGATGTCAATGTGGAGTAATATGGGGTTAACGAGAGAATGGCTATTTCGCAGTATGAAAGAAGAAAAAATTTCAGATTTATCTAAATAAGTAAGGAAGAAACACTTTTTTAATTTAATTTTCGACTATTTTGGGAGGAGAGGGACTGTAGCCCCATCACCCCCCTTTCTCTTCATTGGTGACAATGTGGACTAAAATGTGTCTAATGAGAATGGCTAGTCCACTGTATGACAGAAAAAAGTAATTTGTTTTCCAAAAAAGAAGCAGCAAAAAAATCCGCCCTTTTTTCATGTCACTTTCGAAAATTTCGGGGGAGGGGGGGGGGTCGCTGCAGTCCCACCAGCCCTTTTCCTTGGGTATGCCCATTGGATATCACAACAAAGATAGTCACAATTTTAAGAAAATATCTAGTGGAAAAACAAATAGGAAACTAATAGAAAAATTGATAGATTGGTTTATGGGATAAAGGTTTGCAAACTTCACTTTTGTTTATCTATGTATGTCATAAAATGTCTAATAGAACCCCCCTCCCCTCCCTTACGCATTGATCATCATAAGTTGAACTTGCCTCGTTAAGAGGAAAACTTCAATTATTTCAGTTGAAAACAATGTACTACTATGTTTACAGAATAAAATTGTAATCATTATTTTTTTATGAGGTACCTCATTCTGTTTTTTTTTTTTTTTTTTTTTTTTTTTTGGGGGGGGGGACATGAGCTAAGGAGAGGAAACGCTCTTTCTTAATATTTGAAAGTATTTTTGGTGAAAGAGAATATTGGTAACTTTTGGCTAATTTTATTTATTTTGACACCCTAATTCCTGCCATGGTGAGCCCGCTCAAATGAGGTGGCTCTGCATGCCCATGCATTAGTCAGGCTCATAACGATAATTCTTCAGGCTCCTGTTCCTGCCGGCGAAGACACTTAGGAGCTAATGCTAATTCTATGGGGAGGGATTTTTCTAATATCTCGTTTGCATTTCGACATTTTATTTTATTTATTTTTTTTTTTTTTTTTTTTTTGTATTGAATAGCCGATGTCCGTCTCTACATCCCACCTTTTTTACTTTTTTGATTTTGGTCGCAGGTATTTTTTATAAAGTTACTTTCACTTTCAAAACCGGTTCTGAAAATAAAAGCGTAATTCTAAGAAATATCTGCAATCAAAATCAAAAAGTAAAAAAGGTGTGATGTAGAGATAGACCTCGGCTATACAATGCAAAAAAAAAAAAAGCTCACGAGTGTCTTCGCCGGCAGGGACAAGAGCCTTAAGAACTATTTTCTAAAGCCATGTATATTATCAGCAGAATTTATAAACATGCAATAAAAATGAGTATGGCTAATATTAAAAACGAATATAATACATAAAAATGCACTTTTAGTTATGTAAGTATCGCTTATAAACAGTAATGAAATCTAATTACTGTCTAATGCTTTAAATGAGTTACTTGTAACATCTTTTAGTGTATCCTTGTAAAATATTTATAAATACTAGACACTCTATATTTTACAGAAAACATGTTGTAGTACACCTCAGCAACGGGATGTGATTAAAGTACTGCCCAACTGGACGTTGCCCTATGGTCTCTGGCATTCGGGGATCTGAAATTTAGTATGTAACGTTAATAAAGCTGATACTTTAAATCTATTTTATTCTAATGTTAATCTAACTAATCAGGGAAGCGCCTTATCAGAATGAACCTATTTACAAAATTTGCAGTAAATCGGATAATTCTGCATAAAAAATACATTTATCTAAATTAAGGGGGTGATTATCCCCCCCCCTCCTTTATACTTAACCAATGAATCCCCAAAACTAATCTGGGAAGCGCCTTATCAGAATGAACCTTTTTACAAAATTTGAAGCAAATCGGATATTTATATCAAGAGTTATCTCTTTACGTCCATACGTACATACATACAGAACCTGCGGGCACATTAGCTCTCAGGCTTTGATAGCCTGTGAGCTAAAAACGAAAGGAAATTCGTCAACAGCCTTCCACAGTCTCAGCATTCCCTCCTCAATATATATATATATATTTGGCATTTTTTCCTCATCTAGTGTTTTTCAACACTGTTCTTTTATTTTGATACAAAGACGAAAGGGCTTCATTATGAAACCTTGGAGAAAAATTATTTTAGATATGTGTGCTTTAAATTGCGTCGATTTTTTACATATCATAGCCCGAAACTTTCTGTCACGTTTTCAGACTATTTTTTAAATACAAAAGCATGCTACTTGTGGACATAGTTATGACAATAATTTGTAATAGATCAGTCTTTCATTTTTCCACAAATGAATCACTTCTTTAGTTACAAATGATTGTAGTCTTCGGACGACACTTTTTCCTTTTCTGTATTGTCGTCTACGAAAATCGGTCAAAGACGAGATCAAATTAAATCCTACATTTTATGCAGCGAAATGTGCATAAGAACGCATTTTACCTAAAAAAGATTATTCTTCATTTATATACTACTAGCAGGCTTTGCCCGTTACGCTGATCAGTTTCGCCATACTAACTTTGAAACAAATGAAAAATTTCTGTGAATTTGACCATGTGTTTTAAAGTAATATGGAACGTTATCTCTCTTTCTTTATTGCTGAAAATGATACGAACGGCATTGCGTTATTATATTTTCTAATGTGTTAGGTAAAATTTGTGCTGTTCAGGACCGACTCCTTTTGTTGATCAGTTATTGTAGGATTTATATCGAATGATACGCAAAATGTTAAAAACTCCCCTAAAAATTACTTAATTAACAGTGCAAGTCCCATCAAAATCCATTTAGCAGAATTCACGCTACCAACATCCGGAACAAAATTTCCAGTTGCATTTTATATATATATATATATATATATATTATAAATCCCAAATCTTTCACCAGGTGCAATGATTTTCTGTCAAGTAAGCTGAGGTTACTCAAAGATGCAATATTTTACCAATTCCTACACACAGGTCTTTTAGTTACTCGATGATGCAATCTTCTGCCGTGTGTTACGCAGCAATATAAGTTACTCGATGACATGGTATTTTACCAATTACTATACACAACTATCTCAATTACTCGGTAATGCGATCTTCTGTCGATTTATACACGCAGTGATCTAGTAAGTTACTCAATAGTACTTTTTTCCGATTCCTTCACACACTATCTAAGGTACTCGATAACGCAACTTCTGCCGTCCGTATCTACCTGCCGCCGTTCTGTCACTACAGTATTTTAAGTTACTCGGCGATACGGTATTTTTCAAATTACCACACACAACTATCTCATTTACTCGATAATGCGATCTTCTGCCCGTTTCTACACAGAATGTAAAAGGTACTCGTTGGTACCGTATTTTTCTAATTCCTATACACAACTATCTCAGTTACTCGATAATGCGACCTTCTGCCCATCTATAACATAAAGCCATGTAAGTTACTCGATGATAGGGTATTTTACCAATTCTTACACTCGACTATTCGTTTACTCGATAATGCGATCTTCTGCTCTTCTGTTCACACACTAAGGAAAGTTACTCGATGATACTGTATTTTATCTCGTCATAATAGCACTGTGATAATATAATACAAAGGAAAAGATGAAGTGAGAGGAGGTGGGACTCGCAAGAATTCGGCCAATTGTTTTGTGAAGTTTTTGCATGGTCTTCAGACCTACGTCGATTAATGTTTTAAATCGAAATTAAAGGATATAGCAAATATAAACTATATATATAACCGATATGTATTTAACCCTCTAGTGCATGATTTTTTATTTTTCCTTTAAAAAATATATTTGATTCCTTAATGGACGTACATTAAAGGAAAAATACTAAAAAAAGTATCACTCTAATATTTTTCCGTATTTTGGATTTTTTTAAATAGTTGCCAAATGGCAACACCATGCATTAAGCGTATTCTAAGCATATTCCACGATATTTCTCTGGTCTTTTTTCTATTAATTGTCGGGGGGCATTTTGCAGCACGGGGTCCTGTTTCTTCTTATTATTCCAAGGCACGAAATTACTTTTGATTTTTAAAGTGTCATTATGTTCACTGATGTTTAATATCAAAATACAGTTCCTGATTTACACAATATAGGAAAGAGTCCTTCCTTAAACTTCTGATTTCTTGTTGACACATGATTAAAGGTAATAAGACAACAAATTATTTTGTTATGCATAATATTTGTTTCTTTACATATATTTAAAAATCAGCATATAAAAAAATTATTTAGCATAAATTATTCTTTAAATACAAAGATGTTTTTGATACACGTTGTATATATTTTTAAACAAAAAGTATTTATAAATAACAATTAAAAATATATAAATGTGAATGTATGAGAATAAATTGTATGAACAAATTAAGTACTTGACATCACATATACCATATTTTATAGATAAAACGGCGCGAAGTTTACGAGTTTGAAAGTTTTTTATATTTTTTTTCCAAGTGCGGCGTTTACATCTTTTATTTATTTTATTTTTATTTTTTTTTTCGCGTGCGTAAAATTGGAATAAAACAAAAATTCATTAAGACTGTTCTCAAGTATCCTGCTCAATATCGCGAAAATTTCTGACACATCTTCGGATACACAGTGTCTGATTTGCGGCCGAGCATTCGGGGTACGGGCGCCTGATTTTCAGGAGGCCCCAAATGCTGCTGAAGGTTTTTCAATTATTGTCCAAAATCTGATGTATTTTTAACATCTAACGGAATTTTACATTTCATTCTACATCCTATTGTGTTCGTATCATATTTTTACAACATCGTATATTTTGTCTGAAACATCCATATTTAATTACTTTATTATGGTGAATATTTTATTTTATCTTCATAACTTTAAAAATAAATTGTATTTTTAATTTTTATTTAATCCTATTCTTGTTCTCGTCAGATTATTTGGAGGTTGGGGAGCATAGCTCGTACGCGGCAGAACCCGCAAATATTTTAAATAATTGTAGCTTGGTATTGCGGAAAATTTATTATTAGTTGCTGCATACTATATAATTCCAGATATATAGACTTGCATAGGAAAAGCATCACAGAATAATCAGCATCACACAATTTATTATAATACGTCCATAGGCGTAGAGTTATATGGGCCCGTGGGGCTCGGGCCCCTCCAATAATTTTTATAGATGGGCTATATATTTTTACACCAACTGGCATAGAAAAAAACTCCGATTTTGGAATTTCATATAATTTTCAAAAGTTTTTAGCGTATAATGTTTTCGGTGGATAATTGTTCTTTTTCTAAATTCGTTGTTTATTTTTATTCTTTGTAAACAAGTAAAAGAACTCGGAAATTTTAGCGTGGCATATGAGGAAAAAACTAAGCACTCTCCATGGTGGGTTTTTCTTCCTTCTTTGGCCACTGGGCAGGGTACACTTTTTGGGAAGAATTTCTTTTTCTGATTCGGCGTCATAGGGCAATAAATTCACGTTTTTAACGGACAACAAATGGTGTCTGATATGATCTGATTAGAGCACAGATAAGATAGTTCGCCGTTTTCCGAACTTACAAAGAAAGTGGCTCCAATTTACGAGCTTTGAAGAACTCGGGAGGGAGGAGGTAGATCAGTTAAGTTTTGTTGCAAATGATGAAACTAGAAACCAGGCAGGAAGAATCACCAATGTCTCCAAAGCATAGAATGTAAAGGGAGAAATTCTTTGTCTCTAAATGATGCATAAAGCTCATATTTATTAAAATAGACCAAATCTGTCAAGCGGTCTCTCTGTAGTAAATGACGATCCACCAGGATCTGGTAACATTAAACAGTACATATTCCGTTGTTCTTATTCGGGCTGAGCAAGAAACCCTTTCTCAGGCGCATTTTCTTTCATTAATATCAGGCTAAGTAGAGACCGGGTCTAATTTTTCTTTTTTGTAGAAAAAAAAAAAAAAAAAAAGACCCGGTATTTTCTAAATCCAGGCCTGGCCATTTTTTCATTTCCGTTTCGGACTGACATTTGATTCGATTTTCGTAATATTTTCAAACTTTTCGATATTCATATGAAAGTATCTATCTGTACATGCGCATTCATGGCAAACACAGTAGGGCCGCTTTTTCGCGCGCACCCTGTAGTATTTATATTATACATTTATACACTAACTAGCTGACACGCCCGGCGTCGTCCGGTCCGTCGAAAAATTGTACGAAACACAAAAAAACTAAAAAAAAAAGTAACAAAAATTCGCGAAAAATTAAAAAAAAAAAGTTGCACGAATTCCAAAAAAATTTAAATGAAAAGAAAACAAAATTTTCTATTTGGGCGAAAAGATAACCGGATTAATTTTACTAATTTGGAAAAATTGTAGCAAATCGCGAAAAAACTCGAAAAATCGCTAAAAGTTCAAAAACCGCATATGACAAAATTTTGTTATTATGGGCTAAAAGATTAAAACAGGATTCCTTTTACGAATGTAAAAAAATGGCCGCGGAATGCGAAAAATCTCTAAACAATGCACAAAAATTCGCAAAAAATTCAAAAATCGCTGTACGAATTTTAAATAAACTTTATTGAAAATATAACAAAATTTATTATATTGGGCTAAAAGTTTGACATCCAATTCCTTTTACCACTGTCAAAAGTTATAATCGGAACGCTAAACATCGCATTAAAAATCCATAAAAATCAAAAATCTCAGAGGAAAAAAATTACTACAGCGTTTAACAAGTTTGAAACGAATTTCTTTTATAAATGTAAAAAAAAAAAAAAAAAAAGGCACGGAATGCGTAAAAACGCTAAAAATTGCGTTGAAATGTGGAAATTTTTTTTATCAGAAATCGCAGAAAGGAGAAAATTTGCTATATAAAGCTGAAAGTTTGAAACTGAAAAAATATTATGAAAATCAAAAAATCGCTGCAAAATACGAAAAAAAAAAAAAAAAAAAAAGAGCATTAAAAATTCAAAAATCGCCAAGAACACAATAAAAACATTAACCAGAATTATTTCACGAATGTCAAAAAATCTCCACGGAATGCATAAGATCACAATAACAATCAAAATTCTAATAATAAGCTCGATGCCGCAGAGGTTGTTCGGTAGCTTCAGAGCCCCGGGCCTTCCTTTCCCGCTTTTCGGTATTTTTAATTTGTGTAATTTCCCTTTCAAATTTGTCCGGTTTCAATTTTTGAATTTTTTTCAACCTGGCACCCGCAAGAGAGTCGGAATAAGAAAGGTTAAGGCTAAAAGACTGCAGACGGAAAGCGCGCTATATTACTATATTATACGCTAAAAGATTGAAATCGGATTTATATTAATAATTTTTAAAAATCGCCTCGAACCGTGAAAAAAACGTTAAAAATTGCATTAAAAATTATATTGAAAAAGTCTAATCAAATAGTTCGAAATCGGGCTTTGGGGTGCATAACTAAATACAGAAAGGTACCTTCATACCGAATTTTGTAGCTCTGCGTGCAGCGGTTTTTTCAGAACATAGCCGACAGACAGAGAAACTTCTTTCCTTATTATTATAGACTAGCTGACCCGCCCGGCGTTATCCGGGCCCGTGATAATAACCTTTAATAAAGAACAAATTTGTGTGATTTTATACCTTTAATCTGATTTTGTCCGAATTTATATTTTTAAATGAAAAAATCTCCAAAAAATATTGACTTTTAATTGTAAAACCACTCGTAAGAAGTCATTTTCTGTTTTTCATGTACGGTCGTTTTCATGATTTTTTAAAAAATAGTTTCTTTTGATCCGAACTCTTTAAAAAATTTCATCATTATAAATATAACCATTTCTCAGAACGTGTAAAAACTTCGTGAAAAAAATATTGATATCTACTTCTAAAATAAATATATTTTCTTCTCCCATTTTACTTTCTTCTATCTTTGCAAGAAAAAAGTATTGGATTGAAGAATTTTTTCGAATTCCGGTTTTCGACATATTTACACTTTTTACCGGCCACAGGTCCCGAAAAATATGTTTTTACGAAATGTCTGTGTGTGAATCTGTCTGTGAGTTTGTCTGTATGTGACGCAAATTTTTTGGGCGCTCTAACACAAGACTAATGCACGGAATTTAATAACTTTAGATTCAATTAATACCCGATATAAATTGGTGCTGAATAGTTGTTGGTGCAAATCGTCCTATATCTCAAGAACTAATGCACAGATTTTCATAAAACATCATATTCTGTTAATCCTTTAGTATTGTTTGGGGCTGATTAATTTTTGGTGTAAAGTGCTCAATAGGTGGCGCTGCTATGATGCATTATTCATGATTTCCGCAATAGCTATATCTCAAGAACTAATGATCAGATTTTCATCAAACTTCAGATTCAATTATATCTTGATATTATTTCATGCTGATTACGTTTTCGTGTAAATCGTCTTCACGATTTCCGCAATAGCTCTTTCTCAAGAACTAATGCACGTATTTTCACCAAACTTCAGATTTGGTTAGTCCGTGATATAAAATGGTGCTGATTGCTTTTTGGTGTAAATTGGCCAATAGGTGACGCTGCGATACAGAATTTTTCATGATTTTCGCAATACCTCTATCTTAAAAACTAATGCACAAATTTTCAGCAAACTTCAATTTTAGTTAGACGTTGATATATGTTGTTCTTTATTATGTTTTGGTGTAAATCGCGCAGTAGGTGGCGCTGCTATGCTCCATTTTTCACGATTTACGCAATTGTTCTGTCTCAAAAACTAATAGACGAAATTTAACCAGACTTCATATTCTGTTACACTTTCACATAAATAGATCTTTTTTTAGGCTTGTGTGTATACAGCGCGACAGGTGTGGCTTCTATGCTCTTTGAGCTGAAAATTTTTCTTGCAGACATCTAAGAGGGTGGATGCCAAAATTCACTTGTTTGTTTCAAAGATGCGATGCTTATATCTCCTTTTAAAACGCACACAATTTAATGAACATCTTTAAAATCCTTATGATGGAGATGAGCATAGATTTCCATTTAATTTTGGCACCGTGATAACGAATTTTGAAGTATTAACATGTATGAGATAGAAGAAAGTTTTGGGATTGTCACATCCGACTAGTTTTTCTTGTTTTCGTGTCGGGTTCTTTAACACAACAACAGCAAAAAAAAAATAGTTCTCGTCGTCCGAACTATCCGAAATTTTAATTTATTATAAATATAACTGTACCCGAGTACTCTATAACATTTCATGAAAAATATGCTTATTTAATAGTGAAGCCAAGCGACACCGTGGCGAAACCGTTTTTTAGCTTTTTCGTCGAAATTTTTTAAGATTTTTAAAAAAATATTTCTACTAGTTCGAACATTACGAAATTTTTGTAATAGATGTAAAATCCAGTCTGTCGAAATACTGTAAAAATATTGTGGAAAAAAGATAGTCGCGTCACGGTGAGGCGCGAAGTGGCCCACGGTCGCGAATTTGTTAAAAGAACTAAAATTAGTCTTTTAGAAAACCGATTGCACCGAAGACGAGAAGAAGATCTTAGATTTAAATGCGTATTTTTTGTGAATCGATACCTCTAAAATTGAACTCAGAGTAAGCGTTGGCGAAAGTGAAAAAAAAGTCGACTGAGAAATCTCTTTTTGAAATTTTTTTTAAGAGTTAAGAACTATATTCTTTTTTAACTGAGTACGGTGTTTGAGATGTAAAAGTACGAACTATAAAAATATGTCGTCCGTTTTTCCGTATTTTAAACTGCACGGCTGATGGGCATTAAAACAAAACGGCAAAAAAAAAGAAAAAAGAAATGCATTTAGTTCTTCATTCCTTTCCGCTCAAAAAGCATGTTCTGGTTATGCACGAGCGCGCCTCCGCCAATTAAAAAAAAATCTCCTTTTTTGATGAGTTTTTAATTAATATCTCGGTCAATTATCAAAAAATTAAAAATGTGGGCCTCAGGGTCATCCATACTTGCATTGAACTATTCTTATGTAAATTTTCAGACCTCTGCGGGCAGTAGATTTTCCTAGCCATCGGGAATAACACACACAAACAGCGATCTTGTCTTTTATTATTAGATATATAGATATTTATGATATATGTAGAGTAAAACATGTCAAAACATAACCTGTATGTTGCATAATCCTGTCTTAAATGAAAACTTTTCATGCTCCAGAAGGAAAGATTGCCGTATAATTTTACTTAATTAGACAGAAAGCTGTCTTAAACGGAATATTGTTTCGGTAGCTTACGATTGCTTTTACAAAGGTTTTACTGTATGGATATAAGGTTAGCCTGTGTAAACGAAACCTGTCTATAACGAAATCTTGCCTATTTGAAAACATTTCATGATCCCATAGAAAGGAACACTTTGAATTTTTACTTGCTTAGGTAGACGAAAACCTAAAACAGAAACTTTCCGCGGTTATTTGTAATTTTGTCGCAGCAGGCTTTACTATTTTCGTATTCATCACTTTGTAAATTAATTCCCTGTTCCAGGGAATGTAGATGAGATCCCCCCCCCTCCTTGTCTCCGCCCCTGGCTGAGCCCCTCCAATAATTTTGAAAACTCTACGCCTATGAATACGTCTACTCATTTAAATTTCATAATTGTGAAATATTTAAAAGTAAATTAATGATTATGAAATTTAATCTTTTAAATTTATATTTTAAAGTAATTATTAATGACTATCAAATTTAATTTTTTAATTTATATTTTAAAGTAATTATTAAAGTCAATAGTGGTTATTTTAGTAATTACCTTTTTCAATATATTTTTTTAACTCAATCCCACTCTAAGCTTCGATGCAAGGGGGGAGCCCGTAATCATCTGTGTCCGGGGCCCTCAAATTTGTAAATCAGTCCCTGCTGATACATTTTTAAATGCAACAGCATAAATTTAGAATACCTGATTATTGAACGATTTGGAATCGAAACACATTTTCCCTTTCTTGATAAATAAATTTTTGCCGAGTTATAAGCAATTCTTGTCACGTGGCGACAAGTGTTTGCCTTTTTTGAGCTGCCGGATCGAGAAAACCGTCAACTTTAATAGTAATTTAGGAAAATTTTTCATCTTTGCCAAAAAAAGGGAAAATCTTACGATTATTTCATGAAAACAACAATAACAACAACAACCCTGAAAACTTTTCCTGAAAAGTTATATAAATTCTCAAAATCCGCGCAGCAGAACTTTAAAAAAAGCTAATCTTTCATAATCGGGGGTTGACTTCATTATTGAATTTTTCCTCATATTTTTTTTTTAACTAAGGGACGAAGAACGATTATGCACTGTACTAAAACCTGTCTGAAAAAATTATCAGGTGAAAATCTCATGAAAATCCATTCAGCAAAGCTAAAGTTATAAAGCAGCCGGAGCGAAATTCCTTTTTGTATTTTATACACAAAAAAGATTTTTTTTTTTTAAATTTAGAATTAAAATAACCATAATTCAATTTTATTCCTAATTGAAGAGAGTTAGAATGAGAAAATGAACAAAAAATGTTTTCAAACTATTTGTGAATCAATGTCCGATAAATCAAGTGGAGCATAAATCAATATCGCGATATTTGCGTGGCGTAATTAATAAATAACAAGTAACTATTACTGTTTCAAACGCATATACACAAATATGAAATAATTCAATCATCGCATGCGTAAGATTACAGATATTTGAAAGACTTCTTTTTCTTTTCTTTTTTTTATCTCTTTTGAACAGGGAGCAATTGTAAAAATATAACTCTTTCAAAACCATTCCTTTGTAAAGCCGCCAGAGAAATATTGAAACCCATTTATTTGGGATTGTTTATGAGCATATGTATGTTTTTAACACATATAAGTAACTCATGTGGTCAGTCTTTTGTAAGGGATCAACAATGCTTTGGTACTGACTACCGGGGAAGTGTTTCCATCTAAAACTCTTTGTTACACCTTCATTTGCCTGGTGACTTTTACAGATTACTTTTTACAGGTAACAGCATTGTTAATACATACTAAGTGTTAGGATTTACTATCACAGAAGTAAACTCTAATCCATATCTAGGAGAAAAAAGACATGAACTACTGGTGTAATTTACCCCCACCTTTATTGTAATTACACCCACCTTATCTCGTCCCCCCCAAGTCAACAGAAAAAACATTTTTTTTTATTATATATATATAGTATGTTCAAGAACTACTTTAAAACTTTATAATAAAAGTCCCTTTCTCAGTGTAAAAAACAATGAATGAAATACGTGTGAAATAAAAGCAGCCAAGTTCGTGTGTTACATTTTCTAATGTTACTCACTCCTATTCTTTTATTGTCATGTATCTCTTTCTGTTTTAAAAAAACGTAACTAATGCTGTCGCCTCCGCAGTAAATGAATTTTTCGTGACCTAGGGCCTTACTTCGCTAATATTAAGAAAACTACTGCACACAAAAATATGAAAATAATAGCATTATAGAGAAATGTTTGATAAATACCCTGAAGAAAACCGTTTTTAAATAAAAATTTTATTTTAAAAGGTATTTAATGTTAAAGTTGGTCAAATTCGTTCTATTAAAGAAGTTTTATATTAGCAAAAACTATACATAAGAATTTAATCCTTTATTCTAAGGATATATATTAGAAGTTTCCGGTGTGCCGACTGCATATAGTTTTTTAGTTTGACTAATTTTTTGAGGTCTTATGCCATTTTAAATCCAAATTTTCAGCTTTTTGAGAGATATTTTTTACATATTTTAGAAAAGGTTATTATTTCAAATTGTTGCTAATTTTAAAACAGAAAAAACAACAATATTTACTTCAAATTAAGAATATATTTGCACGTGACTATTATAAACAGAGAAAAACTTTCAAATTTAAATGATTACGTATTAAAATCAAGAAAATATTGAAAATTACGTCATAAAAACTATATTTATTACATGTGAATATTAAAAGAAAAAGAAAATTTTAAAATAATAAATCCATTAATCTGTGTTAAATGTCGTAATTGGAAGAAATTATGTTCTATTTAAAATGACCAAATAATAATATTGTAAAACAGTTTAAATTAAAAAATATATTTACACGAGACATTTATTTCATATTTGGATATAATCTTTTTAACTATTGTTGTGAATTCTAAGACAACGCAAATATTTCCTTTCTAACAGCAAAAGTATTTTTACGTTAATATTAAAAAGAGAAATAAAACTCATGTGAAAATTATATTAGATATAAAACGATACATTTAAAATGTCTTATTTAAAACAATTTTCTTATAGCGTTGTTAAAAAAATACCAGGAGGATAAGACTCTGTTTACATAGTTCATTTTATATTAGCTTTTTTTTTTCGAATGTTTAACTCATCTTATTTAATCAAACATGAAAACAGTCAGTAGAGGTTTAACAGCAGCTGATCCGGCCTTAAAATTCCCAAATCAAAAGGAAGTGAATGGAAATCCGTTTACAAGGAGATCGCCACTGATTTTTTAAATTATGTTTCAGTATTCCGCAATATTTTTGAAGCCGATCAAATTAGCGTGTTTTTAGAGTTTGCGGTGCAGGGTCGTAACCAGCAAGGCACGTCAGGGGGGGGGGGGGGGGGGGGGGCTCTGAAAATTTTTGGGAGGGCTAACATCTTTTAACAATCTATATCTCTTTTTAAATTAAACACAGTGAAACCTGTGGATACGGGGTTGTCGGTAAAGAAACTCGGCTACAACATAACCTGTCTATGAAAAAAAAAAAAAAAAAAAAAAAGGTCTATAACCTGTCTGTAACGAATTTCTTAAACGAAAAAAAAGTTATGATTCTTTGAAAAAAGAAATACAAAACAATTAGAGGCATTGTACCGTTTGCTAAGACGAAAACCTATCTAAAATGGAATTTTCTCCCATTCTGTGTGATTTTGCATTAACAGGTCTAGTTTTATTTAATGGAAAACAGATTGCATCCAACATCTCATAAAAAAAGTAGCTTTATTCAAATTTTAATAAAGAAAAATCGTGCACATTGTGTATAAAATTATCATAGCTTATAACTGTTTTCACTTTATTAAGCATATTTTAGAAAACCTAGTAAGTAAAAATATTTCTGATTAAAAATAATTTACGATTGGTATAATAAGTAAAAACTGTTAACAGGTTTTTTTTTTTTTTTTTTTTTTTTTTTTTTTTTTTTTTTTAATTGCTTACTTAACAAAAGTGAAATGAAAAAAAAAATCATGCATTGAATACTGATTAAGGTTGTACTTTACAATTTATTATATTACAGTGCATGCTATTGATCTCATTTAATTCAGTCCATTGTAAAAGTAACAAGCAAACATAGTTCAGATTACATAATATTTCCGTAAAGTATAAATAGTAACTTTCTAAATAACGTTTAAAGCTTCGTTAAAATGTAGAGGATGTTCGCGCATTTTTGTAATGATTTTGGATTTCTCTGTGATTTAAATGTAAATGAAAAACAGATAAATAAATACAACCTATATAGCATTTTTAATCGACTGATTTAAAAAAAAAATCATTGATTTAAATCATAAATTTTCTAAATGTTTAAAATGACATTAGAAAGTATAAAATTTAAGATGAACATAATTTGGAAAGTTTCTACAGGTATTTTGACTTATGAATACATAAAAAAAGCTTTAAATAATTTTTTTTAAGCTTAATTCCAGACTGTGGAAAAAAGTTTAAGAACAGTAATTTTCTAAAAAGCCTAGTTTTTATCTAATATAAAATAAAAAGGATTTTATTTTAAAATGATATTTAAATCTAATATAAAATGCAATGTTATAATTTTCTTTTAGTAATCAAATTATTCATTCTTTTGTATAAAATAAGCATAGCAAGTATAGTAAATTTCTGCAAGTAAAAGAATAAAATAGCCATAACCTCATTTTCGCATTCTACTTTTGTAACAATAAATTTATAGCAGATAAAGAAGAATTAAAGAATGATATCGGCTGAACCGCTATTGTAAAAGAATGTATAAGAGAAAAGAAGCAATTGGTATAAAATATTAAGCACAGCAAAAGCTTCTTCAATAAAGGTTGAATAAATGTTTGTTATTTAAAATTTTTGAACTCATATATACCAAATAAAAATTGCTAGGGATTAAAAAAGCACCAAAACTTTTTGAAACACTGAATGCTGAGAGACCCCACTGAGTGCTGATAATGCTGCTGTTTATGGTTTGAGGATTTCAGATATAACAGGTTATTCCTTATATTTACTCTGTATGTGTATATGAATGGGTTAAAACATTTTCATATTTTATGCTAATCCCAAAATATTTTTTGGGGATTGGCATATGCATACATGTGTGTAGGTTCAGATTTAGGCGATTAACAGAACAAATGAAAAATGAGCTGCAAATAATATTTGTTAGTTTTGCTATTTGTGCTACTAATTAATGAAATCCCTTATTTGCAGTTTTTATTAATTCTGTAATTATTTACTCTTTTCTCTAGGTATTTTTTTTAGGGTGCCACAACCTGTCCTTTATGAAATTGGCAGAATGGCCTTTTTAAAAAATAGTGAAATTCACCAGTAGTGGTAGCCAGAGATTTCTTGTAAAAAACTTCCCCATTCCACAGTATTTCTAAATCCATGTGCCGAAGACTTTGCAAAAAGGATAGAACTTTATTTCTTAAAAAAAAAAAAAAAAAAAAAAAAAAAAAAATTAAAACTTGTTAAGGAAAATAATAAGGAAAAAATAAGGAAATCGTTGAACCAATTGAAAGTGCTTGGAAATATTACTATTTGGGCTTTTTTTTAATATGATGTAATTTTCTCCATAAAATGCTTTTCACGTGTAATAATTTAATTAATATAAAGTTTCCTGTCTTTCTGAATATTCACGCATAAGTATATATTTCAATTGAAAAATGTTTGGAAATATTATTATAAGGAAAGGGAATGGAAATTTAAGGGTAGAATTCGATGATTATTTATTTATAAATAAAAAAAAAGGAGTTTTAAAGTTTATGTGCTATGGGGGGGGAGGGGAGAAGCGGAATTTTTTTGAGTCAGGTGACAGAGAGTCATTTTGATGCTCTTTTAATTATTAATACAGAAACTTTATAAATAGGGAAAACATGTGATTTTAAACTATGTACTGGAGCGGTGGAGGAAGGAAAAATGGGATTTTTTTTCTGGAGGGGGGGTGGGTGAATAATTTAGATGTTTATTCAAATATCGTTGCAACAAAACGACAAATAACAGAGAAAAAAATTAAAGATTTTAAACTTCGTGATATGCTTGGGGGGCATTCCTAAGTGCAATGGAAGAATTGTGATGTAAGTTAACACCACATCTAATGTCAACTACAATCCAAAATATTAAGTGCCTAGTTCAAAGCTGATTGTATGCTGATGGGACTTGGGCTGCTTCCAATACTTCAAGTGATATTATTATATTTCACACAAAGAAGGATAAGTATGTTTAAAATTTCAATTGAAATATTTCAATTAGTGTTATGAACAAATATCTGAAATTTGGATCACAGGTATAAACACCTTGTATTCCTCAGTGAAAATTGAATTTCGACCCAGGTTCATATATAAAGGTTGTTAAACTTTCTATGTACTAATCAGCTCATTCAGTTTGTCTCCATACATTAATTGAAAATGTTGTTACCAATACATACATACATATATGCTGAAGTTCAAAAAATTCAGGGGCAGTGAAGGGATGATTTCGATTGTACACGGTTTGTGGAATATCTACTGAAAATCTTGATGAATTATGTTTGAACTTTGAGGATGTAAAGAACATGTTTGATTATCTTTTTCAGTGAAGATTTAATCGCGGGAACAATTAGGATGACAACAATAAATTTAATAATAAACAGGGCTCAATTTGCGCCGGAGCCCATGGGAGCCCGGCTCCGGTACTTCTCTGTTTTTAGTAAATGTTTAAATATTGGTCGGAATTCACCGGAGCTCATAAATACAGGGCTCCGGAGCCCCATGAAAAGCGCTCCCGAAAAACCTAAGCCTAAATTACCCTTTCCTATCTCGAAGCTTTTGCATTATTTTTGCCAAAACACTTATATGTAACGTAATGCGTCGCACACGCAGGAGATGGAGATAAAACGGACTCGATTTTTATATCAGTTTTTGGTCTTGGACTGACTCGAGCTCAATCTGTACTACATTTAAATTCTTATTTATTCATGTATAGAGAAAAAAAAACTTTTCGTCCTTTAAAAATACATATTATATTCTATTTCAAATCATTTTAATGCTGTTTTGATCAGAATGAAGGGGAAACAGAAATCGTGTTTTTCTATTTCAAATTTATGTCGGCAATGTGTTGATACGGCGCCACTCAAGAGACTGAATTTGCTTTCAGTTCGATCCCTTTTAGTGACAGTAAGAATTTTTTCTTATTGGCTGTTTTTTTTTAATTTTATTTTGATATAACATGAAAATAATATTTTCTATATTAGCCAACGAGCATCAGCTTGGGTTTTTGTTTGTTGGACGTTTATTGTCTTCTATTGCGTGCAACTATAAAAATCACGTTAGTGATTTTTCTATTTATTTTGTATCATGAACGGTACCCATGCTAAGGCTCTGCTCTGCACATTTACGAAGTCACTTTCATTTGTAAGTAGATATAATTGCCATGTATTGTTATTCTGATAGAAAGCAATCGAGCAGTGTTTCCTTTTTTTCTATAAAAGCGTCGATTCTTTCCGATAACGGTGTCAAATGTTTAATTTAATCTGATTTTCAGGGACTCACCACAAAAGATTGAAATCGATTATAGTTTAAGATATGCACCTTTTATAGGAAATTGTAAAACATTGCTCCATTCTTCAGCATATAAATATTAATTTCTGTAAATTTCCTTCATTTTTTCTTAAAAATGCATAGCTGCGATCTATCTCTTTTTTGAGTTAACACTATTTCTGAATCCTTGCCATATTTAATCGCAGAACTCTTCAATTAATTAACATTAAAATTAGGCAAAGATTTCTATTCAGAAGGAGTGATAACTAAAAAGTGGAACAGTTGATAGCTAAATATATGCTGATAGATATACTTGAAATTTTTATTTTGCTAAAAGAAGAAAAAAATGCTTTAATTTTTGCGCATAATGTACGAAATATAAATATGCAGATTGGAGTGACGGGGGGGTGGGGAAGAGGGAACGGTGCGGTTGTTGTACCGGTACAGCAAAATATTAGGGCTCCGGTACTTTTTATGTTAGAAATTAAAATCTGATAATAAATAATGGTTGCGATCACCCATGTGACAGAAAATGCTCAAAAGGGTCTGTCACTGTAGCAAATGACTATGTGGGTCCTGTGAAACGTTTGTGTGCATTTGTGTAAACATAGCACGCATATTCGTGAAGGTTTTAACGTTTCTGAGAAAAATGTAAAATCTTTTTGCTTAGAGAACACAGTGTTTTTCAACCAAATTTAACACCACTTTCCAAAAACTTCACAAAGAACAGCAGAAATAGTATACTGGAGTTAAAATATTAATATATCGAATATTTGATGAGGCTTTGGCATTTGTGTAAAATATTTTTAACTGCGCATGCGTGAAAGATTCCAAAAATTTTCATAATTTGGTAGTCAGCTATTTGGGACAACTTATATAAATAGTCCGGTCAAAAATTGCAAAAATTCAGAAAGATAGGGGCGATAGAGTGAGTTGCTTCCTAAAAGTAGCTTTATTATAATGGATTTTCCACAATTTGTCACTGTATCTTTCTGAGTTTTCGCAATATTTGACTGGACTTTTTATATAAGTTGCCCTAATAGCTGACTACCAAATTAGGAAATAAAAATTTTGGAATCTTTCACGCATGCATAATTAAAAATTATTTCATACAAATGCACATATCTCATGAAATATTCAATATATTCATGATTTAATCGCAGTATACTTTTTCTACTGTTCTTTTTCATATTTTCGTTATGTTCTGTTAGATTTGGTTGAAATCTACATGCTATAAACAAAAAACATTTAAATTTTTCACAGAAATGTTAAAATCTTCACGCCTATGCGTATTATGCTTCCAGATATGCCCACAAACGTTAGACAGGACCAACATAGTCATTTACTACAGTGACAGACCAGTGTATATATATATACACTGATATATATGCACAGAGTGTTTTTTCTAAGCTACCCTGACCTTTCTAAAATGTGCTAAATGTACCCAGCCCTTTTTAACCCTAGAATACATGCGCAAGGTATGACATATCCAGAATATGTACGGTATTTACATTTGTCACCACTATTTTTCGAAAAGTAACCTTCAAATTGTATAATCGCAGAATTTGTAACAAATATCAGCAATTAAATAATATGGCGATTTTTATTTGAATGTATCGGTGTTAAAGCACAGTTTTCTCTGGCGTAAGCAGTACGCCGCGCGTGTATTTGAAGGTTAAAAATAGTGAAATGCAACTTTAGTCATCTCAGAGATCGAGAAATTTCTCTTAAAAATCTTCCCCAAATTACAGTATTTCTAAATCTATGTGGTCGAAAGGTTGTAAAAATCATAGACCTTCCATGTTTCGTTAAGTTTTTGTTTTTTTTTTTAATTAGCTTAATTTTAAATAAAGAAAACCTAGAATATGTTTATAAAGTATCTTTGAATTATATGTGTAATAAATACGTTTAAATAAAATAATTAAGAGCACTATTAAAGATAACAAAAAAAGTTTTTGTTAATATATATATATAAAATATTAATATATAATATAAAATATATATATAAAAAATTTACATATTCAACTTTTAAAATTGGTATTTTAAAATTAAAAAAAAAAAAAAAAAAAAAAAAAAAGTTGCATGTGAGTGTATGCGGGAGGAATTTCCAGTAGCAGGGTGAGGGGGACCAAACTTTTCATTAGCCCCGGGCCTCAGAAATGCTTAATCCGGCTCTGGCTACCAGCCAGCAGCCATACCTATAAATCTACTGCTATACTTATAGAAAGAAAAAGAAATGAGAAATGAAATCGAGATTAAGACTATCCCATTTTTGGGCTTTTATAACAAGCTCTTTATAAGCAGCATTCTAAAACATTAGATGGACTCTGGAAGATTGTTGAGGAATGGAACAAAATCAACCTTTACATTAGATAAAAGTTGTAATATGACAGTTCAAGAAAGGGGCTTTCAGAAAAACACATTCGGAAATAAAATTATTATCTTTGTTTACATATTTCTTTTCCAAAATCGTTACAAAAATGTGTGTACATTCATTCGCAATAAAAATTAAGATTTCGCGAGAATTGAATTTTAAATTCCGCATATTATTATATCCTTTAAAATATGAATCGTTATAAATATATATATATTAATTATATATTTTCAACACATATCTGGATTTTATAATAATAATAATAAAAAAATATCTATTATAATTCCGATTTCTTTATTTTTCAATACTTTTATCAGAAGGCAGGGGGTTGGGGGTGAGAAAGCTATAGCATACGTTTTACGTGTTTTTCGTTTCCTGAAATTTGCTGGATTAAAATTTAATCACTAAAAAATTACTTTTTGCAAATATGTCAGAACGTAGCTTGTTTAGATTTGAAAACAGCATCTAAAACGTAAAATTTGTTGAGCTTGAATAACTATATCTGTACATTTTATGCCTTTATCATTCTTTTTTCCCCACAAATGTGTCAGAAAGTAACTGATTTAAACATGAAAACAGATTTTAATACAATAGCCACTGTTTACACGAAGAGATTTTTGTATAAACCTTATAATACACATAACTTTAAACTTAACATAATACTTTTGCGTATAATGTTTAATTATAAGATAAAAGAAAAATTGTTTTTGCCAATCATCAAATGTAAAGAAAAAATTCGATAAAAGGGATCAAAAGCAAAAAAGGAATGTGTCTTTCCCACGCTTTTCTAATACTATACTCCTGCCGACACCCATAGCTAGAAACGGCGTTCAATTATTTTTTTTCTCCCACTTGTATAAATTGACAATCTTTTTCTTTAGTAATACACATGTTGTCAACAGGCAACCCTTTAAAAAAAAAAAAAAAAAAAAAAAAAAAAACGTGTTTTAGTGAATAGTTTGAAGACGGTTTGCCCATTGCTGCACTAATTCTGATCAGTTTGAAAAATCTATATATATATTACGCTAACGTACGTGGCACAGAAATCGCGATTATTTGTTATTGTTTAATGGCAACACCCAAGAAACGCATCTGATTGGTTATTGTGTAAGAGTCCTTGGCAGGATTTAGTGCGATCGGGTTTGTTGTTGTTTACGTTTTGCGTTTTCTGTGCAATATCTTTCGCTGCAATTATGTAGCTTCAAAATATCATTTGAAATGCCCGTAAAAAATCTCGGTGAATGCTTGAAAGTGAAGAAGAAGCCGAATTCGAGTCGAATCGAAATAGATTCGAAATCCAAATAGAATTGTCGAGAACGCCGTTAAGCGATCGGCAAAATAGGCTTAATAACTGTAGCATGCACGAGTTGCTACTGAAATCCAAATTACTAATTTAAACGTTCTGGGGCATGCATAACTGTGGGTGAAACGTGCAATTTATGCAAAGCTCTGTATTGGAAATGCGAATTAAACAGCAGCAAGAAGTTTACAAAATGTTGTCATGACGTAAAAAGTAATTTTGTACGGACCTGCGATACGGGCCCCCTCAAAAGTAAGATACAATAAAACCTGCTTAGACGAAAACGACCAGTGATAAATTCCGTTTTATGCAGGTTATTAAATTGAACAACGCGTAATAGCATTTTTTTTTTGGGGGGGGGGGGAGAGAGCTGGAACTTTTTTTTTTTTTCGTTTATTGCAGGATTCCGTTATAAACAGTCTTTATTCTATTAGAAAATAAATTTGCTGGATGGTACTTTTCTTAAAAATCTATATAGTAATATATTTGCTTAGAATTTTATTATTTCTCTTTCAGCATTACACTTTATGCTGTATTTGTAATTGCTTTTTTATATAAAGATTTTAAATAAAAAATTAAATTTTTGAAAATATAATTACATTTTAATTAAATTCATCAGTTAATTTAGAATAAAAAAGTTTAAAGTATGAGACATAAAAATTAAAAATCTTAACCTTTAACTTTACACAACTTTTGAACTGAACAAGAGTCGGGCCCTGGTAATTTGCACTGTCCCCTCTGTACGGATCTGCGATAAAAAATTTCAGATTCATTTAAGAATATTATTATGGGCCCGGGCAACGCCGGGCGTGTCAGCTAGTATATGCTTATTTCCGTTCGCACTGAGGGAATCAGGTGTACTAACACATGTGGGGACCGGTTTATGCATCTGGACTTCAGGAGGAAAAAATGTTCCTAATTATCTTGCAATTCGAGAATTGTACCACAAGATAATATAACACAACTGAATAGAAGGCTTCTGAATAGAAGGTTTTTTTTCTTTTTCTTTCTTTCTTTCTTTCTTTTTTTTTTTTTTTCATATTTCGTTGCATTGAAGGATTCAAGGCAGTTGAAAGTTGAAACATCTAAAATGATTTTCTTGCAAATATAGATTTTTTTTTTTATTTATTTTTTTTTACATTAGTTAAAATATACATTTAAAAAATAAATAAATAAATAAAAAATAAATAAATAGCGAAATGATTAGTGGGGCTCCGTCCACCTAAGCTTTCACATATTTTACCGTATATATAAAATAACCTATTAAAATTCTGGTCTATTTATTATATTGAAATTATTCTTATCTTAATTCCTTTAATATTAGGAATCAGAAGCTCTTCTCTTTTCTTAAATATTTTAAGCTGTTTCTTTAAGTTTGATTTTTATTTTAAGCAGTTGTGCTACATTCTATTTTTCCTTTTTTTCTGTTGTTTTCTTTATACTTTCGGAGTAGTTTTACAACCATAATTTTAGCAATCAATGACGCATTTCTTCTATTGCTGAGATATACTTCTTTCTTTTAAAGTGATTAAAAATGGAACTGGTTATTACAATATATACAGAATGCTTTAACTTGAAATTTAGGGCATTTTTAAGGTTCTAACAAATTAATAGTTCTCAAAAACAAATATATTCCCTCTATTTAACAACACGAAATTTTTAACATATTCTCAGAATCAATTCATAATTAAACGTAAAAGCAGGTAATATTAAAGCATAACTATTGAAGTGATTTGGAATCGAATAACGTTTTTCCTTTCTTGATAAATATATTACATATTGGGTCATAAGGGATTGTTGTATCATGGCGACTTTTCTTGGATGTCGTGGCCGGACATTCAGTTTAAAAAACTAATATTTTACATAATTTTCCGGAAAGGCTTTTTTCTTTTATAGAACAATGGAAAACGCTAGTCAATGTCATAGTTTTTACTGTATTATTTATCGATTTTCCCCTGTACTTCTTCCCTCTTGGTTTTTTTCCTAATGCACCCCCCCCCCACACACACACACACACTGTCTCTCTAACAAAACATTATTTATTTGCATTTTTAAACCCCTCTTTTATATTTATAATATAAATAAATAAAGGAAATACGTTGCAATATTGTCGCAATTTTGAAACTGAAAATAATAATTTAATATATTAAAAAATAGATGAAGTAATTTCATTATTGGAATTATAAATTGTTTTAGGTATAATTAGCGTGCCATGTCATTTTTTAAGCACACAATATTATTTTTCGCGTGTGCTGTTCTCTTTTCCGAGTGCGCCGTTCTATTTTTGATTGCTCTTTTAAATTTTTATTTCCTAGGATAAACAATTACTGTGTCTACTCTTAATTTTATAAAAATTCTTATCGGTATTTTCTATTTTGAAAGTCATACTAATAAATTATTACACCATTTTAGCCCCCGGTATGCTATTTCTTTCTCCCAGCTTATTTTATGTCGTCTCCAAAAAATAACGTTACGTTGTATAAGCCAGCCGTAGAACAAAGCAGATGTATCATTGTACGATTAAATACTCTACAGCAATTTTTTAAACTTCTAAGCATCGCACATTTTCAATTTTCATACCGTCGTATTGGGGAAAAAAAGTACTTTTAAATGAAATTTGTTTGAAAACTGTATCTCCATTTATTTTTGAAATATTAATTTTTTTGTAGTGTTTAGAGCCATTTGCTTAATATTGGCCACGGAAGTACTTCACTTCTGTATAAAGTAAAGAAAAAATAGTTCTAATAGTAATTATATATTTTTGTTGCATAACAACCGAAAGAAAATGTAATTAAATACGTGCTATTTTGAAAAAATATAAACGAATGATTTCTGTTAAAACATATTAATGTTATAAACAAATGGAGGTCTATGAATCATTAGATAGCCGTTCTTTTTGTGGAATTTCTTTAATGATGGCATCTTTTTGCTGCATTTGTGTATTATTTTGCGATAGTGACCTATGCATGTTTTACTGTAGATGTTTAAGAGTGGATCGTAAATGTGGAATTCTTAAGCGGATGCGAATGACGTCATTTTACATAAAATAAAAGCGTGTGCTTTAACCCCTTCGGGATGTGCGTCTTTTGCAGAATTTTTAATCTTTTATCACCAGTTTTTCGAAACAGAAAATCTTGCCTTATTGAGTAGGGAAAAGGCTCGGATTAAATAAGGCAAAATTTACTGGTGAGAATAATCACTGATTCTGAGCACCTTACGTGGAACGTATACCGATCGCTCGTCCGCAAGGGGTTCAGTCTTAAAATTGAGATACGTTTTGTACTGTTTATATATATATATATACATTTTTTTTTCATCGGACGTGACATTACATTCTGAAAAAGTAGAATTCCTGTTCTCCAGTTATTTTTCTGTTTCGTATACAGAAAAAAAAAATAAATAGATAAATCTTTAAAATGTGTTTATATTTCTCATTATATCAAATGAATGCAAATTATATCAAACAATTATTAAAATTCTTGAAGTTCTCTCCCCCTCCTCCCCCCAAAAAACCCAGGAAAGCTTTATTAATGCATGTTTAATATTTTGTTACTTTCATTATAGTTTTTGTTTATTCTAGTACAATTTCTGTCTATCAATAAGAAATATTATATTCCGAAGATCGCCCTGTAAGTAATGAGTAATTTGCAGTCGTACAGAATTTTTATATGAATGACCATGTGTATTTGAATAAACGTGTAAAGTATTCTTGTAAATTGTAGAATGAAGAGAAGGAAGAAGAAATTTTTATGTATGGAATGTAAGCTCAAAGTCTGGTTTAGAAATTCAGAGTCCTAGGACCAAACAGAAGCATGGATTCTTATAACAGTTTATCTTACATGATTTGTTTCTATTGCGTGATACAATGTCAAATGTTTTTTAAATATTGCCAAAGAATTATTGTCTAGATGATGACAGGCACAAAAATCTATATTTTTTTTAATACAGATTCTATAGTGCGTAGTTTTTATAGTAACTAAATAAATCTAGAAGCTACGCACAAGTGTTTTCTTTTTATCCAGGTGTCAAAATTGTTAATAGCAACAGGATATTACCCTTTGATGATTTTTTCTGTACGTTATCGCTATTGCGCGTAAACAGTAAATGCCAGACTATGACTTTTTGATGTCCGGGACACAAATATGATTTGAAGCCCTCCGTGCTTACGTTATGTAGTAAGCTGAAATATTTTTTAAATGTGTATTTTGAATGGTTCTATTAAACTTGAAATTTGCTATTTTGTGGAATATTTGTGAAGTCAATTTTATTAATAAATGCACGAAATTTGCGTTAGTTTTTACTCAAATATCAAATAATTAAATAGTATTTACAATTTTTCTATAAATAAAAAACATGTTCTCAAAATTGAAAAAAATTTTGGAGATAGCTCAGTGGGGAAAATGTTATTTTCGGTGAAGTATTAACTCAAGCTTATAAATTATAGCGGAAACGATGTGTGATATCTAAAATTTGCTCACCTTTAGATATAAAATTGTCATGTGTCAGGAAGATGTGCATTGTCAATTGCAGATAAAAAGAAAAAAAAACACAAGAACACCCTAATATAATTTTTAAATGCATGTATCATTGGATATTTTTTAGATATGATTATCATGATCAATCATTAAATCGTAAGTCGCGATGTCATTTTTTTTTTTGTTGTTGTTCATTTTGAAATGCATTAGGCATATGCGTTCGTGGGACCTAACAACGAAAATTACTGGTTAATTATTATCTTTGTATTGTACAATATAAAACTATGTTAATAATGAAACTAAACAGGCAGTTTTTAAAAATTTTGTCTTTTGATTCTCTCACTCCAAGCTTATAGTATTATAGACCATACTTTAATCTGGCCCCCTGATCACTCAGATCCAGTTCAATAGCTTAAGTTGGTAAGCATAAAGCGTATAGAATTATAGAATTGAGATACCCCAAGTTTATGAAGCCCCGTGCCCCGCTTGCCTATGTCCTAATCCTGTGACAATTATGACTGGTTATTTTTTTTTTTTTTTTGCCTATATTGATATCGTTAAGAGGCTACTGCACTCAAGTGAAAACACCCACTCGCTAATGTTGTTTTTATAGGAGAATTCTATTAAATATCTCACTTGCATTTCAATATTTTCCCGTTTTGTTTTCAGTTTATTATTATTATTATTATTATTATTAGGATACTTTGACTTTCGGAACCGGTTTCGAAAGTAAAGGTATCCTCATAAAAAAAAAAAAAAAAAACTCGCAAACAAAATAAAAAAAAAGCAAAAAAAGGCATTTGTTGAGATCGACTTCAGCTACCCAATGCAAAAAAAATCATTTAAGAATATTGAAATGCAAGCAAGATAATAATTTAAAAAAATTCTCCCTTAGGAATAACATTAGCGACTGAATGTTTCCGCGTAATTTAAGTAGCCTCTTAAAAGTGTGACAGTAACAAATTAATCTTAATTTGTTTTCACATCATGCGTTTTTGAAAATGTCATTAGATATTTATATTTTGATTACCATTGCCTCGGAATTTCTTAAACAAATGTAATACTTTCGCAAACTTTATTTTATACCTGTAAAAAAGTTTTTGCCAAGCTAAATTTTCACAGAATGGAAGATTTGACGCTCTGATATCAAAAAAACTTTTATCAATTGTTAAAAATACTATATATTTTAGGAAATGCTTAAAAATTTTCATTTTCTGTGATCTTGAAAAATGTTTTTGACCACACTTTTGAAAATTCCAATATTAATACATGTATTCCCATTCAGGTCAATTTTTTCCTGTTTATAAATTAGATATCTTTGATCATACAGCTAATTGATGGTTATCATATTCTTTTGATGGATCGTTTCAAGACTGATTTAAGAGATATTTAATTAATTTTATATAAAAAATGCCATTTTTAGATATTATTATTATTGTATATGTAAATAATAATAATAAAGAAAATCTTCAGTTTTAAAGGAATCTGAATTAAAATATCTGCAACTTTTATAACCGGTGTTGTAAAATTATTTCGTGATTGTGATTGAGCATTTGAGCGTTATAAATGTATAGATATGCAATATTGTTGATATTAGGAATTAAACAAAAAACTTTATAAGGTATATTATGATTATTATCATTTTTAACCTTTGTGAAATTTACATGCATTTTGAAAAATAATAAAAAATTATGACTCCTATTTTTTTTTTTCTTTAAAAGAAAGGCAAAGAATATATTCTGTAAAGATAAAAGAAAAAAAGTATTCGAGTGTTTGTATTCCAGACACCTTTTTAACAATCACTTGCTGTTCACCGTCATTTTAACAGATGTATAACAGACACTCTTTAGTACCCTACGAGCGTCTGGGGAGAGAACGACTTCTAATAGTAGCACTTAGAAAAAATTCGGCTCCCGTTTCAACAGGGAAGAAAGGGAGAAAACAGTCTGCGTTCTTACCTCAACCTTGTGTAACTTTCCCTTTTCGCTTGCATTTATTATCCGGTTATCGGAACATTAAAATCATAAATAAAAAATGTCGAATGTTGAATTTTATAATTTGATTCTCAGAAAAAAATTGATTTTTTTCAAAAATAAATAACATAATTGTAAAAGTAAATAAATAAAAAAGAAGAATGTCTGTTATTTATATAAAAACCTTTTATATATAAATCTGTAAAAATTATTTTTATAATTATAGCTTCATATTTTAATATTATAATATTTTATTATACATTAAAAAAAGTAGATTTTTCAATTCTGCAATATATTTATGCATAATATAGTTATTTGGCAATGGCAATTAATATTGTATATAACTATATTCAAAAATCTGTGTCCACGAAATAGTTTTTTTATTTTCTTTTTCACCTCGGAAAATTCATTTTTACAGTATTAATTTTTTATTAAGTTTTCTATATTAATAATTTACCTTTCTGTGTGTTTACCTATTCTTTTTTTAAATAAGGCCAATTGTCGTAAATGTTTAACATTTTGTTAAGATTAGCACAAACCTCATCGTATCCTACTTTTTCTTTTTCCTTCTTTTTCTTTTTTGCAAGCTTATGTCAACATCTCCAGTTTGGGGAATTCGATTTGAATATTTTACAATGACTTTTTAAATTTATTATTAAATGATTTTATGAAGGAGGTATGAGATAATATATTTTTTAATGATTACGTTTAGCAGATTAAGTAGGAAGGAGAAGGGTGGGGGTTGGGGGTTGGGGGGTTGGTTTAAATTTGTTAACTTACATAATGGACGAAAATATCAATTTTTCCGTTTAATTTACTGTATCTATTTGACACTAAATGAAATTTCTATCCAGAGTTGCAAATTTTTATAAGTTCTTTTTTCTTTTCTTTTATATATATATACATATCAGTGTGATTAAAATGCTAAAACTTCGACATGTTTTTCAATTAACTCGATTTTTAAATGGACAATCCTCATGGTTCATAAAATTAAAGACAGGATTTTCCTTAATATAAATTCACTGTTGATGAGTATTTGCTTAGTATTTTTTTAAAATAAAAATATTAATCAAATAGTCATTTGTACATTATTTTTACAACATATATGTCATGACATTTCATTTATTTTTTTAACCCTTTATGTCCAAAATTTGAATTCATGAAAATTTCATCTTCTAAAACATTTTTTGTGAATTTTTGAAACTACATTAGAAGTTTTCCACAGTCACATAAATAAAAATAAATTTTAGAAGGATTTTGCCATTTAAAGTCAATTAATTAAATTTGTATTTATAGGAATTTTTTGAAATATTTATAACTTCATTCAAATATTTTATTTTAAATATTTTTTTCTAGTATTTTATAGAATTAGGAAATGTACAAGTATAATGCTCTTACAATAGAATATAGGAATAATTCAGAAATGAAACTTTTCACCCTCAAATTTTCAACGTCAAGAAAGCTGAAGAGATGCAAATGAAAAAGAAAGAAAGAAAAAAAAAAAACAACAACATCCTTTTAAAAATAGTTTTGTTTTGTTCAACCAATAATGCTTTTGGAATAAGATAACGTAAAGTACCTATAACTCATTCTAAAATGTACTACTACTAATCGATGCATACTTTATATCAAGTTATTTTAATGGTACATTAAAGTAGCGTCGGGGGATAAAGGGTTAAATAGTTAATTATTCGGATATCTGATCCTTACAGCTATAGTGCACACATAGAATTAAAAATATGAAAGAGAATGTTGAAAGAAATTAAAAAGAAGTGTTGTTTTAAAATCTTCTTAATAATTTTTAAATTAACTTTTCAAATCTTATTACAATAATTAAACTTTTCCTTTATTAAGTCATTTTCCTTCATAAAACCATTTAATAATGTGTCAGTAAGATATTATAAAATATCTTTTAAAAATGTACAAAAGTTACAAAAATCCTTTAAATGTAAAATTTTACATAAGATTACCCCCCCCCCGCCCCTCACACACACACTCACACACAAAAGAAAAATAATAGGATATGATGAGTATTTTCGAATAAATATATTATCTATAAAAATACTGCAGAATTGACAAAACTACTTATTTTTATAAGTCTGTTACAAAAATATATTAAAATATAATAATAATAATAAAATATGAAGCTATAAATATATATATTTTTTAGATTTATCAAACAAAAGATTTTCAGATAAATAACAGCCATTCTATTTTTTTTTTTTTTTATTACCTTTTCAAAACATTTCATTTTTTGCAAATTCGATGCTTGTTTTTTTTTTTTTTTTTTTTATTGTTCAAATTATAAGATTCAACATTCTTCGCTGTTTATAATTTTAACAATTTCCATAATCGAATAACAAATGCAAGCGAAAAGGGAAAGCTACATAAGGCTGAGGGAAGAACGCAGTAGTTTTTCCCTTTTCTCCACAGCTGAGAGGAAAGGAGAATTTTTTTCTAAGTTCTACTGTTAGCAGTCGTTCTCTCCCCAGACGCTCGTATCTTTTCACACCCCTTTATGACATCTGCTGATACTGCTGACATCTGACAAAGAGTTTCTGGTTAGGCCAGTGGGGGATAGTAAAAAAATGTCCAACACTTGAAATTTCGCTGAAACGAATAAAAGATACACAGCCATCAGAACATATGTGAATCCAGGGACCGACTCAGCTATGGGGAGCCCTGGGGCAAGCATCATTCTGGGGGCCAACTTCTATCTATCTATAGAATGTTTTTGTGAATAATGTGGAAGTGGCTAGTACTAAACTTCATGCATACTGTAAGTACGCATTAATTAAGTACCCGGTTTTGTCTGCTCACGTCTGTATACAGAGTATCACAAAAAATTGTCACATTTTTAAGAAAAAATGCTAGTAGGATAATATAGTAGAAAGAATGATAGATTGGTGGACTCGAGTATTTCTTTGCAAAGTTTTACTTCGCTTATCTACGTACATTATAAGATGCGTAAAAGAAAATCCCATAAATTAGTCATAATTGATGGTTTTAACTTGCCATGTTACGTGGAAAACGATAATAAAGTATTTCTTTTGAAAACAATAGAATACTTAGTTTTTATAATAAAATTTTAATCATTAGTTTTCGAATGATTAGTTTGCTTTTTGCATAAGTGGAGGGGGTACTGGGAGCAGAGAAGAGAAGGGGGACCGCAATCACTTCCTAAATGTCTGAAAATATAGGAATTTTGGTCACTTTTGGCTAGTTTTAATCACTTAGCACCTTTTAATGAAAATCCTGATTACTCTCATGGGGCCCCCCTAGAAAGGGGGTCCCGGGGAAACTGCCCCGCATGCCCCTGCATAAGTCGGACCCTGTGTGTATCTGTTCTTGTTCTTACTCCGAGTTTAAAATTCAGTTTTGTTTTTAAAATTATTAAATAATAGAATTTTTTTTATAAATAACATTAAAGTACTGTATAATTTGTTAGATGCATTAACGTTTCTCTTGTTCTAAATATTCTATTGCAGAACATATACCTAATTTCAGAATTGTTTCTTCCTTTAAATATGCATCAATGACAGTTGATTTTATATCACTACCACAAAAATATTTTGTTTTAAGTTTGATATACATTATTCGGGCGTGAATTCCTTTAACACATTTTAGAATATATACAGAAAAGGTGATTTTTCCAATGAAAATAATAACATTACGAAACCTTTTAAATACACTTTTAATTTCATAGAAAAAAAACTATATGACATCGTATTATGTTGGTAAAACGCCAATGATAAACTTTTAAAAATATCAGTATTAAACCAACGATATTTTCTTGTGAACATCAGAAAAAAAAATAATAAAAAAGTAATAATAAATATTTTCTCTTAATAACACATAAATGGGTGATATTAACAAAGGAAATTCTGAAATACAAATGATTTCAAATTTCCTTTTTACTATAAAAAGTTTCGATTGCATTATTTTCAATAAATAATGACGTAAACACCTTCAGAATTTAGCTAGGGAGAAAAAAGAGAAGGGGGAGGGCACATAATAATGATAACGGTCAGTGCCGTAAAAGTCTAACATAAATGACGGCGCCTGGTGCGGGGCACCGCCCGTGCCATCCCGGATGCGGCGTTGTGTCCCTCTACTCTAAACCCAGATTTTACACATAACTTGGCCATATTAAAGTAAATTTTCACCAGGCTTGACTTGGATATAAATAAATAAAGTTGAAAGTGAAGTTTAAAATAAAGTAATTTTTGTTTAAATATGACACTGGTTTCTATAAGAAAATTGTAGTGTGCTCTACTATTTTTTTAGGGGGGGGGGGGTCACACTATACTGTTAAAGCAAAAATTTCGAGTACAACAACACATCAGCTAGCAACGACCCCCCTCCCCTGCCCCTCTCCCCAAAGTATGAAAATTTGTTTCAAGCCACTTTAAGACTTTTCCACAGCTAACTCACCAAATTAAAAAAGGCAACTGTGAACGAAAGACTTGACTAAAAAAATCATTCTGTTACAGCTAATGACATGTATTTACTAATTTAAACGCAATTGAATATTTCCCTCAAAGTTTGCATAAAAAATAATTTTAATTTATTTATGTTCGACATAATTTAAATAATATTAATCAGTTGTTAATTAACCACAAATAAACATTTGTCAATTATTTACTATTTATCAATTAAAAATATTCACCAATTAATTGCTATTCATTAATTAATAATAGCGTCAATTAAGTACTATTTTATTTATCTATGGCAAATTATTGAGTATGACATTCATAACACTCTTCACTGGAAGCAGATACTCTGCTTACGCCCCCCCCCCCCCCCCAATACGAAACATCTTTTAACGTTGCGTAAAAAAACATCTTTCTAGAACTAACGCACCGAATTGACCAAGCAGCTGTATTCAAAAGACTTAGCTAAAGAAACAGTCTGTTATCGCTAATGAAATATATTTTAATATTTTAAACAAAATTAAATATTTTTTAACAAATAAATTTAAATTTACTGGCGACAATAATTAACTGAAATTTATCAATGTTTAACTAACCGCAATCAATTATTCAAAATTACTTACAATTTACTATTTGTAAATAATAGTCATCAATTAATATTCATTAATTAAAATAGCTTCATTTAAGAACATTAGCAAATGATTAAGCATTAACATCACTAATCGTAACACTTTCATCTCCATTGCTTAAAATATCCTTTCAAAAAATTGTCATTGTCCTTCAAACGCATCAATAACATTATACACTTTGTCAGGCAATTCATTGAATAATAGAGTAACCACCCAGGACATCTTAGTTCGAGATTAAGTTACTCGGGTTGATTGTGTAAAATTTCAAAACGAGTAACACCCGAGTTACTCTAAATAATGGTACTGTGCTCCCACAAACTTTTTGTTCTAAAATATAAAAAATTACTTCGAATGAAATTTTTTTGGTGTTCATATGTATATTTTGCATATCTTAACATACTATAATAATATTTAAATGATACTAATAAAATTTCGGCGGGTATTCCAAACGTCGGTAAAAAGTTTAGTTATTGACGAGGGCGGGTAGGACGGTATTGGTGTGTGTGTGTGTGTTGGTAATAGAAACTGCATTTATAGAGTTCTATCTCAGCTATTTATATAATATTCCATTCATATTTTCCTTTTACCGGCTATAGACTATATTATTGATTTTATATATTGTTTAAAAATTACACTAAATGTATTAATACGAATTCTGAAATATGTGCGTTCTTTTATCACTGAACTTTGTCGAATATGCGGATTTTGCTTGTATTTTTAAATTATCGTACTCTTGTAAATAAATTCGGATATTCTAAAAAAAAATATATATAAGTAAGGTCTGTCTGCCTAAATGAGACACGATTCCCCGTAGTTTTGTGGCATTTAGGGTATATTTGTGATTTTATTGTATAAATTTATATTTTATTAAACAACAAATTACTGAATATTGTAGCTTTAGTTAGAAACTAACTTCTTTAGTAGAAATTTAATAATTATCTGTAGTATAAAAGCACACTATAGGATTGTCGCATTTAAGTCATTTTATTCGCATTTATGGCAACTGAAACCTAAATGAGACTTTCATAGTCCTAAATGTGATCACGCATTTTATACATGACAATTCATCTGAAAAAGTTCATTTAACGATTAACTGCTGTGACAGAAAATTGCTACATTGCAACTTTGAGCTGTATGCTAAACTATTCGATTGAAATATGAATAAAATGCGCAATTAACTTATAAAATACTGTTTTTCCACTAAACTGTGTGTACAGTACTATTTCTAACAAAATTTCGATTTTTAAAACATTTCAAACAATAGTACTAGGCTCCAAATGAACCAACATTTCGCTGTATCGGTAGTTAAACTGGAAATTACAAGCCAAACTGTCAAAAAAAAAAAAAAAAAAAAAAAAAAAAAAAAAAAAAAAAAAAAAAAGCAGCTCTAACAGCAGTTAACGGTTAACTGTAATTATTTTTTGATTTAATTAACCCTTAACTGCTTTGACAGGAATTGTTGCATAACTACTGTAAGCGGTCTCCGAGACCACTTGATTGAAAATGAATGAAAGTCTCTATTAACTGTCTCTAATCTCTGTTTCTGTACTAAAATTTAAGTACAGGACTATTATAATTAAACTTTTCAATGTTATTCTTAAAATGTTTATCACGGCGCAGCGCCGTACTGTTTGTCAATTTTACACTGCTAATATGCAAAAGTTATCTGAATGCTGCGTATGATGCCTAATATAAATAACCCTCAAATAAATAAATGCGGTCCTAATATAAAAATCTCTCATCCCTCTAAGGAGCACACCTTCTTTCAAAAGGCCAACCCCCCCACCCCCTCAAGGAGCCCCAATTTCTCATCCCTCCCTTTTCCAAGGAGCTATGGCAATAACTACAATTAAATGATTGACGCAGAAAACATCGTTTAAAATTCGCTATATTCGAGCGTCAATATTAACCCATACTTTATACACTAGTGCGATTTGGGTTTCCGTAACTTCAACTCCGCATAATTTTGCTCACAATCTGGGGATAATGAAATATAACTACATGATCCATATACGAAATTTAATAAGGAATCCAAATTAAATATTTGATTTTATCAAAATTCTTATTTTGTGAATGAAAAATGCGAAATAATTAAAGGCGCCGACATTTCGGTCGGTGCGAATTCACAGTGTGGAGCTTACGCGTTAAAAGAGTATTTAATATATATTTATAATATTGTTAACTAGACCATTTACTACATATAACTTTATTATAAAATGTCACATAATAAATATGTCAGCCTTAGAAATAGATAAAATCGTGCAATATTTCTAATAATTCCGATTAAGCCAAAAAAAACCTCTGTGCCTGATATTCTGTTGCACCCCATCCTCCTCTTCATTTTTCTCGCACTTACAGAAAAAAAATTAACATTTTCTGTACTTAAAAATACGTATATGAACAAATATATATTAATTTAGATAAACATGGTTTTATTTTTTTTTTTATGTTTTATTAATTTAAAAGTAGAAAATGGCGATTATAACGAGTAAAAAGTGAAAACAGAATTAAAATATCAGATTTTATAAAAGTGCTAACAAAAATTATTACTCTTAAACCAGGGAACAACTCAATTTCATCACGTTTTAATCGGAAACAGCATTTAAGCTACCAAATGGTATAATGTTGGTAAAATTAACTTACTTAACAGCATTAAAATAAACATAAATTGTTTTCAATCTACACAAGATTTTCCAGAATTTTCATTATGTAAAATTATTTCAAATTCCTTAATCATATGTCTATATTATGTTACTGGAACAAAAGACACTACATTTGTTACACCTTTTTTTTAATTAAAAATTTTAAAGAAGCGTATTTTTCTTTCTAGATCCTCTTAAACACATATTTAAACACCTGATTAAAGAAAAATATTTATGGAGTATTATGTTGACTCCACACAGATTAATTAAACAAAAAAAAAAATGATTTTAATGTCATTTTAAAGCAATATAAAAAAAATCCCATATAAAGTTATCCGTTAATCTTTTAAATGTTTCTCCGCATTCACAGCAATATGTATGTCGCTAATAGGCACAGGCTGAAAACAAGCTCTCCTAAATGCGTGGTCCATTTCAAATTCTAAACCGGAAACTGGTCCCCTTTTCTTTAGTTTAACTGGTCAGGTAACTGAAATGGACAACGTAGCTCTTGACGTTTATAAGGTTATTTGATCTTCAAAGTTAAAAAATAAAAACCGTGAGCCACTTTTGGGAATTTTTGTCGCATTTACGAAACATGGGTGCGATGTAAAATAAACGATTTGTATTTGATTGGAAATTTCTTTTAAAGAAACCGTTACATGCAAAAACATGTTTCGGGTTTCGTTTCTGAAGTTCGTATGCTTCATTATATAATATTTATCTACGATTCATGCATTAATATTTTATGGAAAAGAACATTCCAGCATTTAGGTGTTATCACATTTAGGCAGACTGACCTTATTCAAGTTTCATGTTTCAATTATTTTCTAATTTGTTGACTTCCTTTGTAGGAAAGGTAAACTAATGATATATCTCAGAAGATCCGAGAGAAATTGATTTGGGTAAATGTATGAGAATTTAACTTTACTTTTCACTTTTCAAACACAACGCACTGATTCAATTTATACTATGCAGCGATTACGCAGTTTATAGAATAAATGTCACTTTATATTCTTCTATCAATCGAATTCGAGATATTCAAGAAAAAGTGGCCTATTATTGGAATTAGCTTAATTTCTGAGGTGAAGTCAGTTTCTTTTCAAAAGCAACATTATATAGCTTTTAACACATCGTATTTGAATTCTACCGTCTTTTGTCTTTTCCGAAGATAATTATCTTGTTGTTTTCACAGCCTGCCGATTTAGACAGTAAAGCGCAATAGGTAAATTACATTCAAAATAACTGCATATGCGCACTGTGTTAAATAATTTACTTCTACTCCATAAAATAAATACTGATGAATTTATAGTATTACTGTTAGCCGGGGTGCCAGTATAATATTGTAAAATAAACAATTATACGAATAAATAACAATAATTAACAGTAAAATAAACAATAATATGCCGCTAAGTAGTATGGTATATTTCTGCTTTTTCATTTATAAGTCAGTATAATACTGTTTATTCACGATTTCTTATTGCTATTTTATTGTATTATACAGCAAAATCAACAATTATTTTTTAACACTTAAATGCCTGATTTTTGAAAAATCATTTTAAAAAGGTTTTTCGGCGTTCATTTTTAAAATAAATGATGCGAAAAATACTTTTAAAAATCATACTTTGATTTAAGTTTGGTTTACTCGCGGAGCGCTCATACAACGATTACTGATTGCCACTTTAGCGAGTTTTTTTTTATTGTTTACATTTTATTTTCGTTAAGCCTAACATGCGTATGAATCGGTGCTTGGCGATATTTATACTCGGCGGAAAAGGGGTTTTCACGCCAAGAAAAATTCTAAGATGGCAGCCCTGGGAATTTATGACATCTGTTTCACTTTAAGAAATAAATTTTACTTCCTCATTGCAGAACAAAATGGTGTATTTCGCAAGTTTCAATACAAAACAAAAAGAACATGTAGCAGCATTTGAAAAAAAAAATAAATCTATCTTTATTCTTAAACAACAGTGTTGCCATAATAATATATAATTGCCATACATAAGTGTTGCCATCTACATGTTGAAATCGATTTAATAATATTTTCAGAATGTAGTGTATTGGTAACATTAGGCATTATAGCTTCAATGTTATTCTAATAGTATATTAGAAGCCTAAATTGGGTATTTTGCCGAAAGGCAACACATCGCATTTAAGGGTGTGGTATATTGCTTTTTGAAATAACAATTTCCTAAAAGAAGCTGTTTAGACATATGTACGTAGTTTACATTTTATCCACCTGCCTATGAATAATGAGCATACCCGCTGACACGTAAATAGTGGTTATTTTTTTTTCAACATTTGTAAGTTCCCTTAAAATTAGATAACAATGACTAGTAAATGATTTCACCGTTTTTAGATTAAATAAGTCAATGTAAACTTTTAGAAAATAGCTGTTTCCTAATTCAGGAGACCCGTATATATGCTTTAGAATATTCGCCTATGACAGACGCCATTTTCATGTTATCGTTTAGGTCAACGAGTAGTATTCAGTTGGCGATGTTTTATTATTAGATACCCCTTTACATACTGACAGTTTAATTTTATAATTTTTTAAGCCTCATACGGGGAATAGAAAATCAGTAATAACTTTTATGCTGATCAGAAATAACACTTATGCTAATTTCCATGGAGCATCACTGTACCAAACAAGTAGGAAATTGCTCATCAAACGTGGCAAATGAGGCGCGTTCGTACTATAACTAGTTTTATAATTATTTTTTGCACCCCATATTGTACTGACTGTATAATGTTTTGCACTTCATAAAGTGCATAGTCTGTAACATCATTAAAATGCACTTACAATATTTTTTTCCCATTCCCCGTAATGTAACGGGACACTTTTGACTGTCCCTGTAATTAAACTATGCATCCGATTTTCCTAAAATTTGAGATGGCTCGACAAAATATTGCAACAATTATATCTTTAAATTTTCAGACCATCCGGAAGGCTGTAACATCATTAAAATGCACTTGCAATAATTTTTCCCATTGGCCGTAATGTAAAGAAAACCTTTTGAGTGTCCCTGTAATTAAACTATACATCCGATTTTCATAAAATTTGAAATGGCTCCACAAAATTTTGCAATAATTATATATTTAAAATTTCAGATCATTCGGTTGGGTAGTTATTGCTCTGTTATATGCGGACAGACAGACGGACGGACTGAACGACGACTATAGGTGCTACGTATTTATATAATTACGAACGCACCTAAAAATGGGTTACTCAGTATAAGTAAATCAGTACTTTCGTGTTTTCTAATTAAACTTAATATAACCAATAAATAAACTCTCATACAATCATCCGTGCTGAAAAAGTCATATGATTACCTTTTAGGATTCTTCAAATTCATTTAAAAAGCTGTGTGTGTACATTAAGACTTTCTAAAAATTTTATTAGACAGCACGAAAGTACTAGTATACTTATAAAATGGAAATGTCATGTTTTCCACAAAACATCGATAATTGTATTTTTAAGAATAAAGTATTCTTAAGAATAGCATTTCTACATAAGAATATTATACTTTTCTTAGAAGTACTGCAAACACAGACATGCATGAGTAACCTAATCCATTTTTCGGTACAGTAAAACCTGATGGAAATCGGTATAGGTGTATATGTATAATGCAATACTGGCATTAACTATGCAACGTGTGTTTGTTATTTATTTAAGAAATAACTTTTAAAAATATAGTTAAAATTCGCACACTCTTTAATAAATTATAAATGATCGAAAAGAAAAACATCCTTTAAACTCATTATTTTTTTTATCGGAATTGTTTTTATGACAAATGGATATTTCTAAACAGAAAGCACTTTTAGAAAATGATAAAAGGTCAAAACTTCTGAAATGTCATATATAAGCTCTTATTTAAAAATACATATAAGAAAAACTAAAACCTATATAAAAAAAATTAATACTTCTTTCCTACAACCAATAAAGTACATTATTTTTCTAAAAGAAAAAATAACAAAAATGTACTTCTTTCATTACACTAACTTCGTAATTAGTATCACTTACTTATAATAATTAAGGTACCTTGCATAATTAAGCAAATAACTGTTACTTATTTTAAAAGGTAATGTGATAGTGAATAATCTTATGAAACTAATAAGAAAAACGTTATTTCACTTTAGCGATATCTACGTAATGAAATTAGATTTTATTCAAACGTAAAATAAGTTGTCTATTAATTTTAAGTTATTTACAAAGAAAAAATAAAATAATCTTGCAGAAAATTCAAAACAAATTATTTTAATAGTTTGTTTAACCTTGTTAACATAATATTTAAGATGGAATTAATTTTTTATGTTGTTATTTTTTAGACAATTTTTCTAAACTTTAATTGATAATATTGATAAATTCACCACCTGTGTACTTTTTCTTAGGAATAAAATTTTAGTATTTTGTTTTTCTTTTGCAATATAAGTATTTAAATGTATGCCATTAATTTCTAAAAAAACGAATATTTTTGTTTAACAATGAAATTAAAAGTTTGTGAAAGTATGGTGCTCGAAATGTGCTATTTTGTAGATCAAACATGTTAAACCTATATGAATTCTTATAGTAATCACAGTGTAAAGCCCACTCTTAAATATTCATGTTAAAACTTGCATGTACAGCATAACGCTAATTTCATTAGCATATCATATAATGTAAAAATTTAATTTTTTATACACGTTTATAGAAAAACTTTCTTTAGGAACCAATATCATTAGTGAATAAAAAATTAATGAAACAGTTAAATGTGTAAAAGAAAGATGAAGACATCACATTTTAATGAAAATTAAATGCATGTTTAAAAAAAACCCTTGTACTTATCTCTGGGTGTATTTAAATAGAATAAATTTGTCCCTAAGAGATAAGAACAGTCAAAAAACTATTGTAGGTACTGTAATTTGATTAAAATGTTTCGAAATAAATCCACAATTTTTCCGTACTAATGATAAAATATCTTTAAAAAATGTTTATGGAATTTATTAGAAAGTTACATATGAAAAAAAATATATATATGTAAAACTTTATGCAAAATTTACATTTTACCTACTATACCCAGGAGATGTATATACTACTCCTATACTACTGTATATATATCTACTTTACATGGGCTATTTAAAAATGGTGTTTACACAGAAGTATATGTTTTTTTCTTATATTTTGTTACTGTATCATATTATCACTCTTTTTTTAATACCATTACAGCTGTTATGCTGTTTTTAATTCACATTGACCTCTCAGATAACGATGCCTAAGATATTTTCTGGGGCGGGAGAGGCTATGTAAAATTCAGTAAATTTTAAAATAATATAATTTGGTCTGGAATTTTAAATTTATTTTGCATGTGATAAATTAATTCCTTTTAAAACATATAAGTTACAAGAATGGTAGGCTATATATGTCCTTTCATTCCAAGGTAATTTGAAAATTTATAGCGAGAGCTATCTTATAGGCTGGTATGTTTGTTATATTTTTTTTCATTCTAAAATATTCAAACAATTTTCTTTTTTGATCATAATAACTCGAAGAACTGTAAAAAAAAATTGCCCACCTATTTCTACAAAATAATAATAATAATAATAAATCTCCGTTTTAAACATTGTTTCTAATATTCCCTCTCTACATTATAGCATTTTAATATGAGATGGCGTAGAAATAGTCGATCTGGGCAAAACATGATGTTCATTGACCACGAAAAGAAACATATACTAAGGAGCTACAAATGCACAACGTTGGCATGCTGAATCCTGAAGGATACCACAAATACTTCATTTGATATGATTGTCAGAAAAAATCTTAATAAACCTATTATTACCTTTATGAAGATAAAAATACACCCGGTAAAGGTGCACAAGAAGATCAATTTAATAAACTCATTATTACCATTATATATACACCTAGCGTACGTGACGAGTAGAAGAGCTTGGATAAGCAGACATTGTAAATCTAACATTGTTTAGTATTTCCTACTGTCATGCAGCTGATGTGTCTACAAATCTCTGCTATTTAATAGAACTTTTTTTTCACTATTGAATATTAGATGTGATATATATATATATATATATATATATATATATATATATATGTATGTATGTATATTATTGTAACACCAACTTGTTCATTTTCTCTCTTTATGAAAACTGCAAATATTTTTGAAATGATTAATTACACAAACAAGGAGAGGTCCCAAGGGTGGGGATACAGAATGTGGAAGCCCAGGTAAACATGTGAGAAGGATAAAGTGAATTTGTGGGAGTCTTAAAAAATAAGCCCCAAAGTCACCCAATTTTTACTCTTTAGTGCCTCATCGGATACATTAGACACATTTCTGAAAGGCAGGATGGTACAAGTTGGCAAAGCACCAGACCTCTAACTTTTCTTTCTCGGAAATTTGTGGGTTTGATTCCCCCACAATTTTTTTTTCTCAATGAATACTCTTCTGAAATCCATTTTTCAATATATGTAAATTTTGAAACTTCTTCACTAGATATGTTTCTTCAATTTAATTTTAACACTACAATGAAGAACTACGTCTAATCTCCGTAAAAAAAAAAAAAAAAAAAAAAAAAAAAAAAAAAAAAAAAAAAAAACTAAATGTCGGGTTCACTCGGTCTGCAACACAAAATATTTAAATATTTAAATATTTAAAAATTAAACACAAACAAGAGTAATCATACTAAACCCACCATGTTTATTTTTAATAGCGGATTTGCTAAAAACTTCCTGCAAATCTACGAAATTAAAAAATTTTAATGCCCGCGAAAAGATTTTTTATTGCCAAAAACTGTTATTCTAATTCCAAACATAAGATCCCAAGATTTTTTTTTTTTTTTTCAAAAAAAAAAAAAAAAAAAGACAATAATCGAAAAATTATTAAACTTAAATTTTTAGGAATTGGAAAAGATGAAATTAAAATACCATATTAAATTTTATGCAACGCATTTTAATTGATTTCGCTGAGAAGAATAGAGGTTTAATCATATAAAAAACTGTAAATAAAAGTGAAAATAAAATAAACATTTTACCACCTGAAAAGTCAATTTATGTTTTTTTTTTTTCGTTAAATCCATAAAACTGTCAAAAGCGTGTTTTTATCTATACATAGCTTAAATTTTAATAATAATATCTGTCTTGTTTTGTTGTTGTTGCTGTTGTTGTTTTTAAGTGTGGTTCGAAAATAATTAATCATTATTCTATCTGCTGGGAAAAAAGAAAAAGTATTGTCGGGGTATTGAACCCACAGAGTTCCAAGAGTGAAATGTTAAATGTCTGGCGCTCTGTCAACTGTACCATCCGGTAGCGCAGAAATGTGAGTAATTTATCTGATTAAGTATTAACGCGTAAAAAATGGGTGATTTTTGAGCTTGTTTTTAAGACCCCTTGCATATCACTCTTTATCCATGTCATGTGTTTATCTTTTGACTATAAACGAGATTATTAATATATACGTAATTCAAGAGCCATTAATTTAGAAGATCCTTCTCTGTAAAATGGCTCCTTTCCGCCAACTCACGGATAAAGTAATTGTTTAAAGCTATATCTAATAATGGATGGTTTCATCAAGTCAAGATGGTCTTCTGAAACCTTTTCTTCAATTTCCTTTTCTCTTTTACAGGAAAAGTCATCTGTACTAAATCTGTCAGTGTTTGACTAATCTCTTTCAGAAAACTTGCGTCCAAACTCAAAGCCGGCGCTGATATAGCAGAAAGGTTAATATGTTGTACAACTTCTCTAAGTTCTGAAAGTATTCCAAAACTCTTCACGTATATCACTAAATCACACTATTTCATTTTCAGTGAACTGTTTGATCTTGTTTTAAATTTTCTTTAGTATTTATTTTAGTTAGCTTTACTTGTTTTATCTATAGGTCTTGAAGAAGTTTATGGACAATTATTTTTTTTATTGGATTTGTATCGAGTTCACGTTTTCGCCCATGATATTTTAAATAATTCCAGATTTGCGTAGAAGTCCGTTCCAAAATAAATTCTTTTGTCTTTGTGAGACTTTTAAAGCTAAGAATACAATTCTAATGAAAAGACTTTTAGAAAATGTCTCTACTTTTATCATATGAATTACAGCATTTTCCCCTAATTTACAAGTTAATGCAATATCCATCTTTGATATCAGTCCTCTTTTCTTGGAAACAAAAATAGACTTTTCGTGGGCTAACCACTGTCAGAACAAGCTATACGATTCACCCCCTTCATTCTTATATTTACGAAAAAATGTTTTCGGTTTCTGAGCAAAAAAGGGCAAGAATTTTACGGCCTTAAATAATATTGATGCTGCATTGTTAACAGGTGTACAAGCTTTTGCTTTAAAAAATCCTTTTGGACAAAACGTAAGAACTAATTTAACATTTAGAGTTCCAAAGATTAAAATCATTCGTAACAAAGATTAAAAGTCACTCGTAAACAACTTGAAGGAATGAATTCCGTTTGCTATCCTAAGGTTTTTTTTTTTTTTTCAAAACAATAAAACATGATTAGAAAAATAGATGTCTACAAATTTAAAGTTTGGCACAAATTCCTGTGTGTATACAAAAGTAAACACGTATACATGTAAAGTTAGTTTTAAAATTTGGTAGAATTCTATATTTATACAACCTCTATACGTATTTTAAATATGTTGTTAAACAAAAGACTTACTGGTAATCTATTGGTTACAGTCACGTATTTATACAATGATTTCAGTCAGAGTCAGTATAATGTGCTCTTTTATTATGTAAAATAATGTTTATTGGAAGAAATTATAATATAAGTATTTTGGGCTTTTGTATAATACAATGAAATTGTTTTTCGATTCAATTAACAAATTTGTTGCAAGTTGAAATTTTGCATTTACAATGTATTATATAATGACTTAATTAGAAATGTACAGTCGTGAAAAAAAAAGTAAACTCCCCTTTGTAACTCTGCAAAACATTATTGTAGAAGACGGTTACTGGTACCACACGATTGGTAATAAAGTCTATTTTTAAATGATGAATATAAAATTTGTTTAGGGTGCCACCAACATATTAAAACGAACAATAACTTTGTTTTTTTCAATAGCAGTACACATTTCCCGCAGCATAAAGGAACTCTACACCCAACAATTAGTCAAAAATAAATTTTTATGCAATTCGTACGATAAGTACCCGAGAAATTAATTATTTTAAAACGAGCGTATTTTAGAGGCTGTATCCAAATTGAAGTTCGGTACTCGATTGTTGACCGAGAGAGCACCTTTCTTGATAAAGACATATTAAGCGCCACTCAAGCAGTCATTGTAGACTGCTAGATTACAGGATAGCATAAGAAATTTCAAAATATCGACTCACTTCTATCATAGACGGCCCCTTCAACCAACATTTTGCTGTTTTTTAAACATAATTTGAAAACTACTTGGAAGAAAAATGTGAAATTTTGGATTTCCATAAAGCAGGACTTAATAAATCTAAACCCATAAAATATTGTATATTGCAATTCATAATTTTTTCGAACATTAATTTCATATTTCCTAATTCATATCATAAAATTGTAAAAATTTCAAATTCAACGTATTTATGTTTAGGTATTTTAGTAATATTGCTACACAAAAAATCAGCACATTAGAAGTTTAATGGCAGGAGATATTGATAAAAATCTGAAAATGCTATTTAACATTAGAAACTCTAAATTTTGAAGGTTTAAAATTCAAAAACTTTTCATTCAAATAACTTAAAATTTGTTGTCTACATAGTTTGAACCGAAAATTTCAAATTTCTTGTTAAAATGGGATATTGCCATTGAAAAGAGTGAAGTTTGGGTTCGTATTAATATGTAGATATCCCTTAAGCAAATTTTATGTACACCATTTAAAAGTACATTTTATTTCCAATCGAAATCGCTACGATGATTTGTTGAGGAGTTAGTTGGGGATGTTTACTTTTTTTTCCGCGACTGTACAACTGCTACTACTACTACTCATAATAATAATAATTCTTATTATATATATATATATATATATATTATATATATATATATATATATATACTATATATATATATATAGTATATATATATATATATATATACTATATATATATATATATACTATATATATATATATATATATATATATATATATATATATATATATATACTAGGGGGCTCTGCCCCCTGCAAGCTACGCTCTCCAACCCCCGTTCAGACACTGTAGAATCTAAAAGCACGCTAATCTGGCAGGTTTTAAAAAGATTAGAGAAGATTGAATTATATTGAATAAACCTGTAGCGGTCTCCCTGTAAACGGGTTTCCATTCAATTCCCTTTGATTGCAAAAAATTAAGGTAGAATCAGTTGCTGTTAAGACATCCAATGGTTGTTTTCGTGTTTTGTTAAAGAAGATTAGTTAAACATTTGAAAAGAAGCTAAAATAAAATTAATTAAGTAAACAGAGACTTTGTCTCTCGGTATTTTTTAACAGCGTTATATAATGATTGACATAATACAATTACTAAAATTTGCTGCTTTAACCCCTTCAAGGGCGGTGGTTCATTTTTGGACCACTTAAGTTTAATTCTTAAATGCCACATTAGCATCAGAATATTGGGATGAAAATTTCCCTTTTATTAAGTAAGTGAAAAAAAGCATTTTTGTATTTCGAAATTTGTTTGTAAATTCTGGTGCCATTCACTGATTTCAAAATTTTACGAATAGAAGTGCCTTGTCCGTGAAAGGGTTAAACGCATATTAATGTATTTATTATTTCAAAGTTTCGTTTCCCTTTTAATATTCACGTGTAAATACAATTTTCTGGATACAATTTTCAATATTTTCATGCCTTTAACACGTACTCATTTAATAGACATACCTGGTACACCGAGCATCACTCGGTGATTTTTTTTTGTTCTGCGATCATATTGCATTGAAAAAATATTATTTATTTATTATTTTAGCGTATTTGTTTCTACATGAAAATGTCATTTCTACTTTCTAAAAATATTAATAACACATATTAAATATTCGTTTTTTGAGCTTTTTATTTATTTACAAATCTATATCCCTTTCTTAGTGCTTTCTAGTAAACCATTTTGTTACGTATTTCTGCAGTCTTTTAAATACTAAACTGATTGGTTGTTGGTGTATTAAATACATTTTTCCATACAACATTATGAGTGCGATGAGGATTTTCTGTAGGTAGAAGTACCTTTATATTGTTTTGCCTCTTAAACCTAGAAAAAGCAATGTAGAACATTCCATGCATAAAACAAGTGTCTGCAAGTCGACGCAAACAAATTCGAAGGTCTGACCTTGAGCTTTATGTATAGGTATTGCAAATGCTGGCCTCAAAGAAATTGATGACTTTGCATCGTGCATCCAAGTTGACCTTTGTTTGATCGAGAGTTAATCGCGGAATATGTACTTCGATACCTGAATATTCTCCTATGATTATTTTTGCTTTGATTATGTTATTGCAAAGATCTTTAACAATTAGCCTTGTTCCATTGCAAGTGCCCTCTGAAACATCTAAATTGCGCAATAGTATGATTATTGCGTTATTTTTAAGCTTTAACTCATGGGGTGGCAAATCAAATATTTCGATGGAATTGAGAAATTCCGTCGTAAACTGGACTTTTGATCTTTGACGGAATCATAGCTGTGGTACATTTTATACTCTCCAGGAAGCTTTTCAATAATTTCGGCGTTAATCTTGCTGACATCTTTATTTAATGGCACAAGGATAGCTCGATCCTTCATTTCTTCATAACTTCTCTTCTTATGCAGTTTCCAAAGACTTCATCAGTGAGATGACCATTTGAATGTATATTTACGGGTAGTTCGATTTCATACATCGTGTTCCCAGGTAGTCCCCATTTCCAAGATTCAAAAGATATTTGGCAAATTCTCTTTGTTCCGGATCAACGCGCATGTTATCTGTTAGTGAAATTGTATTGAAGTGGTGCCACAGCTCACTTTTTTTTATTGATAAATACAATATTTCACTTCTATTTGCTCGTAATTGGACGGGTAGACATTGACGGAAGCCCCCTCCTAGGACCATAATCTTTCCACCAAATGGCAAAATTGGATTTCCAATAGAGCGCAGCAATTGCTCTATGTTTTGAAGTTCGTATTGAGGCAGCATAGGAGCTTCATCCACCAAAAATACATCAACTTTGCTGATTTTGACTGCTTTAGCGGATCTAGGTTTATGCTGGAAATTGAATCCTACGCCAATGGAACTTTAAGTCCAAAAGTCTTATGTGAAGTACTTCCATCATGTAGCAGAATATAAGCAATCCCAGTGAATGCCATGCACTTTACTTTATGCTTTTGTCCTGGAAGGATGTAATGAAGAGTTTTGTATACAAAAGTCTTTACAGTGCCTCCAGGTCCATCAATAAAGAAACGTTTTGATCGAGGGGTTGAATCGTTTACTGAATGTAAAATGTTATTACAATATCAATCTGTCTCCCTTTAAGAAGTTGAACATATGTTCTCCAATAGAAATAGACACATTGGTGTTCATAATTTCTTCATTTAGCACGTTCTCGTATCCATCAATATCGTTTATACCAAGTTGATAAACCCAGTATTGGAAATTCCTGCCTTCAGTAGCTTCTATATTTATCTTGAATGCGATAATTCGATAAGCACGTTTAAGCGCTTCTTCGACAGAATTAACCATCCATCCTGTTTCTCGGATAAAGTCTTACGACAAATCTTTCTTAAACATTTCCCATAAGCGTCTTGGATTTTCAGGAGATCCAAAAATGAGAATCTGTGTAAACAGCGTTCTCATGACTTTAGGCATCTTCTACATAGCAGATTCTCGCAGACTTTCAATCCATTGTTGGTCATCGTAAGATAGTCCACGAACTAAACAAACTTGTTTATATGATGCATATGTAATGCCATCAACTGTTAGCATATCTTCGAAGTTTGTTGCATTCTTAACATGGTACAGCAGCAGTCGTAAGTGGTAAAGTTCTGGCTGGGAGATAAAATTTATGTTAAGTATTCGACCAATAACGCGTAAACGGCGACTTCTCTGAATCCATTCGCTGGATATTCCATCCCATTTGAAGTATTCAGAAATTTGTCAAAAGTAGTGATATATAACTTTTTGAGAATTTCCGTTCAGAAGATTATTTTCTTCTGTTTGTTTTAGGCCTCGATTATGCCGGAAATATGCCTCTAATGTTGAAACTTTCTGACCCGTATCTGCTAGATCACTGTTTGCAATTCGAAATTGACCGGGTAAATGGATATCTAAGCGTTGAACAGAATGGCTTTTCTTTTCAATCTCGCTGCCAAATAATCGCCAACATGCTTCTGGTGGAGTGATACATCGACCTTCAATATAGGTGTCTACTTCTTTGTACATAAGTTTTCTTTGGTTTTCAACGATCTTTATTGTTGGACAATCATGCCCTTTGTAGATATATTTTACAGCACGAATATTTCCTACATATTCAACGTTTATATGACACTTGTATCTCTTCAACAGATAAACATTGTATGGAGCTACGTGACGGTTATCTCTTGTTATTTTGCAACCATTTATATCCGTTCAATAAACAGCATGCTCGTGCAAAAATTCTAAACTATGTTGATCCAACTCTGGATTATATCTACGTCGATAACTTGGTTTTTCATCGTCAGAAAAAGAAGTGATTTCGTTCATCATTTTAGGATAGTTGAAACGACATTTCATGCACCCATGTTTATTAATCATACACGATGTATTTGGGTTTAGTTTCACACACGGATTGTGAATCATCTATTTTAGCACCAGATTTCGTAATTCAGGATCATTATTAATGGAAATTTCCACTGAAATCAGGTCATCAAGTTCCTCTGGATTACGGATTCTATCTCTAGGAGTCATAATCAGCAGCAGATACATATGTGGGAGGCCACGTTTCTGGAATTCTATTGTATAAACATACGCGGCAACCTTTCCAAATACTTGTTTTTTGTCCAATTCTTTAATAATCTCATCGAATTTAATTTTACAAACTCTAGCGACGAGATCAGGTCTATCTTGAGCAGGTTGCTCACGTATTATTCCATTTTTCAAGACAACTCTTGATGCCTCTTTAATTTCTGGCCATTCAGGATTTGATGTCACAGTGATAAAGAAATATGGCGATCCATATCTGTAAACAATAGCCATCGCATCTTCGAACTGTTCAACATAGTATCGCTTCGATCGAATGAATGAAGATGGTAGTATTATCTTTTCACAACAACGGCATTTTTCTTTTCAGCGAGTGTCTTAATAATGTGGGTAACCCCAGAATATTGGTCAGCAAGATTCTTTTTTTATTAGCTTTGATCCATTGGATGCTATCGCGCTCTACTCTGATGTATGTATCAACGAGGTATTGTTGGAAAAGTCGACCACCAAAATGCAAAGCGTTGAAGTGTATTTGGCACAAATCTGCACCTATAATAGCTGATTCTGGAGGAAGGTATTTAGTAAGTTCAAGTCGAAAAGCAATTCTATATTTTGTTAATTCTAGTCGAGTAAGATGCTGACGACCTGTATAAGGTGTTTGCAATTGTAGATCCACAGAATAGCCAAATGTTCCTTTGGAGTAAAATAGTGGATACGTGAATGGTTCTATACGTTTATCACTATTACGCAAATTGACAATTTTTTTTCCACGTTGATGTACCACCATTTCGTTATTTGGAAAGCTTTGAACGGCGTTGAGTGAAAGCATGGCGCATACATCATTGGTCATAGGGACATTGAATCTTTTGTAATCGGCATTTTCTTGCATTATAAACAGAAGTTTGACACATGCAGCTTTTATTCCTTTTGCTTTAGCATGTTGATTCACTTCTTTTTCAACTTCTCGCATCATCATAAATGATTGTGCAAACATATTTTGAGACCGAATAATATGCTCTAAAAGTTCCATTAAATTTCGTCTGATTCCATGGTTGAGAGGATATTCGAGTCTTTCGTTAACAGCATCTTCTGAACTTAAAAAGAACATCTGATCATATTGCGGCCGTACGAATTCACGTTCACTGTTTTTTGTTGGATGAGCTGCCATATTCATCTTATGATAAACTTGTCCGTCTACGATAAAACTGTAAATACCACGGATGTTAATTGTTCGATCATCATGTGCCTTAAATGAAGCCAAATCAAAGCATGAATTTTAATTGCGAATTTTTTTTTGTGGAAATTTTCAGCAAATGGATGGCATTTAAAAAGAGATGCACCAATTCATTTGGAAAAAAGGGGAAGTCAAGCTTAATTCGTCCATGTAAGCAGCAGTCGTCAAATGAGTCCTGGTTAATTTGATTAGACACACGTTCTTCTGGAAAATGAATTGCTTTGCAATGAATACATTCAATGTTAAAAGAGCCCAATTTGTGGTATGTTGCTTCTGTCTTAACAGCGCACTTCCATGTTCGCATTCGTTTCTTTACTAAAATTTGCAGTCGTCTTATGTTACAGCGTCTTTGTTCTTCTAAATCTTGATCTTGTCGCTTATTTATTTCATTTGCTATGTGCTGAATGGAACAATGCGGTATTTCACGTATGAGTTGAATGCGGCTTTCGTTTGTTTTTCAACTCTTTTCCGTCTTTTTAATGTACACAATTGATCTAATTCTTGGGATCCAAATTTATTAAGACAATACATCATATCTGTGCTCCTTTGTCGGCTTCTTTCTTTAGCTGCACGCATTGGTGTAGAGTCTAGACGTTGAAATATCATTTTAAATTTCAGTATTTCTAATCGGACTAATACTTGTTTTCTTTTAAATATACAGTCATTTATTCAGTGGGGGGGGGGGGGTAGAAATATAAAATTTAAATTTTTTATTCCTAAGCATTTATTCGAGTACGTAAATAACACATTTTAAAGTAAAAAAAGGAAAAGAAAAGAAAACTTTGCATATAGCCGGAAATTTGGATTGTCATATATGAAAATAAACTATTTTTATATGCCGCGATTGTCAAGCATATCCTGAGTGGTATACTCCATGTTTTATAAATTAAATTAATATTAACAACATATGTTGTCTAAGTCAATATTTGGCGACAAAAATGAGCTATGTGGAAAGATTGACACTGAAAAATGATCTTGATTTTAAAATTGTTGCTAATTTTGCGCCAGGGTATTTCACCATGGCAGCAAACTAAACAGATGTTTGTAACAATATGGCACTTTTTTTAAACTTAGCAAAAGTATAAGCACAGTTATTTATCAAGAAATATTACTAATGTTTATGAAAATATTTAAATTCACGAAATGTAATCATAATCAATAATTATAATCAATCTTTTTTTTTCTAGCCAGTTAAAACAAATTTGACCGTATTTTTGATCTACAGAAGCCGTTATCTAGAGCTCGATTAAGTGTAGAAGGCAATCTTTTAGTGCCACTTTCGAGATTACCATTCATTGTGTTGGCGATGATTCCGATTACGGATGATTAAATATAAAAAAAAATTGCTTTAAATTAATTTTTATTCTACCTAAGTCGAGATTTAGGTGGAAGGTTTTCGCATATTAGAATAAAGTATATTTCATAAAATTATAATAAAAGTATATTTCATTCATCATTTTTATCGATTAATACCACCCTTTTGAATAATAAGCTTATTTTAACCACAGAAAATAATTTTTTCTCGAATTAACGACTTAGCTAAATCTATTTCTTGAGCTCGAATTAGAATAGGCGTCAAGTTTTGTGAAAATCGGTAGATCCGTTTTCGATATATAGCAACATTTTCAGTGCTGAGTTTGTTTTAATCGATAAAAACGAATTTTCTCGGATTCTAAACCTAGCTAGATGTGTTTATCGTGCTCGAATTAGCATAGAAAACACGTTTAGTGGAAATTGCATGAGAATTTTTTGATTTCTAGCAAGCAAAAGTTTCAGCTAAGATCTTGTTTTACATGTAAAAACGAATTTTTTTAATTCGGGAACTAGATAGATCTTTTTCTCGTGCTCGATTTAGTATATGCGTCAAGCTTTGTGAAAATCGTTAGAACTGTTTTCGATATGTAGCAAATCGATTTCGATATCTAGCTAGATGTATTTCTCGTGCTCGAATTAGTATAGAGAACACGTTTAGAAATAATTGCATGACAATTTTTCGATTTATAGCAAGCAAAATTTCAGCAAAGATATTGTTTTACCCTGTAAAAACGAATTTTCTTGAATTCTGGACCTAGCTAGATCTTTTTCTCGTGATCGATTTAGTATAGGAGGCAAGTTTCATGAAAATCGATCCAGTAGTAAACGATATCATTCATAATCGGGAAAATCGCTTGCTCGTTTAATATATATGATGATTTTAAAGTTGTTTTTTTCTGTTAATAGTCACGTGAAAATAAATATTTAATCGTTAGGAAATATTATTCTTTGCGCTGTTTTTAAAATTGAAAACAATCTCTATAATAATAGCCTAAGTCATGTGACTATCATCAACAGCTCCAGGCGGATCCCTTCGCTTTTTATATTCCAGGCGGCCATTTTGGTACTTTAATGTTAGCCAGCCAGAGGTGTGATAAGTCGCCGTATATTATTCTGTCCCCATTATTTCGTTTATATTATAATAGTCCAAGTCATGTGACTGCCATAAAAAACGGGCTCATTCTTTCGCTTTTCATAAAAAAGGTTTCCATTTTGATTAAAGAATCAAAATTATTTTTTCGAATAAAACTACATAAAAGTTGCCATGATCACAAAGAATTCCTGGTACTTTTATGTTAGCCGGGTGAAAATCCCGCCAATAGCTTTTTTTTTAACTCGCCAGCCAGCATTTTTTTTTTTTCGAGTGGTAAATTAAAACGGTGCTACTTGGTTATCCCATCGACCAAAAATCTGTCGCCAAACTATAAGATTAAATGCCAATAATGGTTGATCGTAAATGTCTCATTCACTTGACTTTAAGGAAGTTACACATGTTCACGCCATCAAGTGATTTTTATTTCGACGTTTTATTTGTATTTTTGTTAATGTTATACTAATTTATTTGTTATTTTGTTATTTTAAAAAAAATGTCAATTTGTATAATTTGGCGAAATTGGTCGACGGGAGAAGTATTGACATTAAAACGTTGCTTTGAAGTGGAAATTAAATCTCATGATTTGTTGCATTGTCACATACGCACCGGGTTTGGGGTGATTTTTTTTACGACAATTTGGCGAAAACCTCGTTTTCAAATACCTGTTACATATGTATTTTTAAATTATTTTCTGTTATTTTAAAAATGAAATAACAACAAATAAAAATTAATTAATTAATAACTATAGAACAAAACAATTTATAACTTTTTTTGTAAATAAAAAGAAAATAAATTCAAATAAACATTTATTAATAAATAAGCAACAATAGCCGGGTTACCATGTCAGGCCAAATAACGCCATTTTGGCGCCAATCAGGTATTCCTTTGCGTATATGACATCTGTGTCTAATATTTTTCTTTTCGTTTCGTTAAAAAAAAAGAATGAAGTAAAAGACATTTATTTTAAAGTTTTCAATTTTAAATGAAAGTTTTGTATTAAATAAAATGATAATGAAATAAAAATTGAATTCTGAATAAAAGTAACATGATGCATTTATTAGCATACATTTAACGGAGGCCAAACTCGTCGCCAAATTAATTTAAAATAACCTTTTCTAAAATATGAAAAAAAATATCTGTTATGATTAAAATTTGAGTTGCCATCATTACAAAAAAAAATATTTAAAATTATAAAAAAATTAATATTTCGAAAACTAATTCTAATTTTAAAATTCTAATACCAGTTTCGAGATCTGTGGATCAATACGGATTTTTGGTGTTAATTTCATCGCAAAGTATTGCATATTTTAGGAGAAATCGCCGTGAAACGTAATCAGTTGTTTAAGCAGTCGTTTCATAGAATCGTTCCATAAATTCGTTTCAAATCGATTCATTAGGATTATATATATATAGGGTAGATATATATATATTTGCACTTGATTTGTCATGTAATCCGCAACAGTGCTTTTCGTCTACTTCGCTTTATTGAATGCTTAACTGTATCTGGCTGTCAAGAAAGGTAAGCTTATTCTAATCAAATTTAATATGGAATATGTTAGTTCAGATTGAATTAATTTTCGAATTTCTGAGTTTGCAATAAACATCTTTGAGCGCAGCTTAAATTATAAACTTTCATTTTATGAAGATAAATTAGCAATAATATGGGTACACATTGCATTTATGTTAGTTCACATGAAATGTGTCTTAGAATTACTTAACTCTAATAATTAACACTAGATAAATGTATCTGTTTTAAATGATTGAAAAGCATTTAAAACTTCTCTAGGTTTAAAGAAACGATACAACCAGATAGATATGTCTATGAAAGATAAAGAAATGTAATAAATCTTTAAAAAAGAAATCTTATTAAACATTAATTAATTTTACTATTAAATATCCTTTTTTAGGAGTAGGTTTTGTAATAAATATCACTTATTACATTCTCCCCTATATTAAAATGTTTGAAATAAAATTGTAGATCTGAGGCCGATCATGACCACTAGAACACAAAACCACACCAGTTATAAACTTTATATATATATATATATATATATATAATGTTTTTAAAAATGTGTAATAAAAACAGCCCAATGCATCAGGCGCAACGCAGCTTCTTATATGTAAATATAGCTCTATCCAAAGTATATGAATTATGAAATTTATGAAAAAGAGGTTGCAAATCAGAACAATAAAACCAATGAACATTTATAACTAAAAAACAATAAACAAACAACTCCTTGCTCGTCTGAAAGTGGGAGGAATCAAAAACATGTACCAAAAGTAGAAATTGAATCCTCACAGGTTTCGCAAGATATGACCAACCCCCATACTCCAAAAGTGTAAAAAATCATCAAAGAAACTTAAACTTTAAAAAACGTAACAAAACAAAACTGCTTTAAAATCATAAACAACCAACCAATTCATCAGTAGAACAGAATTTAACTTATAAAACATAATCAAATAAAAATTCTTATATAACTAAATCATTAGGTAACTAAAAACACTGAACATGTGAGAAGGCCATATCCCCACCTTGACCCGTGAAGACTTGAAAAACTGACACCTTTAAAATATCCACTACACTCTACATCATCTCTCTAACAGCAGGATTTGCATTATATTATATATATATATCATATTATATATATATATATATATATATATATTACTTTTTAATGAACACGATAACATCCATAATTCTGCACAAATCTCTTCCAAATTGATCGATAAAATCAATAGGCAGAAAATCTCGGTCAGTTTCGTTAATGGACAAAATCGAACACAAGGATCGAAAATTGGGAGATACAAAAGAAGAAGAAACGAGGAAAATGAAGAAGATGAATAAAAGATAAAAAAAAAAAAACTATAAGCTCTTAATTATGATACATATTGAAGCAGTTGAAAATTATTATTACTTCTATGAAACGGGCCTAAAATTTATGCATGCCAAATTTTTGATACCATTAAAAATGGCCTCAAGGGGCGAAAAAAATAGTATTTTCAGAAGAAAAAAAACATAATCATTTTCATTTACATTTGTTATAAATTTTCTCAGTATTATCAACATCTTTTACATTGACAAGTTTTTGATAAAAAGAACTCTTACAGCAAAAAAAAATAAAGAAAAGCAAAGAAAAACAAAAAAAACTGGGGGAAGAGAGGAGAAGGAGAAGAAAATTCATAACTTAGTCAACTTACAAGATATCAAATCCGCTTAAATTTGTTATACTTTTTCTTAATATTATCTACAAATTTTATTTTGGCAAGTTTTACTTACGATCAAGTCTTACAAAAAAAAATCACATTAAAATGATTCTGTTAAAACCAACTGTTACAGAAAAATGAAATTAAAAACTTGTCAAAATCGGCCAGATAAAATTGTTATACTGGGTTTATCTCTAATCTTAATTTAGTTTTTGTTGGTGAAATCAGTATTTAACTTCGAAGTATACCCGTGCCTCTACACCGAGCCAACAGAGATTTTTTATGTATTCGTTTTAATTAACGTACATAGAAACTGATAAATTTATGAAATGTTAAAGCTCTTAATGAGCCAATTAATGACACAATTCTCGTTAATTATAAATTTCTACTAGCAGTGCAATTAAATGGTTTGTTCTTCGATGTTCATTCCTAGTCTACATATTTTTGGCGAAACAACGCCGGAAACTGACGATATGAAACAATTAAAATAATAAATCTTTGTAAAAAATCACCATAAAATAAAAACAATACATAGGTCGCGTTTCGAGCTAAAACTAGGAAGCGCTTCGAGCTATTTTTTGCTCAAAACGCGTTGTTTTTATTTTATGGGGATTGTTTACAAAGATTTATTATTTTAATTATAGATAAATTTATTTGCAGTGTGATCATTTGACAAAAACTAAGGTCTATTTTTATGGTACTCATTCCTTAATAATTCGATATCGAGTAATGTAAAGGTTGGTAAAATGAAGAAATTTAAATGTATAATTGAGAGACATTTGTTATTTATTATCCCTTTAAAATAAATTTTTGAGATTATTTTTTGCAGATTTTGTATTAATTACACCTTGAGAATATAGATATATGTTGTGCAGTATATTTATATATGTTTTATTTATTAATAAAGTTTGGAGGGGTTGAGATAAATCATGATGCGAAATGGGAAATACATAAATATGTAAATTATACATATAACATTGCACATAAGTTATACATATAAGTATGACATTATTATATTAACTAAAAAAGTCCACTTCTTATTTTCTTTTAGGATTAAATAAATTAATTCTTAATAGCAAAATAAAATTTAATCTTAATAAAGAAATAAAATGTAGTGAAAAAGCGCATCTACAGAATGTGAATAATTACTTTAAAAAGTTTTTTCAGTAAGTATTAATATATAAATATAACTTAATGTGGATAGCGGATAACTGTTTTTTTATGAGTTTTAACCTAATAAAATTCTGACGACAGAAAGAACGTGAAGAAACTTTTATTTATCAAAAGAAAACTTTTAAGATGTTCTAAGAAGAAAAACCACGTCAGTGCAATGCAATAAAAAATATTTGAGATTACCTGTAAAATATCCAGGTAATTTTCAGCTTTCACTCTAACATTTTATATTAAAAGGGACCTTCATAGAAATTGAGGCGTTATTTTTATGGTAAAACTTGTGATTTTACTCGATAATTCAGGTATGTGTACATGCATGTATAAAAGACTTGCTTTCTACAGGTTTTAAGTACTTTTCAGTATAAAATATCATTTAAAATTCGTTTTGAAAAATACAAAAGCCGCCCAACGGTTTCAATGCCTGCCTACTTGTTTAGTAAAAGCATTAAAGCATTAAGGCATTCGAAAGGTACAAATTAAAGTACTAAGTTAAAGGTACAAATAAAGATGCAGACTAGGACATTTGAGAGAGATGGATTTCTCTTGATGTAGATTTGCTGAATTGTTTAGCCACAAATATATATATATATATATATATATGTGTGTGTCACAGAAATATATTTTTGTATAAATCGTAACTAAAAATATGCACAAGCAGAAAATAAGAATTAACGTATTTGCAAAGTGATCGAAAAAGAATAAAATTGTGTAGATTACTTCAAATATTTAAGTGTTTTACATCGCTCTACAACAAAAATTTAATTGCATCGCCAAATTTCTTGTAAACTATTTATCCTTTTTAAATCTTTTTCTATAAATTTCAAATGTTCATTGTATAAGATTTACATCGCTAATGACATTCTTTATTTGATTCATTCTCAGATGTTTTAACTTTCTACTTTATGCAAAATTTCCCGAAATGTGTTTAGTGCAAACTTTTCTAAATATTAATATTTTGGTACATGCAGAATTTTAAATATATTTGTATATTGGAGTTCTGACATTATTCAGTATCATCAAAGTAAACTTATAGTTATTTAACATACGTTTTGTGAAAAACAATACTTAATGAAAGTACAATAATTTTTCGCAAATGACATAAAAAAAAGTAAATAAATCGAAAAAAAAAATGTAAATGAAACATGGAAAATCCTTTGAATACATTTATCTTATAAAAATTGCGAAAAACTTCAAAGGATATCAAATGATATGTAAGCTACGGAATACTTTGTGAACATTCAGGTGATTGTTTTAAAGTTGCGTTTCAGTTCTCGCGTTTTATAAGTTAATTTTGTGTAAGGAAATCAGATGTTGTGTATAAAATAATTAAAAAATAATAATAATGATATTGTGCAGAATTGATAGAATTAATTATGCATAAATTTTCCTCTTTGATGTTATTTGATAAGATAATGAAACATAAAAAAAAGTTGGAAATTGCACGTCAAACGTGGCAAATGAGGTGCGCTTGTATTATAACTAGTTTTATAAATATATCTTGCACCGCTTATTTTTCTGAAGGTATATTTAAATGCACTTAATAAGTGCATGTCAATTTCATTCTGTTCGAAAGACTGTAACACATTAAAATGCGCTTGAAATAATTTTTTCCCCATTGGCCGTAATGTAACGGTAAAATTTTGACTGTCTCTGTAATTAAACTATACATCCGATTTTCATAAAATTTGAAATGCCTCGAATAAATTTTACAAGAATTATATATGAAAGTTCAGACCATTCAGTTGGGTAGTTTTTGCTCTGTTATATGCAGACGGACATACAGACAGACAGACGGACCGAATCATGACTACAGGTGTTACGTATTTATATAACTACGAACGCACTTAAAAAGTGTAACGTTACGGAACAATCAATGGGATCAGTATAGGTACTGCAGTTCAAATAAGCAGTACATATAACTTTATATAATGCACATAAACCGCAAAAAAATGTTTTGCATACAGCGCTGGAACATATACAAATTATTATACAGGGTGTCCAGTCTCAACGGTGTCCAATGGCTAATTGCTAAACCGTTAGTCATAGACATATAGTTCCAATTACAAAAATGTTTTATATCAGGTAAAGAAATATTTTAAAAGTGATTTAGGTCAATAAAAACATTTCTTAAAAAATTACGAAATTTAAATTTTTATACGGTCCCCCGGTCCTATAAGTTATATTTAGTGAAATTTTCCTTTTACACTAAGAAGTAATACAAAAACAGTCCCGTTATTCTACGATTAAAATTGACCGAGTAATAGCCGTTTAAAGTTGGAGCATATTTTTTGCTGCAAATTGGGGGTCATTCACAAATTTAGTCGAAATATAATTTCGTCAGATATAAAAAATGTTTGGGAGTAAAATTAACATTGCAATATAAATTTGAAATCTTTAATCATTCTGGCATATTAATGGAAAATATACAATTTGTAATAAACATGCAAGAAGAAAGAAAAAACAGAATTTTTGTTAAATAAAATGATTCTAAATTAACAGCCTCAATTCTTTACAAAATGATACGTATTTTAAAATATTCTTAGATTGCACAAGCCTGCAAAAGTTGGGTTATGTCATGTTTATTAGCTTTTGATAATTGATTCTTATATATTCTGTACCGCTGAATCCGAAATTGACCTTCATTTTTAACTATCATATCAGGATTTTTCGCAAACTGCAAATTTCAAAGTTAAGAAGTTCAATGTTAAAATTGAATTTCCTCCCCCATCTCATCGGACCACTCAGCTTTTTAGTTGTAAGAATCCCAGGATAGGCAAAAATATCGAATAAATTTTTTAATAAAATAAAATAAAATAAAATAAAATAAAATAAAATAAATGTTTTACATATGTTTTACAGTATAAGATTTTCGCTATATTTTAACTTACACATTTGCGATTTGCAAAAAAATTCTAACGTAATGGTTAAAAATGAAGGTCATTTTCAGATTCAGCGCTAAAAAGTGCGTAAAAATCAATTATCAAAAGATAAAAAACACAACCATCTCCTCTACTTTATATTATTCGATTTTTGTTATTCTTTAAATTTGAAAATTTATGATTTGTGAAAATCCTGATATGATGGTTAAAAATTAAGGTAATTTTCGGATTCAGTGCTAAAAAATACTTAAAAGTTAAAAAACCCAACAATCGCAGTCTTGTATTATCTAATCTAAAACTTTTTCTTAAACTCCTTGGCAGAAATCTATCCGAAATTTTTTGTGTTATCCTGTAAAATAAGTATAAATAGTAACCACCGAAATTCTTAATAATATTAGATTGTTATCGGATTTGCGCCAGTATGTAAAATGCAATCTCGATCGGATATTTAAAAGTGGGTTAAAGTTCGAGTACAAATTTTGAACTGGAAAAACATACATACGATTGTTGAAGTAACATAAAAACTTATAAAAAAACATAATTTTGCTTAAAAGAAATCATAAGAGAAACAGTCTTAAATCCTGACAAAGTAAAACATATGCTATTTTAGCCATTTTGAGACTTAATCATAATACTTGTAGGATTTTTTTTTTCAAAGCGCAGATACATATGAAGTAAGATCTTCGAATACTTTAAACACTTGGTATATGATCCCTCAAAGCCAAGCCGAACTCATTTGTTTTCAGAGTAGAAAATTGGCATAAGTCATGCATTTTTAAAGTTTCATAATTCGCTCAATTTTAGCGTTATATGAATGGGACCTTTCTTGTCTTACTTGTCAGTGTAATAGGAAAAAATTACTAAATATAACTTATAGGACCGGGGGACCGTATAAAAATTTAAATTTCGTAATTTTTTAAGAAGTGTTTTTATTGACCCAAATCGCTTTTAAAATGTTTCTTTACCTGATTTTAAACATTTTTGTAATTGGAACTATATGTCTATGACTAACGGTTTAGGAATTAGCCATTGGACACCGTTGAGTCCGGACACCCTGTATAATTTGTACTAACTGTATACTTTTTACTGTATATTAAATACACGGTATATATACTGTATAACTAATGCACATAACATGTACTGTAAAAGCATTTTAGATTGGTATACATACTGTAGACTAGCTACTACTGTAAAATAACCTGGGAAATTCTTTTCCAGCACAAATTCGTCTCTGGAAACTCCTCGGTCAAGCAATTCCTCTGCTTAGGGTAGCTCACTTATGCTTAAAAACATGCCTCAGAGACAAATAATCATGAATGGAATACTGTAAAGTTTTAAGAATGACAGAATATATATTTCTCTTTATTGAAAAGAATTAAACAAAACTGAAACAGTACCTTTGAGTGCGTGCACTGCAAATAGAGGCATCTTAAATTAAGACATATATGTGACTGAAAAGGAATTTAAGACACTTAAGTATCTGAATCTGAAAATTCAGTCATGATAGATGTCTTAATTTAAAACATATAAGTGTCTTACTATGATCATGGTGTAAACGAACTGAGAAATGTGTCTAAAAAATCTGCAAGTGTCTAATTTTAAGACACTTTGTAACTCCGCTCCGCATTCACTAGGGGGCACTCTCAGTTGCGCATGCGTCTTCCTTTCGAACTCGATGTTCGTTTGTAATTCAAACTGAATGTTTGTTTTTATGTACGCGTACATTTTAACTAATAATTTATTTTGACTTGATTGTTTTTTGCGGAATGTGAAGTTCCGGGATTTAATTTCTATCGACATAGTGGTACTCCGTATTAATATTTATCTATAATACTAATATAGTGTTCTTCATCTCGTCAAATTTGTAAAGAGAACTGTTGTCTGGCGGGCTATGTTTTCAGGATGGAAATTTTCCGTTCTTTTAACAGAGCTAGCTGGATGTGCAAGGGGATTTTATTTTTTAAACATCAAACTCTGCCTAACTAACGGATACTAACGTAGCCTCCAATCCGGACGTCCTCTGGGCGAATGTGCTTTTGGAATAATCAGACCTTTTCCCAGGTAAGTGGGGTCTTAACTATGTATTTAAAGCTCTCTGTAAATGTTTTATCTTTAAATGGATACCTCACACGAGTCTATAGCTTTATTAGTTCCTGAGTTATGCCAAAATATGTTCAAATCATTTTGCCTATGGTATTTCCATGTTAAAATTTTATTTTGCTAAAATTTAAATATCTACTATTCAAATCATCTGCAATCATGTTTCTACATTATTTTCCATCCAATGTTATCCTTAAAATAAGTTTTGGCGTGTCTGCATGGTGCATTAGTGGTTACTGAATCTACTGAGATACACCATCCTAAGCCTTCTTTCTCTGTATACTCGCACGCCATTACTTTAAAAATAGCAGTGACAGCACCTGTTGATTGGCTCATAATTTCTTAACTACCATCAAGACTATCTTAACAGTGTTTTTTTAGAGTAATTATTACACCGGAGTACCTTTTATATGGGTTTTATTTATGAATACAATATTTTTATAAGCATTTAATGCGACAGCATTTGTAACGTTCACATCGGTTTTACATTTCCCATAGGTTTAATATGTGATATGTACTGAAATTCCCAACTCTTTATAGTAAACATCCTTATTTAATTTTTATTTATTATGTATGCTTTTATTTATTATGTATGCTTTTCATGTCTGATGACGTTTTCTTGCGTGTCATATTTTATACACCGCGATAAATTTTAAGTTATTTAAAAGAATATAGTTCGAAAATCCTTCCATTTACCCATATCATTAATTCCCGCATACATACAGCGAATTACTTGTGTTCATTTATTTATTTTAAACTGTTTTGACTGATAAAACTCATTAAATCCGGTCATGGAATCTGTTTTTTCCTTCTGCTATATACTTTTGTTGTTTCCGAGCATTTTAGAACTATTCTATTTGCTATATTGAAAGTAGTCAACTTCAGATGTTTTCATTTTCAAGCCCGGTGATTCACACCACTATTTGAAGACTCATCAGAAATCGTCTGAAATCTGTAGACGTAGAAGGGGAGAAAATTTTGTTGGCGTCGCCAATAAATCTTTTTATTTAACGATTTAGAAAATGTTCTCGCCTTATCTCTGTATTAGTCATGATTATTTGTAGATTCTTAAATTCATGTAATTATGTGCTGTTAACATAATTGTAAAAATACGGTAAATATATACAGCTATATTTCATTTGAAATCAATTATAATATTGATTTTTTGATTATTTTTAGTAAAAAAGAAATCTGAAATTTAAAATGAATATCAGTAAAAAGATAGAATTTTATACTATATTTACTAGAGCATAACTACTAGATTTTGCACTTAAAGCTGAATTATTCTATATTTACCGAATCACAATGCAGAGTTGGGATTTTTCTAGAAGGACTTGATGAAAGCACGGGTAAACTTTGGCATGTCCCCCACCCCCGCCCCCACCACCATCACCTACGATTTTTGCTGCCCCAAATTCGATATGCAATTTTTTTAAAGCTTATACGTTAAATATGTTTGGACATTGTATATTGGTTATAATCAGTATTTTGAACTTAAAAAGTAGAATAAGATTAAAAGTTAAGTACAAAAAATTTTAAATACAATAAAAACTCTTAATCGCGGGCACCTTCAGAACGCTGAATCTGTCTGCTATTCGATTGTGTTAGCTTTTATGAGGTTGTCTACATACAGTGAAACCTCCCTGTGCGACCACCTCCCTGAACGACCATTTTTTTCATGGAACGAAATTTATTCCCATAGGTTCAATACTAATTTTACCTCTATTCAGAGACCACCCCAGTTGAACTCCCTCCATGAACGACCCATTTCTTTGAAGAAAATGAAACAAATTCCGTTTTTTCCGGGTCGCTTGAAAAAGGTTTTATTAGAATAATAATTCCGGAGAGCGCATTATTTATCAAACTTCTAAACTAAGTTTAGAATTTTTATTTATTCCGGTAACTTTTAAGTGTTTAAACCGCCTTGTTCCTTTTTAGGCAATGAATTTAACTCTGATGACAAATTAAGGATGACGGTCAATAAACTCCACTGCCCTATTCTGTCAGGAAATGCTCAAAGGAACAGATAAAGTAATGAAATCGTCTTAATTTGTTCCAGACCAAAAAAAAAAAAAAAGAATTTATTTACTGAATTTCGAAAGGACTTGGAAATAAAATTTATAGTAGATAAAACCATAAAAGCGAAGCAAACGCCAATGTATTCATTTTTTAAACTCTGCAGTAATTAACTTATGTAATTAACTTTTGTTTTGATACTTAAATTTTCATATGCTTTCTTAATTTCAAAAATATAATTTTAGTAACATTAATTGTTACATTTTTTTCAACAATTAAAATCTAGATTTTAATATGACCTCCATTAAGAGACCACCTTTCGGAGCGACCAATTTTTATTGGAACGGAAGTGGTCGCTTTAGGGAGGTTTTACTGTATATTGATAAAGGTGAGTGTTCGCTAAAGACAACTGTTCGTATGAAGGCTTTGCAGTAAAATCTCCATAACGGACACTCCTAAATAAAGGACGCCACTATTTAGGAAACACATTTTTTTATTGAAAATATGCAAAATTTTTATACACTTATACCTCAGAAAAGCAGACACCTCCGAACGTCGGACAAATTCCACGGTTCCGAGGTACCCGCTATTGACAGGTTTTACTGTATTAAGACAAATATATTTTGTTTTTAACCTTATTCTACTCTAGAAATTCATAATATTGGTTAATAATAAATATTGATTAATAAATATTACAATATAATACTGATATACTGTAAATTTGGGGGAATCCAGTGTTAGATTTTATTTAACACAGAAATAAAAATGCTTAAACTAATTTACTGGGAATATCTTATTTAAATGGGAAAAAATTGCATAACATATCAGGGATGGGATTCTTTCTGAAGAAGTGAATCATTTTTTATAAATGGGAGTAATTTGTTACCATAAAGCAGAGCTGATTGCAGCATGGGCAAACTGGGCTGTTTCTATGGGCCTTTAGCTGTACGGGCCCATAAATTTGGTACGAAATTTCCATAAAGCTGATATTTTAAATTTGGTTTGATCTTACACTTATTTTAATAAATATTTTGAACTTTTAGAACATGATTAGGCTAAAGAAAATGGTATATTTATCCAAATATGTATTTGACGGCATAGAATAGGCTTAATTTTTTTTGTAACAGTATATGTAGGCAATGGGGGGAGGGGGTGAATGAATACTAGGTCTTTGGACTAGCAGCAATTTGAAGTTCTCACTAAAAGTAATAAACATTTTTGATGCCGTAGGGCATATATGATAACACATAAATACATATTTAGGTGAAAAAAAAAATATATATATATATTATCCTATTCTAAAACTACAAAATACTGATTACAATCCTCATAAGGTCAAAACTGATTTAAAATATCAGCTTTATGAAAATTTCATGCCCAATTTGGGGTACCCTAAAATCAGGGGGCAGAGAAGCACCCCAGTTTTCCCACGCTGCAATCAGCTCTGCTGTATGGTAACAAATTATTCCCATTTATAAAAAAGGATTCAATGTGGTCAAACATGGCTGCGTATATGGCTTAGAAAGAAAAGTGGTCAAAGATGGCTTCATATTGGCTAGAAAAAAAAAAAAAAAAAAAAAAAAAAAGGCTCAAAGATGGCCGCAATTAAGACATTTGAAATGTCTGAAATTCAGACGTAAGAAGTGTCTGAAAAATTTAAGACACTTTAAAACGTCTTAAAATTGAACACTCCTGTTTCAGACACTTAAGTGTCTGAAATTCAGACGCAAGAAGTGTCTGAAAATTTTAAGACATTTTAAAACGTCTGAAAATTGAACACTGCGTTTCAGACACTTAAATGTCTGAATTTCAGACATTTTCATTTGCAGTGTGACGAACTTCGTCATCGAATAATTTATTCCGAGAAGGTGACTTTCGAAATAGATGAATCGAATTAAACAAGAACGTTGTCGAATGTGCATTGGTGAGTCGAGATAAAAAACATACTTAAAGAATAAAGAATTGCTTAAATGAATACGATTTAACATGACTTTTCATATTTTTAATTGAACAGAATAAGGTTTAGATTTTCATCCACCTCACATCACGAATCAAAACATTCTTAACTTCGGACACAGGTCCGCAGAACAGCAGAAAAATAAAACAAATAAATTATTTAATAAAAGAAAAAAAGACAATATTAATATACATAACACTTAAAAATGACAATAAGAATTTTAAAATTAAAAAAGAGTTAAAAAGAATATGTTTTAGAATTAATTAAAGATTTAATTTTTAAAGCAGTAAATTGTTCCGATCAGAAAAACAGAATTTTCAGTTTTTTGGTGCTGCCATCTACAATGAATGGAAAATATTTAAAAAGTCCTTTTAAGTATTAAACAAGCACAATTAGAAAATTATAAAATTAAGCACATTGCTTTTAGTTTAAACTACTGGAAACGAAATTTTACATTAATATGTGAAAACAATTAGCTGCATTTACAATTAACATTCTATCAATATATACAGGGTGATTAAAAAAAGATGGGAAAAATTTTAAGAGGTGATAGTACACACCCAAACAAACATTTTGTATCAAGAATGCATGGTCGGAAACTAAACGTAAAAATGTTAGAGGGTGCCAAAAGTTATGTTCTTATACGAGGCAAAAACACACAATGAACGATTAAGTTAAGTTACGAAAACAAATTTTATGGCATTTGATTAAAATAAGTGATCAAAACATTGACCGGCAGCTGTTATGCACGCAGTACAACGGCGAAGAACAGATTGGCGAATTTTCTGAAACACGGCAGGCACCACCGCGCTCGCCAGATCTTTCATGTCTCGATTTTTTTTTGTGGGGACAGCTAAAGGCTCTTGTGTATGAGACTCCCATTGAATCCGCAGAAGAACTTGTCGCCAAGCTTTCGGCTGCTGTAGGGGAAGTTCGCGATATGCCTGATGTGTTTCAGAAAATTCGCCAATCTGTTGTTCGCCGTTGTACTGCGTGCATAACAGCTGCCGGTCAATGTTTTGAGCACTTATTGTAATCAAATGCCATTAAATTTGTTTTCGTAACTTAACTTAATGGTACATTGTGTATTTTTGCCTCGTATAAGAACATAACTTTTGGCGCCCTCTAACTTTTTTACGTTTAGTTTTCGACCATGCATTCTTTGATACAAAATGTTTGTTTGGGTGTGTAATACCACCTCTTAAAATTTTCCCCATCTTTTTTGAATCACCCTGTATAAAAGCCGTTCTCGGAGTGCATGTCCTTCATATAAATCTTCAACTTTTGACCGATTTCCACGAAACTATTTATGTGCGAACGTTTTAGAACGTGGAAAAGATCGCTGTCTACTTTAAAAAAATTTTCAGACCACTCTATATCCCCTTTTTTTCCACCTTCCATAATTTAACATTATAGAAATATCTCTTTTTAAATTTTCTACTTCAATCGTTTCTTTCCTGTTGCCACACCCTAAAAAATGACACAAGACTGTTTAAAAATAACGATAACGCGTGCATTTTTTTTTATTATTATTATTTGTTAATAAAAATTTTCTTGCTATATTTTTGTATTTTTCAAATTCATATCATTCTAAACAGAAAATGCACTTTTTTTTTATATATAAAATAAAAACATTAACTATAAGAGCGATAAAATGCCGTAGCACCTTAATTTGAATGGTTTTTTTTTTTTTATCTAAAACAGTCAAATTTCATGAAAACAATTTAGGAAAAAGAAAAAAAAACTAGATATGACGTCATCAAATCTTTTCAATGTACAGTCAAACTCACTGAAAAAAAATGCCTCCTACATTTTGTTTACTGCTTCGATTATATACTACAGCTACATCTTATAACTATACATTATAGCTATGTGTTGTATTGTCTTAGATTCAATGGTAGCAGTTTCTATGATTTAAATTAAAAAGAGGGAAGTTATTTCCCTTAAAAAAAAAAAAAAAAATGACTGATGTCACGATTTAAAATTTATAGAAAATGACATCATTTCATCTAATCATTCTAGATTTAATTTCTATTAATGAAAAGTTTAAGTTTACGTTTAAGAGTAATGTTTTATTTATAGTGGAAACCCTCTTGATCATACTTTAATTAAAGCTTAAAATTACACGCAAAGTGAAGGTTTTAGTTTTAAGCAAATAAAATTTCAAATTTTCCGAATAAAATTTCAGTAACTGCTACCTCATTTGGATGCATTTACTATATTTTTCCCCGTATTGTGAGAAATCGTACGTTATGTTACATATCGTATACATGTCTTCGCCTGCTAAAGAAAACATGTGTTTTAATTTAAAAAGTTAAAAAAATTACCACAATCAGTCAACAGAACATCATTTTTCTTAATTTAATTTTCGCGAGTTCTAAAATTAAATCTAAAGATGTGAGTTTTTTTCATAAACGTTAAGTTATAGCTCTTCATAAAGTTAAGGCTGTTTTCAAATCCAAAAGAACAATTTTATGACACAATTTTTAATTATTTTTTTTCGGAAATGCATGAAATTGGCAGGAGTTCTTATTAAAAAACTATGTAATAGAATGATAGTTTCCATTTTTTTCGTAAAGGTATAAGATCTTTCAGTTGGTGTTTTTAACTGAATTTCGGACGCAGCACCGCGATAAAGGAGAAAAACTGGTCGTCACGTGACCACAATTGCTCATAACTCGATAAGTATTTTATTTATCAAAACATTAAAAACTCATTTCAATTTCAAATCGCTTTAATAATCAGGCCTACAATTTTTAAACCTTTACGTTTGATGAGTCAGAAAACTTGTCAGAAACTTTCGTGTTGTTGAGCAGGGAACTGTAGAATCACCTTAAGCATTATTGCAGATTAGTATTTTTTAATCGAGTTGCATGGCAGATATTCGCTTAAAACATAAGTCATTCTATATTGTTTTAAACAAAAGTGCATGCCATAATAGGTGTAAGGAACACTCATTAAAATACGAATACGCCAACTTAGCGCACAACCCGATTACTGAAGACTAACCCGTCATTACTTAAAGAGATAAAAATAGTTCTGCATTTTTCAGTCCGGTAATAGGACTAAACTATTATAATTGGTTTCACATGATTGTGTAACTTTCTCCTATAATCCTATGTTTAAGCAACGGAAAACAATATGTTACGCACTGAAATCCTCCCTGAAAAACTATTAGTGCAAGTCGCATGGAAATCCGTTATGAAGAATTTAAGTTATATGCACCCAGAACGAAATTCCCGATTGCATTTTATGTGCTTATTAGATTATTTTGAGTAGTTTGATTTGATATCTGTTAAATTCGTGTTTTATATTATTTTTGGCGTTTTAATTTCGTTTGCCAATTTAGTTATTGAATATTACAAGAAAACAAACAAATTCAGACTTATAATAAAGCACACATACTACATTATATATTAAAACGCACATACACACATAAATAAGGCCTGCATTCAACAGTTAAAGGTATATATAAATATTTTACAGACATACATACAATAAATACAATAAACCCAACTGGAGTGAAAAATTAGCCAGAGCCAGGAATCGAACCCGGGACCACAGTATACAAGACTGCTGCTCTAACCACTGAGCTACTCTGGCCGATGCCTGAGTCTGCAATTTCTCACTAATAAACCATGTTGGGGGAGTCTTGTATACTGTGGTCCCGGGTTCGATTCCTGGCTCTGGCTAATTTTTCACTCTAGTTGGGTTTATTGTATTTATTGTATGCATGTCTGGAAAATATTTATATATACCTTTAACTGTTGAATGCATGCGTTTTTATGTGTGTATGTGCGTTTTAATATATATTGTAGTATTGTGATTTATTATATTTATCGTAGATCGATGTAATAGTAAAATCTATTCATCGTTGTCCGGTCATCCAAGGCTGTCGTATAGATGGCTGGTGACTCCTCCAACATCATTTATTAGTGAGAAATTGCAGACTCCGGCATCGACCGGAGTTGCTCAGTGGTTAGAGCAGCAGTCTTGTATACTGTTGTCCCGGGTTCGATTCCTGGCTCTGGCTACTTTTTCACTCCAGTTGGGTTTATTGCATTTATTGTAAGTATGTCTGTAAAATATTTATATATACCTTTAAATTCAGAATTATTTACAATGATTTTGAACAATTGAGTTAATATTTTGTAATTGGGTTGCAAGCATATTTAAAAAATATTCATGTTTGAAGATTACTTTAAAATCCATAAGAAATCTTAAAATTGAGATAAACATTACAAACAAATATTACTGAAAGAACTTTATTTATTTATTTTTTTTTTTTTATATAAGGCATTGGAGCAATCGAATGTGCGATGTTTAGAGGATAAATTGAAGTAAAAGGGAAATTTATTGCTGTGTTAGGTTGTTGCCACCCAAAATATGATACCAGTGTTACTCATAGACATGTCTTTTCTTTATACTATTTCATTAAGAGCAAACTGGTTCATCTTTCGTAATCGGGTTGCACGCACATTTAAAAATATCTATGCTTGAAAATTACTTTAAAATCCATTACAATCAAAAAATTGAGATTTTCAAACAAATTTCATATGAAAGAACATTTTTTCTATTCTATATTGTAATAAATGCGATTGTGTGATGTTTAGAAGTTAGAAAATCCCTGCCGGCCCAGCCTACAGGCGGAGGTATATTTCGAAGTAAAGTATACTAATTTCACCAGCAAAAACTAAATCATGATTAGAAATAAACACACTTTAACAATTTTATCTGGCCGCTTTTGACGAGTTTTAATTTTATTTTTATATAATAGCTGGTTTTATCGGAATCATGTTAAGGCGGTATTAAAAAAAAAAAAATACATTTCCATGCTCAACGACTCGAAATTTTCTGGCACATTTTCAGATTCATTTTTAATAGAAAAATTATGAAACTTGCTGAAGTGATTTTTGAAGAGATTTATAAGTGACCTGTGTTTTCATTTTTCGTTCAATTAATTAAAACTTGATTTATAAACAATTATTTTCTCAGTAGGACAATATTTTTCGTTTCTAACACAATCGCTTCGGGAAATTCTTTTCAAAATGCCCATTTTGACATCATTTTTTGAAATATATTCTAACTCTATCAAAAAATCAATCATTACGGTACATTATATAGTTTCTGAATAAGAGAATTTACCAATTGGATGCGTTTGAGAGCAAAAATGAATTTAAAAATGAGTCAGAAAATAAGAAGTTTGTATTTGAATAACAATCTTAAAAAGATGATTTTATTTCTTCAACCGCTATGTATTTTTAATTTGTTTTTGCTGTAAGAATTGGAACATTCTTAAAATTCCGGGCAACGCCACGTGCTTTAGCTAGTGTTAAAATAAAAAAAAGTAAATTATAAATTTCATGCAAAAAACAGAGTGGATGTTATTCAAACGAATGAGGTTTGTTTCAAATTACTACAAAACATCACTTACGTGTTTTTAACGGAATTGACACAAAAAAAAATTATTAAAATTATACGGCTTCAAAAGAAAAGAAAAATGTTGTTAGTGTATTCTCTGGAAAATCATTTAAAAACTAAATTTTATTAAAAGGAAAAACTATTACGTTTTTATAATGAACTGTATATTTTTGTTTTCAAAAATTATTATTATGGAACACATAATGTTTTTTGCCATAAAGATGTTGTGACTTCTTTTCCTATGTCATATATTTAATGTTAGCCTAGACAATTACTTAATCTTATATTAGTGATATACAGTTTTCGAAATAGTCACATTATGCGTCAGTAAAAAGTTTCGCAATAAAACGTATCATAATATTAAACATCATAGGAAAAACATTTAAAAATCTAAATTTTATTAAAAGAAAAAAACTATTACGTTTTTATAATGAATTCTTTCTTTTTTTTTTTTTTTAATTCCTAATTTGAAATACATAATGTGTTTTTCCATACAGATATTGTGACTTATTTTCCTATGTCATATATTTATTGTTACCCTAGACAATAACTTAATCTTATATTAGTGACATATTATTTTCGAAATAGTCAGGGATGAATGAGGAAAAAGTTTCACAGTAAAACATCTCATAATGTTACACATCATAGGAAACCCATTTAAAAATCTAAATTTTATTAAAATTTGAAAACTATTACGTTTTTATAATGAACTCTTTATTTTTGTTTTCAAAAATTCCTATTTTGGAACACATAATGTGTTTTGCCATACAGATGTTGTGACTTCTTTTCCTATGTCATACGATATTTAATGTTACCTTAGACAATCACTTAATCTTATATTAGTGACATACATTTTTGGAAATAGTCACAGTATACGTCAGAAAAAAGTTTTACAGTAAAACATTTCGTAATATTAAACATGATAAATTTTGAATTATATAGCAATTTGTAATGTATTATCAGAATAGGTCATAATAAAATTTTATGTATGCGAAATCATCCGTTACATATTTGCAATTTATCTTTCAATTCATTTTCAGATTTTGTTTCTAATTATAAGATATTTGCAGGTGATTATTGGGATGGGCTTCGATATACCACATAAATGTAGAAAATGTGTAAGTGTACATAATAACTTACGCGACAGCCGGTTTATTTTGTTTTGATCCTTCAAGTAAACGCTCGTTAAGCAAAGCTGAGTGATGCGTAATTACGTTATAATAAATTAAAAAGAGTATAATATTTTCTGATGATTGTTAAAATGCAAATTAAACTGTTGCGTTATTATGATTAATGTTAGGGACTTTATTATAAACTATTCAGGAAAAAATTACTTTTTTCATGGAAATAGAGCTCCTCTGAAAATCATGTATCCACTGAAAATCACCACGAATCTAAGGGTGCGGCCCACAATGTGATTCTATTAGAATAAGCATATCTTTGTACAAAATAATATATCGCATTCTAGTAACGATATTTATTAATCAGCCAACCATGAAATATACACATCTATTCTAAAGTATTCATAAAATTCTGTGGAAGAAATTGTAAATATAGTTCTATGTATTCAAATCATTTAGTGCAGCACTTTATCGGGTCTAGAATTTTTAATAAAATCAAACAGTTTTTTAAAATTTAATTTGTTTGGAAACTTATAACACCATAAAACAATGTCTCCGTAATTTTAAATGCATATAAAACTATAAGTCAAATCTTTTAGTGTCACCTGGCATATAAATTTATTTATATTATACTCTTACACTAAGTATAGCAAATTTTAGTTTAGCAGATCGGCGCGTACAGAAAGTTGAAAATGCATGTTCAGCAATCCCTACACTTAAACGTATTCTATTTGAAATTATTTGTTTACCACTGCATATGATATATGGATTTTTACAGATGTCATAAAATATATTAAAATGTAATTCCTCTTAAAAACTCATAAGACAATTTAAAACTTATTTTCATCAATACATTAAATTGGACGGTTGTGTATATTAGAATCCTTTCGTACAGCTGTGATTGTGATTTATAGAATTTAGGTATCACGATCTATAGAATCAATATCATATAATAAAATAAAGTTTTATTAATCTTGAAAACACTTAACACAGTTTGAAACATACATCGCGTAACTTTCAATCAGAAGGTAATGTGTCATTTATTTTCCGAGGCCATATAAAATAATTTGGAATGTTTCAATGAGTAAAAAGTTCAACTGAATTTCAAAGTCAATTTTAACTAATTTAAAAAAGCAGTATGCAGTTTTCGGAAATGTTTTATTTATTTATCTTAAATCCAAATAATTATCATTCTTCAAAATGTGTATTCAATTTTTATATTCAGCATCATAAAGTTTCCACTATAATCTGTTTATTCTGAAAACTGAAAGTTACATTTTTTTTTATAAAGCTTTGATAAAAGAACTTAATTTGAATTCTTCAAAATTTAATCACTATCGATAATATTTTTTATTATATTAAAGCAAAATAATTGATTTAAATGACAGCATTTTTGTAACTTATAATCATACATATATAAGGAGACTCCATGAGAAATGTCAATAAAATTTAAAATAATTAAATGATAATTGAACATTTTTAATTCATGAAAATGATAAAACTCAGTAATCCTCTCAAAGTGTAGTTAAAATGGGCTAGGTTGAATCAGTTGTTTTAAAAAAATAAGCATAACTCATGTAACAATAATTGTAAATGATTTTTGTTTTTCATTCGGAAGCTGTGACAAAAAATATTATTATTATACTGAAAATAAAATAAAATAAAATAAATCGATATTCTGATATTTTTTGAAATTTGAGACACCACTATACTTTTAATGGTTAACATTTGTGAAAGGAAATATAGTTTTGTTGAACCAATGACAAAATTTATGTTAAATATAGTTTTTATTGTATAATACTTATTTCAGAGAAGAATAAATTTATTGTTATTAAAATATAACATTTTTATTATTAACTCTTTGTTATCTTGGATTCAATAGATTTAAATTTTATAAAAATATTATATATCATATTCATCGAGAATTATGCAACGGTAAATGCCATTGCACCAGAGTAATCGCAAGAATTTTATCATTTCGAAATAAAATATTCAAAGTAATTTTCCCAACTACGATGAAATATATCAAATATTCCCTGTTACAGCTTATATTTAATAACATCATAATGAAAGATGTAGTGACTTTGCATTTGTAATACTTTTCATTTGAAACGTATAAGCTTACAAAGTGTATGTGATATTTAATAAGAATTTATTTTTCTTAATTTACGTAATATTACTCTTAAATTATTACAAATTATAATAAAAATAATAACAACATATGTAGTAAAACAAATTTTGTAATTATAAAATGTTTTTTAAACAATACATAATGCATATAAATTTACTATAAAATTCAAAAATAGGTTGACATTGCATGCTGAAGAGTTGTAGTATAATTTAATTTATAGATGTACAATTTTGTTTCACTAGTGTTTATATAACAATATTAACATATATTCTTACTTGATTTGATATGCAATTTACATATCAATTTTTTTTAATATTATTATAAGTTCTCTATTATATCAAATTTATATATGGTTACGAAAAACGATGTAGAAATATACGAAATACATTTGAAAATTATGCATTGTAGTAAAGTTTTAAAAATTGAGTGCAGTATTTCGAATATTCTCTGCTCTACCTTATATTTAACACTTAAATTCCTGATTTTTCAAAAATCATTTTAGAATGTTTTTCGGCTTCCGTTTTTTAAATAAATCATTGGAAAAATACTTTAAAAAATCATATTTTATTTTGAGTGTTGTTTACGGCTAAAAGACTGTTTGTTACTAATCGGCAATGCAGGTCTTTAATTGAAAAAAAAATACTTTTTCTTTATAAAATTTTATAATATTAAACACAATTTTAGAATTAGAATTTTAAGAACTATGATAAGAAATAAATTTTACTTGCTCACTGCAGAACAAAATAGTGTATTTCGCAAGCTTCCAAACAAAACAAAAAGAACACGTAGCAAAAAATGACAAAATAAATTTATCTTTATTTTTAAACAGCACAAATATTGCCATCTACTTGCTGAAAATCGATTTAATAATATTTTAAGAATGTGTTTTATTGGCAACATTAGGCATCATAGCATAAATATTATTCTAGTAGTATTTTAGAAGCCTAAATTGGGTATGGTGCCGAAAGGCAACACTCGGCATTTAAGGGTTAATGTGATTCATATCTACCTGATTCATACCAAAGCGTAATGATCTACCAAGCCATCATAAAAATATTGTCTAGTGAAGATTTCCAATTTATAATCGGACTTAAACAATAGCTTTTTGCCTAGATTTGTTATTTTATTCCGAAAGTAGCAACAATAATAATAAATGTTATTTTCTTATTCAAGGGTGGAGTAGCACAGTTGAAGTTTATTCCAACAGAGCGAAAAATGTCCAGACCAGGGATCGAACCTGGATACTTGGCGTGCCGTGCCAATGCCTTACCTGTTAGGCTATCCGGACCAATACCTGGCTGACATAATTCACTCACGTTTTTTCCTCTGTTGTAATAAACTTCAACTGTGCTACTCCACCCTTGAATATGATTTAATCCAGTTGGAAAAAAAAAAATTCGTTCCCTTCATTGTGAATAATAATAAAGTTAATAACAATAATATGGAATAAATGTATTTCAGACTAGTATTGAAAATTTAAAAGTTGTTCATCTAATACGTATATTATGAATGTTTTTATAATTAAAGGTGATATGTGGTTGTGCTTTTAGTGTCTAACGCACACTATATATGTACAAAGAAGGAGATATTAAGATGTACCTTACATGCAGCTGTTGATACAAAGATACAAAGTATTTAATTAATATTCATATATGTGGGTATGAAATGATTATGTGGATATGAATAAAAATTATACAGTTTACTGTTGAAACAGCATACTAATAAGTAGTGAATAAATAAATGTTCAGCTTTGTTTTCGAGTGCGGGAAGTTTTCGTTTGAAATCTCTTTTTCCCTCGGTTTTCGTAAAGAAACACTCAAGATTCGGCTTACAAAAAATCTGAAGTTGTCTCGCTTAAGGACATGCATTTCGAAAAAACTCTTACATTGCTCATAATTCCTTGATATTTCTTAAGATTCATGCTATTATTGTTTCCATTTCGAACAGTATATAAAACGGTAAAATAGTCAGTGATATCAGAAAATGTTAAACATTATCAATTGAAAAAATCAACACGTGATATGAAATATGAAATACATTTACTGAAGTTCTGCCGGACGTGAATATGAAAAAATCCAGAAAATCATAATTGTTTTCTTAAATGTGCATTTCTTCTTGTATTTGCATTTACTTTTGTTACAGTTATTATAGTGTTAGGTGTAAAAGTGCCACTACACTATTAAAAAAAAAAAAAAAAAAAAAAAAAAAAAATCTGTAGTTTTACAGATTTAAAATTACATGCTTAATAAACTTTTATCAGTAACTGTACAAAAAAAACTGCAAATATATAAAACTAGTTTTTGTAAAGCTACATAAATCTGTAACGTTACAAATGAATCTGCTAAAATCACAGTAAACTTACTAAAATTTTATCTGTAACCCTGATTGCAGTTACATGAAAAGTTCTAGGCATCCCGGTTTCCTAAAACATTCTTAGTAACCGTACGGATTTTTTGGTTTTTGGCGCAAAAGTGTATCTGTTACATGAATTTTTGTTGTTGCCGTTACATAAAAAGTTCTAGGAATCTCAGTTTCCTAGAAAACTTTAGTAGCTTTACAGATTTTTTTAACAGTGTAGTTATAACTATCTCTGCAAAAGATGGTGTTTCAGATAAATAATAAGTACTTGCTTATATCTATAGTCTGTTTAATAGAAAACATCAGCATTAATTCAGGATATTCCATGATATGGTGATCATGAGATACCCTTATGATCATAATTAACCTCGAATTAAAAAAAAAAAAAAATAGCCAAATTCAGTCTGCATAGGTGAGACATAGCAATAAATGGTGTCAGATCCCTATATTAATTCCCAAACACAGATAATAAACAGTCAATTAATAGAAAGCCATATTTATTATCACATTTAAACTATAAAGTAACGACGATCTCTAGCAAAAGTCATTCCACTAAAGAACTACACCCGATACTACAAACATTTGTTCATTATTTTTAAACTATATTAAAATTTTTACATTATTAGGTAATCCAAGTAAAACCTCAAGACGAAAACTTTCCTTGATGTCTACTCGTAATTTCTATAGGTTGCACCAACATGAAAATGTCCTCGCATGATACAATGCAACATATTTAAAGAAAATGTCTCTATGTTGCAATATCTCATTGCACACTGTAAAAAAAAATCTGTGAAGTTACTAAAGTTTTTCTAGGAAACTGGGATTCCTAGAACTTTTCATGTAACGGCAACAACAAAATTTCGTGTAACAGACACACTTTTGCGCCGAAAATCAAAAAATCTGTAAGGTTACTAAGAATTTTTTTGGAAACTGGGATTCCCAGAACTTTTCATGTAACTGCAGCCAGGGTTACAAATAAAAGTTAAGTAAGATTACTGAAATTTTAGCAGATTCATTTGTAAAGTTACAGATTTTTGTAGCTTTACAAAAACTAGTTTTGTAGATTTGCAGCTTTTTTCGTACAGTTACAGGTGAAAGTTTAGTAAGCATGTAACTTTACATCTGTAGAACTACAGATTTTTTTTTACAGTGCAGGTGAAAATATCAAACAATTCGATGCCTTGGTTGACGGAGCGATCAATGGATTTAATAAAACGATGTAATTCGGTTTCCAAAAACGCTCGCAAAAAGTTCTAAAAAGCAATCGGAAGATCTGCGCCCTAAAATAAATCTTAAATCGAATATCTTGAAAAGGAAAAATATTACAGGCGTCTTATCATAACTTTGCAAAAGGAAATGAAAGAAGATAAAGTATATAGTACGTATTGAAAACAATAGACTTTAAAAGGGGAAACAAAACAAACATTTAGAAGACGAAATATATTAAGTTAAATAAGAAAAAATTAGAATATACTTAAGAAAGTACTTTACAATATAATACTTTATAATATGCTTTAAAATATATTACACATACCTACACAAATCTTAATTATTTTTTTATCAATTTTCGGCGACGCTCAACTGAGCAATTTTAGAAGTGCCGACAAACCAGAAATATATTTTGAGGAGCATAAAGCTGTTGAAAATTACTTATAATAATCAACTTTTCTTCTCTGACTTCACCAGTTGACAGCGGTTCGTTTGATCTCACCTTCGGAAAAAAAAGAAAATTTTCCCATTTAAAAATATGGTTTAACACACATTCAAAGAATACTTTATGAATATCACATATTCATCTTTGCAGCGGTGTTCTCTTGCTGACAGTGCAACATTTGATCTCATTTTTTGGGGGAAAAAAGGTATTCCCATTTTTTCGTTATTGAAAATCGTATTGGTTAGTTGATTTTTTGAATAGCATAACGATTTTGCAAAAGATTTATAATATTCAACTTTGTGCTGAGCTTCGTCAGCTCACAACGAAACGTTTCATTTTATCTTGGGGAAAGGCAGTGACTTTTGTTTAAAAAAAATGAATTTATACAATTTTTAGGTTAGATTTATAAATATCATATATTCAAGTTTGCGCTGGGCTTCGTTTGCCTGTATACGGTACCGCACGAACAGGGATTGAAAAAGTAAACATAATTTAATCATAAATATTTAACTAATTAAGCGATTTTGACCATTTCAGAGGTTAAATATTTTAATATCATATGTTGAAAGCTGAACGTTTAGGAGGGCTTCGTCCACAACGGATTATTTCGAAATTATTGACAATAAAAGAAAAATAAAGACAATGAATAGGGATTAATAAATTAATGATTGTAAAGGAAATATCTCTTCTTAAACGTAATACTACAGCTGATGATTTACAATATTGATTGCAGTTAGCAAGAGGTAAAATATGTAGGATTCACAACGGAAACTTCAATCCATGATAATTATTTAATAATATTAAATAAATAATAAATATCTATCCTATATATATAAAATCCTAATAAAACGAATTTATGAAACGGAGATATGAAACGGCTGAATTGAAACGACTGATTAAACAAGTGATTAGGTTTCACGGCGATTTCTGCTAAAATATGGAATAGTTTGCGATGAAATTAACACCAAAAATCCGTATTAATCCGCAGATCTCAAAACAGGTATTAGAATTTTAAAATTCGAATCAGTTTTCGAAATATTATTTTTTTCTAATTTTAAATACTTTTTTCTAATGATGGCAACTCAAATTTTAATCATAACAGATATATTTGTTTTTTAATATTTCAGAAAAGGATATTATTTTAAACTAATTTGGCGACCAGTTTGGCCTCCCTTAAATGTATGCTAAGAAATGTATCAAGCTAATTTTATTCATAATTCAATTTACTTGAACAGTCTTTCGCTAAATCGAAAGATTCTGATAGAGAAATCAATTCTGACGGTATTTTTATGTTATCGAGACGCAGGTGATAATTCACTAAACATTTTTCTCGTCACATTTTTTTTTTATATTTCATTAATTTCATTTAAAATATAATAATTTCATTCATTTTATTTAAAATACAAAATATTCATTTAAAACTGAAACATTTCATATTGATGGCTTTCATTTCTTTCTTAAAAAAAAAAAAAAAAAAAAAAAAAAAAATATTAGGCACAGATGTCATATACGCATCGGGGTACATAATTGGCGACAAAATGGCATTATTTTGATTGACATGGTAACCCGGCTATAGTTGTTTATTTAATAATAAATGTTTATTTACTTTTATTTCTTTTATTTAAATTATATAAATTTTTCTGTTCTATAGTTATGAATTAATATTTTTTTGTTAATTCCTTTTGAAAATAATAGAAAATAATTAAAAAAAACACACTGAGTTATTCCGTCGACCAATTTCACCAAATTATATAAATCTCCAAAAAACTCACCAAATTATACAAATTTACATAATTTTTATTTTAAATAACGAAAGAACAAATAAATTGGTATAACATTTATAAATATACAAATAAAACGTCGAAATAAAAATCACTTGATGACGTAAACACGTGTAACTTTCTTAAGGCCAAGCGGATGTGACATTTACGATCAACCATTATTAGCATTTAATCTTATAGTTTGGTTATAGATTTTTGTTCGACGGGATAACTAAGTAGTAGCAAAAATACATATGTAATTGGTATTCAAAAACGCGGTTTTCGCCAAATTTTCGTAAAAAGAAAGAAAAAAAATCACGCCAAACCTGCGGTGCATATATGACATCTGGCCAAATATTAAATAATGCAACAAAACATGACATTTAATTTAAACTTCAAATCAATGTTTTAATTTACCACTCGAAAAATAAAAAAATGCTAACTGGAGAATTGAAAAAAAAAGCTATTGGACTGCTTAGCAACCGGATAGCGTAACAGAACCAATAAATCTTTGTAACCATGGCAACTTTTATGTAGTTTTATTTGAAAAAAAATGATTTTTTAATCAAAATGGAAAACTTCAGGCACAGATGTCATATTCGGCCCCATATTGGAGCGATTTTTTTCTGGCGCCAATGTCATATACGCAACGGGTACTTAACAGCCGCCAATGTATCTTTATTTTGCTGGATATGGTAAGCCGGATGTTGTTGTTTATGCTGTTGATGCTTTCCCGAAATTGATGTCGTAAAAAAATTGCGCAGTCTATGGCAGTTGATGACTTGAACTATTATCATATAGATGAAATTATGGCGATAGAATAATATTTGGCCACTTATCACCTGTGCCTGGCTAACATTAAATTTCCAAAATGGCACATAGGGTATAAAAAGCGAAGTGGTCCGCCCAGAACTATTGATGATAGTCACTTGACTTAGGCTATTGTTATAGAGATTGTATAAAAATACCGGGAGACAAAGACTCTGTATACTTAATTCATTAGGGTTTCGTTCATCTGACAAAACCCTATTTGTCTCGCTCCCCTGTCCGTCTGTCTGTCCGTCTGTCTGTCTGTCCGTCGCAGAGCCCGTTCTCAGAAACTATACATGCTGGAGACCTGAAATTTTGCATACATATAGCTGGGCACCTCAGATCAAACGACAAATAATACTATTTTGAAAAAGTCGTACATTTAACCCTTTGGGCTCCCACATGTGTATTTTAAACAATTCTTTCTAAGTGAGCCCCTAATTAGGCTGGAAGAGTGAAATTTTGCATACTTATAGCTGAACATCTCACATCGAACTACAAATCATAAAATTTTGAAACAGTCGTACATTTGACCCGTTGGGCTCCCACATGCGCATTTTAAATAATTCTTTCTAACTGATCCCCTTATTAAATTGGAGGTTTGAAATTTTGCATACTTATAGCAGAACACCTGAGGCCAGGCGAAAAATGATAAAATCTTGAAAAAGTGTTACGTTAAAACTTTGAGCCACCACACATGTATTTTCAGCAATTCTTTCTAAGTCAGCCCCTATTTAGGTTGGAGACGTGAAATTTTGCATACTTATAGCTGGACACCTCACAAGAAATGGCTAACCATAAAATTTTGAAAAAGTCTTACATTTACCCCCTTTGGGCTCCGCCATGTGTATTTTAAACAATTCTTTCTAAGTGAGCTCCTAATTAGGTTGAAGGCGTAAACTTTTGCATACTTATAGCTGAACACCTCACATCAAACGACAAATCATAAATTTTTACAAAAGTCGTACATTTAACCCTTTTGGCTCACACATACTTTTTTTAAACAGTTCTTTCTAAGTGAGCCCCTATTTAGGTTGAAGGCGTGAAATTTTGTATACTTATAGCTGAACACCATCATCCGACAAATCATAAAATTGTGAAAAAGTCGTACATTTAACCCTTTGGGATACCACCTGCGTATTTTAAGTAATTCTTTCTAACTGAGCCCCTTATTAAATTGGAGATTTGAAATTTTGCATACTTAAAGCAGAACACCTGAGGCCAGGCGGCAAATTATAAAATCTTGAAAAAGGTCTTACTTTTAGCACTTTGAGTTACCACATATGCATTTTAAGCAATTCTTTCTAAGAGAGCCCCTAATTAAGTTGGAGACATGAATTTTTGCATACGTATAGCTGAATACCGACAGCACGACAAATCATAAACTTTTCAAAAAGTCTTATATTATTTACTCCTCCGGGCTTTTTATATTATTTACTTCTCCTGGCTTTAAATTGTGTATTTTAAGCAACTTTTCTAACCTCCGCCCTTTTCACCCGGGGAGCACTTTTCCAACTTTTGCCGACACCCCTTTGATCAATCTTTCATATTATGCACCATAGCCTTACATATTTTAGTTCCACTTTTTATCGCCAGGGGCGCCTAATTATCTCGGGTGCTACTGGCCCAATCCCCTCGACTAATATATGTACGGATAGTATGTAAAACGGAGTTTCGTTCGGATAGAGGTTTGTTTAGAATAGAGTGCGCCCGTGGTTGCGAAATGTGGAACTACAGATTTTTCAAAAGGATAAGTATTTAGAAAGGAATATTAAACGAAACCCTATGTGCGGTCTGTGTTCACACTTACCCACTTGTTTTATTTTAGCTTCTTTTCAAATGTTTAACTGATCCTCTTTAATCAAAAACGAAAACAACCATTGGATATCAAAACAGCAACTGATTCGGCCTTAAATTTTTGCAATCAAACGGACACCCGTTTACAGGGAGATCTGCACAGCTTTTTTCAGTATAATTCAATCTTCTATAATATTTTTTAAACCCATCAGATTAGCGTGTTTTTAGATTCTGAGGTGTCTGAACGCGTAACTTGCAGAGGGCAGAGCCCCCTAGTAATAATATAAAATTATGATACTATCAGTCTCTTAATAAATTTAAATTTATATATTTTTAATTATTTTTTTTACATATGGGCTGGGGGTCATATACAACCAAAATATTACATTTTTACATGTATCATATACAGTATTAGAGTCCACTATTTATAAATTATAATTTTTTGAACTAAATTAATATAAGTGATTGTAAATTAATATAATGCAAATGTTTTATGCAGTACTAAGGATAGCAAATTCATAAAGACCATAACAAACATAGAAACTCATTAATACAATCACAACTTTATTTGAAACCAGAGAAAACGAAATTCTGTATCCATTAAATCTTGATATGAGTGCGTGATCTGAGTCTTCTTGAGAGTCTTCTGAGAAATCTTGATATGAGTGAGTACATGATTACTTTATCATGTACTTACTGTCCATTATGGTTTAATTAAATTATTTCATCAAATCTCGTGAGAATTAGCCGATTTAGACAATAATAATAAGCTGAATAAGAATAAGATGATATAAAAATTATTGATAGAATAGGAAAGCTCTAGGACGTGGTCGTCAGGGACACTATGTATTTCATTTATTTATTTTCTCATTATTATAGTATAACCTCAAGAAACCGGCGTCAACGGCACCGAGACAAAGTCGGATTTTTGAAAAATTCCGGATTTCTGAAATAATTATCAAAAGTACTTCGGGTATTTTTAAATGTGCCTTTAGTAATAATTTATTTCATAACCAAGCGATAATTATGTCAGAAAAAGAAAAGATTAAATATTAAAGAAGATTTACTTTAATTGATGTTTTCTATGTTACAAAAAAATTAACAAACTGTAATGTCATTTCCTCCTCATGTAATTTCCGAAATATCGGTGCCAATTTTATTTGCCTCAATTTTCTTTGTCCGTTCTTTCACAAGTTTTTCTTTCATTTTACGTAAGTGAAGATTCTCTATTTCGGACCGACAGTCTTCATTATCTAAAGCAGATATTAATTCTATAGTCAAATTTATGCACTTTTCCATTAACACCTTCTGCCGATTCTTTTTCTCTAAGCTGCGATTAACACGTTATCCGTGGCTCCAATTATATAGAGTCAACTATCTGGCTGTTCGCTAAATGTTCATTGTTTTTAATACGTAAACAATATTGCTTTTTTTTTCTTTCTCTTCTAAGGTGGAAGAGTAAAAAAAAAAAAAAAAAAAAAATCTGAATGCCAGGTTTTTAGGTCACACTGTACATCAATTTAGGACCAGATGACAAATATTTTCAGTTATTTAGTTGCTAAAATTAAGCTTTTGTATTAATATATCTATTAATACTAATATTGTGTAATCTAATCTTTCCCTCACCCCGTTTGTTTAGAAAATAAACCTCATGAATTATGAAATAAAAATATTATAAAAGAAATTACCTTATTTTACACTTCACAGCTTAATAAACGTAGATGATAGACGACATATAACGATGATAGGTGATATTTATTTTTAAAAAGGTTTTACTTTAAAAAAAATTCTTAAAATTCCGCCTTAATATTTTAAAAGGAAATAATAAACGACTTTATTGCACATTATATTTATATGTATTTTTTATAAATTTCAGGAACATTTGGTATTTTTACGCAAATTTTACATGCGATTTTACAGTTGGCTGTCACGGTTTCTAGTAATGCAAATCATTGAAAAAAAAATAATGTACCATATTGTGCCCCAGTATTTATATTAGTTTATAATTAAATGTAGTGATTTGGTGAAAGAATGTTATACAAGAAGAATACGGCATTATTGTCTAGCCTGCAAATATTTTACTATTATAGTTTAATTAATAAATAAATTGATAGTATTAAAATTTAAATCCTAATATTGATTACTTAATTAACAAATCCCTTATTGTTTTAGTACCCTTTTAATACTTTTCTTATAAATAAATATCAGGATATGCGTTTGATGTGACACATGATAATTAGTTTTATTGTAGTTTGAGAAGAGAAACCTGTACTGCAATATTTAAATCCAAATTAATATTTTTATTTATTTTAATGTTATTTTCTTTTTTTAATTTCTTTTTTTTTTTTAAGAAAAGAAGGATCTTTCAATTTAAAATTATAAATTAAGATTATTTAAATTTAAAATATTCATTTGTACTTTTCGCCATTTGATTGTACTGTTTGTAATAAAAGCACAAATAACAAAAAAAATCAATATTTATTTTGTCGATTTTTTAAAAATGTAAGTTTAACAAAATATTAAAATATTTAATTAGCAAACATAGAAAAATTGCAACTTTTGTTACTTCAACAAATTTTTTATGTATTTTTTAAAACAGTATTTTAAATCAAATTCTGTACATGGAAATTGAATATCTTATTTCTAACAACATAATTGCTTGAAAAAGCTACAAAACATATCTAATATACAGTGAGCGAAAAAAGTATTTACTTACCAGGTAAATTTGTTGTAGCATATGTGTAAATAAACAAAAAGAAACTAAGAATTAAAAATACCAACAGTTTTACAAAACAAATAAACATATTTAATATCTGACTTAATAATTATATTTAAAATATGAAAACATAAAAAAGTAGCATTTGTACTGCCAAAAAAAATATTTACACACTAGCAATAAAAATAGAACTAGAGGAATTATTTATAAGTTAAAAACAGTGCTAATATTTAGTATTCATGCCCTTTGCTTCATTTATAGCTTGTAATCGTCTGGGCATTGATTCTATTAATTTGTGACATGTTTCACTGCTGATTTGTAGCCATTCTTCCCTAAGAGCTTGCTAAAGTTCTGATTTGTTAGAAATTTTCTTTTTCCTTATTTTCACATCCAAAATATGCCATAAATTTTCAATCGGATTGAGGTCTGGTGATTGTGGTGGCGTTTTCAATTGATTTTTTACATTATAAAGCAACTATAACCTCGTAATATATGCAGTGTGTTTCAGATCGTTATCCTGTTGGAAATAATATGAATTAGGAATTCCTAATTTCAGAGCACTATTAGATAAATGATCTCGCAATATATTAATATATTGTTTAGCATTCATATTGCCTTCAATAAAAGTCATTTCGTCAACTCCGTTTAAAGACATGCATCCCCAAATCATTACATGACCACCGCCATGTTTTATAGTTGGTTTCAAGTTTTTAATTTGAAGAGAAATATTTGGCTTTCGCCATACAGTTTTCTTACCATCTGAGTCAAAATTATTGAACTTGCTTTCATCGAAAAAAATAACAGTTTTCCAAAACTCTAGTGGTTTGCTGAAATAAGCTTTTGCAATTTCAAGTGTTTTCACCCTATTTGTTTCACTAATAAATGGTTTTTTTCGAGGGGCTCTTCCTCGAATATTTGCATCATGAAGAATATTTCTAATTGATTGTGGTGTAACTATTGTTCCCGACGTTGAAGCGACATCAACAGCATATTCTCGACCACATAGAAAAGGGGTTTTTTTTAAAGATTCTTTTATGATGGCTCTCCTTTGCCTGGTATTTAGATTTCATGGACGCCCAGTTCGCGGCTTATTTATTGTCGAACCTGTTTCTTTTTTCTTCTTAATTACATAACGAACACTAGAAAAGTTTAGATTTAATTTTTTACCTATTCCTCGGTAACTTAATCCAAAATTGTGAAAGTCTTCTCACGGGTAGCAACAGACAGCTCACACGTTTTCGGCTCCATTAGAACAAAAACTCCCCAGAATCCCTGCTCCAGTTAATATATTACGTGACTTTAAAGTGCTGGGTTGATGTACTGCGGGACTGAGATGCTAAACATTTGCATAATGTTCACATTTAATGCCTTTTTCAACAGCCAATGCTTCTTGTCAAATACTTTTTAGGTATGAGAAAATATTAATTTATTTTTTTAAATGTGTAATATTACTGTTTAAGGAAAATGGGTAATTATTTTTATTTTCTTCTTATTTAAATAAATGAATAATTAAGAGAATAGTATCAAATTTGCTTTATATGGTTACTTATGCAAAAAATCGTCTGCGTGCAGATACTTTTTTTGCTTCCTGTAAGTGACATAATAAAAAAAATTGGTGTCATATTTTCATGCGACACGTTTTTCTGTTAAATTATCATTTTGCTTTACATTAGATGAAGTAGAAGTTATTTCGGAAATAATAAAATGTTTAACCATGTACTTTTACTGTGTATTTGACATTAAACCCTGCATCATTAATAAAATCGCGTGACATACATATACTGACATAAATTCTTATGTTGATTGTTTTTTTTTTCTAACAAAGGAATATAAAAGTATGTTTAAAATGAGTAAAAAACACTGTAATTTCTTCCTCTACAGGTACTTTTTTTCCCCCGGTACGGTATGGTATTTCTTTTTCCCAGCTTATTTTGTGACTCCAAAAAATAACGTTACCTTACAGAAGCCAGCTATAAACAAAGAACATGCTTCATTGTAAGATTAAATGCTCTAATATAGCATTTTTTTTAATTTCTAAGCATCGCACATTTTCAATTTTTATACCGTCGTATTGGAAAAAAAAGTTTCTTTTAAATGCAATTTGTTTGAAAACTTTATCTCCATTTATTTTTGAAATATTAATTTGTTTGTAGTTTTTAGCACCATTTGTTTAATTTTGGCAACTCAAGTACTCCATTTCTGTAGAAAATAAAGGGAAAATGGTTGAAAAAAAGCAATTATGTCTTTTTGTTGCCTTTATCTCATAACAACTGAAAGAAAATGTAATTAAAATACGTGCTATTTTGAAAAAAACATAAACGAAAAAAGTGTGTGCTTTAAGTCTTAAAATTGAAATATGTTTTATACTATTTATATATACATTTTTTTTCATCGGGGGCAACACTAAATTCTGAAAAAGCAGAATTCATGTTTTCTAGTTTTTACCTTTCTGTCTAAAATAATGTTATTTATAAGACACCAATAATAACGCTTCTGTCGTGACATTGTAATTATTTTCAACTGAAATTATATCTTTGGTTTTACATATGTAAATACATACCTGTCTTTGTATGTATATACTAACACACACACACACATATATATATATATAACCATTATAAAGCAATACAAATTATCATTTACAAAAGTGAATAAAATGTTATAAATAAAGTTTTTGCAAATTAAAAATGAAATGTTATCTTATAGGGGAAAAAAATAAAAACATAAAATCATTTTAAGCGAAAAAAAAGGAAATCAAAATTCAGTGAACATAAAAAAAAGGAAGATTCTTCAGGACCAAATTACTTTAACTTCCATAAATCATGTACGGTTTCATCATTCCATAAGTCATATAAATCTAAAAAATACAAAATTTGGATAGCATACAAATTAAATCTTGTAAAAATAAGCCAAAAATAACAATAGACTAAAAAATAATAAAATGAATAAATAAAATGTATTAATGATAGCATTTACTGTTAGAAGAACCTATTTTATCTTTATTATTCCTGTCTAATTTTCATATTTATTTGTAAGTTTTGTATAGTAGACTACAGAGCTTTACAATTTGATAAAAATCTGTAGCCATTAAGCATTCTAGTCGAAAGTAAAAAATATATTTATGCTCCTCTACCACCGCATTATGGATTTTCAAAAAGCACAAAAGTTTTCTATGAATTAATTGAGTAAAAAAATAACAAGAATAGTTTAGAATTGTTAGTTACATTGTTTAGAATACTACATAATTTAGGCCATAATATAAACGAATACTTTTAATGAATATTCTCGAGCTTATATATCTTGAAAAAAAAATACTATAAAGGTTGTGTTAATCGGCATCTTAAGGAAATGGTGATCCCAGAATGCTCCAATTACGTGGAAAGTTTTGTGCTACAAAGTTTGTATCTGATGACGGGGGCAACGGCAACGATGAAATAGTAAAGCAGAGGAAAAAAATGCTTTAACTTTTTTTTCCGTCTGTTTTGCTTGCTCATTTGCCTATTATATATATATATATATATATATATATATTTCTTTTTACTTATTTCAGTTAAAGCATTCTAATTATATTATTTTAAATTTTGCATTTGATAGCCGTATTTTTTTTAATTATAAAACAACGTTTAAACAAAAACATTTTTTTGATTAAATATAGTTTCGAAATTTATTCCTTTACCTTTTGTAACTTTGGAACATTTATTACGAGACATCTTTTGATATTTTTTTTATTTCCCATGTTGGCTTAGATTACAAACACATGCTGCTCTGTAATTTACGTAAACATATTCATTTTAAAATAATAATAATAATAATAATAATAATAATAAAAGTTATCTTATGCACATAAGCCAGTTCGAATAATAAATATCTGTACTTCATTATGAAATAATTCTTAATATGAGAAATGTCAAAACTAATTTTTTTTTGCAAAATAACTGAATATATACAGGGTTATCGAAAAATAATGCCTAGATTAAAAAAAAAAAATCATAACACCGAAACCTTTTATGTTAAATGAGTAATTTTTTCACTACACGATAACTGGTGAACGCAAGTTTGGATTTAGTTCACCAGAATTCGTTTGCGTGCCTGTGTTATGCGCGGATTAGTTGCGCAGTCGTCAAGGTCAGCCGACGCGCCAGACTGCAGCTGCTCAGTGCGATGTTGATCGTGCAACAAAAAACACAGTGCGCGATTTGCGTCATTTGGTATGTGGAGTCAAAGTCAATAGTCAGTGTACAGCGGCAGTCAACATCGTACTGAGCAACTTTAGCATTAGATATCTCTTAAAATAATTCTTCGATTTGAAAACTGTCACATCAGCGTGTTTATCAAACATTTCTCTATAACACTACCGATTTTCATATTTTTCTATGCATTATTTTTCTTAATATTAACGAAGAAAGACCTCCGGTCACAAAAAATAAAAAACAGGCGGCGGCGGCGGCGGCGGTGACAGCGGTAGTCAATTTTTTTTTTAGAATAGAGAGATTTACATTTGGATATAAACGTTTTATTGTGAGCATTGCTCAGGCTTATGTCACTCTTCTGCCTTTTTGGCTTAAAATATCATTATTTGGCGACCAAGGCTATGAACGAATGGAATGCAACTCACATGTGTATACTTATTCTTACAATTACTTCTGCCAGTTTCTCTTGTAAGACATATATATATATATATATATATATATATATATATATAATGCAAAATCGTTCCACTAAAAAAGTTTTATAGGAGCAAAAACTATTCATGGGAATTCAATCATTTTTAGATCACTTTATATGTTTGAAGTTCCCGGTGTGCAGACTGTATTCCTTTTTTTAATTTGACTCATTTTTTGAGGTTTTATTTAAATTTTAAAATAAAATGTTTAGTATTTCGGGATATATTTTTTACTTATTTTAGAAAATTGTGCTAATTTAATCTGTTGCAAACTGCATAAACGGATTATACAATAATGTTTGCTTCAAATTAAAAATATATATATACATATATTTATATGTGTAAATAAATTAAAAATTTATTTACACGTATAAATATTTTTTTTATGATCAAGATCAATTTTAAGATCAATTTTAAATTATCGAGAAGTGTTAAATAAATAAAAAAAACTAACGCTTAGTCAACATTGATTATGAAACACTTTCCAACATTATTAGGAACAATTTGCGGCAAAATGTCATATTTTCATGATGAATTGATACGTGAATCCTCTTGCTCTCATCTGATCTGTAGAATTAATACCTATCCCATTATATACTAAAGCTTAATAAATTAAAAAAAAGTATTTACACGTGACTATTATAAACAGAAAAAAAAAAAAAAAAACATTTGGAATTCGAATTAAATAATTATGTACAAAAAGCAGGAACTTGTTAAAAATTACGTCATAAAAACTATATTTACACGCGAATTTTAAGAGAGAAAGGAAGTTGTAAAATAATAAATAATTAACATGTGTTAGGAGTCTTAAATAGGAAAAAGTACGTCATATTTACGTCACATTACAGTTATTACATAAAATGAACATAAAATAATATTGCATAACAGTTTAAATTTAGAAATTGCGCTAGGCATTTATTTGATATTTTTAGAGGATACTTTTCGACTATGTTCGTTAGGGAAGCGCAAATAATATTTAATTTCTAACAAAAGTATTTTCACGTGAATATTAAAAAGAGAAAGAATAATTTGATCAAAATTACGTCAGATTAAAAACGATTAATTTAAAATGTCTTATTTAAAAGAACTTTCTTTTCGCTGTGTTAAAAAATACCTGCAGACAAAGACTCTGTTTACTTAATTCCTTTTATATTAGCTTATTTTGGAATATTTAACTGATTTTACTTAATCAAAGACGAAAACAACGATTGTATCTTTGGTACTACTTATAGTTATCCCGTCGACCAAAAATCTATCATTCGCCAAACTATAAGATTAAATGTCAATAATGGTTGATCGTAAATGTCACATTAACTTGACTTTAAGCAAGTTACACAGGTCTGCGTGATCAAGTTATTTTTATTTCGACGATTTATTTGTATTTTTATTAATGTTGCACTAATTTATTTGTTCTTTGGTTATTTAAAATAAAAATTATGTCAATTTGTATAATTTGGCGAGTGGTTTGGCGATTTATCTAATTTGGCGAAATTGGTCGACGGGATAATCAAGTAGTACTGCAGCGGATTTGGCCTTAAAATTCCCCAAATCAAAGTGAGATGAATAGAAATCCGTTTATAGGGAGATCGCCACTGTTTTTTTTTAATTATAATTCAATCTTCCGAAATCTTTTTAAAGCCGATCAAATTAGCGTACTTTTAGAGTCTGCGGTGTCTGAACGGGGGTTGACGAGCGTAGCTCGTTGTGGGCAGAACCCCCTAGTTATATAAAAAGCAGTTAAAATTATGATTGTTGAATGAAATATTAAAATTTTATGGTAAAATTTTACACCCCCCCCCCCTCACGTTTCAGACATGTGATTAAATCATTTAATTTCAAACATTTAAAATATTTTTCAACATGCTTTACTGTAAAAACATGGCGGTTTGTTTTTCCTATTGGTTTGTTGTCCTATGTTTTTTATTCTATTTGCTCTGCTGAAAAGACATATGGCAAAAAGTAGCAGACATTCCAGAAAAGGATGTTTATTAAAAAATGCAATGCAACATGTAATGAAATTGAATTTAATCTACCAGAACCACATATAGCGTATGTTGAGAGGCCGAGAGTTCAAGAACAAACAAATGAAAATGAACGATCTGAATGTTCTTAAAGTTCAATAATCAATCTTTGCAATCATTATAATGTTCTCTAATTTAATAGTGTGATGACTAGTGAACATTTTAATTCCTGTTGTCATAACTGTCTCATTTCCATACCAAACTCTACTTTAAATAATCAACTAAAAGAGTTGTTTCTTAAATGCCCAAATTTTGTCCAAGGCACAAGTTAGTATAATATCGCAATGGCGTTCGCTTCGTTTTCAGCAATGCGGAAGGACATTCCAGGTGATGGTCTTTACTGATTTAAAATAGAAGATTAAAATCACCATTTCGTTTGATTCAAGGTTCGTTTGGGAAAATGGACAAGCGCAGCGGACATATCCTGCTAGTTATTCTATAAATTGAATGTGATAGTTTAATCAGTTTTAATTCGGAGCGCAAAAGTCTGATATGAAAATTAAGAAAAAAAAAAGATTTTTTTTTCGTTGTATTTAATTTTAAATTCAACAGAGACTGGATTAACAGTATTTCTTAAAATTTTTATTAAAACCTCCCCACCCCCCACATTTTTATTCCGTGACATGGTCGGTGGCTACATCAGAAAATAGTGATGTTTTCTGTGCATGAGAAAGAAAATGCTTTTTAAACTTGGTTCACACATTAATGAGGAATAGAAGATATCATTGTTTGGCACGCATGAGCACGGGTGAGGGAGGGAAGTGCCGTTTTTTCTCATTTCTTAGGTAATCGTTTGTACAAAAAGAAAACAAAAACGACAAATAAAATAACTTTGCCGCGAGTAGTGAACTGGCGACCAAATTTCTCAAGCTCAGTTAAGCTAAATATTAATGCTTTCAAAACTCTGACTATATTTGTGTTCTTTTGGAGTTTGAAGACGTATTGCTATTTTTGCTCAGTATCCTTGGCTCTAGAAGAACAAATGAAATTTCCCAGAATTTCTGAATGCGTCTCGCCTCTATAGTCAACGGGTTAATTGTATTATTATCATGGTTGTCACCAGATACTATTTTTCTATTCCATTCGCACCACTATTTAAAAAAAAAAAGAAAACAGATTTAGTAGTATGTTTTTCTTGGAAATATTCTCGAAAAATATGTCAAAAATTTTTGTTTTGCGAAAAGGGTGTGAAGTAGATTTTAAAAATACTCGCTGTGGCCGCCCTGTATTTTGCTTACACATTCTTTAAATGCGTGTCGATTTCAAGTTTTTTATTTATCAAATAAATATATTCGAATTATATATTCCTTGAATTATTATACCAAATTTAATTATATAAGTATGTTCAAAAAATAGAAAAAAGATGTAGCATTGTACTCGTACAACCTGTTTAAATAACAATATGTAACAAACTAATTTAGATTTTAATTTTAAATCTATTCAAAAATTAGAACCTATAAGTAGGGAAGAAAGACAAGTTAAATATTTTAACCCAAAATATATAAATCTTAAATTTTTTTTTAATAAATTTATCTTAAAATTAAATTATTATTTTTAAATATTGAATTGATTTTATTTAATTTATTTTTAGAACAATTATTTTAATATAAATTCTTCTTTAAATTTATATTATCTCATTAAATTTGTTTATTATGCTTAGGTGGATGAAAAAAATGCATTTTTTATAAGTGGTTAAGAACTTTCAAGAAAAGAATAACGATGTTAATTAAACACATATCCGAAATGAATACCCATTGTTTCAAAAATAAAATATTTTAAAAATATATTATGAAATAAATTTTAAACAAATTATTTTAATTCAAAATAATTTAATGATAAAGTGCTTTTCTATCCTTTAAATTCATCTCTGGTAAAAAAAAAAAAAAAAAAAAAAAAAAAAGAAAAACACATTCCGCACATATGCATACTTTCATTAGAATATTACCCTGAATTTCCGGAAAAAATAACCTACTTTTTGAATATATTTATGGAAATTTCTATTTTACATGAGCAAAGCAGTAATTCAAAAATTATATTTAAGCTATAGTACTCCAAATAATATTCATTTATTTCAATGTTTTTAAATTTATTCAATTTCTATGTTCAGGCACGAGTAGCATATTTCATTGAGTGAAATAACTACATTCAATTTCATTTCATTTTCAGAGTATGTTCGATCAATCATTAGCATAAAGTTATACACGGAAACTTGTGAAAATATTGCAATATTAATATGCGTTATATTCAAATAGATTTTTTTTTTCATAACTAGTGTTAAACGGCGACGACAATAATATTTTAAATTTAAATATTTGTATTTTAAATATTGTTTTGCTTTTTGCTGTAGATTTTAAAATGCATTGTTATTTTCGTCATTATATAAACCAAGGGATTCGAAAACCAGGATCTCAGAAAGCGAACCTAAACGCGACAAATGTCTTGTATTTAAAATTTTAACCCAAAATTCGTATATAAATAATACATAATGAGACATCCAAATTTGAGGAAAGAAACCCGAATAAATTATATACATTTAAATTTTTCCTTAAAAAGAATTCCCATTACAATACACATCCTTCTTTATGAAACGCCACCATTTTCCTTAGCAGCACCAGAAAGTGGTTCAAGTTTTTTATTATTTTTTTTTATTTATTTAATTAAAGATCAAATATCTTTATAAACGTTAAGAGCTACATCGTCTGTTTCATTTACATGGAGTATAAGCTCGTGAAAATACGACAAGAAGTTCAAATACGAGTTCTAAAGCAATTTACGCATATTGGTGAGAGGTTTTCTTTCGAGAATTATTAGCGGCGAACTGAATGCCCTAATTGCGGAAAGATTTTTTGGAGATTAACTCCGTTAAGTTTATAAGGCATTTCCACATATTGTAATTCTTCATTAAGCTGTTTTGTGATAATAAATTGTGAATTTCAACATGATCCTCCAACTTAAATTTGTGTTTCAAACGATCAAACTAGAAAAATGTAAATGCCATTAAAATTTATATTTAAAAAAATATATATATCCCATTCAATCGGTGTAATCATGCAGAATCATATTTCGATTCTAATAGTATTCATCGCAATGGAAATTTACAAAATCAGAAATATGAATAAAAATAATTGGTCGGTTGGTTGGTTGTGTTTATGACGGCCAATTATCAGCACGAGGGATATAGGCCCTATGGGGGGGGGGGTGCCCTTCGTGGGGGTCTTTCTAAGGGAACCTAACCCGCATTAACGCTTGGAAATACAAGGTTCGAAGAAAACCACGAAAACTCCGAACAATTAGGCGGATGGGCGCGATCGGGTTCGAACCCAGCACTTCCCGTCTACCAGCTTCGAGAGCAGAACCTCTCGGCCACTGGTGGGGCCAAAAAACAAAAGAATTGAATACTTATGTGCGCGTCATACACACAATGATTGGCTGATAATAATTTAGCTGCTAGCAATGATTTGATCACTGGCCCTTTTCCTGGCAACAAATCAATTTTTACTGATGATTTTTATGTTAATGAAAGTATTGATGACTAGCAAACCCCGCGGCTTTGCTCGCGTAATATTTTAAATATGCCAAGTGATATTTATATGTCTAATTTTTATTAAAATATACTAACTAAATTTTTATCTTATTAAAAGATCATATTTTATTTTATTAAAAGGTACTTATTACTTTTAGGAATAATTAAAAAAATTACTATTTAAAACACAGTTTGATTAAACATCATTGTTACACTGCATAAGGCAGAAATGAGACTTAAATTAATAAAACGAAATAAAACTAAATAAATAATAATTTAGAAAATATTTTGAAACTTTTATGCTCAAAAATACGCTCATTTCAGTATTCATTTGAAGATTTGAATTTTTTAGAAACCATCGTCTTACATCTGAAAATAAACCATCATGTCAAATTCCAAGTCCTACCACCTCTCCCAACATAAAGGACTATGTTGAGATAGGAATTGTCACCATTAATTTGCCAACATTAATTTTTAAATCGGTTTGTTAATTCCTAATTTTCCACAGAAACGTAATTTAAAAAGCTTTTAAAGCCCCTTTTTAGAACGTTTGTTGTTCCTGTGAACCCCAGGTGGTAGAATCACCGGCATAAAATATAGCCTGTGTAGGATCAGAGACTGTTACCATTGATTCACAACTATTACTTTTATAATCGGTTTATATTCCCTGAAATTGCATAGAATCGTAATTTAGAACTTTTTTAGAATGCTTTTCGCAGCTCCCCTTCGCTTCACCCCTTTTTAATTCGAATTTATTTTCGACGTTCCTTCGAGGGCTTTTATATTTTATAAGAAACTACCATGTCATATTTAAAGTTTCTAGCCTTTTCAGTATCACAGAAATCGCAATTTAGAAAGTTTTTAGCTCCTGCAACCCTCTGGTCGTAGTGGAACAGACATAAAATATAGCTTATGTTTGAGCAGATTCTATCACCAAAATGTGTCATCATTATTTTTCTAATCGGTTTGGTAATTTATAAGATTGCATAAAAATTGTAATTTATAACGCTTTTCGCGCACTTCATCTTTTTAAATTTAGAATTTTCTTTCGACTGCTCTTAGAAAGCAGTTGCATCTTGTAAGTAAATACAATGCCATACTTCAAAGTGTTAGACCCCTCAGTTGTGCAAAAAACGCAAATTAGAACATGTTTTGCTTTTGCAACCCTCAGATGGTAGTGACAGCAACATGAAATATAACCTATGTTATAGCAGGGACTGTCACCATTTATTTGCAAACATTACTTTTGAAATAGCTTTTGTATTTCCTTAGATTGAGTAGAAATCGCAATTTAGAACGTTTTTAGGACGCTTTTCGCGCATTTTCACCCCTTTTTAAATTTCCAATTTTTTCGAAACTGTTCTTAAAGATCATTTATATCTAATAAATATGTACCTTGCCTAATTTTAAGTTGCTAGCCCCTACCGATCACAAAAATCGAAATTTAGAACGCTTTTTTGCTCCTGCAACGTCTTGGTTACAGTGATAACGACATAAAATAGTGCCTATGTTAGAGCAGAGTCTGTCAGCCTCAATTTCCTACCATTACGTTTGAAATCAGATTCATTCTTCCTGAGTTATTGCCGACAAATCGGCATTTAGAACGTTTTTAGAACGCCTTTCGCTCATTTTTCCCCTGCATCTTCTCTGGGGTAGTGGAAACAGAAATAAAATATAGCCTATCTTGGAGCAAGATCTGTCACCATCATTTTTACACAATTATATTTGAAATCGGTTCAGTACTTCCTGATATTGCTAGAAATCGCAATTTAGAAAGATTTTTACAACGCTTTTTGCGCATTTTGACAACATTTTAAGTTTTAATTATTTTAGGAAATGTCCTTAGAGATCATTGATATCTTATAACTAACTACCATTCCAAATTTCACGATTCTAGGTACTTCCGTAACGCAAAATCCGCAATTTAGAACGTTTTTCTCCTGCACCCCCTTTGGGGTAGTGGCACCGACATAAAACATCGCCTATGTTGTAGCAAAGGTTGTCAAGATCATTTTGCGCCATTATTTTTTAGATCGGTTTGGTATTTCCTGAGATTGTGTAGAAACCACCATTAGAACGTTTTTTAGAACGCTTTTCGCGCATTTTCACTCCTTTTAAATTTCGAATTGTTTAAGAACTGTTCTTAGAAATCCTGTATATCTAATAAGTAGCTAATATTTCAAATTTCATATTTCTAGGCCTTTCGGTAACGCAAAAATCTCATTTTTAGAACGTTTTTTGCTCCTGCACTCCCTTTCGGGTAGTGGCACCGACATAAAACATAGCCTATGTTCGAGCAAGGGTTGTCACTGTCATTTTGACACCATTATTTTTTAAATCGGTTTGGTATTTCCTGAGATTGTGTAGAAACCACCATTTAGAACGTTTTTTAGAACGCTTTTTGTGCATTTTCATCTCTTTTAAATTTCGAATTGTATAAGAACTGTTCTTAGACATCATTTATATCTTATAAGTAACTAATATTTCATATTTTATATTTCTAGGCCCTTCAGTAACACATAAATCGCATTTTAGAAAGTTTTTTGCTCCTGCACCCCCTTTGGGGTAGTGACACCGACATAAAACATAGCCTATCTTGGAGCAAGCGTTGTCACCATCATTAAGACACCAATATTTTTTAAATCGGTTTGGTATTTCCTGAGATTGTGTAGGAACTACAATTTAGAACGTTTTTTAGAACGCTTTTTGTGCATTTTCACCCCTTTTAAATTTCGAATTGTTTAAGAACTGTTCTTAGACATCATTTATATCTTATAAGTAACTAATATTTCAAATTTCATATTTCTAGGCCGTTCAGTAACACATAAATCGCCTTTTTAGAACGTTTTTTGCTCCTGCACCCCGTTTGGGGTAGTGACACCGACATAAAACATAGCCTATCTTGGAGCAAGAGTTGTCACCATCATTAAGACACCAATATTTTTTAAATCGGTTTGGTATTTCCTGAGATTGTGTAGGAACTACAATTTAGAACGTTTTTTAGAACGCTTTTTGTGCATTTTCACCCCTTTTAAATTTCGAATTGTTTAAGAATTCTTCTTAGACATCATTTATATCTTATAAGTAACTAATATTTCAAATTTCATATTTCTAGGCCGTTCAGGAACACATAAATCGCATTTTTAGAACGTTTTTTGCTCCTGCACCCCCTTTGGGGTAGTGACACCGACATAAAAAGTAGCCTATCTTGGAGCAAGCATTGTCACCATCATTTTGACACCAATATTTTTAAATCGGTTTGCTATTTCCTGAGATTGTGTGGAAACTACCATTTAGAACGTTTTTTAGAACGCTTTTTGTGCATTTTCACCCATTTTAAATTTCGAATTGTTTAAGAACTGTTCTTAGACATCATTTATATTTTATAAGTAACTAATACTCAAAATTTCATATTTCTAGGCCCTTCAGTAACGCTAAAATCGCATTTTTAGAACGTTTTTTGCTCCTACACCCCCTTTGGGGTAGTGGCACCGACATAAGATATAGCCTATGTTCTAAGTTGGACTCACACCATCATTTTGATACCATTACTTTTGGAATCGGTTCGGTAGTTCCAGAGCTTACCTCCGACAAATAAACAATTTTTTCCTCTTTATAATAGGAGTATAGATTATCGAGCAACTAAAGATGACAACACGTTTCCTGAATCTGAAATTAGAGATGATTTAATAAAGATGATTATTAATGTATCTTTAAAAATATAACATTGCAGAGAAATATAAGTGATGGGGATTTTAAATTATTCCAAACAATGAATGCATATTTAACACTCCGTCTACCAGACGGGTCCATTGGACCCGACAGGTACATACAAAATATTCATTCAAACCAGAAATTTCTTTAAAATAAACTAAGTATATAAACCAGACAAAAATAAGGTAAATAAATAAGTTAAATAGTTTTAAATAAAAATTCTGGTGTAGAACGTTTTATTAAAACTTGAATAAAATTCCCGGTAGATCTAGGGTTAAAAAACTAACTCTCCAAACGAGACCCGATACTATTCAATAACAGTCGGAAGTGCAAATAGAATCACACTGATCAATATTCCTTTATGAAGTTAATCCATATCGCGATTTTCAAAGCTGTTTCTTAAAAACAGTTTTACCACCAATAAAAATCCATCGAGAAAGCGAAAAATAGTAGGAGCAAATTTTGCTGAACGCATGATGCATGTGTGACTGACTAAAAATAAATTAGATCAGTTAAGTGAAATAGCAAAAACAAAGACAAAAAATTGAAAAATAGAGAATAATTGACGTTTCGAAAAGGTAAAAACAGAATTTCAAAAACAACATTCTGCAAAAAATTAAAATCAGACGGTAAAACAATCTGGAAGTAAAGATAACCTAAAATCAGAGGGTAAAACAATCTGGAAGTAAAGATAACATAAAATCAGACGGTAAAACAATCTGGAAGTAAAGATGCAGGAGAAACATATTTTGCGAAGAAGTCTAAACCTCTAACTTGCTTAGATCTATATTATTTAAAAAACAAAAAGAAAAAAATTACGGCTGTACTGAAGCAAACAAGAGTTAACAACAACCTGAAAAGCAAATAAACTTGATGAAACTTGTTGTATTAATCATTCATTATTTATTTCATCTTTTTCCATGGTTAAAGTTAAAAGTTTTTTTTTTTTTCCCAATAAGAATGCTTAAGTATGCTTTATTTAATTATAATACCATTCAAGATTATTAATTTTCAAGATTAGGTATCTGAAAGTTAATTTTTTGTAATTTAAGTTATTACTTTGTAGGTCTCGTTTAGGTTTTAACTACAGTAAATGCAGCAAACATGACCTAATGTGACGATCGTAAACTTCTTGCTTATATTATAGATAATGATTCAATTGTTAAAAACAAGTTAGTTTTGAATTAAAGGTATAGTTCTGAATAATTTTCGGCCTAATAACATATCTATTAGCGTCGCATTTAAGCACAATAACCTTATCTGTAGTACCATAAATGGGAGCGTCCGTCTGTTTTCATGAATTATGTTGATTTTCCTCTGAATAAAAATATTTTAAAGGTGCTTTCTATGTGTATCGTTTGAAAATGGTCAAAATATTTTACCAACTTTTATCATCCCCGATCCTGTAACGAAACTGCATTTTTAGGCGCAGTTTTTATATTTATTCAATAACAAAATATTTATATATATTTTTTTAGAAAAATATTCTAATAAACGTTATGTCAAAACAAAAACAAAAACAAAAAAAAAAAAAAAAAAAAAAAAAAAAAGAAAAAAGAAAAAAGCCAACTACCATGTAATTCCTTTAATCTTTCAAGGAATTCATAATAACGCCCATATTTTTACTATTATAGAGGAACATTTATATATCTATTGCAATTTTTAGATTTCAAGCATAATGTAAAATTTGTTAAACTTATAATGATATATAATTTACGTAATCAAACGCAATCATGCACGACTTTTAGTGTATTTCTTAAATTACTTAGGTTGCATCCAGTTATTTCAAAGTCACCAGTGGTAACACACGTTTAACAATAAAAATATTTTCTTAGCATCAAATCATAAACTATTATCATATTTATTTTCATATGGATTATTGTTATTGAAATGAAGAAGTCGAAGTATTGTAATTACCTACAGTAACATTAAATCGTTTTAAATCATGATTACTTTTTTTTAATGAATCCACTTGATAAATATAATAAATTAAACCCCACACATTATTCATATGCATATAATATTACACTTAGCATCCTTGTTATTATAAGAGCAGTATATACATATTAATGATCTATCCTCTGATTAAATGTCAAGATAAGTTGTGGGATACAAGCACATAAAGATACTCACTTTATACATTGTAAGCTCACCCAGCATATATCATATGTCATTGTTGCGATAAATTATTGTAGGTGTAAGATAAGGATATCTGGTTACGTTTAGAAAATAAACTAGGAAGAAATTATATCGAAATAAAGCATTAATTACATAGTGCGAACGCACATTTAACAATAAACAACATTTCCTTAGTATCAAATCGTAAAAATATTTTCTTTTATATTAATCCTCCAATGGATTATTGATACTAAATGGAAATTATAAGATGTAATAGTTAGATACATACACAAAATGTTTGTAGCTCTATTTTAACTGTTTGAAAGTTATGCGCATTTTCAGAAAAAAAAAAAAAAAACATTTTACGCACCTGAAGATGAACATGTGACTATATGTATTAATGACTTTCCATAGTAGTGGCCATTTATTTTTAAAGTTGTATATCTAATGACATGAAACGAATATTTTGTTGTGTATAACATTTCATATAAAAATATTTGTTAATTTTTTAAAGACAATTATTGTTATAGACAATCATAAAAAATTTTTCATTAATTTCATTTTGCTTAAAAAAAGCTTTTTCTGAACTTTTTACAGTATCATACAATTATGCTCACGTTTTAGATTAAGAATATACAACTACCAATATGTTTAAACTGGTATTTCAACAGTGAAACGTAATAACGGAAAAATATATTTCGAATATATCACAAGTTTACGAAATACATATTGAGGCTGATGATATTGAATTGTTGAAAGACTTTTTAAACGTTGAAAAATGCATGTATTTTTTAATTAACAACATTGTTTTAACATAGTTTTCTATTTTCTAGAGGTTTTTTTTTTTATTAACATGCTTGTTAGATAATTTGTAGATTGTGCTTTAAAAATGATTTTACATCAATAATATACAAATATTAAGAATTTTTAAAATGCTATACCGGAAAAATGATCATCATCAACAATAACAATAATGGAAACAACAACAATGAATTATTATAAAATAACAAAAAATAAAATAACAAAATTCGAACTATAATACCGTATCATAATATAATTTTGCGCAACACAATATGAAACAACAAATAATTAATCGAAAAATTAATTAATTTTACTCTGTAATATTATTTGTTGCAAAAGTAGTATGTTTCTTATAAGCATCTATAAAAATCCAACTTTTTGTCTAAAAAAATAATTCAACAATTTATAAACAATCATAACCAGCGAGTATTGGATTATGCAAAGTATTGCTTTGAATTAAGAAGTAGAAGATTTTTTATATGTTATATATAAAAATTAACCATTGGTTGTCATGATTATATGTTTACCTTAAGAATAGCATTTCTGGGAATTAACATTTGTTTTTCCTTACACCGAAAATGTTAAACTAAAGATTTTCTGTAGTAACAAAATGAGGAAATTTAACCCAAAGAATAAATGCAATTGCATACAGAAAAAAAAAATAATTAACTTTCACTTCATTTATTCTGAAAGCACGTTAACGATAAATTATCAGGTAAGTTTTTCGATAAAACAGTGCTTTAGAAGTAACTGAAATATAAAAAGTTATGACATACTTTCATAAAAAGTATGTAAATACATTTTTACTTGGTAAGGTTTTCTATTAAGGATATAAATTTTGCAAAGTGGCTGAAAAATGTAAGTAAATACAAGATCTAATAAATTAATTAGGAATTTGCATTTCAACAATACGTTGAATTAATATTTTTGCTTATTCTATATGTAATTTCAACAGTGAGTACTGGTTTGTAATTTACATATATTGAGAGAATTCACTTTCTTTACTTTACATTCTTAGATTTTGTCTCACAGAGGACCTTCAAATACATAGTCTCACTCATATCTTATATTTGTGCATTATTGTACCATGTCTTTATTACGCAGACTTTATTCAAAATAATGGTATTTTAATACACATATCTCAAATGTTCCACAGTAACTTTAAAGAATTTTTTTTCATACAGTTTTAAATATTATTTTTAAAAAGGTTTTTTTTTTTTTTTCAACAGCAATTTTGATATATTTTCATCTTTTGAAGAGGAAATTTCCTTACTGGTACGCGTGGGATAATTATTAGCATATGCAAAATAACTTATTTTAAGAAAGCATCTTTAATATTGCTAAATTTAGAAATAAATTTTTAGCATGGCTTTCAAAAATATTATAAACATTTCTTTAAAATGAATATTTCTAAAATCTTTTGAGAAAAGTTAATTCTGTTATACTACTTTAGACAAAATAAAACTTTAGTATTTTTCTTTGAACACATTCTGCAATTTCTAATTTCAGATAATTCTTTCCTGAAGATACCTTAATGTTCTGTGGATTTTTAAAAGTTTAAGAGAAATTTGAAACAAATATTTCACGTTAAACAATTTATAATTTTTGAGAAAAATTACGAAAACTCTTGTGTCGCATATTTTTTTACAGAGTTGTATTTATTTATTTAAATGGTAATAAAATAATAATTAATAATTTAAAGTACATTGCATCCAAGTGTGAAATTTTGAAATATACTATACATTGCACTTAAATATATAGGGCAGCCTGGGGTAATTTTCAGACAAAAAAAAATCTTTTGCAATTTCTCAGGAACCAAAGACTATTTCTTTTAACTACATCTTGGTAAATGCCTGGTGATTATTTTTAGCATTTTCAGAAAATTAGCATTAATAATAAAAAATAAAATTAATAAATTTCTGTCTGGAAAATTACCCCGCAGTTTGGAAATGATTCCCAGACCCCTAAGCGGTAATTTTCAGGCAGCTATTTGTGGGGCTATTTAAGGGTAATTTTTGAACACCTAATTAAGAGACACCATTGTAAAATGTTATGACATAAAAGAGGTATTTATTAGACCATTCTGAATAGAGAAATAGGGCATGCAAAAGCAATTGTAACTGTACATCTTAAATCCATTTATATTTTCGCGAATAAAAGTAAGTTATATGATACTTTTCCACACATAGCTACTGTAGCTTGGGTGACTGCTCCAGTAGTTGATCAATTTTTTGAAATATTGCACCATTTCAAGCGGAAAGGATTTTTACACCTGGCACTAGACATGATATTTTTGTTTGAATATTAGAGCACCTGTTGTCACATTGTTGTCAGGTTCTTGCCTGTGAGAGAAGCAATCTTATGATATTTTTTTTAATTAGAAAATGTAAAAATTTAGTTTTTGATTATCAGAAGATCATTAAGATAAGTTAAAATAATCCACTTACGTCTTGCTTATTTCAAATAATAGTTATATATGAATTATTGTTAATAAAACCTTAAGAATGATATTTTAATGAAGAATTCTTGAATTTTTGACTGATTTCTTCAATTGATCAACTACTGGGTAAATGGCATTTAAAGAAACTATTTACTTATAATTTTGTTGATATTTAATTTCAGCAGATTTCATTTATGGCCATTGTAGGACATTCATTAAGCGTTGCGGTAATTATGTTAGTTTACTTCTAAAACTTACATGGAAGGAAATATAATAAAACACCATAGCACCGACCTTATTTGATCAACTACTGGCTCAGTCACCCTATATCTGTTTTATATAAATTTATGTAAACCAGTAAAGAATTTCCTCTTCTTTTTAACGAATTCTTTTTCAACAGTTGAATAAGAATCAACATTAATTAAGAAAATAAAACCGACACCGATTCCGTTAAAAAAAAAAAAAATAAAAAAAAAAAAATAAATAAATAAATAAAAATAAATAAATATTTTAGTAGCCTAACTTGCTTTTTCACACTGCAATAAAATGTTTACACAGCACTTATTTCGACAGGCCTAAATATTTTACTTTTCTTTGAAAGTAGAGATGTCACTGTAAATTGTTTTAACATTATTTTACAATTCTTTCATGTCGTCAATAGTTTTAACATTAAAAGGATCAACACTTTATCTTAATAGGTTAAAAAAATACAAACTTAGGAACAACTTCAACTTGATCTCTATTTAGCCACCAATATCGATCACCCCCAAGCCACTTTAAAAATTTCATTTCAACTTCAAACAGATTTTTCTCATAGTTTTCTTTGTGGAACAACTTTTGCAATGTCCCAGCTAGATTGTTAGGTCATAATATACAGCATACCTTATATATTTCATTTTAAAATGGCATCTCTCACTTTCATCATAAATCTCTATATTTCATCATAAATCTTCCATTTTATCTTAAACTCCACACAGTATTTTCATTTTAACATACAGATGGCCTTTTGAAGTTATATTTTAATACAAAACCCATTTTTAATCAGTCGCAAACAATTAATTTATCATGTAGGATCACTCAAAACACATTTTGTAACACATATTAGTGTCTGGAAATTACCCCAAAGGCTGTCTGATGATTACACCGGTGTTTCGTTAATGCTACACTTTTTTAAAAATTCATCCCAGAGAGACATCCAAATAATGTTATTTCCTTGTTTTGAAAAAGATAACATACCCATGTTTACAAAAACGAAGTAGCATTTGAGCTAGAGTTGCCACACCTGAGAAATTGAAATTTGATATCTGTGCTGCAAAAAGTGATTCAGTATATATTTTTTTTATAACATTTAGGAAATCAATTTTCAACAAGACAGAGTAAGCTACAAATTTCTAAGAAAACACTAATTGCAATAGAAAAATAGTTGATTTAACTAAAACGAAATCTGTTTTGGCCAGATTCCAATTAGTGTGCGAGTATTACGGCTGTTTGTTAATTATCCTGCATTCCTCTGTCTGAAAATTAATCCAGACTACCCTACGCAAATTGAATATTTTCTTAATAAATAAAAAAAAAGTTCTTCCGACCAGTGCCGGGAGGAAGAGGTAGCTTTCATATTCCTTAATTTTTGAAAGACAGCTTATATTATTCAAACACACGGAGCTCAAATTAGTGGATCTCGATTATAGAAGATTAAATACTAATTTTTGTCAATACTGAATATGAATGAGAATTTTGCAAAATTAGTCGCGTTATCAAAGCTGGTTTTATTTAAAGTGATTTATATTTGGTCGCCAAATTCGGCGATATCTTGAAGTGCCCGCCATTTTAATGCAACATAATGGGTGCGACAAAGCTAACCAATGAACTTGGTCGAGACTTTAATAATTCTTGTCCACATGCTCACTCACATCTAAATCGGTTTATAAATACGAGTGCTGTTGCAGGCAAAAAATCAGATTTTTCAAAATGTAACCCACATTATAAATTCAAACTGTTATATCTCAGCCATTTTTTAGAGATAAAGTCAAAACAAAAAATGCTCCGGAATCTTTGTATCAAGCTCAAACACATAAAAAAAAATTCCAATTTCAATTTTTTTTGTACCTCATTTTAAATACAATTTTTTTTTTAATTTTTAAATGGCCGCCGTTTTGAAACAAGATGGCGGATGAGTTGGAAAACGAACTCGGCTGAGAGATTTCTAGGTACTATGCACGTGGTTTGATACAACCTAATCGGTTCATAAATACGCGTGTTATCGCGTGACAAAAATCAGATCGGTTCAAAATGTCAGTCATTCTAGAAATTCAAAGTCCTATAACTCAGTCATTTTTTAAGATATAGACAAAAAAAAAATGCTCCGAAATCTTTGTATCAAGGTCAAACACCTAAGAAAAATATATTTTTCAATTTCTAATTTTTTCTACCTCATTTTAAATTAAATTAAAAAAAAAAATTAAATGGCCGCCATTTTGAAACAAGAAGGCGGATGAAGTTGGCCAACCTACTCGGTCGAGACATTGGTATGTACTATGTACACAACAAGTTATATCCAAATCCGTTCAGAAATATGCGCGTAATCGCGTGACAAAATTCAGATCATTTCAAAATGTCACAGAAGAATTTAAAAGTGCTATAATAGACCAGGCAATAGAGACCTTATAGGGGTTCTACCTAGCAAAATGCATGGTAGTTCTGGAAAAAGGCTTACTATATGTTTTTTGGGTCGCTGAAAACCGAATTTTTAACTTCCCACCAAAATTTCCACCGGCAACCCCCCCCCCCCAAATTTTGGTAAAATGCCCCCCAAAAACGGTTTTTATTAAAAAAAATATTTTTTTTTTGTTTTAGGGAAAAAGTATCTAAAAATTCAGAAAGTAGACAAAATTTGCAACAAATTAGATATATGACATTATGACTTAGGGTGAAGTGAAGGGGGGATCTGCCTCGGAACATGCGCGCGGTGCTGCGTGAACTAAGTTGCGCAATTCCCCTTAACCACTCACACGTTTGCATTCGTCCTCCCACCTCCGAACTTTCTCTATAAGGTTTACTTTAAGTTTTTGGGTCGCTGAATCCGAATTTTTAACTTCCCCCCAAAATCACCCCCCCCCCCCAAAGAGTTGTTTTTAACTTAAATTTCTTATTGTTTTAGACAAAATTTGCAACAAATAGGGTACATGACGTTATGACGTAGGATAAACGGGGAGGGGGAGGGCTGCCTCTGAATATGCACTGCGGCGCTACGGACACTAAGTTATGAAGTCCAGGCAATAGGGGATTTTACCTGGAAAAATTAATACTAGCTCTGGATTTCGACTCACTTTATGTTTATTGGGTCGCTGAATCCGAATATGTAACTTCCCACAAAAATTTCACCGGCAACACCCCAAAAAATTGATTTTTTGAAAAAATTTGGTTTTTGAGAAAAGCGCGCGGGGAATGTTCCGAGGCAGCCCCTCTCTCCCCGTGTATCTTACGTCATAATGTTATATATCCTATTTGTTGCAAATTTTGTCTAGTTTCGGAATTTCGTAATGCTTTTCCCCTAAAACAATAAGAAATTTAAGTTAATAACCACTATTTTGGGGGGTTTTCGGGGGGGGGGATTTTGGGGGTAAGTTAAAAATTCGGAATTAGCGACCCCAAAAACTTAACGTATGCCTTATAAGGAAAGATTGGAGGGGATATGGGAGAGTGAATGTAAGCATGTCAGTGGTTAAGTGGAATTGTGCAACTTAGTCCACGCAGCACCGCGCGCATGTTCCGAGGCAGATCCCCCTTCCCCTTCATCCTAAGTCAAAATGTCATATATCTAATTTGTTGCAAATTTTGTGTACTTTCTGAATACCTAGATACTTTTCCAGTAAAACAATAAAAAAACGATTTTTTTAATAAAAACCTTTTTGGGGGGGTTTTTACCAAAATTTGGTTGTGTTGCCGGGGGAAATTTTCGTGGGGAGATACAAATTCGGATTCAGCGACCCAAAAAACATAAAGTACGCTGATTTCCAGAACTACCATTAATTTTGCTAGGTAAAATTCCCTATTGCCTGGACTATAACTCAACCGTTTTTTTTAAATATAAACGAAACAAAAAATCCTCCGGAATCTTTGTATCAAGCTCAAACACATAAGAAAAAAATCTTTTTCAATTTCTAGTTTTTTTATACCTCATTTTAAAATTTAAATTTTTTTAAATTTTTAAATGGCCACCATTTTGAAACAAGATGGCTTATGAAGCTGGCCCACGAACACGGTCGAGACATTGCTATGTACTATGCACATGCCTTGTCACATCGAAATCGGTTCATAAATACGCGTATTATCGCGTGACAAAAATCAGATCGTTTCAAAATGTCAGCCATGCTAGAAATTGAAAGTGCTATAACTCAGCCATTTTTAGGTAGCTTTCATTACAAAAAGCTACCTATTGCAGCCGTTCGGAGGAAAGCGATTTCAAAAAAATTTGGTATATTTTCATCGATCATGACCCCCAGACCCCGAAACCACCCTCCGTTCAAAAGTTGATATATATATATATATATCTGATCTTTCTCATACTGTAACTCTCGTATTTATGAACCGATTTGGATGAAACTCGGTGTGTACATAGTACATACAAATATCTCGACCGAGTTCGTTGGTCAGCTTCATCCGCCATATTGTTTCAAAATGGCGGCCATTTAAAAAATTTAAAATTTGAAATGTGGTACCAAAAAATTTAAAATTGAAAAATATTTTTTCCTTATGTGTTTGACCCTGATACAAAGATTCCGGAGCATTTTTTGTTTTGTCTATATCTTAAAAAATGGCTGAGTTATAGCACTTTGAATTTCCAGCTTGACTGATATCTTGAAACGACCTGATTTTTGTCACGCGATAACAGGCGTATTTATGAACCGATTTGGATGTATCTTGGTGTATACATAATACGTACCAATGTCTCGACCGAGTTCGTTGGCCAGCTTCATACGCCATCTTGTTTCAAAATGGCGGCCATTTAAATTTTTTTTTAAATTTTTAAATTGGAAATGTGATACCAAAAAATTGAAAATTGAAAAATATTTTTTCTTATGTGTTTGACGCTGATACAAAGATTCCGGAACAGTTTTTGTTTCATCTATATCTTAAAAAATAGCTGATTTATAGCACTTTGTATTTCTAGCGGGGCTGACATTTTGAAACGACCTGATTTTTGTCACGCGATAACAGGCGTATTTATGAACCGATTTGGATGTACCTTGGTGTATACATAATACGTACCAATTTCTCGACCGAGTTCGTTCGCCAGCTTCATCAGCCATCTTATTTCAAAATGTCGGCCGTTTAAAATTTTTAAAAAAATTTAAAATTTAAAATGAGGTACCAAAAAAATTGGAAAATGAAAAAGATTTTTTTGTATGTGTTTGACCTTAATACAAAGGTTGCGGAACAGTTTTTGTTTCTTCTATATCTAAAAAAATGGCTGAGTTATAACATTTTGAATTTCTATTGTGGCTGACATTTTGAAACAACCTGATTTTTGTCACGCGATAACAGGCGTATTTATGAACCGAATTGGACGTAACATGGTGTGTACATAGTACATACCAATGTCTCGACCGAGTTCGTTGGTCAGCTTCATTTGCCGTCTTGTTTCAAAAGGGCTGCCATTAAAAAAAAAAAATAAATTTTAAATTTAAAATGAGTTATCAAAAAATTGAAAAATGAAAAAGATTTTTTTTATGTGTTTGACCTTGATACAAAGATTCCGGAGCAGTTTTTGTTTAGTATATATCTTAAAAAATGGTTGAATTATAGCACTTTGAATTTCTAGCATGGCTGACATTTTGAAACCATCTGATATTTGTCACGTGATAACCCGCGTATTCATTAACCTATTTCGATGTAAAAAGTCATGTGGATAGTATATGGTAATGTCTCGACCAAGTTCGCTGACCAGCTTCATCAGCCATCTTGTTTCAAAATGGAGGCCATTAAATTAAATAAAAAATTATATTTAAAGTAAGGTGCAAAAGAATTAGAAATTGAAAAATGTTTCTTTCTTAAGTATTTGACCATGATAAAAGGATTCCGGAGCATTTTTTGTTTTGTCTTTATCTTAGAAAATGGCTCAGATATAGCAATTTCAATATCTAATGTGGGTGACATTTTGAGAAATATGATTTTTTTCCTGCGAAAGCACTCGTATATATCAATCGATTCCGATGTGAGTGATCATGTGCACAGGAATTACTAAGGTCTCGACCAAGTTCACTCGTTAGCCTCATCCACCATGTTGTCTTAAAATGGCAGGAACTTCAAGATATCGCCGAATTTGCAACCAAATATAAGTTACTTTAAATAAAAGCAGCTTGGATAAAGCTGACTAATTTCGCGAAATTCTCATTCATAATGATTTAATATTGATGAAGATTAGGATTGAATCTCCTATAATCGGTTTCCATTAAATTGAGCTTCGTGTGTTTGAATAATATAAGCTTGCTTTTTAAAAATAAGGAATATGAAAGCTACCTCTTCCTCCCGGCACTGGCCGGAAGGACTTTTAGGTAGCTTTCTTTACAAAAAGCTACCTATTGCAGCCGTTCGGAGGAAAGCGATTTCAAAAAATTTTGGTATATTTTCATCGATCATGACCCCCAGACCACCCTCCGTTCAAAATTGATATATATGTATATATATATATCAATATATATATATATATATATATATATATATATATATATATATATATATATATATCTGACCTTTGTCACACTGTAACTCTCGTATTTATGAACCGATTTGGATGTAACTTCGTTTATACATAGTACAGACCAATGTCTCGACCGAGTTCGTTGGCCAGCTTCATCCGCCATCTTGTTTAAAAATGGTGGCCATTTAAAATTTTAAGAAAAATTTTAATTTGAAATGTGGTACCAAAAAATTAAAAATTGAAGAAATATTTTTTCTTATGTGTTTGACCTTGATAAAAAGATTCGGGAGCAGTTTTTGTTTCGTCTATATCTTAAAAAATGGCTGAGTTATAGCATTTTGAATTTCTAGTGTGGCTGATATTTTGAAACGTCCTGAATTTTGCCACGTGATAACAGACGTATTTATGAACCGATTTGGATGTACCTTGGTGTGTACATAGTACACACAAATAACTCAACCGAATTCGTTGGCCAGCTTCATCCGCCATCTTGTTTCAAAATGGCGGCCATTTAAAAAAATTAAATTTAAAATGAGATACTAAAAAATTGGAAAATGAAAAAGATTTTTTTCCTATGTGTTTGACCTTAATACAAAGATTCCGGAACAGGTTTTGTTTTGTCTATATCTAAAAAAATGGCTGAGTTATAACATTTTGAATTTCTATTGTGGCTGACATTTTAAAACGACCTGGTTTTTGTCACGCGATAACAGGCGTATTTATGAACCGATTTCAATGTAACTTGGTCTGTACATAGTACATATCAATGTATCGACCGAGTTCGTTGGCCAGCTTCATTCGCCATCTTGTTTCAAAAGTGTTGCCATTTTTTAATGTAATTTAAAATTTAAAATGAGGCATTAAAAAATTGGAAAAGGAAAAAGATTTTTTTTTTATGTGTTTGGCCTTGATACAAAGATTCTGGAGCAGTTTTTGTTTCTGAAAATTTGTTCTTTTGTTTATATCATAAAAAGGGGTTGAATTATAGCACTTTGAATTTCTATCATGGCTAACACTTTGAAACGATCTTGTATTTGTTTCGCGATACCACACGTATTCGCCTATTTCCATGGAAGAAGGCATGTGGATAGTATACATCTATATCTCGACCAAGTTCACTGGCCAGCTTCATCAGCCATCTTGTTTCAAAATGGCGGCCATTAAATTAAAAAAAATATATTTAAAGTGAGATGCAAAATGGAAAATGGAAATTGGAATTGGAAAATGGAAAAATATTTTTTTCTTACGTATTTTACCTTTATACAAAGATTTCGGAGCAGTTTTTGTTTCGTCTATATCTTAAAAAATGGCTGAGTTGCAGCATTTTGAATTTCTAGCGTGGCTGACATTTTGAAACGTCCTGAATTTTGTCACGCGATAAAAGGCGTATTTATGAACCGATTTGGATATAGCTTCGTTTATACATAGTACATACCAATGTCTCGACTGGGTTCTTTGGCCATCTTCATCCGCCATATTGTTTAAAAATGGCGGCCATTTAAATTTTTAAGAAAAATTTAAATTTGAAATGTGGTACCAGAAAATTAAAAATTGAAAAAATATTTTCATCTTATGTGTTTGACCTTGATAAAAAGATTCGGGAGCTGTTTTTGTTTCGTCTATATCTTAAGAAATGGCTGAGTTATAGCATTTTGAATTTCTAGCGTGGCTGACAATTTGAAACGTCTTGATTTTTGTCACGTAATAAAAGGCGTATTTATGAACCGATTTGGAAGTACCTTGGTGTGTACATAGTACATACAAATATCTCGACCGAGTTCGTTGGCCAGCTTCATCCGCCATCTTGTTTCAAAATGGCGGCCATTTAAAAAAATTAAAAAAATAAAAAAAATTAAAATGAGATACCAAAAAATTGGAAAATGAAAAATATTTTTTTTTGTATGTGTTTGACCTTAATACAAAGATTCCGGAACAGTTTTTGTTTCGTCTATATCTAAAAAAATGGCTGAGTAATAGAATTTTGAATTTCTATTGTGGCTGACATTTTAAAACGACCTGATTTTTGTCACGCGATAACAGGCGTATTTATGAACCGATTTGGATGTAACATAGAACATACGTCATGGTCTGTACATAGTATATACCAATGTCTCGACCAAGTTCGTTGGCCAGCTTCATTCGCCATCTTGTTTCAAAAGGGTTGCCATTTAAAAAAATTAAATTTAAAATTTTAAATGAGTTATTAAAAATTGAAAAATGAAAAAGATTTTTTTTATGTGTTTGGACTTGATACAAAGATTCCGGAGCAGTTTTTGTTTCTGAAAATTTTTTCTTTTGTTTATATCTTAAAAAATGGTTGAATTATAGCAATTTGAATTTCTAGCATGGCTAACATTTTGAAACGATCTTGTATTTGTCACGCGATAACACACGTATTCGCCTATTTCGATGTAAGAAGGCATGTTGATAGTATACATCAATACCTCGACCAAGTTCGCTGGCCAGATTCATCAGCTATCTTGTTTCAAAATGGCGGCCATTAAATTAAAAAATATATATATATTTAAAGTGAGGTGCAAAAAAATTAGAAATTGAAAAAGGTTTCTTTCTTAAGTATTTGACCTTGATATAAGGATTCAGGAGCATTTTTTGTTTGTCTTTACCTTAAAAAATGGCTCAGATATAGCAGTTTCAATTTCTATTGTGGATGACATTTTGAAAAATCTGATTTTTTGCATGCGACAGCACTCGTATATATCAACCGATTCCGATGTGAGTGAGCATGTGCACAGCAATTACTAAGGTCTCGACCAAGTTCACTGGTTAGCCTTATCCACCATGTTGTCTTAAAATGGCAGGCACTTTAAGAAATCACTGAATTTGGCAGCCAAATATAAGTTACTTTAAATAAAAGCAGCTTGGATACAGCTGACTAATTTTGCGAAATTCTCATTCATAATGATTTAGTATTGATAAAAGTTAGTATTGAATTCCTACATTCGGTTTCCACTTAATTGAGCTTCGTGTGTTTGAATAATATAAGTTGGCTTTTTTAAAATAAGGAATATAAAAGCTACCTGTTGCTGCCGGCACTGGCCGGAAGGACTTTTGAATTTCTAGCGTGGCTGACATTTTGAAACGTCCTGAATTTTGTCACGCGATAAAAGGCGTATTTATGAACCGATTTCGATGTAATTCGGTGTGTACGTAGTACATACCAATGTCTCGACCGGGTTCGCTGGCCAGCTTCATCCGCCATTTTGTTTCAAAATGGCGGCCATTTAAATTTTTTTAAAAAAATTTTAAATTTGAAATGTGGAACTAAAAAATTGAAAATGGAAAAATATTTTTTTCTTATGTATTTTACCTTTATACAAAGATTTCGGAGCAGTTTTTGTTTCGTCTATATCTTAAAAAATGGCTGAGTTGCAGCATTTTGAATTTCTAGCGTGGCTGACATTTTGAAACGTCCTGAATTTTGTCACGCGATAAAAGGCGTATTTATGAACCGATTTGGATATAACTTCGTTTATACATAGTACATACCAATGTCTCGACTGGGTTTTTTGGCCATCTTCATCCGCCATCTTGTTTAAAAATGGCGGCTATTTAAATTTTTAAGAAAAATTTTAATTTGAAATGTGGTACCAGAAAATTAAAAATTGAAAAAATATTTTCATCTTATGTGTTTGACCTTGATAAAAAGATTCGGGAGCAGTTTTTGTTTCGTCTATATCTTAAGAAATGGCTGAGTTATAGCATTTTGAATTTCTAGCGTGGCTGACATTTTGAAACGTCCTGATTTTTGTCACGTAATAAAAGGCGTATTTATGAACCGATTTGGAAGTACCTTGGTGTGTACATAGTACATACAAATATCTCGACCGAGTTCGTTGGCCAGCTTCATCCGCCATCTTGTTTCAAAATGGCGGCCATTTAAAAAAATTTAAAAAATAAAAAAATTAAAATGAGATACCAAAAAATTGGAAAATGAAAAATATTTTTTTTGTATGTGTTTGACCTTAATACAAAGATTCCGGAACAGTTTTTGTTTCGTCTATATCTAAAAAAATGGCTGAGTAATAGAATTTTGAATTTCTATTGTGATGACATTTTAAAACGACCTGATTTTTGTCACGCGATAACAGGCGTATTTATGAACCGATTTGGATGTAACTTGCTCTGTACATAGTACATACCAATGTCTCGACCGAGTTCGTTGGCCAGCTTCATTCGCCATCTTGTTTCAAAAGGGTTGCCATTTAAAAAAATTAAATTTAAAATTTAAAATGAGGTATTAAAAAATTGGAAAATCAAAAAGATTTTTTTTATGCGTTTGGCCTTGATGCAAAGATTCCGGAGCAGTTTTTGTTTCTGAAAATTTTTTCTTTTGTTTATATCTTAAAAAATGGTTGAATTATAGCACTTTGAATTTCTAGCATGGCTAACATTTTGAAACGATCTTGTATTTGTCACGCGATAACACACGTATTCGCCTATCTCGATGTAAGAAGGCATGTGGATAGTATACATCAATACCTCGACCAAGTTCGCTGGCCAGATTCATCAGCTATCTTGTTTCAAAATGGCGGCCATTAAATTAAAATATATATATATATTTAAAGTGAGGTGCAAAAAAATTAGAAATTGAAAAAGGTTTCTTTCTTAAGTATTTGACCTTGATATAAGGATTCAGGAGCATTTTTTGTTTGTCTTTACTTTAAAAAATGGCTCAGATATAGCAGTTTCAATTTCTATTGTGGATGACATTTTGAAAAATCTGATTTTTTGCATGCGACAGCACTCGTATATATAAACCGATTCCGATGTGAGTGAGCATGTGCACAGCAATTACTAAGGTCTCGACCAAGTTCACTGGTTAGCATCATCCACCATGTTGTCTTAAAATGGCAGGCACTTTAAGAAATCGCCGAATTTGGCAGCCAAATATAAGTTACTTTAAAGAAAAGCAGCTTGGATAAAGCTGACTAATTTCGCGAAATTCTCATTCATTATATTGATAAAAATTAGTATTGAATCTCCTATATTCGGTTTCCACTAAATTGAGCTCGTGTGTTTGAATGATATAAGTTGGCTTTTTTAAAATAAGGAATATGAAAGCTACCTCTTCCTCCCGGCACTGGCCGGAAGGACTTTTTAAGATATAGACGAAACAAAAAATGCTCCGGGATCTTAGTATCAAGTTCAAACAAATAAGGAAAAAATCTTTTACAATTTCTAATTTTTTTGTACCTCATTTTAAATTTTAATTTTTTTTTTAATTTTGTAAATTGCCGCCATTTTGAAACAAGATGGCGGATGAAGTTGGCGCACGAACTCGGTCGAGACATTGCTATGTATTATGCAAATGCCTTGTCATATCCAAATCGGTTCATAAAAACGCATATTATCGTGTGACAAAAATCTGATCGTTTCAAAATGTCAGTCATGCTAGAAATTCAAAGTGCTAAAACTCAGCCATTTTTTAAGATACAGACGAAACAAAAAATGCTCCGGGATCTTTGTATCAAGCTCAAATACATAAGTATTAAATATTTTTCTATTTTTAAATTTTTTGTGCCTCCTTTTAAATTTATTTTTTTTTAATTATTTAAATGGCCTCCATTTTGAAACAAGATGGCGGTTGAAGCTGGCCAACGGACTCGGTCTAGACATTGGTATGTACTATATACACACGAAATTTTATCCAGTTCGGTTCATAAATACGAGAGTTACAGTATGACAAAGTTCATATATATATATATATATATATATATATATCAACTTTTGAACGGAGGATGTTTTCGGCGTCTGTGGTCATGATTGATGAAAATATACCAAAATTTTTTGAAATCTCTTTCCTCCGAACGGCTGCAATACGTAGTATTTTGTAATGAAAGCTACCTAAAACTATTATTTTTAAAGATATTTGTTAAATTATAATTCTGCGTTAAACTTAAAATTACACTATGTGCAAATTACTTAAATATGATAGAATATTTAAAAAAGTGTTAAATTACTTTAATAGTTCTTTGTGCTTTGAACTATATACATAGCCATCGTTAGAGAATACAAAAATAAAATAAAAATAATGTTATGAACGTCTTATTTTCATATTTCACGTAGTTGGTGTCGAAAGGGGTGAAAATTAAAGTTAATTTTTAGAACCGGAAAACACTGGGAAAATAAAAATATGGTTGTAGAGGGAAAGTGGAATATTACGTGTTATATTATTCTTTAAGCAAACAGAGCCAAATTCTGGGTATGTTGTTAGATAAAACGTCATTATAAACAGTATTTTCATTAGTAATAATTTCTGTTGATTCACGGATAATTAAATCATAATAATTCTTTAAGCGACATATAATTTTTGTATCTTAAATTATTTTGTATATTTTACTTCTGGATAAGTCTTGACAGGGCCGTTGTTGTTCGGTTGTATTTCAAATCTCACAAATGTTCTTTTATACAATCTTTAAATTTACGAGAAGTCATTTCTAAGTATTCGAGATAAATACTTTCTTTTTTCAGTGGAATTATATACACTCCAGATACTTCAACTTTCTGGAACGGGTCTATTTTGTTACTAACTAGAACTTTCAATTTTAGAGGACGAGTGGCGATTAAGTTTACACCAACGCGAAAAATTGCATGTTTGTGTTTTTCGAAAAGTCTTGTAATGTACTTAATTTTGCAATATCTACTATTACTCAGGGGAGTTTTCTGTATCTTCATGTGGTTTTCATCGAGTTGATTAGTTTATCTATAATACGTTTTGGAAAACCTTTCTGAAGTATAATGTTTCTGATTATATTTAATTCACTAGGATATTTAATTCACACTCACACATAAATTAGTTGTGTCAAGTGAAGATGAAGCAATGGCGGTATTCAAACGATCGCAGAATCTGTCTGAATAGATTTCTTTGAAAAAGTGGGTTTTATAACATTTGCTTTAAGATAAGCACTAACTTTCATATTTATTTACACATACAGTTTTTTATGTACAGAAATATGACTTGGTTTACTTAATAGAGTATGATTTTAGATGCGAATTGCACATGCTAAGTTTGTTATGTTTCTTGCCGTCATCTAGTTATCTGACCTAAAATGGACGGTCATGTTGCCGGGTAAAATGATCCTTTATGTGTTCGATCGTTTTACTACTATTATACTGGTTGAAGAAAATCTGGTACCGCTTCCTAGTCATCGTGGTAGCCAAATGTGTGGCTGCCTCAAACCTTTATCTTTGAGTCCACATGTTATCCTAGCGTCTCCAAAGAAAACGGAATCGAGCACTACGAGAAAAAGGAAATCGATGAAAAGTGTCATTTTAACGAGCAGTCCTTATAAGAATCAACTGTGGTTGGAAACGAAAAATAGAGAACAGAAAGAGAAGATAAAAGAGGCTGCAACTAAGAAAATTCAATTAAAATATTCTAAATCTAAAAACGAAATAGCCAGAACAAGAAAAGAAAAAAGCATGAAGTCAAATCAAAGGCGTATTCCCATTAGTTTTGCCAGTGGGCTCTTTTTTAAAAATTCAGATTTCTTGATTGGCGCCTCTTTTCTGAAACATTAAATTTGCTCTTGTTTTCGTCTTAATTAATATGTCATTAAATAAGGCGAACTTTATTATTTCAAAAAGTGGTGTCAATCAAGAAATCTGAATTTAAAAAAAAAAGTAGCCCACTGGCAACACTGGATATGTTGTTATGGGAATCTGTGTCGCCAACACTGATTCCCATACAGAAGAAAAAGGTGCATAAAAACAATATTTGGAATATAGTGTAACAAATTCAGACGATTAATAAAAGTGTATTTATTGAGATGAATTGTTTGCCTCCTCTTCAGAAGGTGAAGGTTCGATACAGTGTCACAAATGTCGTAAGTGGACGCAAAATGCATGCGCAGGGATAGATGAGAATGAGGATTATGTGTATCTTTGCGATATATGCTTAAATATTCCCAGTTTTCGGATGGGGCGGAAATAGGCGTAACTTTTTTATTATAATTTTCAAATATTCCATTTTATTGTTTTTTCGAAATTATTTGTGACACTTTTTTATTTTAAAATTTACATTTAACCAATTATGTATGCTATTTGATTGTAAAGCTTATTTTATTTCATTGTGTATTGTCATAATTACTTTTATATCCTTTATTTTGACGTTAAAAAACAATTTACAATAATTTTTAAATGAAGGATCATTTTACCCTTGTGTGAGGCTAAAATGATCATTTGGACACATTTTCAAAAATCTATTTTTTTCATTATCCAAATTGTGTTTAAAATATTATTAAAATATATTTCTGATACAAATGGCGATATTTTTTTTTTTTTCTGATTTTCTGGTCAGAATGGGAAAAAAGGCCATAATTTTTTTAAAAAAATATGGCCATTTTTTTTTTAACATTCTGACCAGAAAATCACAGTTCTAACTTTTTACGGCTGCTCTTTCATCTTCACCGAACGCTTCATTTATAATGGCTATTTCATAATAATAGAAACCACCAGTCCACCAGAAGAAAATGAAGTAATGGAAATGCCGGGGGCGACACTAAATTCTGAAAAAGCAGAATTCCTGTTCTCTAGTTTTTGCTTCTTCATTAAAAAAAAAAAAAAAAAAAAAAAAAAAGAGAAGTAATTAAATAATTACATAGCTAAAACGCTAAATAAAATACATCGCACGCTATTTACGCTTTTGAAATGTAAAAAAGTCTTGAAGGAATTTAAATTAATAAAATCTTAATTTTCCAGAATAACATAATATGCAATATTTAGATATGCATGCATAAGTGTTTTTTTTTTTTTTTTTTTTTTCAGAACATTTTATCGCATTTCGTTAAAACTTAAAATCGTACCGAAAAGCTTTATCAATAAGTAAATCTATTCAGAGATTTGTGTTAGGCTATGATGTTTTTTGTAAACTAACATATTTTCATGAGACAGTATCTAAGCTTCACTTTTGAAAAAAAATAACACTTTAGGTTATGTATTAATATGATTTGAAAAAACGTGACTAATATCCAAAAGAATCTTAAGCGTATATCTCTATATAATAAAACGCGAACCCATAAATATTACCAGGCTCCGATAAAATGGAGCCACGTTAGGCTTAATTTCGATTTGAGATATGTTTGAGAAAAAATATCTGCCTCTCAATACAAATCTTTTCTATCTGAAATTCCTTCTGTTAAACATAATTTCGTATAAAAGATTCAAAACTAACAAAATTTCAATGATTTGCGCAGTTGAAAAACCATTTCAGAAATCCAATTGAAAATAAACGTAGCGTAAATCCTAAACAAAAGGCTGTATTAGCGAGTCATTTACGTTTGTGATTCATTGAAAAAAATTAAACGATGGAGCTATGAAGATTAAAAGGCACGTCATAAATGACGTCAGTTGAAGCTCTCCTACCCCTGCTTACACATGCTACCGGGTAAACAGAAGAAAAAACACCAATAGGCGTGAAAAATATTTTAACAGTGCTTCCCCTTCGTTCAATAAACAGTCTTTTTTTAGGCAGTTCTGTTCAAACGGCGTTCGTTTTCCTTTAACAAAGTTAGCGTCGTTTGTGAAAGAAAGGATAAATGATTATTTCCTTTTGATACATCAAAACATTAAGTACAGAAATTTTGTACAGCTATTAAAAATGGGCATTAACTATGCTTGATTCTATTTTGTATTACAATAATTTAAAAGCTTTATAGATATATAAAAAAATTAAGGTTACAAAAAATTAAAAGGCATTTATAAAACTTTTCCTTAAATAAAAATCGCTTTCGCCTTTTACTTACAAGATTTATTGACATATTTAAAACTAACTAAGACACTTTTATTTCTTTAAAATTTATCATATTTATTAATCAATACACATATATATTTATTTTTGGGGGGAGGGGTGGTATACAATAAAAATACAATTTCAAAGTGTTATATAAAAAAGTTTGTATTAATTATTATTATTGTTTCAATAGTTGTAGCAGACTTTTTTAATTACTCAGTTTTAAAACAAACTGAAACTGTTTTATTTCTTTAAAATTTAGCCTATTTATTAATTAATACACACACAAACACACACATATATATATTTCGGGAAGTGGTAAACGATAAAAATACAATTTCAAATTGTTATATAAAAAAATAGTACTAACTATTACTATTATTTCGATAGTTGCAGTAGACTTTTTTAATTACGCAGTTTTATTATTTATTTGTTAAATTTTGGTTGTATTAAGAAACCTTTTTTTATTTTTTTTGGTACATTAGCTGGAAAGCCTGGTTTACCCAGAATTATTGTAGATGCTAATAGTGTGTTTATTAGAACATAAACTAGCCGAACTTTGCTCATCTTAACGCTTCCATATTGTCAGTGTTTTGTATCAGTTTTTTTTTTCAAATTTTAAGTGAAAACACAATTTTTACCCGCCGTCCTAGGACGGGCATTTACAAAAGTTTTAACGATAACTGCCTTAGTAATGCAATCTTAGAAATGGAAGTAGGTGAATTTATATATTTAGAAGCTGTTTTTTCGTATATTTAGAAGATGGCAATTTTAAAAATTTAGTTGTAAACTGTAGTTTATTTTTTCTACACATTAATTATTATTAAAACTTAAGAAAGTTAATTTTTTCATGTTAAAACTTAATAAGCTATTTGACAATTAAGAATTTAAAAAAAAAATCAAATCTATTAATTAATAATTCTGAATATAATTTACTATAGATCTGTGTAACACAGTCCTTAAATCATTATTTCGTTTAATTCACAGTAACAAATTTATGATACTTTTTTTAAATGCTTAATTGTGTTTGTAGAACGCTGGCAGCATTGTATTTTAGTACGTTGTTACAGTCTGCTGCATGGTTTTATTTGAAGAGTGTGTTTGTAACAATTATAATTGCTTTACTGTGCCACCAAAAGAATTATTTTATACTGCTGTCTACGGGCGAGATATACATACAATTTTATTTGCATCTGGGCGAAATTTGTAAATGTCATTTAAGCTTACCCTGGTAAGTTCTCCATTGAAAATACGTTGCGTAAGCTTTATAGTTATTTTAGAGGATAACACAAAATAATATATATATATGTTTTACACTTTATCGACAATGACTGTTTGAAGAGCTATTTTCTATAACTTTTATTTAACTCAGGGTGCTTAATTCTCATGTATGTACAATTATAAGATTTTTTTTGCTAGTGGTAAATTGTGTAACTAAAATTTTAATTGTGTTATAGTTAGTTATAGTAGTTTGTTGTTCTCATAGGGCAACTAAACTTCAAGTTTAAATTAGTTATGAAAATTTGAAATATACTTTTATTTAGTCGTAAAACTTGCGTTGATAACTAATTATAAACTACGTTCTTTCTAATGTACTTTGTCAAGTTTTCTGAAAGTGGCATTATGTGAGCTAGAATAACCAAATTTAATTGAACGTAGCGTAAAGTGAACTTCAATAATCAAATTTAATTAATTTTTTTTTTTTCAAGTTTCACTGTATGACATCAGCACTCAAGAACAGGAAAAAAAAGATTCAACTAAATGTTCTTTTGGCTTTATAGCTCCTTGCAGTGGGAGAGGGTGGAGCTATAGGCTAAGTTGAAGTAATTTTTAATATGTATATTTTACTGCATGACAGTTGTAGTAATGTTTTAAATACCTTGCTCAAATTCAACGTATTTTTTCTATGTTTATAGCTTAACTAGCAAACCCCGCGGCTTTGCTCGCGTAATATTTGAAACATGCCAAGTGATATTTATATGTCTAATTTTTATTAAAAGGTACTAACTAAATTTTTATTTTATTAAAAGGTAATATTTTATTTTATTAAAAGTTTTTTTTATTAAAAGGTACTTATTCCTTTTAGGAATAATTCAAAAATTACTATTTAAAACACAGTTTGATTAAACATCATTATTACACTGCATTAGGCAGAAATGAGACTTAATTAATAAAACGAAATAAACTAAATAAATGATAATTTAGAAAATATTTAAAAACTTTTATGCTCAATTAATACGCTTATTTCAGTATTCAGTTGAAGATTTGAATTTTTTAGAAACCATCTTCTTGCATCTTAAAATTAACTATCATGTGAAATTCCAAGTCCTACCACCTCTCTCAACATAAAGAGCTATGTTTAAATAGGAACTGTCACCGTTAATTTGCCAACGTTAATTTTGAAATCGGTTTGTTATTCCCTAATTTTCCACAGAAACGTAATTTAAAAAGCTTTTAAAGCCCTTTTTTAGAACGTTTCTTGTTCCTGTGAACTCCAGGTAGTAGAATCACCTGCATAAAATATAGCCTGTGTAGGATCAGAGACTATTACCATTGATTCGCAACTATTACTTTTATAATCGGTTTATATTCCCTGAAATTGCATAGAATCGTAATTTAGAATTTTTTAGAATGCTTTTCGCACCTCCCCTTCGCTTCACCCCTTTTTAATTCGAATTTATTTTCGACGTTCCTTCGAGGGCATTTATATTTTATAAGTAACTACCATGCCATATTTAAAGTTTCTAGCCTTTTCAGTATCACAGAAATCGCAATTTAGAAAGTTTTTAGTTCCTGCAACCCTCAGGTGGTAGTGGAACAGACATAAAATATAGCTTATATTTGAGCAGGTTCTATCACCAAAAATTTTCATCATTATTTTTTTTAATCTGTTTGGTAATTTATAAGTTTGCTTAAGAATTGTAATTTATAACGCTTTTCACAGACTTCATTTTTTTTAAATTTGGAATTTTCTTTCGACTGTTCTTAGAAAGCAGTTGCATCTTGTAAGTAAATATCATGCCATACTTCAAAGTGTTAGACCCCTCAGTTGTGTAAAAAACGGAAATTAGAAAATGTTTGCTTTTGCAACTCTGGTAGTGACAGCAACATAAAATATAACCTATGTTATAGCAGGGACTGTCACCATTGATTTGCAACCATTACTTTTGAAATAGCTTTGGTATTTCCTTAAATTGAGTAGAAATCGCAATTTAGAACGTTTTTAGGACGCTTTTCGCGCATTTTCACCCATTTTTAAATTTACAATTTTTTCGAAACTGTTCTTAAAGATCATTTATAACTAATAAATATTCACCTTGCCTAATTTTAAGTTGCTAGCCCCTAACGATCACAAAAATCGAAATTTAGAACGCTTTTTTGCTCCTGCAAAGTCTTGGTGATAGTGATACCGACATAAAATAGCGTCTATGTTAGAGCAGGGGCTGTCATCATCAATTTCCTAAAATTACGTTTGAAATCAGATTCATTCTTCCTGAGATATTGCCGACAAATCGGCATTTAGGACGTTTTTAGAACGCTTTTCGCGCATTTTGCCCCTGCATCTCCTCTGGGGTAGTGGAAACAGATATAAAATATAGCCTATCTTTTAGCAAGATCTGTCACCATCATTTTTACACCATTGTATTTCAGATTGTGTAGAAACCACCATTTAGAACGTTTTTTTAGAACGATTTTCGCGCCTTTTCACCCCTTTCAAATTTGAATTCTTTAAGAACTGCTCTTAGAAATCCCTTCTATCTAATAAATGGCTAATATTTCAAATTTCATATTTCTAGGCCCTTCAGTAACACATAAATCGCATTTTTAGAACGTTTTTTGCTCCTGCACCCCCTTTGGGGTAGTGGCACCGACATAAAACATAGCCCATCTTGGAGCAAGCGTTGTCACCATCATTTTAACACCAATATTTTTCAAATCGGTTTGGTGTTTCCTGAGATTGTGTAGAAACTACGATTTAGAACGTTTTTTAGAACGCTTTTTGTGCATTTTCACCCTTTTTAAATTTCGAATTGTTTAAGAACTGTTCTTAGACATCATTTATATCTTATAATTAACTAATATTCAAAATTTCATATTTCTAGGCCCTTCAGTAACGCTAAAATCGCATTTTTAGAACGTTTTTTGCTCGTACACCCCCTTTGGGGTAGTGGCACCGACATAAAACATACCCTATCTTGGAGCAAGCGTTGTCACCATCATTTTGACACCAATATTCTTTTAATCGGTTTGGTATTTCCTGAGATTGTGTAGAAACTACCATTTAGAACGTTTTTTAGAACGCTTTTTGTGCATTTTCACCCCTTTTAAATTTCGAATTGTTTAAGAACTGTTCTTAGACACCATTTATATCTTATAAGTAACTAATATTCCAAATTAGATATTTCTAGGCCCTTCAGTAACGCAAAAATCGCATTTTTAGTACGTTTTTTGCTCCTGCACCCCCTTTGGGGTAGTGGCATCGACATAAAACATAGCCTAAGTCGGAGCTAGGGTTATCACCATCATTTTTACACCGTTATATTTTAAATCGGTTTGGTTTTTCCTGAGATTGTGTAGAAACCAAAATTTAGAACGTTTTTTAGAACGCTTTTAGCACATTTTCACCCCTTTTAAATTTCGAATTGTTTAAGAACTGTTCTTAGAAATCCTTTATATCTAATAAGTAGCTAATATTCCAAATTTCATATTGCTAGGCCCTTCAGTAACGTAAAAATCGCATTTTTAGAACGTTTTTTGCTCCTGCACCCTCTTTGGGGTAGTGGCACCGACATAAAACATAGTCTATGTTGGAGCAAGGGTTACCACCATCATTTTGACGCCATTATTTTTTAAATCGGTTCGGTATTTCCTGAGATTGTGTAGAAACCAAAATTTAGAACGTTTTTTAGAACGCTTTTAGCACATTTTCACCCCTTTTAAATTTCGAATTGTTTAAGAACTGTTCTTAGACATCATTTATATCTTATAAGTAACTAATATTCCAAATTTCATATTTCTAGGCACTTCAGTAACGCAAAAATCGCATTTTTAGAACGTTTCTTGCTCCTGCACCCCCTTTGGGGTAGTGGCACCGACATAAGATATAGCCTATGTTCTAAGTTGGACTAACACCATCATTTTGATACCATTACCTTTGGAATCGGTTCGGTACTTCCTGAGCTTACTTCCTACAAATAAACAATTTTTTCCTCTTTATAATAGGAGTATAGATAATTTGAGTAACTCAATTTAAACAATATATATATATATATATATAGAGAGAGAGAGAGAGAGAGAGAGATGGAGAAAGAGAGAGAATATTTTACGGTAGTACACTGTAAAAAAAATTCGGAACGTTTCAGGAAATTATTCTGAAACATTTCGCATATTTTACCGGAATTTCGAATTTTCTTTACGTCCCACGTCAATTACGGCAATAATCCGTGTAATATTTTTGAGACGTTTCAACTTTTCCGTAAACTATATTTTGCGCATGCGTGCTTCATGTTGCTTCCTGCTTTATGTTCCATTAGCCATTTTGGTAAATAAAGAAGAATAAAAAGCAGCTGCCTAAGTACTTAGGGACAAATGATTTCTGAACAAATGCCATTCTTTCTTTGGATATCAACCGGTAAAGTAAGTAGTTAGTTTAAACCTTTTTATGCTTCATTATTTGAATTTTCATTTTATCTGTAATACTGTCTTTAAGAATAACTTTAAAATTTAAGTGCTTAAATAAGACATTGAATAAAAAAGTATATTGATTTTTTTTATATAATGTCTAATTATGAAATAATTATTTTTTGTCAAAAAAACTGAATGTATCTGCCAATTGAGAAAATGCTTTTTATTAAAATGTATAGATAAGTAATTTTTTCAATTTTCTTTTGAAATAAGCTTTCTACTATTTAATACGAGTAATTCCTTAATAAGTTTAAAACATTATGAAATTCATTTTTTAAGATAAACATCATATTTATTTAAAAATTTCCACAGAATTACAGTATAATCAAATTCAATTATGCAGTTAAAAATTAATCTTTTTAATAATTTAAGAAATAAAGCATATTTAAATATTCCAGAAACGGTTTTTATAATTTTTGTATTGCTTCATGAAATTTAGCTTTTTTAACCTTTTAACGGATGCCCTATACAGGCCACAAACACCAAAAATTTAAAAATTTACCTCAAGTATTTCCGAAGAGAAAATTTTGCTATTATATTTTGGAGATTTTACACGTAAAAAATATTATAGGAAAATATTGGCTGTAAAGCATCATAATTTTGAGATATATTAGTACCCTTCTAAGATTAATGTATTTGGAATCATAGAGGAAATGTTAGTGCTACAAGTGTTTTTATTATTTTGATGTATTTTTTAAATGAGTAATAAAATCAAGTCCATCTTCACCTTTTGTTATCTTTTAAAAATTTATATAATTTATTAATCAGTTTTTGAATTTTCTTTAAATTATAAATTAATTAAAATATCTTTTAAATACATCATTAACCACTTGGGACGAGCGAAAAGGTATTCGTGCCGCGTAAGATGCTCATAATCGGGGATTATTCTCACCAGTAAATTTTTATTGTAAATTTTGCCTTATTTAATCCGAGCATTTTCCCGATTCAATTAGGCAAAATTTACTGTTTTAAAAACCGGTGATTAAAGATTAAAAATTCTGTAAAAGACGCTCGTCTCCAAGGGGTTAAGACTATGTTATACGTAAATTGTTTTCAAAAATCTTATCCGTTGATAGAACCATATATTGTCTCTTTTATTCGTTTAATTAATTATAAACAAAATGATTTTAATAAATTTGTGTCTTAGGGGCAGTTGAAATAATTTTAGAATTTTTAATGTCTCTCTTTTCCTATTTATAAACTATGATATATGTAAAATAAGTGTACTGTACTATTTCTTTCATTTTATTATGTAAAATATGGAAAACAAATTAAGACATAAAAGTAGTTTTTGCACGTTTTATACTTATCTTTTGTATTTCTTATCGAATCTTCTAGCAAGAATGTAAATTATTAAACAAAGAAAAAAATTAATTAAAAGGAAATTTTATGTTTTCTGAAAATTTATGATTTTAATAAAGGAATAAAAATAATGTTTGCATTTTAAAAATTATAATTAACAGTTTTACACTTTATTTACTCGCGCAAGTCCAAGCTCGGAACTCAGTTTTAGCAAATACTTTTTATATGTTTAGTCATGAGTTTCGATTAATATACTATTGTTGTACAGCTTCGATTTTGTTACCTAATAAATAAATAAAATTTTCAGAATTAATATGCTTTAAGCTTGATTCTAGTGTTACATTAAAAAACTAACATTAAAGTTTAATTTTGTACGATGTATGAGAATTACATCAAACAAAATATGTTAAAAATATATGAAGTGAAAACTATTACTTCAGAAAGGCAACCAAGAAAGCTAATAGCATGTAAAAACTGAATTATTAATATAATGAGCTATAGTGATAAGCAGTTTTAGAAATATTAAAATCACGCTGTCTCGTGCCGCCGCCGCCGAGGAATTCTATCCGGCGCACACCTGTAATTGCTGCCTATAGCAAAGCTGCAAATCCATGGGAGAAAAAATAAATTCTTACCTTTTTATTTTATTTTATTTTATTTTTTGAAGATGTTTTCCAGAGGTTGATTTTTTTGTTTTTAATAATAGTTTATCATTATGAAATTAAAATTAAAAAGGTATTTGAAATTTATTTGCCATATTTAATGGTGAAAGAAGCGAGTAGATCTGAAAATTGTGTTTCCTTTTATTTTTTCACATTTTTAGGGTTTCGTACTTAAAAAGTAAAAACGGAATCATTATAAGATCACTCCTGTGTCTTCCTGACCGTCTGTCACAGCCCTTTTACTCGTAAACCATGGAACTTGGAAAGTTCAAATTGGGGGAAGTAATAAAGACTATTGACCCACATACTTACAGATTAATAAATATTCATAAATATATTTAGAATAAATATATTAAATTTAAAAAATCAAAAAACCCGACTGCGTAAAAAGCGACCTAATTAATTATTTCTCATCAATATGAAAATATTTTTTTATATTACTTATCTTTTTTTATTATTTACTTATATTGATGACTTTCAAGTTGTGTTTAATTATTAGTTCCTATCTACAAACACTGTTTTGATGAGGCCTATAGATGTCTATTATGAAGGTTAGAGTTACAGTAAAGGTAGAGCTCCAAAGTACACAACTTCCAGGTTGTGTAATATTTAAACGGAGCTTCTGACTGCAAAATGGTCAATGAAACATCGTGTTCATTTTGAAAGACCTATCATACGAAAATCATTTGAAACTATACGAACTATCATTTGAAAGACCCTACCATAATGATATGCCACTCAATAGGGTACGTAAAAAATTTTTTCGTCTCTACCGCCATTTTGTAGTTTACGGCCGCCATTTTGAATTTACAAAAACAAAACCTGTCCTATAACCATCGGACGGTTAGGACGAATCGATAGAGATCTCAATCATTAAAATCCATTCAGTCGTTGGGATGTTTCGATGGTATAAAGAAATCCACATACACAGACACGCGTGAAACACATAACCCTTCTTTTCAGTCGGGTAAAAAATGTAGAGGGGCTAATTAAGTTACAGGAAAAAAAATCATTTCTTTGTATATCACGTGGGATGTCGTGTGAAAGCTTTAATAACGCAGAACTTAAAAATATATTTCATTTAATTTTAGGTATTATATTTTCAAAGTTATGGTCGAAAATGTAGTGCGAAAATATATTCCCCCCATCTAAATCCGAATCTACTGAAACTAAAATTATGAAAAAATTAGAGATAGTAGATGTTAGTTTAAATCTTGCGGGAAAATTATAGCGATTAATTACCCTAGGTCACATAGTTTTTGAGAAAATCGCATTTTTCTGTTATACACAAATTTCGATTTACGGGCATTCAGAAAAGGGTTTTAGCGCCTGAGGTACCTATCGTACGTAAGTATAAAAGCATTGTTGATCATGAATTTCGGAAAACATTGTCTGTAATTAGTCGAGATATTAACCCTTAAAGACACGGACGGTTTGGACATGCATGATGCCAGGGACGGCGTATTCTATGCTCCATCGGCTTTTAAAGCCTAGATAACAAATTTTAAGAATATATTTGTGTAATGCAATGCCAGTAGCAGTATAAAAGCAATAAACGTTAATTTGTTAAAAACATACTCCTTTAATCAGAATTAATCACATAAATACAATGGGATTCGCGACTAGTTTGCATTGAATGACTCTCTCAATACACCTACCGTTTCTTTAAAGGTTAACTAAAAGCCCATGTGGAAAAATGCAGCACAGACCAAAGCGGTGTTGCAACCTTGCGATGTCCTTTCAAAGCGCGCTTAGCACAATGCTAAGTTTAAATTTTGAACAAGGGTTTTGCTTTAGGTACATTGTAAAAAGAAAAGATTATTACTACGTTGAATTTAGTTTTATGAAATGCCAAATGAAGTTTAAATATGCACTACTTTTATTGTCAGCAGCGAATTAAGTTCATTTTAAATAGATTAGGATAAGATTAAAAAAAGAGTTATACAGAATAGCTATATTTGATGCTATTTAGGTTCCACATCTCTTTGAACTTTCAAGGTATAACCATTTATACTTTTCTAGTGTATACAGCTATACCCAATCCTACGTTGTATACACAGTAAAAAAAAAACGGTAAAAATTACAGCTGATTTGGCTGTGAATCGCTAAAATACAGCGTTTTATTAACTTCCGTATCGATTTACAGTAAACTGCTGTTATTTAAACAATGGCAAAACCGCCTGGACTGCATTCCAGATGAGATACCTGCCCTACAGGCACACTGTCAAGCCAAACAAAGTAGTGTCGTACGAATGTTAGCGTCGGTGTGAATATGTGCCTATTATGAATTCAAAATGGCGATTTTGGATACTTATATGCAATTCTGGATTACATATTTTAAAAAAATCAGAGTAAGTTTTATTTTTATGTTTATTCGTATCATTGATTTAATAACTGTATCAAATAGGCAGTTCTCTTATATAATGTAAGATACAAATTTTGTATTTGCGCACATATATATAAACGTTGACTGACAGTAGCTTTGAATCATTTGTATAAGGATTAAATATTTTGTCTTAAATTATAACAAAAGAGAATATTTCCAATTTACATTTGAAAAAATTATTATTTTTCTTTTCTTTTTTCCATCATAGGACTTAGTTATTATTTACTTATGTGTCAAAGTACCAGATTAAAAAAAAAAAAAAAATCAATATTTTTGAGATATGTTTTGCTTTGCTATTATATATTTTTCGCAATTTCATTTTTTCCGTTATTTGTATTTTAACATACCTTACTAATCTAAATTATACAATATTTTTTAATTGTCTAAAAGATTTAAGTGCGCTTTTTGTACTAATTTAAATGTTTTTATTTATTTAATGTATTATTATAGTTTATTAAAATTTCAAAAACAATTTTACGACTTATGGTCCGATTTACCGTCGGAGTTATTCACATTTCATAGATGCTAGTTTTTTACGCGCATTTCTTTACATTTTTTATATGTAATTTTTAAATCATTTATTGTGTGTAAGCTGGATACACTTCTTTATTGATCCATAAAATATTCCAAGAGTTTGCTTACTATTGTCGCAGCATTCAAAAGCAGCAGATCGCATTTTGCTTTTGATAATTATCGAACAATAAGAAGTAATTAGCACTAGATGCTGAAATTAGATATTTTGAATGTTGTCAATGTATGTTATATTACGCAGTACATTTGAAATTCACATAAGGAAAATTCTTTACAATGAGTTACAATAGTTTAAAATTTACGATTTATTGCTTTTTTCGGTGTATTTTCCTATTTTATTTATTATTTTGCTTTATGGTGCTAAATTTGTATCTTACACATGTATAACAGAATTTATTATATAATAATGTTATTAAAACAATGATATAAGTAGACATAAAGATAACACTTATAGAGCTCTTAGTTTTTAAAAGATGTATCATAGTATACAAAAAAAAAAAAAAAAAAAAAAAAAAAAAAAAAAAAACTCAAAGTAAACAAACATTGCAGGCCGGGGGGGGGGGGGGTAGGAAGATGCAAACGTATATCTACAAATAATAATAATAATAATAATAAATAAAATAAAATAAATACAAAATGTATATATATGAAAACAAAAACATATAGCGTTAGAATGTCGCATTCACCTTGAAAACTATATCGAAATAAAATTAAAAGTTGCTAAAAAGGTGCATTTAATGTCATAAATATAAAAAGATATTAATAAGATGTTATTACATAATAAAATAGTTTTTATAAACTTCCAATATTTCATGCCTAGCGCTTTCGATCACCTACTGATCGAATAGCGATAGTGATCGAAAGCGCTCGGCACGAAATCTTGGAGATTTTTAAGTTTTTAAAAACTGTTTTATTATGTAACAACATCTTATTAACATCTTTTTATATTTCTGACATTAAATGCACCTTTTTAGCATTTTTTTATTTTATTTCGATATAAAATAAATAATAATAAAGGCTAAAAAATTACTGTTATCTTGTTAAAAGTGCTGTAAAATTAACAGCAAAATATGCTGAAAAAATACAATTTTTTGTAAAATCTAAAAAACAAAATTACTGTAAAATTAAATGTAAAAGTGCTGTAAATTTACAAGTTTGCTGTTTACCCGTGGAAAACAAAATTGCTGTAAATTGACAGCAAAATTTGCTGGCACCCATATTGCCAGCATTTTTTGCTGTAAAGATACAGTGATTTTTTTTACAGTGTAGTTTTTACAAAGTCTTAGTATTCTTTTAGCAACGATTTTTTTAATAATACACTTACTAATTCATATATTATTGTACTGAACTCTCTGTGCGCGAGTAATTCTCGCGCTTGTCGGTTTATTTATGTAATATTTTAATGTTTCATAATATGATTTTTTCTATATTGAAAAAATTCCTTTATTTCATTGATCTTGCATTTATGAACAAATTACTGTCGCCTATATTGATTGTCAACCTTCATTGCAAAAAAAATTCCGGTCAAAAGTGGTGGCATTAAGATGTCACGACTTTCTGCTGTTACGTTTCACAACAAAGTAGTGAAACATTCCAATTTTTCAGAAACATTCCATAATATATACTCCGAAATATTTCATAACTGTTGCGAAAGGTGTCGGAGTATATATTACGGAATGTTTCTGAAAAATTGGAATGTTTCACTACTTTGTTACGAAAGGTTTCGGAGTATACATTACGGAACGTTTCTGAAAAATTGGAATGTTTCATTACTTTGTTGTGGAACGTAACAGCAAAAGGCCATAGCATCTAAATGCCACCACTTTTTTCCGGAACCTTCCGGAATTTTTTTTACAGTGTAGCAAAGTTTTAGAACTGAAGTTTTAAAACGGATTTTTTTTTTATATTTCCGTATATGGTAATTGCACTCAAATAAAAAAAAGTACTACAGAATTATACCTGAAATGAATAAAGTTCAACTAAATGGTTAAAGATTGCGCACCCTACTTAGCAGGTATTTCTGTATATAGGTACGTAATATTATCAAAAGTCACCGAATACATTCGATTTTAGAAATTTCATCGTAACCTAATGAAATACTTGATAGATTCTCTTAAAACTTTCGGATTATGACGAACTTGCTTGACTTCATGTTCCTTCCATTAAAATATAATCATGAGGGCAAATGAAAGTCTAACGTCAAATAGAAAATACAAGTAGAAAGCTGTAATTCTGGTCTTTCAGAATTTAGTGTATCCCCCGATGAAAAAATATATATGATTATGGATAATACAAAACATATTTCAGTTTTAAGTCTTAAAATACACGCTTATATTTTATATATAAGGGCGTCATTTGCATCTGCTGAAGAATTTAAAAAATAATAATAATAAATTGTTACAAGTTTTTCGTTTTAACGTGCAGAGATTTCATTATAATTTAAAGCCTGTTTCAGATGATTTCACGGAATGATGTAGGATCATCACAGTAGAATAAACATAAATATATTAAATCTTTAATAAAATATTAGCAGTTGTCTGAAATAATTTTCCAATTCGCAAGCGCAAATTATATCAAAGAATGTTTTTCTCGATTTGGAAGTCTATAGGGCGCCAAATATAAAAATACTAATCGAATATCTCGATTATTCATAAAGGTATCGGCGAGTAAGAGGAAAAAAAAGTGAGTGGAATTTTGATTGCTTTCAAACAGTAACCCGATGAAAAGGGATTTTCCAGAAGTTATTATTTTTCAATAACTGTTTTCTAACAAAAGAGGTTCTATTTAATGAATGTTAAAGAGTAGATATGGAAGAAGATATGCTCTCAATATCGCCAATATATTTCTGAATTTTCACAACATTCGGCTGATCTTTTTACATGCGTTCTTTAGTGGTGAATACCAAATCACGGTAAAAAAAAAAAAAAAAAAAAAAAAAAAAGAAAAAAAAAAAAAACAAAAAAAAACTGACAATATTTTCGTTTGCGCATGTTCAGTTAACAATTATTTCATATAAAGGCACATGCATACAGTCACTATAATTTTACAATTTACTGAAATGTGAAGTAGAAAAAAAGGTACCATTTACAACTTTTTTCGTATCATTACAAAGACATTCATTAGTAGCAATTGAGAAAATATAACAGTGTTCTTTAAATTCTTAAGAGTGTTCTTTAATTTTATAACAGCGTTTTTAAAATCAAAAATATGTTAATAATCGAAGACATTGCGCTTCACTGTTATCGAAATAAATCATTACACAATTTGAAATCATGAAAAAGACAAACCGTAGAAATATACTCTTAGAAGAAGCCATTCACGAAGCAATTTTAAAGGAAATATTTTCGTATATACTACTGATCCTCTGCAATAGTTTCTGGTAAATAATTTAGTCTAATTCGTCGTTAATATTGTTGAGGTTTTATTTATGTTGGTGTGTAAAATCAAACTGCTTATGTAATGTCGTTCGAGTGATTTTTTCCCATAAAGATTTACATTTAAAACTGTGCACCGTTATATTGTTGAAGTTTTGTTTATGTTGTTGTGTAGTTTTTCAAACACAGCTTTACAAAAAGTTTGTTTCAACCATTTCTGGTCGTTTTGTTTATAAAGTTAAACTGCTTATGTGATATCGTTCGTATGGTTTTTTTTTTTTTTTTTTTTTTTTTTTTTTTTTTTTAACACGTTCACGCCGTGGCTGATATTTATGTTTTTCGCTGTGAGACGGCGCTCGAAATCATATTTCGCTTCATCTGGCGGCGCGGAACTGTTGCTTGTTCAGACACTGTATGTAATGACACACCCCTTTCATATTTATTAATTTGAACTCGAATATAACAAGCAGAGTTGAATGTGAATTTCTGAAAGTTCGTACGGAGTAAGTAAATTACTTAGACACATGATTTTATTGAGTACATATGCACGGATTTATTATAAAATGTCTGACAATCTAAAGAAATATGGACAACATGATGTAAGTGCATTTCTGTAAGGTAGAAGCCACGCCCATAGTCAATGATATTTTTTGAATGAAAACGACAATTCTCGTTTCTTGTTGTGAATGTATTAAGTTTATAATAATGAATTGTTTGTGCTACAGAATTTTCGAATATTTACGTGTGATTCACCTGTAGTGCACGCCGTCTATAGCATAATCGAGTGTGACCCATCTGTAGTACACGCCTTCTTTGGAACAATAGAGTGTGACCCACCGGTGATGCATGCCGCCCGATGTGACAGTCAAGCGTGACCCACCGGTGGAGCTCGCCGGCGTGAACGTGTTAAATATTTTCACTTAAAACTTAAAATATCATCCAATAACAAATTTTCAATTAAACATAACTCCATCATGTTTTTAAGATACAGATATAGAAGATATTGTAAGGAACTCATAGTAATCGGAAAAAGAATCTGATTGATTAATTTAATTCAGACGTAACATAGATATTAAAAAAAAGTCACCTTTCCGAAAACACGCAGGGTGATTATTTCATTAATAGCACCTAATTTTCATTTCATATTTATCTCAAGCAATGTCAAAAAATGTACGTTTCGAACTTTTCTAGTCGATTTGTATATACAGTTATTTATTAAACTACACTTTAAAACAAAAGACGAAATATGTTTAAATTAATGATTTACACATTTAAATGTATCGTCATGTATGTTTATTTCTGATACAGTGAAATATTATAAGGCGGGCATTAACTTCATTTATAAAACATAATTATAGTATAGTTCAAGGGTTAATGTCAAATAACAGAAAAGCCAAGCATTTTAAGCACAAATTATCGATTTACGTATTTTTTCTGTTTAAAAAAGAAATTATCACGCAAATACAGTTATGGTTAGCTTAAAGAATGTGAATAGTCACGGAAAGTAACAAATCACACTGATAGTATATCTTTACGTAAAAAGTGGTACTTTTTTGGAATTTGTATTTCGGTAATGACATTGCTTAGTTCGTTTTTAGTGATTATTTTTCACTCAAAAGAGATGCTGAAGTGTGTTTTCGTTTGCCGTATTCGTTACCTTAAATTATTTTTATAAAGATAATTTATATGCTCATTTAAAATTTATTGTAGTTTGTCTATTTCAGTTAAACATAGCCAAATATCTTATTATTTAAAACGCAAATCTTTGTGTTTTAAATAAATATTACAATTTTCCAACTATTTTTTTGTTTAAAAGTGTAATCGTCTTGCAAAAAAAAAAAAAGAATTTTAGTACAATGGATAGGAAAAGTAACGAAAGAAAAAGAATCTTTTTGAAAATGCATATGTTCAAATAAAGAGGCACTTTTCTATGCATTTGCACTTGTAATGAGACGGCCTAGTTCTTAGGTAGTAGAATTATATTTCACTTAGGAAAAATGAATTCGAAAAATTAAGTTCGGTTACGTTTGGTAAATCTCCTGCTTCGAACAATATTGACCAATTTGTGTCCTGCATTGTACAGTAGTTTAAAAAAAATGATAGTTGGATCATCGGTATTTAGGTTTCATTTAATAAATTAAAAATATTTTAATGTTGCAAACATATATTTTATTCTATCTTTCATATTGTAAAACTTGTAAATAGAGAAAGAATTGTTAAAATATAATAAGAAATATAATAATATTATTTACTTAATTTTTTTTCTTTGAAAAGGTGTTGTTATAATTATAACTTTCATCACTGTATAATGAACATTTTTTACTATTATTTTCAATTCATTTTATGATTAGAAACATTTCTTTTATACAATACTTATAACACTGTAAAGTTTGTTTTTAACAAAGCAACATCAGATTTGGATGATTATATAGAGATGGATTAAATGAAATGAATAAATACTTAAAACTGTCCTTTTACTAAGTTAAATATTAAATATTTCCACACATATTTCATTGCATATAAAATATTTTCTCTCCATAAATGTCGTGCAAATAATATTTAACTCATAGTATTTAAAAATTCGGATGTTTACAATAAAAAATAATTACAAAAGACACACAATATTATTACAGTGTTAATACAATCAGGAAAAAAAAAGTTTTACTCTTTAAATAGATAGAAAAATTTGCTTGATGTATAAATTAATATGAAAATGCAATGGTATTGCACAGCTTTGTCGGATTTAAAAAAAAAAAAAAAAAAAAAAAAAAAAAAAACGAGGTGGAACCCCTTGAACTTCGGCAAAGGAAAATGTTTATGAAGGTACTGTTTCATTGATTTATAATAAACCTACAAAATTAATTACAATAGAAAATGTATATTAAATTGGTTAGTCTGAGGTTAGTTGGGTGAACTAGGCCATGATTTTACAACGTGACTCTGGAGCTTCTGACAATTAATCTTCAAAAAACTAATATTCATTTAAATTAAAGTCTGAACTTCTGTAAATGAGTTCAGCTAGGTTCCCTCTATCAGATAGAAATGCTCGAAATTACACTTTAATATTTAAAAATATAAAAATATGCATATTTTATCTTTCTTTCCGCATGGGTCCAGTTGCCCTATAAAAACGGGTAAGTGGACCAGGAGGGTCTATGTTCCACAAGCGTTTATTTATTTATTTTTTTTTTTTTTTTATATGGGATATCAGGTCCTGTTTGAAAAAGTGTAAACAACTTAAATAAATTAAACCAGATAGATCAGGTAAATTATATATCAACTAATGAGCGTTGTAAGGGAAACCTTTACTGTCGGTGTGTCTAAAAAAATCACTAAACGTGAAAATATTAATTTTATTTATACCAAAAACACAAAATTTAAGTAAGTACTTAAGCACTTTAGTATGGGTAATAAGTATAAAAGTCACATGGGTATTTTAAGGAAACAAATAGCAAGGTAAATATATGAACAAACGGCTTCGAAAGTACTTAAGTACATTTATCTGTATCAGTATCGTAAAATTTCATATTTTGGGTATCTCGCTTTCAGCGCAAGGAATTTACATTCGTAAAATGTTCAAACAATTTAGGGACACCAGTATTTACAAAAAAATCTATTTGTAAACATATAAAAGTATATTTTCGCGCACTTAATAAAGGTGAAATTGTCATTATAAATTTCCGGTGCCAATGTGGTAATTGGGGTTTAAAATTATGTGATGATTTGTTTGATATTGGTTTGATACCACCCAATATGCTTTTTTGAATTATATTACGTAATTTTAATAAGGTACTCTATAATTTTCTTTATTGTGAGCAAAAAACAATGGAAAAAAATATAAACGTAGTAATAGAAACTCAAAAAAAAAATATTTATAACTATTGGGGTAACTGGATCCAGCATGGTCCAGTTATCCCGGATACATGTCCCAGTTACCCCAATCTTGTAAAATTTATGGGGTAACAGGGGCATCGGGCTTACATTTGAAACATGAAGTAAATATGTAAACATACCTAATAATAATAATGTAGTTATGTGCCTAAACTTTAAAAAAAAAAAAAAAAAAAAAAAAAAAAAAAAAAAAAACGATTGTTTAATAAAAGTACTTACAGCATTTTAATAAAAAGCCGAGGGAGTTCAATCATATTGACGTTGTTTTTAAAAAAACAAACGTAAGTTTCTGACAACCGTCACAGCAAAGTGACAGTTATGATTGAATTGACACACGTTGTTTTAGGAAGTAGTAATGTGCATTGTTTACAAAAGCTAAAACTTAAAAAACATCAACAGTTTTTTTTTTTTTTTTTTAATAGCTTATGGCCCATTTAACTCGTGGGTCCAGTTACCCCGACTAACTTTATCTCTCAAACAAAAATTATTTAAACCTAATATTAACAAAATACTATTTCTATAAAACTCAGTTGTCCAGGGATCGCATTCTACAGGGAAATTTGTATTGTTCCCACGACTATTTTGAAAATAATTTCTTCATAGTACCTTTCTATAGAGTATTCTAAATAAAAGAATGTATATATGAAGATTATTGATTAATAGTTCTGCTAGGAACAATAAAATTTCCTCTATGGGATACGACTCCTGGTTGTCTGAATTATTAATATTAAACTTTGAACGCATGTGTAATCAGTAAAATATAATAAAAAACAGTTATTAGGGAGAAGTTGTTAATTAAGTTTCTTATGCTTCGCTTTCCCGAATCAAAACAATAAAATTTATTCTAGTTTGACACAATCAGATCCTTTTTCCTGTAAACTCTAAAGCCGACATCTATTTCACCTTTTCATAATTTACTTCTCATCCGTACTTCTCATATCCATATTCAACATGTTTCAAAAAATGGTATTTCAATTTGACCATTTTAAATCCATTTTAACTCACAAATTGAAGAAATTGTCAACAACATATTTGCATGTGAACAGTTGCACTCTTAAATATAGATACTAATATCAATACCGAAGAGTAAAAATTGCCGTAATTTATGTTTTTTAGACGCATTTGTGTTAAAATGGTTATTATTATCTAAGAGATTGGTCGTTTTTTAAAAAATATAATGTCATTTTCAATTACTTAAGCCTTTTGCCTAGTGTCTCAAAATTAGTATCAGCACTCATACAGAAGAAAAAAATATGAAATCTTTTTTTAAAAAAATGCATGTTTTCAAAAGCAGTACGTCATTTTCCATTGGAATTTTTTGTGCAATATGTCCTTAATGGGATTTTGCGCCACTTAATCCTATACAACGAAATCTAAATCATAGAAAAAAAAAAGAAAAATATATTATTTTTTTTTATTTTTATAAAAAAATGGCATGAATAAAGATAAATAATCCTCATTATTATCTCAATTCTGCAATAGTGAAAGCTATTTAATTACGATCATTTTGAAGACATTTCATAAAATATTTTTAAAATTAAAATATTAAAGTAAGGATATTTAAAAAAAAACGGCTAGTGCGGGAACATATGCAAATGAACAGCTTCCAATTAAACAATTATATTAGTAAAATTGGTTTAATAGAAAGATGAGGGCAGATGATTAAAAATCAGCCTTGTGTTTTAAATACATAGATTACATAAAGTTATAAAAAATGGATTAAGCAAATTTTATTATTTTAATAAATTTATAGTAGAATGTTTTAAAGAATAGCAGTAAAATTTTATTAGTCATGAGAATTTTGGACAAAAAAGGGGAATCTGATAATATTATTTTAAACCTCAAATTTTTGCCAAGATCCTCATTGTTTGCTTCTATAGATCGACGAAGCGAATTCATAGAGGCGATGATCGTCAAGTTCTTTAATATATCTCACTATTTTCTTAACAAAGGCTTCCAAACTGAGCATGCACTTTGTATGTCAGTACTCTTCTATAAATACACTGTAAATTTTTTTAAAACATTGCACTGTATCAGCCTGTGATTTCGATTACGTTATTTTTAAAAGAAGCTTTTTCATCCACATCTATAGAAAAGTATTCAAATGACGTAATTGTGGTAGAATAATACACAAACACAACAAAAAGCAATATCGTCATTCAAAAAGCTCGTCAAAAAAAAAAAAAAAAATCGTGTATTTAATGTTACATATGCCTTCACTTGTTTTTGTTTATAATACCTCTATGTTTTGGCAAAAATATTTTTTTCCAAATTCGGAAAATATTATTACACACGGATAAACAAAGTTGCATTATTTCATCTTTCTGATACGAAAGAAGTAAGTTTGAAAGAAAGTCACACAAGTATTTAAAATAAGTTTCCATAAATAGAAAGTGTTTATACCGTCTGTAAAATATTTTTGCTATAAACTAAGAAACATTTAATTTATGAATAGAAACAAAATAAAACCAAATTTCACCTGATTTTATAACCGATGGTATTTTTGACATAGCATGTATTTTAATTTGAATTTTTATGAGGAAATGACAACAAAAAAAATACAGTAATCTACTATTTTACATTTACGTGTAATAGAAATTGAGTACTTCTGTTGCCACAATTACAAAATTGGTTCTAAAAACTATAAAAATATTAATATCTAAAAAAAAAAAAAAAAGAGATACGGCTTTTAAACAAATTGCATTTAAAAGTACATATTTGCCTTATACGATGGTATAAAAACTGAAAATGTGCGATGTGTAGAAGTTTAAAATTTTTCAGTAGCGAAAATTGCAAAACGAAAATTCATTTCAAATTTGAAAGTGTTGCCATTTGCAGAATGACGTATGGGTTACGCACATATATGTTTGTCTTTTATAATATAGATATACCAGCAGGCCCGCCCGGCGTTGCCCGGGGTTTGTAAATAATAACCTTAAACAAAACTTAAGTTTGTATGATTTTATACCTTTGGAAATTCTTTTAAATGAACCTAATTTCGGATGCCCCATTGACTTCCGCAGCGTCTTATGTGTTCCCATCAAACTTCTATCCGAACGAACCTGTAATGTAGATCCCCACTACCTATGGCAGCATTTACCGGAAGTGCCCGCACGTGCCGGAGGCAATCAAAAACCAAGTTGAGTGAGCCAAACCTCGTAGGAATCAAGCCCACAAAATAAAAAAAAGAATGTACCATTAATGTTAGAAAATGTTGGTAACTAAAGTCTAAGATAAAATTTCGTAATACAGAAAGTAGATGAATTTTAATCTAAGTTGAAGGCAGCAAATCCCGTTGAATATGGGCCCTTAATCCTGGGGAAATAACGCGCCACCAAGCAGTGGAAGATGCCTCTTCTCCTTGTAAATTTCATGAATTACTGTTAGGATTAATACGACATTTAATAAACGGATGAAATCCCTTATCTAAGGTTACCTTTAAAGTAACGCAATTTTTAATTTACGGCTATAGTGAGTAGACGTAAGTTGATGCTGGAAAAGGAGATTAATGCTCGAAAAAAGTGGTAGCTGAGGTATAAAGAAAGACCGGGCCCTGGGGGCTAGGGCCTTAACTGTAATGTAATTGGGTATAAGAAAAATTTTTAGAGCTTTTAAAGTAGCTGGAAGACGCTAAAACTAGGTTAAAGAAAATTTCAATAGAATAGGATAGTTTTTAAAGAAGCTGCAACAAAGGCCCCCAAGAAGACGATTAATATTCAAGATTGGTGGTAGCTAAACTCTCCAAATTTTTGTTTGTCGTTCATGTAGTAGCTGCAAAACTTAAAAAGTTGTTAGGAAAAAAACGTTCGTGAATCGGACCATTTTTAAGACAGCTATGACAGGGGGCCCAAAAGGTCCCCAACAAGAAAACATGTTTAAATGTTTTAGTACTTAGCGTTTTAAATATTCAATTAGTCAAAGTTAATCATAGGGCATGAAATAATCATTATAATAATATTTTAAAGAAATGCGCAAAAATGAGATAAATGCTTAAAAAGGGGCCCTAGAGCCCCATAAAAATATGAGGGTGTTGGTCTAGGGGGAAAAGTCCAAGATTCAATTTTTTAATTATGCAATGAGAAGGTGAGAAAATTAGGATGTAAAAAATGCATAGCGCACAAAAAGTTCAAGGGCCCCCCGGATTGTGCCTTAAAAGACCCCAAGGTGCCCCAAGATTTCTACTGTAATATAGAAACTGGAGAATAACTAAATGGAAAAATGGTTCCAAAAATGAAGATCATATTAATAGGGGTAACTTATTAATAATTTATGGTGCAAAAGCTTCAAGGGGCCTTGTACCGGACTCCAAGGGGGAAGGGACTAAAGTGGCCAGTAGTTTGGTATAAATACACTTTTAGTAGTTTTTAATGTAATCTGAGGACGCTAGCACTATGGTAAAAAAAAAAAAAAACTAAAAGGAATTCGATTATTTTTTAAAGAAGATGCACCAAAGGCCCCAAGAAGAAGATTATTATTGAAAATTGGTGGTAGTTGAAGTCTGAAATATTTTTTTGTTGTTCATGTAATAGCTGGAGAACCTAAGATGTTCTTAGAAAAAATAAGCTAATGAATCCGACTATTTTTAAGAAATCATTAGAAAACAGGCATGTTATTAACAATTTAGTGCACTAAAACTTCAAAGGGCCCTGTACCGGGTAACTTGCAAGGGTGCCAGGGTCTTAACTGAAATGTAGAAATGGGGCAGAAAATGAAAGGAGAATTAACCCCAAAAACGAAGAAGATCGGAAAGAAAAGAGGCATGTTATTAACAATTTAGTGCACTAAAATTTCAAGGGGCCCTGAACCGGGCCCCTTGCAAATGTGCCAGGGTCTTAACTGAAAAGTAGAAATGGGGCAGAAACTGAAAGGAGAATTAACCCCGAAACGAAGAAGTTCGGAAAGAAAAGAAGCATGTTATTAAAAATTTAGTGCACTAAAACTTCTTGGGGCCCTGTACTGGGCCCCTTGCAAGGGTGCCAGAGCCATAACTGAAATGTAGAAATGGGGCAGAAATTAAAAGGAGAATTCATCCCAAAAACGAAAAAGATCGGATAGAAAGGAGTCATGTTATTAGCAATTTAGTGCACTAAAACTTCAAGGGGCCCTGTACCGGGCCACTTGCAAGGATTCCAGGGTCTTAACTGAAATGTAGAAATGGTGCAGGATCTGAACGCAGAATCCATCCCCAAAACGATGAACATCGGATAGAAAAGAGGCATGTTATTAACAATTTAATGCACTAAAATTTCACGGGGCCCTGTACCGGGCCCCTTGCAAGGGTGCTAGGGTCTTAACTAAAATGTAGAAATGAGGTAGAAATTGAACGGCGAATTCATCCCAAAAACGAAGAAGATCGGATGGAAAAGAGGCATGTTATTAACAATTTAGTGTACTAAAACTTCAAGGAGGCCCTGTACCGGGCCCCTTGCAAGGATGCCAGGGTCTTAACTGAAATGTAGGAATATGGCAGTAACTGAAAGGATAATTCACTCCAAAAACGAAGAAGATCGGATAGAAAGGAGGCATGTTATTAACAATTTAGTGCACTTAAACTTCAAGGGGTCCTGTACCGGGCCCCTTGTAAGGGTGTCAGGGTCTTAACTGAAATGTAGAAATGGGGTAGAAACTGAAAGGAGAATTCACCCGAAAAACGGAGAAGATCGGATAGAAGAGAGGGATGTTATTAACAATTTAGTGCATAATAAATAACTTAAAGGGGCCCAGGGGGCCCGGCCCTTAAAAAATTAAAAATCTGAGCCTCAGGTGCATCAGGACCTGTCTTGGTCTAATCACTCCTGAATTTTCAGATTTCTACGTGCTGTAGATTTCGCTAGCCATCGCCAACAGACACACACACACAGAGCGATTTGTTCTTTTATTATTACTAGTTGCGTAGCAACCCGTTGTGTTGCTTTTGAATTGCATGAGACAATCGATCTTTTTGCGAAAAATGAAATCTTAACTTTATTGTAAATTTTGAAAGCCATTACAATATCAATTTTATTAAATACAATATTTCAAATAATAAGTTATAAATACAATTTAAGGCAAAAGCTGTCCCAATGAAACTGCACATATACTATAACTTTATTTGCCTAGAGCTTTTCGCTCTTCCGAGATTTTGCTTCGAATTTCGGAGTTGGTAGAAATGATGTCATTTGGGTCAACTTATAGAAAAATGAATTTGTTTGGACGAATTTATTCAGAAGCATTTTATATTTATGAATTAAATATTTAAAGAATTTATTTTTTTTTTCTCGCTAAAACATTTCATTTTTAATGTCCATTTCTGAAATATTTTATTAGCCATCTTAAGGCAATAGTTGAAAATCTACTTTACGACTTTAAATTAAAGGAAAATAACGTACGATGTTTTTTTTTCTTTTGACTTCAACAGAATTTTTCTCAATGTTCCAGTCGAGAGTCGAATTTGTGTTTCTAAAATAAACGGATTCCTGAAGCTTGAATATGTGTGAGTTCGTATATCGTGAAATTTTCTTGAAAACTACAATAATCTTTTCACTATTTATTCTAATGTACGTTAATTTCAATTTAAAAAGTATTTCAAACAATAATAGCTAATAATCCTTGTCATTTTCCCTTTTCTCTCTTTTATCCACAAAATGGAGCAATTTTAGTTTCCATCATTACAGAAATGTCATAAAAAATAACGTCATAAAATTTTTGTCTCAAAAACTAATCAAATTTTAAAATTCTACGACCACTTTTAACATCCTCGGACCCATGCGGATAACTGGCGTTAATTTGATCACCAAACATTCCATATTCTAGGAGGAACAGCTGTGAAATACAAATGGACAGTCACTTTTTAATATAATAGATTGACAAAGTTTTAATTTCGCTATAAAAAATTAGTCATGGACAAATGCGGAATTATTTATATTATTTTAAGCACAAATGGCTTATTTCGTAATGGAGTCTGTACGCAATGGATATAGATTAAAAAACATTATGCTTGAAAATTATTTAAAAAGACATAATAAATAAATCAATTAAGATAAAGTTTTCAAGCAAATTGCACTTGAAAGTAGATTTTTTTCCCTATATAACGGGAGCAAAAATTGAAGATGCGCGATGTTTCGAAATTCAAAAAACAGCAGTAGCAAAGATTGCAAAACCGACATTTAATCGTCAAGCGTTGCCATTCTCAAAATGACGACAGCCTTACGCACGGACATATTTTTCCTTTATAATATAGTTAGATTTTCAAACGTGAAGTTCCGTTTGTCAGCTAAAACTTTGCATGTGAAAATGTATTCTTTTGGCTTGAGGGTCTAATTTCAGTACCGCGAAGTACAAATCCCAGAAACTGATGTCTCTTAGATGTATTCGTGTAAAAATATATAGTTTTTGTGAAAGAAAAGGATTGTTTTCTTTTAAATATGGCACTTACTGAAGCATTACACCAAGTGTCTCAAATTCGGTATCAGCCGAATGAAAATATATTGTAACATTAGCTTTATGAACGAAAATGATTTTTAAATAGTGACGTCATTTTCTGTTCAGACTTAAAATAAAGTTATTTTTAATTGTAATGGGTAAATGGTATCAATAAGGATAAATAAATCACAATATTTCTTTTTTTCTTCAACAGTGGAAATAATACGATTGCTACCATTTTGATGAAATTTCAAAAAAACTTTTGAAATTAAATTTAAAATATAAAAGGGAAAATATTTAGAAAAATAGCTAGTGCGAGGACAGCTACATATGAACAGCTTTCATTTAAAAAAAGAATTATTAGCAAAATTGGTACAGTAGAAAGTTCAGGGAAGATGTCTAAAAAAGCTATTATAGGGTTTTCAATATATAGATTATTTTTACTCTTTTACTTTAACAGTTGCCTAGCAACTCTATTTCATACAAATTACATTTAAAAGCACATTTTTTCCCAATTCGGCTCTAAAAATTTAAATTGTTCGATTACATATATGTTAAATTCGTGCTTTTTTATATATTATTCTTTTATTTATTTATTGATGAAGCTTTAATTTCGTTGTAGAAAATTAGCGGGAGAGAAATTCTGAACTTTTTTTTTTATGTGCTAATTGTTTATTAATATTTCGCAATAGAGCCGCCACGGCAAAATCATTTAATTGATAAATAAAAACGAAATAAAGCCAAAACTCACTGGGCTTTATAACAGACGATATTCTTGACATAGCACGTATTTTAATTTCAATATGTTTTCGGTTTTTATGAGAAAATGCAACAAAAAGATAGAGCAATCTACTGTTTTCATCCCCCCCCCCCTTTATTTTCAACAGAAATAGAGTACTTCAGCTGCCACGATGACAAAAAAAGTAATAAAAACTACAATTTTTTTTTTTAATTACCAAAATCTTAAAATTAAAATGAGATACAGCTTTCAAACAAATTGTATTTAAAAGAGCATTTTTTTGTTATAAGGCGGTGTAAAAAATTAAAATGTGCGATGTTTAGAAGTAGAAAAATTTGCAGTATAGAAAATTACAAAACCCAAATTTTATTTCAAATTTCGAAGTGTTGCCATTCGCAAAATGACGTATGCGTTACGCACAGATATGTTGCAAAATGACGTATGCGTTACGCACAGATATGTTTGTCCTTTATAATATAGATAGATATATATACTAATTATTATCACTTATTATTATTTATATATTTTTCTGGATGAATTTAGCACAATTTAGAATACACGTGTATGAAATACCAAAATTAATGAGCGCAAATAGACAGTTATTACAGTTACATAAAACGTGTACAGTTGACCTGATTAATAATTAAATTTGCATTTCATTGCAAAAAAATATTAAGTGTATCTATCAGTATCATTATGTGTTATTTATTATTCAATCTTATTCCTTCTGCCAATAATTATTAAAAATGGAAAATTTTATAAAATTTATTTTAAGAACTGTAATATTGATAGTTAATAAAATTAAATGTAAAATGAAATATTAAAATTCAAAGGAAATTCAAATCTCACTTATTTATTTCAAATCGCTTCTTTAAACCAGCTAGATTATGTAATTTTGTATCAATAATGATGATTAAAATTAGCTCGTAGAAAGAAAGAAATGCACCTATGAGCTGTTTTAGTTGCATTAAAAAGTTTACAATGTCAAAAGAAATTGTAGAAATAAAACCATGTTTAATAAGATTCAGAAGCCATAAAAAATAAACACTTGATTCTGTAAGGAAAATAACATAACTAAATTTTAATAAGCAAAATAGAGTTTGCTATCCAACATACAATTTATTGAAAAAGAATTAAAGATGATATAAATATAAAACACATGAATAAAATAAGACTCAACGTTTCGGTTTAATCTGTAAAACCATATTCAGGAATAAAAATTTCCAAAATTCAAATCAGCAGGAAATACTCTACATGACACATCGTCAATAATTAAATTTTAATTGGAATAATCAACTGAAACCTAAAAAATTCGTTGATTCTTCAAATATGAATTTAATTATTGGCGTTGTAGCACGTACCGGGTATCCCAAAAAGGACTGACTGATTTTAAAATTCAATAACTTCCAAACGGTGACATATATTATAAAAATTCTTGCAAGAGGGTTATGCATAAAGTCAAAAGTTTTTTTTTACAGTGATTTTCGATTTTAGTTCGAATTACAAACAATAGATGGCGCTGCGATTAATAGAGGCTAAATTCAGGCTCGATTTTTGGTACTTCGTGGCCCGGATAATACATTTCCATCTCCTTTTTCTGCATGGAACAACAGAAAGGACCAAAAATCGAGCCTGTATTTAGCGGCTATTTCTTACAGCGCCATCTACTGTTTGTAATTCGAACTAAAATCGAAAATCACTGTAATAAAACTTTTGACTTTATGCATAACCCTCCTGCAAGAATTTTTTTAATATCTGTCACCGTTTGGAAGTTATTGAATTTTAAAATCAGTCAGTCCTTTTTGGGACACCCGGTATATTCTTCCTGTCGATTTGTATTTTTAGAAAATTTTACTTGTGGAGATGGTTTTAAGGATTAAACCGAAATGCTGAGTTTTATTTTTTCATGGGTTTATATCTTTACATCATCTTTAATTTTTTTTTTTTTTTTTTTTTTTTTTTTATATAAAGTGTACGTTTGACAGAAATCTCTAATTTGTTTAGTATTAGATTTTATAGCGTAAAGTCCTTAAATATTAGAACTATTTATGTTTCGCCCCCCCCCCTTCCCCTAAAAAAAACACTAATTCTATAACCTTTAAGGATCTATTACGTGAAGCTAAGATAAAAGTAATTCGGTAAATTAATTATATTTCTAATTACGTTCAACTTCTTCTTTTTAAAATAATTAACTGAAAATGTTTTATTCACTTGTTCTATATCTCTAATTTTTACCCTCATTTTAGTGCGCAACACACTAAATACTGAAACAAAATACACTGTAAATGATTTTGTAACAATATTTTGTATATAGACAGGCAGATTTTACAGTTTTTATAATTGACATATAAGTATAATTATATATAAAAAAAATACAGTACCAGACATTCTAATTCCATTTTTTAAAATACATTTTTGTAGTTGCGGATGACTACAAAATTTAAAATTCGTGAAAACATGCAAAAATTGTAATCAATTCATTCTCTATAGTTTTTTTTTTTTTTTTTTTAACGTACAAAAGCTTGAATATATTATGTCAATTATGACTGCTGTAAATATTTTATTTAATCTACCAAACCCTTGCGTACTATTGGATTTGGATTTCATTCAATATATTCATTTGATCATTATATTGTATTCATCAGGTAAGAATTTGACCGATTTCTGCTCCAAAACCGTATTTTATCCCTCTTCCGAAGGAGAATGTGTTTATATACACGAGGGCTATCACTAGGACTCGAGTGTCTTCAGAGAGTAACTCCTAGCGGGTAAATCAAATATATTTTTAAAAACGTCTGCGTAAACTGCTTAACAACTGCATTTCTGAGGGCTCTGAATAATTTTTCTGGACAAGGAGATCGCCAGTAACTTAAAATTGCAACAGTGTGAGGAAAAAAATGTATAAAGATATGTTATTCGCGCAGATTTCTATTCATCATATCCGGCAATTGCTTTCAGACCTAACAAAGCTGGAATGATTCGATTCCTTTTGTATGCAAGTGTGTGCTATAAACGCTATATCTGCAGCTTCGTAACACCCAGCTATAACTTCTTTTTCGGAATCACTCACTTCACATTCATTTAACATATTGTTTACAAATACGCATTAAACTGAAAGTGTTAATAATATACAGGGTGTTTTATAAAAGATGGGCAAAACTTTAAGAGGTGGTAGTATACACCTGAACAAACAACTTTCATCAAAGAATGCATGATCTGAATTAACAAGCAAATGTTCTAGAGGTTGCTGAAGGTGATATTGTTATACGGGGCAAAAAGAAACAAAGAAAAATTTTGGGACAAAAAGGTTTAATGACACGTGCTTCGCTCATCAGCTACCATATCCAGAATAGCTTCCTTCACAAATAATGTTCCTTCCGTCTTTGCAAGACTGCAGAAAACCGGGGTACGAGAAAGGATCCCGTCTCACACAACTGTCGGTACAAGCGCTCAAATGTTTTAGAGTCGGATAAATGCCTGTTGAGAAACTCCTCTCCGTACAATCCTTGAACCTCTGAGGCATTTCCATTTGCAGTTCCGTAGATAAAAGGCACATCACCATTTTCTCTATTAGTGAAGGGTACCATCTTCCGAAACGTTCCTACCGCGATTAACAGTTGCACACCTGGATCAGGGCCTTTTATGTATTTATCTAGGCGAAAGTTTGCACACCTGTTCTTCTTCTTTCCTATATCACATGTGCGTACTGTTAGTGTCGTTCTTTTCTCGATAAATCGCAACAGGAATGGAGCTTTAACGTTTGCATTGCCCAAGTTTCCAAATCAGCCAGCACCTTTGTGTTGTAATTTAGACCATGCATTCTTTGATGAAAGTTGTTTGTTTGGATGTGTACTATCTCCTCTTAAAATTTTGCCCATCGTTTAAGAAACATCCTGTATATTTTACATATAAAATAGACATTCAAATACAGAGTCCAGAATTATATTTCTTGTATTTCCTTGAATTTCGCGAATACTTTTATTTAATAGATTAACGAACGATACATTGCTTGATACCTGTCGAGTGTAGATAGCATTTAGTTTAGATTGATTTAGTGAAGATTTATATCATTTAGTAAGGCTGTGTCATGCACTGTTGCTGACACTGTATAGAATTGTCTTTAATAGCAAAATAAATTTTCGAATGTAGGTCCTCTTCCATTAAACTCTTATGTCAAAAAAAAAAAAATTGGAACCGACGATACCTCCGCAAATGTAACAGCTAACAAAATTAAACGGGGTTATCTAGCTCAACTGTTTTTAAACATTTCTCTCTCCTGTATCCTTGTTTTTAATTTCCGGTTACAAGTACTCCCGTTTCTAATAGACCTCTTCTTATCCATGATGTTATTAAACATTATTAAAGGGTGATATTATATTGTGAAGCAATTAAAATTGTGAGAATACATCCAGAAATTAAACAAATCATAAACTTGTCTAAAAAACATTTAAAAATAAAATAAATAAACGAAAATTCGTGTTGTAAAAACGTCAGGTGTAAGATTTAGTCAGAGTATCTTTTCACATTATGTTTGCAATATAATTCTTTTATTATTTATGCATATAATAAACACAATGATTATGACAGTGATTAAATGTGTTATACTCGTGTCTTTTTATTGTATAATTTAAGAGCAAAAATATGTACATAAATATTGTTTCCCCTATTTTTATATCATGTATAAAAGATACACCATTATTATCCAAGACATTGTGTAGCATACATCATTCGAAAGTTAAGTCGTTTAGGAAATTTAACGAGCCACTGCAAATAAGATACACTCCTTAAGCTTATATTTATGGCATCATTATACCTAATTTGGTAGCGCGCTATCGATAATAAATTTGGCGGTAAGTTATATTGCTTTGAAATGATATCATATATAAAATTATATTTCAGTAATAAATTTATTTTTTGCGGTTTGTTTGATAACCTATTTTTAAATATCTATTTTTAGATAAGAATAAGATTTAATCACGTAAAATAATATTATTTATAAAAGTATATGTTTGTAATAAAAAAAAAACCCATCTAGATATCATAGTAGCTTTGCGAGTTTCAAAATTTTTATGTTGTTCTATACGTATATCATTATTTAAATAAATAACACATAAGCTGCACCACACTTTATTTTCATTTATTCATTTTGTCACAGCTGGCACTATATTAAAAAATACATTCTAAATAGAACTTTTTAGGATTTTACACGTAGTATTGTACGTAGTATTTTATATGTTTATTCAGTTTATTGATATTTGATACACATAATTGTATATATATAAATAGAGAGAGAGACAGATAGATAAATGTAAATATCAATGTATGAACACTAATTAGTGCAAGCTTTTTTAAAATTTATTTTTATATCAATTTAGTAGTATGATTATAATTTGAAATATAAAATAATAACTTTTTTCTACTATCTGCAATTTCTTTCAGCAAAAGCGTGTTTTATTACGCGAGACAAATAATTTTATGATACCACTCTAATTTTTGTAATAAAAATTTGTATGTTTTTTTTTTTTTTTTTTTTTTTTTTTTTTTTTTCAGTGGGATTGTCAGTAATTGGATTTCAATTTTACACGCGAGACAAAATTTGCAAAATAAACAAAAAAATGTGCAGGCAACGAGTTCCCAGAACAACCGTTAATATTACGAAAATTTAAACTTTTAACACTATTTCTACCACGACTTTGTGTATACCTATTTCTACCAAAAGGTGTCTTTTGACACCTTTGCGTTTCAATGCAAATAACTGTTGGGACATCAAATTATCAGTCAAATATTGAAAATTTGAGCATTGTATTTACTAGTAATTATTGGTATTTATTCATTGACACGTTTTTATTGGAGACTATTTAATTAATATTTAATTTTAAATTTATTGCAGGTTATAAATTCTAGCTTAATTCAACAAATTACAATATATATATATATATATACATAAATGTAATGAAACATGTTTTACGTCAACAAAGATAACAATTACAAAATATTATCTTCTTCATTTTTTAAACTTTTTATTAGAAAATTAAAATTTTTATATTACTAACTTAACAAACTTTCAGTCTCATGTATAAAAATTCAATCTTTCAACAACAACAGCAATAATAAAGACAGCCGTTTACTAAAATTCTTTCTTTACTCAATACCACAGTGTTTACACGAATGAAAACAAAATTCATGTGTATTAAACTCACTACCAGAACTGTAGAACAAAACGTGTTATTCAATTATCAATATTATATATCACATTTCATACATTAGGTATTTGCCAACATATATGAACAATATTTATTCTAGATTCATTCATAATGATTTATTCATAATGATTCATTCATTATGATCATCACTTATTCCTTATGATTTATTCATAAAAATATTATGAAATCAAAAAAAGTTCCTCCCTGTCCCAATCATCCCCACAGCAGGGATGAATGGGACACTAATAGGGATGGATGGGACACAAAGATTTTCCTCCCTGTATTCAATTTTACCAAATTGGAATTTATAATTATAACCTTACATGAAAATTATATTTGTAATATATGATTTTACAGCACGAATCGATATGTTTTTTTTTTTTTTTTCAATAACTTCTTTTATTGCAGTTTTAACTTTTAATGCGGACTTCGGCTATCAACCTGTTCTTTTTTTCCACTTATGAGGCATTTTAGATTTGAAATGAAAGTGCAAAATGTCTTTTAAATATAGCATAGCTAATAATTTTCAATCATAACTTATTAATTAATATTAATTAAATGTATCGTAGAAACATGCAGAACGGAAATTATTGTGTCGATCGGAAAGTCATGTCGTGTTGGGAAAATCAATTAGTACCGGAAAACACTGCTCGATAATTATAAAAATAATAAAATAATAAAATCTTTTAATTCATTTAGCTTTTCCAGATGTCGTAAAATTAATAGATATCCATGAAATAATAATTTTATTATCCAAAAAATTGCGTTATTGGTGTATATGCAGTGTTCTGACTGCTTTTCGTCATTGCGCCAAATTGCACAAAATGCTTCATTTGGTGAGCAAATGGACGAATAAATTACCCAAATTACGAGTGATCCATTTTTGTGTATGCATTAGTACAAGCGACACTCTTATTCGCATTATTTAAGTTCTCCTCGCAGAACCAAGAATTTGGGCGAAACCTTAGATTTCAATCCAATAAACGATGTGCACCAGCTTTATTCTATGAAACATGCAACATGTTACACATTGCTGCAATCCTCCCACAACATTCAGCGGACTGTGAGAGAATATTTAGAATAATGAACATTGAATAGAACGAAAATTAAATTAAGAAACCATATTTATTTATGAAATGGCAAAAATCTTTTAAAGTATGTGTTAATGGGACCAATAAGCAACTGTAAAATTTTGAAATGTGGGCAATAAAATGTTGAAGAATTCTTGGAAAAGAAAATATTTTTGAATGTGACATACATTTTATTATTTATATTTTCAATTTTTCAGAGCTCATTAAACGTAATATCGTAATCCTGAGTTACCTTTGGTTGGAAAATTTTATTTCATAATATTTTAATGAAGTTACATTGGATTTAGAATTTTTCTTGATTGCGCTAGACATTTAGAATATACTTATTTTTAGTAATTTCAGCAAGGCATAGTTTAATTTAGAAGAAGCAATTATAAAATACTACGTTATTTTAGAACATATTGGAGGGGGGGGGAGGAAATGTGTTAAATATGGGTTTCAGAGTTTCACGAGGAATCTATTTTGCTAAACTATTTTCACATTTGGCTACTACTTTTCATTTCTGATTAGCCAAATTGCTAACGTTGACTAAAATTGAGCGAGAACGATATGTATAGATATAAAACCAAGTAGTAATGGTAAGTGTATATATTTAAAAAAAAAAAAAAAAAAAACAATATTCATTTTTATAGTTTTTACTAACCTATTTACTATTAGCATTATCATTATTATTAGTAGTAGTTTATTCTCATTAACATCTTTTTATTATAATAATAATTATTATATTACATTTTCATGGATATTTAAAAAGATCACGATAGTTAATTTTATTTTTATCCAAGCATTTTTTTAATTACACGTTACCTTTCTCACCAACAGATGACCACGAAGTAGCATAACAAAAAACAACGTAATGGAAAAAAATAAAAACAGCAAAAAATGTCCTTCTGAAAATGTTTTGGACAGCAAAGTGTATGAATACCATTAAAAAAAAAATAAATGAATGAATTCGAATGTCTATGTTTTAAATTATATATTTAATAGGAGGCATAATTTAGATTTTCATAATGTTAAAATGTGCCTCATAATCTATCCATTTAGCATAATATTTTTTTCTCTTTATATCTATCTACATTTATATTTTTGTTTAAAAAAAAAAAAAAAAAAAAAAAAAAAAAAAACTATTAAAAAAGAGTTTTGTTCTGAGAGAACAGGGATTATAAAATAAAAATTAATAAAAAATAGATTCCTTTTTGCTTGTTTATTGGCATGGATATATCGAAATTCAAATATACCCATTTTATGTTTTAATGTATATTAAAAGAAAACGTGGTATGTTAGAAAAACAGAACCTTATCATGATCTTCTATCTAACATTTTATATATCTTTATTTCATGTAATAAGGAAAAATATACATAAAGTCATATGCGAAATGAAGAGTATTCCCACCTTTCAATTCAATGCTATAAAGTAGAAAAAATCCTGCTTTTTAAAATATGTCGCAAATGCATGAAAAAAAAAATAATACAGTATAAAAAGCGAAGATAAAATATAAATAACATGGTCTTTTGAAGTCTATAAACACTTTTTGTGAAAGAGATTAAATAGATTGACACTGCAGAAAAGAATAAGACCTTTCAAATAGTCGAAAATGCTTTAAAAAAATGTGTCCCCGTTCTATTTATCGCTTGAATAGAATTTGTTATTTTTAAAAGTAGTTGAACATTCAATTTTCAGATATTGTACTTATATGAAATTTCTCCTACAGCAAATTGAATTGCAATTCTTACAATGAGAAAAATGTAATATCAATCTAAAACACGCTTTTCAGAAAATACGGAAAAACTATTCGGTGAGAACATATTATTTGTAAAATGCACGTAGTACAATTGATAATGTTCCTACAATATATAAAGATAAAATGAGATATTTCTTTTATTCAATTACTTCAGAAAACGAGTTACTACGTGGGAATTTTTTTTCTATTTCTGCAGTTATGAATTTTTATTGTACATTAAATTATATGGAAAAGAAGTAATTTATTATGTACTGCTTTAAAACAAATGTAGTAACTTTATTACAAAAACTAAAAGAATAATATCTTGCATAATTTTATTTTAATTTAAAATTCTCATAAAATGCCTCTATTTTCATATAAAATTTCCGATAGTGCTAACACAGTTTCTTAGTTTTCTTACAGTGGTGTCTTAATTTTTTTACCATGAAAAATATTAAAAACTGCTTTTGAATATATTTTAATACAATTTTGAGACAATTATGTGAGGAGTATATAAATTTTAAATTGAAACATAGGGCATGAAATTGTAATGTAAATTGTTCGCTAGAAAATAAAATTCGCTGCATGTAAATCTAACAAGGGAATATAATTATCTGTTGCAAGCATGTGTGTTGTGTGATTTTTTACTTACTGGATTATGTGACTATTATGTTCCAGAAGTAGAAAATATTAATAATGCAATACAGAATGTTTTCAGTTCCATGGGACGACATTTTAGCTCACAGGCCATCAAAGCCTGAGAGCTAATGTGCCTGCAGGCTCTGTATGCATGTACGTACGTACGTATGTAAGTATGTATGTATCTACTTAACACGATAACTCTTGATAGAAATATCCGATTTGCTTCAAATTTTTTATGTTCATTTTGATAAGGTGCTTACCTATTTAGTTTTGGAGGTTCATTGGTTAAGTATAAAGGGGGGGGGAGGGAGCTATCCACCACTTAATTTAGATAAATGGGGTGTTCACGAAGAATTATCCGATTTGCATCAAATTTGGTAAATAGGTTCATTCTGATAAGGCACTTCTGTGATTACTTTTAGGGGTTCATTGGTTAAGTATAAAAGGAAGGTGACGGGCTATTTCCCGCCTTAATTTAGGTAAATAGCTTTTTCATGAAGAATTATCCGATTTCTATCAAAATTAGTAAATATGTTAAGTCTAACAAAGCTCTTCCCTGATTAGTTTTGGGGCTTCTTTGTTTAAGTATAATATGGGGAACGGTTTATCCCCCCTTCTTTAATTAAGATAAATAGGTTTTTCATGCAGAATTATCCGATTTGCTTAGAATTTTGTAATTAGTTTCATTTCATATGGCGCTTCCCTGATTAGATTTAGAGGTTCATTAATTAAGTATAAAGGGAGTTAAGGGGGCTAATTCCCCCATTAATTTAGATAAATGGGTTTATCATGCATAATTATCCGATTTGCTTGAAATTTGGTTCACCCGTTTACTCTGATGTGGCGTTTCCTTGATTAGATTAGGAGGATCATTGGTTAAATATAAAAGGGGGGACAGGAGGTCTGCTCCACGTAATTTAGATAAATGGACTTTTCCGGAAGAATTATTGTATTTTCTTCAAATGCGGTACACCTGTTTACTCTGATAAGGAGTTTCCCTGATTAGATTTGGTGGTTCATTGATTAAGTATAAAAAGTGGAAACGGGGCGAGGCCTAATCCCCCCCCCTCTCCTTAATTTAGCTGAATGAGTTTTTCATGCCAAATTATCCAATTTGCTTCAAATTTGGTTTAATTGTTTATTCTGATAAAGCGCTTCAATGATTAGTTTTAGAATTTCCTTTTTTTTTTAATCGAACTCTATTGGTTTGTATTATAACAAAAAAAATCTGTTTATTTATTTATTTTTATTTTTTTTTTTTTTTACCGATTTGCTAAAACGAGAAATCTATTTTATGAATAATAATGAGTTTTATGAATATAATATAAAATAATATGATAAATGAATATGACCTAAACATTGCATAGAATATTTGTCAATTGTACGATAAACAAAATGATTTTAACTTCTTGAAATGATTTGAACTTCTTGTCGTTTTCCGTATTTCAAGTTGGAAAATTTGAAATTATGAAAGATTTGTGTTTATGGTTGTGATTCATAAAACTTTTTTTTTTTATTTTTTATTTTTATTTATTTTTTTTTTTTTTATCGTCTGCGATTTTTTTTTCTTTTAAAAGACATTCAAAACGTTATTCTTTTATTTGTGCAACATATGCTTCCAGAATAGATAAATATCTTTTTCTTTTATTAGTCGTTCGAGTTTTGAGATATTTTTAATTGTGTGAAATTCCTTTTTTCGTGCTTATAAGTTTCGAATTCCCATAAGTACAACACTGCAAATTTCTGAACTGTTTTCAATACAAAAAAAAGTACTATTTAATCTTTTTTTAAACTTTTTATTCTTGTGGTGAAAATGCAATATTCTGGTTTGAAAATATAAATTGAAGTGAGAGTTGCCACGTTAAGTAATGCACTAAAATTATACATGGAAAGAATTTTATACTTTTTAAATATATTCTAAGTAATGTTCCAGTGTTATTTTAATCAAGAAAGTTATGAAGTAGTAATGCTGCATATATTTTGATTGGAGAATCTGCAATGCTCTATTTAAATTTCAAAAATGTGTGTTAAATGTATCGAATAATTCATTAAACTATCCTTTCACCGAGGAATCTATTTAGCACCGTATAGCAAACTACTCTTAAAGTGCAAACGTTAATATAATAAAAATGATATACTTATTACTTAGTACACTTCAGATTGTTATGCGTTTAGGGCAAACATGTTTACGAAATAGGATTATATACGAAATAGGTTTTTAATTTTATCAAGCTGAAAAATAAAGTTGGGTAGGGGAGTACACAGTGAGACATGGTGCACAGTGAGACAGCAGCGATTTTGACATATAGTTATAACTTTTTCTCCTAGCTGAAACGCACACTGAACCACATCATCTTATGCAACACATGAATGTAGTTTCGGCACTTCAGTTACTCGTCCGACAAAATAGTAAATAATTATTTATTTTATAGTGGTTAAAGTTACGTAAACGTCTATTTTAGAGTTTATTTCCTTCAATATGACATATATTTACTTAACCAAACCTAGCTATATCTAATAATAGACTATTTCGACAAAACGTCATAAACTTTTTAAAGCGATGAAATGGTTGTAACAGATGTGGCATTCATTTTGTTACAACGCAACGAAAGTACACAGTGAGACGCACAGTTGTGGTACACAGTGAGACGTGCCTCATTGTGTATCTACTATGCGGTTCCGATGCAAAAAAAGTTTTTTATTAATAAATGAAAGTTTTTTTTCTCTCTCTCTTTATCTGTGTGTGGGGGGGGGGGGAGAGGGGGGGGGGCGGTGCGAGAGCTAAGGAAATCTACTAAACGTAAGAGGCTGAAAATTTACATGAAGGTAGCCCAATGTCTGCCATTGTTCACCCGAGGCTCATATTTAAAAAAAAATAAAAATAAAACTAGGAATACTAATTCGAAGTCATAAACTGCTGAAAATTATTGATAAAGTGTAAAAATGTATGATTTTTGAAAATATATGCATTGCCTCAATGTGTACCACTTGTGCACAGTGAGATAATTTTCGTTACTTCGTTATGCTGCTTCTGTGCTTTTATAAATAACTTTTTTAAAACCATTTATACATTAATGTGTAGCTTATTTGTGTAGCTTAAAGATGTAGCAATTTTTTTTTTCAAAAGAATAAAAATCGTTGCTATTCGTTAAATAATAATAATTTTCGTCTCACTGTCTACAACCCTCCCCTATATATTTTGTACAGTTAAGATTGTAATATGCTTAGTACAAACATGTTTGCGTATATGTTTATGTACTAAATACGATTTTGGATTTTATCAAGCTGCAAAATAAAGTTTACAATGTATTAATTTACACGAACTTATTAATTAAATTGTTGATATTTACATATGCCGCCAAAATAAGATTTTATGAAGAATTGAAATTCCAAAAACTAAATTTAAAAGTCTGAAAGCTGAGGCAATTAAAAGACGCCGTAGGGAAAATTATGAATACCGCGAAAAGGAAAATGAACAAACTTATAGCAGATTACAAAATTTAAGACAAAACGATGGATTTTGCGAAAAGCAAAGGAAACAGAATATTACTAGAATACAACATTTCAGGGAAATTGATGAATATCGCGAAAACGAAAAGAAACAGAATTTTACTAGAATACAAAATTTCAGGGAAAATGATGAATATCACGAAAAGGAAAAGAAACAGGATCTTACAAGAATACAAAACTCATAGTAGAGTAAAAATGTAAGAGAAAACGGTCGATATAGCGGAAATGAAAAAAACTTATAGCAGAGTAAAGTATTTAAGAGAAATGATAAATAACGCAAAAATGAAAATGAAAAAACTCGTAGCAGAGCAAAAAAATTAAGAGAAAATGATGAATATCATAAAAAAGAAAATGAAAAAAATCAAACCAGATTACAAAATTTAAGACAAAAAGATGAATATCGCAAAAATGAAAGAAATAGAATCGTAATCGATTGGATAATTTGCTAGGGGGAGAATAATATCGCGAAAATGAACTTCTAGAAGATCGTCATAGAAAGATCTATATTAAGCAAAGTATAAGATCTAACTGGAGTAACTTATTGGAAGAATTAAAAAATATAATTAGTGAAGGTCCCACTCACATATGTTCATGTTGTGGGAGATTATGATTCAGACAATCAGTATCGTACCGTTATTTGAATACCTTACAAGCGAATATTAAAGAAGATATCGCGAAAAAATCTATTTTCCTGAAGAATTCCAATCCTCCATACTGTTTTTGTAACAAATGTTGGAATCAAATCAAATTAAAGAAAATTCCAAAATTATGACTGGGAAACGGATTTGAATTTCCACCAATTCCAAATGAATTGACTGATCTGACACCCCTAGAAGAACGATTGGTTGCATTGCGCGTGCCATTTAAGCAAATTCGACGTCTCGGTATTGACAGACAAAGTAGTCTTCATGGAAATGTTATAAATATATTAAATACCTTAAATGATACAGTCACAGTTCTACCAAGAACATTCAACGAAACTTCGACCATCCAATTAATGTTAATGAGAAGATGGGAATATAATCGTCCTTATATGCTCGAAACAATTCGTCCAGCAAAAGTTTACACGGCCGCTATATATTTAGCAAATACAGACTTGTATAAAGAAGAAGGTGTGGTACTTTCCGATGAATGGGCAAACCGACTGGAAACTGAAACAATAGATTTCATTTTAGAAGAACAGATTGCAAATCAAATAAAAGTGAGTGAAAAGGAAATGGATGGTGCTATTCGCTATTCCGATTTTGAAGATGATGAGTCATATAACTCAGGTTTATTGGAAACTTTAATAACAGAAACAGATAATAATATGGTAATAATGTTTGCGCCTGGAGAGGGTAGATCCCCAATGTCTTTATTACTCAACGAAAAAGTCTAAGAATTACCTTTTCCATCTATTCACTGTGGAACTGCAAGGGTATTCGTAGACTCTATCTATGTCAATTATTCAGATATTGCTAATTCTGAAGCAAAAAGATACGAGAGAAGAGCATGCAAGCCAAACAAAATGTTGTACGCATATACATTATTGCAAAATAATAGAATTGCTTCAGAAATTAACATTTGTTTACGTAAAAAAAAAAAAAAATACATAAATAAATATTGAACTAATATTACAGCGGCCGATTTGAAGAATGTGCAGAGCGTTGATAAACTTATTCAACATGAAAGTGGCTATAAAGTTCTAAAATATCTAAGATCATCACCAGCTTATTGGGAATATAAGCAAAAAAATTTAAACGCCATGATAAGACATCTTGGAATATCGTCTTTGTCCTTGACATTTTCTGCCGAAGAGACAAAATGGCTTCAATTAATTGTAATTTTGACAAAGAATTTGCGTCAGGAAACTATTTCACATGAAGAAGCATACAACCTAGATTTTAATTCAATAGCAGAACTTATCCGTAATGACCCTATTACTTCCGTAGAATATTTTGATTATCGATTTAGAATGTTTCTCAACTTGATACTGAGATCCAACTCTGGTCCTATTACTAATGATAAAACTATTTTGGAATATTATTGTCGAGTTGAATTACAACACAGAGGATAACCTCATGTTCATATGTTCGTTCGGCAGAAAAATTCCCCTGTAGGGCAGACCGGGGATAGTTGGCTACAGGGGTAAATAGACGCAGTCTTCATAAATCACCTGTTTGTGGATAGATTGTGCAACCAGTCACAGAGTACCTTTCTTTTTCCTTTTTATAACCCTCATTGTATTTTTGCAGCGTTACCTACGTGCAGTGGACATTTATTACTACTTTCCTGTTTTTTGCACTCATAAGTAATCTTTTTGTTGCTTCATTATTTTTCTAATTTCTAATACTTATTTTAATAATTGCGATTTAGCTTGTGCAATTTTTCTTAGTGTATGATAAACTGTACGAACTCCATATGTGATTTACTTGGATTATTTATGTTTAGATGGTTAAGTGTCCCTTTTGTGAAGAAATTTATTATGAGGCTAGTAGGCGCATTGAACACGGGGCAAGTTGGCTCGGTATCTGGTGTGTGCTGGTAGCTTGAAAAACAGCAAGCACCAAGAAAAGTGGTTGCAATGCAAGATTTTGGGCACACGAGGCTTGCCCAAAAGGAGACACTCGATTTTTTATTTATGACAACTGTAACTTTGATGATGATATCAAGTGCGACAGAAGTTACTCAATGTTAATGTTTTATTCATTATTTTTATGCCTATATAATTTAGAATTTATATTGTACGGCGATAACACCTTTGTTTAAACTTACTGGTGGTAATAAAATTGATTTCTTTTAACTGCGTGTCTTATTTGAGTTTCATTTATATTTTTATAAAGCGTGTACCAAATTATCCCATAGGTATAGGCAACTTGGCCCGTGACGGGATAGGTTGACGCACAATTTTCCTTTTATTTTAGGCTTTCGTTAAACATAAGCTTCAAAAGCTACAAAATCAAAACTCCGGGTATTTATAGTCCAATGCCTGTTCATTAAAAAATTGCATGCAATTTATTGATCAGTTTATTACAAACCAGCGAATTTACGTGAATAATGAAAATTTGAATGAATTTGTAAATTTTCAAAATCATCGCCATTCTAAAACTTGTCTTTAAAAAAATGTATTTGGTATCGAAATGTGAAGATTCGGCATTCCACATCCTCCAATGAATTCAACTGAAATTTTCCTTCAATTTGCTTTAGATACAGATAAAGAGAGTTGACAAATACAAAAACATATTTAAAGAAATCAAAGCATATATAAATTGCAAAGATCTTGGTAAATTGCACTGGTGATATGTATTTACTGAATTTTTACAGAATTTGAACATCTCTGAGTCTGAATATATGCTTGCTATCAGATGTTTCATAGAATGCACACCTTTTATGTTTCCTGGAATCTTTTTCTTTGAAAGATGATGTGTATGATTTCGATGGCGAATTCACTTGTATATCTCGCATAGACTGTGTTTTTAAACGGAAAGCTGTTGACTTAATGTGTGCCGATAAAATTGAAATAATTCACGAGTGCCAATTCCTAAATAATTTGATAAGAAATGATCGTGGAGCTCATGCAGAATTCTGTGCCGAAAAACTTGGTCAAATGATTGTTCTTTTTGGATACAAATCTCCGAAAGCATCAATTAAACTTCTGGAATCATCAATGACAGAAATTCTAAACAATTTGATGCAATTTGACTGTAAACTTACCGTTGCTGGTGATTTTAATATTGAAAGAAAATCCGCCAATTTTTTAAAAAAATAATTAAAATATTAACTTTATACAGTTTGTATAATAAAGTTTTCTCGGATAAAATTTCAACAAATGAGTGTACGCAGGTAGACATTTGCTATACAAAAGAAAAAAAAACCTAGAATTTTGGTAATACGAATCTATTTTTAGTTACAATAAAGCCATTTCCTGTGTTTGGCTTAAAAATAATCAAATATAAGTGTATTTTTTTTTAAATTATTATTGCGCCTAATTATTTGAAATTGAAGCAATGATTGATACTTAAAAGAATTGTATTTTTCCTAATTTCTGTTATCAGTTATTTAATTCATTTTCCTTTGTCAAAGTTGAACTTTTTTCTTAAAACTAATGTTAGTCTAAGGGCAGGAGGAGTGAGCATTCTCCTGCTCAGGTAGATATAACATAATGAATAGAATAAGCAATGATTTATTCATAACGATAATATTCATTTTTCATTCTTTCTTTCTGGTAAAGTAAGCTTTATATTTTTATTTGCACCTGGAAAAAAGTGATAATACCCTATGCGTGTGTGTTATTTATATTTGATGGTATTAATATGTTCTCGGATTATGTTTTAATTTTTTCACCCAACAAACTAACGTTTTTAAAAATTCTATATTCAATAGAATATAAATTAATTAAATGATTTGGTTCCGAGTAAATGCTTTTATGTGTTTTATTAATAACTTTGTAAATATACACATATATTTATTTCTGTTTATGTAAATAAAACTGTTTGTTATGAAACTTGATTCACGATCATTCTTTTTTGAAAAATAATTCCATTGTTAAGAAATTGGAATAGAAGTTTTACAAGCATAAATTAATTTTTGTGCGAATTGTAATAAAAAAGCTGAAATCTTTGATAAAGATTTTACGTAAAAATAACGTACAGAACGGCAAAAAAATCCCATACGATCGTTTCGAGGATTCCTGGATCCTTATCCTCAATGAGAAAAAAAAAAGAATTAAAATGAGTTTGAAGAACCTTTGTTAATTCTTTTAATTCTTAATTCTTCTTAATTCTTAATGAAGAATCAGTTCATAAGCCATCACTCGGGGTTATAACCGAGAGGTTCTCCAAACCCATTTAATTTTTTTTTCTCACTGGGGATCCAGGAATCCTCGAAACGATCGTATGCGATTTTTTTTGTCGTTCTGTAAATATTTATGCGTAGAATCGTTGTTAAAGATTTTAGAAGCTTTACATTTGCCATATTTATTGTAATCTTCTATTTGGAATTCATGAAGATAGACAACGCCGTTTTGTGATAGATGGGTCACATATTTTTACTCTAAAAATAAAAGGAGGGAGTGAAACTCTAAATTTGTATTTAGTTTGTATCAAAAGTATATCTCATGATAGGAATTTGCATTTTTATTGTAGATTTCTTTATTTTTCGAGGGGCATTATTCTTTGAAATAGGAGTATAATATATACTTAGTTAGAATAGCCTGTGAACTCAAAGCCATCAGTTTAACTGGGCACTTTTTTTAAATTATTTATTTATTTACTTATTTTGATTTAATAATACAACCTCACTCACAATAGTATGTGCATTTTCGTGTATTGAATGTATTTATTGAATGTTTGAGGGATAGAACGATAGAGCGATATAGAAGATAATTGTTTTCAGCACAGGCCAGATTGTTATACAGGGTATGACTACAGGGAATGAAGAAAGGATTGCGAAAGGAAATAATTGTGTCACAGAGGCAAAAACCTAACTTTGCATAGGTACTACAGACTGCCCTTCGGTAAGTGAGGAGAGCATGCTAACCACTGGGCCGTATATGCTGAGGCAGGCTGAAATCTCTTACAGTATTCGAGCATTTCGAATTTAAGCAATATCGCCGCTTAGTAAGAATTAAAATATGTTTGCTCTAAACATCGATCCCTTACACAAACAAATATACATTTTCAGAAACATGCATTGCAAGGGGAAGTTCCAGTGTCAGAAAAAGAGAATGTGATTAGTACATGTAATAATATGGAATACAGTTAATAAATAAGTATATAAAAAGGCAAAAAGCAATAGTACGGAGCAACGCTTGATAAAGATAGCATGATAAAAAAAGGGCTGGAATGTTAAATTGCAGACTATAAGAACGGTAAAATTGCTTGTTTTCAAAAAATTTCAACATAGTCTTCGGTAGCGTGCTGGATTTCTGAATTAATCGTTTGAATTTGCAGCTTGGGCAAATGCTTGTTTTCTCTGCAAAATTATTTATCGATAATTTCTTACACTTTGCTACAATGTCTAGAAATATATAAGGGTGTAAATCGCGTATACATGTATCGCTTTAGAATGCATCCAAAATATCATTCTTTTTTAGACTGCGCTGCCATCGAACTTATTGCTTTAAAGTGTAAACACTAATCGGTAGTTATAGCGTTCAGAAATGTTCGGTACGAAATGATTTTAAAATATATCTTGAATGCATGTAATGAATTTAAAATAGTTTTCGTTCATTCTTAATCTAGCGTGCATTACAACATAAATCTTTTTAATTGTTTTTTTGCAAAATGTATCTTTCAAAAACAAGTTTCCCGTAATTTAAATTGCATCATAGATATCTAAAAACACACAGGATTTCATAGTAATAAATTCGATCACAGCGCCCTCTGGTGAAAATGTCATCTTTTGGATACAGTTTCGCCTGTTGATTTCCACACTATATATTTCTAGACACTGTAATTTTGCGTTTGACGTGTCGTCATACAGCCGACAAAGCTTGATATACATGGTTGTATTTTTATATTTTATTCACACCACTGTATTTTAAAGGTACAGTTTTTAGTAAATTCTCTTGCAAATGTTGTCGAAGTACAAGTAAAAATGTCTCTTAAAAACGATGCAAATGAACACTTTCGTGTAAGAGATGCTTTTGCTTGAAAGTAGTCCTTCGACCGCAAATGGTTAAACACCAATTTGTATAATTAAAAAAATTATGAAATATATGTACATTTATTATATGTTTTGGTGCAAAGTTTCTTCCCTTGCGTATTCTACGCATTTGCAAGAAACAAAAAATGCAAACAAATTTTATTTTTATTTTGTTCTACAGAGAGCAATGTCCCTCTAATTTTAAAGTATTATGATTTAAGACTGACATTTCATGATGTAACATTTTAGTAAAAAAATTATTTGTATGTTAAGCATATTGTATAAACATTATTCTTTAAAATCGAATGTTTTTCTTGAATGTAAATAAATCTCACTTTCCAATCCATACTTTTGCAGTTTTTGATATTTTCTCAGAAGTTTTGTTTTTAATTACTAGGGGGCTCGGCCCCCTACGAGCTACGCTCGCCAACCCCCGTCCAGACACCGTAGACTCTAAATGCACGCTAATTTGATCGGCTTCAAAAGATTTCAAAAGATTGAATTATAATTTAAAAAACAGTGGCGATCTCTCTATAAACGGATTTCTATTCATTTCTCTTTGATTGGGGTATTTTAACGCCAAATCCGTTGCGGTACTACTTGATTATCCCGTCGGCCAATTTCGCCAAATTATATAAATCGCCAAACCGCTCGCCAAATTATACAAATTGACATAATTTTTATTTTAAATAACGAAAAAACAAATAAATTAGTACAACATTAGTGAAAATACAAATAAAACGTCGAAATAAAAATAACTTGATGACGTAGACACGTGTAATAACATTTCAAAATAAGCTAATATAAAAGGAATTAAGTAAACAGAGTCTTTATCTCCTGGTATTTTTTAACAAAGTGAAAAGAAAGTTCTTTTAAATGAGACATTTTAAATTAATCGTTTTTAATCTGACGTAATTTTGACCAAACTATTCTTTCTCTTTTTAATATTCACGTGAATGTACTTGTGATAGAAATGAAATATTATTTGCGCTATCCTAACAAAAATAGTTGAAAAGTATACTCTTAAAATATCAAATAAATGTCTAGCGCAATTTCTAAATTTAAACCGTTTTGCAATATTATTTTGTGTTCATTTTATGTAATAACTGTAATGTGATGTAAATATGACGCAATTTCTTCTATTTAAGACTTCTAACGCATGTTAATAAATTTATTGTTTTACAAATTCCTTTCTCTCTTAAAATTCACGTGTAATTATAGTTTTTATGACGTAATTTTTAATAAGTTCCTGCTTTTTGTACATAATTATTTAATCCTAATTCCAAATGTTTTTTTCTGTTTATAATAGTCACGTGTAAATAAATTTTTAATTTATTTACACGTATAAATATTTTTTTTTGAAGCAAACATTATTGTTTCCGCTGTTTATACAGTTGGCAACAGTTTAAATTAATATCACTTTCTAAAATCTGTTAAAAATATCTCTAGAAATGCTGAAAATCTGAATTTAAAATAGAAATAAAACCTCAAAAAATTAGTCAAAATAAAAAAATTAATGCAATCTGAACTCCGGCAAATTCTAACGCATAAAATGATCTAAAAATGATTAAATTCCTATGAACAGTTTTTGCTCCTATAAAACTTTTTTAGTGGAACGATTTTGTCCAACTTTAGCATTAAATATCTCTTAAAATAATTCTTCGATCTGAAAACTGTCTGCATCAGCGTGTTTATCAAACATTTCTGTATAATACTACAGATTTTCATATTTTTGTATGCATTATTTTTCTTAATATTAACGAAGAAAGACCTCCGGTCACAAAAAATTCAAAACCGGCGGCGGCGGCGGCGGTGACAGCGGTCGTTACTTTTTTTTTTGAATAGAGAGATTTTAAAAAGTTTTATTTATGTTTTATGCATAACATAATCATGTTTTATGCACAATGATATACGATAGCGATTCCTTACTGGGTTGTGACCCACAGGTGGGTAGCGGCGGATTTTTTGGTGGGTCGCGCAACAATCGATGTTTGTCACAAAAATATATCAATTATTTCATCTGTTTAAAAAAAAAAAACAATTTCAACAGGAAATGCTATTTAAAGGAAAATCCTTAATTTCCTTCTGGATGAATGTGTGAGCAGAATGTCAAGAAATATCTAAATCAGCTTTGAGGTCCTTGTTGGGATTCAATGCGACATACTTGTGTGAACATGCTTTTTTATATTTTCGTGTTTTTCAAAAACAAGAACAGAAACAAACTGCATATAGAAAGTAACTTAAGGTTAAAATTAACCAGTTTTAACCGGGAAATGGATGCCCTCATCGTTAAACACCAGGGCCAGAAATCTCACTGATAATAAATTTATCATTTGATAATAATTAAACGTTTTTTAATTTTATTTCAAGTGTATGTAGTTTTAACCATAAGGTAGTCGCGTCTTTTTTCAGAAAGTTATTAGTCTCGCTCGGCCTTTGTACCCCCTGTCCCCCACTTACAGAAAATGTAAAATAAGAAATATTTGTAACTTAATATCTGAATAACACATTTCAATGAAATTATAAATTTGCAGTTTTTGTAAATTATACATTTTAATCATGGGATATGGAATAAAATAATCTTTTCAAAAAAAAAAAAAAATATTAACCGACTTCAAAAAAGCGCTAAAAACTAAATAATTCTTTAATCTTCTCTAATGACGAAACCTTGCCCATTAACTGCACATCGGACTTCATGTATCGGCATAAAAACGTTAAATTTAATATATAGAATTTAATAGCTACCAAACATGGATTTTCTAGAGAATATTTTTTACAAAAGATTAATTTACATATTTATGATTTAATTTACGAATATATACGTATTTGAAGTTGGTGCCAACCTATCTTAAGTATAGTAAAATTGTGAATATATTGTAGCTATCACCATGAATAAAGTGATGATGGAAAATATGATATAAAATTTTAAAAATGCTCTATTTCTTCAGATAATTATTTTTTTAATCATTATCGATTGTGAATGTTTGGCACCAACTTCAAAAAGTAATTGATTACTTTTTATACGTATATATTCGTAAATTAAATCATAAATATGTAAATTAATCTTTTGTAAAAAATATTCTCTAGAAAATCCATGCTTGGTAGCCATTAAATTCTATATATTAAATTTAACGTTTTTATGCCGATACATGAAGTCCGATGTGCAGTTAATGGATAAGGTTTCGTCATTAGAGAAGTTTAAAGAATTATTTAGTTCTTTTTAGCGCTTTTTTGAAGTCTTTTTTGAAGTTAATACTTTTTTTTTTTTTAAGATTATTTTATTTCCTACTTTTTAGTTATTCATACCGTAACACATAATTATCCGGATTTCAACATCTGCTGAATAAGTAAATTATTTGTCAAATAAATTATAATTTAGAAAAAATAATTATTAAACAAATAGTTTTTAATAAATTCTTTATAATTTCATTAGAAGTATTGACTTTATTAGCATTTAATACATATGATGTTTTTTTAAACAAGTAAATTGTATTCAGAACAGTCTACATTCATTTATTTATTGATCACATACACCTGACGTATGTGCTTGACATAAGGGGCCCGCTTATAAGTCATCGTTAATATATAAGTACGAAATAGCACAAGGACTTTGAGCTTTGACGGGGGGGGGGGGGGGAGGTTCTAGATAGCACAAGGAGATTTACAACACCAGAGAATCGCATTTGGGAGCTCCACAAAGAGTGTGAAACGGGGCCAACGGGAGTTGAACCCGCAGCCCAACTACGCTCTCAAAGCGATTAGTGGTGTGGTGCCTTAACCATTCAGCCACGGTCTACATTCAAGAATTATTTTTTGTGGGACTCAGTTGTCAACAGCAAAAAGCAGACTATGTAGCAACATTTGTATTGACTCTTCAAGTATATTGACGAGGACCCAGATATATTTTTCGCTGTTAGCGAAATGAGATTGACCAATCAGAAGCCTGCCTTTTTTCGAACTTGTAATTTTTATATAGTGTGTACTTTTAAATTTCAAAAATTCTTCTATCAAATAAAACAAAATTTTCTGTACTAAAATGCTGACATTCAAAATGTTGTAGACTTGTCAGGTTTGAAAATGTGGTCCAGGGGCCACCGTGGTTGAGTGGTCAGCGATGGCCACCTCGGGAACTCAGCTTTCGCTTTATAGTGTTAGTGCAGGTATCACGCCGCTAATCGCTTGAGAGTGTAGGTGGCTCCTGGTTCGAATCTCGCTGGCTCCGTTGCACACTCTTTGTGGAGCTGCCGGATGTAATTTTGTGGTGCTGTAAATTTCCTTCTGCTATCTCCTTCCTGTATATTGACAATGACTTATAAGCGGACGCTTGACGCCAAGCACACAGGTCAGATATATGTATTCAATAAACTAATCATGTGGTCCATAATGGAGGGTATTCCATCTGTGTTTTGATCACATGGTCAACGTAAAAACTTCTAGCGTAAAGAACGGAAGGCTCCATAGACGTAATGAAAAAACCCCTCGTCAGCCAGTGAAACAGTTCATGCGGAAAGCAGTAGTAGCCTCCCTTCTTATCAGTTAGAAGTTATTTGGGTAAATTACCTGTATCACATGACTTTTTTAAGTCTCGATCCCAGATTTTGAATAAAGTCCATTATACATTATTCTTTTCCGAAAATCTTCACCAGATGTTTCCTCTTGTAAGGTGCCTGTATTTGAGAGTGGCGACATACAATGCTCAGACTCTGATTATACATACGTGTTTGCCCACACTACGGCAAAAGTAGACATTTTCTATTCCAGAACTTGGCGATACTCCTTGGACAAGTTTGATTATACGAGTGACGGACAATGTACTTTATTCCAAATCTATGTTCGAGGCTGAATAAAGTCACGTGATACCGGTAATTTACCCAAAGAACTTCTAACTGATAAGAAAGGAAGATACTACTGCTTTGCCTCATGAACTGTTTCATTGGCTAGCAGGGATTTATATTACACGTCTACGGAGCCTTCCTTTCTTTACGCTAGAAGTTTCTACCTTGACCACGGATCAAAACGGAGATGGAATATCCTCCATTTACCCAAAGAACTTCTAACTGATAAGAAGGGAGGCTACTACTTCTTTCCGCATGAACTATTTCAATGGCAGGCGAGGGTTTTCCATTACATCTACGGAGCCTTCCCTTCTTTATGCTAGAAGTTTTTACCTTCACCACGTGATCAAAACGTAGATGGAATATCCTCCATTTAGCAAGCATTAGTTTGTCAATAATGGCGAGCTCTTCAAGATTCATGACGATAGCTTTTGTCTAGAATCTATCAATCAATAATTTTTTTTCCGTATGTCACCATTCTCATACCAATACTCCCCATCCTTAGGCAGTAAAGACATCAGAAATGAGCGTCAATGATTAGGGGTTTTGTCTAAATCTGATAACCGAAGACAGTGCCGCTACACATAAGAAGACACTTTTATGTATATTGTATATGGATGCACTTTACAGTGCACGGACTAATGGAGACACTTTGTTGAAATATAGCGCCTAGAATATATAGTGTGGAAATCGGCTATCCCTATAATAATTAAAAAAAGCGCTAAAATATTGTATCCCTTAAATGTGCAACGATGCTGCTGAAATATGAAGATCGCAGCGACATCTGCAGGATATTTTCTACAACTGCAATATATTACTTGTCTATACAATGTAACACTAATAATACGAAAATCCCGCAGATGTCGCTGCGATCGACACTTGGGATTTTAGCAGTATCGTCGCACATTTAAGGGATACAAATTTTTAGCACTGTTTGGATAGCATATTTCCACACTAGGCATTCTAGACGCTCTAGCTGAACTCTGATGTATAAGGCCACTTTGCTATTGAACTGTAAGCTTTTTGATACCCACTTCCGATGTCGGTTAGCATCGTTTTAGACATTTGGGTTTTTCTGAATGCGGCATCTTTTCTAGACATGATCTCGCACTTTGGAAAGTTACCGCATCCAGTAAACTATAAGATCCACACCGATACTACAGCGCCTAGAAGATACAGTGTGGAAAACGGCTATTCCTATAATGCCTTAAAAAGTGCTAAAAACTTGTATCCCATAAATCTCCAACAATGCTCAGCGGCAATATGCTGATACGAGCGCCATCTCGTAGTTCTTTTCAACTCCACTGTGTTTTCAAAAATTATAGAATGTTAAATATCGGAAACTATAAATATAAGATATTTTGGTCTGTTATAAGCTAATTTAGTTAAGGAATGACGTGAAATAGGTTAAAGAGTCTCTTTTAGAATGACTATCGTTTTTAAATCATTACGATGGCGCTACGATCGACATCTTGTTATTCAGCATCGTTGTACATTTATGAGATTCAATTTTTTAGCACTACTTTGTAGCCGTTTTCCACACTGTATCTTCTAGGCGCTGTATCGATACCTACGGACATCGAAATTGGGTGTGGAAAAGCTGACAATCCATCAATAAAGTTTACACATCAGAGCGTGGCAAAGTGCTTTAAGAGAAACTTATGTCCAAGCTATAGCAAACCTAGACATTTTCAATTACATAATTACAGCGTCTGGAATATATAGTGTGGAAATCGGCTATTACAGTGATACTTAACCTTTAACTGGTGTGACTAAAATTTGTCACACAACTGATGTGATCCGGTCTGTCAGATCCCTCGAATAAAATGAATAAAAAAAATAACTCAAATGGTTGAATTTACTTAAATTTTGTCCTAACAATATCGTTATACTTCTCTTAGGAGCATGTGAATTAAATTGCATGAAAAAAGTATTTTAATCATATTATTTAACTTCAGTGCAGAAAAGTAAAAAGCTGTAAAAGAGTTTACAGCTGGGAGTCGCGGGGTCTGGGAGACAGCGTGACATCAGTTAAAGGTTAAAAAAGTGCTAAAATATTGGATCCCTTAAATGTCAAATGATGCTGAAATCCAATGAGACGATCACAGCAACATCTGCAGGATATTTTTTAAAACTCCAAGACGATTTGGTTACAGCCATAGAGAAGAGATAGGGGTGGAGAGTGCTTTGGTAATCCTAAAGTGGAACCAACATAATAGTAACGTGTTTATAATAGTCAATAGTTTTAATAGTTTATAACGTGACTTTTACCGCCAAAGTTTGGGAAAGGAAAATAAACAAATTACCGTATCGTTAAATTAAAGTGAGAATCTTCTTTTAGTAATTTGAAACAGATTTGAAGTTGCTTTGTTTTACTTCGTTTATATTTCTGCACTACTTCACATGCATAATGTGGATGCTGAGAATTTTTATATATTTTTTTTTTTCACGACCGGCAACAATGGAGGATATTCCATATCCATTTTGATCATGTCGTCAGGGTAAAAACTTCTAGCGTAAACAAAGGAAGGCTCCGTAGACGTGTAATGTAAATCCCTGCTAGCCAATGAAACAGTTCATAGTATTTTCCCTTCTGATCAGTTAGAAGTTCCTTGGGCAAATTACCGGTATCACTTGACTTTTTTCAGCCTCGAACCCATATTTGAAATATCCTCCATTTTCAAATTGCCAAGCAAGCGATAACGAGCGAAATCTGGAAACCTTTACATGAGTCGGGCCGGTCATGTTGATGCCGCTTTTCAACGGAATTACAGCGTTTAGAATACCTAGTGTGGAAATATGCTATCCAAACAGTGCTAAAAATTTGCATCCCTTAAATGTGTGACGATATTGCTAAAATTACAGCGCCTAGAAGATACAGTGTGGAAAACGGCTATTCCTATAGTGCTTTAAAAAGTGCTAAAAACTTGTATCCCATAAATCTCCAACAATGCTCAGCGGCAATATCTGATACGAGCGCCATCTCGTAACTCTCTTCAATATAAACACTGTGTTTTCAAAAATTATAGAATGTTAAATATCGGAAACCATAAATATAAGATATTTTGGTCTGTTATAAGCTAATTTAGTTAAGGAATGACGTGAAATAGGTTAAAGAGTCTCTTTTAGAATGACTATCGTTTTTAAATCACTAAGATGGCGCTACGATCGACATCTTGTTATTCAGCATCGTTGTACATTTATGGGATTCAATTTTTTAGCACTATTTTGTAGCCGTTTTCCACACTGTATTTTCTAGGCGCTGTAGCTAAAATCCCAAGTGTCGATCGCAGCGACATCTGTGGAATTTTCGTATTACTAGTATTACATTGTATAGACTAGCAATTTCTTGCAGCTGTAGAAAATATCCTGCAGATTTCGCTGCGATCTGCATATTGCAGCAGCATCATTGCACATTTAAGGGATACAGTATTTTAGCGTTTTTTTTAAGTATTACAGAGATAGCCGATTTCAACAGTGTGTATTCTAGTCGCTATAACGGAATTCTCTACGGAAAGCACACTCCACCCCTATATCTTTTCTATGACTACAGCGTCTGGAATATATAGGGTGGAAATCGGCTATCACCGTAATACTTTAAAAAAGTGCTGAAATATTTGATCCCTTAAATGTCAAACGATGCTGAAATCCAATGAGTCGATGGCAGCGACAACTGCAGGATATTTTCTAAAACTCCAAGACGATTTGGTCTAGACACTGTAATAATACTATGTTTACTTTGATGTCTGAAAATATATGCAGATGTCGCTGCAATCGGCACCCTTGATTTTAGCGTCATTGCATACTTATAGAATACAACTTTTTAGCGCTGTTTGGACAGAAGATTTCCACGCTGTGTATTCTAGACGCTGTAATTTGGTCTAGCTCTAGATGCTGTAAGTATGTTCCCAATACCTACTGGGTTCCGATCCTGAGCCGTTCTCATTGGTTCTTCAGATTCAGATGTCGGAAACATAATGACTGACTATCGCAGTAGTACAGCGTCCAGAATACATAACGTGAAAATCTGCTATTCAAACAGCGCTAATAGTTGTATCCCTTAAATGCGCAATGATTACTGGGATAGTCGATTTCCATACTATATATTCTAGACTCTGTAGCAGTAGTACTTAGAAAGTACTAAAATATTGTATCCCTTAAATGTAAAACGATGCTGAAATCCAAAGAGCCGATCGGAGCGACATCTGAGGATATTTTCTAAAACTCCAAGATCATTTGGTCTAGACGCTGTTATAATACAATGTTTACACTGAAATTTGAAAATATAACGCAGATGTCGCTGCGATCGGCTCATTGGATTACCGCATCATTGCACATTTAAGGGATACATTTGTTTAGTGCTGTTTGGATAGCAGATTTCCACACTATTTATTCTAGGCGTTGTACTTGTGCTCTGAAACATGAGAAACTTTAAAGGTTGATTTTCAACTTGTCGACACTGACTTTCGATATCGGTTTTTGTCTTTGTGGGCCTTTCCGGTTTGGTAGATGACAGAATGGCCGGGATTCAGATAGATTTTTCGCTCTTAGCGAAACAAGATCAACCAATCAGAAGGCTGCATTTTTGCAAACAGCAAAAATTCGCAAAACTGGAGGCTTCTGATTGGTCACTCTCGTTTCACTACCAGCGAAAAGTCTATCTGGATCTCGGCCTTTGTCCAGCTAAGTTTCCACACTTTGAAAGATCTCGTATCTCTGTAAGAGTAACAGTATGAAAGATGAGTACTTATAACTGGGCGAATGCTTAAAAAAGGATTTGAATTTTAAAGTTTTTATTTTTAAAAAAATGTTCTAATCATCAGATTTTTATGAAATTGCAATGGGACCAAATGGGTGACTTACACTTTCAAAAAAAAAAAAAACTATCAAAATCGGTTCATATTTAAGTAAGTTATGCGTGAACATGGACAAAATATACATACAGGTCGAATTGATAACCTCCTTCTTTTTGAAGTTGGTTAAAAATGGGGAAAAGTAAAAATGCACTGACGTTAGTTACTTTTGCGTAGACTTTCTCACCAATTTCAACTTTGCTTGTAAAAATTTACCTCAAGGAAAACGGAGTTGTCTTGTTTCTTCACTTTTGTAGTGGACAAACATTTAGTCAGTTAGCTACATTTTAGTTCTTCGTTGTATTTGTAAGATATGAGTTAGAAGACAATTTATATCGGCGTCAAAAAGACCGATACGCGACAACTTCCCGGTTAATTATTGATGTGATTAAAGAAAGTGTGTCATCAAATCGAGGAATATAATTCGTAAAATTTAAAACCATGGACTAAAAAGCAACACAAGACGACGCGGAATTAAATTTAGGGCAGATCCCCATGAATTAAATTTATGGCAGACCACCCAAAATTGAATATGGCAGGACACATAAAGCTCTGTTATGAACAATAAGAGGAATGACTAAAAATTTATGAACCCGTGCCAAGAAAAGGAGAATTCCCAGGACACACATCCGACGAAAAAAATTAAACAAGCATAGTCCAAAAGAGGACATAATATTTTGGGAAGCAGCGTCACATGCTCCAATGACGTTAATTTAATTTATCTGATCCCGCATAAGCTCAAATTATCCACTCAAAGGTGGGGAGTGAATGTAAAGGGCGAAGCAGATTTGTTCTAACTGGGCAAAAAGAAGAAATAGAGGAAAACTGTTAAGAATAAATTATCTTAAAAAAATGTAGTATTTTTACAGTTTGGAAAAATAAATCAGATATATAAAAAATGTATTTCCAGCGCAGTTAAATCTTAGGAGTCTTACTTTTTTGTTGTGTGCCCCAGAGATTCCCTAAGCATGATGTGAATTACTCGGCCGTCACCTCTTGTGACGCTACTGAGCTAGATTATTCTAATTAAAAGGCATAACTTTTCTTATTCCCCTTCTGTCTATAGGAACACAGAATTGTACATTTTATTGAGGTCAGAAACTTGCAAGTTACGGGATCGTGTTGCGTACTTAATTATGTATATAAATGTGGAAATTAAGCGAAATTAAGATAAATATGTTGATTAATTAAAAATGAAAATCATCTAAAGAAAATTATTTGTATAATCAATATGTAGCAATTTATATTTAGCATTTAATTTAGTTGGCCTCGAGCTAATTTTCTTTCTATGTACTCTAGAAGGGTCATTGTATTTATTTTATGTTGTTTTATATGTTTTCTTGTAAATAATCTTCATTTTGTATTTTAAATTGTGTAAGGATCTAATCTTTGGCGTTAAGTATTATCGTATTTTTAATGTAGCAGAAATGAGCATCAAAAGGTTAACAGCTTCATAAAGAATCTTCTAGTCAAATTACACGTTGCAAGATTGTTAAGATTTAAATCAATAAAGGTTACTAATTAAACTATCTATTAATATATATATATATATATATATATATATATATATATATATATATATATATATATATATATATATAAGGTTAATTTAGGTAAACATGTAGGAATAATGGTGAATTTGTTTCTTTAACCAAGATTCCCAGGAGCCAGGTACGATCACAAATCTATTATATATATAAAATCCAAACGGAAAGTTCGTTCCGAACGCCTAGATTTCAAGTTCTACCGCATTGGTTTTTACGGAACTTATACCGTTAGATAGGTATCGTTTAGATATAACACATTATTCTACCTATATTAGTTATAGAATTATGACGGAAAGTTCTGTTATTTTGGACGATAAGGTTTACCATTTTATTTCTTGGCGAAATTTATCGTTGATAAAAAAAATTGAAACAGCTATTACACCTCGAAACATAAAAGAAAAAATTGTTACTAATTTTAATTTAAAAAATAGAAGGAAGAAAAAAATTCGTTTTAATGAGTGATAATATTAAAAAAACTATAATATTTAATTTAAACATGAATGTTTACAATAAAGGTGATTTTGCAAGTGTACGAAAGCATTTTTTGAGTATTTTTTAAAATTAAAATGTACAATATATAAATAGCAATTAATATTTTAAAAATGGAGTCAGATATTTTAATTTTAGTATAAATGTCTCCCACACACGTACATACATACTGTAAAATAATTTAATTTGAGACATTTAAAAAAATTCTCATCATACTTTACTGCGAAAGCATCTCGGTTTGTTTTCCCCAAATTTGTGACATTTATAACCTCGAAGCCAGATTAGCTAATATTGTTCATTCTTTTTTTTAATAAAAAAAAAAAAACATATCGCCAATTTCCCTTATACAAACGTTCAATGCTTGCAATGTTAGGTAGTAAAGATTATTCTTAAGAAAATGTAAGCAATTATGCGTAATATTTCTATCACGAAAAAAGACATTTTGCAATAAAAATTGCTTTCTGAAATCACTTTTCGATATTCCATTCCATTCGTCATTTATTTTTTTTTTCATTTCTTCCCTTCTTTTAGAAATGTTATAAAAAGATATTGGATGAATCTTCCATAATCAGCCACCTTACAATTGAAGAATTTACCGTATAGTGTTGGAAGATTCGTTTATATTTGAAAGTAAACGTCGACGGTAAATCAGATTTCAGAAGATTACGCGAAATTTGTACATTTAGTAATTAGCGATTAGTGAATTTCTGTTTTAGGTAGCTTTCATTACAAAAAGCTACCTATTGCAGCCGTTCGGAGGAAAGCGATTTCAAAAAACTTTGGTATATTTTCATCGATCATGACCCCCAGACCCCGAAACCACCCTCCGTTCAAAAGTTGATATATATATATATATATATATATATATATATATATATATATATATATCCATATATATCTATATATATATATATCTGACCTTTGTCATACTGTAACTCTCGAATTTATGAACCGATTTGGATGTAATTCGGTATGTACATAGTACATACCAATGTCCCGACCGAGTTCGTTGGCCAGCTTCATCCGCCATTTTGTTTCAAAATGGCGGCCATTTAAAATTTTCTTAAATATTTTAAATTTGAAATGTGGTACCAAAGAATTGAAAATGGAAAAATATTTTTTTCTTATGTATTTGACCTTTATACAAATATTCCGGAGCAGTTTTTGTTTCGTCTATATCTTAAAAAATGGCTGAGTTATAGCATTTTGAATTTCTAGCGTGGCTGACATTTTGAAACGTCCTGAATTTTGTCACGCGATAAAAGGCGTATTTATGAACCGATTTGGATGTAACTTCGTTTGTACATAGTACATACCAATGTCTCGACCGAGTTCGTTGGCCAGCTTCATCCGCCATCTTGTTTAAAAATGGCAGCCATTTAAATTTTTAAGAAAAATTTAAATTTGAAATGTGGTACCAAAAAATTGAAAATTGAAAAAATATTTTTTTTATGTATTTGACCTTGATACAAAGATTCGGGAGCTCTTTTTGTTTCATCTATATCTCAAAAAATGGCTGAGTTATAGCATTTTGAATTTCTAGCGTGTATGACATTTTGAAACGTCCTGATATTTGTCACGTGATAACAGGCGTATTTATGAACCGATTTGGATGTACTTTGGTGTGTACATAGTACATACAAATATCTCGACCGAGTTCGTTGGCCAGCTTCATCCGCCATCTTGTTTCAAAATGGTGGCCATTTAAAAAAAATTTAAAATTTAAAATTTAAAATGAGATACCAAAATATTAGAAAATGAAAAAGATTTGTTTTGTATGTGTTTGACCTTAATACAAAGATCCCAGAACAGTTTTTGTTTCGTCTATATCTAAAAAAATGGCTGAGTTATAGCGTTTTGAATTTCTATTGTGGTTGACATTTTAAAACGAACTGATTTTTGTCACGCGATAACAAGCGTATTTATGAACCGATTTGGATGTTACTTGGTCTGTACATAGTACATACCAATGTCTCAACCGAGTTCGTTGGCCAGCTTTATTCGCCATCTTGTTTCAAAAGGGTTGCCATTTAAAAAAAATTAAATTTAAAATTTAAAATGAGGTATTAAAAAATTCGAAAATGAAAAAGATTTTTTTATGTGTTTGGCCTTGATACAAAGATTCCGGAGCAGATTTTGTTTCTGAAAATTTGTTCTTTTGTTTATATCTTAAAAAATGGTTGAATTATAGCACTTTGAATTTCTAGTATGGCTAACATTTTGAAACGATCTTGTATTTGTCACGAGATAACACACATATTCGCCTATTTCCATGTGAGAAAGCATGTGGATAGTATACATCAACATCTCAGCCAAATATAAGTTACTTTAAATAAAAGCAGCTTGGATAAAGCTGACTAATTTCGTGAAATTCTCATTCATAATGATTTAGTATTGATAAAAATTAGTATTGAATCTCCTATATTCGGTTTCCACTAAATTGAGCTTCGTGTGTTTGAATAATATAAGTTGGCTTTTTTTAAAATAAGGTATTTGAAAGCTACCTCTTCCTCCCGGCACTGGCCGGAAGGACTTTTTTTTAGTATGGAGCAAACAGACAAAAAAAGATTTACTAATAGATATATTTCATGTGCAGTTATTTTACTATCATTAAAAAAGCATTAATTTGAATGTACAAAAAAAAAGTTTTTCAAATGCCAAAGGTGACCAATGGAACAATATTTGTTAATTTAGCCTAGGTTTTAAAAAAAAAGTACCGCAAATTCAATTAAAATTTCAATCATTATAAAATTTTGGCTGATGCACAGCACGAGCAGCTGATCTTGTAGTGACAAATTTTAGGTTTATTTTACTATCACTAAAAAAGCATTACTTTGAATATACAAAAAAAAAAAAAAAAAAAAAAAAAAAAAATCTTTTAAATGCCAAAGGTGGCGAAATTTTGGCTGATGCACAGCCCGAGCAGTTGATCATAGTCACAAATTAACGTTTTTAGTTTTATTTAGGCAACAAACTGATGAATAATAACGTCTTGAAAATAAAGGCATGCTTATTTCTCCGCCTTATTACGCTCATTAGAGAAATGCGAAAAAAAATCTTCGGTTTGCCAAAAAGATCACTACTAAAAATTTTGCATAACTAACTTTACTTATCATTTGCAAAGTGTTTTGATAGTTAAAGATCTAAAAATCAATCAACAGCAATTTGACATTAGTTAATGGAATGTAGTGGAGCGTAATTAACCCTGTTTTGTAGCTAACTCTGGTACATATTTAGCCATACCGTTACGAACATTTCTAACGTTTCACATCAAACTTGGTTGTTGATCCGGTTACGGATAATTGGGAAGATTTTATTGAATGTTTTCTATTTGAATTAGTTATCTAGGTTATTTTCCTAGGTTAATAGTTGCATGATTAAAACTGGTATGTAAAAAGAAACGGCAGTTGTTAAAATGACACTATTTTAATTTTATTCAAACAATTCCGCTTTAAATATCCACTGTTACCTGATTCACATATTTTAAAATATAAAAGTTAAATACTGTTTTGATTGTATTTACTGTACTGGAAATCAAAGATACGAAACTGTAGAGAAAACCTGGCAAAAGAAAACGTATATTACCAAATATAATGTAACGTAGAGAGAGATTGTATTTATGTTATCAGATCAGCACAAAGTACCAAGCTGAGAAGCCCGGAGTAAAAGAACTAACAAACGAAAGTGAATAACCCGAACATTCTTTAAGTTAAATGGTCAATCTCTTCAGTCATTGTAATTCTCTCTTTTTTAGTAGTGTGGTGATATGTTCGTAATGGCCGCAATTCTTTCCCAAAATCTACATGATGTACTAAAGAGTTCCTTCTGAATTGCCCGTATTTCGTCTAACGCATCAGATAATATAATAGCGCAATTGCGTTCGATGCGTATTCAGAAAATGCAGAAGGATCTTCCAGGAGAAGGTCCACATTAATTTAAAATACAGGGTCGGATTTTCCATTTCGTATGATTGAAGGTTTATTTGAAAAATGGTCCAGCGCAGCGGGCTCAGCCTGCTAGTTATTTAATAAAAAATAGTTTTTTCATGGTTAACATAATTGATGCATAAAGCTATTGGAGAGGTTTTATAGACGTAGGGATTTATGAGAGCAATTGAAATATTAATTTTTTTTTAGGTGGGCAAAAATCTTCCCATCAATTATTATTTCACTTACACGCATTCGGATTACGAATCCTTTTTTTTATTGATAGTGTATTTTTTGAACAAAAATATACAGTTTTCTTAGGATAGGATAGCCGATAACTTATAGAGGTCTATACAAAATTTTCATACTGATAAACAGGGTGTCCATAATAGAATGGTATATTATAACATTTTTTTAGACTATTTACAACAAATCATTCATCAAATTAAGACAATTAACCTAGTTTTTCTTGCAATTGTTCAATATGTGCACATTTAGTTATATGACACACATCCAGCCTAAAGTCCAATTTTTCCCACATTTCGGTTAACAAGTCCGGAGTAATGGAAGCAATAGCCACTTCAATTATGTATCTCAACTCTGGCAAATCTTTGGCAACTGAAATTCAAGACTTGCTTTCCGAACAGGTTTTGTTAGGTCTACGCAGGTTATATTCTTTTACACGGTTAACATCCTGCAGAGACACTTTTGGTCGTTCCGTGCTTTTCCCTTTACAAACACAACTGGTCATTTCGAATCGTCCATAGCGTCGGCGGATGTTTTTGCCACATGGAGTATCACAATTAAACTTTAAACGAAACGAGCATTGAACTGAAATTACAGATTCTCTTAGAAAATTGCGGAACACAAAACACTTTTCACTCGGGAGAGGCCCTTTTCCGTATGTGGCACTACAACGGAATAAATAACAAAGCAATACTCGCGCATGCGTTTATCTAAAACTATTTGAGTTTTTTTTTAATTGTGGCATTGAACCTACATTCTACAACGCTTACAGATAATAATATTAAAATTTATAACTGTGACCTTCTTTTATGGACCCCCTGTACATCCTTATATCAGGTAGGGTGCGAAATGTTCTTTTACTTAAAGGTGGGTCGCGTACCAATAAAGATTGGAACCGCTGATCTAAGTTATAGCAGCGGTTTCCAACTTGGTGTAGCGTACCCCTAGGGGTACGTGGCGGGTCTGCTGGGGTTCTGCTGTTAAAATATTATCGGTAACGGTGGAAGTCACAAAAATGTTAGGAATATCAATGTAATTTGCCTCGATTTACTATATGGTTGTGATAAGAAGATTACTAATGAAAAAAAGCATGTTTATGTTATCTCTTTTAGTGGAGGGGGCAAGGGGGGTGTGTTTATGCGAAATGGTGGTACTCCGAAATGGAAAACCTAAGAAAGGGGTACGTGAAAGAAAAAAGTTTGGGAAGTGAGTACGTTTTAGCAGTTTTAAGGAATACTGTGAAAAAGGATATTGTTTATAATGGAAACCTGTCTAAAACGGAAAAGTTCATAATCCCGGAGAAAGACATACCTTTGATTTATACCTTCTAAGACTAACACCTCTCTAAAACGGAATGTTTTATAGATCTTTAATGATTCTGTCTCAGCGGTTTTTACTGTTGTATCCATGATTCAGTAAACCAGTTCTACTTTCGGGGGGGGGGGGGGTGTTAAAACAGTTGAAAATGATTCTTTGTTGTTTCACAGAATCATAACATAAATTTAATAAGTGACATCGAAAGTAAATGTCTGTGGTAAAACATATAGAGAGTGGATAGTAGAAAATGAATAAAAAAGAAGCATCAGGAAAAAATGTCTATATCTCCTGCTTATATTGCAAAATTGATTTTATTGATTACTTTCCTGTTATTTAAATTTACTTCATTGAAAAAAAAAAAAAACTTAAAAATTCTCTGCTTATTTTATTAATCCTGATTTAAATTTGATTTTTTTTTTTCATTTCAGAAAACCTTTTCAAATTTAATTATTCTTGATGAACACCTTGAATTGAGTTATACCGCTCAATCACCACAAAATATAAATATTGTAGGTTACACCACGGCCGATTGAGTTATAGCATCTGTTATTGCATTACGGAAAGATCATTACTCAGCAAAAAAATAGTGAATGTTCATTTTCCCCTGTAGTTACCGTAGTTGCAGAGTAGTGAAAGATAAAAGTGAGGTAGTAAGTCTGATCTTGTGTTTTTTTTTTTTTTCAAATAAGTAATTTTTCACATAATGCTTTTATCTTTTTGGAAGTACCAAATTATAATGTGACATTTTCAGTTATTTTGCTTGATGCTAGAGGCCAATGAGTATTATTTTTATGTAGTGTTATTTATTATGAATATATATTTGAACGAATGAAATGTCTATTTTTCCTCAATACGTCTAAGTAGGTAATATGGCATTCTGTTAGTGGAGCATACTGGGATATATTGTGAATATGTAGGCTTTCCCCATCAGATATATGCAGGCTTTCCGAAGCTGACCTATGTAGCATTTCCGCAGCAGACCTATGTATCCTTTCCGCAACTGAAAAGGATATTCATACGAAAAGCTTTTAAACAAAATGGAAGGATTTATTCTGCTGAAAAAAGTTGCTTAAAGACCTTGGCAACATGGCTGACTGTGGTGCCGAAAATGACACCTCCATACAGGGTCACGTGACAGAGTAGTGATTAGTACAAAATAGACAGAATATTACCTCGTGCTACGTTGTGAAAGGACATATGAGGTAATATAAATTAATAATAAAAAAAATAGAGTTTGTTTGGAGATTAGTTTGGGCAATAACACAAGAACGACTTATTTAACAGTCTAACCTGTCACTTAAGATATCCATTATAATATTCACATTCAAATATCCTTTCTATTGCTTTGGTATTATCTTTCGTATCAGTATTCAACTTATTCATTTGTACAGATAATTTTTAATCCATATTATAAAAATAAGTCTTTCAAATTGTGCACAGCACGGATCCTAACATAAGGGTCTTCTGCGCAAAAATACTAATACGTTTCTATTTCAATATTATTACTATTATTATTTTTTTTTGAAACACTTGCAGTGTTAATAATAAGAACATCATTTAAATTTGGAATATAAGAATAAATCATGTAAAATCAGTTCTGTACAATTTGATCATATAAGATAAAGAATAGCTATTATTAAAAAAAATTAAGATAATTATAAATGTTCTCACCAAATAACTTTGACCAGACGGGGTTTGATGCTCATTTAGGGTGAACTCGAGTATCCGTGTGATATACTAGTTAGATGTTCATCAAAAACACATTAAGTTCATGATTGTCTATTTGATTTGAATATATAGTTTATCACGCTGCGTTATATGCCAGCAATAATTTTAGAGTCATTGAACTTGAATTAGGTGAGAATCTAATGATATCAATCCAGGTTTTATGAAAGAACTTTTCTTCTTGGAATCATTTGCTTCGATAATTGCCCCTTAGGTATGAATATTCTTCGTGTTATGTTTTTTCAGGTTTACCACCAAATCTGATTCATTTTGCACTCTAATTTCTAGAAGTCCTCACTGCATACATCATCTTCCAGAATTTTCATCGCCGCATCGAGTTAAGTGATCTTCCTAAGATTCACAATCCGAATTATAACTGCATCTTAATGAAGGCATTTTCAACCTCTGATCATCGGTCATAATGATGATTTTGAACTGTAATATTTTCTGAGTGATTCGTACAATACATGACCTCTTTCAGCGAGAACTTGGTCTTCACAACTTAAATGTAGTAACATAGTTGCATGGAAATTGCCCTTTTGAGAATATACAGCATGCTGTACGAAATTTTTGGAGTTTTACGAAAGCAGCATTATTTTTGAGAAAAAATCGAGACATAAAAATCAAGACATTCTGTTGAGGAGGAGTGGAGGATTGTAAGAATTTTTTCGTCAAATTCTTTTAATACTATATTATGGGAGGGCTTATTTTCTTCAGTCTTAATTCTCCCATTGGTTGTTCCGTTTCGTCTTCTCATCGGTAATTTCAGAGATATTAATGCTGGTTCATGTTTGGTCCCCTATAGTTGGGAGTATTTTTTTTTCTTTCCATTCGCATAGCTAATATTTATGACTATTAGTTCTGATTTCGCGTGGGGTGGTTGCCACACAAGTTGAAGTATTATAAATTCACCTTTGTCAATAATAAATTTATTGCTAAAAGAATCATGAATTTTCTGTCAGCCTACTGTTCATTCCATGTCAGAATATGGCGTCCATGGTGCTTTAATTATCGCTAATTGCCCTATTTTCCGTCTGGTCTGTTTGGGATATATTATTACATTGTTTACACATATCAAATATTATTAAAATCCCATATTATTAATATTATATCAAAATACACTCGATATTCTAATTCCTTCTTTTTTTACAAACATATTGATACCCATAAATTACATTTACCTGTTTATATGCACATTATAATACTTATTAATTTAAATTTACCCCTGTTACTGGACTGTAAAAAAAATACTGCCAGTTTTCCGGTAGGAATCGGAAAAATAGTTACCCTTATCGTACCGGAATAATTTCCGACACAGCTCGGAATGAAATCCGTAAAAATAAGGAAATAGTCAGTAAAACGGTATTTTACGGATTTTATTCCGAGCTGGATTGGAAATTATTCCGGTACGATAAGGGCAACTATTTTTCCGATTCCTACCGGGAAACTGGCATTATTTTTTTTATAGTGTGGGAGTACTTTTTAAATTAAATTAAATTTATTTATTATTTAATAAAGAAATAGCTTTCAACAATTAGATAATTATTTTAGAATCTGATTGGACCGTGCTAATTATTCAGTTACTTAGAATTAATTACCAAACTTCGTTCTATAGTTTTCTGTACAACACTGACAGAGTAAACGAGGTAACGATTTTTTCCATTCTCCATATTTTCCCAGGTGGCATGTAAACATCATTTTATGTCTTGTGCACCAGCTCTGATGGATAACGATGACGACAAATCTTGTTGGATGCAAAAAGATAATTTCTTGAAATTCCACAAGCTTTTCATACACAGGTTGAATGGACACGATTTAGCCAACATAACCACATCTCGCATTCTCCAATGAAGAACATTCCATCAACGTCATGATCACGTGGTCAAGGTAAAAATATAAAGAAGGGAAAGCTCCTCAGACGCAATGTAAATCTCCGCTAGCCAGTAAAACAGTTCATGTGGAAAGCAGAAATAGCTTCCCTTCTTATCAGTTAGAAATTCTCTGGGTAATTTACCGGTACCACGTGACTTTTTCAGCCTCGAACCCAGGTTTGGAATGATTTAGTTTAAGAACATGCGGAATATTTTCGTATATCTCCTTCGCGAGCCTCTTTTCAGCTAGACTAGAAGCGCCAGGTGTCACGTGTTTTTTTTTTTTTTTTAAGGATTAAAATTAAATATTTTTTCTTATTTTTTCTAATAGTGTAAGTTTGATAGCATCATGCAAGCTGCCGTGTTTTCTTGATCTTCGAAAATGTAAGAAAATAAATATTCATGATTTATAAAAATATTAGGCTGCGTTCCCAGAGAGGAACAATTAATGTTTCTACAAGTATTGGTAGCAAATGTTTCATTCTAAATAGACTGTATGGATGTACATATTTAAATGTGTAAAAATTAGAATTACCAAATTTTTTAATCTTGTCGTGCTTATTTAAATTGATCAACACCAGAGTAAAAACTTTCGGCCGTGAAATATGCTGCATTTAATGTGAAATATATAGAATAGTGGTATCTTGTATAATTTTGCGATTCCTCTGCTATAAATTGAATCGTTTGAATTAATCTTGGAATGTGAAACATTCTTCAATTTCTACATCTACCAATACGCCGTTAAATCTGTTTTTCTCTTAACAACAGCTCTCTCTAACGTGACCGGCGTTTTTGAGGAAATGCGATATAGCAATTCTCTCATGCTATATCCCGAAATTGACTTATAACATTATCGCGCATTATTTACATGCCTCTACAGTGCATTCAAACTGTGAATGACATTGTGAATTATTATTCGCCTCATAATCATATTTTTGCTACTTTATCAATTACTGATGCTTTTCAAGGTAATGTCAGATCACCAATTAGAGAATGCTAACATCTGATATTCTTATGCCTCTTAGGGTAAAATTAAGGCCTTTAAATGAAGAAGTACACCACGAAGATTCTAACCATGAAAGGAATTAGACATGAAGCCATTTTGAGATACACTAAAAACCCAACTCGGTGGTCCTAAGACAGACAAAATAGTGAAAGGGTGCAAGTTACGGGAATGAATAGAATAAATCCTTAAAGGTAAATTATGTTGAAAGTACAATATCTGAATATACCGTGAGAGATGTATTCTACTATACAGACAGTAAGTTTAGCTTAGACTACAGACACTGAAAATGAATATCATCCTCGCCTTACGAATTAACAAATCATTTACGACCTTATATAATACAGACATTACAATTTCAAAGAAAGAATTCAGGAAAAATATAATGACATAACAATGAACTAAAGATGACGTCTCTTTCTGCTTGATGCTTTCAGAGTCACGTTAACCGGCTTTTTAAAAATTATTACAATGTTTTATTTGCAGTTTCGTTTGTATATTAAGGCTATACCTTAAAGGTATACTTTATATCTCAGTGTTTCAAAACTTTAGAAACGTTGATGACATTTTCTTCGATTTACATTAAAATTGAAGTGAAACATAGCAACTGTCTTAGAGACAAGACGAAAACGTCACTTTATGATTGACGTCATGAATGAAATCGTCTAAAGGAGGCGAAATTTTGATGTAATAATTACACATATATATTTTTTTTATGAATATACATGTAAATTTGCATTGAAAAAGACTGCCATAAGAAAGAGAAATTAACTAAAATAACGTGATTTTTTTTACAGATTTTCATTTTAATGTCTTATGGGCGCGAGATCATGAAGAACAAATAATTCGATCGTTTTATTCCTGAATTTGTGTCTGTTTTACAGGTCAGACCCGAATGGGTAACAAGGACAAAGCCGAGTAGTCCAGCATTTTATATATAAAATGTTTGCATTATATTCTGATTTCTTTAAACGTTGTTTCATTAAAAGCAGACATTTTCAAATTATATTTCTCAAAAATTCGGTATTTGTTTTCTGAAAATCATTCTGTATAACCATGCTAATTTCTAGCTATACAGCTCTTCGGAGCAATTATTTAAAGAGAAGTTCCCCGTTGTCATCTTTGTACGCCCAAACAAAAATGTCTTTCTGCGTACAGACACCCATTAAAAATGTTTCACAAAAAAAAATATTTATTTAAAGGTTTTTTCTAATTCAGGTATAGTAAAACTAAAGAATTTGTTTCTACTGGTGCTCTTACAAAAATAATAATTACACAATTCAAAGATAAATAACGAGTTTTTCACGAGTTAGTTGAAAAAAAATAATGAAAGAAATAGTCCCGATATTTGCTATATTTGGCTACGAGCTATGATTTACTGTTATGTTATACAAATGATATTAATACTTGGGAGAAAAACATTCGCCTAGCATACAATGAAAATATTTCAAATGCAAATCAAATTTCAAATTAATAACTTAAAAGGCACAAAGAACAACATAGTGAAAAAGAATCCATTCCGGGACTCGAAGCCGCGCCATCCATATAGCGCACTGACATTCCACCGACTAAACCACATGGAACGATACCCAGCGCGGAAAATTTCTCACTATTACAAGTTGCCGCTACAAACGCAGCATAAGATGGAATAATTTTCGTGAGCCACCGACATGGGGCAAAGGTATTTAGTTTCGTATTTACATTTCCATGCATTTATTAATAAAAATAATGCAATGAAAGCTGATAAATAATGCATATTTTTTTTTAAACATTCTTACAATAAAGGTCAATATTTTCAAGATGTACTTCATAGATATTCTGTATTTCTTTTCTAAAAACCATTCGCTATACAATTTAGCAAGTTTCAGAAATACTAGGCTTTTGTGTCAGGATATATATTTAAAAAGGCAGAAAAAAAAAAAAAAAATTCGAAATGATAATAAAATAATAATAATAATAAAAAAAAAACAATTTATTCTTGTTTTCTAAATTTGATCTAATTTTAAGCCATTAAAAATTTAATACATTTACATAAACAGCCTTTAATTACTTTTATTTAAAGAACTGTACGCAAACAAATTAACGAAAACTGAGTACATATAAAATGGAATCACAAGTTTTAATCAAATTGAAGATCTCTGAAAGATTTAACACTTCAACAACGATTTATTTTTTATCCTGTCGTTTATTTAATCGAACTAATTTATGTAAATACTAAAACATAGCTAATTAATGGTTTCATTTAACAATTTTATGGCCATCAACTATAATGGAAAAAGAAAACGGATAATTTTGACCAAGTTTACTTTGAACTCTAAATAATTATTTTATTTAAATTGATTTGTTTTTTAACAGTAATATTGTTTTTTCAACAAAATTATTTCCGAACTGTAAGTATACAGTTTTGTTCAAAATTACTTTTGTTCAGTTTTGTTCAAAATAATTCTAAAAGATACTATACTCATACTTTTTTACAAAATTAAACATTTTTTTTAAACATTATAGAATACGTATTTAAAGTTCAAAGAGAACAGTCTTGCTCTTTTATTTAAAAAATAATAATATTTAGAAAACACATTTTTATACATTTAGAAAAAAAATTACACAGTGTATCGGACGTATAACCTGACCGATCTTTATTTTCGCAACCGATCCTAGATTCATACTTCCAATTGCAAAAATTGTTTAAATAAGGTAAAGGATTATTTTTAAAGCGATTTGAGTCAAGAAAAACATTTATTAAAATATTACGAAATTTAAATTTTTATAGGATCCCCCGGTCCTATAAACGATATTTAGTAAAAAATTAATGTGAGACTAACAAGTAAGACAAAAAAGTCCCATTCAACTAAAATTAAAATGGACCGAGTTATGAAACTTTGAAATGTATGAATTATATCACTTTTTCTTAATATCAAAACAGATTACTTCGGCCATGCTATCAGGGGTCGTATATAAAGTACTTAAATTTATTTAAAGGTATCTGCGCTTTGAAAGAAATCGTACAAATATTATGATTTAGTTAACTTTTATTAGTGAAGTTTGTGATTTGTTAAAATAATTGTATTTTAACATATGTTTTATTCTGTAAGGATTTGAGGCTATGATTTCTTTTAACAAAATTTATGTTATTTTCATAAGGTTTTATTTAACTTGCAACAATCGTCTTTCCAGTTTAAAATTTGTACTCGAACTTTAACTCACTTTCAAATGTGCGATCGAAGTTAAATTTAGTATATTGACTTAAATCCGATGAGAATGTAATATTATTATAATTTTTGACGCTCACCATCTTATACATACTTATTAGAGGATAGCACTAAAGAAAATTCGGATAGATTACCGTCAAAAAGATTAAGAAAGAGTTTTAGATTAGATATCACAAACCTGCGATGGTTGTGTTTTTTAACTTTTATAATTGCGTTTTATGTATTTTTTAACTCTAAATAAAAAGATTACCTTCACTTTTAACCATCATGTCAGGATTTTTCGCAAATCGTAAATTTCAAGGTAAAAAAATAGCGAAAAATTCGATACTATATAATAGTTGTAAGGCTTTTTTATTAAGTTTAATTTAATTTAATTCAATAATTTATTCACTTTTTGCCTTATACTGGGTTTCTTACAGCTAAAATCTCAGGGGTCCGATCGAATTAGGAGGGGAGGGGAGATCAATTTTGACTTTTAACTGCTGGAAGTGTATCATGTAACTTACATAAATACCCTTGATACCACTTCAGCAGGTTATTACTTTATTTTATTGTCATAAAAAAATACTATTATTTACATATTTTGATTATTATTATTATTTTATAAAATGCATATATATATTTAGAGTGTGTCTTACATATAGGTATTTTTATTATTATTATTATTATTCAATATAAATATACTCATATAGGTATTTATGCTATAAGGTCTTAATCAGAGTAGGACCACACAAGGAGTCCTATCTGTAGAGGGGATCTTTTCAACGAGTCACGGAGTCTGAAAGCCGGACAATAGCTTGACATAAAATGCCAAGTCGTATTTATGACGGGATACTACTTTATGTATGATACCTAATAAAACAGGCCACACAGGCGAGACTCGGGGGCCAGAAACCAAGATCGCTGACGCTCAAGGGGCGGAGTATGGTATACCCCGGAAAAAGTGCAATACCGAATCAGAGGTTTGCAGGTCGAAGGAAGAAATGGGGGTCAGCAAGGCTGACCGATCATTCGACGGAGGGGGCGGAGGACCCTCCTCCGCATTGTCATCACGAGGTGATGTCGTAACTGAAGGAAGACGTTACAAATATATCGATTCAAATTTCTATACCACGAAGACTTAATAATATGAGTGCGATTCAAGTTGCAGAACCATGATGACTTAAAATAGAGATCGATTCAAGTTTCTATATGATGATGACTTAAAAATAGAGTTCAGTTTGAGTTCCAGAATGACGATGTCGAATTATTTGGGTCGTGTTTTCCCGGTAAGGGGAGTTTATCCACCCTATGGATAAACTGTCCTCGGACATTGCTTCGTCGTTAAGTGTTTTAAATTAGTGAACTTTACCGTGAATGAAAAAAAAAGTCATTCAATGTGCCAAGGATTCAACTGTGATCTTAACCACAAGTGATCCCTCTCTACAGAAGGTTGTCCCCTTTAACCTTTTTGTATTCCCATTGTGTGAATAATTTATGTTGTATTAGGGAGGTACAATTTATGGTACTCAAGCAATTAAGTATTAATTGTAATGGTAATTTAAAAAGTAAATTTAATGTAATTACTAATTCAATTTCGTTCTTTGGAACGCTGGTGTCTTATGACACAATTCTATTTTGTTTATTTTATTATTTTGTAAATATGTACAGTAACTGTAAATAAACCTTTTGTTTATTGTTAACTTTTGGCTATGTTTTAATACAACACGAGTCCATTGTTTTACTTTAATGTAAGTTTTATTTCAGATGACAGTCTGCTTTATGATGCTATTTATGCGTAGTTTAGATAGATTTTATTTATATATAACTACGCTATTTCTATCTATACGCTATTTCTTCACTAAAATTACACAACGCAGCTTGGGGCGTTTTGGAGATGTGCTTCCTCGTGCCTCAATTTAAGATAATTAAGGTTAGTTTAATTATCAGGAATAGCCAGGAGCAGTATGATATAATTACGATCACAAATGTTTGTCTATAAATTGTAATATTTAAATACCCACTATAATAATTCAGGTATTTCAGGTTCAGTAATTGAGGAGTAGTTAACCTCTCTTACTATTTGGGAAATTACCCCATTACCCAATTATTATTCCCCCCCAACCTTCAAGTTATGTTTGGGTAGTTAAGTTGGTTCCGGTAAATGGACCTGGATCTCCCCAACATTAACTTTGAAGAGGTGGTTAAACTAGCTAACTAGTGGTTAAAGCCGCGAGCCTTCGTCCGGTGGCGTAGGCCTTTGAGGGCCCAGACTTGCGCGCAACTGGCACGGAATGATCCCTCCTAAGAGAAGTTTCCTCGTCATGCACGCGCCGACAGCGCGCGGTCGCCCAAGGGTTCGCGTCATCCTACGTGCGCTACGAACCATGTGCCCAAGAGTTAGACGCCCGGTCGAAACTACAGAAACCCCACCCAGATAGAAGAGCCAGATGGTTCCTTCTCTTGATTGCTCCGCAGTTCACCCCGAGGATCCGCAGGGCACGAACTCTTATAAAGACGTCGAGCTCACGAGCCACTGCCGAAGATCCCTGCGGGGGAATATTTTACGGAAGTCCCTCAAGATCAAATACCATTATTCGGCAAAGACATCTTTGAGGAACAACGGTTGAAAGTGAAAGCTGCTCCAGCGATCCTCGAAGGGATGGGGAAACGTACCTCCTAGTGTAAAGCGCCCCGCTTAGGGTTTTCGCCGGCTACAATGGAACAGTTCATCTCTTTGGAAAATTGTGTAAAACAAAACAAGTACCGGAATTTTTTTTCTAATATATTTACTTTTATATTAAGCAATAACAAGTTTGAAGTATGTTCAATAAAGCTTTAAATCAACCCAAAATGATATCTTATACTGGCAGATTGTTTTAAGTTTTATATAACTTACTGGTCAGTTTTTTAAAACGCAATGTATATATTACAGCTAAATTGTTTATAGAGATTTTGAATATATTTTTTACGGAATGGCGAAAACTATTTTACGCGTGGTCATGTTATAACTTTGGACGAATTGTAACTGACTATAAGCTAATAAATACAGATGCGATTATTTTTCTCATTAAAATTACGAGATCATAAATTGTTAAGATTACGTTAATGGAAAAGGGGAGATAATGGTGATGGAAATATATTTACGATCTATTTGTGTTGTTTATGAAATCCCTAAGTGTAGGATTCACAAAAATATGAATAAACTAATTCAATTCCATTAACAGCATGATAAATAAACACACGAGGATTGCACTTTCTATCAAAAGCATAGCAAAAACATTTTTCAAATAATGAAGAAAGCAAAGGATTAAATCAATGTATAACTTTTTGTCTCAAATTTTATAATGCGTTTAAGAAGCTTTTCCCTATAAGGTAAATAAAATACATTTTATACGCGCAAAAAAATATTTTGACATTGTTTAATTCAGGTTTGTATCATTTGATATACAAACCCTGGAATAGGTTATTTAAATAATATGATGGAAATGTAATTATGACATTTTCCTTCATTCGGATAAACCATGCTATTTACAGAAAGACAAATCGAATTGTCTCTTTAAACATGCTTATTAATAAAGCGTTTAGGATGATAGTTATTAAATTTAATTGCATGACTTGAGGATATTTAGAGGATAATTATCTACGTTGATCAGAAACTGAAACACTGAATTAAAGTGAAATTTATTGATGCTTATACACATGTTCTATTTTGCAACTCATACATTAGCATTATCATTTATGATCCTGAAACTAATTTCTAAATGTGGTTAATAGTTTCTCAAGTAGACATACATTATTTATATATCACTGAAAAGGAAATACCTCAGGACATATACTATTAGTAAACGAGCTGTTTCAAGATAGCATAAATAAATTTCGAAACTTTGTCATCAAGTAACATATAATTCTTGTTACGATTGCATATATATGTGCAGAACTCCATTTAGTCCATGAGGTAAAGTTTTATTTTATATTGCGTAACAATTTCATGAAATGAAAAACACGTCGAATTTCATTCACTGAAAATTGATTTTCCTTTTACAATATTTGTAATTCAACTAACCCATTACACATTCAGATAAAAAAATCCGTGCCCAAAAACTTTGCTTTGGTTTTGGGAGACTTTCTAAAAAGTTTATATGAATTAATGTGTACATTGTGAAAACTGAAGGTGACTTATCGGTGCCGCTTGAAAGATTGCGGAAAAAAGGGTATAATTTGAACCAAAAGGCTTCGAAATGTGGTTGGGATGCCTATTGTTCTCTCAATATGTGATTGGAGTAATTTAGATACTGTGTGGTAAAAATATGTCACCACACTGGGGTACTGGCATTTAACGCACACGTTGTGACGTGTGTCCATATCTTCATCGGCAAATGATATCTACCGCTGTGAAAGCCAGGTAGCACATAGATATTGGCCAAATCTCCCAATCGATATTGGCCAATATCTCGAAGGTCACTGAATGCCAGACGTCAAATTTACAATATCTGCCGATTTTTAGAGATGTAACTTATAATTAGTTTTTAAAAGAAAGCATTCAAACGAATTTTTTGCATTATTCATAACATTATAATACGGAAATAGTATTCTAAACAATAAAATTTAACAATTCTGAGCTTGATTTTTAAATGCCTTATTTTTAATATTTTATTTACATTTTTCAATGTTGTAAAAATGATATTAGCATTCCAACATTCAGAGATATCTATCGACATTCGTAAATACAATATCATTTTTCAAACATTTCAATATATCTCTTGACATTTAACATATTTGACGAAGTATGTAATCTTGATCAAAGTGGATAGAAAGTTCTGATGGACTGCTCATTTCTATTGTTTTCATCGGAGAGTATTTGATGTCATGCCATGCAATTTACATTATAAAAAAATTTCTTTAGGGATCTATAGTTATTTATATATATGTATATATATTTTAAAAAATCTTACATAGAAATCTTTTCAGATTGGTATGGAAAAATTTCTGTAGTAGAATTATATAGAAATTTACTAAGATTGCAATAGAAAATTTCTGAAGAAAAGCTTTTCCTATATATATATTGATAGCGCTATATGAAAATTTAATAAGTAAATCTGCAATTATTGCTCAAGTATTAGTTGTATTTTTTAAAAAAATGTAGTGCATTTAACGATGGTAAAATATAACATTGTTAGATTTTAAAAAGATGATGCTGCTGATGAGACAGATGCTTCTTTTATTATATAATGTTTTTACATTAGAATAAAAAATCAATTTATGCATTTTATAATGGGAACTATGTTTATCTTTTTAAAATGTTATCGAATTTCAGACTTTTAAAATAATTTTATTTTTTATTATTGAAAGAATATAAGTTTAGTTTCAGAAGAGGGTCATTAGATTTCAACATAATTAATTAAAAAAATTCTAAGAAACTTAACAATAAAGAGTGGTTTTTAAATAAATATTTGTAAAAGCAATGTTAAAAAAAAGAAGTCGATTGTGATTGAAATAGTATGAGATAATTAAATTATAATGTTGTCAGGCATTTTTTTCGTCATTAAAAAAAAAGTCTGCTTCCACCACTTTCTATTGAATGTTTTTTATTGCTATATTTTCCCTGACTAACTTTCATTATTCTTTAACAGAACCAGGTTTCTCTGCCTTATATCGTATAAGTCTAGAAACCGCTTGAGCATAAACTTATCCTATCTCAGCGATAAATTTACGTTCACCAAATTTGCAAATCGCAATTGTTGGGGTTTAAAAATTTACTTTCTAAAAAGTTGTAATTTAATATTTAAATTTTTTTCTGGAATATTAGAAAAATACGTAGTTCAATGTCAAATAGTGATGATATTCAGCAATGACAGAAAAACATATCACTTAATGTCACAAACTGATATTCGTTGATGTTTGGAAATATGGCCCAACATTGTAAGGATTCCATTAATCTCCCTTGCGGCACCATCCTTTTACCCTCTAGCGCACCCTGGTTTTGGGGTGCCACTCTTTCAGCCTAGTTAAGGGTACAATTCTGGTTTCCATAGGGGGTCGCTCCGAGACAAGCATTTCACCACTAGGATGTGCCATATGCAAGCTATAGTTTCAACAGTGCAATAACAAAGAAACATTAGTAGAAAAGTTAAAATTATAGAATTCCGTCAAATAAAGATAGGTGATTTTGGTAATTTTCATTTACAATGCAAAACATGAAATATTACTGCTGACACAGATTATTATTTAAAACTTTTCAAGTACATTACACTTGTAACACATTTTTCACAAAAAAGATAACAAAAAATAAATGCATTATATCTCTGAAAATTTAATAGGGTCAATCCATTTCAAGTGGTCCAGAAAATCATCAATTCGCTGCTTGACCATGTTTAAGAAATCTGAAATTTTTTGTACAACAACCCTAACATGATGGAAGTTCAAAATGACTATTATTTTAATTTTATTAATTTTTGTTCCAATTCAATTGTTTTTAATCCAATTCAAATGCGGATTAAAGCAATTTGTACAGAATACAATAGGCTAAAAATTTGGTAGTTGAGTAGTTTCCGAAACTAAGTGCTTATTGGTAAAATTTAAGCATAAAGTTTCAGTTTTTTTCCAAAATTTGTCCGTTTACAAGAAGGAATTTTCTAGCAAGGAATACTGTCAACATGACTTTTTTTTTTACAAATAGGCCGAAAGTACTTGTACTCATACGCCGAGTTACCGTTCTGGGACTTGCTATCTCTTCGCTAAAAAAATCCCAAAATTTTCAAAAATATCAGGAATCGCACTTTTCAGGCTTTGATATCTCTGGTGGGGCACGAGATAAAAATCTACTTTTTTTTTTATATAAGATTATTGTATGGTAATGTAATGCACAAGAAATTTCAGGATGGAGATTTGACTACAAGCTCAGATATGTCAAGGGCAACATGTCAAAACAATACTGCCAAACTATTGTTTTGTTGTAGTCACAGCTAAGTATTTAGATTTTATCTCAGAGTGTCATTTATATTAATGTTTTTGATTACCTTTAAATAATAATAACAGAAAACCCTTTGCAAAGCTTAGCAATTAATTAAAAAAATAATTATGCCTAAGGCCATACATTTTGTATGTTTTCAGTAATTTTTGTTGTAAGTAATTTTAGTAACTAAAAGAAACCTCAGCACTTTTGCATAAAGAAAAAAAAAAGTATTTTTATACAAGACCTGAGACAAAAACAACATAGGGAGAAAGAAAAGCTGTTAATGTTGTCATGCTTGTTGAGACATGATCAAACGTGTCAAAACACATTCTTGCTTGTTGGTTCAAAAACCACAATTTTGATCTATCTCAAAATTTTATTTGTAGGAACCAAGTCTTGTCATCTCTTGATAACTTGATTGATGATCTTGGCCCTGCTGTCTCATAGAAATCTACTTTGAAATCACTATGTGCAAGTTTCAATTCATTAATAATTCCTAGCTTACTTCTTATGCAAAAATGTGATTTTTCTGCAGTATAAATTTTGGAAAGGCTTTGGGTATCTTTATTTTCTGAAAATTACTTGAGGCTGATGCATGGTAACATTGCATAATGTTTCATTTACAGGAACATACTTAACAAATTTCAGGGACTGGCAAGCAGCATTAAAATTGTGGTTTTAAAACCAACAAGCAGGAATGTGTTTTGGTACGTTTGATCATTTCTCAACAAGTATGCTAACATTAACAGCTTTTCTCTTTCCCTATTCTGTTTTTGTCTCAGGTCTTGTATATATATATATATATATATATATATATATATATATATATATATATACATATATATATGTAAAAGGGCTGAGGTTTCTTTTAGTTACTGAAACTATACAAAATGTAGGCCTTAGGCATAATTATTTTTTAAATTAATTGCAAAAGGCTTTATTTTGTGTTACTATTATTTAAAGATAATCTAAAAAATAAATTTAAATGATACTCTGAGATAGATACTTAGCTGTGACTAGAACAAAACAATAGTTTGGCTGTATTGTTTTGAAATGCTGTCCTTACTATATCTCAGTTTGTAGTCAAATCTCCATCCTGAAATTTTTGGTGCATAACACTACCATACAATACTCTTATAAAAACAAATTTCAGATTTTTATCTCGTGCCCCACCAGAGATATCAAAGCCTGAAATGTGCGATTTTTGTCATTTTTGAAAAACTTGGGGGTTTTTTTAGCGAAGAGAAAGCAAGTCCCAGATCTGGAACTCGGCGTGTGAGTACAAGTACTTTCGGCCTATTTGTAAAAACAAATTATGTCATGTTGACACCATTCCTTGCTAGAAAATTTTCCTCTCGTAAACGGACAAATTTTGGAAAGAAAACTGAAACATTATGCTTAAATTTTACCAATAAGCATTTAGATTCGGAAACTACTCCATTACCAAATTTTTAGCCCAATGTATTCTGTACAAATTGCTTTAATCCGCACTTGAATTGGATAAATAAACGATGAATTATTTACAATTCCGTAAACTCTTCTTTTGAGAAAATTGCTGCAGGCGATGAAACAAAGATGGCCGCCATGCACAAATAAAAATTAATAAAAATAATACAATAGTCATTTTGAACTTCCATCGTGTTAAGTTTGTTGTACAAAAAATTTCAGATTTTTTTAAAATGGTCGAGCAAGCAGTGCTGGACCACTTGAAATGGATTGACCCAATATTGATTTTTAGAATGCTGGCAATTTTCAATTAAATATTTTCACCTGTCTTACTGAATTTATGCATGCAATAGTAACAAAACAATATTAATTTTAACGATAATAATTATGCTGTTAATTTTAATAATTGTCGGTAAAATAAACTAGAAGCAAAACTTTAGAACCGGGACAACTTTCATTCCGGCCTCCTAGTCTTCAGATTAACACTAGAACGGCGGTAGGGGTAATTTTGACACCTTAGTACTTTCGTCCGTTTATTACTTTTGTTTGCTTGGGCGAAATCGTTTGAAATTTTTTGACTTTTCCTAAATAGATAACATATATTTCTAAAAAAAATTTCAGCTTTCTAGATTTGTTAGTTTTTGAAATATGGGCTTGTACTCCTAGAACGGCGGACGGGGGTCATTTTGACCCCTTTAGTAAAATACTCTTTGTACTCGAAGCTGCTTTTGTTGCTATACTATATGTTCGAGGAGCAATAAAAAAAGGGTTTAGATTTATATTCATTGTCGTCCAAGGCATGAGGAATACTATTTTGCAAATAAACTATCTCAAGAGATAGATTCAAAGAAAGAAAAAGATTTTTTACGTTTGATGAAAAGACAGCAAGACCTAGCAGACTACAGACTGATAAATTTGCTCTTGCATCTAAAATGTGGAATAAATTTATTGAAAATTGCAAAACATGCTACCGACCAGGACAAAATATTACAGTTGATGAACAATTGTTCCCATCTCACGATAGATATAAATTTATGCAATATATGCCAAATAAATCGGATACATTTGGAATAAAATTTTGGTGATCTGTTGACGTTGATACTAAATACCTTTTGAATGAATTTATTTATCTACAAAAGGATGAAACAGTCCTTAATTACGTTTATCGGAAAATGTTGTCATGAAATTAACAGATCCCCATCTAAACGAAGGGGGGAATATTACGACAGATAGCTATTTTACTTACATAAAATTAGCAGAAATGTTAAAAGCTAAAAATACAACTTTGGTTGCACAATGAAAAAGAACAGAAGAGAAATTCCTATATCATTGAAAAATATGCGCAGTACTCTTTATTCATCGAAGATAGTGGAATGTGATAATATGACACTTACCATCTATCAAGCCAAAAGAAAAAAGTGGTTTTCTACTGAGCGCATTACATTCTACTGTAAAAACTGAAGACGGTCTCAAGAAGCTGCCCGATTCTTAATATTACAACGCAACGAAGTATGGTGTGGATATCCATGATCAGATGTGCCGAAAATACTCCATGAAATCGGCTTCTAGACGGTGTCCTGTGCATATCTTTTTCAATATTTTTCATCATGCAGCTTTAAACGCCTGGATAATTTATAAAAGTGTAACAGGCAAGCCTATCAGTCGAAGAGATTTTCTATTAAATTTAGGAGATGTGTTCAGAATGGATCTTATGGTTTCAAATCTCCGAAAGATCTTTCCTGAGTCTTCAGAAAAAAAAAAAAAAACACGAAAATAAAATAGATATCAAGAGAAAAAATGTCAAGTACAGACATGCAATGGAATCAAATCTCAAGAATTTTACGCACCATGTTTCAAAGTTGTGGGCGGAAAATGTACTGGAAAAATTGATATTTTTTTTTTTTTGTTACAACTGAATTTATTCCTAATACGTGTGTACAATTTGGAGTACTATAAGCATTAAATAAAATTGAAGCAGAATGCTTAACATATTAACCATTCAGCTACACTTATAATGAAATAACGGAAACAACGGAACATATTTTTCATTTATGGATTTAGAGAGTGAATCATTCGGCGAGTAAGTAGTTGAAAATATAAATATATATTATTTTATAAATTGTGTTTTATTTTAGTTAACATTAGTTTTAATTTGTGAAAACATTAATTTTAAATCGATTTTTATATCAAATTAATGAGTTTTTTGAGTAGTCGTAGTATGATCCAATTAATCGCCCTGTAGGCGTTACATATACAGTACTTTAAAAATTCAATAAATTATCGAGTAATATTAAATATAAATTATGAAATACACTTAAATTACATATTTTTGCCAATGTATGGCATTTAAAATTGTTTTAGTGTTGTTATTTCAGTAGTTTCATCGAGGGGTCAAAATGACCCCTCCCGCCGTTCCAGTAGGTAAGATTTTCCCGCCGTTCTAGTGTTAATCAGCCTAATGTACGATCAGCATCTGTATCACAGGAGTACTTGCATTCCTTAGCAGAGATGGCGGTAAATTATGCTTTTAAGCACGGTGTGAAGTGACAAACTGATTAGGATTACATTGTCCATTTTCTCGTTTACTTTATTGAGCGGGTACCATCATTTAACATTGGAAAATGATTAGTGGTGTACATCTGAGTACACATCTGTGCCTGTAGTTTCTTCAATCATGTCACAGAAGCTATTTAGGGATTTTTTTTTTTTAAACTTTCATTTGAAGGATAATTCCTTACTGAAATCTGGTGCATGGTAAGATTCAACTAATATATCATGAACTGAATAACAAAATCCTTCAGTTTGGAAAATTTCATAATAGACTGAGTATAGATTAATCAAAGGCTCCATAGTATGTGAACCATTCTTCTAAAATGTTTATTCGTGGAAACCAGTTCGTTTTGACTTTAAGGTTTGGATGATATAAGGAATGAATCGATATCTCTAGAGAATGGAAATTTATGCAGCAGGCAATCAAATGAAACTGGGCTATTAGGAACCAGATATGTCAATAGGCTTCTGTCGATTGTCAGCAACACATCTCAAATCGATTTTTTTTTTTTTTACAATTTCTTTACATTATATGATTTGATGAAAAATCTGGTGGAGCGAAATATAAAGGGAACTGGAACTTTTCGAGACAATTTTGCAATATTATGTCCTGTAAACACTGTAAAGAGCTGCGAAAAATGGTTGGTTGTGGTGGGTTGTATTTATGACGGCCAAGTATCATCTGGATGGATATAGGCCCTAAGGGGGGGGGGTGCCCTCCGTGGGGATCTTTTTAACGGAATCTAACCCGTATTTACGCTTGTAATACCAAGGTTAGAAGAGAAGCCCGAAAACTCCAAACAATTAAGCCGACGAGCGCGATTGGGATCGAACAAAGCACCTCTCGTCAACCAACTTCGAGATCAGAGCCTCACAGCCACTGCTGGGGCACTGCAACAATTTTCATATGTAGGTGCAACGATAAATCTGTAATAACTGTTGCTTCAAATTACAGCTGTCATAAACCTCTTCAATCAGCTAAAATATAGTCACATCATAAAACGAAAAATGTTGATATACAACATCAACGTTCGATTTGTGTATATAATTCTGTATAACTATTCCGTAAGGTGTATACCTATTAGACGAAATGTTGAGTAGTTATCGTCCTGAACTTCGCAATAAGAAATGGTGTCGATTTTGTTTTGGAAATGCACTAAATATGGCTGTCATAGCTGGGTGTCTGTTATCTGAAACAATAAAACCTTCAGAATATCCAAATTACTCATTTGGAGTTTCGCCGAGAAGTCACAATCGCCCTTTTGCGAATTAATTCAAGGAAAGATAGCGTTCGGCCACGACCAAAACTTTTCAGCCCTGTAACACTAAGAAACACAGATGGGCGTTACTTTATCGGAACTTCTCAGGATAGATTTACGGGATATAGAATAAATGCAAAACTGGAATGCAATGCATGCAAGAAACGGATGCATTTGCATTGTGTCCATGTATAACATGGAATATGATAGCATCGAGTAGTACGTAGCGTTTTATATATTATACTTCACAAATAGAATTTTTATTAATGTTGTTTAATGTTAACAAAATATATTAATTTTGTTCCTCTTTGTCATAGCAACGTGCTATACAATTTTGACTAATGTATAGTCAGATGAGGCTGAACAACGAAAAAAAAGCACAAATATTTTTTTTTTCGTTATTTTTGAATTCATGTGTCTAAACTAAACCGTTATAAGCTGTGATATATGAGGGGGGGGGGGATATAATTAAGTTGGGATCTGAATTCACTCTGTAAATAGTTAAAGTAGTAGCACAAGGCATTTTCTAAATGTAAATAATTGAAGAAGTGTACTCTTTTTCTTTTTTTTTTTAATTTTATGTTCTTAAGAACATTAGAAATTCTTCCCTATTAAGAATTTCTTCCCTATAAAGTAATTTATAATACATTTTATGTTAAGGTCAATGTACAGGGTGTCCAGCGAATAAGACCCTGATTTCAAATTTAAATATCTCATTAACAAAGATCAATAGAATTATGCGGTAAACGGTTTGTTTATTAGCTAAGCTGTAAAAATTTTACACAGAAGTTTCAAAAATTAGTTGCAAAAACCGCTAACAGATAGCGCTGTAATCGCAATGCCTATAAATTGTGTTTGGAAGCCTAGATCACGAGCGTCTCATTCCTAGATGGCTTCCTACGGAAGAACGAAAATTGGGAAAGACCACTTTTTCGTTGAGGTGATGTGCAGAAGTGGAGATATCTGGTCACAGAATTATTGCATCAGTTTCACTTTTAGAGAATTTCAATGAATAGAATTTTCAATAAAAATTTAGCAATCTTTATATAAGAACTTATTAACATAATTTATTTGGGTAATGTGCAGAAGAGGAGCCATGCGTTGACAGAATTGAGATTTGTGTCAAATTTTGTTATAAGCTACTTCGGTCCGGATACCAGTATCTCTGTGGTATGTCTTTTCTCTCCTAGTTGGTAGATCGTGGAATCGAATCCAAGTAGGAGAGGATTTGAAAAAAAATGGAAATCTTTACATTTTAATATTTATTTAAACTGTGAAAAAAGTTTGAATAAAAAAATCCAAAGTTGCTGGTTTTAAAATTTATCTAATTAATCTAAGAGAAATCCCTGTTTTAAAAACCACTGAGCATTTATAATAATGATTCATAAATCATTTTTTTTAATTGTAGAGAATACTTTCAATGAAAAAATACAAAGTTTCTATTTTTAAAAACGTAATTAAGTTCAAAAAATAATTTTAATTTTAAAAACTCGTTTTCGTTTCTTTTTATTATTGAGGACAGAAATATGGTGCATCTTCTAGCGATCGGATCCGAAGTGTTGGAAAGGAATGCAGCATCCAAAATACATTTGCTTTGACGTTGATGATATGATTTATCATCAATTCCTTTTAAAAAAGGAATAATTTGCACAATTTCTGTCTCTAAAACTTTGTTTACAAAGAAAAGAAATGTATGTGTTGTACTAAAACCAAAGTATTATGCCGTGATTTAAAAATAAATGAAAAGTGAAAATTACTTTTTTATTTTTAATTATTCGGGTATAAACAATAATACCAAAATAATATGCCGTGATTTAAAAATGTAAAAAATAAATAAAAAGTGCAAAATTATTTTTCTAAATATATGCATTTTGATTAAAATAATTATATGGCATTAAAAATTGAATTTAATAAAATATTTTAATAAGTTCTTATATAATGATTTCTAAACTTTTTATTGAAAATTCTATTAATTGAAAATTTCTAAAATTAAAGCTGATGCAATAATTCTGTGACCAGATGTCTCCACTTCTGCACATCACCCCAATGAAAAAGTGGACTTGCCAATATTCGTTCTTCCGTAGGGAGCCATCTAGGAATGAGACGCTAGTGCTCTGGACTTCGAAGCACAGTTTACAAGTATTGCGATTACAGCGCCATCTGTTAACGGTTTTTGCAACTAAATTTTGAAATTTCTGTATAACATTTTTACAGCTTAGCTAATAAACAAACCTTTTGCCACATAATTCTATTGACCTTGGTTTTTGAGATATTTAATTTTGAAATCGGGGTCTTATTCGCTGGACACCCTGTACCTAAATGTGATCACCCCTAAATGCGATAATGTTCTTTTACTTAAAATCTTAATGCAAGAACTATAAATAAATGCTGTATAATGAGGCATCCGATCTTAATGAACAAAACGAGAAACATTTTCCCTATATTTAAAACATTTTTTTTATTTGCAATCAAATACACATCATTCATTTTATAGAGTCCCATGTTTCTTAAATACGATAAAAAATAACGAAAGTGGCTCACGTATTATTATTTTTATTTTTATTTTTTAGTTTGAAGATCAAATAACCTTATGAACGTCAAGAACTACGTTGTCTGTTTCAGTTACATGACCAGTTAAGAAAAGACGACCAGTTTTTGGTTTAGAATGTAAAATAGTCTACGCATTTTGGAGACTTTATTTTCTGAGGGTACTTAATAGCAACATATCAATTACTGTAAGTGTGTAGAGATATTTATGAGATTAATGAGGTACGTTTATGTAGTATGTTTCGTATATTGTATTAAAATTATGTTTAAAGCACATATTATGTTTAATTAAGCAGTGTTGAGTCAGTATAATCCTTCATTAATGTATTTCTTTAACCAGGCACTTAAATATGTATTTTAAGATGACCAAAATAGAAGAATACGCTTATTCAAAAATTTTAATTTAAAAAAAAGTTTTAAGAAATACGTTGTACATTCCAGTAATATAATATAGACATATGATTACGGAATTTGCAATGATTTTATGTGATGGAAATTCGCGAAAATGTTATGTAAATTGAAAACTTTTAAATAATGTTTATTTTATTACGGTTAAATAAGTTAATTTTACCAACATTATACCATTCGGTAGCTTAAATGCTGTCTCTGATTAAGAGAGGATGCAGTTTAATTATGCCCTGGTTTAGGAGACCATAATTTCAGCACTTTTTTTTAAAATCTCGTATCTTAATTCTGTTTTCATTTTTTACTCATTATAATCGACATTTTCTACTTTGAAATTATAAAACGATTAAAAATATATAAAACAATGTTTATCTAAATTAGTATTTGCTTCCATATACGCATTTTTATGTACAGAAAATGTATAATTATTTTGAAAGTGCAAGAAAACTGAAGAGAGATGGGAGGAGTGAGGGCAACAGAAATTCAGGCATAGGGTTCTCTTTGGCTTAATCAGAATTATTAGAAATATTGTACGATTTTATCTATTTATTAGGATGATATATTTATCATTTGACATTTTTAAATAAATAAAGTTATATGTAATAAATTTTCTTGTTAACAGTATTATAAATATCTTATAAATACTCTTTTGATCCGTAAACTCCACTCTAATGCGAATTCGCACCGACCAAAATGTCGGTATATCATGCTTTAATTAATTCGTATTTTTCATTAACAAAATAAAACTTTTAATAAAAAACCAATATCTTATTTCGATTTCTTATTAATTTCTTATATGAATCATGTAGTTATAATTCATTATCACTAAATTGAGAGCAAAATTACGCGGAGTTGAAATTATGGAAATCCAAATCCTACTACTGTAATGACCATAGCTATGTGGGAAAGAGGAAAGAGAGTTATTTATGTTAGGGACAGAAGCATTATACACAACATTCAAATAACAATATGCAGCTTTTGCACATCAGCAGTGTAAAATTGGCAAACAGATTGGGGTTGCACTGCCCAAGATAAACAATTCAAAATTGATGGATCCGTTGTAAAGTATAAATGTTGAAATATGGAATGTTAAATAATAATTTAAGATTATGTATCTCAGTGTTTGTTTTATTATTTAAATTGCTATTAAATAAAGTTTATTTAGTAGTTCAATAATAAAATTTTATCTTTCAATTTTATCTATTTCAACTCTTTATTAACTCTTAACTGCTGTTAGCGGTCTCGCATTCCACTAAATATTTCAATTTCCACAGTTAAACTTGTAATTTCCAGTTAAGCTATGAGTACTAGAGAAATTTTCATTCATTTGGAGACCAAGAACTATTGCTAGAAATTCTGAATATGTGAAGTTTAATTGTAATTGTCCTGTACCAATTAAGTACAGAAACAATGCCCTGTGAGTTAATAGAGTCTCTCATTCATCTTTTATTCAAGCAGTATCGATGACTGCATACAGTCGTTATGCGACAATTCCTGTCACAACAGTTAATAGTTAAGTAATTAAAAAACTAATTACAATTAACCCTTAACTGCTGTTAGTGCTGCTTTTTTTATTCTTAACGTTTAGCTATAGATACATTGAAATTTTGCTTCATTTTGAGTCCAAGTACAACTGTTCAAAATGTTTGAAAAAGTGAAATTTTGTCAGAAATAATACTGTAGAAACAGTTTACTGAAAAAACAGTATTTTATGATTAATCGAAACTTTTATTCATCTTTCAGTCGAACGGTTTCGCATACCGCTCACAATTATTATGCGGCAATTTTCTACCACAGCAGGGCTAAATGAATTAGATAAATTTTTATAAATAAAATACATTCTCACATTTAGGTTTTAAGTGCCTTAAATGCCGCAAAAATTACCTGAGTACGACAGTCGTATATTGTGATTTTATAGTACATATAATTATTAATTTTATACAAAGGTAGTTAGTTTTGAACTATAGGTACAGTATTCAGTAAGTATATTGGCCTCGACAAAATATTTTCTTTTCAATGATCTATTATTGGGAGGACTTTGGCCCTTTTAACAATTACTCTATATCACATCATGAATTCATTCGTGCATTTAACTCAAATTTCTCAATTTTGAACATTGGCGCTTTTTTTTCCAAGGTACATATGTATAAAAGCCGTTCTCTGAGTGAATGTCCTTTATACAAATCTTCAAATTTTGACTGAATTGTACGAAACTTGATGTACATACTTTTTAGAACGAGGAAAAGATCACTGTCTACTTTAAAAAAAACATCAGACCACTATTTATGCCTTTTTTCTACCACCTTCCATAATTTAACATTATAGATATATCTCTTTTTAAATTTTCTAATTAAATCATTTCTTTACTGTTGCCACACTCTAAAAAATGACACAATAATGTGAAAAAATTAACAATAATGCATGTATTTTTTTTTTTTGCTAATAAAAATTCCGATTTTCTTGATATATTTTTGCATTTTTGAAATTGACGTCGTTCTAAACAGAAAATACATTTCTTTATATATAAAATAAAAACTTTAACTATAACAGCGGTAAAATAACATAACACTATAATTTGAATGTTTTTTTTTTAGATTAAAACATCTACTTAAATACAGACAGCGAAATCTCATGAAAACAATTTAGGAAAAAGAAAATAAAGGCTAGATATGGCGTCACATTCTATCAAATATTTCCAACGTGTAGTAAAAATCACTGTAAATAAATGGATCCACAATTTTTTTACTACTTCGATTGAATACTACAGCCATATTTTATAGCTATACGTTATAGCTAAGTGTTGTATTGATTTAGATTCAGTAGTTACATTTTATGTGATTTATAGTAAAAAGATAGAAGTTATTTCCCTTTTCAAGAAAAATCATGACTGATGTTACGATTTAAAATTTATGGAAAATGGCATCATTTCATCTAATCATTATAGATTTGATTTCTACTAAAGAAAAATTTAAGTTTACGTTTAAAAGTGATGTTTTATTTCGAGTGGAAACTCTCTTGATCTAATACTTTAACTAAAGCTTATAATTACACGTAAAGTGAAGGTTTAGTTTTAAGCAAATAAAATTTCATATTTTCCAAATAAAATTTCAGTAACTGCTACCTAATTTGGAAGCATATATTGTATTTTTTCCCGTATTGTGGGAAATTGTATGCTTCTATTACGCGTGACAAAGAAAACATATATTTTAATTTTAAAAGTTAAAAAAAATTACCACAATGTGTCAAAATATCATCCTTTTTCGGAATTTAAATTTCGCAAGTTCTAAAATTAAAACTAAACATGTGAGTTTTTTCACACACAACAAGTTAAGGCTGTTCATAAAGTTAAGGCTGTTCTCAAATTCAAAGGAGAAACTTTTTGACCTATTTTTAAATTTAATTTTGTTCGGAAACGCATGGAATTGGCAGGAGTTCTTATATTAAAACTTTTTAATTGAAAGGTAGTTTCATTTTTTTTGTAAAGGTATGAGATCTTTCAGTTTGTGTTTATTTCGGACTTAAAACCACGATAAAAAAGAAAAACTGTTCGTCATGTGTCAAAAATTTCTCCTATCTCGATAAGTAATATATTTATCCAAAAATGGAAAACCCATATCAATTTCAAATTGCTTTAATATTCAGGCCTACAAATTTTAAGCCTTTACGTTTAATGAGTTAGAAATGTGTCAGAAAGTTTCGCATCGTTGAGCAGGGAACTGGAGAAGCACCTTAAGCATTATTGCAGGTTAGTATTTTGTAATCGAGTTGCATGCCAGATAATCGCTTAAAGCATGCAATTCTATATTGTTTTAAACAAAAGTGCAGGGCTTAATAGATGTGAGGCACTCTCATTAAAATACGAATACGCCAACTAGCACAAAATCCGATTATTGAAGACTAACCTGTCAATACTTAAAGAGATAAATATAGTTCTGCATTTTTCATTCAGGTAATAAGACTAATCTTTCATAATTGTGCTCACATGATTTTATAACTTTCCCCTATAATTCTATGGCTAAGCAGCGGAAAATAATATGTTACACACTAAAATCTTCCCTGAAAAACTAATAGTGCAAGTCGCATGGAAATCCGTTCTGAAGAATTCGAGTTATATGCTCCAGGAACGAAATTCCATTTGCATTTTATGTACTTATTAGATTATTTTGAAAACTTTGATTTGATATTTGTTAAATTCGTGTTTTATTTTATTTTATTTTTGGCGTTTTAATTTCGTTTGCCAATTTGGTTATTGGATAATACACGAAAACAAACAAATTCTAAATTACTTGCAATGTTTTTGAACAATTGAGTTAAAATTTTGTAATTGGGTTGCAAGCATATTTTTAAAAAAATCATGTTTGAAAATTACTTTAAAATCCATAAAAAATCTGTAAATTGAGATAAACATTACGAATAAATATTACTGAAAGTACTTTTGTTTTCTATAGCACGGTGAAACAATCGAATGTGCGATGTTTAGAGGATAAATTGCAGTAAAAGGGAAATTTATTGTTGTGTTAGTTTGTTGCCACCGAAAATATTATACCAGCGTTACTCATAGACATGTCTTTTCTTTATACTGTTGAATTAAGTGTAAACAGGTTCATTTTTCGTAATCGGGTTGAACGCACCTTTAAAAATATCCATGCTTGAAAATTACTTTAAAATCCATTGAAATCAGAAAATTGAGATACAATTTTCAACCAAATTTTATTTGAAAGAAATTTCTTCAATTCCACATTGTAAAAAATGAAATTGTGTGTTGTTTAGAAGCCAGTAAAAGCACAATTTTTGGGCACTGACATAGTGTTTTTACTTTAGAATTTAGATATATACTATACAAACGAGAATTTCACTAAATGCTGCGCGATTTGGTGGATTTGTTTTTTTCCTTATTGTCAGGAAAATCACATATCTATCTTCTGCAGCCAACAAACAAAACTCGTATTCTGTTATGAAAGCTCGGGGATTTTACTATGGTTGCGAGACAATAACGTCATGTTTTCTAATTGTCTTTTTAACGACTTGTGGATGGGAATGCACAAATTCCAGTTATTGTGAATGCCGTATTATTTTGTTTTAATTTATTTTACCTGAAGGCGTCCTTATAATTGACACGGGCGAAGCCGGGTAGTTCTGCTAGTAATAAATAAAAGTTATAAAATGTAATTAAGGGCACTAAAAAATCTGTTGACATTGTTTAATTGAGGGATATAATATTTGATTTACAAACTCTCAACAAATGTATTTAAATAATATGGTGGAACTGTACTTGTGTCATTTTCCTTCATACTGATAAATCGCAATTTTTACGGAATGAAAAATTGAATTGGCTCGTTGGAAATCCTTATTAATAATGCCTTTAGGATAATAGTTACTAGGACTTCCCTTTGAGGGATTAGTCTGAGCGATATTGCTGAGAACATAGATTTAATTATAACATGTGGAAGCAAAGAAAGTGAGATGATATCTTTAATTGTCCATAAACTGCGATAAATTGAGATGGTGAAAATAAACGAGTCGTAGAATTACAAAATCCTATATATAAATTCGTATACACTGTTTAAAAAAATGGGAAAGCAAACCATGCAAGACAGACATACATGGATATAAAATTGTAAGTACGCAATATATTAAAAGTAAAATAGAAAATGAATCTCTAAATTATTTTATATAGTAATTGTATCTGTATAAAATGATGTCAAAAGCACAATCAGACATTCCGCACCAATTTGAATAACTTTAAATGACAAATATATGATGTTTGAAAAGAATGGACTATACTTTATATAGTGTGTACTCCCCCGGAATAGTTAATATTGTACAATATTTGTTTTTCACTCATGCAATGAGGTTGTGGATAAGAATTAAGGAATTCTCTCTTCTAAATCTGATGTAGTATCAAAGTACCGAACGCATCAATAGTGGCATGCAATGCATCGTTAGAGTCTGTTTTAGATATGCTCGATCGGATTTAAATTATGAGTGCTTGCTGGCCACTACATACGCTGTATTGTTTTGTTTTCAAACATATTCTGCACAAGTTGAGCTGTATTTAGCATGTATTAAATAAAAGAAATCGGCAATGATTGCAGCTTAAAGTATGACACACAATCTGAAAATATCGTCTGCATAATTTTTGAGCTGTAAAAGTGTCATTAGGAGTAATTTACAAATCCATACATATTTTTTCAGCAAATCATGCAAGCTAAAATACGCCTATATGAACCCGATTACGAAATTTCACCAGAACAAGTTAATATATAAAAAAATCTACTAATGACAATTGAGAATATGGCCTAATGATAAAATCTCTAGAAAAATGAAACAGAAAAAAAAATTTATATCAAATTTAAAACGGCACTTCCCGCTGTTAGTGGTCCGGCGTTGCCCAGAATTTCAAGAATGTTTGTTCTAAAATATTAATTTCAAAATTTAACATACACCATAAAACAAACATTAACACAAGTAAGAAAAATCATGCGTACAGCATAGATTATGAAACACTTTCCAACACTTCCTGAAAGCTTTAACGAAACTTCGTTACTTAGGTAAATAAGGTAAATAAGATAACTAAGTAAACATTTAAAAATCTAATTTCAGTAGTTACCGCCCATAGCCAAATATGTATTCCAATGCTTTTGAACAGAGGTGTATTCGATCTGTATGTTGATATATATACTATATAATGGGAAAATTTAGTTTAGCAAGAAAATGCATAACAGGTTGAAATTCATCTTTCAGCAATTTATACTAATAGATGGAAACATACTTGAATACTTTTGTAGAGCCCTGTAGTTTACCTAGTACCTTTATTACATGCCACTATTTAGCTAAAATTTAATTCAAACTAAAACACGCTTAAAACTACTGAAATTACATTTTCAGAAATTATCACCCATAAACGGCCACGTATCCAAATCTTTGCGGGGCTCTGTATGTCATTTTATGTATTTATACAAATATTTATTAATACACTAAATTCAGTTCAGCGTAAAAATGCATAACTCCTTTAAAACACACCTTTAAGCAATTTATGCTCATACTCAGTAACCTTTACGAATTCATTTTTGTAGCCCTGTATATAAACTATAGCATTTATACGCACTTTATAGTATGCATAAACATCGTGAACAAGTAGGTAAGTGTGATCACAGATCGCACAGAGGGTTTCGTTTAATATTCCTTTCAATACACTTTATCCTTTTGAAAAATCTCTTAGTTCCACATTTCGCAACCAGGGGCGCATTCTATTCTAAACAAACCTCTATACGAACGAAACTCCGTTTTTTAAACTATCCGCAGATATATTAGTCGAGGGGATTGGGCCGATAGCACCCGAGATAAGAAGGCGCCCCTAGCGGTAAAAAGTGGAACTAAAATATGTAAGGTTATGGTGTATAATATGAAAGAATGGTCAAAGGGGTGTCGGCAAAAGTTGGAAAAGTGCTCCCCGGGTGAAAAGGACGAAGGTTAGAAAAAATGTTTAAAATACCCAAGTTAGAGCCCGGAGGAGTAAATAATACAAGACTTTTTGAAAATTTTATGATTTGCCGTGTGGTCTGAGGTATTCAGCTATACGTATGCAAAAATTCATGTCTCCAACTTAATTAGGGGCTCTCTTAGAAAGAATTGCTTAAAGTACATATGTGGTAGCTCAAAGGGTTAAACGTAAGACTTTTTCAAAATTTGATGATTTGTGCCTGGTCTCAGATGTTCTGCTATAAGTATGCAAAATTTCAAATCTCCAATTTCTCAGTTAGAACGAATTGCTTAAAATACACATGTGGGAGCTCAAAGGGTTAAATGTACGACTTTTTCAAAATTTTATGATTTGTAGTTTGATGTGATGTGATCAGCTATAAATATGCCAAATTTTCGCCTCCAACCTAATTAGGTACTCACTTAGAAAGAATTGTTTAAAGTACACATATGGGAGCCCGAATGGTTAAATGTACGACTTTTTCAAAATTTTATAGTTTGTCATTTCATGTGAGGTGTTCAGCTATAAGTAGCAAAATTTCACGCCTCCAACCTAATTAGGGCTCACTTTGAAAGAATTGTTTAAAATACATATGTGGGAGCTCAAAGGGTTAAATGAACGACTTTTTCAAAATTTTATAGTTTGTCATTTGATGTGAGGTGTTCAGCTATAAGTATGTAAAATGTCATGCCGCCAACCTAATTATGGCTCACTTAGAAAGAATTGTTTAAAATACACACGTGGGAGCTCAATGTGTTAAATGTACGACTTTTTCAAAATTTTATGATTTGTAGATTGATGTGATGTGATCAGCTATAAATATGCCAAATTTCACGCCTCCAACCTAATTAGGTACTCACTTAGAAAGAATTGTTTAAAGTACACATGTGGGAGCCCGAAGGGTTAAATGTACGACTTTTTCAAAATTTTATAGTTTGTCTTTTGATGTGAGGTGTTCAGCTATAAGTATGCAAAATTTCACGCCTCCAACCTAATTAGGGCTCACTTAGAAAGAATTGTTTAAAATACATATGTGGGAGCTCAAAGGTTTAAAGAACGACATTTTCAAAATTTTATAGTTTGTAATTTGATGCGAGGTGTTCAGCTATAAGTATGCAAAATTTCACGCATCCAACCTAATTAGGTATTTACTTAGAAAGAATTGCTTAAAGTACTCATGTGGGAGCCCGAAGGGTTAATAGTACGACTTTTTCAAAATTTTATAGTTTGTCATTTGATGTGAAGTGTTCAGCTATAAGTATGCACAATTTCACGCCTCCAACCTAATTAAGGCTCAATTGGAAAGAATTGTTTAAAATACACATGTGGAGCCCAAAGGATTAAATGTAGGACTTTTTCAAAATTTTATGATTTGTCGTATGATATGTGGTGTTCAGCTATAAGTATGCAAAATTTCAAGTCTCCGACATGTATAGTTTCTGAGAACGGGCTTTGTGACAGATGGACAGACAGACAGAGAGCGAGACGAATAGGGTTTTGTCAGATGTACAAAACCCTGAAAAATAAAGAAAATAAGAAAAAATGATGCTGTAAAGCAAAATATTTTATTAAACATCATATAATTGTTTCTAATTTTCACACGTGAAATATAAAATATGCTTCTGGCGATTAAAAAATGCTATTGAAAGATTATCGCAAAATCTCAAATCAAAGTTTTTATGCCTTTTTTTTCTTTTTAATGGAATAACAAACAGATTTCTTTTTCTGTTTGATTAAATTTAAATTTTTTATAGCACTTCATTATTACTGCGTTTTATTATTATTATTATTATTATTATTATTTACTCCATGTGTTCAAACCATTTTTGACATTTGACATTTGACAGTGAAAGTGACGCACAACAAATATCTGTGACGTATGCAGATAAATTTTGCTTTTTTATCAGTTTTTTTTTATATAATTTTTAAGCGGTTTAGAACTTATTTTTCATTATAGGTGCATCCAGTAGGCGACCCTCATAGGTACCTTCTGGTGCAATCAGAAACGAAATCCGGCAAATATTGTTTGAGTTATGCTTGACGAAAGTTTTTATTGCACTCTAAATCGAAATGTCTTAAATTCAGACACTTAAGTGTCTGAAACGGAGTGTTCAATTTTCAGACATTTTAAAATGTCTGAATTTTTTCAGACACTTTTTGCGTCTGAATTTTAGACACTTCAAACGTCTGAATCGCAGCCATTTTTTAAAAGCATTATACGTAGCCATGTTTGACCACGTTGATCCTGGAAAAGTATATGGCCATTATTCTGCCCTACTCCCCCCCCCCCCCCCCCCACACACACACAGCCTAATTTTAGGGGCTTCAAAATATGGTATGCAATTTTCATAAAGCTGATAATTGAAATCTTTTTCGACTTTGTACTGATTATAATCAATATTTTGAATTTATAGAGTAGAATAACATTAAAAATTAAAATATTTGTCACAATACAGTAAAACCTCTCAATAGTAGGCACCTTAGAACCGTGAAATTTGTTCGCCATTCGGAAGTGTCTGTTTTTCTGAGGTAAAAAATATAAAATATGTGCATGTTGTTAATAAAAAATGTGCTTCTTAAATAGTTGTGTCCTCTATGTAGGAGTGTCCGTTATGGAGATTTTACAACAAAACTTTCATAGGACAATTTTCTTCAGCGAACACTGACCTTTTTCAAGATAAATACATTTTTTTTTACCTCATAAAAGCGAACACAATCGAATAGCAGGCAAATTCAACGTTCCAAAACGCGTTCAATTCGCGAGGTGGCCGCGATTGAGAGTTTTTACTGTATTTATTTTTTTATTTAGTTTTTAATCTAATTCTACTTTTAAAGTTCAAAATGCTGATTATAATCAATGCAATGTTGAAACAAATTTAAAATATAAGCTTTAAAAAAAATCCATTTCGAATTTGGAGCACGTAAAATCGTAGGGGGGGGGGGGGGAGCTGCAAAATCTAGCTATATGCAAATAAATATTTTATAAAAATCTACCTCTTTGTATTCATTTTTAATTTCAAATTACTTTTTAACTAAAAGTAATCAAAAAATCAATATTATATAATTATTTCAAATGAAATATATCTGTATATTTTTACCGCATTCTTACAATTACGTTAACGGTACATGATTACATGAATTTAAGAATCTAAAAATAATCATTAAAATTTAACAAAGTGACTACAGATAACGCGAGATCCTTTTTCTAAATCTTTGTTGACATCAACAAATTTTTTTCTGATTCAACGTCTACATTAGTGACGTCAATTTCCGTCCAAACAATCAAATCGTAAAGCTGTGGTTTTGACTTTTGAATCATAAAAAGATTATATGTTGACTATTTTCAGTATGGCAAATGGGATATTTCTAAAATACTCGGAAACACTAAAATTATAGCAGAGGGAAATCTTTTAATTAGAATGACCGGATTTAATGAGTTTTATCAGTCAAAACATTTTAAAATAAATAAATGAACACAAGTAATTCGCTGTATTAAATATATGGGGGAATCAATGAATGGAAGGATGTTCGAACTATATTCTTTTTTTAAATTTATGATGTACACACTATGAGGCAGAAGAAAACTTCATTAGACAAGAAAAGCATAAATAATAAATAAAAGCAGATATTAACAGGAATGTTTACTATAAATGTTTTTGAATTCCAGTACATAACACATAATAAATCTATCAGAAATGTAAAAATCGATGTAAACATTACAAATACTGCCGCATTAAATGCTTATAAAAATATTGTATACGTAAATAAATAATTAAAAAGGGTACTTCAGAGTAATAATTACACCAAAAAATACTATTAAGGTAGTCTTGATGGTAATTAAGAAGTATGAGCCAATCAACAGGCGATGTCACTGCGATTTTTAAAGTAATGGCTACATAAGAAAAGGCTTAGGAAGGTGTAAAATTAATAAATTCAGTAACCGCTAATATACACCATGCAGAGACACCAAAATTTATTTTAAAGATAACATTGGATAGAAAATAATACAGAAATATGATTGCAGATGATTTGAAGAGTAGAAATTTAAATATTAGCAAAATAAAATTTTAACATGGAAATACCATAGGCAAAATGCTTTGAACATATTTTGGCATAACTCAGGAACTAATAAAGCTATAGACTCGTGTGAGGTCTTCATTTAAAGAGAAAACAATCACAGAGAGTTTTAAATACATAGTTAAGATCCCACTTACCTGGGAAAAGGTCTGATTATTCCAAAAGCACATTCGCCCAGAGGACGTCCGGATTGGAGGCTACGTTAGTATCCGTTAGTTAGGCAGACTTGGATATTTAAAAAATAAAATCCCCTTGCACATCCGGCTAGCTCTGTTAAAAGGATGGAAAATTTCCATCCTGAAAACATAGCCCGCCAGACAACAGTTCTCTTTACAAATTTGACGAGATGAAGAACACTGTATTAGTTTTATAGATAAATATTAATACGGAGTACCACTATGTCGATAGAAATTAAATCCCGGAACTTCACATTCCGCAAAAAACAATCAAGTCAAAATAAATTATTAGTTAAAATGCGCGTACATAAAAACAAGCATTCAGTTTGAATTACAAACGAACATCGAGTTCGAAAGGAAGACGCATGCGCAACTGAGAGTGCCCCCTGGTGAATGCGGAGCGGAGTTACAAAGTGTCTTAAAATTAGACACTTGCAGATTTTTTAGACACTTTTATCAGTTCGTGTACACTAGAATCATAGTAAGACACTTAGGTGTTTTAAATTAAGACATCTATTGTGACTGAATTTTCAGATTCAGACACTTAAGTGTCTGAAATTCTTTTTCAGTCACATATGTATCTTAATTTAAGACGCCTTTATTTGCAGTGTGGGGCTTTTTTTTTAGTAGGACATGGCCTTAATATCAATCGTAGCTGTAATATTGCGTTGAGTATTAGCCTTCGCTTCGCTCAGACAATTATATTTAACTTCATGACTTGTGTATATTTAGTGGACAATTATCCATGTCGAGCATAAACTGAAACGCTAAATTAAAATAAAAGTTTATTGATGGTTATACACATATACTATTTTTTTAACTGATACATTGGCTTAATTTATAATCCTGAAACTAATTTGCATATTTGGCTCATACGTCGGTTAAGGGGACATATATTATTTATGTATCACTTAAAACGAAATACGTTAAGACATATAATTTTAAATTGTGTATTTCAAGAAGGCTTAAAATAAATTTCTGACAATTGACGACAGGTAAAATAATTTCTTGTTACATTTAAATACATTTGTGGACATCTTAATATATTATATGATGTAATGTTTTGTTTTACATCGCGTAATAATTTCGTGCAATGAAAAACACACCGAATTTTATGCACCAAAAATCGATTTTAATTTTACATACTTTGTAATACCACTGCGCATTATACTTCCAGATTAAAAAATCCATGCCCAAAACGTTTGCTTTTGTTTTAGGGAGAACTACTAAAAAAATTATACTAATTAATGTGTGGTAACTATGAAACTTCAGTAGGCACTTTAAAGAATTTCGAGAAATAAAGATAGTTGATATTGGCGATTTTCAATTACCAACTACAATTTAAAACATGAAATATTACTATTGTCACAAAGTATCTCTCTATTCTAAAAAAAAATAACTCCCGCTGTCACCGCCGCCGCCGCCGCCGGTTTTGATTTTTTGGTGACCGGAGGCCTTTCTTCGTTAATATTAACAAAAATAATGCATACAAAAATATGAAAATCGGTGGTTTTATACAGAAATGTCTGATAAACACGCTGATGCAGACAGTTTTCAAATCGAAGAATTATTTTAAGAGTTATTTAATGCTAAAGTTGGACAAAATCGTTCCACTAAAAAAGTTTTATAGCAGCAAAAACTGTACATGGCAGTGTAATCATTTTTAGATCATTTTATGCGTTAGAAGTTGCCGAAGTGCAGATTGCATTAATTTTTTTATTTTGACTCATTTTTTCAGGTTTTATTTCTATTTTAAATTCGAATTTTCAGCATTTCTAGAGATATTTTCTACAGATTTCAGAAAATTGCACTAATTTAAACTGTTGCCATCTGTATAAAAAGCGCAAGCAATAATGTTTGCTTCAAATTAAAAATTTATTTACACGCGACTATTATAAACAGGGAAAAAACTTTCAAATTAGTATTAAATAATTACGTATAAAAAGCAGGAACTTATTAAAAATTACGTCATAAAAAGTATACACGTGAATTTTAAAGGAGAAAGGATATTGTAAAATAATAAATTCATTAACATGCGTTAGAAGTCTTAGGAGAAATTACGTCATATTTACGTCACATTATAGTTATTACATAAAATGAACACACAAAATAATATTGCAAAAAAGTTTAAATTTAGAAATTGCGCTAGACATTTATTTGATATTTTGAAAATTAATTTAAAATGTCTCATTTAAAAGAACTTTCTTTTCGCTTTGTTAAAAAATACCAAGAGACAAAGAATCTCTTTACTTAATTCCTTTTATATTAGCTTATTTTGAAAGGTTGTTACACGTGTATACGTCATCAAGTTATTTTTATTTCGACGTTTTATTTGTGTTTTTATTAATGTTGTACGAATTTATTTGTTCTTTCGTTATTTAAAATAAAAATTATATCAATTTGTATAATTTGGCGAGTGATTTGGCGATTTATATAATTTGGCGAAATTGGTCGACAGGATAATCAAGTAGTACCGCAGCGGATTTGGCGTTAAAATTCCCCAATCAAAGAGAAATGAATAGAAATTCGTTTATAGGGAGATCGCCACTGTTTTTTAAATTATAATTCAATCTTTCGAAATCTTTTTAAAGCCGATCAAATTAGCGTGCATTTAGAGTCTGTGGTGTCTGGACGGGGGTTGGCGAGCGTAGCTCGTAGGGGGCCGAGCCACCTAGTTATTTAAGATTTTTCAACATTTTAACATATTTTTCACGAAAAACAAGACAAAAAAAGATATCAATAGGTATAATAATACATTTTTTCCTCAAAATTGATTAGCGGTTTTTAGGGTGCGAGCAATTTTCAAATAAATATTTTCACCTAGGTTACTAAATGTATGCATACAATAGTCTCTCTATTCTAAAAAAAAAGTAACTACCGCTGTCACCGCCGCCGCCGCCGCCGCCGCCGGTTTTGAATTTTTTGTGACCGGAGGTCTTTCTTCGTCAATATTAAGAAAAATAATGCATACAAAAATATGAAAATCGGTAGTATTATACAGAAATGTTTGATAAACACGCTGATGCAGACAGTTTTCAGATCGAAGAATTATTTAAAGAGATATTTAATGCTAAAGTTGGACAAAATCGTTCCACTAAAAAAGTTTTATAGGAGCAAAAACTGTTCATAGGAATTTAATCATTTTTAGATCATTTTATGCATTGGAATTTGCTGGAGTGCAGATTGCAATAATTTTTTTATTTTGACTAATTTTTGAGGTTTTATTTCTATTTTAAATTCAAATTTTCAGCATTTCTAGAGATATTTTTAACAGATTTTAGAAAGTGATATTAATTTAAACTGTTGCCAACTGTATAAACAGCGGAAGCAATAATGTTTGCTTCAAAAAAAAAAAAAAAATTATACGTGTAAATAAATTAAAAATTTATTTACACGTGACTATTATAAACAGAAAAAAACATTTGGAATTAGAATTAAATAATTATGTACAAAAAGCAGGAACTTATTAAAAATTATGTCATAAAAACTATAATTACACGTGAATTTTAAGAGAGAAAGGAATTTGTAAAACAATAAATTTATTAACATGCGTTAGAAGTCTTAAATAGGAGAAATTACGTCATATTTACGTCACATTACAGTTATTATATAAAATAAATTAAAAATTTATTTACACGTGACTATTATAAACAGAAAAAAACATTTGGAATTAGAATTAAATAATTATGTACAAAAAGCAGGAACTTATTAAAAATTATGTCATAAAAACTATAATTACACGTGAATTTTTAGAGAGAAAGGAATTTGTAAAGCACTAAATTTATTAACTAGCGTTAGAAGTCTTAAATAGGAGAAATTACGTCATATTTACGTCACATTAAAGTTATTACATAAAATGAACACAAAATAATATTGCAAAACGGTTTAAATTTAGAAATTGCGCTAGACATTTATGTGATAATTTAAGAGGATACTTTTCAACTATTTTTGGATATATATATAGGATATATATATATAGGAGAAATTATGTCATATTTACGTCACATCACAGTTATTACATAAAATAAATTAAAAATTTATTTACACGTGACTATTATAAACAGAAAAAAACATTTGGAATTGGAATTAAATAATTATGTACTAAAAGCAGGAACTTATTAAAAATTATGTCATAAAAACTATAATTACACGTGAATTTTAAGAGAGAAAGGAATTTGTAAAGCAATAAATTTATTAACATGCGTTAGAAGTCTTAAATAGGAGAAATAATGTCATATTTACGTCACATTAAAGTTATTACATAAAATGAACACAAAATAATATTGCAAAACGGTTTAAATTTAGAAATTGCGCTAGACATTTATTTGATATTTTAAGAGGATACTTTTCAACTATTTTTGTTAGGAAAGCGCAAATAATATTTAATTTCTAACACAAGTATTTTCACGTGAATATTAAAAAGAGAAAGAATAGTTTGGTCAAAATTATGTCAGATTAAAAACGATTAATTTAAAATGTCTCATTTAAAAGAACTTTCTTTTCACTTTGTTAAAAAATACCAGGAGACAAAGACTCTGTTTACTTAATTCCTTTTATATTAGCTTATTTTGAAATGTTGTTACACGTGTCTACGTCATCAAGTTATTTTTATTTCGACGTTTTATTTGTATTTTTATTAATGTTGTACTAATTTATTTGTTTTTTCGTTATTTAAAATAAAAATTATGTCAATTTGTATAATTTGGCGACTGGTTTGGCGATTTATATAATTTGGCAAAATTGGTGACGGGATAATCAAGTAGTACCGCAACGGATTTGACGTTAAAATTCCCCAATCAAAGAGAAATGAATAGAAATCCGTTTATAGAGAGATCGCCACTGTTTTTTAAATTATAATTCAATCTTTCGAAATCTTTTTAAAGCCGATCAAATTAGCGTGCATTTAGAGTCTACGATGTCTGGACGGGGGTTGGCGAGCGTAGCTCGTAGGGGGCCGAGCCCCCTAGTAAAAAAAAAAAAAAAAATATTTAATTTAAAGATAATATTAATGCGGTCAATTATTAATTATTATACGTGAAATATATTTGTTCAACACGCATATGTTTATTTTAGAATTATTGATTTCACACGAAAAACTTATATTCCGTAAACGTATATTGATAAACCATCAAAAGTACTCTGTTTTTTACAATGAATTTTAAAATGCATTTTTAATATTTCGTGATAATTTACGTTTACTCAAGGCACAATCATGCGGTCAATTTAAATTTTATATTTCTAATCAGTAGAAGTTCTCGCATTTTCAGAATTCCACGAATTCAATATAAATTGCATGTATGTTTTAGGATCGTGTTAATGGATTGTATGATATCTGTTTTTTTTTTTTCTAAGATATTCCGTCTTTTTAAAAACAGTACTACACATAGACTTTCTAGAGTCACTGATAAAACAGAGTTCATAAAAGTATACATAAAATGCCATTAAATAATTAATCATTGTACTTAACTCTCATATTGACCGAAAAACACACACCCCCTCCTTTTTATTACTTGACATTGAGTATGGTAAAGAACTCTGTATTGTCAGAAACGTTCATTCGTTACTAAAGTTTGTCTCCAACCAAAATAATTAGAAATGCTATCGAAAGATGCGAAAGCTTTTAATTTGAGAAACATTCAAAAGAAATGCATGTAACAGAAGTTTATATTAGTGAATTTGCATTGGATTTGGAATATCTTAATAATTAAGAGTTTATGAGATGCTAATGTATGAGAGTTAAGTAAGAGATGTTGATTTTAAATATAAAATGTAACTGACGCATTAGATTATATATTAACTTTTTTAAATAGTCGAGATTTTCGAGAAAACAAAATTTCTAGAACTTCAAAAATGCAAAAAATAATAATAATAATAATAATAATAATAATAATATATAATGTGTAGAATAGTACTTTCTTATAAAAAGATTTATTTGTGATTTATTTAAGAATTTTCGAGCGAAAAAAAAACAAAAGTTTGTGTTCTCGCATCGGGAGTTTTTTTGCCTAATGCGTCAAATTATTTTTTTCGTTTCAAAACAAATTGCAATGCGGATAATTGCTTAACCATACTTCAAATATTACTGACGGAATAAGATGTAATATAACAGTAAATCTAAACAGGAAAACAGTTTAAATAAATAAATTAATTAACTCTAAATAATTTTGAACTTTTCATTTGTTTTCATTATATGAGTTACAAAGTTCTTTGCGATTGCATTTGAAAGTAATTCTGTTATATAGTTTAGAAATTTTGCGGATTTAAAGTTTTGAACTTCTAATCTTAAAACGATGTTGTTGTTGAACTTTTAAACGTGACTGAAATTTATTCCGTTGAATGAGCGGTAATTTTCAATTCCCACATTTGCAGTGTCTGTAAATAATTTCTGTTAAAAACGTAATAGGAAAATATTTAAAAAAAATTTTTTAAACGAAATTCGAAGATTTACATTTTTTGAAATTAATAAAAAAAGGGTTTGTAAACTACTAATTATTTTTAACAGACACCGGCTTGATTCAGGTAAACGAGTCCCAATTTTCAGCTCTTTCCGACTAGAAGTTTTTGTGTCTTGAGGCATTCTAATCTACTTTGCTATGAACTAAAATGAATTTAACACTAGAAGTTTTTAACTTTAAACCTTCATTTGCCTAATGGCACTTTCGTTTGGTATCATGATTTAAAATATAAAGAGTAAATTATAATCCAAGTATAATGTGAAAATTAAGTGCTAGTATTATAAATTTTAATGTTTCGTTGAAGTTATATGGAAAGTGCCACACTGAGCATCGTTTAAGTACAGTAGTCCCTTAAAATTCGCGTGAGTTAGGTTCGCGGAAACATCCGCGAATGTCAAAATCGCGATGTTGAGACGATCTTCCCATGCGTAACAGTGTGTTAGTTTTTTAAGATTTAGTTTTAAAGGATAAAAGCAATTGAAACGTAAAAATATATTTTTCAAGCATTAAAAAGTACATACTGTAAGTAAATTTGAATAATTATAAACATATTTTACAAAGTTTAGTTGCTAGCTGATGCCTGAAAAAATTAAATCGGTATACGATTGTTTATAAGAACAGGTCGTTTGTTTATGAATTTTCATATAAAGAAAAGTTGCAGTCTCGATTTCACTCTAAAATTTAAGGCTCGCCATCAATTAAGGATAGCATTCTATGAATTTCTCAACAAGTTGATGTTTAAATTTTAAAATTTCCCATAAATTTTTGAGGAAAAAATTTGACTTACAATAAAAATTGTAAATTTTATAAAATTTAAGAATTTTTTTTTTTTTTTTTTTTTTTTTTTTCTTTTTTTTAAATCATCACGTCATGTTCCCGGTTTCTCGGAATTACTGATATATATTTTGATTAAATACAAGGGTTGCTGTTCTCGGATCTTAGGCTATGTAGTACAATGTAGCTGTCCAGTGTCAAACAGTTTATGAAATTGGTAGAACAAAGCATGTTTGCTTTGTAAAAAAATATTATTTATAAAAAAAAAAAAAATGTGATTAACCAAGTTAAATATTCGAGAATGTTGAAATGTTCTTCATTTTTTTTTTTTAATTTCGCGAATAATCAAAACTCGCGAATGTTAAGGGTTTACTGTATATCATAACCTAGTAATACTAATAATCTTTTGGTACCAGTCATATATATTTATAAGATTACTGAGGCAGAGTTAGTATGGGATATTCTTTTTTCAGATGGTTAGTTACACATTATAAATAAATACATTTAAATTTTAAATACATGTAGCTCAAAATGAAAATGATTTTATAAAAAATAATATTACTACATAACCTTATCTTTTTTAAAGTATGTATCGTATAAATATTAATATTTTTTCAGTTTATTCATTTTTATTTTATTTTCATATTTATAATAATTAAAAAATAAAAATAAAAACTAGTCATTTAAAAAATAAAAACTAGCCATTTAAAAAATAAAAATTATGTTTTAAAAAGTTACTTAATAATGCTTTTTCAGAGATTCTAAAAACATCTTCTTATAAAATCAGTATATAAAGACAATATTTAGAAAAAATCGCGTCCCATATGACTGCTATATTACTACTAATTCATTTTTTTTTCTTTGATATTTTATTGCTTAGTCAGCTGAACTGATATATATATCACGGTGCTTAAATGCTTTTAAATATAAATATTTATATAATAGTCGTAAGTTTCTCTCAGTAGATACACCAAATAGAAAAATGCTTTTAGGTAGGATAGTCTATTACATCAATAATACGCTACACATAAAGGAGTGCAATTATCTTAAAGTGTATATGATACAAAGTAATTGGTTGCGAAATGGAAACAAATAATTTCTGTCATAAAGTCCAGATATTTTATATAAAATATCATGGTCATAAACATTATTACAGTGTGCAAGAGAAAACAATTTAAGGAAGCGCACTCGTATATCATCTTACTTTAGTGAACATAATACGGGTGTTGCAAATATTTTACTCCTTAAGTGCCGATACCGATTTACTTCCACAGAGGTGTACTTTCTTGATATAGCTTGAAATTTATAAGTAGTTTTAAAAAAATACAATATAAAAACAAACACAATATAGGATTAAAATATTTTTATCTTGTAAGATAAGGAAATGTGTAGATAATTTCTTTTCGCATTTATTTTATTTTTTATTTTTATAATCACACATTATTTTTTATGTGCACCGTAATTTCCGGCCTATAATCCGCGGATCAAATAATCATGTTTCAACTCAGAAATTTTATTTAATAATTGAAGATAAATACTTGCCGCTATTAAATAAGTTACCTTTTATGAAATAAGATTTCTGGGTCCAAATATAATTGTTTGATCCGTGAATTATAAGTCGAAAATTACGGTAAGTGAAATGTGAAATTTATATTAATTACAGGCATGCGATAGAAATTAGGTAATTTATCTTTTCAAAAATCACGAAAGGAATTGATTGGGTTATAGACATTTTTTGCGTATACATTGTATAAAATTTATTAATTTTTTCACGTGATTAGTGCAAATTATATTAATACTCATTTTTATTGCAGCGTTATATATTTTAGATTTAAAAAAAAAAAAAAGTGTCAGAGTTTTGATGAAAAGAGTCAAATTAAGTGGAGCTCCTAACCAAAGAATTTTATGGAACCTGTGATCCAATATTATTTAAAATAACATTTTCACGTTCAGTTTTCTTTGTTTAATACATCATAATTGATTTTGTGAAGAATAGCTAAAGGGTGTTTGCTTAAGTGGTGTGGTTTTATGTAGATTTCGGAAGAAATGCCTACGTATTACATTTTCCCATATGTTGGAATTTCTGAAAATCTTCTGCAGATCTACGCCGGTCGTGACTCCTAGAACAAAAGACCACCCCAGTTCTAAACTTTATCTATCTATCTATCTATATATATACAGGGCTATTTCAAATGATGGACCCGATTTAAGGAAATCATATTTTGGAAACTACTGGACATATTACAATAAGTGATACATGTATTTAAAGAGACTAATACCAAGTTTTTTTCAGTTACAAATGTTCGATGTGTGACCCTCTTATTACATGGCATATGTCCAATCTGTAATCCTGTATGTCCCAAACATTTTGTAGCATCACTCAATGTTTCTGAATGTTTCTGAATGTTCTGTCAATGTTTCTGAATTCTGCACAAATGCGGTTCTGACAGTGTCAAATACATTGTTTATGTACAACCAATGCCGAAAACAAAGTGTTCAGTACTTAAAGAACGCATTTGTGTAGATTTCAGAAACATTGACAGATTGATGCTACAAAATGTTTGGAACGAACTCGATTACAGATCGGACGTATGACGCGTAACAAAAAGGGTCACACATCGAACATTTGTAACTGAAAGAAATCTTAGTATATCTCTCTTTAAATTCATGTATCACGTATTTTAATATCTGCAGTAGTTTCTAAAATATGATTTTTTTTTTCAAATTGGGTCTATAGTTTGTAATAGCCCTGTATATATCTATATATATATGTGTGTGTGTGTGTGTATCACTTGTTTATAGAATCGATAACTTCCGTAATTCTGCACAAATCTCTCCTAAACTGCTACATAATATCAAGGGAAAGAAAATCTCGGTCAAACTCGTTAATGGGCAAAATCAGACAAAGGGGGTGGAAATAGGGAGGAGTTTTGTAAAAACCGAAAAAAACCCATAACTTCTTAATTATAATACATATCAAATCCGTTTAAAATTATTATTACTTATAGAGAAAATACCCAAAATTTATGTATCACAGACTTTTGATAAAATTAAAAATGGGCTCAAGGGGCGAAAAATCTGGTTTTTAGGGGGGGGGAAATTATAAATTCGTCAATTCTTAAGATATGGAATTCAGTTAAATATATTATAAATCTTCTTAATATTATCTACAACTTTTCTATTGACAAGATTTTGATAGGACCAACACTTACAACAAAAACAAATTAAACAAAAATGGGGGTTGGCGAAAAAATTATCGTATTAAGTGTGTACAAAAATCAAACGGTTTATTTTCTGACTCATTTTAACCCTTTGAGGGGCAAGGGCAAAGGCGCCAATTCAGAACTTTCTTGGGAGGGGGGTGCAAAGATTTTTTGAAGAATTTTGCATAGCTAAGGCTAGGGTACGTGTGCTTACCCCCCCCCCCCCCCCGAACGAGAGACGTAAACTGAATCATGCTTACAAAAACAGTAAAAACTTTGAATAAGAAAACTTAAGAACAAATGAAATATTTCATTTTAAATAGGTTTCTGTCTTAACAGGTAAAATTTCAACATATTGTATATGAAAATTTTTCTTTTTGTACAGGATTCTATATCGGTTCCATTTTTAGGTGCGTTCGTAATTATATAAATACGTAGCACCTATAGTCGTCGTTCAGTCCGCCAGTCTGTCCGTCTGTCCGTCCGTCTGTCTGTCCGTCCGCATATAACAGAGCAAAAACTACCCGACCGAATGACCTGAAATTTTTAATATATAATTGCTGCAAAATTTTGTCGAGCCATTTCCAATTTTATGAAAATCGGATGTATAGTTTAATTACAGGGACAGTCAAAAGTTTTTCTTTACATTACGGCGAATGGGAAAAATTATTGCAAGTGAATTTTAATGATGTTACAGACTTCCGAATGGTCTGAAATTTTTAATATATAATTGCTGCAAAATTTTGTCGAGCCATTTCCAATTTTATGAAAATCGGATGTATAGTTTAATTACAGGGACAACCAAAAGTTTTCCGTTACATTACGGCCAATGGGAAAAAATTATAGCAAATGCATTTTAATGATTTTACAGCCTTCCGAATGGTCTGAAATTTTTAATATATAATTGCTGCAAAATTTTGTTGAGCCATTTCCAATTTTATGAAAATCGGATGTATAGTTTAATTACAGGGACACCCAAAAGTTTTCCGTTACATTATGGCCAATGGGAAAAGATTATTGCAAATGCATTTTAATGATTTTGCAGCCTTCCGAATGGTCTGAAATTTTAAATATATAATTGCTGCAAAATTTTGTCGAGCCATTTCAAATTTTATGAAAATCGAATGTATAGTTTAATTACAGGGACAGTCAAAAGTTTTCCGTTACATTACGGGGAATGGGGAAAAAATTATTGTAAGTGCATTTTAATGATGTTACAGACTATGCACTTATGAAGCGCAAAAAAATATACATTCAGTACAATATGGGGTGCAAAAAATAATTATAAAACTAGTTATAGTACGAACGCACCTCATTTGCCACGTTTGACGAGCAATTTCCAACTTGTTTACAAGTATTTTCAAAGACTGTTAAAGCCATCCACAGTATAGTATAACTCTGAAAAGACATGTATTGCAGTAAAACTTGTGAAAACGAAGATTGTCTATAACAGAATTCTTTCTCAAAGGGAAAAAAATCAAATTTTGATGAAAAAGATCATACAATTACATTTACTAAGGCAGAGATCTGTCTAAAATGGAACATTTTTCTACTGTTTTTCGCCTTCATTTTATTTCAGATTTTACTACAGGGGCGTCATTTCAAGTGTTTCCTGGCGAAGGACGAGGAAAAATTTCCTTTGAGGAACAGGGAACATGCAGAATTGCACAATCTGATTAATAGCACAAATCTCACAGAAAATGGGAAAACCCCGCACAATAAAAAAATCTCAGGGGGATTTTGTCTCTTTAACTTCTTATGATTATTCTGGGATTTTTTTTTAATTTTCCACGATTTTTTTTTTCAAAATCAGCAAAATTAATTAGTCAATGGGTCACAGAAAAAAATCGAGAATTTTGCAAAGAAAATAAATTCCCAAATTGTCGCGGAAAAATCGCTAATTTCTCCAAACGACCGTGGAAAATATTGCTAATTTCATCAGAGATTGCGAAAAGAAATGCAGATTTCATCAAATGATTGTGCAAACTAAATTCTCGCGTTTTGTAAAAAGGATTGCGAACCAAATCGCGAATTTCATCAATAGACTTTCCAAAATATCCCGAAAATTTAGTCAAACAATCGAAGGGAATTTCGTCAAACGATCGTGAAATAAGATACAAAATTTCGTCTAACTATCGTGCGAAAAATTACAAACATTATTATTCGGTGGTAGAAAAAAAAAAAAAAAACCACGAATTTCAACAAATGATCGTGAAAAAGAATCGCGAATTTTTTCAAAAGATCTCAGAAACCAATATGAAATTTCGTCAGTTTTTCGCGAAATAATATTGTGAATTATGATAAATGTTCGCGAGAAAAAACAAATTTCGATAACGGTTGCAGAAAAAATTCGCAAAAAATCGCGGAAAAAATCTCAAATTTTGTCAGATGATTGCAAAAAATGAATCATGAAATTCCATGAGCCATGAGATAATCAGCCCACGCACGTCATGAACAGGTCAGGGAATTTGCAACTTTTCTGATCTATAGCGATAATAAATTTTTCATTAGTGATTTTCTACAAGTAAAGGTAAGGTAAAGCATTAATTTGTTTCGGATTGCGTTTTCACTATTTTGAGGTTGGTTCGTGTTAATACTAAATTTCAAAGATATCCTGAATATTTTTCAGATGAAAAAGCTACAAATTTGAACATTAATGAATACTATATATGTATATTTATCTTCATTTTTCTACTTAAAAAGTAAAGTTTATAATAAAGATATAATTGTAGACTTTTGTTTTTACAATAATTGTATTAAAATATGGATTATTTTCTTTCATTTTGGGTCGGGTTGCCTTTCAATAGAAATCTTTCTAGCGGTTTTCGTATTTACATGAAATTACAATCCTGCGTCATGATAGGTTGACGTATTGCTTCGTTGCGAGTGAGGTACATTTTAAGTTTCTCGGATTGTGCTTTATCTCTTTCGGTAGGAGTCGGGATGACCTGGTTTTTCACAATGAAGTCCTGAATATTTTTCAAATGAAAAACTATATATTTGGCTATTAATTGTGGCCCATGGTAATAGTCCATGTGTTCATTTCTGTACATAAGGGATAAAATTACAGTCTACTTTATTATAAACTTGTTAAAATATGGAGTAATTTTCTTTTACTTTGGGATTGGTCGAAGTCTGTCGGTTTTTGGGTTGAAAAAATAATTTTGTCGGTTCCGCGCAGACTCAATTCCTAGGCGTTGAAGAATTTTGAGAGTGTACCAAATATAATATGGTTTAATAAAGCAAACAATTCGATAACTTTCCAATGGTTGCAGTAAATATAATGTGACGCTAATAATCCCCAAAAGTCGGCATAATTAAGAACTTGAATTATACTCGCACATCACCTCCCACGACCCCCCCCCCAAAAAAAGAGAAAAATCTTATAAATCTCTACCTCTGAATTTCTAGCCACGAGGGGACTACTTTTCATACGGTCAATTTGTACACAGCTGAGAATAAATTGATAAAAGAAAATATCTCTCATCTATTTTTAAAATTAGCCAAAGTACGATATATGTTTCACCTTAAGAAAATTCGAATAGGGATTTTTTTTGATAATGTGTGAAATATGAATGTGTGAAATATGAATTACACATAAACTATGGGTTGTGTAAACAATATTAAATAATTGTGTTGAAATGAAAGGATGAAAGTAAATGAGCGATGAAATGTGTATTAACTCAACTGGTACTGTACTGATATAATATTTAACAACCCTTAAAAGTATTTTTAAAATCCCTAATTCTCTCTTTTTATTTTTTTTAGTTTGTTCTGCTAACTGAAAAGAAACTGTAAAAAGTATAAAATGTTAAAAATCCATTTATATTAAGCCGAAGCACACAGGGATTCTTAAATACTGATTCTCATCTGGCTGATAGTGTTCAGTGTATGCATGTAATATGACGAGAAAACTGAAAAGGAAAAGGGGAAAACATTATTTGACTACTCATTTCTCCATGTTCATACCTAGCAAAATATTGAATCGATATTCTCTAACGCACACTATGTATATAAATACTTAAATATTATGTACATAAGGGTTTTCAATTTCAGACACCCTCGTGCGATTTTTTGAAAAGCAATGAAATGTAATGCAATAGTGCAGTACATTAAATTAATAACAAATTAAATTTAACTTGTGAATTGAGCATCATATACAAAATGATAAAAGAAAATTTTATTCTGAATGACATTTTTTTTAATGCTTTGTGAATGCAGAAATATGTAAAGCCAAAACATAACATGTGTGGATATGAACAGCGAGAGGAAAAAAAAAAAAAAAAAAAAAAAAAAAAAAAAACCGCAAAATTATCTCAACATCGAAGTACCCAGTGTAACTAAAAGTAAAAAAATTATGTCAGCGTCTTACTGAATGCCTGAATAAGTAACAAATGTGAAAATGAATGTGAACGGTATGAAATCAACAAAATTAAACGTCTATAGAGAGAAAAGGAAAAAGAATACAACTACAATACACACTGGACTATCAGAAGGTCACAAACGATACATGAGTATAAATGTTATACCATGAGTTTACCTAAGCGGTTTATAACTAAGTATATGTACCATAAAATAATTTTTTTTTTGGCAAAATGATATTGTAAGAGATATATGAAAAATAGTGTTTAATTCTAAGCTTCCAAAACCACTTTTAACTTCTACAGAAGTTAAAAACTATGATAAATCTAGTACTTTTGAACTTATTACAAACAGCAAATGTAGATAGCGTATTTTAAATATTACAGAGAAAAATATTTACTAATCTGGGAACAAATCTAAAAAGTATTAAAGTTAGAAAGTTTATAGCGATGTGCGTGTAAAGTGTTTGAACTTCACTAAAAATGCCTCGTAACTGCGAACATGTGTGTTTAAAAAAAATGGGGGGGGGGGGCATCGCTGTATAACGAACTGTTATAATTAAAGAAATGGTGTATTTTTTGTAAAACATAAGGAAAAATATAACAGAAATGTACTAATTTCAAACCAAAAAAAAAAAAATTACAACAAATACCCAAAAGTAAAATAATCCTCGAACGCTGTAAATTTACCTCCAAAAAATGTCTCACTGGGTAATTAGAAGTTAAAAAAAAGTTAATCAAAAATATACATTTTCTTTTACCCATCTTTATAAAATTATTTCTACACTAAAAATTAATTAAAAAAATATTACGTATTTTTATCCAACAAGAATATTTATGTAAATTCAGGGATGAGAGCGGTCCGACCCAATTGACCGATTCCTACCACTTAATTATAACAGAATTTTGTGCCGTATGTAATGACAGAATTTCTGAGATTGTATAAAGCAAAGAATACTATTAAAATTCTGTGATGAAAATCAACGATTTGGGTCGGAAAGCTCTCATCCCTTTAATAATTAAATCATCATTGTTGCTTGTCTGCTAGCAATCCGAGCATTATATTTACTTTAAAATGTCTATAGTGAAAATATAGAAAATTTACTTCTTAAATATATCAGAAAATCCAAAAATTAAATACTCTTGTTGTTAAAAATATTAATATATAGTGCAAATTATTACCCTTTTTTATAAATATTTGTAAATAAAGCAATGGTCACACAAAATAACTTACCTTGTAGACTACCTTAATAATAATCTTATTTAATCAAGATTATGTCTGTAAAACGTTTTATGCAAAACAAAATTTGTATGTCAATCCACCACCCGTTATTGTCGATCATCAATGACTTACATAAATTACGAAACATACTTTTTGAATGTTAAATAAAACAATATGCTAATAATATGTAAAACAAAAAGAACTGAAAATATATAGAATAAAATAATGAAAATATCTAAAATAAAATATTGAAAGTATGTAAAATTGTAATTCACACAAGATGCACTAAATATCTACTAAATAATAAAATATGCAATAATATAAGCACTAAAGAGTTTGCATATATAAAAATAATAATTATTTCATAAAAACTCGAATTCTTTTATGAAATTGAAATGTATGCAAATGTGGAGTAGGAATAAAAATATCTTCCTCTTTTTTTTTTTTTTTTTTTAACTTTCACATCTTATTAATTAAATACAATCATCTATATATTTGAAGGATTTCGTTGAATGATGCAAAAACGTATATATATAACACTTTCCTTATATTCGGTTATTGTTAGAGGATATTTTTTAATTGATTATTGACGATAATTCTTTGATTCATATTGTTAGTCCTTATTAACTTGTTTGAGTCAAATAATGCTTCACGAAATCAATTATCACTTATCACTCCCACCTCCATTACATTCATGTAACGGAGTGCAGATTAATAACATTTCAAATAAGAGAATGAAATGTAGAAAAGTCACTATATTTATATGGGTATTGTATGATAAAAAAATCACGGCGTTAACTTGGAAGAAAACACACACATATATATACCGGGTGTCCCAAAAAGGACTGACTGATTTTAAAATCCAATAACTTGTAAACGGTGACAGATATTTAAAAAATTCTTGCAGGAGGGTTATGCATAAGGTCAAAAGTTTTTTTACAGTGATTTTCAATTTTAGTTCGAATTACAAACAATAGATGGCGCTGCGATCAATAGACTCTGAATTCAGGCTCGGTTTATGGCCCGGATAATACATTTCCATCTCCTTTTTCAGCATGGAACAAGAGAAATGACCAGAAATCGAGCCTGTATTTAGCGACTATTGCTTACAGCGCCATCTATTGTTTGTAATTCGAACTAAAATCGGAAATCATTGTAATAAAACTTTTGACCTTATGCATAAACCTCCTGCAAGAATTCTTTAAATATCTGTCACCGTTTGCAAGTTATTGAATTTTAAAATCAGTCAGTCCTTTTTGGGACACCCGGTATATATACATTTTTTTTTTTTACTTAGATTGGGACAGTGGAAGGACAGTGGAAGTTCGTTAGGTCATTATTCGTCAACAAAAATAAATAATGGTTTATGAAAAAATATAAATATTCACTATAGAAATTTCGGAAGATCAATATCACGTTAATCACAGTTGAAAGTGAACCTCATATAGATCATTATTGTTGTGCAAATACGTTGATCTTGAAATATAATTATACGAAAAATCCTAACATGGCAGACAATTTCTTTTAAATTCACACCAATTAATCGTAACGCATGAACGTAAACAATGTAAAAAGAAGCAATCGGTAACATAAAAAAATATAAACTCTTTCTTTCTCACTCTCTATTTCTTGAATATCTATAACAGTGCCGCAAATCTTGCGAGCGATAAACACACTCATAAAAACAAAATAATAATCCAGGAGATCAGAGCTCATCTTTTGACACACCGCACCAAAAATCAAAACACTCCCAGCCCTATTTCACAAACATTCTTGATCATTACATGTTGAGCTTAGGGAAATGCGTCGGCACCCTAATTGATATCACTGGCCTCCATTGATGAGAACGAATCACTGTTAGAGGTCTTATTTACTTCGGAATGGAGCATAACATTTAGTGGCCGAAGCTTCCGATGGGAGCAGCATGAAAAAATATGTAGATTCTCATAAGACAGTGCAGATTTCCATATTTTAAATTAAAGGCTTCATCGTTGAAAGTCCAAAGCACGAAGAAAACATGAATTCATGCTTTAAAAAAAATATTCATGTCCTTTAACATCCAAGATTTTGTTCAAAGGTTTCACACCAGTCACAAATATAATCGACAGAATCTCCTCTGATCTTTAGCACTAAGATCTGCAGTATAGATTTATTTATCTGATAACTTGAGTTGTTAATTTTGAGTTAAATACATTTCGCCGGATCAGTTATGAAGTACATTTCATGTATACGTGAATAACTCAGGCCATGACAGAGATTCAGATAAAAGGTCCAAAATATGTATATGTCATTTTATTAAAGGCAAGCGAGCAATACAATATTCTCGCTTGGTGACTCCCAGTATACAAGTGATAAATGATGTTACATCTTTACAGTAGTGCGGCCATAGATAAAATGCGCCCAACAGCCTTGACTGTAAGTGCATAGAGCCCCAAAACTTTGAACTTTGCAGAATTATAACGCCAAATAATACGTCACTTAACGGACATTTTGAATTCAAAATTAGCCCAACGATTCATTAGCTTAAGTAACTGAAATTTTAACGTACAATATGATATGCCAAGGCTGGGCAATGGGAAAGTTATATTTTTAGAAGAAGCAACGCAGATGCCAGACGCCGATTTCAATATTAACAGGATATATTTTAAGCCGAAAAGGCATTTGTATTGACTATCAAACGGCGAATTAACAATGGGTGTTTAAAATACTGCTGCCGCAGAAGCATATGGTGAAAGAGTATCTTTTTATATATATATTCGTTAACAGAAAGAACGTATGGTCGCACAGCAATGCTTTTAAGATTGGAAAGTAGCTTTGTTTTTATTTATTTTATTGGCGGTTTGTGACCCCGAGAATATAAAGTGAATGTAATTTACTAAGCTCAAAAGAGAAGCAAGGTAGATATACTTTTTGAAAAGGAAAAGCAGTATCGATAAAATTTACAATTGTAAAAAGGGGAATTTAATTTTAAAAGGGGGGAAAATAATGATATCTGAGGATATGTTAATTTCATCATCACAGCCAGAGTCTTAAGCACTAGATCAGAAAGCCAGCTTTAACTGAACAGAAAACAAATAGCGAGAATCTTCCGTCTCTTTAAGTGTTCAAGTGTTCAAAACTACCGCCGTGTAAAGGTTAATACTTTTTTTAATATTTTTTTTATTTATTTTCATTTTTATATTATATAGTTAAAATATAAAGTTACGTATATTTTATAATACGTAATATAAATGTTTCATATACGTATTATAAATACATATTTCCATATAATCCGAACTACAGAGATAATATAAAATATCACTGTCTACCATCTCCTGTTCTTTAGCAGTAGCAAGATGTTTTCACCAAAATTAGGATCTGGTGATTCTTCTTCTTTAATTGAATTGATTTTAGAATTAAATGTTTCCTTTCGGCTTTATTTCGCAACGCACGTGAAGTAGGAATATCAGCATAATCGATGAATCCAATAATAAGACTTCATTGAACTTTAAGAAACAAGCATTTCTTTAACTGGAACTTTTTTTTTTTTGCTTTTCACAAGAACATTTTATAAAATCTGCGCACTTACAGGTGCCTATGTGAAACAAAGAGTTTTTCGCTTCTTCCGCGAACTCATTTGTCTTCTTATTTATTTATTTATTTATTTATTTTGTATTCTCTTTATTTATTTTTTAGTTCCTCTTCTTTTGATGAAATGATATATTTTGTGGTATGCGTGAGCCAATTGTACAGCACATGAGTGGGATGATGCCGGAAACTTAGCTGTATGATAAATCATTTTTATTTTTTCCTGCAAATTTTTGGCAATATAAGTAAAACTGGGCTAATAAATGTTTCATATACGTATTATAAATATATATTTGCATATAATCCGAACTACAGAGATAATATAAAATATCACTGTCTACCATCTCCTGTTCTTTAGCAGTAGCAGGATGTTTTTCACCAAAATTAGGATCTGGTGATTCTTCTTCTTTAATTGAATTGATTTTAGAATACAATGTTTCCTTTCGGCTTTATTTCGCAACGCACGTGAAGTAGGAATATCAGCATAACCGATGAATCCAATGATAAGACTTCATTGAACTTTAAGAAACAAGCATTTCTTTAACTGGAACTTTTTTTTTTGCTTTTCACAAGAACACTTTATAAAATCTGCGCACTCACAGGCGCCTATGTGAAACAAAGAGTTTTTAGCTTCTTCCCCGAACTCATTTGTCTTCTTATTTATTTATTTATTTAATTTTTTTTTTTTTATTCTCTTTATTCATTTTTCAGTTCCTCTTCTTTTGATGCAATGATATATTTTGTGGTATGCGTGAGCCAATTGTATAACACATGAGTGGGATGATGCCGGAAACTTAGCTGTATGATAAATCTTTTTTATTTTTTCCTGCAAATTTTTGGCAATATCAGTAAAACTGGGCTAATAAATGTTTCATATACGTATTATAAATATATATTTGCATATAATCCAAACTACAGAGATAATATAAAATATCACTGTCTACCATCTCCTGTTCTTTAGCAGTAGCAAGATGTTTTCACCAAAATTAGGATCTTCTTCTTTAACTGAATTGATTTTAGAATACAATGTTTCCTTTCGGCTTTATTTCGCAACGCACGTGAAGTAGGAATATCAGCATAAACGATGAATCCAATAATAAGACTTCATTGAACTTTAAGAAACAAGCATTTCTTTAACTGGAACTTTTTTTTTTTTTTTTTTTTTTTGCTTTTCACAAGAACACTTTATAAAATCTGCGCATTTACAGACGCCTATGTGAAACAAAGAGTTTTTCGCTTCTTCCCCGAACTCATTTGTCTTCTTATTTATTTATTTATTTATTTTTTTGGGGTATTCTCTTTATTCATTTTTAGTTCCTCTTCTTTTGATGCAATGATATATTTTGTGGTATGCGTGAGCCAATTGTATAACACATGAGTGGGATGATGCCGGAAACTTAGCTCTATGATAAATCATTTTTATTTTTTCCTGCAAATTTTTGGCAATATCAGTAAAACTGGGCTCTTTGTTAGTTTGTTTGGCGCGATATTCTAACTCTCTTGAAGCCAACATTGTATAATATCTTCGTATGCATGTGAGCGGGATTCTTTCAATTTAAATGGACTTCCAAACAAAGGGTAGATGAAAAGAGCCCGGTCTAGGAATTTACATTTTTTTCTCAGTCTCCGACAAATCTGTAACGAATCTATATTTATTATTTTTTGTTCGGTTTATTTTAAATCAATAATCGCAATCTATCTGTAAACAGACAATATAAAGAACAATTACTTATCTTTGTTTAATATTTGTTTATAAAATATTCACTCAACCCATCACACTAAACGTGAATAAGTAAAAGCAAACAGCAGCGTTTCAACAGTGTGCGTACAGACACTGACTGAGATTTACGAGAAAAGAATATTGCAGAGAATGATGCAACAGTTACGACATGCAATGTAATCCGCAAAGTCAAGTTTTGCCACGAATCTTGCCTTAGTTGCATTGTGAAAAGGAAATGGAGTCCAATGCTCTACGCAGTTTTTATAAGAGTAATATTTTTAACTATATGCGTAATAAAATTTATGACAGTATTTAAATTATTTAATTAATAATAAATAATACAAAATCATTTTTTTTTCATATTCAGACATCTGGATGCGGCAAAAGTTATTAATCAATATGGTGTTTTTTTTTAAACCTAATTATGATGGAATGGAAGACCATTTGGTCCTTTTTAGAAAACAATTGACTTTTTACTTTAAAAATAAATTATTTTGGAAAAAATTGCCGTTTTTAAAAGTGTTTCGAAAATTTGGCCGTCTTCAGGTGTCAAAAGTTGCTAATTGATCTGATTAAATTTTTTACAGTTAATTGCATTGACTGGTAGACCATTTGCCCGCTATTCGAAAACGGTTGTCCTTTTTCAAAGTTTAATTATTTTTAGTAAAAAATGGGCGTTTTTCAAAACTTTGGACGTCTTGAGGTAGCAAAATGAATCAAAGAAAATTAAATTTTTCTCAGTTTCTATTGACGGAATAAGTCGACTTTCCCGCACTTTTAGAATTCTATAATCCAAAATCGAATTATTTTCGGTCCGCCATAATATATAGTCACATTTATATTTTATCGATTTTTTTTTTACATTTTTTTTTTTTTTTTTTTTTTTTTTTTTTACTGTGTGATTCTGTTATAACGTTCCAGCACTATTTCAAGTTTATTACAGTTTTTCTATGCAACTAATATGTATTAGGCAGTTTTTGGTTTCGACTGAGGAGTAAGATTTACGTTCTATACTGTTTCAGCATATTTGTTTCATTTCAACTGTTTTATTTTCAACTATATTTTCGTTTTTTCTCTCTGATTCTGTCGTATGACATTTCATTATACTATCTCATCTTCATTAATGCGTCCTTTCTATTTCTAAGTTTACCACTGGAATAAGTAATTTAGTTACAGTATTTACAATTGTCAATTTTCATTTGGGGAGGTTGGCGGGGGAATTGACTTGCTGGCAAATAAAATTAGACATACCATTGTTTTTTCGTCACTCACAGTCACACTTTCCATATTTTAATGTCAATGTCAGACAAAGAGTAATTACTCAAGCTTTATATACGTGTTTTGAACTATGTAAATAATTATCAAACATTAATTATGATTCAATTTCAATAGCTGGCAAAAAATGTAAGTGTTAATGAAGAAAAACATTTAAATTTAGTTAAGAAAACACAAGGACATTTTTTCTTGTATATGTTTCAGTTTTGGAGACATTTGGTCTAATGATAATAAAGATACAGGAAATAATTTTGTAGAATAAACAAGTAATAAAGCATATTTATAAACTTAAGGAAAACAGAATATAGAATGATTTTTTTTTTCTAACTAATAATGTTTTAATGTAATTTAAATTTTAACTTATATGCTTCTTAATTCCCCTTAACTTATATGTTTTTTACTTATATGCTTTTATGCTTCTGAAATTATTTCACATCTATTCATATATTTTGCAACTAGCATAATTACTCGGCTTCGCCCGTGTCAATAATAAGGGTCCTCCAGGGTAAAATACATTAAAATTAAATAATACGACAATGGTAATAACTGAGATTAGTGCATTACCGTCCACGAATCGTTAAAAGATGAATAAGAAATATAAATATAAGTAAAATAGTCTTAATTACGTCTACTATGAACTATACCATAATAATATATATTCCAAGAAAATGTCAAAACATTTATTAAAATACAATTATTTGCTTAAAAGACGTCATTTCAATAAAAAAAACTAAAAATACTAAAAATTCACATGTTTCGACACTTTCATTGAGTCATCTTCAGGAAAAAAAAAAAAAAAAAAAAAACTACAGACACAATGACAATTGTGACATTACACTGATGATCACAACGACCTAACCCATAAATTGTGCCTTTACTGACATTTTTCTTAACTTCTGAACATTATACAATTTTGCCTTTCACACTGTTGAATAGAAAAAAGTTCTTTGAATATATATTTTTTTTAAATTGTATCTCAATTTTCTTATTTGAATAGATTTTAAAGTAGTTTTCAATCGAGGATATTTTTAAATCTGCGTGCAGCCGACATACGAAATATATACCTGTTTGCTCTTAATGCAATATTATAAAGAAAACGTATTGCTACTCTAGCATCGTATTGTTAGTGGCAACAACCTATCCCAATCATAAATTTAACTTTTACTGCGATTTGACCTTTAAACATCGCACATTTTACTATTCCAATGTCTAATAGAATATAAAAAGTACTTTCAGTAATATTTATTTGAAAAGATTATCTCAATTTATAGATTGTTAACCATTTTAAATTAATTTTTATTCAAGGAGATGTTTTTAAATGTATCTGAAACCCAATTAAGAAAGATATATCCGTTTGCTGCAATATTATGAAGAAAAGGCATATCTATGAATAACGCCTAACATCATATTGTTGGTGGCAACAACCTAACTGTACCATAAATTACATTTTTACTGCAATTTGATCTCTAAACATCATATATCCGATTATTTCAATCTAATAGAAAACAGAAAATACTTTGAGTAATTTGTTTGAAAAGTTTATACAATTTACAGATATTTTATTTTTTAAAAGTAATTTTCAAGATTTTTTTTTTTTTTTTTTTTTTTTTTTTTTTTTAATATGCCTGCAACCCAGTTAAAAAATATTAACTTAATTGCTCAAAAACATTGTAAATAATTCAGTATTTGTTTGTTTTCTTGTACTTTTTAATAACCATATTGGCAAATTTCAGTATTTGCTTGTTTTCCTGTGGGAATCTCATTCCGGCTACTTATAGCTTATGTTCTGAAATAATTTTAATTCAACTTGCAGTATTATGTTTTCAGTTAAGGTTTAGGTGTGTAACATTATTATACGCTGATTAGTCATAGAATTATAGGGGGAAATTCCATAATCATGTGGAACCCGATTATGAAAGATTAGTCCTTTTAAAAATTCTGAATGGATTTCATAGGAACGTACATTGTTTGTTAGATTATTTTTACACGGATGGTTTTAAAATATTGCATATAGCTTTTAAGTCGCTTTGTTATAAAATTATGAAAGAAAGTTCAATAGTCAGGGGAGTCCGATTATAAATGATTAGCCTTTTTAAAAGTTCTACAGGACAGATTTTGATGAAATTTGCACTGTTACTTTGCACACGAATTTTTGGAATAGTTTTAGTGTATAACATTTTGTTTTAAATGTTTTGTTATAGAATTAGCTGAAATGTTCTATAATGAGGTAAAATCAATTCTGAATGATTAGCCTTTTAAAAAAGTTGGATAATGTTTGAGGAATAGTTTTAGTATATTGCATATCCATTTACCATTCTTAGACCAAGTATTACTGTAAATGATCAAATAAAAAATTTGGTCCTCAACAGCCGAAATTTGTCTTACACATTAGAAAATATGCGCAGTGATGATCATACCGTTTTCAGCCATACGGAAGGACATTTGAGATAAAGATCGCTTTAATATTATTTTTAAATGAAAGATCATATTCACCGATATATTAACTTTAAATCAAGATTTGTTCGGAGGGACCGATCGCCGCAGCGGGCAAAATATGCTACTCAGATATTTACGTGCAATATAATGAAAATATTTACAATTAACTGATCGCTAAAACGAAAATACCAAACATTCTTTTCCCTGTAGCTTTTGAGAAATCTAAAAAATATACTAAAGGTTAAAAATATAATCGTGTTTTAAACTAAAAACGATTTTTATTTATGTTCTGTTAATGGGAAGCATATCAGACATCTTTAACACATGTATACAAATATTCATTGCCGATAATTTTTAAATGGAATCTCAAATTTCCATTCATAAAATCCAAATCCATAACGTTTAAAATGAAAATGACATCACTTTACAAAAGCGTTCTTCAATCGTAATGTCAATAATGAAATTTTGTTAAAAAAAAGCATACTCTGAAAAATAGTTGCTACGTTATAATTTTTATTTAATACAAATCATAGAAATATCGTATTTTATATAACCGTATTCGATATAAATCGTAGAATGTTATCCCTTAATTTCTAGTATTAAATCATGTATCTAAATGATCTAATTAAAGATACAGCATTACAAAGAAATAGGAAATAAATTGTAGCAGCCTGTTTTTAGAACCAGTTTGAAATCATATTGACGTCATATCTAGAAAACGATTTTTTTTATAGTTATTATCTTTTTCCTGAATTGTTTTCTTGAAATTCAAACGCCTGTATTACAATTGATTTTTTAACTTTAAAAACATTCTAATAACGATACTACGTCATTTTAACACATTTAGTTAAAATTTTTACATATATAGAGAGAAATTTTTCGTTTTCTGATTAGAATGACAACAATTTCAAAAGTTCAAAAATATAGCGAGAAAATCTGAATTTTTATTAGCAAATAAAAAGATAATACCCGCGATATAATACACGCGATATAATTTTCTTTAAATTACTGTGACATGATTTAGGTTATGGCAAGAGGAAAGAAACGATTTAATTAGAAAATTTAAAAAGAGATATTTCTATAATGTTAAATTACGGAAGATGGCAGAAAAAAAGGGATAAATAGTGGTCTTATGGTTTTTTAAAGTAGACAATGGTCTTTTCAAAGTTCTAAAACGTATGTACATGGAGTTTCGTGCAAATCGGTCAAAAATTGAAGATTTGTATAAAGGACATACATACAGAGAACGGCTTTTACATTTATAGACTAGCAGAACTACCCGGCTTCGCCCGTGTCTATTGTAAGAGACCTTCCATGTAAAATAATAAATTAAAATGAACTACTATAGTAATCACAATAACTCAGATTTGTGCATTCCCTTCCACAAGTCATTAAAATGACAATTAGAAAACATACGTTATTGTCTCGCCACCATAATAAAATGTCTGAGGTAATATCACAATGCTCGTTTTCTTCGGCTCGTGTAACAGAAAAATTTGTAATTTTCCGCCAATACGAAAAACAAATCCACCAAATGGCATATCATATAGTGAAATTCTCGTTTGTATGGCGTATATCTACATAATAAAGTAAAAATATCTCTGTGCGTAACGCTGACATCATACTGTTGATGGCAAAGACCTAATAGAAAAATTATTCCTTTACAGCAATTTTTCTTAACTTCGAAACTCCGTATTTAGAGATACTTAACTCCGTATTTAGTGACTTGTGTCTCTGATCCTTTTTCTTGGAATAGAAAAGCCTGTATTTTAGTGAAATTGTAATTTCAAAAATATTAAATGGAGGTTTTAAGTTTTCTCAAAACCTTGAAGTTTTTATTTAATGAGAAATGCGCATTTTCTGCTTAGAGAGACATAAATGTAAAAAATGTAACTATATATCGAGAGAGACTGAATTTGTATTGGTTTATGAAAAGAAACTATACGTGTTTGCCTTTTTTTTAAATTATTTGTGCCGTTTTTTAGGGTGTGGCAACACAATAAAATAATTCAGATTCTCTCGATGTATTTTTGCATTTTTGAAAATCATTCTAAACAGAAAATGCGCTTTTTTATATATAGATATGTAAAAACTTCAGAATAAAACATCATTAGAAAACAGTGTCAGTTAATCAGAAATTGACGTCATATCTAGCAAACGATTTTTATTATTATTATATTTTCCCTAAATTATTTTTTTTGGTAATTGGTATTTCTTGGTATTTCTTCCTAAATTGAAACGCCTGTATTAAAATATATTATTTAGCTTCAAAAACATTCAAATGAAGATATACTACGTCATTTGAACACACATTTAGTTAAAGTTTTTATTTTATATGGGGGAAATGTGAATTTCCTGATTAGAATGACAACAGTTTCGAAAATGCAAAAATATAGGGATTGAGTCTGAATTTTTATTAGCTTATAAAAAGAAAGTATGCGTGTTATCAATTTTTTTTTAATTATTGCAGCGTCTTTTAAATTGTGGCAACAGGAAAGAAATGATGGACTTATAAAATTAAATAAAAGAGATATTTCTATAATGTTAAATTATGGAGGGTTGTAGAAAAAAGGGATAAATAGTGGTCTGATGGTTTTTTAAAGTACACAGTGATCTTTTCCATGTTCTAAAACGTATGTACATGAAGATTCGTGCAAATCGGTCAAAAACCGAAGATTTGTATAAAGGACATACACACAAAGAACGGCTTTTTTATATATATATTAGCATTTTAGATGCATTGAAATTATTTTACACTTGTTTTTTATTGTTAAATATTTAAAGTTTATATCAATTTTATTATAGCACTGAATTACTGGTGTGCAGTGCGACGAATATTATAAATAAAACCAATAAAATATTTTATGTAATTAAAAAAGTAAAACAAATTATTAGTATAGAGTGTTTTTATTATCTATTATTTAAAATCACTCAATAATTAATAAAACCCAAATGCATTTAAATTTATTATAACCGCTCAAATATGCCCAACAATAATAGCGATTTCTGAAATTAAATTTTTAAACTTTATTATATATATATATATTTTTAAGAGCATTTAGACGTTCATTTCGCGTGTTCATGTATAAGTACGTATGTCCGTAATTTTGTATTTTTGAAAGGAAACGGGTAAAATAAAGATTCAAAATAGTTATTTCGATTTATATTAAAAAGTAATAAAACATCCATGGATTCGTAACATTCATCATGGAATTCTCATTATGTAACGAACTTAAATAAATATTTGACATTTATATTTATTGTGAGTGTTATAAAATTACTTTTCTTAATAGACAGTAATTCTATTTCAAAAGTAAATACTGAGAACGTTGTTCGGTAAATAACGATATTTTAAACAGTAAAGCTTTTTAGGATTTATTTGCAAAAGCTTAAATAAACAGCACTTTCATGTTATTTATTTATCTACGTTTAAATAATATTAAATCTAAAAAATAACGGCAAGGTATGCTGAGAAATTTGTTCTCAAAGCAATAAGACAACAAACAGCTCTCCGCTCAAAGTATTATCCACTTTAGTTTTCTGAAGTTAAATAACTCAAAGAAAAGTTTTAAGGAGTCTCAGGACTATAAGCTTCAAACTTTTCGAAATTTTTACTTTTTTAGTTGTTAAACTCCTATCTTTTCTGAACAATTTGATGTAACTTTTTTCTTGAAATTCCTATTAGAATTGAATTGATGGCTTTTAGAATTATTCCCGCTCAATAGCTGAAGAGGCATTTCCGAAACTTTGAAGTCATTTTTTTTCAAAATGACGTTTTTGGGCATAACGCGAACGATATCTCAAAAAATTCTGAATATTATTTCATGAAATTTGCAAAACGTATGTTATATTTTATTCTGTATAAACTGAACCGATAATTTCATTTTATTATTGAAAAAAATATTTTGTAGATGATTCTACTGTGTGAAATTTCAAATTAGCTAAATACAACATTGTATTAAAAATGTAAAAATGCTTTAAATGCAAATGCATTTAGGTTCAGGGTAATTATTATAAATTCAACTATAATTGGGCACAAAAAATTTCATTCTAGTTGCAAACTGTATTTTGTAATACCGCGCGTAAGCTGTCATACCAATATTCTGCTCGACAGATATCTGATAGTTTGGAGCCCCCTATAAATACTAATTAAGCATTTTGCAATTTTTTAAATACATGAAATGAAGGAATATACTTATATCTTTTATCCGAATTAAAATTGTGTTTTTAAATCATATGCATTTTAAGATATTAAATGTTGAATATTGTCCTGTTGTTTTATTTGTTCCAATTTTAAGAGTTCTGAGAACACTTTAAAAAAAAAGAGACTTGCATACCTTCTAAAATAAAATTTAAAAATTGTTAAAAAAATACTAAAAACATTAAAAATACATTTAGCCGGTTGCGACGCTAGTTAATATTGACTTAATTTTTTAGTTGTTTATGCCATTCCTTGTAATGATTGCGATAGCTTTTGCATTGGTGAAACAGGTAGATCGATGGACATTCGCCGAAAGTAACATATTGGTGCTTACAAAAGAGGAAATCTAAATTCAAAAATAGTCCAGAATTCTTTTCAATCGGAATCCTTCTATTTGCGAACGCCTTTTGAAAACAGGTTTTAATAGATATCATGGCAGGTTGTTCCTAAAAGGCTGTTTACTCAAATACGATCGCCGACATTGAATGAAGCCTATTCCGTTCCTGGTGAATATACTATGTTTCTGAAACAATAACTTAAACTGTACTTTATTTGTATAGTTATTTGTTTTACAATGGTTAAATTGTACTCATAAGGACTTGTGGTTGATGGGGGAAATTTTATTTTAAAATGCATTCAATTCTGTCTCAGTTTATTTATATTATTTAGTCTTTTAAAAATTTCAAATTCAGACATTCAATGAATGTATGTATATTGCAAAAAAAAATGTAGAAAATAACGTTTTTTTCTTTTTTTTTTACCGTAAGTGTACCGTACAAACGCCGAAAAAAATCCGCATATGGCAGCAGTTATTTTTGTGTTATTGCGTATAGATAGTATTAAGGTATCGGTGCTCAGTTACGCAAAAAAATAGGTCTGTCAACGCTAAAGGTGTCATTTACAAGCAGCTTAAAAAAAAAAAACGATTTCACAAAAAAAAAAAATATATATATATTATTCAGAAAGAATAAAATTCTTGATTGGTACTTTTAATTTTTTAATATTTAAATTTAATATTAATAGTTCATATATATTTTTTAATATTTAAAAAATTGAATTTTAAAAATCGATAACTGTTTTATACATTCTTAGATTTAGTTTGGAATTACAATGCATTTTTAACAGTACTGAATATACAGGATATCTATTCTCAACTCTGTTGAATGGCTAATTTTTAAAACGTTAGTCATAGACATATAGTTGCAATCACAAAAAAGTTTTAAAAGAGGTAAAAATTAATTTAAAAGTCATTTTGAGGTAATAAAAACATTCCGTAAAAGTTTCGAAGTTTCAAATTGTGTACGGTGTTCTGTCCTATAACCCATATTTAGCAAAAAATTCCTATTGTACTGTCAATGAATAAAAAAAAAGTTCCATTCATCTAATCCTAAAATCGACCGAGTTATGAAACATTGATTTGCATGACTTATAGCAGTTTTTTGAAGCTGAATTCCAATGAGTTGGGCCATGCTTCAAGGGATCGTACACAAAGTGGTTAAAACATAGAAAGGGTTTATTTCGCGTCTACATTTCTGCATTGAAGCCGAAGGAAGTCACTTCGAGCAAGTTTTAAGGTAACTTTAGTTTTTATTAATTAAGTTTTAGATTAAATAATCTTGTATAATTTTGAAATATGCATAATTTTGTAAAGAGTTGGGAGTGTTCATTTTCATCATTTCATTAACAAAAATTCTGTTATTTTTAACTAATGTTTTTAACAAAATTTGTACTTTTTCTTTAATATGCCTGAATTGTAAATTTATACAGTAATGTTACTTTTGTTCTCAGATATTATTATTTTTAGGATTATTTATATGTCTAATGAATTTTTAAATGACCCTGATTTTGCAGCAGAAAGAATGCTTCAAAATTAGACAGCTTTTACTCGGTCAGCTTTCATCGTAATGAACAGTACTTCTTTGTCTCACTTATTAGTGCAATAGGATTTTTTACTAGGCATGACTTATAGGACCTGGAGACCGTAAAAAAATTTAAATTTTGTATTTTTTTTTTTTTTTTAGAAAAATTTCTGAAGATTTCTTTTAAAATACTTCTTTACCTCCTTTACATCATTTTTGTATTTTGAACTATATGTTTATGAATAACTGTTTAGGAATAAGCCAGATTTCTCCTTTGAGATTGGACACCCTATATAACGAACATGATATAGAGAATTTGATTTTATATGTACAATTGAAATATTTTGTTATATAAAAGCAGTGAATATTGAACCCCTACTGCATGACTACAGATAATAAATTTGACGGGACACAGGACCTTCAAACTCATTTTTTTTTTAATCGCACCCTAAGTACTATTCAAGGCACACTATGTGAATTGTGATATACATTTATCACAAAAGAAATAATAAAAACAATTCTGGAGAAAAACAAGGTATTTTCCTGAATATTTTAAGCTTTATTAAGAACTTTCAAAAATGTCCCGACCTCACTCCATATAAATTAAATTCCTCAATATTTTTATGCCAGTTTAGTTTGCATATACAAATAAAACTGTGCATAGTTTTTGAAACTAATTAATAACTGGAAAAACTAAAATAAAGTTTATAAAAGTTTAAAAAAATACTAAAAACACTAAAAATACATTTAGGTTGCAACGCCGGTTAATATTGACTTAATTGTTTAGTCGTTTATGTCATTCCCTGTAATGATTGAAACAGCGTTTACATTGGTGAAACGGGTAGATCGATGGACATCCTCTTGAAGGAACTTATTGGTGTTTACAAAAGATGAAATTAAAATACAAAAATAGTCGAGCATTCTTTTCGGTCGAAATCCAGCTATTTGCGAACGCTTGTATATAAAAAACAGGTTTTAATAGATATCATGGCAGATTGTTCCTATAAGATTGGTTTACTCAGATACGATCGCCGACAGTTAGTAGTTGAAATGTAGTTAAGTGCAGAAATAGAACGATGTTGGAAATTCCATAAAATTAAAAAAAAATATTTTTTCTTACCTTTGTATGCAATATATAAAATTCGATGCACAGTTTTATTTGTATATGCAAGCCAAAATAGCATAAAAATATTGGGGAACCTAATTGATAAAAAGTGAGGTTGGGACATTTTAAATGTTATTGATAATGCTTAAAATATCCAGGAAAATTCCTAATTTTTCTCAATTATTTTTAATTTGTTATGTGATAAAATATATGCCATAAATCATATTGTGCACCCTTGAATAGCATTTAAGATGCAATTTAAACAAAAATGATTTTGAAGGTCCATTGTACCGTTAAATAAAACAAATTCCATGTCATGAATGAAATATTTAAGTCCCTTATTTAAGATATTTAAAAAATGCAAATTCAATGAGATTTTTTTCACGTTTCGATAGATTAAACAAATAAATAAACAATTAGAATCCTACAAAATTATTTTAGTTAGTTAAAATTATAAATTGACTCCTGTTGTACACATTTTTATAAAAAAACATTTCCAGAAATTTTATTTTTCATTAAGGAATTTAATATTTTTATTTTAACATAATACAAGAATTTTCATTAAGCTTGCTGATGATCTGAATTACATAACAAAGAATCCATTTCGAATTAAATAAGTAAATAATATAATTTAAATTTTTAAAAAAACATTTTCATAAATATTTTGATAATACATGCTCATATAATACAAATGGATATGTTATGTACTTGATGCCTATTATTTTCCCAGCTGCAAATGAAATTTTCTGGTTTCATATTAAGTTTTTATAAATCAAATATTAATTTTAGTTGTGAAAAGAATGGAACTTGAAACAAATGATCAGGTCTCTAATTATTGTTTTGCGATAGCAACAAAGTACGTTTTATAACATCAGTTTTTAGATAATTGGACACATATTTATGAAAAAGTAAATAATTAATTGTGAAACGATTGTTTTTGTCATCAATGTGGAATACTAAACGCATTTTCTTTCATTAGTTTTATTTTTTCAGATTACTTTTTTAATAACAAGTGAAATAAGTGCTTGGTTTTTAATCAATGCAAAGAAAATCTGATTAAATTATGGACGTTATAGTTTTTTTTCATTAATGCACCTTCAAATAAGACAATATGTTTCATTTTGAATATGTTTAACAAATATGCTTTCATAAAACTCTTTTTTAGTAACACGATATTGTATCTGACATTTACAGAATTTTCATAATTAATACAAAATATAAATGTTTTAAATTTAAACTAAAGAAGCTGAATAGAATGCGGGTGTGTTTATGTAATCCTCAATAGTTATAAACCAAAGAACTTTAAAGTAAATAAGTGGTATTTTCTTTACTGTTTAAATACTGGCAGGTAACAATTATTTAACGTTTCTGTTGTACATGACTCATATTGAATTGATAATAAACGAATATTTCCAGTTGTCTGTAATTGAAAAGTTAAGATATTACAGATTCAGAAGCTACAAAGGGAATAATAAATAAAATTTGAATAATAAAAGAAAAATTGCAATAATATTTATAGAAAATATAAAATAAAATAAAATAAAATCTGACAAAAACTTAAAGGTTTTTATTGTAAGTACCCGTTCTGTTCCGTGACAAGTTGTCAGCCAAGTCATTCATTTTTTTTTAATCATCACGACAAGCTCGGGCCATTGAATGCGAACTTTTTACAGAAGTTATTTCCACAAACCTAACAATGTATGAAACTAATAAGCAATTCCGAGTGATCATTCGATTTCTTCATTCTAAAACATGTTAATAGTGTTGTGTTGCTTGAGAAATATTATTCCAGTGTAATTGAAGCAATGTTTATAAAATAACTAAATGTTAATTAGATTTTACAAATTACATGGACTTTATGGCACGTTAATTGTGTTTTAATTATTCTAAGAGTATAACAATAAAGATAAGAAATTATATTAATGGATCTGTAATGAGGTTCATTCGGAACGTTTTTTAAGAAATCACCAAAATTTTGTCAAAGACAGTTAGTTAAAACCCGACATCTATGATTCATAATATGTATCTAAAAAAAAGAAGTTAATCTAAGCAAGTATATTTGGTAAATATGGCTATAACTTCTTCAAAGCTTTTGTAGAATATTTCGGAAAAAAGATACGTACTACCCCTAAAAATGCATAAAATATATAAGTCTTATCACAATTAAAATAAATATGTAATAGAAGATAAATATATTTACAAACAAGGAAAATTAATACTAAAATGTAAGGCAAAGTCACAGAATCTCAAAAAGCTCTCTCACCTCAACTCAAAAATAACACACTCGCTTTAAAAATAAACTCTTTCCTTATAATGCATGTATGCACCCTATTTTTGCTTTTGATTATCTAATCTCGTTTTTTGCGAGCAAAATTAATATGAATTACCTATAGAGAGTCTGTACTAAAAATCTCTGTATTATCACAAACGATCATCTTTACCTTAGTAATACAAATTTTCGTCGAAATCTCTTTACCACTTCTCTAAAAAAATATCATTGAACATTCAAAAAAATCTATAAAAGTTTTTTTAATATATGTAATTAAATCGGTTCAGAGTTGTAGAACTTACAAGGTCTACGACCCCGATAATCGTAAACGCACTAGGTATGTTTTACTAATTTATGATGAAGTCTGAGTTTCCCTCTATTTTCAATTAAACTTAACTTTTCGTTGTCTGTTTTGTCCGTGTTTATTATTATATATATAAAAAAACAAGCTTTTATTTAACTGCTCTAGCGGCACTTTTCCTGATATAGAAAAATGTCTGGTCTTTTTAAACTTTTTTTAAGACTTGGGTGGAACTTCGTCTATATTTTTCGAAGTAAGGGAATTTACTCTTTTAATTTATTTGAAACTGTTAAACTATCTAAGTTATTAAATCTAATTTTTACAATATTTTATTTAAATTTTAAAACATATTTTTTAATTATTATTCCTCGTTTTCATATAATTTTAACTGCTGTAAAACATATTTCCTTCTATTGCTCTCTACGGCCTTTGCATGTCGCTTTCGGTTGAAATGGGTTCTAAGTTGCAACGATCTAGATAATTCACACATATACTTACATTGTTCGAATATTCCATTATATACATACATAAAGATTTACTTATTGCGTTCTAGTAGCATTTTTTGTCTTATATTTAAACATATGGCCTCTGGAAAGAGCATTTTTATTTGTTAGTCTTCGGTAGTATTTCGCCTGTCTTATATTGGAAGTAATGAAAGTTCTTTTTTCTTTAATTTATCGTATTTTATTTTAAATTATTAAATTAATTTAAGCTTTTAATTTAATTATTTGTTTTGCAAGCATCCCCTCCGGGCGGTCCTGAATCGGCTTCTATAGTGAAAAAGATGACCGGTAGCCTAGCAGAGTACGCTGCGCGTTTAAAGTGACAAGGGAATGTTATGTACGAATCTCAAACATCACGAGGTCGGCCCGCCAGATGTGGTACGTTATGTATTGATGTGATTGACTACTCAACCCACAGCCACTAACCGTTTTTTTTTAGAAAGATGGTTCGTTACACTCTGTAGGTAGATGATCGATCTGAATGTCGATCACTTTCAGAGGGAGACTCTGAGCAAAGAATATCTAATGAGATAAGAACATAGTTAACGGATTGTTTGGGTCAAAGACTTCGAACGTACTCTACAGAAAATGACCCAGTAACTCCCTAGTGTCGGCATCGTGCGCGGTAATGACATACAGCAACTCGCGGTTACATTGTCGAGGATGCCTGGCTTTAAGCGGACCACAAGTGATGCTCATGCTCTTGGTACTCTGTATCTGGAGTAGTTGTGAGTCGAATAATCGGTCCGGCCGAAAAAGAATGATGCGAAGCGGTTGCTGTTGCATTATGCTTCAATGGGAGTCGCGAGGTCACGACGCTCAAGACATGTTAGGGTAGATGGCTCGTCACCTCCCCCTTCTCTGTAGGTCACGGGTAACTAGACTGTATTCTCGCAAATTTACATGGTGGCATTCAAACCAATGTCCTATCTCCCTTTGTGTCGGTAATCCGGATTGTCTATGCATATTAGCTTGCTGTGCCCTGCGTTCGGATTTACAGGCTTTCTAGTAAATAACTTTCATTTTCCTAACTCTCTTGGCGAAGCCTCCCTATTGGTATTGAGAAAGAAGTTTCACAGCTTCTTCCAGGATCATTAGTGGCTATTCGATTTCATGTATGAGCCATTTAGCATGAGGAAACGATGTCTCGGTGTTCAGAACCCGGTGGCCCTTAGGTAATACATTCCGATGCCGAGGGACGTGTGAGCAGGTTTAGTGGCTTTGAAATGCAGCTGTGGTGAATCGTCTGGGGGCTTGAACCGAATTCACACATTTGCTGCTACTTTAGCAAGCGAGTGTATAAGGATGGAGGTTTCAATGACTCGACAGGGCTCACAAGTGCCCCCTTCTATTTCATTATCTGTAGCTGAGGAAATGTATCATCCCTCATCATACGGTTCGATATTCGAAGTATTTGGTAGGGTAAAAGTTCCTGGCGGAGCCTTGGGACTAAGGCCTCAGCCGGACGCTCTCGTGCCTTTCCGGTTTAGTCAGTCCATCGGGGTCAAACACCGACCGGTGGTGTAAAACTCCACTACAGATGTGAGTTCATGACGACCAGGCGTAACATGATGCATAGTGATCAGGCTGAGCTATGAGCGTTGAGTTGTGTTTAGTCTTGTTTGTTAGCGTGTGTCATGGAGGTGTCACATGGACTTACGGCCTGATGCTACCAATATTGTGGATCGTTCAGGACTTGCTCAACGAACGAAAACTGGCAGAAAGGCTAGAGTAGTTTTACCTTTTATTTTTTTAACTTTCCTTTTATTTAATTGTTCCTAGCTTTCATTCAGACTTTTAAGCATTTTTCTCTAATGACGTCGTTACTGACAACTTTCACCCGTAACCGGAGACGAAAGTCAAGGAGACTCCGCGTTGTTCATTGGCTCTAATTATCACGTGTTTTTTTGTCCTTGAATGCAATCATCTCCTCAGTACCTTCAAGTTGATCCTTTATCAGTATGTTGGCAGAAGTCCAAGTTTGAACAAGCGCCCATATCCGAGTTATTCTTTTTGAAAGTTTTCGTTACTATTTATGGAGTCAGATTGACTCCATGTCTCTGAAACTGTGACTGAAAAATATATAACGCACCAGTTAATTTCTACGTATTTAGCATTGCAATCCGCTTCTTTTGTCTAGAATAATATATTGTTGTTTAAAAGAAAATCGATAATACTCAACCAGGACCTTCCAGGAAAAAAATTTGGCCATGTGATCCAGATTTTGAAAAAAAACTGTAATGCAATTGTTTGAAGAATGAGAAGTTGTGGAATATGACTGTCATATTAGACATATTATTATTTATTACTTTATGACACTTTCAGAAGAAGATAAAATGTTGCAAAAACCAATGCAGGCAGTTGTGCGCTTGTCTGCTTGTATTGCAGGCATAAACAGGAATATAATAGCCGACATTTAGTTTTCAACAGTTGAACTTGTAAAAGTTTTGAAGGAAAAAAAAACTTAACCTATGTTGAAACATAAAAAAACAGAAATACCTAACGAATTCCTTCCAAACAGAAGCAGAATAGTCGGGAATTCAATTTATGGCTTTTCGAAGTATTTAACCTTCGTATCATATTTTCCTAAGAAAGGCAAAGCTGTATTGCTAGTGTCGTCTATGCACTCATCAATATCCCAAGATACAGACATCAATAAGTCGGAACTTATCGCTTTTTTATAATAATACCAAATTTGTTGTTGATGCCTTGGATGAAAAATGTGTCATATATTGTACTGGTCGTAGAACCAGAAAGTGGCCTATAGATATATTTTTTCGCCTAATGTATATAAGTGCAGTTAACGCATTTATTATTTACCAGGGCACACGATACTATAGAAAAGAGTCAAGGCTAGATTTTATAAAAAAACCTCGCAAAGCAGCTTGCCGGAGAAGAGTTAGATAGAGGTTAACAAATACCCGTCATCGACAGGAAGTGAGATTTTCAATTGCGAATATACTTGGTAAAGAAGAGGAAAAAGTAGATGCAGATAGCAGTTTAAAATTATCTACTAGAAAACACTGTACCATTTGCCCCAAAAAGTTGAAAAGGAAAAATCCACTCTATGCCATTCTTGTAAACACCCAGTATGTCGACAATGTTCCGTAGCCCTATGCCCCAGCTGCATTTGAATGATGTAAAAAGCAAAAATATTAAAGAAATATTCTTAAGCTAATATTTTAAAATATTGTATTCTTCATTTTTGTTTGTTTAATTCTAACAGTTATTAACATTAGTGGCATCCCATTATATCTAAACGAAGTAAGTACTCATTAAAAGGTTGTTTAGGTTTTTCTTATATTATCTTTCCAACAATTATTATTACAACATTTAACAGTTTTAATATAATTACTTTTAATATTTTGATAATTACATGATTTCTAGACTACATTGCGTTTCCAAAATAAAATCCAATGCTGTTTACAAAAGATAAAAAAGAAAAAATAACATTGGAGTAAAAATGACTCTATGTCTCTGACAACGTAAGAAAATTCATGCCTCCTGTTACGGGTTAATGGAAAAAAAAATATAAAAACAATTAAATTTAAAACATAAAAAAACCCGACTGCGTAAAAAGCGAACTAATTAATTATTTCTCATCAATGTGAAACTATTTTTTTTTCATTTCCTACTATTAGCTCACACTCTCGCTATATAGATCTTGTTCAAATTGTCAATCGTTAATAAAACTAGGGGATCGTACCCGGGCTTCCCGTGTTACAGAATATAGGGGAATTTTATTTTTTTAATTGAAAACTAATAATTTTTTATATGCAGTAATTTTTTTTATATTGCCCACTAACATTAAAAAAGTAATTTTCATATGAAAAATATGAATTATACAATCAAATAAAGTTTTTAAATTTATCAAAAGCGATATTTTCTTATCCGCCGTATGCTAAGAGTAATTTGACCAAGATTTTGCTATTTACGGCATCCTTTTATATACTTACAATTTCAGAGTAAGTGTGTAGTTCAATTACATGTCTGTTAAATTTGTGTTTTATTTATATTACTTTATTTATTTATTCATATGTAAGTTTTTTTAATGGATATTAGCCGTAAGAAAATGATAAACTTTTTATGTTGTTTTAAGGACAGACGGATTAATCTTGTTCGGTCGTTTTTATGCTTTGCATTTTTGGCAATAACTTTTGTCGTCTGCGTTTGTTTATACGAGTTCATAGAATGTTTTGTTGTGAGAGAGGTAGCCATGAGCGGCTCTTGTGATATTATTTAAATAAAAAACAGTGCACTGCAGTTTTGTTATTTTGTGTATTTGTGAGTATTTAATATGAGTTAACATAATGGTCCGTCGAGCAACGAAGAAACAGCCTAGGATTAAATCCAACGAGCTTCTAAAATTAAATTTTAAGTTGAGTGAAACGCCGACATGAATGATAAGTGCTAAGAATTCCGTGCTACGAAATTCATCAAAAGCTTATTCGAAAAGTAAGTGAATGTGTTTTTTCTTATCTTTACTGTTTTATACATATATTAAACAATGTTTAAAGGTGCAAAAAAAGAAGATTTAAGGCTTATAGCCACTGAAATAAATCTAAATGTTAATGAAAAAATGACAATTGCTGATTTAAGCGTTATTATTGAAGACAGTGAAATGTATAAAAATAAACCAGATCTTGTGAAAGATATAGCAAACGATATAACTGAAAATCGTAAACATGAAGAGCAAAAGCAATATGATCTGGAAAAAATTAAACTTGAATTAGAACTAGCTAAAATTAAATCTGAAGCTAAATCTAATATTAGTGAAAGTGAAATAAAATTAGAATCATTAGATCAATTGATAAAAAGTATTCGAACTTTGACTGTAAAAATACCTATACGTCCTGAAAAATGGGGGTTTTACTTTTCTTCTTTAGAACGAGCTTTTAAGACTAAAAATGTTCCAGAACAATATAAAGCAGAAATTCTGTTAAATTTATTAGGGGATAAAGCATCTAACATATTAACTTACTTACATGATAGTGATATCGAGAATTATGCAAAAATAAAAGAATTAGTGTTAAAAGAATTTCAACCTACACCTTATTTTTGCTTAGAGCAATTTAGAAAAGCTGTTAAACAACCAAATGAGACGCATGTACAGTTTGCTTCACGTCTAATGACAAACTGGGAATATTATTTAAATTTAAGAAATGTCTCCAATTTCGAGAGTCTAAAACAACTTATAGTATCAGATAAATTATATCAAACATTAGATAGAGAAACAGCTTCCCACATTAGTGTGAGACAAGGTGATATATGGTTTTTACCAGAAGAGTTGGGACGAGAGATTGATTTATATTTCACATCACGCGGAACATCTCTTACTGAGAATTTTAGTGTTAATCGTAAATATACTAGCTCCAAAAGTGTATCTAAAGTATTCTTATCAGATGTTAAAACATTAAGTTGTATTTTTTGCCACGAAAATCACACTCTTTCAAAATGCCCGCATTATTTAAAATTATCTGTCAATGAAAGGGTGAACGTTATAAAATGTAACAAGTTATGCTTTAATTGTTTAAATTCACATTCAGTTGCAAATTGTCCATCAAAGTACACGTGCTTTTGTAAAAAACGTCATCATAAAACCATACATTTTCCAAAAACAAATAACAATACACACATGAAAGAATATGTTTCATCGGAACAAAATAAACAAGGAAAGGTAAATGTGGAAGAATGTTCAGATTCTAGGCCAACAAATCGTGGCACATCAGTCTTGAACGCCAATGCAAAAGAGTTCGTTCAGAAAACCTTTATTAGTAACTATTCGAATAAAAAGAGCAAAGTTTTACTTTCAACTGTTATATGTTTTCTAATTGATGAATCGGGATGTAAACATAGAGTAAAGTGTTTATTAGATGTAGGCAGTGAGTCTAATTTTTTATCCCGCCATTTAATAGAGCTAATGCATTTAAAAAAAGAGAGAACAAACATCTTAGTGTCAGGTCTAAATGATGCTACCTTAGTAATAAATCATAAAGTTAATGCACCAATATGCAATAGAGATGAAAGTTTTGTGAAAAATTTAGATTTCTTGGTAGTTCCGAAAATAACTGCAGATTTAATGCCTTCACGTCCAATTGAAATCTCAATACAAGATTTACCCAATCTAAAATTAGCAGATGCTAGTTTCAATATCCCAGAACATGTAGACATGCTCTTAGGAGCAGGAATTCTTTATGAGCTTTTGAGACCGGTACAAATTCGTGTTAATAATTCTGATCTTATTTTGCAAGACACAATTTTCGGTTTTGTTGTATCGGGAAGTTTTTCGACAGAGAATGAAAACAAAGTTCATTGTGGGTTTATTAAGAAAGAAACCAACCTAGACAAGACACTTAGGAAATTCTGGGAGATAGAAAATATCGAGGTTGAAAAACCAAAAAGTAAAGATACTTTAATTTGTGAGAAACATTTCGTAGAAAATTATACACGAGACAAAAGCGGTAAATATGTTGTTAAAATGCCCTTAAAAGAGGATCCAGCTATTTTAGGAAACTCAAAACAAATCGCTACGAAAAAATTAAATTCTTTATGGAATCGTCTAGCAAAAGATCCTGAGTACTTAAGATTATATTCAGATTTCTTAAAAGAATATCAACAGTTAGGCCACATGGTTGAAGTTAACGAAAGCGAGGAAGAAAGTGGATCCTATTACATTCCCCATCTTGGAGTGTGTAGAGGAATAGAAAAAAGTATATCAACGCCTTTGAGAGCTGTATTTAACGCGTCTTCCTTAACAACTAAGGGAAACTCACTTAATTCTATTCAATATAACGGAGGTGTAATACAAGATGATTTATTCTCAATTATGTTGAGATTTAGAAAATATATCGTCGCTTTCACTGCAGACATTCAAAAAATGTATAGAGCAATCTCTATTCATCCAGATCAGAGGAAGCTGCAAAAAGTCTTATGGAAGGAAGGTCTTAACGAGCTAATTAAAAATTTTGAATTAACGGCAGTTACTTATGGTACTGTTAGCGCACCTTTTTTGGCCATGAGAACACTACTTTAATTGTCTAAGGATGAAGGAAGCAAGTTTCCTTTAGCAGCACCCGTACTGAAAGAAGACATGTATATGGATGATATTCTATCTGGAGCTGATTCTTTAAGTTCTGCATTGGAACTCCAAAATCAATTAATAGAAATTTTAAACAGTGCAGGAATGTTATTACATAAATGGTGCAGTAATGCTCCACAACTTTGTAAAACAAATGTCGAAATATACCCCTTTGGTGATTCAGAAGAATATAAAGTGTTAGGTGTTTTGTGGAAATCGAAGAAAGATTGTTTAAGTTTCAATGTTAAAATTCATAATGATTTAAATGCCACTAAGAGACAAGTGTTATCAACTATATCAAGTATATTCGATCCCTTAGGTTTAGTATCTCCTATTATAATTAAAGCAAAAATATTTATGCAGAAGTTATGGTTATTACAATTAAATTGGGATGATTTGCTAACCGAGAAAGAGGCTAAGGAATGGAGAGAGTTTTCTGATACCCTACAATTAATTAATAAATCTGAGATTAGTAGGTGTATTTTATTGAATGATGCAATTATGATCGAGTTACATGGTTTCAGCGACGCATCTGAAGCAGCCTATGGTGTGGTAATTTACTGCAAATCAGTGACAGAATCAGGTCAAGTGTCTGTAAAATTAGTGACAAGTAAATCTAGAGTTTCTCCCTTAAAGCAATTAACTGTTCCAAAACTTGAGCTTTGTGCAGCAGTTTTATTGACAAAGCTTATGAAACGAGTGATTTCTTCGCTCAAAATTAGTGTAAACAAAATCTTCTTGTGGTCCGTTTCCATGATAGTATTATCCTGGATTAAAAAAGAACCATACGTTCTAAAAACTTTTGTTGCGAATAGGATTTCTACAATACAAGAACTAACTCAAGGGATGCAGTGGCGACATGCTCCATCTCAGCATAATCCTGCTGACCTTCTAACAAGAGGAGCTAATCCTGATAAACTATTCTCAAATGAGTTATGGTGGAGTGGTCCATTGTTCCTAAAGGAAAAAGACTACTCCAATACAATTATTCCTGCATCGGTTAATTCCAGTGACTTTTCAAACGAACTGAAAAATATTAATATAAGTGACTTTAAAAGCATATCTGTTTTTACAGTTTCTATTAATTCTTTTGTGCATGATATAACTGATTTAAGTAATAACTATTGTAAAATAATTCGTATTTTAGGATTTATTTTCAGGTTCCTTAGTAATTGTAAAAAAGCAAAAAAAGGAGGGTCCTCTGGACCTCGAAGAGCTCAACAAAGCAGAAAGTTTTTTGTTAAAAAGTGTTCAACGTGAGTTTTTTGACAAGGGAATAAAATCCTTGCAAAAATCAGGTAATATTAATCATGATAGTCAGTTAAAAAACTTACATCCATTTCTTGATAAAGAAGGTCTTCTAAGAGTAGGAGGTAGATTAGCGAACAGTAACTTAAATGTCAACCAAAAATTTCCAATTTTACTACATAATAAAAGTAAACTTACTCAAATGATAGTAGAATACTTTCATAAACGGTATTAACATTTAGGTCCAAAATCTTTACTTTTTCAGTTAAGGCAGAAGTTTTGGCCTTTAAATGGTCGTGCAATAAGCAGAAAAACAGTTCATAATTGTAGTATATTTCATGTTATAAATATTGTAAAAAGTTTTCGGCTTTATAAGATATTTTGAGTGTAAATATGTAAAATTAAGCTATTTTCTGTTTGGTTGAATGTATTATGTGTTTATCAAAGAAAATATTCATATAAAATGTGTATTGATAGTGTATATATAATTTGAGTTATATTATTTATATAGAGAAATTTATATAGAGAGATTATTTATATGAGATATATGTTATTTGAGTTACTTAAATGACATTTATTTTATCCTGAAGGTTTGAGATTTATTTTGATAAAATCGAGTGTGTTAACCTTTAAATACTTTTAAAATAAAGTATTTCTGAGCTATTATTTGAGATAAAATATGAGAAAAGAAATAAATTCTTGCAGCATTTAAAAATTTAATTTGAGTGTTAGATGTCATGAGTGTACATCATTACATAATGCATGCAGAATTTTAGAGTAGTAAACATAAAAACAACGAGGTGTTTTCAAGAGACCAATTTAAAAAAAAAATTGTCTGTTACCCATGGAAAAATGATTATTATCTTTTGTAATTTGTCAATTTATAGTTTACGAGTACATGCTGTATTATTTGTTTAAATTTCAAAGTGTAATAATGTATTATAATTGTGGTTGAATGGAAACCATTCAACGGTGGCCGGTATGTTCGGTCGTTTTTATGCTTTGCATTTTTGGCAATAACTTTTGTCGTCTGCGTTTGTTTATACGAGTTCATAGAATGTTTTGTTGTGAGAGAGGTAGCCATGAGCGGCTCTTGTGATATTATTTAAATAAAAATCAGTGCACTGCAGTTTTGTTATTTTGTGTATTTGTGAGTATTTAATATGAGTTAACAAATCTTTCACAATCGAGTTCCGCGCGATATAGATAAATTAAAAATATTTCATGTTTTAAAATGGTTTTTAAAACCATAGACAGTCAGTAAACTGAGATGCACTTTGCAAACAAATTCCATTTGGATTATTTTTTCCTATTTGGTGATCTAATAATTTAAATTATACGATTACAAATATGTTAGATTTGTGTTTTTTTTATATTATTCTTTTATTTATTCATAAAGGGAGTATTAATTTCGTTATGCAAAAATAGTTAGAAACAAATGCTGAACATTGTTTGTTGCTTTATGTGTAAAATGTTTATTATTATTATGTATTGAAGCCGGCGCGTGATAAGATAAACTTTAAAAAATCATGCTTAAAATTATTTTAAAAACATAATAAATCAGTCATTTAAGATAAAGTTTTTAAACTAATTGCACTTGAAAGTAGATTTTTTCCCTATGCGATGAAAATGGAAAATGCACGATGGTCAGAAGATAAAAAAATTGCAGTAGCAAAAATTTCAAAACCGAAATTTTATTGTGAAGTGTTGTCATTCGCAAAATGACGTCAGCGTTACACACAGATACGTTTGCCCTTTATAATATAGACACGTAATCAGTAAAATATAATAAAGATCAGTTATTAGGATTAGGTTATCAATTGAGGCTCTTATGCTTGGTATTCCTGAATGAAAAACAGCAAAATTGATTGCACTCTGACACGATCATAGAGTTTTTTCTGCATGAAATCTAAACCTGACATCATTTTCACCTTCTCAAAATTTACATATGCACTTCTCATATAGTATTCATCATTTTTTAAAAATTTGTATTTTGTTTGATCTTTTAAAAATCATTTTAACTCAAAACTTGATGTGTAACTCGGCGAAGCAAATCCATCCAGGCGAGAATCATAAAGTTCAGTAATATAAATCACTATTATTTATATGCCACCTCTCTTTTATAAAGACACTCTAAATTTTTGTAAAACATTGCGTTTTATAAGCCTTTGGTTTCAGTTGCATTATTCTCAAAAGTGAAGCCTTCTCACCTGTGAAGAATTTCAAAGCAGCTAGTGTGAAAATGACGCACTCCTACAAAACATATTTCAGTTTTAAGAATTAAAATACACGCCTTTTTAAAAAATGACGTCATTTGCATCTGCTAAAGCAATCCACTTTTACAATTCAGTCTTAAACACCATCTGTAGAAAAGTATCCATATGACGTCATTATCACGTAATAACAGACGATATTGTTGACGACATAGCACGTACAGTGAAACCTCCCTGTGCGGCCACCTCCATTAATCGACCACCTCCCTGAACGACCATTTTTTCATGGAACGAAATTTATTCCATAGGCTCAATACTAATTTTACCTCCGTTCAGAGACCATCCCAGTTGAACTCCCTCCATGAGTGACCCATTTCTTTGAAGAAAATGAAAAAAATTCCGTTTTTTCCTGGTCGCTTGAAGAAGGTTTTTTTAGAAAAATGATTCCGGAGAGCGCATTATTCATCAAACTTCTAAACTAAGTTTAGATTTTTTTGTATTCCGGTAACTTTTAAGTGTTTGAACCCCTTTGTACCTCTTTAGGAAAGGAATTTCACTCCGATGACAAATTAAGAATGACGGCCAATAAACTCGCCTGCCTTATTCTGTCAGGAAACTCTCAAAGCAATAGATAAATTAATCCCCCCCCCCCCCCAAAAAAAAAATTGCATTTATTTACTGGACTTCGAAAGCACTTGGATATAAAAGGTAAAACCGTAAAATCAAAACAAACGTCAATGTATTCATTTTTTTAAACCTTGCTGTAATTAATTTATGTAATTAACTTTTGTTTTGATACTTAAAATTTTCATATTTTTTCCTAATAAGAAAAATAAATTTTAGTAACATTAATTGTTAACTTTTTTAACAATTAAAATCTAGATTTCAGCATGACCTTCATTAAGAGAGCACCTCTCGGAGCGACCAATTTTAATTGAAATGGAACGTGGTCGCTTTAGAGAGGTTTTACTGTATTTTAATTTCACCTTTTTTTCAGGTTTTATGAGAAAATGGCAACAAAAGTACAATGATCTCCTATTTTTGACTATTTTCAGTTTACTTTCAATAGAAATGAAGTACTTTTGTTGCCACGATTAGAAAAATGATATTAAAAAATACAAAAAAATTAATATCTCAAAAATATTGAGATACAGTTTTCAAACAGATTGCATTTAAAAGTACATTTTCCCCCTATACGACGGTGTAAAAATTGAAAATGTGCGATGTTTAAAAGTTTAAAAATTTGCTGTTGCGAAAATTGCAAAACCGAAATTTCATTTCAAATTTCAAAGTGTTGCCATTCGCATTCTTCATTAATTAAATTAAATTAATTAATTTTCAATAATCGAGAGAGCTCTCTTCTTGATCAAGGCATTTTAAGCGCCTCTCAAGAGGAAAAGAAGATTGAGAGAAAAAAAAAATTCCTCTTATTGACCTAAGTAGGAATTGACTTAATTATTTTTTATTATTATATTATTTGTTTATATTACTTACCTATTTTTTATTTACTTGTATTGATGACTTTTAAATTGTGTTTAATTGTTAGTTCCTATATATAAACACTGTTTTGATGAGGTCTATAGATGTCTATGATGGTTAGAGTTGCAGTAAAACTACGGATCTTACCTATACAAATTACAGGTTTTATAATATTTTAACGGAGATTCTGACTGTAAAATTGTCAGTGAAACATCGTCTTCATTTTGAAAGACCTATCCAATGATATGCCACTCAATAGGGTGCGTAATTTTTTTTTCGTCTCTACCGCCATTTTATATTTTATGGCCACCATTTTGAATTTATAAAAACAAAACCTAGTCTATAACCATCGGGCTGTTAAGACGAATTGACAGAGACCCCATTCATTAAAATCCATCCAGCCGTTGGGATGTTTCGAGGGTATAAAGAAATCCACTTACACATATACGCGTAAAACACATAACCCTTCTTTTCAGTCGGGTAAAAAGAGTTCTTTCACATTTTACACAGAAAAAAATATTCTAATTGTGAACATGAAAAGGACATAATCATTTTGTTGCACCCACAGATGTTTTGATATTTGTTTGGAATATTTATTATTTTGGTATAGTTAATAGTGGTTATAATTAAGAATATATTACTATATTTATATTTGCGAATGCATATTGTTTAAATATTAGTACATAAAACGTCCGTCAAAAATGAAAGAATGTTGATCTACGATTCACTTTAATATGACTTCGTACAAATAAAGGCATGAATATTTTAATATTAAAGGTATGAATTGTAGAAAAGTGTATTTGACAAATAATTTCTAGAAATACCGATGATGAAGATTGTTCTTTTCTCAATATTCAATTTCTGAAATAGTTCAACGATCAATAATGGCTCCGATTACAACCTTTTAAATTCAGAAATGAAAAATCAGTGAATATCGCATTATGATAACACGTATAGCGTATATTTTTTTCTCATTAGTTATATTAATGTAAAAATGCACTTCAATCCATAAGCCTATCGTCACCGACAAAAACTTTTCAAATATACTTTATATACGAAATTTTATTTTTAGCCACAGTATATTCAAATAAACATACATTTCTCTTTATTGTACTGATAAAAGTAAAGTAAATCATAATGCGTTAAGATAAAAGAAATCCAACTGACCAATATTCTCTTGATGTAGCTGTCGGAGTTTCCTCTTAGTCCGCACAACTTTGAAGAAATTCCGTGCTATTTATATGCTGCCACCAACGATATGATTACGTGATATCGATCACGTACTGAAAGGATTGTTTAAATGAAAAACAACGCTTTCAATTAAATAAATTAACAGTTTATTTACACACTATTTACACAATACAAAACACTATTTACACTTAAAACTCGGATGTAGGTGATCCGGTTCTACATTAAATTAAATACAGTAAAGCTGGCTGTGTACTGTTAAAACTACGTTATATCACTCTCACTATATGCGTGTTAAATTAGCTTTTCCGGAGATCAATCTCAATCTCCACATGGGCTCTAAGCCTAAGCTCTGCGAGCCTCACGCAATCCTACGCTGTATCTAAGAGCTCTACGCAGGAACTAAACTTGCGATTGGCCTTCCAGCCTTGAACTGAACCCTGCGCTCTATCTAAGATTATCCACAGGAACTACTGTCCACTCTGCGCTCTCGGCTCCAACTACCACGCTCCGTGCCAAAAACGATTGCTTCTCGCATCCTCTGCTTTTACCCAACGTAACCCCCCAGGGTTGCTACCAGGCTCGCATTCCAAGCTCTTTTCTTCGTTTGTGGAATGCCTTTGTCTCCACATCTTCAACACACATCTCAAAAGGTCGTGCACACCCCTCTCCAACCATCTTTTCCCCCCTTCATTCCATCTGTATATTTTCACCGGCTCAATCCAGTTTCAGATAAGGAAAGAATGTTACTTTGAAATTCCAGTACACAGGCCATACAATATATAATATATTAAGACAAAAATAATATAGAGCCCCAGTTCTAATAGCAGATGTTTCTCAGAACCTGACTGTAGCAATAAACATTAATTTATATTCGCTTATAAAAACACTTGAATCAGATTTTTATTTATTTATTTATTTATTCATTTATTTATTCAAACTTAGAAATGAAAAATACATCCAGAAATCCAAGTGTCTGGATATTTTTCATTAATTCTTTTTTATCTGAAAAAATGGATGTAATCCGATTGCCACACTTTTGGAGAAATTTCATAAAAAAATTTTAAAATTAAAATGTTACTATAAAAATAGATTTAAAAAAAATGCTAGTGCGGTCACATCTTTCATTAAAAAAAAAAAAAATTAGCGAAATCGGTTCAGTAGAAAGCTCAGGGCAGATGACTAAAAAACTGCCACTGTCTTGTGTTTTAAATGTGCAAATTTATGTATAATGTGTATAGTACGTACGGTTCGTCTCAGAATGGTACCTACACTTTCCTATACTTTGATTTTATATAAATAAAACACTGGATTCTAATTTAAACGGTTCTAAATTCGTTCAATAATAAAGTAATTTTCTGAGATATTTTCAAAAAATAGTTTTATTTATTCAGGTTTTTCTTGTTGTCAATTAAATACAATATGGAATATCGTAGAATATTATTATAGCACGCAAATATAATAAACTAGAAAACCAAAATTACAATTTCGGGCTAAGTTTTCAGTTTTTAAAAATACCCGTTTATTGTTTCATTTAATTACTACTATAAAATCTCTTTCTTTATTACTATTCACCTGTGGACATAATTACATATTACACGAAACATGCATAGTTTCTATGAAAACTAACATTATTGTGTAAAATATTTATTATTTTTATCCAGTGAGCTACTGGACCTTTTAATTTAGCATAAACTCGAAAAATAATTAAATCGAAATCACATCTTGAATCGAGATTTTAAAAAAATAAGAAAATGCAGATATGTGAAACGCTGAATAAAATATTTTCCGCAGCTAGAAGTAGTAAAGTAGTAAGCAGCACTAAGTAGATGTTACAAGAAGTTGTAAATATGTATGAAGTTCTCGATTCGCAACTGAAGAAAAATACGTTGTTTATAGCTTCCACGATACTACTACACTTAATGAGCAAAAATGGTAGAATCTGCAATGAAGCTGTAATGAAACTTAGATTTGAGTGAACTCTTTGCTATAAGCATTATTTTTACTTTCTTCTATCTTTACAAGAAGAAAGTATTGGATTCATGAAAATTTTCGAATTCCGGTTTTCGACGGATTTACACGTTTTAGAGGTCAGAGAACCCGAAAAACATGTTTTTACAAAATGTCTGTCTGTGACTCTGTGAGTCTGTCTGTCTGTCTGTCTGTCTGTCTGTCTGTCTGTGTGTATGTGACACAAATTTTGTGGGCGCTCTATCTCAAGAACTAATGCACGGAATTTAATAAAAATTGATATTCAGTTAGTCCCTAATACAAATTGATGCTGATTGGTTTTTGGTGCAAATCGCTCAACAGATGGCGCTGCTATGCTGCATTTTGCATGATTTCCGAAATGGGTCTATCTCAAGAACTAATGCACGGATTTTCATGAAACTTCAGATTCAGTTAGTCCTTGATAAGACTTGATGCTGATTACATGTTGGTGCAAATCGCTCAACAGGTGGCGCTGCTATGCTGCATTTTTTACAATTACGGCAGTGGCTCTATCTCAAGAATTAATGCACGGATTTTCATCAAACTTCAGATTCAGTTAATCCTTGACATGAATTGAAGTTTTGTACAGTTTGGTGTAAATCGCTCAACAGGTGGCGCTGCTATGCTGCATTTTTTACAATTTCCGCAATAGCTCTATCTCAACAACTAATGCTTGGATTTTCAACAAACTTCAGATTCATGTATACTTTGATATGAATTAGTGCTGTTTGTGTTTTGGTGCAAATCGCTCAACAGGTGGCGCTGCTATACTGCACTTTTCAGAATTTCCATTATAGCGGTATCTGAAGAACTAATGCAACAATTTTCACTAAACTTCAGAATCAGTTAATCCTTGATATGAATTGACATTTTGTACATTTTGGTGTAAATCGCTCAACAGGTGGCGCTGCTATACAGCATTTTTCACGATTTCTTCAATCGCTGTATCTCAAGAACTAATGGACATATTTTCATCAAACTTCAGATTCAGTTACTCTTTGATATGAAATGATGCTGACTACGTGTTGATGAATATCGCCCAATAGGTGGCGCTACTATGCTGAATTTTGCACTATTTCCTCAATAGCTCTATCTCAAGAACTAATGCACGAATTTTCATCAAACTTCAGATTCAAGTACACCTTGATAAATGTTGATACTGATTATGTGGTTGTGTAAATCGCTCAACAGGTGGCGCTGTTATGCTGCATTTGTCATGATTTGCGCAATAGCTCTATCTTAGGAACTAATGCACGGATTTTCCCCGAACTTCATATTCAGTTAGACATTGACACATGTGGATGATATTTAGGGTCTGGTGTAAATCACCCAATAGGTGGCGCTGCTATGCTGCATTTTGATGGATTTACACGATTTCATGGACAGTAATATCTCAAGAACTAATGCACGGAATTTCATCTTTTTAGAATCCTCATGATGAGCATAGATGCACTGTGATAATGAATTTTGAAGTATTGACAAGTATGAGATAGAAGAAAGTTTTGTGATGGCCACAACATACTAGTTTTTATTAGATATCGCGCTTTAACATTGTCGGGCGACGTGTGACATTACGGGTAGATATATTTTTCTTATCAAGAAATTGGAGAAGACGTGGATTATAACATACCATTGACGTAATGTCCATAAAAAATCACGATTTAGGAGAGACTAGGGAAAAATGACCCTTTTTTTACAAAATGATTTTAATTTTTTTTTTAATATTGAGCCTAGAATAAAGTTTTATATATCATTTTATTCGTTATACAGTCAGTTATCAAAATAAAATTGCGACATAAGTGTACTATATAAGAAATTTGAAAAATGGTCGATATTAATCATGAGAAAATAATGTGTCAAGGCTCCCCACATATGGGAAGCTTGACCCACTTTATTTTATATTACATTACATGTTAAGGAAAATAAAATCAATTTTTAAAAAGGCAGATTAACTTTATACTACAGTGTTTAGTCATTATTAAAAAATAATTGGAAAAATGTGATGCATAAGTACTTGCTTAGACGAAATTCAAGGCACAGCAAGGAGATTTCGTTTTACATTTTTTTACACTCGACATTGCATCTCTAATTGCCACATAGTTTGTCTTCCTCTAATTGTGTTCATCTTTGTGAAAATTTTCTACATACCTTCGTAAAGTGTTTTGATCAATGTTATTACGTTGTTTTGCAGATTTGATAAATACCTAACATTTCTCACGGCTGTTGCATTCAACCTTTTTTGTCTTTTCCATTCTTTCTATTTACCTACTATGGGTTGTAGTTAAATGAAATAAAATAAAAGTTTTCCTATAAACTTTCCAAAGTATATTTCATAAAAAGTTTTCTTGGTTCTACAGCAATTTTGCTCATCTTCATTTAAATAGTTTAAAAAAAAATCATTTCTATCAATTACCCTATTTGATTGCATTTTTACAGAATACATACAGAATACAGTAGTTATTTGAAACTTACATGATTTCATTTATTAAATAAAATTTCTGGTTTACAGTATGTTTTGTTAATTAAAAAAATCGGAAAGTTGGCAAGTATGCAATAGGAAATATAATTCTTGAATTTAAATGAAAAATATTGGCTTCAGAATTGAATACATTGTATTTTAAATAGTTTACAATTTTGAGATACTTAATTTGTTAATAAAAAATGACAAAATATTTAAATGAAATATTTAGAAAAGTTAATTTTTTTTTATTACGTACAGTATTAAAAAAATTTATTTATAAATAACAAATTCACTATTAATGAGCTTAAGCTATTTGTTTTGAATACCAGATATATTTTATGTCAATTTCGTTTATTAATATACTTTATACTTTATAAATTTTCGTAATATTTTGCTTTTCTAAGAAGTACTATGTTAAAACAATGCTTTTTATTCTTTGTAGTAGAATGTCATAAGTTAAATAGGAATTCGTTTTGTTGAATAATGTACATAGTAATTTTTTTAATGATTCGAAAATAATAGCTTTGGATGTTTGCTCGTAATAATAACAATCATGAAAATGATTATTGTTGATTTATGATGTGACGCATTCGTGTTTGGTTTTTTAAACACGTATACACGAAAATCAGAGTTGGCGAAGCTAATAACAATAAAATTATGCATTACTGTATACAGGATAGAAGGAGGTAAGAGAATTAAGCATTTTTTAAGAGCATAATAATAATTTCTACTTTCTTATTTATTTTTTTTTATTTTTAATCGTTTCTTATTTTTTCGTAAAAAGATTGTTTCATGACATATGTAATTAGAGCTATTAGGGTACAGTTAAACTACACTATCAAAAATTTGAGAATAAATTTATTCGAAATAAAGATTTCATGAAGAATAATTTGCAACAACAACGGGATTATTTACTTTACAAACTGTGGACTGGCATGATGTGATGCCAATGTTGTGTTCGTAAATATTTTACCCACTTATTCTATTAAAAAATATGCACATTGAATATTTGTATATAAATGTAACCACAGGTATAAGACGTTGGAAATTACTCGCCAAACTTGTCAAATGAGGTGCGTTCTTACTATAACTAGTTTAAAAATATTTTTTTCGTCGCATAGTGTACTGAATGTATATTTTATTGCACTTCATATGTGCCTATCAATTTCATTCTGTTCGAAAGCCTGTAATATCATTAAAATCCACTTTCAATATTTTTTCCTATTGGTTGTAATCTAACGGAAAAAGTTTGACTGTCTCCTGTCATTAAACTATACATACGATTTTCAAAAACTTTGAAATCACTCGAAAAAATTTACAACAATTATATATTTAAAATTTCACACCATTCGGCTGGATAGTTTTTGCTCTGTTATATGCGGACAGGGTTGGGTTGGGTTGATTTCTGACGGCCAATTATCTACACGAGGGATATAGGCCCGGGGGGAGTGCCCTCCGTGGGGGTCTTTCAAAGGGAACCTAATCCGTATTAACGCATGGAAGATCCACGGCTCGAAGAAAACCACGAAAACTCCGAACGATTAGGCCGACGGGCGCGATTGGGATCGAACCCAGCACCTCCCGTCTACCAGCTTCGAGAGCAGAACCTCTCGGCCACTGGTGTGTCCTATATGCGAACAGACAGACGGAGCGAGCGACGACTATAGGTGCTACGTATTTATATAATTACAACCGCACATAAAAAGGGAAATTGAAGGACAATAGAAAAACATAAATGCAAAATACATGAAACAATGAATAGCAATTTGTTTCGAAATAGGAGGTGAGCAAACTTAATTGATAGTAAAGATATGTTATTTTGCCAGATATTGATGACAATATGCCTAGAATGACAATATTTAGCTCCTTACAACGTATCGGAAATGTCCAAGCAATTGAAAGAAACAATGAGATACAAAGAAAGAAACTTTTATACAGAAGACATCCAAATATATATACATATATATATATATATATATAGGGTACAAATTATTACATCATTGCAATACCTTTCCTGCAAAGGAAGTCAACAAATTAGAAAATAATTCAAACATGAAATTTGAATAAGGTCAGTCTGCCTAAATGTGATAACCCCTAAATGCGACAATGTTCTTTTGCATAAAATATTAATGCAAGAATCGTAAATAAATGTTATGTAATGAAGCAAACGAACTTCAGAAAAAAACCCGAAAAATTTTTTGCATGTAAAACGGTTTTTTTAAAGAAATTTCCAATCAAATACACATCGTTCACTTTACATCGCCCCCCATGTTTCGTAAATGCGACAAAAATTACCGAAAGTGGCTCACAGTTTTTATTTTTTTAACTTTGAAGATCAAATAACCTTATAAACATCAAGGGCTACGTTGTCCATTTGAGTTACCTGACCAGTTAAACTAAAGAAATGGCGACAAGTTTCAGGCTTAGAATTTGAAGTGGACTACGCATTTAGGCGAGCTTGTTTTCAGCCTGTGCCTAATAGCGAAATATATATTGATGTAAATGCGGCGAAACATTTAGAATATTAACGAAGAAGCTTATATGGGATTTGTTATATATTGTGTTAAAATGATATTTAAATCATATTTTATGTTTAATTAAGCTGTATTGAGTCAGTATAATCCTCCATTAATGTTTTTCTTTAACCAGATGTTTAAATATCTGTTTAAGACGATAAAAAAGAAAAAAATACGCTTCTTAAAAATTTTTAATACAAAAAAGGTGTAAGAAACGCAGTGGCTATTCCAGTAACATATTATAGACATATTATTAAGGAATTTGCAATTATTTTACACAATAAAAATCCTGGAAAATCTTGTGTAGATTGAAAAAAAAATTATGTTTATTTTAATGCGGTTAAATAAGTTAATTTTACCAACATTATACCATTCGGTAGCTTAAATGCTGTCTTTGATTAAAACATGATGCAATTGAGTTATTCCCTGGTTTAGGAGTCATAATTTTTGTTAGCACTGTTATATAATCCGATATTTTAATTCTGTTTTCACGTTTAATCATTATAATAGACATTTTCTACTTTTAAATTAGTAAAAGATAAAAAATAAATAAAACCATGATTATCTAAATGAATATTTGTTTCCATATACGTATTTTTACGTACAGAAAATGTTATTTTTTTGTGAAAGTACAAGAAAAATGAAGAGGTGTGAAAGGGTGCAATAGAATATCAGGCACAGAGCTTGTCTTGGGCTTTATCAGAATTATTAGAAATATTGTACGATTTTATATATTTCTAAGTGTGATATATTTATCATGTGACATTTTATAATAAAGTTATATGTAATAAATAGTCTAGTTATCAATATTATAAATATCTTTTAAATACCCTTTTAACACGTAAGCTCCATACTGTCAATTCGCACCGACCGAAATGTCGGCGTCTTTAATTAATTCGCATTTTTCCTTCACAAAATAAGAATTTTGATAAAATCAAATATTTCATTTGCATTCCTAATTAAATTTCGTATATGGATCATGTAGTTATATTTCATTATCACCAGATTATCAGCAAAATTAGGCGGAGTTGACGTTACGGAACCCCAAATCGCACTGGTGTATAAATTATGGGTTAATATTGACGCGCGAATTTCGCGAATTTTTAACGATATTTCGATCTGCGACAATCATTTAATCGTAGTTGTGGCCATAGCTCCTTGGCAAAGAGGGATAAGAGTTTTTTATATTAAGAACCCATTTATTTATTTGATTTTTTTTAATATTAGGCATTATACGCAGCATCCAGATAACTTTTGTTTATTATCAGTGTAAAATTGACAAACAGCACGGTGCTGCGCCGTGATAAACATTTCAAGAATAATATTGAAAAGTTTAATTATAATAGTTCTGTACTTAAATTTTAATACAGAAACAGTACCCTGTAAGTTAATAGAGACTTTCATTCAGCTTTTAATTAAGTGGTCCCGGGGACCGCTCACAGTAGTTATACAACAATTCCTGTCACAGCAGTTAAGGGTTAATTAATATAAAAAATAATTACAGTTAATCCTTAATTGCTGTTAGAGCTGCTTTTTCTTTTAAATTTTCACAGTTTAATTTGTAATTTCCAGTTTAACTATCGATGCAGCGAAATTTTGCTTCATTTGGAGCCTAGTTCTATTGTTTGAAATGTTTGAAAAATCGAAATTTTATTAAAACTGTACTGTACAAACAGTTTAGTGCAAAAACAGTATTTTATGAGTTAATCGCGCATTTTATTCATCTTTCAATCGAATGGTTTCGTAGACCTCTCACAGTGGTAATGTGGCAATTTTCTGTCACAGCAGTTAATCGTTAAATGAACTTTTTCAGATAAATTGACACGTATAAATTGCATTATCACATTTAGGACTATGACCGTCTCATTTAGGTTTTAGATGACATAAATGCGACAAAAATGACCTAACTGCAACAATCCTATAGTGTGGTTTTATACTACAGATAATTATTAAATTTCTACAAAACAAGTTAGTTTTGAACTAAAGAAATAATATTCAGGAATTTGTTGCTTAGTAATATATATATTTATATAAAAAAATCCCAAATATATCCTAAATGCGACAAAACTACGGGGAATCGTGTCTCATTTAGGCAGACTGACCTTATATATTGTTTGAAATATTATTTGTAAACATTTGTAAAATAGTAAAAATTTTAAAAATAAGGATCTTATTAGTATTAATTTTAAGGTGTAAAACACACATAATGGTACAAAATTCCTAAACATCTGTTTTTCTGCAAATGTGAATTTGTTCTATAACATCTTTGTTTTCTCCTCAAATATACAACTAATTGCATATTTTATTTAGAAATATTATAATTACTCAATTTCGGCGGTAAAAAAAAATAAGCAATTTTTTGATGATCTGTATAAATATTCAGCGATCCTTAAGTGGTTAAGAAATAATAGCACGATTTTCCTTTTAGTTTCTTTTAAGTTTCTTTGGGCTCATGTGAGAAAAATGTCGTAATGTTGCAAATTATGTCCAAAACAATAATTAAAATCTTCAAGAGACTTATCACATACTTGTATTACACTTTATGCTGTATTAGTTTTTAACAACAGTTTTTTAAGACTATCGTGTCACAACTGCCGTAGGAAAGATGATACATCCTGTAGAAAAAGTCAAAGTAGAGTAAATGTCAAGATAATATATTATCTTTAAATTTTCTAAAGCTTTAAATACATTGGATGCTTCTGACGCTAGAAGATCATTAACTTTATACAATAATGGCGAAAATGACGAACACTTTTTAAAATATAGATTTTTTTTTTAAACATTGCTTCTAGAAACTGTTACACTTAATGTTGTTTAATCTTTCATAAATCAAATGAAAGAAATACTGATTTCAACAGCTGAATTAAACAGACGTTAAATACAGTGGACTCTCTCTATTCTGAACACTCATCGGACCGATCAAAAATGTTCAGATTATGGGGGTGTTCAGTATAGAGGGAGTTTGAAAACGACTACTATGTATTGAGTTTATAGACTGTGTAGAATACTTAGCCTGGTTAGCCATGACAGTTAGTGAGATGGGGGTGCTGAATTTACACTCATTCAAAATTCAGAGAATTTTCAGATTTGGTCGATTATCTCCAGAACTACTGGGCAAATTTTATTTAAATTAGGCATGTACATAGCTTAATATAATGAGAAAAACAAACATCCAACAGTTATAATAAATACGCATGATCGTGCGTAATACTCATCAGCGTCAGAAGATATAAAACAGAGCTTACCATATTAACATATAAAATGGGTTAATAGAGAGTATGGTCCTCTCTACATAGCTCTTATAACGAATTCATATCGAAAATCAGGCAGTTTATGAGAATCTGTGGCAGTTAGTCTCGCTCTTCCAGCAATGCTGTTTTCAGGATGTTGGTAGTTCTGGGAGGTGAAAAGCGAGGTCCAGTTATCTTCCCTAGAGCGTTTTAGACATACTCTATATCTATATGGTTTAGGTCCTGCGATTTGACCGGCTAATCCATCAAGCAAATATCCTCAGTTTCCAGAAAATCGTCGACTAGATGAGCTCTATCTGGGCGCGCGTTGTAGTCCAATAAAATTAAATCAGAGCCAACTGCTTTCCTTAAAAGCCGAACATAGAAGTTCAAGATGTACTATAATACCTAAAACTCATACCAGTCACAGAGCCATTGCCAAGCAAAGGTAGTGGTGTGCGGCCGTCAGACATGATGCCTGGCCAGACCGTAAAATCTCCCTTGCCATGTTAATCTCTTTCTCATACATTGATGGGACATCTGGTTTTATCCAGATGAAAATGCGTCAAGAATTAGTGTTTAGGCTTAACTGAGACTCATCAGTAAATACAACGTTCACCATTGATACCTGGTCCAAAGTCGAAGATCTCTACACCAAGCTAAACGGCTTCTCTTGTGGACAGAAGTGAGCGGGACGCAAACAGCAAGTCTTATTGTAAATAGCCCTCTGTCATGTAGCTCTCTGCAAACAGTAATCCTTGAAACTCGGCTTCACGTGTCTACATAAACATCATGAGAGAGCTGAGAAGATGTTGCACTCCTGTAATGGACAAATAGTGATCTTCATTAGACGACGTGGCTCTTGAGCAACCTTGACTAAGCTTTCTCTCTAAGGATCCAGAATCCTTAAACTGTTTCCAAAAGTTCGACAGCACACTGGGTATTACATTGAAGTCACTAGGAGTTTGCACTTGAAACTATCCTGTTTCCACTCTCCCCGCGATTCACCTCCTCATTCCATCATCCAAACGTTGGTGGTTACTCGCTCTTTCTCTTTGCTTCTGAATTTCGTGGAATGTTGCAAAAAATACCAAGATATTCGGTGAGGTGTGCGAGCGAATAAAACGCGAAAATTGCTACGCTCACTTATAAAGCCTGTCTCTCTACTTGCTGCGCATATACACATGTGTACGTTTACATATTCCACACTAAACAGTTACATCGCTATTTCGAAGCAATAGTTTCATTTTTCTTTTGGTATTTTTCATGACATTCGAAAAAATATGCAAATATTTTAATTTTAAACATGGGTGTAGATTTGGCGTCTAGTGCAATGTCAAACTAAATTCATTTAGACTACTATCTCATTTGTTTATTTTCTTTAAAAAATTTTTACAAAAAATACAATTGCATATAAACAATAGATTACTTCAAAACATAATCGGTACATTACTTTAAAAAGTGAGTAATTTTAGTCTGTTTTTTCAATGTGCATGCTTGTGCAGTGAAGATGTTCAACCGCATACTTCAACAGGTATTAAATTCCTTGGCCATATTATTTGAAAGTAATCGTACTTCTTGCTTCATTGGTCGATTATGGTTCTGTGTCTTCTTCACTATCCTCTCCTTCTTCAACGATGTTGTTGTCGCAAACCGGGTGCCTTCCATTGGCTTTGAGATAAGCTCCAGGTTCAATTTCTGTATGCAGCTCCTGACGAATTGACCAAAAGTCCCTCACAGCTGTTGCTTCTTGGTCCATTAATCTTGATTTCCGATTCTCACACGGGAATCCTGTTTTGCAGAAGAATCTGTGAATGGTGTAGGGCAGTGGCGTACCCAGGATTTTATTTCGGGGGGGGCTGACTTAAATTTTCATAATGTTCTAAATCTTACGAAACACGTTGCATTGTGTTATAAACAGAAATCATTTTTGTCAATAAGGCCGTAGCCAGAGGGGGGGGGGGGTGCAAGGCTGACTTTGTTCCGAATTTTCCGAAAATTTGAAAAATTCGGTCATCAGTCCGAAAATTTGGACTTAAAAAATTATCGCGAATTTTGACAAATGGTCGCCGAAAAAAATCAATTTCGTCAATCGTTCACAAAAAAAAAAATCAATTTCGTCAATTGTTCGCAAAAAAAATCTCCAATTTCTTTAAAGGATCAAGGAAAAAACCGGAATTATGTCATACGGCCGCAGATAAAATGCGAAGTTTGCCAAAGGATCGCGAAAAAAAAGTCAAATTTCGTCAAATGATAGCGGAGAAAACGTGAATTTCGTCAAATTATTCTAGAGGAAACGCTAATTTCGTCAAAATGAGCGCAGAAAAAACCCGAATTTCGTCAGAAGGCCGCAGAAAAAACGCGAATTTCATCAAAAGGTCGCGGAAAAAACGCGAATTTCGAAAAAAAGATCGCTAAAAACACGCATTCCGTCAAAGGGCTGCGAAAAAGAAGCTAATTTCGTAAAGGATCGCAAAAAACGCGAATTTCGTCAAAGGGACACGGGAAAACGTGAATTTCGTCAAAAGGCCACAGTAAAACGCAAATTTCATCAAAAAGACGAGAAAAAGCACGAATTTCGACAAAAAGCCGCGAAAAAACGCAAATTCCGAGGAAGGATTGCGCAAAAACGCGAATTTTGTCAAATGACCACAGAAAAACGCGAATTTCGTCAAAGGACCACAGAAAACTACAAATTTCGACAAAGCATCGCTAAAAAAACAAGCATTCCGTCAAAGGGAAGCTGAAAAATCACGAATTTCGTCAAAGGGGCACAGAAAAACATGAATTTCGTCAAAAGGCCGCAGAAAAATCCAAATTTCATCAAAAAAGACGGAAAAAAAACGCAAATTTCGTCAGAGAGCCGCGGAAAAAACGCAAATTTCGACGAAGGATTGCATTAAAAAACACGAATTTCGGCAAATGACCACAGAAAAAAACGCGAATTTCGACGAAGGATTGCGTAAAAAAACGTGAATTTCGGCAAATGACCTCAGAAAAAACGTAAATTTCCTCAAAGGGCCGCAGAAAAAACGCAAATTTCCTCAAAGGGCTGCAGAAAAAACGCAAATTTTGGCAAAGGATTGCTAAAAAAAAGTATGCATTCCGTCAAAGGGAAGCGGAAAAAACGCGAATTTCGTTAAAGGATCGCAAAAAAAAAAGCATGGTCACAAAGAAGGGCCACAGAGAAACGTGACTTTCGGCAAAAGACTGCGGAAAGAAGCGAATTTCGTCAAACAGCAGCGAAAAAACAAAAAAACACGACCATTTCCATAAAAAAACGCGAATTTCGTCAATGAGCCGCGAAATTTATCAAAAAGACGAGAAAAAAGCGAATTTCGTCAAAAAAGCCGTGAAAAAAACGCAAATTTCGACGATGGGTTTCGTAAAAAACGCGAATTTCGGCAAAAGTTCACGAAAAAAAATCGAATTTCATCAAAAACTCGCGGAAAAAACGCAAATTTTGACAAAGGATCACGAAAAAAAAACGCGAATTTCGTCAAAGGGTCGCGGAAAAAAGCTAATTTTCTCAAAAGTTCGGGGAAAATGCAAATTTCGTCAAAGCGTCGTGATAAAAACCTGCATTTCATCAAAGGATCGCGTTAAAAACACATACAAATATCTGTGTTTATTATTATACTAGCAAACCCCGCGGCTTTGCTCGCGTAATATTTGAAATATGCCAAGTGATATTTATATGTTTGATTTTTATCAAAAGGTACTAACTAAATTTTTCGTTTATTAAAAGGTAATATTTTAATTTATTAAAAGGTACTTATTACTTTTAGCAATAATTAAAAGAATTACTATTTAAAACACAATTTGATTAAGCATCATTGTTACACTGCATAAAGAAGAAATGAGACTCAAATTAATAAAACGAAATAAAACTAAATAAATAATAATTTAGAAAATATTTTGAAACTTTTATGCTCAGTTAACACGCTCATTTCAGTATTCATTTGAAGTTTTGAATTTTCTAGAAACCATCTTCTTACATCTTAAATTAAACCATCATGCCCAATTCCAAGTTCTACCACCTCTCTCAACATAAAGGGCTGTGTTGAAATAGAAACTGTCACCATTAATTTGCCAACATTAATTTTGAAATTGGTTTGTTATTTCCTAATATTCCACAGAAACGTAATTTAGAAAGCTTTTAAAGGCCTTTTTTAGAGCGTTTGTTGTTTCTGTGAAACCCAGGTGGTAGAATCATCGGCATAAAATATAGCCTGTGTAGGATCAGAGACTGCTACCATTGATTCGCAGCTATTACTTTTATATTTGGTTTATATTCCCTGAAATTGTGTAGAAATCGTAATTTAGGACTTTTTTGGGATGCTTTTCGCATATCCCCTTCACTTCACTCCTTTTTAATTCGAATTTATTTTCGACAGTCCTTCGAGGGCATTTATATTTTATAAGTAACTACCATGCCATATTTAAAGTTTCTAGCCTTTTCAGTATTACAGAAATCGCAATTTAGAAAGTTTTTAGCTACTGAAACCCTCTGGTGGTAGTGGCACAGACATAAAATATATCTTACGATTGAGCAGGTTCTATCATCAACAATTTGTCATCATTATTTTTTTAATCGGTTTGGTATTTGATAAGATTACATAAAAATTGTTATTTACAACGCTTTTCGCTCACTTCATCTTTTTAAATTTGAAATTTTCTTTCGACAGTTCTTAGAAAGCAGTTGCATCTTGTAAGTAAATATCATGCCATACTTCAAAGTGTTAGACCCTTCAGTTATGCAAAAAACGCAAATTAGAACATGTTTTGCTTTTGCAACCCTCAGATGGTAGTGACAGCAACATAAAATATAACCTATGTTATAGCAGGGACTGTCACCATTGATTTGCAACCATTACTTTTGAAACAGCTTTTGAATTTCCTGAGATTTAGTAGAAATCGCAATTTAGAATGTTTTTAGAACGATTTTCGCGCATTTTCACCCCTTTTTAAATTTCCAATTTTTTCGAAACTGTTCTTAAAGATCATTTATATGTAATACATATGTACCTTGCCTAAATTTAAGTTGCTAGCCCCTACCGATCAGAAAAATCGAAATTTGGAACGCTTTTTTGCTCCTGCAACGTCTAGGTGATAGTGATACCGACTTAAAATAGCGTCTATGTTAGAATAGAGGCTGTCAGCATCAATTTCTTAATATTACTTTTGAAATCAGTTTGATTCTTCCTGAGATATTGATGACAAATCGGCATTTAGAACGTTTTTAGAACGCTTTTCGCTCATTTTGCTCCTGCATCTCCTCTGGGTTAGTGGAAACATATATAAAATATAGCCTATCTTGGAGCAAGATCTGCCACCATCATTTTAACGCCATTATATTTGAAATCGGTTCATTATTTCCTGAGATTGCATAGAAATTGCAATTTAGAACGTTTTTTACAACGCTTTTTGCGCATTTTGACCCCCCTTTTAAATTTCGATTTTCTTAGGAAATGTCCTTAGAGATCATTGATATCTTATAACTAACTACCATTCTAAATTTCACGATTCAAGGCCCTTCCGTCACGCAAAAACAGCAATTTAGAATGTTTTTCTCCTGCAGCCCCTTTGGGGTAGCGGCACCGACATAAAACATAGCCTATGTTGGAGCAGGGATTTTCATCATCATTTTGACACCAATATTTTTTAAATCGGTTTGTTATTTCCAGAGATTATGTAGAAACTACCATTTAGAACGTTTTTTAGAACGCTTTTCGCGCATTTTCACCGCTTTTAAATTTAGAATTGTTTAAGAACTGTTCTTAGACACCATTTATATCTTATAAGTAACTAATATTCCAAATTTCATATTTCTATGTCCTTCAGTATCGCAAAAATCGCATTTTTAGAACGTTTTTTGCTCCTGCACCCCCTTTGGGGTAGTGGCACCGACATAAAATATATCCTATGTTCTAAGTTGGACTAACACCATCATTTTGATACCATTACTTTTGAAATCGGTTTGGTATTTCCTGAGATTATGTAGAAACTACCATTTAGAACGTTTTTTAGAACGCTTTTTGTGCATTTTCACCCCTTTAAAATTTCGAATTGTTTAAGAACTGTTCTTATACACCATTTATATCTTATAAGTAACTAATATTCCAAATTTCATATTTCTAGGCCCTTCAGTAACGCAAAAATCGCATTTTTAGAACGTTTTTTGCTCCTGCACCCCCTTTGGGGTAGTGGCACCGACATAAGATATAGCCTATGTTCTAAGTTGGGCGAACACCATCATTTTGATACCATTACATTTGGAATCGGTTCGGTAGTTCCTGAGCTTATCTCCGACAAATAAACAATTTTTACCTCTTTATAATAGGAGTATGATGATATGATGTATAGTTTTTAAACTGAAATAATATGCTGAACTTTTTAGAAATCTGGTTAACCCGAACTCACTCAGCCTGAAATTGACCTGAATATAAACAGAGTTAACCCAAACTACAACAAAAATAATTAGCAGCAGGAAGGGATTACCTCTCCTTTCCCCCTCTGCTGTAACCTTTCAGAAAATTTGCTGAGAATTTCAGGTTTTTTTTTTTTTTTTTAACTCAGACTCAAATCTGGGGGGAAGGGGGGAGGGTACGGGTCCGATCCTGAGACCGTCCCACGTCGAAATCTGTTGAAAAGTGTTACTGGTTTTTTTTAATATACTTTCATTTAAAAGAAAGTCATTATAACATAAAATCTATAAAATTGTTCTTCCAATCCCCGAAACTAAATTCTGGCTACGGTTCTTGTTTAACAATAAATTAATATTGTAACAAACACAAAATATTTTTTGTATACACAAAATATTTTCATACACATATATAAAATAAAGACTTTGTTTATTATTTGTGCATTGCACAAGTAATAAGAAGGACTTTAAACCGTTCCAGATGAAAAATACTGGCTGCAAAGTTAAGACAGAATAGGAAGATAAGTGGGGGGAGGGGACATTACCGAACTCCAAAGATGTCTTTGCAGTCAAACAAGAAGTCACTGTGTATCTTACAGATACGAGGAAGTAATCGAGTGTTAAAAACAAAAGTTAATGAATATCATTCACAGTCAACTCTTCCGCACATATATAGCGTGCCTGACTTCCGACTTACCAAAATTCTGAAGGGATTAGCTAAGGTGTCATTATGCACTAATATGGGACTAACAATAAAGACAAGTGCGATGCATGACAAATATATATATAATTGAATTGATCTAAAAAGTAAGAAGTAAACTTTTTTTACCATTTAATCTGACCGTTTTGGCAGGTAAAAGAGGTTTAGTCCCTTCAACCCTCCGCACATCCATATTTCGGTGTGGCATGGAGATGCGACTGAAAAATGAAAGTTAATAAGCTACTTTTACAGTCAACTCTTCCGCACCGGATTTCAGATTTAGACGAAATCGACTTGAGATTAGCTGTGGTGTTACTGTGCATTAACATACCCCCGCATTGACAATCTTGGCGCCCGCCGACTATGGGAAAAATTAAAAAAATCCTTAAATTAAACTACTTTTAGATTTGTCGAATTTATTTGTAGGTCTCTTGAACTCAGTATATATGTTTTCATTTATCGAGTAAAACAGTGATTTCAGTCATTTGAAAATGGATTTTGTGGTCTCAAGTAAATTTGGTCGCAGGACTGAGGAGGATATTGGATTAACAGGAAAAACAAATTCGTGGCATGCCAGAAAATAAAACAAATTTATCTGAAAAAGAAGGAATATCAGCCCTTTTTTCATTTCACTGCGATCTCTTCAGAGGTGGAATGGAGCTGTAACTTCATAACCCCCGTCCCCATCGAATCCTTTGGTGTATGCTAGGGCATCACTGTGCACTAATATATGGGACTAACCAGAATAGCTGCGTCGCAGAAAAAAATTAATCTCAAAAGAAAGAAAAAAAAACTGGAATTTTTTATTCATTTCATATTTGATTATTTCGGAAGAGTAAGTAATCCCATCAGCCCCTTCCCCTCATTGGGTATACTGTGGCGTAACTGTGCGTTGATATGAGACTAGCCAGAACGTGTAGTTTGTTGTATTGCAGAAAACAAGTGCATTACAAATTCATCTCGAACAAAAAGAAAAATATCAGCCTTTTTTCATTTCATTTTCGACTATTTTGGGAAGGGGCTGTAACCCATCACCCCCTTTCTACTTCTTTCGGTATAATGTGGTGTCACTGTGCACTAATATGGAACTAAAGAGAAGAGAGTGTCTAGTCTGTTGAATAATAGGAGAAAAAAAATACAAATTTATCTCAAACAGAAAGAAAAAAAAGCAATATTTTTTTATTTCATTTCCGACTATTTCGGGAGGAGGGGGATGTAATTCCATCAGCCCCCTCCCCATCTTTGGGTATGCTGTGATGTCAATGTGGACTAATATGGTGTTAACGAGAATGGCTATTTCGCTGTATGGCAGAAGAAAAATTACAAATTTATCTGAAACAAGAAGAAAAAAAACAGCCTTTTTTTTCATTTCATTTTCAACTATTTAGGAAAGGGACACCCCATTAACCCCTTTCACCTCTTTGGGTATAATGTGGTATCACTCTGCACTAGTATGGAACTAAAGAGAAGAGAGCAGCTAGTCTGTTGAATGATAGAGGAAAAATACAAATTTATCTCAAACAAAAAGGAAAATATCAGAACTTTTTCATTTCATGTTCAAATTTTTGGGAGAGGGCTGTAACTCCATTAACCCCCTTCTATCTTTTCGGGTATAATGTGATGTCACTGTACACTAATATGGAACTACAGCGAAGGGAGCGGCTAGTCTGTTAAATGATAGGGGAGAAAATGCAAATTTATCTCAAATAGACAGAAAAAAATCAGCTCTACTTTTTCATTTCATTTTCGACTATTTCCAGAGGAGGAAGTTGTAATTCCATCAGCCCCCTCCCCATCTTAGGGTATGCTGTGATGTCAATGTGGACTAATATGGTGTTAACGAGAATGGCTATTTTACTGTATGACAGAAGAAAAAATACAGATTTATCTTTAAAAAGTAAAGAAAAAACACTTTTTTATTTAATTTTTCGCGATTTCTGGTTGGGGGGGGGGGGGGCTGTAACCCCATCAACCCCCTTTCTCTTCTTTGGTGTCAATATGGACTAATATGGAACTAAAGCGAAGGAAGCTCATAGTCTGTTGAACGATAGGGGAAAAATGCAAATTTATCTTGAACAGACAGAAAAAATTCAGCACTATTTTTTTCATTTCATTTTCGACCATTTCGAGAGGAGGGGGCTGAAATTCCATCAGCCCCCTAACTAATATAACCTGGACTAATATGGTGTTAACGAGAATGGCTATTTTGCTGTATGGCAGAAGAAAAAAATACAGATTTATCTTTAAAAAGTAAGAAAAAAACACTTTTTCATTTAATTTTTTGACTATTTCGGGAGGGGTAGGGGGGGGGGCTATAACCCCGTCAGCCCCCCTTTCTCTTCTTTGTTGTCAATATGGACTAATATGGGACTAATGAGAATGGTTTGTCCGCTGTATAATGGAAAAAAATTAAAAAAATTTCCATAAAAGAAAGACGAAAAATCAGCACCTTTCTATATCACTTTCGAAAATTTCGGGGGGGGGCTGTAGCCCCATCAGCCCCCCCCCCCTTGGGTACGCCACTGGTGTAGGGGGTTACTTCATTCCAAGTCCTTGATATCCAGTGGACAGCATCCATGACGTTGATCTTCTTCGTTAGTTCAGTTGCAGAAATTGTCTCCTCCATCCCCAGGGACATTTCCTTCAGAAAATGGATTTGGTAGTCAGCTACAAATTTCTTGATTACTCCTTGATCATGTGGATGGATTATAGAAGTACAGTTCGGTAGCAGGAACTTCGGGCTCACGTTGCTCAGCTGCATGTTCGTATGTGATTTGGCATTATCCACAAAAAGAAGAATTTTTCTTCCTTCTTCATCATCTCGTTAATGCCCTCCAACTATTGTGAGAAAATTGTAACTGTCATCCAGGCTTTTCAATTTAATTTATAGTGCAAAGGCAAGGACGCGATCTTCACATTTTGAAGCACCGTGGTTTTTCACTTTTTTGATCACAAGTGGTTTGAGCTTCGCCATCGTAAAACTGGCACAGAACATGGCGGTAAGTCTTTTTTTCGATGAGTTCGATGAACCTTTTTATTATTTTGCAATTATGTTTTCCGAATTTCCAGGATGGTGGGAATTCCCCGGATTCCGACTGCAAACACACGTTCAGTTTATAGAGAGGTGGGATTGAATGGGGACCAAAAGTAGTGTTCATGATAGTGTTCAGAATGCAGAGAGTTTATCTTTTGTTAAGTATATGGAGTTTCGCCGGGATCGTCAGGATGTGTTCATAATACCGGGGTGGCCACATTAGAGAGAGTTTAGACAGAGAGAGCCCACTGTATATACATTACCAGGGACGTTATGCATTAAAAACAATATTTAGTAAGAAGAAAAGTATCATATACTTACTACTTCTCTTTCTTTTCATTATTTCTTTGGATATCCCATATTTTTTCAGACAACGCCACAAAGGCGTGCGATTCAGCCAATCATTGTTTGGAGCTCTTCCTTTTATATTATGAAAATTAAAGGATTTATGTAAATAAATCCTTGATGAACATGCTTTAGTGAAATACGAGTATCTACGACAGAAAACAACCGTTTTTGCGCATCAAAATATGACATCATCGTTCCCTCCTTGCGTCCACACTCTGAATTCATACTACTGCACATTATTTTATAATCTCTGTAAGCATAATAGCTACTGTACTGTACAGTGCACACTACTGACTGTAACATTTCAACTTACCTCCGCCCACTATATGGGCCTTTTAAATTCGCATTCCTGCTCACATTTTGCTGGAATTGTTTGATACGTAGGTGTGTTGTGTCACTCTATGCTTGATAGTTATTAAAAACAGCTATTATTTTGAAGAAAAGCTTCAATCTTAATAAAATAATAGTAATAATAATCTCAAATTTAAATCTACAAAATTCCATGTTATCCACTTGAAAATACTTTCCTGGTTTCTTCGAATGTTTGAAATATAAATTCAATAAATTCAATATCTCCCTCGTTGCAAAACCTTCCATAAAATTAAAAAAATATAGTATGCAAGAAAATGATCCAATTGAATCAAACCAGTAACCAGGAGTATATGAAATACCTTTCATCAAAGAATGTGGAGCAAAGCAGTTTTATCTAGGTATGATAAGCAGAAAACTTAAAACTAAACTCAAAGAACATATACCAGGCATCAAATACAATAAGAGAACCACAGCTTTGGCCAGATTATACAGCAAAGAACCTTTACTGATCGATTTTAAAAATAACAGAATAATTTATCTGTCATGGTTTTATTTACCATCCATTATCCGGGAATCAATAGAGATTTTTTTTTTTTTTTTTTACTCAGCGAAAATATTTGTAATGATTCAGTGTCCCTTGAGTTACCTAAAATTTGGAAAGAGATGCTATGCTGTTTTAGTAACAATAGTAAAAATTAATCCAGACTCACAACTATCCAATTTTATTTTATTTTATGTTTGTACGGATTTTCATTATGTATGAAATCTGGTGACATTATTTACCTATTTATCGTTTTAAAATATGTTTGCAAAAATATTTCTATCATGAGTGATTTTGAAAATGTCGCCGTTTGTGGAATGAAACGAGCCCTAATCTAAATAAAGTATTATATCACTTTTATAGCATTTTTTCAGATTTATTTAATTTCAAGTGATTAGCATACATAATTTTATAGCTATTATTTGAAAGTCTTTTCATACAGATATACCTCAGATAAAAAGTACATCTGCTTAAGAATTTTTCCGATAAAGTAAATATTATTGGATTGAGAATATTACTGAAATGTTTTGTTTAACGGCATTTAAAGCAAGAGAGTTACATTTACGTGGACAGAGAATCACATTTCGGTTAACAAATAATTTGGTTAATAAATATCTTTGGGAACGATATAATTTCGTTTGAGGATATACCACAGTATTATACTTTTTTTCCTATTAGCATATTATAAATCTTTAAAATGGGATATAAAAATTTTATATATATTTTTAATAAGAGTTTTTTAACCTTTTCCGCTCACATTTTGGTTAACAAATAATTTGGTTAATAAATATCTTTGGGAACGATATAATTTCGTTTGAGGATATACCACTGTATTATACTTTTTTCCTATTAGCATATTATAAATCTTTAAAATGGGATATAAAGATTTTAAGTATTTTTAATAAGAGTTTTTTAACCTTTTCCGCTCACATTTCGGTTAACAAATAATTTGGTTAATAAATATCTTTGGGAACGATATAATTTCGTTTGAGGATATACCACTGTATTATACTTTTTTTTGTATTAGCATATTATAAATCTTTAAAATGGGATATAAAAATTTTATATATTTTTTTAAGAAGAGTTTTTTAACCTTTTCCGCACATGGTAATGAAGAACTCTATGAAAATATGATCGTTAAAATAAATAAAATAATTCATTATTTCTAATGAGCAATGTTTTATTTCTTGCTACTTCTATTTGCGTGTTAAAGCAAACGTGAGGAAAATTATTCTTGACCAGAATTAATATCATTTCTTTTCTGATCATGAACGAATCTTTTCTACTTAATAAACATATATGACATTTCCCCTTTTCACACAGCTTTGTTTTACGAGTCGTTATACATGTCGCATATAAAACGCTCCTTGGAGTATAATTCGCATTGCGTTCTGATATTAAAGTATTTTTTTAAATGTAAAAGATAAAATATTCAACTGAAAAAAATAATTTTAGAATTTTTAAAAATGAAATTGACATTTTCTGTTAATAATAAAACATTGATGATATTGTATTTTGAATAATCTAAGTTTTTTCGTATATGTAATTTAGCGAAAACCCTTTAATGGGGTATACATTCAAAACATATTTATTGAACAAATCTTTATGTCTAGCACTCTGATCGTTTTGAGGGATTTCCTGCATTTTCATAAAGATTCCAATAAAACTAATGTTAATTTAAATTTTCTTTCCCTGTTTGTACCTAATATACACTCCATTCCGCTGTATTTGAGATGCATCTTAAAATATAGTTCTGATAAATTATTTTTCTCTACAACAGATTTAAGTTATTTTAGGGAAACGGAAAAAATACGAACAAACCGCTTAGAGGTCTGGAAAACATATAATACATCAAAATATATAAAACATTAATAAGAAGTTCTTCGTCATATTTATCGCGAATTATAATTTTATTCAATCTGGAATAGAGTAAGTATAAAAAGTAAACAAATGTATGTTTTTAACTTTATTTTTAAAGATCTCGGTTCTACAGGTATGACTCTATTTTTATTTTATAACATTTCATTTAGTTTTATATTTTCCATACATTAAATACGTCAGGCAGAAACATTTTACAGGTTAAAGTTTATAAAAAATACAATAAAAATTAATATCCCCCCCCCCAAAAAAAAAAAATATATATATATATAGAAAACCTCACAAAAAAAATAATTTAAAAGCGTTAGAAAAATAAAGAGTTAATCCACATTTTTTTTTTTCGAGAATAATTTGTATTCGATCGTAGGATTATTATTATTATTTATTTCCAATTTCCATTTTTATTTTATAACATTTCATTTAGTTTTATATTTTCCATATCTTAAATACGTCGGGCAGAAACACTTTACAGGTTAAAATTTAAAATAAATACAATACAAATTAATATCCACCCCCCCCCAAAAAAAAAATATATATATATATATATATATATATATAGAAAACCTCACAAAAAAATAATTTAAAAGCGTTAGAAAAATAAAGAGTTAATCCTCCTTTTTTTTTTTTTTTTTTTTTTTGAGAATAATTAGGATTCGATCGTAGGATTTTTATTATTTATTTCCTATAAAATAACATGTTGTGTTTGTGAAAGAAAGCTTAAAAAGGGTATAATTTGTTTTAGGTATTATATACTTATAATTTCTATAATATAAATTAGAATCACAATTTAAGTGCACAGCGATTGACAGAGCATATTTAGCGTAAGCTAACATCTCACCAACTTACTCTTGGAGTGATGATTAACAACTGCCAATGAGTTAGGAGATCGTGTTTTTTTGTAAGCTAGATTAAAATAGATCCTTGTGACGTAAGTGGTCATCCAATTACTGAATCACAGTCAAATTCTTATATATATGAAAAAACGCAATAATTAGGTTATGTGGAGGAGATTTAGGCTAGAATTATATCCTCACAATGCTTAACCAACTTCATAATCAGTCATGCTCTAGGTCAATTATTTTTATTAACTATTGAATGCATAATAAAAATTGATAAAAAATGATCCCACCCTATGATGGAAATTTAACTTCACATATTCCATTTAAATGTATTTCGTTTTATCTTTTGCCGGAAGAAAAAATGCCATGCCGGAAAAAAAATTTCTTACTAAATTTTACCTCAAGTAGTCAGTTTGTTGTCAAGTTACAGATTTATCTATCCGCGGTCTTTTCCATTGCCTAAATTTAGTATTTACTTTTAATTCACTCGTAATAGTTCTCTGACCGGACTGCGTTCTGCTAAAATAAAAATAAGCAAAAAAGGGAATTTACCTTGTTACAGATTAAAATATTCGTTCGCAAAGTTAATTTGGCTTGCATGAAACATTATACAGATACACTACTACTATACAATTGTCCTTAGCATTCCTTGCTGCTCAGTTATTTTAAAGTATAAAATTATTTGTTTTTATACTTATAGTCACATGCTTTTTATTTTTCCTTATTTAATGTGTGTTATTGTGATTGTTCTAACTATTGTACTCAAAACAGTTCATTTCGTCACCCCCTGAAAAATTCAAGCACGCACTTGTTTAGGATATACACATCCGCTATTATCTTTTTGGCGTTAAAAATTTATATTTGTCCTTTGTCACTTTCATTGACTTTGCATTAATGGGAAAACGACACTCTTCTCATCACTTTCTCGCCATATAATAGGTTATCGGCCAATTTCAATACTATGTAATTCTGCCAACTCCAAAGTATCTGTGCGAGATTTTTCATATTCTGATGTCTGCTGTTTTGTAGTTAACTCAATATAAAATATTAACTTATCATTATAATCGGTATTTTGTGGCAGCTGTCTCTTTTTTTGTAATCATTAGAAAGAACCTGGTGATTATAATAAAGTTGTGTTGGGACGGAACAGCTTTGTACTATATCTATGTAAGAATGAATACGAAATTTATTCAAATTGTTACTTTAATTTTGAATTATCATTTTAGATAATATTTCATCTAAAAACTGATTTCACGTCTAAACTGCAAGAAAACAATTTCAAACAACCACATTAAAATGTATGCGGAAATTCAAAGAAAATCGCGTTAAACTCCAACGCCCTTTAAAGAAGGAACCAGTAAAAAATTTTACTCATGAGTTCATGCGGAAAACAAGGCAAACAAAAATCGAAATGCAGGTAGGACAGATCCCCGAAAAGCTTACGACACTTCAGATATGTATAATGGATGTAAAAAAAGGCTTAAAAAATACAGAAATTGGAGCGAAAATTTAGAATTCTTCCCCAGCAAAAAAAAAAAAAAAAAATAGTCTTATGAAAGAAAAAAGAATACTCTGAAGGGAATGCATTTTAACACATGAGAGATATGATACCAGACACAGAATAATGGAATTTGGGGATAAGGTAAAGATGGAGTAAGTAAAAAGACGGAAGAGAAAATAAAACTGAAAATATACAGAAATTAAAAAAAAAAAAAAAAATTATTATTTCCTCAATACCCTCTAAAAAGTCCTTGGAATATTAAGGCCTAAAAGCTCATAAAGGGATTCTATCAGATTATAATTCTAGGAGACATCAGGAAATAATAAAAATTTTATAAACTGTGCCAGTACCTGTTGATCATACACTAAAACACCATTTCAAATCTTTCAATAGAAACCTGTAATTGACTCTTAAATGGCTGAGGAGGCTGTTACTATTAAAAATTCAATAAATATTTAAATAACAACTAGAATTAATAAAATAATAAGTAATAATTTATAGTAAGTGATAAATAATAATGACAACAATAAATATATTATGAACGATAAACTCGCAATTCCTTAATCTTGCTGGTCCATTGGTATTTCTATACAAGGTTTTGCTTTTTGTCATTTTATAAATATAGCAGTTGTTATACGTTTAGAAAAGTTGTATAACGTTCTCCTAGTATCTATAAGTTCTACAGTACGTTGTCATTCAAAGTCAAAAAAAGAAAAGAAAAAAAAATGGAAGCTTTACAGTAAGTCCATCCAAGTCAATGTTGCAAAATGTTTTAGCGTGATTTCAATAAAATCGATAATATAATACTATATATACCGTATATACTCGCGTATAAGTCTACCCCCTAACTTTGGAATGCAAATTCTGGAAAAAATCAAAAACCCGCGCAAAAGTCGACCCCCTAACTTTTTGCTTCAATTTTGCACAAAATCAAACCAAAAATCAAACCAAATTCACTTGCCAATGCAAAAAGATAGTAAGTTAACAAAAACAAATCATTGAAATTTTTCTAAACGATAAATTATTATTATTTGTATATTTTATATATTATTTTCTATTCATACACATAAGATGCCATATTTTTGCAGTATTCGAAGTCTTTGTTTTTGCTTTTTTAACTGACTCGCATATAAGTCGACCCCCCAAATTGTCAGAAATTCCTCGACTTATACGCGAGTATATACGGTAATTAATAATCCTTTGATTCTGTAACTATTCCACGTCCTCTAGTTGTCAACGTTAACCCAATTCTTAAATTCCATTATTGAAGAATTTCTCAACATTTTTTACAGCATTTAAATACGTAAATGAAAATAAGCCCAAATATAAATGCTAATTCATTCAAATGTAACAATGTGTGCGTAAGATAAATCACTGTTTTAATTATTTAAATATTTATTTCTCCAACTACGTTACTTTCTGAAGATGACATAAATATGTACTGATTTATTACAAATATTCTTATTATTGTTATATAACTAATCTTTTCATTTTGCTTAGGATTAGTAATTCGATGACTAATTTTATTTCGAAATTCCCGGCAAAGCATCATCTTTATAAAATCTCTTATAAACATATTAAATATCAGAAATTTTTGTCTAGGTTTAACTGAGCTCTCACCAGTAATGAAATAACAAAAATAAATATATTAAATAATATCTTTCAATTAATGTCTTAAAGTCAACTATTAAAATATATATCGGATACCTAAAAAGGACTGACTGATTTTAAAATTCAATAACTTGCAAATGGTGACAGATATATATATATATATATAAATTCCGGCAGAAAAGTTATGCATAAGGTCAAAAGTGTTTTTTTTTTTTTTTTTTTTTTTTTTTTTTTTTTTTTTTTTTTTTTGATTCCATGCGGAAAAGGAGATTAAAATGCATTGAGTGGGTCCCGAAGTACCAAACATCGAGCCTGAATTTAGCGTCTATTGATCGCAGCTCCATCTATTGTTGTAATTCGAACTAAACTCGGAAATCACTGTAAAAATCTTTTGACGTTATGCATAACCCTCCTGCAAGATTTTTTTAAATATCTGTCACCGTTTGCAAATTATTGAATTTTAAAATCAGTCAGTCCTTTTTAGGACACCCGGTATATCTAGTTTTCCATTTTTCCATGTAACGCAGCTTTAATGAATTTTAATATCATTCTTTTTTAAATGCAATCAATCGTAATTATTTTATTTTTGTAAAAACATTATGTAATATTACTAACTCTTAGAATATAAAAATTTACAATTCTAGGGTTTCAATTACAATTATTTTACAATTCCATTTCAATCCTAAAGGAAGTTACACTATTTACTAATTTAGCATTATTGTTTATCAATATCATCAACTAAATCTAACAAACCAGTCTATTATATATTGAAATTCTAATTTTCAAACTCTCGCTTAGTATAATAATTTTGCATATTTTTTAATAATATCAAATATTCGCCTTAAATAAATATGTTTAAATAACACAATTATAGTTTTGCTAAAATATGAAAATATGCATCTACTTTTAATACTTTTAACTAAATGTTACAGTTTTGGAAATAATTACACTAAAATTCTGTTTACCACCTTGAAGCATTCACAATTCTTGAATCGATTGACAATTTGAGATTGAAATACAATTTGATTAGCTATTTTTTTTATCTCAATATTGAGCAATAATAGAATTCTACATTAAAATAGGGAAGTTTCTAAAAAAACATAAACGTAAGAAAAAAGCAAATAATTTGAACGTTTTAATAATATGTAAGATCTTGAAATTATAACATAACATAAATAAACTTTATTAAATCTAAATATTATTTGCTTGCCACACCAGTAAACCATATTTTATTTAATTCACTTATCCACTATTGTACTACGTATGAATAAAAAGAATGGGGAAAATCTTTGCGTTCGCATGTTCAAGCTGTTATGATACCGCAGTATCACTTGTAAATCATTAAAACTATCTTAAAATTCGAATACAAATTACAAACACAAAACATTTCTTCTGGAAATTTGATTATACCTTGATTTTGCTGAGTTACACCATATACTGTTGCTTGGTATAAATCCGGTATACTTTCTCACTTTTAGTGATTAACGATTGATGTAAGAGATTTAACGCAATTTAACATCTCATACATTTATATTTGTGTGGACACAAATCAGCTTTAAAAAAAAAAAAAAAAAAAAAAAAAAAAAAAAAAAAAAAAAAAAAAAAAAAAAACGAGGTTTTTTTATTTTTACATTTAATTAAATTATCGTAAAATTACAAAAAACCCTTAATGGGTTAAAAGTTTGTTACGCAGCACTTTATCTTATTGCTATAAGAATTTTAAATATGGAACTTAAAAATAATGATATCAAATTTAAAGTGACGCTATTCTATTAATTAATGTATATATACATACTTTTATATTATTTATTTTATCATTTTATTTTTGTTTTATTTATAATTGCACGTGTAAGAATTGTGTTAAATTTAAAAGGATGTATAAAAATGTGTTCATTGATGTTTTGTCATTCACATCGTTCATAAATTGATAATATTAGTTTTAAAAGATATGATATCAGAATTTATGTGACGCCTTGATATAGCTTTAAACAATTTGTTTTAAAATTCAATTTCAGTTGTTTTCGGTTTGGCTAAATATATTTACGCATGTAACCAAAACTTTTAATTTAGCACTACACTGTTAAAAATACCACTCTCATTGACCCTTTACAATGCATTGTAATGTATTTATATGAAAAAAATTATTTATCTTTTGTGCCACGCTATCCAAAACCAAAAGTAAAATTTATGTAAATGATTTCTGTACGCTATTGTATCCAAACTAAACGAAATGTATGCAAATGGATAATATGACGCACAAAAATCATTTACATAAATTTTGCTTTTGGTTTTGGATAGCGTGGCACAAAAAATAAACCATTTTTCTCATATAAATACATTACAGTGCATTGTATAGGTTCAGTGAGAGTGATATTTTTAAAAGTGTATTGGTAAATTAAAAGTTTTGGTTACATGTGTAAATATATTTAAATTTTGATATCAATATCTTTTAAAACTGATATTTTGAATTTATGAAAGATGTGAATGACAAAGCATCAATGAATAAATTTTTACACGTCCTTTTAAATTTAACATAATTCTAACACATGCAATTATAAATAAAACAAAAATAAAATGATAAAATAAATCATATAAATGTATGTATATATACATTAATTAATAGCATAGCATCACTTAAAATTTGATATTATTATTTTTTAGTTCCATATTTAAAATTCTTATAGCAATAACATAAAGTACTACGTCACAAACTTTTAACCCGTTAAGGGTTTTTTGTATTGGTATTATTATTTTTTTAGGCTAATAATAAAAAGATAAAAACAAAAAAAAAACACTAAAGACAATTGTATTAACACATAATTGTGATTTCCATTCACCTTTAATCACCCCCCTCCCCCATCTCTTAAAAAATCATACCTATATACAAAATGTTTTTTTATGGTTTTTATCATAGATATAAAGCTTTGTTAAATTTTACTACGTAAAAAGTTCTCTTTTTAGAGAAGAATATCAAGAAATATTACTCTTTAAACCTTTTTATTTAAAATACAATAACTGCTCACTAATAAAAGTAAATAAATCTATCTAAATCAAATCCTAACATACAATTTTGTGCTTAATAATAGAGTATACATTTTCATTTAGCAACAGTTCGAATATACATACATTCCATACAGAAATAGCACAGAAAAGCATCAATCTTCCATAGCATATGAAATTACACTCTAAGAAATAAGTTGCCAAAGTGAACTGGTAACAATAAATCACTAAGACATCGCCAAAATGTAACCTCGTTGATATCATGATAAAGCAACGATAAATGACTAAATCTCTTAAATATAATTGCTGTTCATAAAAGATATTGAATCTTGGCACTATTCTGAATTTTTGAGACCCAAATAAAATTTTTTGGTGCCTATTTACCAGTATTTAAAATTGCAAATGTACGGGTGAGGCGTTATATGGAATATTATTTTTCATTTGAAAGACAGATGGCAGCACCAGCAAGCACTAATTTCAATAATTCAGAAGTATAAACGGGATTTATTTTACTAGATCTAGGTAAAAAATTTGAAGGTTATTAATTATTTGCTAAATATATAACAAAATACAGTAGACGCTCGATTTTACGAACCCGATGGGACTCATATAATGTGTTCGTAAAATCGAAAGTTCGTAAATTGGAGTAACATTAGTTCAATGGGATGCTGGTCGGGTCCAGTACTTCAGTTCGTAAAAACGAATAGTTTGTAAAAAAGAGGTTCGTAAAATCGAGCGTCTACTGTAAAACATGTTACATAGATAGATGTAAGATAGATGTGAAAGGTAGATGTTATATTTCACTAAATGCTAGTTGTAAAGAATATGTATCAATCTTTTAATTACGAAAATGTGCACCGAAAATTACGATTTTTATACCGTGTAGGTAAATCACCTCTGATTATTTTACATCGCATGTGGGTGGGGAGGGTTGCGGTTAATGGGATTTTACCATTATAATAGACAGTATTCCGCCTTACGCAAATTGGCAAAAAAAGAAAAGACTGTCGCGCATTCTTTGTGTTTGTAATCTTCAGTACCGATTTTTAAAGTGAAATATTAATTAGTAATACTTCTTAAGTTTGTAACAAAAAAAAAAAAAAAAAAAAAAAAAAAAAACATGAGCTTGTGCATTTATTTATATATATTTTTTTTTACACATAGAGAGTGTTTAAAGTATAAAGTTTTCATTTTATGAATTTAATGAAAAGTAAAAGAGAAAAATGTGCGCATTTTTATTTGTTCAATCGACATTTTCCTTTTATTTATAGTTTTTTCACATAAAAATTCGTATTTTCCTCAACAAATCGGGTTGAAATACGATACATATAAATAAACTATACATTTTTTTTCAATTATCCTAAAAATTATATATATATATATATATATGATTTTTAAAAATTTACTTTTTAAAATTTTGAATGTATGACTTTTTTTTTTTAAAAAAATCTCGTAGTCTTCCATTTACAGTTAGAATAACGGCATGTATTTTATTATTATTATTATTATTAATAATATTATAAAGGTAATGGCAGAATAATGGCCTGTATTTTCTTTTTTTATTATGAGGGTAATGGAAAAAATATAAACGCATAAATTAAATTTATGTACCGTAGAAAAACAGATATTTATTTGTGTTAAAAATTGTAAATAAAAAGAAACTGATGTAGACTGAACAAATACAAACTGCGTATTTTCTTTTCCTTATCATTAAATCTGAAAAATTTCAAAATTAAAATTCTCTCTCTGTAAACAAATGAATGCGTAAAAATGTGCTTTTATTTATATTCGTATTTCATATGTATTTATTAATTATATGTATTTCATCTATCTATCAGTTTTAAAGTTCTATTTACCGAATGCTTTTGGTTCTAAAATATTCTTTTTCCGTCTTATGTAAAATGGGCTTTCGGTGGACCTTAAAAAAAAAAAAAAAAAAAAATCCGTTTTCCTGCTAGGCAGATTCCGGCTTATGGAGCACGTATTAATGTTATTTTTAATGGATTCGCAGGGACTTGAAAGTCTTTTCGCGATAAGCAGATTTCCGGCTTACACAGAGTCCGCCTTAAACAGATTTTACAGTATTTTTATTGTCTGAAAAATTGTTACGAAATAGTGATGTGTGAAATTCTCAAAAAATTCAAAATAAACAAATACATTTTTATAGAAACATAAAATCAATTTTACTTTATTAACTGACTTAAAAAGGATAAAAAAAAGCTCACTGCTTCAAAGAGGACAGACCTCACAACCCGTGTATTGCAAGGTCAGCGCTTAACCGGCTGAGCTGCAGAAGGTACATAAACTTTCCACTAAAACTTGATCCGAAAAAATTAAGCGCACGGATACAGTGGCGCTTTTTCGGTGAAATTCCCATAAATGGCGGAAAAATATAGTCCGATTTTTCATGCTTATTATATAACGTATAACAGTCTTCCTGGAAACAAACATGGTCTTATTCAGTTCATCTAAAATAGATTCATATTATATATTAATTTTAATAAGATCACCCATGTCATTTTCGGAGAGAAAAAAAAAATGTGGATTAAAAAGAAAATTAGAGTTTTACCGGAAACAACTGTTATCTTATTCCCTTCACATAAAACAGATTCATAATATATATCAATTTAAAAAAAATAGCCCGGATCGTTTTCGGTAAATAGAAATTAGGAATTTGTGCCATTGCTTTTGCTTTAAAAATGGGTATTTAGATCTCAAAATATACTGCACGTAGAAATGTAAAAAATTCAGAATAGGATTAGACCGCAGATATAAGACTGTTTTTAAAAAAATCAGAATTATAAGAGCTATATTTGCTGAGTTATTGAAAGGCGGCTTTTCGCGTTTTCTTTGAAGTCAAGTTAGCTGTATATATGCGTTCCGCCATCTACGAATTCTACGATACGATATACGATTTTAGGCTGCGTCACTGGAATACTATCGTCTTCCATGATAGAGATTAGAACAGTGGAATTGTGAGTTGTGCAAAGTTAAAAAATATATATTTTATCTTGGAAAAGTAAGTTAAGTTAAAAATACATAGGAAATTAAAATATATACTGGATATAAATATACCTACATAATAACACATATAAGATATAATTATTTTATTTTTTATAATAGTGTATATTTGTTATAAGTACTTTTTACTCATATTCTATCTATATCTAAATACAGCTTAATACTTTTCTTAGGAAATGGTAATAGATTAATACATGAACTCTTTTAATTTTTTATTCGCGCAATATTTTCTAGAATACATTATCTTTATCGGAGGATATTTATTTTAATTATACCTTAAACATTATTACAAAAATATCTGAAGAAATTCTTTAAAGCGATATAATGGGTTCCATTATACATAAAATAACACACATTACGATTTTGAAACCTCTAATAAAATCCATTTTAACATTAAAAAAGTTAATGTTCATTGCAGTAAATATGAGGTTTTCGACCGTAAGAAAATTTCCATAAAACTATTTCTTTTAGAATTTACATATGTGAATGTCTAGGTGAAAGTCATTTCAAGTTCTTAAATGAGACAAAGCTTTCAAACATCTAAAATTTTGAGTGTATGTCATATATTCTTTTTTGAGCTAATTACTTTCGGAATGAATAATTTATTTAGATAGAATAAAAACCATATTTTGGGAAATTTTAATAAAAAAAAAAACAAAAAAAAACTGATGCTTAAAAAGATATAAATGAAAGACCTTTAGAAGCTCTGATCTTATAAAAGAGACATCAGAAGATAGTAAATATTGCGCAAAATAAAGGTTGAAAAGAATGTAATTTGGAGAAACAATTTTTAACATTATATTTCCAAAACTTATAAGTATTTATGAACTTTTTCAAGGTTTTATGTAAAAAAAAGAAAACAAAAACCTTAAAGTACGTTTTGGCTTAAAGAGTAGATTTGTATATCTTTTATTTGTAAATATTTTCTTAAATATACACTTTTTCCCCACCGGTATTGGCGTTTGGGTATTGACTACTACAATATCTCCGACCATTGCAGATAATCCTTTCGTAGGGTCTCATAGTTAAGAGCCCGTGACTTGTTTTTCTCAAATCTGTCACTACATTGGGTGTCAACTTCACGGCCTGTGAAGTGATGGGCATATTCCTCGTCCCTAGTTCTCCTGTTATTGGAATATGAGAATTTGACTGAGCAGCGTCTGCATACAAGGAACATTAAAATTTCCATCAGATATTCCTGCTTATACACAATTAAAAATAACTTGCGAAAGTTATTTATTTTACATATTTACAAATGTATTTTTTTCATTTATCTTTTAAATTATTGACTGTTTTCTTATGTTCAATATATATATATATATATATATATATATATATATATATATATATATATATATATATATATATATATATATATTTCATCAATACTTAAAAATGCAAAAACACCATAACTCTGAAAAGATCTATATCAGCAATATTTAATTATAAAAATCCAAAAAACTTTCAAAAATACAGATAAAAAACAAGAAAAAACACAGGCAAAAACTCTCTGTTCTTCATCAGTGGGAGGACAGACAGACCTAAATCCACTCCCACTGTTAAAAGCTTGCAGGTTTCTGAACACTGAATACAGAAAAAAACTATTGTAATTTTAGAAACAAAATTCAAAAAGGCTAAAAAAACCAAATTTAAACAAAAAAGTAATGTAAACGAAGTATAATTAAAAAACAAAAACAAAAATTTTCTTTAATAAAATTGTCTTTTAGAAAATTACTTTAAAATTGCAATATAAATATAAACAAATGAAATTGACTTAACATGTATGAATGTAGAACAACGTGCACCCTCCCAAAATACTTGGAAAATTTCAAAAACATGAAACAGAAGTACATGTACAATGTCCTTCACCTGTAAATAATATCAAACCGTCAATTTTTCTACCGAGTACATTATCAAAATCTATAAATCCATATCTGCAAACCTCCATTGATTCAAAAAATCTGTGCCAATTCCTTCTTTAAACAAGACTTTAGAATTCACACTTCATATGGAATGTTCTGGAAGAATGCAACCGTAAGTTGCTCATCCCGCCAATCCATAATGCTGCCACTCACTTTTTAAAAGAATATTTAAATGATACTTCAAAAAATTTATCGGAAAACTATTGTTGTAAAAAAGGTTAGCTAGAAACTTAAAAATCTGCTTATAAAAATTACTATCACAACCAGAAATTTTGTTAAAATGAATTAATTGATTAATTAATATTCATGTAAATGTTTTTATGTAAATTAGAAAACCAATGCGGCATAGTTCTTGAAAAAATTTTAAACTATTTCTTTTATCATACAAATCCAAGTTTAAATTATTATCAAAAATTTTAAAAGAAATATCCAAAAATTCTGCATTATAATCATCACAGTTTGCCCTATTCAACTTTAAACAATTTGGATATATGTTGCCATATTCGTTAGTAAAATCAAAATCGAAAATCAAAATATCATCGATATACCTAAAGACTTTTAAAGATTTATCCTATTTCATTGTATACTTAAATCCGTAATAAAACAAAAATAAATTAGCTGCTGTACCAGAATAATTTGTCCACATTTCATTTTCACAGAACTGATTAAAGGTATTATTGTTAAAATTTACATAATTATTATAAAAACAAAAATGACATAAACTTAAAAATAAATCTCTATTAATATTGAATTCTTCATTTAAACAAAATAAATCAAAAATTTCGTTAAAACATTATAAAGACAATTAGTAGGTATATTGGTGAACAGATTTTCAAAGTCGAAAACCTGCATTTTCAGAGGAGTCAATGGCAGTTTATCCAAAATTTCGATACTATTATCAATCGACCAAAAATGACTATACATCTTAAATTTACATTAAAAAAAAACATATATATTTTTTAATAAATTCTCTAAACAAATATTAAAATTTCTATTAACACTTTTAGAAGTATTGCAAATAAACCTAAATTTAATTGGATTTTTATGAAACTTGGGTGTTAAAAAAAATGGCAAACAGTGATGATTGGAAACTTCAAAATTGTAAGAAGACATATTTTTAACTGTCTTTTTATATGCAAAAAAAATTTTAACAACAGGATTCTAATCAATATTGATCTTCTCATAAAAATCTACATTTTCTACTTCACTTTCTATTTTTTCAATGTAAAATTTCCTACATATTATTGCATAACTGTTGGCAGCTTTGTCCACAGGGACAATAACAAAACTATTATGTAAATATTTAACAAAGTCTACATCTTCATCATTAAACATTTGACATTCATACGTATCTGAATTTAAATAATCTTTCAAAAAATTACTGAAATGCCCCAAAAGTTGAGATGTCCATTCAAAAAATGCCTCGAGAGGCATACTAAACTTATAAATTTGTTTCTTTATAAAATTATAGAAATTATCCTTAAAAATCTTTAGTTCTATACTGTTACTAATTTTACTATTAATTCTAAACTTGTACATAGCTTTTATTTTAGAAATCTTTTAAAAGGTACTTTGATATTTTTATTTATATTCTTAATTCCACGATTCTAGTTTTCCCGCGCTCTTTAGACACTACACTTTTTAGCTCGAAATCCCTACGTTGCTAGGTATGTGATTCATTCTCCAAAGCCACACACTCTCTCGCACAATTAATTTAGCTGTCCGTTGTTCGAAGTGCGTCTTTCACCGATTGGCTTGTTTCTGTACTTCGTCGAAATCATTTACCCTCCGCGAGTTCTAACAAAAACCAGATGCAATGATTTAGGAGCTCATATTTTTGTCTTGTTCTTAGTGCTTCAAACTATGTTACCCGGTGTCTAACAGTCTTGTAGAAGTCTAAATTTGCTTTTAAAATCTTACAGCAGGATGTTGATATTCATGCCCCAGCCTGAAGGCAATACGAATTTTCTCATAAAGTGGGACTTGTTTTTACGTATTCATGGTTTGATAAATAAACACCTTAGAACGATAGTTGGCTCTGTTTTTTTATGAAGAAACTACCGGATTCTTAAATCCATTGCCCTGTTACACTTACGCCGCGACCAACGTTTCATATAAATATATATCATTGTCTAAATCATTTGTCTTTCTATCCATTACGATGATGGTTCTCAGAAATTGTATAAGTTAGAGACTTGACATTTTGCGTACGTTAAGATGAATACCGCCGATCACTCGACAGATCATAAAATTTGAAAAAAAAATCTTATATTACTTTAATTAAGTTAATTAATTTAATGATATTTACCCACTTTTGTGATTTAGCTTTTGAAACGGAACCTTAATTTCAAACTTTTTCGCGCATACTAAATAAGTTAGTGGTAGAACTTTGCCTGCTAATCTAAAGGATCCCAGTTCGATGATAGACACTGGAGTTTGAAATATCTTTGCCTAATAGACTTCCTTATCTAATAGCTTCAATTTTAGAGATTTTTTTTTTTTTTTTTTTTTTTATCATTTTAAAGCAAAAAGTTGCTGGGACATTTTTCATCAGTTACTTATTTTATTCAATATATATATATATATATATATATATATATATATATATATATATATACTAGGGGGCTCTGCATCCTGCAAGATACGCTCGCCAACCGCCGTTCAGACACAGCAGAATCTAAAAACACGTTAATCTGATGGGTTTTAAAAATATTGGAGAAGGTTGAATTACACTGATAAAAGCTGTGCAGATCTCCCAGTAAACGGGTTTCCATTCATTTCTCTTTGATTACTAAAATTTAAGGGCGAATCAGTTGCTGTTAAGACATGCAATGTTTGTTTTCGTTCTCGATTAAAGAGGACCAGTTAAGCATTTGCAAAGAAGCTAAAATAAAATGAATTAAGTATACATAGTCTTTGTCTCCAGATATTTTAAAACAATCTCTATAACAATAGCCTAAGTCATGTGACTGTCATCAACAGTTCCGGGTGGATCATTTCGCTTTTTATACACTAGGTGCCATTTTGGTACTTTAATGTTAGCCAGACATAGGTGATAAGTCGCCAAATATCATTCTATCACTATCATTTCATCTATATTATAATAGTTCAAGTCATCAGCTGCCATAAACAAATACGGTCTGACCCCTTCGCTTTGGCAAAGATGTCATATACTATTGGCGCGATTTTTTCCGACGCCAATTTGGGGAATGCATCAACAGTATAAACAACAACATCCGGTTCACTATATCTAGCAAAATAACGATGCTTTGGCGGCAGTTAAGTGCCCGTGCCGTATATGACATTGGTGTCTGAAAAAAATCGCCCCAATATGGAACCAGGTTTCAATTTAGATTAAATAATCAAAAAATTTCTTTCGAATAAAACTACATAAAACTTGCCATGGTCGTAAAGAATTCTTAGTACTGTTACGCTAGCCGGATGCAAATCTCGCCAGTTAGCATTTTTTTTCGAGTGGTAATATTTGGCCAGATGCACGAAATACGCACCGGAGTTTTGTCCTAATTTTTATTTTTACGAAAATTTGGCGAAAACCTCATTTTCAAATTCCAGCTATATATGCATTTTGGTATTACTTAGATATCCCGTCGACCAAAAATCTATCGCCAAACTATAAGATTAAATGTCAATAATAGTTGATCGTAAATGTCACATTAACTTGACTTTAAGCAAGTTACACGTGTTTACGTCATCAAGTGATTTTTATTTCGACGTTTTATTTGTATATTTATTAATGTTATACTAATTTATTTGTTCTTTTGTTACTTAAAATAAAAGTTATGTCTATTTGTATAATTTGGCGAGTGGTTTGCCGATTTATATAATTTGGCGAAATTGGTCGACGGAATAACTAAATAGTACCACATTTTTAAATTATTTTCTATTATTTTCTAAAGGAAATATAAAAAAATTAATTAATAACTATAAAACAAAATAATTTTGTATAATTTAAAAAAAGAAATAAAACTAAATAAACATTTACTATTAAATAAACAACAATAGCCGGGTTACCATGTTAATCACAATAATGCGATTTTGGCACCAATTAGGTAACTCGGTGCGTCGATAACATATGTGCCTAATTTTTTTTTTTCTCTTCGATTTGTTAAAAAAAAAAAAAAAAAAAAAAAAAAAAAAAAAAAAAAAAAAAAAAAAAAACAGAAAGAAGTGAAAGAAGTGAAAGCCATCAATTTTAAATGAAAATTGTGTATTTTAAATAAAATGAATGAAAGGAGTATATCTTAAATGAAATTAAGGAAATATAAAAAAAAAAAATGCGACGGAAAAAATGTTTGGCGAATTATCACCTGCGTCTCGCTAAGATAAAAATACCGTCAGAATTGATTTCTCTATCAATCGAAAGATTGTACAAGTACATTGAATTATGAATAAAAGCAGCATGATACATTTCTTAGCATACATTTAAGGAAGGCCAAACTGGTCGCCAAATTAGTTTAAAATAACCTTTTCTGGAATATGAAAAAAAAAATATATCTGTTATGATTAAAATTTGAGTTGCCATCATTAGAAAAACGTATTTAAAATTAGAAAAAAAAATTAATATTTCGAAAACTAATTCGAATTTAATAATTCTAATACCAGTTTTGAGATCTGCGGATCAATACTGATTTTAGGTGTTAATTTCATCGCAAAGTATTCCATATTTTAGGAGAAATTGCCGTGAAACATAATCAGTTGTTTAATCAGTTGTTTCAAAGAATCGATACCTAAATTCGTTTCATTTCAGCCGTTTCATATATCCGTTTCATAAATTCATTTTATTAGGATATTATATATATAGGGTATATATATATATACATATGTATACAGGGTGTTTCACTACTAGACAGACAAACTTGCAGGAGTTGTAGAGGCTACAGTGACTACTCGGAATCACAAAGCAATGCAGGGTCGGAAGTGCAATACTAAAGAGATAGAGGGGTTGTTAGTGTCTGAGTTATAGTGATAGCAAACTGACATTTAAAGACCATAAGCTTAAAATAAGTCAGGACATTGCTGATAATGAAACTCCCCAAAGTTTTTTGCCTACGTGCCTTGTTCTTACCATCTACGGTTTGCACGTTTGAGGTAGTATAATATGGTAGTAAATGGAGCATCTTCGTTGCTATCGCAAACGTCTGAAACACGCCTGGCGTATTTCAGAATATCCGAGATTCCAGGTTACGGATGTTTCATTCACACATTGCGAAACTTCCGACAACTCATTATCAGGAAAGCCATGACATATCTTAAGCTTATGGAATTTAAAAGTCAATTTGCTATCACTATGATTCAGATAGCAATTGAAGCCTTTTTGCCGGAATATTAAAAAGCAGGAAATCAGATTTTACAGTACTGCAAAATGTAGTTATTTCGGTCCTCGTGATTTACTAAGTGTGTTTTACTTAGTGTGTAAAATACCAAAAGTGTCTCTAAAATCAATCCATTATTTATATAGAAAATAACAATTCTTCTTATTTTTTTCTTATATTTAACAAAAATTATTAAACAGCGTGACCAATAAATTATACTCATTTTGAAATATAACCAAGTGTAAAATAATGTAAAAAAAATGTTGTATTTCATTCTGACATGATATAAAACTATGTACAAAAAGTTATATAATCTCAATGCTTATAAGAGTGGAAATTTGTTTTTAAGTTCCGAATATGCAGAAATTGGGTAGTGAGAATTGTAGACACAAAACAATAGAGGTATCTCATCTAACGAAATTTATTCGAAAATTCGTGAGCTAAAATCGTCATAAAACGATAGACTCTTTCCAAGAATGCGACTCGTAATTTGAATGCATACGTTAAATTAATATTTGTCAGACCAACTAAAGAGTAATTAGACCTGTGTTTGTTAAGATACGATCGTTACCAGTGTCCTCCATTATACGTCAATATAACAAAGAAGTTTTACATATCTAAACATTTTCTTTTTGATTACCGAAGTACAGTTTGAGAGCTTAAAAACTTATTTCCGTATGCTACAAATTTTAAAGTCCCATGATAAAAGCATTTGTAATAGAAATGTATAATTTTTCAGATCAAAACGTAAATAGTAAACTGCATATTTAAACTGATTTTGAAAGTTACTAAAATTTTAATGCTTAATTAGCGAATACTTACAATAATTGTATACACCCTATATTTGCTCTAATTAAGTCAAAAATAAAAAAAAACCGCAAAGTTAACCCGATATGTTATTATTTCCAAATTCGCTTCTCGGAGGAAGGGGTTCTGTTCTAATAGAGGGAGGGGAGTGAAAAACTGCACCACCCCTTAAAATATATAATGTGAACATTAAAAAGGTCCACAATCTTACTTAAAAGGTGACTAAAATAATGAAAAAAATGTTATAAGTTTAAAATATACACTTCATATAAAACTTCTTAGTACTTTCAAACCTTCCAAGCTCATCATCAGATAATATCTTAATAGCTAAATGTTGTTTATTTATAAAAATACGTCACTTTGTTTTGAAAATTAGAGAGCCAATAACTACTAGAGTTGAAAATAGACCTAGCCGTAGCAGTTTCTTGGATTGAATTTAATTAGAGGAAATATATATTATTATTATTAATTGCAGTTCCATTTATTTTATGATATCACCCTGTTTCTCATAAATCACTTTCCATAGGTAGAAGAAAATATTTAACTTCCGTACTTTAAATTTTAATACGTCACTTTGCTCAGGTTTTCAGGATTTATTTCAGGGTATTGAACCATAAATTGGGGATATTGTAAAATATCCCAAGCTCGTCTAATATAAAACTTTATATTAGACGAGCTTTTAAAGTATATTCAGAAAAATATTTAGAAAAAGTGCTTAATACCATTAGAGATATCGCTGATGAAAACGGCTTTTCAACAATCCTCTTTAATAAACTTATCTATGAATTCAGTTTTCATGACAATATCAAAAAAGAAAACCATAAAGAAGTGATATAAAATAGTTTAACTATTTCCCTGGTCTGTACAAAACATTAAAATATGCTCTACTGTAACACCATATAAATTTAATAGCCTGTCCACCCACAAAATTAAAAGAGTTAATTTGTACGAAGATAGATACAACAAAGAAAAATGAATTAGCTGGTGTATATACCATTCCGTTTAGAGCTGACAGCAATAGATTAATGGAGTACATCGAAATGACCGAAAGAAAACTCAAAGAAAGAATAAAAGAACATAAAGCAGATACAAAAATTTCTCGTCAATCAAGAGCTCTCCCGCGTTGAAATTTCACTCAGAGTATCGCAATAAATTTTCCTCATGCTAAAATCATATTCCTAACATTCAATTATACGCATCCACTATAAGAGAATCCATAGAAATCCTATGTAAAAACAGTCAAGTATGTAACGTCGCCCTACCGTACAATATCCCCAGTTTATGGTTCAATATCCAGAAAATAAATCCTGAAAACCTGAGAAAAGTGACGCATGAGAAACCGAGTGATGTCATAAAACAAATGGAACGGTAATTATTAATAATAATATATATTTACTCTAATTAAATTCACTACAAGAAACTGCTACTGGTAACTATATTTTCAACTCTAGTAATTATTGGCTCTGTCATTTTTAAAGCAAAGTGACGTATTTGTATAAATAAACAACATTTAGTTATTAAGATATTCTCTGATGATGAGCTTGGAAGGCTTGAAAGTACTAATAAGTTTTAAATAAAATGTAGGGTCGGGAGTACACAGTGAGACATGGTACATATTGAGACAGTAGTCACTTTGACATATAGTTGTAACTATTTCTTCAAGCTGGCTCACGCACATAACAACCTCAAAATATGCAACACGTAGATATATTTTCGGCACTTCAGTTACTCGTCCGACAAAATAGTAAATAATTATTTACTTTATAGTTGTTAAAGTTACATAAACGTCTGTTTTAGAGTTTATTTCCATTTTGTTAGAATGTAACGAAAGTACACAGTGAGACACACAGTTGTGGTACACAGTGAGACACACAGTTGTGGTACACAGTGAGACGTGTCTTATTGTGTACCTACTATGTGGATCTGATGTTAAAGAAGTTATTTATTAATAAAATAAGGTTTTTCTCTCTCTATTTGTCTTTCTCTTTCTCTATTTCTCTTTCTAGGAATTTTATTAAAGGTAAGAGGCTGAAAATTTGCACGAAGGTAGCCCAAGGTCTGCCATTGTCCACCCAAGGTTCATATTTTTTATATTTTGAAAATCTAGAAATATTAATTAGAAATCATAAACTGCAGAAAATTAGTAATATAGTGTAAAAATGTATGATTTATGAAAATACATACATTGTTTCATTGTGTACTTCTTGTGGTACACAGTGAGACAATTTTCGATACTCCGTTATGCTGCTTCTGTGCTTTTATAAATAACTTTTAAAAAAAACATTTATACATTAATGTATAGCGCGTTTCTGTAGCTTAAAGATGTAGCAATTTTTTTTTCATAAGAATAAAAATCGTTGCAATTTGTTAAATACTAATAATTTTCATCTCACTGTGTATTACACTCCCCTATATCTTACTATATTTTAAAATTGTAATTTTTTTTTCATTAATGTAGCCACCTCTTAAGTAAGATTGTGGGCCTTTTCAATGTTCACATTATATATTTTATTTTGAATTAAGGTGAAAAATTGCGTTTTATCTTATGATTTTATTTGTACCACCCCTATTTACGCTATCATGAAAGATAGTAGAGAAGTATGACAGGTACTAAACGGTTAGTAATAAAGCCTACTATTAAATACTTAAATTAACTTTTGAATGGGGATATCTAAATATAGAAAATGTACTAAACTTAAATATTTACAATACATGAACTATATGTGACATATTATATAGATTTTTCCATAAATTGTACTTTTTTATCAAACGGGAAATCACTCAGTATAGTAGTTTATAATTTATGTAGACTTAAATTTTGAAGCTCTTATATACTTGAAGCTTTTAAATCGATTTTTATTAAACATTCAGAAGTTAAAATAAAGATTTTTTTAAATTAATGTTTAATATACATAAATTTTTGATTTCCGTTTTGAAGATAAATATGAATCATAATCTACATTATTTTTACCAGGACTTAAAAATAGAAATAAAAATGTAGCTCACTTGAGGTATATATAAAATACTTCCAGCTGTCAAGTCTCTTAAAAAATATTTAACATTAAGAGTTCTAAAATTTAAATCTGCATAATTCGTAATATATTTAAAGTAATTACTTCCCATTTCGATGGTACAAAATAAAATTTTTGTTTTCCTAAACCGCTAAAATCAATTAATGTATTACATTTTTTTGTAATACCTTCGTTTGTAGTTCTTCGAGTAATGAACTTAATCCGTTCCAAAATAGTATTCGCTAACCGAATTGTTCGTAAACCGATCATAAATTTTGTATTTATTTATATGAGGATTCAATTAATTCGTTCTTAAAAGCTAAATAATCTATAATATAAATATGTGCTTTATAATAGGATTAATATATGTCTTTATTTAAAATGGACAGATCGTATTTTGATAGATTTCTCTGTGTCGTGTAGTATTAAAATGAATAAATAAATAAATGACATGCTCTTTGTAAAAACGTTTAGGATTACATTCATTGACCGACATTAAATCATAACGATTTGCACATTGATCTTTCAAAAACTCCTTAGTTTTCTGAAATACCGTGTTTACTGCAGGGCTCAAGTGGAGCCTATAGCTTTGAAGAATATATAATATTTAATAAAATGATATCGAATGTTGAAAGTGACTTAAATCTTTTAAAGATCGTTAAAAAATTCATTAAATCAGAATATCTGAAACAGAAAAAACAACGCGAAAATAAAAATAATATATTTTAAAAGTCTCAAAAACAAGATGTTTTTTCTTGTTGTTTTCTTAGGTAATTTTTTTAAGCTTTTTTATCTGAAGCTATATTCCAGTTTTTAAATCAATACAATTCGATTAAAAAATACTATTTTCTCAAAAACTGTAAAAAATTCCATTTATTATCTTGGCTGTGACGCCTTTGATGAATATTTATGGAAGGTATAAAAACAACAAAACCATTATATCTCATACTATGCTATAAATTCAGTTATTTTTACTATACATTTTATTTATTATCGTCCGTTAAACTGTGGTGCTATAAATCTCAACTTGCCATAAAAATTTGGGTAATAAATACTAAAGATAAATTTGCATTTCACATTTTCTTATTCTAGTTCTTTGAAGGAAAAAAAGTTTTAATCAAGTGTAAAAGAGATAGAATAATCAGGTTTGATTTAATGCAACAGAAAACCATATAATAAAAAAAAATGCAAAACTCCGTATTTTTAGGAAAATGAAATTTAAAAAGGTTTTCATCATATTTTACTTTTTATAACTTCATCTTGATCATCTTGATTAATGGTTCGAATTTGTTACGCAAAAGATATTATTTCTGAAGAATTTTTAGTTATAATAAATGTTTCTAAAGGGATCATTGCCTAATCGATGTCACAATTGAAAAGTGCCTGTATCATTAAATTTTATATATACGAAATGGTGATATTTATGGCATTTTATTAACGCTGAGAGGTGGATAATTCTGTTAAACATTTCAAAAGAGGTTTTTTGCTATAATTAAAATTTCCAAATTTTAAATTTAAATATCGCATTTTTTAAGTTTTAATAATATATCTCTTTTCACGTAACTGATATTTTCTTTATCGGATTTTTATACAATAAAGAAAATTATTCTTGTGATACATCTGTACAATAAATATTAATATAAGACATTTGGCTGTCAAATTATCAAAATTCTTGAGTCACGCCTACAAGAGTGACTTTCTGTTTGAAAAAGTAAACATGCATTCACGAGTGTGTTAAATGATTTACGGTCACTGATGTTATAAATGTTAATTTTCTTTTATAATACTTTGATCCATCCCATCATTTCAACAACATTACACGTCAGATTGTTTCAGAAAGAAAAAAGATAAATCCCGCATTAAGTTTTTATATATTTTAATTAAGTACATCTTTTTGTTCAGCGGTGTTATGTTTCAGATTTTTCTTTTAATATAAAAGGAATGAAATTTCTTTAGTTCTATATTATAGAGTGCTTGAAAAAATGGAAAAAACCGTATTTATGAATACTCTATCAAAAAAAAAAAAATAGTATAAATATGTAACAGGTAATAACCGATTAGTAATAAAGCCAACTGTGAAATGCTTAAATTAAATTATGATTTTAAATATCTAAATATAGAAATTGTACTAAACTTAAATTTTTACAATACATGAATTATGTTTCATATTATGTAGATTATTCCATAAATTTTATTTCTTTATCAAACGGGAAATCATTCAGTACAGTAGTTTAGAATTTACATAGATTTAAATTTTGAAACTTTCATATTTGGAGCTTCTAAATATCGATTTTTATTAAACATTTAGAAGTTACAATTCAGATTTTTATATTTTATTTTTCAGATGTATAAGTTTCCAAATTCAGTTTTGATGAAAAATATGAATCATAATAAACATCCTTTAACCAGAACTTAAACAAAAGAAATAAAAGGTACAGTAAAAGTATTTGAAACATTTTCTGCTGTGACATCTCGTTTGAAAACTTAAAAAAAATAATTTAGTATTAGAAATTCCAAAATTTAAAGTTGCATAATTCCTGAACTACTTAACACTAGAAAGACGGGAGGGGCCAATATGGACTCTATCGCTGTTTGCGACTTTGTATTTTCTATATTAATGAACTATATACTGCGCTATTTCATGACTTTTATTTATTTGGCTTACTGTCACCATATTTGAAATAAATTCTTTCCGACTCCAATAGAATCACCAATTTCAAACAATGTACCTACAATAACGGGAAGGGTCAGATTGGCCCTTCATAACGTTCCCCTTTTCTCGTCTTTGCATCTCACTGCTGCATTCTCGGAATGACCAAAAATACTTTCCAACTTTCTACATTTACGGCTCGAGGACCAGCGCATTCTCAAAAGCGTGGTTGACATTTTCTCGGAAAACATCTATTGGTCTTTCTGATCCACCTATAATTGGACACGAAGAAACTGCCGTCGACGGAACAATTTGGAAAGTGACCGCACCCTCTGCTACCAAAAGACGTCGTGTAACACAGAACGTATTGCGGGAATCGCAAGGGCCGACCTCATATGCAAAATGGAATCTCTATATTCTAAAAAAAGTAACTTACGCTGTCACCGCCGCCACCGGTTTTGAATTTTTTGTGACCGGAGGTCTTTCTCCGTTAATATTAAGAAAAATACGGCATGCAAAAATATGAAAATCGGCTGTATTATAGAGAAATGTTTGATACACACGCTGGTGCAGACAGTTTTCATATCGAATAATTATTTTAAGAGATATTTAATGCTAAAGTTGGACAAAATTGTTCCATTAAAAAAGTTTTCTAGGAGCAAAAACTATATATAGGAATTAATTAATTTTCAGATCATTTTATACGTTAGAATTTCCCGGTGTGCAGACTGCATTCACTTTTTTTTAATTTGACTCATATTTTTGAGGTTTTATTTCTATTTTAAATTCAAATTTTCAGCGTTTCCAGAGATATTTTTTACTTGTTTTAGAAATTGGTATTAATTTAAACTGTTGCCAACTGTATAAACAGTGCAAATAATAATGTTTGCTTCAAATTAAAAATTTATTTTACACGTGACTATTATTAACAGAAAAAAACCTTACAAATTGGAATTACATAATTACGTATGAAAAGAAAGAACTTATTGAAAATACTTCATAAAAACTATACTTACTCGTGAATTTTAAAAGAGAAAGGATATTGTAAAATAATAAATTCATTAACATGCGTTAGAAGTCTTAAATAGGAGAAATTACGTCACATTTACTTCACATTACACTTATTACGTAAAATGAACAAAAAGTAATATAGCAAAACAGTTTAAATTTTAAAATTGCGCGAGACACTATTTTGAGATTTTGAGATTATATTAATAAGATTAAAATTAATTTTATTGAACGCGTTTAGACTGCTTTCGAGCGACTATTAATAATTTAATTAAAATAAAAAAAGATTACAAGCTGAAAATGAAGTATCATCAACAAAAAATATGATTTGAAAGAGAAAAATCTGTGAAGCAGAAAATAACCCTTTAAGACCCGGAACATTTTCACATTTAAATATTACATTCTTCTGGTTATTAACGCTATACTGACCCTAATGAGACTTAAAAAAATAATTTAAAAAATTTCGTCACCCACTGGAGCGTGGAGAGTACCCGCACGAACTTGCGGGTTGGGCTTTTTCTAAGAAAGCCACACCCACACGATCGTACGGGTTGGGCTTTTCCTGCGAAATAATTACTTATAAGATAATTTGGGATGTATTGGCTGAAATACTGCAATGGAATCCTTACTGGTTCTAAACCTTAATAAAGGAGAAAAAAAATAATATTGGACATGTATCTATCGACTTCAAAAAATTCATATTTTAATTAATTTAAAAATGTTTGCTTTATTTAAAAAAAAAATTATGATATCGATTTTATTTTTTCTATAAGTCTGTAGCTTTTTTAATTAAAATTTAAGAAATGAAAGACATACCTGCAATTGCATGAAATCAAAAGGAGCAGAATGAGGTAGAGAAATGAACTTCTTAACATCCCACATGTATTTTTGTTGTTGTTGTTTTCATTATCTTAGCCTCTGCCGAAACTGGCTTGGAGGTAGAACTTTGAGGAATGAGTTCAGGGGACTTTGATGAGAAAGAATGATCCAAAATTGCCATTTCTAATGAAATATTTGTATTTTTTTCTTCATCGAGCCCATCTGAACTTGACTATCCATCTAATAAATCTGTTTCAAATATTTTGTCCTCAACCTCTAAATTCAGAGTCTGATTTTTTCATCAATTGCAATATTTCTTCTTATGTGAGAATTCTTTTCCGTTTAGGCATCTGAAAAAGTATTTTATTTTGCTTTGTTAAAAGTTAACAAAGTAATTTTTTTAAATGTCTTAGAAAATTTTATTAATTGAAATGAAAAAAAAAGTAAAATTTAATTGAAAAAAATAATAATTCATCCATGACAACACCCAACAAAATATGGCATTAATTATATAACAACATACTTCGTTTTTATTCTGGCTGTCATCAAAATTATTGAAACAGAAAACAAAATGAACATTGAGAAAGCTCTTACCTTTAAAGTAGCACTGACTAACGTAGTCACTACGCCCAAGTCGCACGATCGTGCGGGTAACGAAATCTGAAGTCATATGAGCAACATAAATAGTGTATAATTAATGCTTTTTATTATATTACACTTATTTAGCATTACTCATTGTGCGTGTATGTACTTTGATTATGGACTGTAACTAGTTCAAATAAATGAAAAATATATACGAAGATAGTCAAATAATACGAAGAGAGTTAAAACAACAACAAACAGTTCTTTTATATATACATATATACAGGAAATTGTACGGACTGACACCATAGTCAGTTATGGAACACTGCGATGTTGTTTTCGTGGACCATATCACTTGAATCAAAATATAATCTGTATAATTATGCTACAACTATACTATAACAGTCATTATTATAAACAAATAAGACCCCATGGTCATTTTTTGCTAACGAAATAGCTCAGTAATGCAGTTTTTCTACATAAAAACATTCGACGCGCGAACATCAACAAAAAAACGATAAGACTGCCGTTGCCAAACGGCAAACACAAAAGTCTGGTGGAACGCACAATGGTGCGTTCAAACCCGTGTCAAGGCAAGCCGTAACATGCCGGCCCCCATTGACATGTGCCAACATTCAATAAAACAATATAAAGTGTATATATTATACACCACATTCAAATATTACAATATAAACTTCAATACTATGCATATAACACTAAATAAGAAATAGATAAATGATAATACAAAATACAATAAGGATGGGTTTCAATGACAATACTACCTTTACAATACAATAATAAGGAAAATTTAAGGAAAAAAAAATTAGGGTATTTCTTAAAACAAATGGGTCATCAATCAACGGGTAAGACACATAATTTAGAGATCGACCTAACGAAAACGTTAGAGGCAGTTTTTACTTTCGCTACTCTAACATTACCATCCTTCCCTGACCTCTAGAATTCGTCCCAGCACCCATTTACAAGGAGGTAAATTGTCCTCTTTTATAACTACCATTGCTCCTGGTTTGATGTTATCGCTCTTTACCTGCCATTTTGAACGATTTTGGAGATGACTTAAGTAATTTAATTGCCAATTTCTCCAAATTAATTGAACAAATTTAGTTACTCTTTGCCATCGAGATAATCTGGATTCGCTAATATCAATTAATTGAGGTTCTGGAATAGCGTCTATTGGCCGACCAATTAGGAAATGGCCTGGTGTCAATACGTTAAAATCATTTATGTCGGTCGATAACGGAGTTAAGGGGCGCGAATTTAGTACCCCTTCGATTTGGGTGGTGACTGTTTGGAATTCTTCCATAGTCAATCTAGCACCTTTTAATGTCCGTTTAAGATAATACTTGAAAGATTTTACACCAGCCTCCCATAAACCACCAAAGTTGGGCGATCTAGGAGGAATGAACTTCCATTCAATAGCTTCTGAAGTAAGGTAATTAGCTAATTTTTCATCCGGTCTACGAACTAACTCATGAAGTTTGCGTAATTCTGAATTAGCACCCTTAAAATTTGTAGCATTGTCTGTAATAATCGAAGAGCATTTTCCTCGCCTAGAAAAAAAACCTTTTGAGTGCTGCGATAAACGCGTCTGATGTTAGGTCTGTGACCATTTCTAAATGAATAGCCTTTGTCACTAAGCATATAAAGATCGCGACATAAATCTTATGAAAAATCCCCTTTCTCTGATTTTTATATTTAATCTCAAAAGGACCACAAAAATCGGCTCCTATATGGTTGAAAGTAAAATTTGGAGTTACCCTTTCTGATGGGAGAACACCCATGATTTGTTTGGCAGTAACTGGGTTGCTCCTGAAACAGACAACGCAGTCATGCACTACTTTTCGTGCTAAATTTGTTCCCACTTACGGGCCAAAACCTCATACGTACGTAATGTATCAAACCTTCGGGACCAATATGAAAATATTTCCTATGAAAATACTCAAATATGAGTTTTGTAATCTTATGGCCCTTCGGCAAAATGATTTGGTGCTTATTATCGAAGTTTAAATCTGAATTTTCCAATCTGCCTCCAACTCTTAAGACATTATTTTGATCCAAAAAGGGGGATAAATATTTAATTTTGCTGGAAGGAGGAACCCTTGACTTTCGTTTTAAACTGCTAATCTCTTCCTGAAATTCTGCATTTTGTACTAACTTGATTAAAGAAGTTTCTGAAGCCCTTATTTCTGAGGTAGTGAGGCTGCCTCGGCGCCGGTCTACTGACTTGCACTTACAATTGTGAAAAAACCTATAAATATAAGCCAATATACGAAAAATACTGAAATAATTGCTCTTCAAACTTAGAAAAAAATCTACTGCTTCAGGATTCCTGAAAAGAGAAAGAGAAATATTAGAATCAATGTCATTTTTACATTTTGATTTAGTCTCTACTAAATAGTCCTTTTCTGGAACAGAAATAAGTTCGTTTGGAATTGACAAGTCCTCAGCTGGTAGAAATTTTGGTCCCTTAAACCACATGGGATTCTCTATAATAGAGTTAACAGTCGCACCTCGCGTTAAGAGATCAGCGGGGTTGTCCTTGCTGGAGCAGTGATGCCATGAGTTAGAATCAGTCAGTGCATTGATCTCTATAACATGGTTTGCCACAAACCGCTTCCATCGCCTTGATGAGCCTTTGATCCAGTATAATGTTATTTTGGAATCGGTCCAATAGTACACAGTCGATGTGATTTTTTGATCTAGGATGGGTTTTACTTTATTGGTCAGTCTTGCACTTAGTAAGGCTCCGAGAAGTTCCAACCGAGGCAGAGTTATCTCCTTTATCGGTGCAACACGACTCTTTGAAGTCACGAGATTGACTTCCACACCACTCTCTCTTTTAATTCTCAGATAAATTGCAGAGCCATACGCTATTTTACTAGCATCAGAAAAGGCATGTATTTCTACAGCTATTACTTGATTCAAGCAACCAAGAATTTTCCTCGGAATTTTTAATTCTGCTAAATTTGGAAGTTCTTCGAACCACTTTAACCATTTTTCGTGTACATTAGCTGGTAACTGTTCATCCCATGATGTCTTCTTTAGCCATAGTTCTTGGAACAGGCATTTTATTCTAATGGAGAATGGCGTCAGCATGCCTAACGGATCGAAGATTTTACCAACTGCTTGCAATAGTAGACGTTTTGAGCTTTTTTGCGATGACGAGAATTCTATTAAACTCCAGACTTCGAATGTCAGACAATCCTCTTCTGTTTTCCAAGACATACCCAATACTTTGGTGAGATTACTACCTAGGCTTATAGTAGCATGTTCCGCCTGAATATCTAAACCTTCTTTCTGCCAGCACTTTACTAACGTTTCATCATTTGTTACCCATTTTCGTTGAGTCATTCCTGCTTCAGACATTATTTTCTTAGCATTAAGGGAAACATCAAGAGCTTCTTGCAGAGTATCTTCGCCCGATATGAAATCATCTACATAAATATATTTATCAAGTAAATTAACAGTTCTTGGTTGTACGTTTTTAAACTGCTTGGTGTGCTCCTTAATGGTCGCAGATAGAAGAAATGGAGAAGCATTGACTCCAAAAATAACTCGTTTGAATCTAAAAATCTTTATATTTTTGAAAGATCTGAAATCATTATCGAACCACATAAAGCGTACAGCATCACGATCCTTTTCAGCGAGTGAAATTTGAAGGAACGCTTTCTCGATGTCAGAAGAAAAGGCAATTTGATTTAATCTGAAGTGAATTAAAATGTCGAATAGATGTGGATTTAAGTTGATCCCTGGCCATAAGCAATCATTTTAAGACAACATGTTGTTATCATGAGAGCTGGCGTCGAAAACTATACGAACTTTGGTAGTGAGCTTGTCTTCCTTACAGACCGCATGATGGGGCAAATAGTACACAGCCTTGTCTAAAACAGGTTCATTTCCTTCAACCTGCTCAATAATTCCTTGATTTAGGTAATCATTGATTATCTCTGAATACTGACGAAAAAGTTCAGGATTTATATAAAATTTTCTTTTTAAACCTTCCAAACGCTGTTTCGCAATATTAAAGTTATCGTTTAATTCCTTCCAGTCCCTTTTCCAGGGCAACTGAACTTCATATGGACCGTCTATAAATTTTACAGTTTTGTCGAAAATTTGTTGCGCTTGATCAGTTTCCGATATTTTCGAATCATGCGTTATGCCAATAGATTCCAATTCCCAAAATTGTCTTAAATTATCATTAATTTCATCGAAATCTCTAATAAAATGTCACATAGCGGAATTATTTGTAATTTCCCTGTCATCTAGTGTACCGGTTGGAATCCATCCAAAAACTGAGTCTTGCAAAATTAACTTATCACTAATCTTAACTGAATTATGTTTTAAAATTCTGTAAAACAATTCAGCTCCAAGTAAACCAAAAAATTTTCCCGGTTTGAAAAACGTTGGGTCAGCAAATTCCACAAGATTTGGTAAATTAATGTTCGATATATTTAATTGCTTCGATGGAATTACATCTGTGATTTTAGGAACAATTAAGAAATCTATATTCTCCTTGAAACTTTCATTCACATTGGAAATAACACCGGAAATTTTATTTTTAATATTATGAAAAGAATCATTCAAGCCGCTTAGTGGAACATTAATTAACCTTTTGTTTAATTTCAAAGCATCTGCGCATTCTGTCGTCAAAATATTCACATTGCTCGCTGAATCGAGCACCATTCTGAATTTCCTTCTATTTCCAAATTTATCTTCAATAAAAACAAAACAAGTACTTAATAAAATTGATCTATTTTTCGTATTTACATTATTTAAAGCTTTCAACGATTCATTATTTACCGAATTGCATTCGTTCGTTTCTGCGGAAGTGAGGGGGGGGGGGATTTCCAATGTTACTTCATCTTTTGATTCGTTTTCCCTTTTATTTATTTTTTGAGTGGCAGGTGCATATTTTTTTCTCATTAGAAGAAGCATGCTTGAGACATAGTAAACTGTGGTTCAAGTTCGAACAAAAAAAAAAAACAGCGTGATTTTGATAAACATTTTGAAAGCAAATGCGTTTGGGATAAACTTTGCTGCTGAATATCTGTCATATTCATTCATTTTTAAGAACATATTACATTTGAAAATAGAATGATTGATAGAATGGCAAAGAAGGCATTTATTTTTTGTACGGGAAACGTTGTTTATGAGCAAACTTTTTGCCTTTTGATTTCTTTCATTTGAAAATTGTTTAGGTTTCGTATTTGAATTACCCTGCAAATTCTCTAATACTAAGCAGCGCTTTTGCAGAAAGGCAATAAATTCATTCCATTCGGGTAATTCGCTGGTGGTTAAGGATAACTCAAATTCTTTTTTCGTTTGTTTGTCTAGTTTTTTAAGAATAATATTTATCAACATGATTTCTTAAAATTGATTAAGTTCTAAACCAATAGTTTTAAGAGCGCGAATATGTTTTTGACATCCGTCAACAACAGCCTTTAAACTTTTAGCTAAATCTTGCGATAAACTTTCCATTGATAATATTTCATTCAAATGAGAATTTACAATAAAACGTTTATTTTGAAAACGATCTTGTAATGCTTTATAAGCGATTCATAGGAATCATCATCTGTAACTACATCTAAAGCCCTATGACTAAGGGTAGATTTTAAATAATACAGTTTCTGTGGGCTACTTAATTTATTATTCGAATCAATTAAAGTCATAAACTGATCTTTAAATGTGTACCAATCTTGATAATTTCCAGAAAACTTTGGTAATGGTATATCAGGCAATTTATAATTTACACTTGAATTTTCAAAATTTGAATTACTAACATGAGATGCATTTTCACTATTATTACTATTAGAGAGTAAGAATTTTCTAAGCCTTACCTCTAATTGTTCTGCTTCATCTTCTATTTCTGTAAAGGCTGCCAGATGATCATTAAGTTCCGTATCCTCTTCTACAGTTTCAAAATATTTCACCTTTAAGTCGTCTAGATTCGAGACAATTTTTCGAATATTATCAAATTTAACTTGGTATTCCCAAATGTCCTTTTTATCTTCATCATCTAGAAATGTTTGTATTCTAGTCAATTGACCCTTATAGGCTCCTCTCTGACGATTTAAAGTTTTTAGCTTGTTTTTATCAGTCAGCTTTTAACTGATTATCTATGACTAATACTCCGAGAACAGTACCAGTTACTAACTCCAAACGACTGGACCACTTATGTGCGTGTATGTACTTTGATTACGGACTGTAACTAGTTCAAATAAATGGAAAATATATACGAAGATAGTCAAATAATACGAAGAGAGTTAAAACAACAACAAACAGTTCTTTTATATATACATATATACAGGAAATTGTACAGACTGACACCATAGTCAGTTATGGAACACGGCGATGTTGTTTTCGTGGACCATACCACTTGAATCAAAACATAATCTGTATAATTATGCTACAACTATACTATAATAGTCGTTATTATAAACAAATAAGACCCCATGGTCATTTTTTGCTAACGAAATAGCTCAGTAATGCAGTTTTTCTACATAAAAACATTCGACGCGCGAACATCAGCAAAAAAACGATAAGACTGCCGTTGCCAAACGGCAAACACAATAGTCTGGTGGAACGCACAAGGGTGCGTTCAAACCCGTGTCAAGGCAAGCCGTAACACTCATTAAAGCAAAAATATTTATCTAGGCAATTAGAAATATACTGATAATTACCTTTTTACGACAGATAAAAGGATGAGCTGTTTTCGTTGTACTTGTAAACAAAGCTAATCATGCCGGCTAAAATTAAAACGTGTACTACAACCGTCATCCGTTGATAAAAAATGATGCTTTACTATTTTTGCAAACCAGAACAATCGTTCGATTCGGGGTTTCATTACATACGACTGTTTCAGAAGCAAAAATTTAAATTTATGTCTAACCCGCACGATCGTGCGGGTTGGATCTTAAAGGCTTATAGAAATTGCTTAAATAGTTTAGTTAAGATTCGTTAACCTTTTGTGTCGTTTCCGTCAAAAAAAAAGGCATTGGTATTTGTGAAATATATTTGCATTTTGATGCAGATTTGCTTATTACATTAACATATTTTGAAATGTTTAAATAATTTTATTTTATCAAAGACGAAAACAGCCATTGTATCTTTTAGCAGCAGCTGATTTTTCCTTAAAATTCCCCAATCGAAAAGAAATGAATAGAAACACGTTTATAGGGCGATCGCCACTGTTTTTTTAAATCAATCAATAAAATTCAATCTTTCAAAATCTGTTTAAAGCCGATCAAATTAGCGTGCTTTTAGAGACAGCGGTGTCTGAACGGGCGTTGGCGAGCGTAGCTCGTAGGGGGCCGAGCCCCTAATGTAAATGAAAAAAAAAAATATTTTTGCGTGGCGTTTAATATTCAGTCATTAATTGGTACGGCACATAAAACAATGTACCGAAGCAGATGCTCGCTATATAGATAGATCTGAATCATATCCTCAACGGATTTCCACATACATGCCAGGATATCAACAAACCTGCAGATCAAGCTGAATCTTTATTACAAAAGATGAGCCAATTCCATAATTAGCAATTATTTTATTTTTGTTTCACTTAACCAGTTTTCACCGGGACGCACTCTATGCAGTGATGAACAATCTGGACACAGTCTGAGAAACTTGGATCGTTATTGGCGGGTTTTAATACTTACAATTACGATATTTCGTAATAAAATTAGCTTTTTTTTTTTGCTTATGCAGGAGAAAATGTTGTCAATAATAAATTTCATTCATCTTGACATCGACATATCTCAATATCTTCGGTTAAAATTTTTAAACTTCTAAACCAGTTAGGAAATACGAAATCTCCCCTCCCCCTTATTTTTATTTCTCCTTTAAAACTATTGTTTTTTTATTTTTATATTAGTACTAGGGGGTTCTGCCCCCTGCAAGCTACGCTCGCCAACCCCCGTTCAGACACCACAGAATCTAAAAACACGCTAATCCAGTGGTGGAAAATTGGCGCAGAGGAGGAGCCTATTGACACCACTAATATTTTATTGTATTCTTCATCTTAATAAAAACTGTCATTAGATAAGACGAAAAATTCTACTAAAATTTAGTGGTGTCAATAGGCTCCTCCTCTGCGCCAATTTTCCACCACTGGCTAATCTGATCGGTTTTTAAAATATTATAGAAGATTGACTTATACTGAAAAAAGATGTGCAGATCTCCCAGTAAACGGGTCTACATTCAAATTCCTTTGATTTAAAAAATTTAAAGCCGAATCAGTTGCTGTTAAGACTTCCAATGGTTGTTTTCCTGTTTGATTAAAGATGATCTTTTAAATATTTGAAAAGAAGCTAAAAAAATGATTTAAGTGTACAGAGCCTTTGTCTCCCGGTATTTTAAAACAATTTCTATAACAATAGCCTAAGTCATGTGACTATAATCAACAGTTCTGGGCGATGCACTTCGCTTTTTATATTCCTGGTGCTATATTGGTACTTTAATGTTAGCCAGGTACAGGTGGTAAGTCGCCAAATATTATTCTATCGCCATCATTTCATCTATATTATAATAGTCCAAGTTATGTAACTACCATAAATAAATACACTCTGATCCCTTCGCTTTACATATGAAAGTTGGCCCAGATTTCATATACGGCCCCATATTGGCGCGACTTTTTCCGACGCTAGTTTGGGGAAAACATCAGCAGCATAAACAACAATATCCGGCTTACCAAATCAAGCAAAATAACGATACTATAGCGCCAGTTAACTACCCGTTGCGTATATGACATTGCCGTCAGAAAAAAATTGCGCCCATATGGGTCCGTATATGACATTTGTGCCGAAAGTTTTCCCTTTTGATTAAAATATCAAATTTCTTTTTCAAATAAAACTACATAAAAGTTTCAATGGTCACAAATAATTCTTGGTACTGTTACGCTAGCCGGGTGCAAATCTCGCCAATAACTATTTTTCAACTCGCAAGTTAGCATTTTTTTTTGCGAGTGGTAAATTAAAACATTGCTTTGAAGTTGAAATTAAATATCATCGTTTGTTACATCATTTAATGTTTGGCCAGATGTCATATGCGCACCGGGTTTGGCGTGATTATTTAAACGAAAATTTGGCGAAAACCTCGTTTTCGAAAACTTGTTACGTATGTATTTTTGCTACTACTTAGTTATCCCGTCGACCAAAAATTTATCACCAAACTATAAGATTAAATGCGAATAATGGTGATCGTAAATGTCACATTCACTTGACTTTAAGCAAGTTACACGTCTTTCCGCCATCAAGTGATTTTTATTTCGACGTTTTATTTGTATATTTATTAATGTTATACTATTTTCTTTGTTCTTTCGTTATTTAAACTAACAATTATGTCAATTTGTGTAATTCGGCAAGTGGTTTGGCGATTTATATAATTTGAGAAAATGAGTCGACGGAATAACTAAGTAGTACCGTATTTTTTAATATTTTATATTATTTTTAAAGGAAAATAACCAAAAAAAAATTAACTATAGAACAAAACAATTTATGTAATTAAAAAAAAAGAAAATAAAGTAAATAAACATTTATTATTAAATAAAAAACAATGGCCGGGTTACCATGTCAACCAAAATAATGACATTTTGGCGCCAATTAGGTACCCCGGCCTTTACTAATAAATTGATATCAGTCACATATTTACATGATAACTTTCAACAATGTTAATAGGGGTGAGGTGTTTTATATTCCTCGATATTTTCCACGTTAGACATTTTCAGAGTTTTGGTTAGACACAGAAGCTGTCTTCCATCTAGCTATTAATTAGTCACTTAGAATTCTTGCTTGTGCTCTAATTTTAACATGTCAAGGATACCGTGAATGTATTTATAGGTTTTTTGTTAATATAAAAACTTGATATGTGATGAGATACAGACAATATAAGACTTTTGATAAAAGTTTTATTACTCTAGGTCGAACAGCAAGAGGCTATTCCTCTATCAGGACTCGGAGTAAATGTCTACGGAAAAATAAAATAATTTAATTATAAATCGGCGGATAAATCATTGGTTTATTTAAAAATAATCTTCAGTGGGGAATAGGCAATGCATTTTCCATAAAGCATTATTTTATTTTAATTCTTCGGATATTTTTAGAAATTGTTGAAGAACACCATAATAAAATGTACAACAAATCTACAAATGACTATTTCAAACACACAAACTGTACCTTTTTCTAGACTACTTTAACCCAAGTAATGCAACTATTTTGTCAAAAGAGGGCGATATAATTTTTAAAGACAGATTTTGTAATTTCTTTAATATTTAAACTTTGGAAAGTTTAAAATCTTCCATTCATACTTTGAAGAAAGATAATTTATGAGAAATATGATACTCCGTATTGTTTTTATATTAAATGATCTGCAAATGAATGCAGGTACATTTTTCCCTTTTCTTTTTTTTTTCTTCAGTAAGACTGTACATATAACATTCTTATTAATGTTATTTCTGAAAATAAATAAAGAATTGGTTTAGATTCAAAAAGCAATATTTTACAAATAACTTCAAAAGGAACGACAAAAAAATATTTGAATTTGCTTATCCGAATGGATTGAAAATAGGATTATTTTTAACTGGATATTCGACTCCTTGCGAATTAGGGGACTTATTGTAATGTTGTCTGGTGAATATTTAGGTAGCATTGCACTTTTTATCGATATTATTGTTTAGTAATGTTTTAGCTGTATTCAAGGCTGGAGCAGCACAGTTGAAGTTTATTCGAACAGAGCGAAAAATGTCCAGACCCGGAATCGAACCTGAATACTTGTCGTGCCGTGCCAAATCTTTTCCTATTAAGCTATCAGGATGACAACTGGCTGACATAATTCACTCCTATTTGTTGAACATGGCTGCAAACTGCAGAGCTAGTTTCATTTGTCCGAGCTATAACTATATCATTTATATAATGAAAGTGTGTTTTAATACGGAAACTCCTGTATACCATGTAATTAGGTAATAAATATGTATGTAATATAGGTTATGTATTAAGAATTTGTAATTACCATGTCCATCAATATTCGTTCTCTTCATTATGTTTTAGTTGATTTTTTAATTACTAAATAAGCATTTCAGTTTCATCGATTAATTCGTGAAGCTATTGGAAAAGTTTATCCACTTTTCCCAAAGTATGCATTTTTTACGGCTATTTCAGTAGTTATCAAAATGTAATAATAAAAGATTAAACTAGTAAGTTATAGCCATCGTAAAACTTCCTTCTATGTATAAATATAGTAGTCTGGAATTAAAATTAAATTCATTCTATTCGTTCTCAAAATATAGCTGTCGTTGAAATCGGAGCAAATCGTCTACAACCAAAATTAAATGACAATATTCTTTCTCAAGATATAGCTATCGAAGAAATCGGAAAAAAAACGCGGCACACAAACAACACCTCTGAGTCTTTATACACCCAGACCTAATAAAAACTTTTTTTTTGTCAAGGTCTAGCTGGACATAAAGTTTGAAGAAATTACATGCATTAGTTGTTGAGAAATAGCCATCGCGTAAATCCTGAAAAATGTATCATATCTGAGTGCCCTGCAAGGCGATTTACATCCTACACATCGTCTATTTATGTCAACGACTAACAGAATATGGTGTTTAGTAAAATTTCACAAATTACTTATTTCGATACAGCTATCGACGAAATCGTAAATTGATGCAGTATAGACGCGCCATTTTTGGGGCGATTTACAGTAAAGCCTAATCAACACCAATTTATGTCACAGTGTGATAGAATATGAAGTTTGATTATTGTAACGTTCGAATAAAGTAAAAAGTAAAAAAAAAATATCAATATTAAATATTTAATTACATACAAGCTTTATAAAATATAGATGATAGCCATTCAAAATATTACATTCTGATTTAATTATAGTATTTCATTGTATTCCTCAAACGATAACAAAATATGCTGAATTCAGCTAGTGTTTTGTTGTGTTATGAAAATATTGATAAATATTCCTTCTCGAGATATAGCTATCGAAGAAATCGGAAGAAACGCAGCACACAAACAACACCTGTGAGTGTTTATAATCCAGACCTAATAAAAACTTTTTTTTTGTCAAAGTCTAACTGAACATAAAGTTTGAAGAAATTACATGCATTAGTTGTTGAGATATAGCAATCGCGTAAATCCTGAAAAATGAAACATATCTGAGTCCCCTGCAAGGCGATCTACATCGTCTACACATTGTCTATTTATGTCAATGACTAATAGAATATGGTGTTTAGTAAAATTTCACGAATTAGTTATTTAGATACTAATTTAGTTATTTAGATACTATCGACGAAATCGTAAATTAATGCAGTATAGACGCGCCATTTTTAGGGCGATTTACAGAGACCAATTTATGCCACAGAGTGATAGAATATGAAGTTTGATTATTGTAACGTTCGAAGAAAGTAAAACAAAAAATGCTATCAATATTAAACATTTAATTACATACAAGCTTTATAAAATATAGATGATATCCATTCAAAATATTACATTTTGATTTAATTATAGTATTTCATTGTATTCCTCAAACGATAGCACAATATGCTGAATTCAGCTAGTGTTTTGTTGTGTTATGAAAATATTGATAAATATTCTTTCTCGAGATATAGCTATCGAAGAAATCGGAAGAAACGCAGCACACAAACAATAACTGTGAGTGTTTATACATCCAGACCTAATAAAAACTTTTTTTGTCAAGGTCTAACTGAACATAAAGTTTGAAGAAATTACATGTATTAGTTGTTGAGATATAGCAATCGCGTAAATCCTGAAAAATGAAACATATCTGAGTCCCCTGCAAGGCGATCTACATCGTCTACACATTGTCTATTTATGTCAATGACTAATAGAATATGGTGTTTAGTAAAATTTCACGAATTAGTTATTTAGATACTAATTTAGTTATTTAGATACTATCGATGAAATCGTAAATTGATGCAGTATAGACGCGCCATTTTAAGTGCGATTTACAGTAAAGCCTAATCAAAACCAATTTATGTCACAGTGTGATAGACAATGAAGTTTGATTACTGTAACTTTCGAAGAAAGTAAAAAGTAAAAAAAAAATTATAATCAATATTAAATATTTAATTACATACAAGCTTTATAAAATATAGATGATAGCCATTCAAAACATTACATTCTGATTTAATTATAGTATTTCATAGTATTCCACAAACGATAACACAATATGCTGAATGCAGATAGTGTTTTGTTGTGTAATGAAAATATTAATAAATATAAGACTGGAAGTTTGTAGATATAACCTCTAGTAAAGGTATCAAGTAAATGACGTATGTCCTAAAACGATAATTCATTTAGATTAATGCTTTTAACATAGTACAAAGGGTTTATGCAGATGTGTTGACTACGTGAGTTTGACAATTTTCATGAAGCAAAGGAAAAATAAAAGAAAGAAATCACTTTGTAAAAATATTTCCTACATTACTTTGGACTATCTGCAAAAATGATAAATTAGAACCTGCAGTATTTTACAAGTATAATTTTGTATCAAATACTCCTTTAATAGTGTGCCACACAAAACATTTGTGAAGATTGTGAAGCAGAAGGAAAAGTGGAGAAATAACGTGAAAATGATCCATTTCACTTAGATTTGTATTTCAGTGAGAATTTGTGGCATTATTTCATATGAATTTTACTACCTTGTTACTCTTTTGGATTATATTTTGGGCCGTCGAAATAATTAAAGAAAAAAAAATGATTGATGAATATTTCAAAAATATATTCTAATATTTTTTGTACTATTTTAAAAAGTACAGTCGTGGAAAAAAAAAAGTAAACACCCCTTACTAACTCCTCAACAAATTATCGTAGACAAAAGTTACTGATACCAACCGAATGGAAATAAAGTCTACTTTTAAATGACGTATATAAAATTTGCTTAGGGGGCCATCTACATATTAAAACGAATCCAAACTTCATTTTTTTCAATGGCAATACCCAATTTTAACGGGATATTTCAAACCTTTGTTCAAACTATGCCTAACACAAAATTTCAAGTCATTTGAATAAGTTTTTGAATTATAAATATTAAAAATTTAGTGCTTCTAATGTTAAATTACATTTTCAGATTTTTTATTTATAACTTCTGAAATTATGATCCTAGTGTTTTATTTTTTTGTGTAGCAATAATACTCATATACCCAAATATAAATACGTTAAATTTGCAATTTTTATAATTTTCTGATATGAATTATGAATTATGAAATTAATATTTAAAAAAATATATGAATTGCAACCTACAATTTTTTTGATGGATTTAGATTTATTAAGTCCTGCTTTATGGAAATCCAAAATTTCACATTTTTCTTCGAAGTGGTTTTCAAATTATGCTAAAAAAATTCAAAATGATGAAGATAGAAGTTTGTGATAGAAGTGACTAAATATTTTGAAATTTCTTATGCTATCATGTAATCTAACAGGCTTAATTGACTGCTTAAGGTGCCTTAATCAAGAAGGGAGCTCTCTGGGTTAGCAATCGAGTAGCGAACTTCAATTTGGATACAGCCCTTAAAATACACTCGTTTTAAAGTAATCAATTTCTCAGAAACTTATGGTACGCATTACTTTAAAATTTGCTTTTAGACTAATTGAAGCTTGTAAAATTCATTTATGCTGTCAGAATAGTGTACTGCAATTGAAAAAAAATAAAGTAATAGTTCGTTTTAATATGTAGATGGACCCTAAGCAAATTTTCTATACATTATTTTAAAGTAAACTTTATTTCCAATCGTTCGGTACCAGTAACTTTTTTCTACGATAATTCGTTGAGGAGTTAGTAGGGGTGTTTACTTTTTATTTTTTTTCCACGACTGTACATTTGTGTGTTTCTCAATAAAAACTGTATTTAATAATAATTAAACATAATATGTTTAGTTTGTTTAAATAACTAGAGTAATATATATATATATATATATATATATATATAGTATTTTAAAATTAATCTGTTTTCCCCTGAAATATAAGCATTATCTTTTTTTTTAATGTTTTTATTACATTTAGATATGTTACATTCAAGGAGTGTTTTCAAGAACATATAAAGTCTATAAAATCAAATATACGAAACGATTTGATCGCAATTAAGATAACAACTTTATGACTCATTTGTGCGAGCAAACATTAAGCATTTAAATATATTACATAAAATAGTTTGCGGATACTGATAAAATATTTGGCAATTTTAAACCTTTCATTAATGTATCCTTTACAACAATGCATCGCAATAGGCAACAAATCGATAAACTATAAAATATTATTTATACTATGACTATAAATACAACTTACGGCCATCATATTTTCTTTTTGCTATTATTCATTCGTATACATAACATATGAAATAAGTTCTTATTTAAAGATTTCTTTTTCTTATTTAAAGATTCTTTATTATCCTTCTTATTTAAAGAAGGAGTGTAAATAAACATTATTTAGAAATTTATCAACTTTTGAAAATAATATGAGAAAAATAAAATGTTCCTGTTTATTTCAGATAAGTATTAGATGTATATTTCCAACTAGGCGAAAAATGTCCGGACCAGGATCCTGGTCCGGACATATTTCGCCCAGTTGGAAATTTACATCTAATATGATTTGTTTACTAATTAGAGTAATTGTGTTAAAATTAAGCTAGTATATTTCAGATAATTTTTGTACCAATCTGGTTGTAACAGCCTGAAAAAATTAAAAGTTGCAAAGATTGAGCTATCTAACAACAACAACAACAAAATTATATCGAAGGGAGTACAACCCTTTTATTATTAATTTCCGTGAATAATTGGAGCAAACAGTGATTTATTGAAATATAAAATATTCAAATGTTTAAAACTTTCCATTGATTTTACTTTCTTCTTTCTTTACAAGAGAAAGTAATGGATTCGTGATTTTTTTCGAATTTTCGGTTGTCACGGATTTCCACGTTTCAGGTGTCAGAGATCCCCAAAAAGCAGACTTTTACAAAATGTCTGTATGTGACACAAATTGTGTGGGCGCTCTGTCCAAGAACTAATGTGCGTAAGTTAATACAATTTTAGATTCAATTAGTCTCTGATACAGTTTGGTGCTAATTACATTTTGGTGTAAATCGTCCAACAGGTGGCGCTGCTATGCTGAATTTTCACGATTTTTCAATACCTATATCTCAATAACTCGTGCACGAGTTTTCATCAAACTTCAGATATAAATTACCCTGATATAAATTAGTGTTGATTAGTTTTTTGGTATAAATAGCCCAAAAGGGGTCCTGCTATGCTGCATTTTTCACGATTTCCGCAATAGCTGTGTCTCAAGACTAATGCATGAAATTTCATCAAACTTAAGATTAAGTCAGTCCTTGATGTAAAATCGTCATTATTAGTTTTGGTGTAATTCGGCCATTAGGTCATTAGGTGACGCTGCTATCCAGAATTTTTTACGACTTCCGCAATAGCTCTACCTCAAATTCTAATGCACGGATTTTCATCGAACATCATATTCTTTCAAAAGTTGACATAATTTGTTGTGATTAGATTTTGGTGCAAAACACCTAAGAGGCCTAGCTGCTATGCCGCCTTTTTTTAACAAGTATTAACATGCATAAGATGGAAGAAAATTTTGCGATTGCCACATCCGAGAGCTTTTTTTGTTGTTGTTGTTGTTGTTAACAAAATATTGTTTTGTCATCATCAGTCTGCATGCCGGGTAAAAGTAAGTAACCAGCATGACGGAAAAACTGTATTTGCCAAGATGCTGGGAAATATGGAATTCGATATAGGAAGACGAGTTTTAAAAATGATTTAATCTAGATACAGCGGTTGGCATCTTTGTACTGTTTTCTTATTCGTTTGTATAAATTGAACTAAAATAACTGTTTTGTAGCTTATTTAATTATTTTTTCCATTGAAATTTTGAAAAATGTGTTACTGTACGCTTTTTATATGTTTACTGATATTATTATTTTTGTGTATTTATTTTTGGTGGGATGACCATTTTAAGATAGCATTTTTTCCGGAATGCTCTATATGATGTACTAAAGTATTTTAAAAAAGAGCGTGTTTGGACGAAAGCTTGAATAGAAGGAAGATGCAGACATGGTTTTAAAGATTTTGAATTTGAATATGGAGTGAGAATTAATATATATATATATATATATATATATATATATATATCAGGTGAAGGAATTTTGGCAGGTATTTCTGTTCATGTTTTATTTATACTTGTAGGTCTGGGTGCGCGCTCGTCATTCTACATTCATGCCCGTTAAAATATAATTGACTTTCGTTTCGTTTTTTTTACTATAATTTTTTTTTTAATTTTAGTTTGTTTATCTTTTAATATTATTTAAGTTAAAACTCTTAAATTCACATCTGTAAATACAAATTTGTTTTAGTAATACGATTTGTTTCTAATAATGCATAATAATCACTTCTTTTAATACATGTAATAATGTTTGTAATAATGTATGTAATAATGTAATAATTTTGTAATAAAGCTTTGTTTTTTATACCATATATTTGTTTAATTTTGGTTTATTTATCTTTTAATAATAAATTATATTTTTTAAATTCATATCTTAAATGACATTTTTTTCAAACTAATTTAGTTTTTGTATTGTTTTGAATGCAGGATAGACGAATGTTTAAAAATCTACAAGTTTTTAACCGTGGGGTGGAGTTTTATCTGTCTATCCACCACTGAGGAAGAACAGACAGTATTTTACCTGTGTATTTTAAATGTATACTTAATTTTTTATAGTTTTGGGTTTTCAAAGTTAAATGTTATAAATATTTTTGATAGACAATTTCTTTCTAAATTATATTGTATTCTCATGTTTTATTTATTAATGAAATTTAAATACATATACCGGGCGTCCCAAAAATGACTGATGGATTTTAAAATTCAATAACTTTCAAACGGTGACAGATATTTAAAAAAATCTTACACTAGGATCAGGAGTTTTTGTACTGTAAATCTTGATTTTAGTAAAAATTTCAAGCTATAGCACTGAGAGTAATAGGCGATCGATCCAGACAAAATTTTTGGTACTTCGGGATCCAGTCAATACATTTTAATCATTTTTTTTTTTGGATGGAAGAAGACAGAGGCCGAAAAATCGAGCCTGTTTTTAACTGTTATTACTTTCAGTGCCATCTATCTGTTCCATTTGTAACTAAAGCAGAGAATCGCAGCATAAAAACTCCTGACAACTTATATAACACTTCTGTAATACTTTTTCTAATATCTGTCACCGTTTGCAAGCTATGGAATTTAAAAATCCATCAGTCATTTTTTAGACACCCGGTATAAATATATATATATATATATATGTGTGTGTGTGTATATATATATATATATTAACTCTCTAAGCAATATTTCCAGATATTTTTATCCGAATCTATATATCACGTTTTTAGTAAGTTTTTAATTATTGTCCAGAATACACATATAATTTTAGAAAAAAAATAGATAGCATTTTTTCTAAAAACCATAACAAGTACTAAAAATTATGACAAATTTGTAGAATCATCTTAATAAACGGTTCAGTAATATACCCTGCACACAAACCGAAACTGTTTAAACATTTAACACTTTCATTTATTTTTTTATTAAAAAATATATCATATCGATAGATGTAAAAAAAAAAAAAATCTAAACCTGTGGTTGTACAATTCATGAAGGATAAGGGCCTACAGTGCCCAACTCTGTTTACTTGACCCTGGACCCCGAGGTGTTATAAAAACATGTGACCCGGCCAGATGGTCGACCTAACGCGAGGCCATCGGTGTTTATATTAGATATAAATTTCCAACTGGGCGAAAAATGCCCGGACCAGGATACGAACCCGGGACCTCCTGGCTGAAGCCGCCAGTGCTCTGCCATCTGAGCTATCCCGGACGATTCTGGTCGAACTTTTTCACCCAGTTAACCTTGATGATTACAGCATCTGGTCTGAAACCTGGTTCAGCTCAACAGAATAAATCTCAGGTAATGGAACTCCAGAAATCGCTGGATACGAAATTACACTAGATTAATATTAACACAATTATTCTAATTGGTAAACAAATCATATCAGATATAAATTTCCAACTGGGCGAATCCTGGTCCGGACATTTTTCGCCCAGTTGGAAATTTACATCTAATATGATTTGTTTACCAATTAGAATAATTGTGTTAATATTAATCTAGCATCGGTGTTTAGTTCCCACGCTAGCTTGGGTCTCATTTTATTGACCCCGAAAGGTTGAAAGTTTGAGTGAACCTTGCCCAGCCGGGAACCGAACTCGCGACGTTTACCGTGGCAGACAGGCGTGCTGACCACTACGCTACTGGGCTTCCGGTGATATAAAAATATGAGATCTAAAAATCGCTTTGAGATGTAAAAATATGCAGAATAAAATTAGTGCAGAAAATACTATTTATATCTGAATAATTCGTCATACTGATGTTTCTTTTAACACTTAATTGCATTGATTATTCTTTTAGAATTGTGTTTTTCATTTTTATATTACGGATTAGACACCAGAAATCTTAAGATAGATTTTTAGCCTTATTTAGTAGCATATTTTTGTAATCTTTAGAGGATTAATATTTCTATATATAAATATAGTGGTTGTAAGAACTTAATTTATGTATTAAAAATTAAATAAAAAGGTGATGGAAATTTTCATCACTATGCAATGAAGGGTTAATAATTTATTGAAATGCAGCATAGCTCAGACAAACCTAGTAATTGCTCTCATTAAAACTCGTGTATAAAATATAAATACTTACCAAACAGCATAGGTTTGGGAATATTCTGAGCTATATCATTTTTATGAAATTTTTATACGAATCACCATATCACATTTTGTATTATATAAACTCTTATTTGATAAAATTGCAGCAACATAAAATAATCATCAGAATTAAATAAAATTTAATACACAAACGACTATTATTGGTACAAACAAATAATTGCATTTTTAAATTAAAAAAAAAAAAAAAAAAACAATATTAAGTGTGTCCGAAATCAGTATTTGGCACGTCACCACGCGCTGCTATACGACGTGGTATGGAGTCAAACAGATTTTGAATGTATCTCTAGGGAAGAACATTCCATATTGTTTTTATGCGAACACAAATTTTGTCTGTAGAAGCTATAGGACGAGGATCAGAAGCAAGACATCGACCAACGAAATCGCGCAAATATTCAATGTTCGACATATCCGGCAATACGCAAGCAATACGCGAGCGACATGCGTACCAGGTGCCTATCATGGCGTGTTGATGTCACCTTTCGGAGACCATTTCCAGATTTCCGAGTTGCCCGATTTTCGTCGGTCCACTGCTTCAAAGCTTGCATCACTCTGCTCGTGTTACGCTGCTCAAGAACTGCTATTACACGATAGGAAAATACTCCTTCACGAAGGCTGATTATTCTCCTCCGTTCAAACTCCGTCAGTTTTTGAAATCTCGCCCGCTTACGTGAAAGAGACATAGTTACATCACAACTAACGTTTACTACCAACAAGTAACCATACAGTATTTTCAACGTCACGCTACAGCCCTGTGTTTATACTGATTCAGCAGCAGTCCAGGCGGCGCTGCTCAGCCCACGTATGCGTGGTGACTCGGGAGTTTGAATCATTTGAATTCACACTATACTTTGCATTTGCCGAAAAATTCAGCTCAATCGCGTCATTCATTCATGGTGTTGCATTTTTTCACAAAAAGGAGTATATTTATATCGTGTTAAGTATATTTTTAACATTATTACGACACAATAATTTCTTTCTATAAAATTAAAATTATATGGCATTTTTGTCCTCCATGAAACAAAGCATTTAGATCACAGTTATTACAACATATTCTCGATTCATTTGTGTGATAAAGCATTTTAATCGATATTAAAATAGCTTCTAGTTAACAGGAAGACATTTAGTTTTTTTTTCTACTTTTTATTGTATTTTTTATATATTGAACAAACCACATTACAAGCAAGAACATATAATACATTTTAAATGTGTCTGGAGAATATTATTTATGAAAGAATCTACTTTAGGAAACATTTTGACTAATATATAAATATATAGACTTAATAGACTTAATTAATAGACTTAAATATATATATATATATATATATATATATATATATATATATATATATATATATTTAAGTCCTTATACCAATCAGAATGTCACATTTAGTGTTGCAAATCTAAACATTTTTAAGACTAATAAATCTAATGCTATAAAGCCTTTACATAGCTGTTGTGATAAGAATCTTTTTAATCAGTTGTTCGATTAATAGAAACAGTTTAATAAGCGCTATAAAAATGGATTCCTGATAAAAAAGAAAACGCTCGTCATTTTCCATTATTTTGTTTTATATCCTATAAAATGTTATACAGGGTGTCCGGTCTCAACGTTCTCCAATGGCTAATTCCTAAACCGTTAGTCATAGACATATAGTCTCAATTACAAAAATGTTTTAAATCAGGTAAAGAAATATTTTAAAAGCGATTTGGGTCAATAAAAATGTTTCTTAAAAAAATACGAAATTTAATTTTTTATACGGTCCCTCGATCCTATAAGTTATATTTAGTAAAATTTTCCTATTACACTGACAAGTAAGACAAAAAAAGTCCCATTCATATAACTCTAAAATTGAGCGAGTTATGAAATTTTAAAAATGCAAGACTTATGTCACTTTTCTGCTCTGAAAACAAATGACTTCAGCTTGGCTTTGAGGGGGTCACATGCCAAGTTCTTAAAGTATTCGAAGATCTTATTTCATGTGTATCTGCGCTTTGAAAAAAATCGTACAAGTATTACGATTAAGTTAACATTTATTAAGTTTCAGATTGGGTAAAATAACATGTTTTATTTTGTCAGGATTTGAGACTGTTTCTTTTATGATTTCTTTTAACAAAAATTGTTATTTTTATAAGTTTTTATGTTACTTCAACGATCGTATTTCCAGTTCAAAATTTGTACTCGAACTTTAACTCACTTTTAAATATCCGATAGAGATTACGTTTTACATTCTGGCGAAAATCCGATAACAATCTAATATTATTATGATTTTTAGTTGTTACCATTTATACTTATTTTACAGGATAACACAAAATATTTCGGATAGATTACCGCCAAGAAGTTTAAGAAAAAGTTTTAGATTAGATACTACAAGACTGAGATTGTTGGTGGTTTTTTTTTTTTTTTTTTTTTTTTTTTTTTTTTTTTTTTTTTTTTTTACTTTTGTGTATTTTTTAGCACTGAATCCGAAAATTACATTAATTTTTAATCACCATGTGAGGATATTTCGCAAATCATAAATTGTCAAATTTAAAGAATAACAAAAATCGGATATTATAAAGTAGAGGAGATAGTTGTGCTTTTTAAAACTTTTGATAATTGATTTTTACATACTGCTTAGCACTGAATCTGAAAATGACCATTATTTTTAATCATCACGTTAGAATTTTTTTTGCAAATCGTAAATGTGTAAGTTAAAATATAGCGAAAATCTCATACTATAAAACATATGTAAAACACTTTTTGTTTTATTTTATTTTATTCAATAATTTATTCGATATTTTTGCTTATCCTGGGATTCTTACAACTAAATAGCTGAGTGGTCCAACGAGATTAGGGAGGAATTCAATTTTAACTTTGAACTTTTTAACTTTGATATTTGCGAAAAATCCTGATGTGATGTTTAAAAATGGAGGTCAATTTCAGATTCAGCGGTACAGAATACACAAGAATATATTATCAAAAGATAAAAAACATGACATAACCCAACTTTTGCAAGCTAGTGCAATCTAATAATATTTTAATATACGTATCATTTTGTAAAGAATTGAGGCTGTTAATTTAGCATCATTTTATTTAACAAAATTTCTGTTTTTTCTTTCTTCTTAAATGTTTATTACAAATTGTATATTTTGCATTAATATGTAGAATGATTAAAGATTTCTAATTTATATTGCAATGTTAATTTTACTCTCACCCATTTTTTAATATATCTGACGAAATTGTATTTCGACTAAATTTGTGAAAGACCCCCAATTTACAGCAAAAAATATGATCCAACTTTAAACAGCTATTACTCGGTCAATTTTAATCGTAGAATAACTGGACTTTTTTTTGTATTACTTGTCAGTGTAAAAGGAAAATTTTACTAAACATAACTTATAGGACAGGGGGACCGTATCAAAACTTAAATTTCTTAATTTTTAAAGAAATGTTTTTATTGACCCAAATCGCTTTAAAATATTTCTTTACCTGGTTTCAAACATTTTTGTAATTGGAACTATATGTCTATGACTAACGGTTTAGAAATTAGCCATTGGACACCGTTGAGACCGGACATCCTGTATATCATAAAAATGTATACAGAAAACAGGCTGTAAAAATGTAGAGTAGAGCACAGGATTTATACAAGAAATAATATTTTACACTAAAGCTCGTGAAATTTCTTTACTACTTTTATTTAATAACAATCATTACGATTCAAATAATTATTCCCCTAAGATAGTATCATCGTTTAGTTAAAATAAAAAAAAAATGGTTTTTAATATTAAGCTCATAATTTTTCCCTCTAAGACTATTTTCACAATGTCATATATTTTTCAGTATAAATTTTTAATTATTTACATAATACAAATTATTTAAGCATTATTACATATGTAATAATTGTATATCAATGAAAATTCAAACAGCAAAAAACACAGGGTTACAAATATTCAGGAATGGATTCGGGTTACTGAAAATCTTGACATAAATATTTCAATACAATAAACCTCTTTTATCCGAAACTCTTTTAACAGAAACTCTCGGTTAACCGAAATCCATTTTTAAAACTTTTTTTTTTTTACTCTATCACATTCCTTGTATGCAAAATCCATTTTGAAAGCTTTTTCCCCCTTTAACTATCATATTCCTTGTGTGCAAGCGGTCCTTTCCGAACTACGTGTACATATAAATATTTTCGATCCCTTTTCTTAGAGTTCCTTTGAATTTAACTTAAGCTCCTGTAAGCTGAGAAGTGGAAATAAGAAAATGAACAAATTAGCAATTCTGAAGCTTTTGCATGTTTTGCAAAAGGTTTGGCATGGCTGGAGCAGCAGAGAGTTTATGATACTGGTGAACTAATTATATTTAAAAACTCCGTGATAGAGCTTCAAAGCAAAGGTAATCGAAACTACGACAAACAAAACATTTTTTCAAACCCTTCTGATATATGTTAAAGGTACTTAATTTCAAAATTAAAATTCAGGTAATTTATTCCGGTTTCTATTTTGCTGTTGCCTTATTTTTATTTAAGCACTTCTTACCATAATAAGAAATATTGCATATATTTCTCCTTAATCTTTAAATTGAAACATTCTCGATTATCTGAAAATTTCGATTTTCCGAAAGAGGGCCGGTACCAATTACTTCGGATAATAGAGGCTCTACTGTACTATGAAAGTATTTCTAAACAATCGAGCCTATAAATATTACAAAAAGAAAAGTTTTCATTTATTAATTAATTTAATTTTTGATTGACTGAACTTCTTTGAGTGACTGTATGTGTGTCAGTTTAAATGTATTGTTGTCGATTCTGGACACATTGATTATATTTATATATCTTTTTTTAAGCACAGATAAATTGTATCCAGCTTAATAATTATTGCTAAATGTGAACAAATTTATTATTTTTCTACAATTCCATACAGTATTTTGATATATTTAAGAAGGTTGTTTGATGTCGAAATAAATACATTTTACAGATTGTAAAATATGTCTCCGTGGAAGAAATAATTTCATACTAAATCGGTTCTAGATTACATTTTTGTACAGACTTTAATTTTCCATATATTTCATAGTTTTTGAGATAGAATAATTTAATGCAAAAACTGTACACTATATGCTGCTATTACTTTTTTATGATACTGCAGTTAAAAAAAATAGGTACATTTTCCACAAATCTGTAATTCGTCGTTTTTGTTTTTTTTTAGTTAATCCAGACTTTAATTGGTACTCTTTAACATTATTTTGAAAGACATTGTCATAATATGTAAGGTCTTTTATTATTATTTTGTGTTTTTTCATTAATAAAATATTCACTATTTCTTTTTATTTATTAGATTTTTAATAAATTTTGAAGTTCATCAAGTTTCAATCGTGACAATCATTAACATGGAAAAATACTTTGTTCTAGTAGAAAGAATTTAGAATGTTTGTTACCGCAAATGATGTTGAGATAAACGTGACGAGTATTGCAAATAAGGCGTAGTTAGGATATTACGATAAATCACGAATTCAACTGTATTCCTTTTCACATTAAAAAGAAAAAAAGAAACAGTTTCATTTTATTTTTGTCAGACAAAGACAGACGGTTTAATGAAATATTGAAATAACATAGCAGAAATATAAATGACATTTACAAGAGTATTGTACCACACTTACGTTTTTTTTTTTAATTCGATAATGTACTGCAATTGTTCTATGGAAAGAAAGATGTTAACCCACAAATGGATAGTGTAAATCTGACGTTACATGAGCTTTTTTGCCAATTTCTGCTATCTATTGGTACTTTGGAGAACTACACTGGTTTCCAAAAATTAAGGAAAAATCACAAAAAGAGCGATAACTCTTTCAAACATTAACCTATCCGTATGAAATTTGGATATGTTATTAACTAAAGGATGATGATTAAAATTACAAAATGCAAATTAGTGGAGCTGCAATCAGATTGCGTCATCTGTGAGGAGCATAAAAACGCATGCTAGAGAGTACGGCTGCTAGTGTCGCTGTGATTATGAGATAAGAAACCTGAGATAGCCAATTCATTACTATGACCTCGAGGTATCATTTGTCCACATAATTGTGATATTGTAAGATTGGATGTAGACAAAAGTCAGACAGGGGTGGCCGGATGGCTAAATCTGACTTCTTCTATTGTTCAGAAGCTTTGGAAACAATTTCAAACAACTGGTTTGGCCTCCAGAAGGTTTAGTCAAAGACGGGCAAGAGCTATGACAAGCACCGATGACCGATATTTGGGGTTATGTGTCCGAAGGAATAGGACAGCAACCCCCTCTCATATTAGAGCCTCACTTGTTTCAGCCACTGGAAGGTTGGTACCAACTCTACTGTGCATAGAAAGCTTCATGAAGGTGGTTTTAACGCTATGCAACCAGACATTTGTGTGTCGCTCTCCTCATGTCACCGGAGAGAACGTTTAAGATTTGCACGCCAACATGTCCACTGGACGGCTGATAAATGGACGCATGTTCTCTTCACAAAATAATTCCAGTTTAGCCTCCAAAGCGATAATAGGCATTGTTTGATTTGGAGACAACAGGGAACACGCTATCATCCATCACACATTCGTAAAAGAGATTCGTATGGAGGAGGCAGTGTCTGTGTTTGGAATGTTATCTCTTTGGGCGGACGTACACACCTCCATGCATTTCCACGTGAACTGTGAATGCTCATGTCTATAGAGATGACATTCTTGATGCTTATGTGCACCCTTATGCCGGTGCAATAGGTAATGATTTCCTGTTACAGGACGATAACGCTAGACCAAAACAACCCTCACATCGTAGAAGATTATCTTCAGCACCAAACAATTCAGCGTATGAAATGGCCAGCGCGATCACTGCACTTGAATCCAATCGAGCATCTTTGGGATACTTTAGGAAGGTGTTTCCCTGCTATCACTTCCCCTCTTCAGATCCTTGCCACGCTTAAAACTGCTTTAGAAGAGCAATGGCTCGCAGTTCGCAGTGGACTTATCGATCGCATAATTGACAGTACCACACATCGCTGTATATGCTGCATTGGTTCTAGGGGCGATCATACTCCATATTACTGGTACTTTTCCTATACCAAACTGACTCATATATTTTGCTTATTTTATAATTGTATTAATTTCTGAAACACCACAATCGTCTGAAGATTTTTTTAATGTTATTTTATACCTTACTATGTGTTGTACATTGTGTCTCAGTTTTATTAAAATCTACTAGTAACATTTTGACTAATCGTTACTTTTGTTGTTTTTCCTTAATTTTTGGAAACCAGCGTATTATGTGTTACTATTATGTGGACTATTACGTGTGATAACATACATTTAAGGTGGTGTGGTGTGTTTTCGTTCTGATTTATTATGAGGGGCTGGTTATAGCATCCTTTGTTGATACAGTTTGAAAAGTTCTCGACAGGCCCTCTCTTTATTTTATTTCTCGATCTTTATAACTTAATAATAATTTATTCTGCAAAAAATTAAAAGTATTATAATTTTTTTATACCGTTGTATACTTGTTATTGTGAAGAGAAATACTTTAATGTTGGTATACAATTTTACATTTACCATTTTTTGAGGTTTTTTTGTTATGCAGCTGATGAGTGACAAAAACATCAAACAATATTTTCGCCATTTTTCTAGTGGATAATTAACAAAAATAGACTCAAATGTATTTTTTATGGAACAAAATAAGAAAAAATGAATTCTTGTGTAAAGGTGAACCAGTATTACAATAAGCATGAAGTTCGTACAAAACTTCAACAAAATGCTAAGGCATTACAATTTTCAAAACGTGTTTTATACATATCAGGTAACTGTAGTTCTTTTAAAGAAAACGCCAAGTTAAGTCGTTCATCAACATTCTCCAACAGAGTTGAAAGGCGTCGATTTGTTTCGTCGATTGCCGCGCTCAAATACTCGAAAATATACTTGATATTTTTACAATATTTATATATGTTACTAGGGGTCTCTGCACCCAGCAAACTACGCTCGCTAACCCCCGTTCAGCCACCGTTGAATCTAAAAGTACGTTAATTTGATCGTGTTATTTATATTTAGTGCACCATGATTGATATTGATGATGAAGTAGCAGTTATATTTGTGTACAAAAGCTGTTTCTGTACAAAACTGAATTATTTTATGTGTACAAAAGCACATACAATAATTCAGTTAGATTATGGTATTTTGGAAAAAATAGTTTGCAGTACATTTAATGATATTATAGTACTTTAAAATTGATTAAAATAGCATACGTCACTGAGGTGTACTACAATTTGATTGTAGTAAATATAGTTTATAGCACTTTAAAGGGACGCAAAATATAAATACATTATATTATTACTTATAGCGAAAAATTGTTTGTTGTCAATTTCAATGATGTTGCTCTATTCCAAAAATAGTAAAATTAATATAAATGACCAAGGTGAAGTACAAGATACTGCCTATAAGTTATGGAATGCATAGCATTTACATAAATACACAAAACAATTTCCTTGTAGTACTGCCAATGGCGAATAATTCATTGAAGTAGATTTTCAGGTGAATCACACATTTTTAAAATTAACTAATTTTAGTGTAATACATATTATTAAATTTTCTAGAAAATATGTCATATAGCCCCCGTGTTTACCTTCACATCCTCAGGAAGACTGGCGATCAAACACCATTATCCTCGGAACATCCTGTAGGATGCAAAAACGTGTCATCAGGAGGTCCTAAAGAAATGAAAATATCCGTCTTATAGCATCCTGTGAAGCTCCTAAGGATCTACTTCATGTCCATCCTCAAACATTTCTGGGGCATATTACAGGGAGTGATATCTTAGGAATTTGAGAAACTTAACGTCCTTTTATGAATTTAAAAATCCGTTCTGAATTATGATTATTAGACGTAATATAAAGCGAAAAAAGTACTATTACGATTAAATTATTTTTTATATATTATTTATTAGTTTTTAATGTGTATTATTTAAAATATATTATATTTAATTCCTTTTATAAATAAATATGCACATTAATGAAATGAGGCATTGCTCACAGACGTTGAATTAAGAATAATTATCATGATTCGGAATCTATTGTTTATTCCAATTACTAAAAATGCGGTTTCAACTGCGGTATGTATTTTTAAACTTAACTAAATTTGAGAAACCTGCGTAGATTACAGATATCCTGTATCTCATATACAGAGCTACAAAAAAGATTAGGTAAAAGTTAATCACAATTTATTATATTTATTTGCAATGTATGAGAATATTTAACACATTGAAATACTTATATCTAATCTCCTGAAAATGACTTTATGAGGTCGCATCAATTCTTTAAGTTTTTAAAATGTTTTCTTATTTTCCATCATTTCAAAAAATGAATATACAATGTATATTCTTAATATTCAGGAAATCAATTCGGTATAAAAATACAGCAAAATAATCAATAAAGTTTTACCTTCCGGATGATAGTTTCTTTTGCTTCATTCATTGGATACTGAAATTTTGAAAGGTTTATTCGGCATGTAGTTTTAGTATTTTTCATTTCTGAAAAGGTACATAAAACCTAAAGCAACATAAGTAAAAATATTTGTTCCTTACGTAAAAATTTCTATTTTATTTTATACATATATAATTTTAAAATAAAAAGTATGAATTATAAAGGAGTTATTATTGACTTATTTTTATATAAGTTTTCACATACAATGGCTCCAACGAGCAAATAGAAATGGTGTAGTAAAACATGTTTTTCGAAATTATCCTAAAGCGAAAAAGAGGCTTTTATAAAGAGATTGATAACCTTAATGGTGGAAAGTTTACATAATAGTATATTTGTTTGGTAGTATGATTGTAGAAGTGTGTATCGGAAATCTAGGCACTGCAAACACTTTGAACAAATTTGATTTTTGAAACAGATTAAAAATTTTTTTTTATATTAAAAAGATATTTTGTTTTTTAGTTATGCTTTCTATAATAGATGCAATACTCTATTTTGCAATTCTAGTGCTATTTCATTAACATAATCTATGCCTAATATTGAAAATATTAATGAAAATAATTGTCATGATTTTGATATTCTAGAGTGTGTAGAATAACAATTATTTGTTTAGCTTAATTTCTTTCAGTAAAATTGGAAGTGCTCACATAAGGGCTTTTTAATTGAGTACTACAAATGCGTTAGTTGTTAGATAAATTAAAATAATAAACAACTTTATGTATTTTTTATACTTTTTTACACGTTAATATTACATTTTAAATCTGATGTTTTAGGAAACTTTTGTTCCTAATTTGAGAAAAGCCGATAATCAATCCAAAAAAATTGACTCATTCAAAATAAGCTAATTAAAATATCTGGAAAAATTTCCTTAGAACTTCAATGATTCTTAGAAGTATTTAGAAACCGGTACTTTCCTGAATTAATAAATTTCTTATCTAGTTTTCTCCGGACTGCTTGATAATTTGCATTTAAGAGCATACTTACATTCAGATATAACTGAAAAAATAATGTCTCATTAGCATTTTCAAAAGTTTTGACGAATGATTGGAATTAAAGAGGATAACTTAAATTCTAATAATTCCATTGGTAGCTTATTTCCTATAATTGTTTCATAATATCCAACAATGAACAAAGGAACTCTTAACGAAATGTGCGAAAATGAAATGCTATAGTTTTCTTTGTACTTCTAAGGCAAACAATAAAAAATTAAATACGTTATTCGCTCGTGTACAACGCCCACATTTTTTCCAAAATTTGAAAAATCAAATTCAGGGTGTCAATTATTGAACCGTGGTGCAAGTTACATGAACCACGCAAAGCTTCACGAATTCACTTAATAAAACACGCGGATATTTTCATACAATTGTGCAAATTTATATAAAACTAGAGGGCTCTGCCCCCTGCAAGCTACGCTCGCCAACCCCCATTCAGACACCACAGAATCTAAAAATCAAAAAACATTCTAATCTGATGGGTTTTAAAAATTTTAGAGAAGATTAAATTATACTGGAAAAAGTTGTGCAGATCTCCCTGTAAACGGGTTTCCATTCAATTCTCTTTGATTGCAAAAATTTAAGGGCGAATCAGTTGCTGTTAAGACATCCAATGGTTGTTTTTATTTTTGATTAAAGAGGATCAGTTAAACATTTGAAAAGAAGCTAAAATAAAATGAATTAAGTATTCAGAGTCTTTGTCAACGGATATTTTAAAACACTCTCTATAACAATAGCCTAAATCATGTGACTATCATCAACAGTTCCGGGCGGAACACTTTGCTTTTTATACTCTAGTTGCCATTTTGATACTTTAATGTTATCCAGACACAGGTGATAAGTCGCCAAATATTAATCTATCCCCATCATTTCATCTATATTATAATAGTTCAAGTCATCAAATGCCATAAACAAATACGATCTGATTCCTTCGCCTTTCATATGAAGGTTTGGCACTAATGTCATATACTAAATGTCATATTGGCGCGATTTTTATTCCAACGCCAATTTGGGGAACGCATCAACAGCATAAACAACAACATCCGGCTTACCATATCAAGCAAAATAACGATACTTTGGCGCCAGTTAAGTAACCGTTGTGTATATGACATTGGCGTCCGAAAAAAATCGCGCCAATAAGGCGCCGTATAAGACATCTGTGCCGAAAGAAAAAAAGCCGGGTGCAAATCTCGCCTTTCTTTTTTTTTTAATTCGCCAGTTAGCATTTTTTTATTGTTCGAGTGGTAAATTAAAACATTGATTTGAAGTTGAAATTAAATGTCATGGTTTGTAACATAATTTAATATTTCGCCGGATGTCATATACATGCATGTTTGGCATGATTTTTTTTTCTTTTTTTTTACGAAAATTTGGCGAAAACCTCGTTTTAGAATACCAGTTACATGTGTATTTTTGATACTACTTATTTATCCCGTCGACCAAAAATTTATCGCGAACTATAAGATTAAATGCCAATAATGTTTGATCGTAAATGTCACATTCACTTGACTTTTAGCAATTACACGTGTTTACGTCATCAAGTGATTTTTATTTTGACGTTTTATTTTTATATTTATTAATGTTATACTAATTTATTTGTTCTTTCGTTATTTAAAATAAAAATTTTGTCAATCTGTACAATTTGGCGAGTGGTTTGTCGATTTATATAATTTACGAAATTGGTTGACGGAATAACTACTACATTGTAAAGTTTTTTTAAATTATTTTCTATTATTTTCAAAAGGAAATAGCAAAAAAATTAATTAAGAACTATAGAACAAAAGAATTTATATTAATTTTAATTTTTTTTTTTTTTTAAGAAGTGAAAGTCATCAATTTAAATGTTTCATTTTTAAATGAAAATTTTGTATTTAATAAAATGATAACGAAATACAAAAAACCATTGTTCTTAGCATAGATTTAAAGGAGGCCAAACTTTTCGCCAAATTAATTTAAAATAGTAACCTTTTCTGAATTATGAAAAAAAAAATCTGTTATGATTAATATTTGAGTTGCCATCATTAGAAAAAATGTAAAAATTAGAAAAAAAATTAATATTTCAAAAACTAATTCGAATTTAAAAATTCTAATACAAGTTTTGAGATCTGTGGATCAACACGGATTTTTTGGTGTTAATTTCATCGCAAAGTATTCCATATTTTAGGAGAAATCACCGTGAAACAAAATCAGTTGTTTAATCAGTCGATTCAAAGAATCGATAAATTTCAGCCGTTTCATATATTCGTTTCATAAATTCGTTTCATTAGGATTTTATATAGATAGGGAAGATAAATAATGTAAATGCATATTATCACTTTTCCGCGTTGTAGAGTGAATACTATTAACAAATTTACGGTGTTCATTTCAGTTTTTGATAAATGCATTAACAGTACGTTAATGCATAATTTATTATGTATCTATATGCATACATAATTACAAAAAAAAAAAATTACATTACCATGCACCAGCGTGCACAAAATTTTCATCAGCTTTTTAAAATTTATCATATTCTATTAAATTTTCAAATAAATTTTTATATTGATTTAAAATATTAATTTTTAAACATAATATCGTAACTGTAAAATAGAAAGTAATTTACAGTTCCATACTATCCATACTATCATAAAAAAATATTTACAAAGTAAGTATGTTTTTTAGCCAAAAATATCAATGACAATTACTTTACAGGAATCGCCATTTTAAAATAGTTAAAACAAAATTGGGTTTTAGAGCCAATTTGCGATGCTGTTATTGTGGAGTTAGCCTGTTATGACTTCACTTTTTTTTTCTCTAATGTGTCTCTGATTGAATTTTTTTCGTTAAACATAATTGCTGTATTCACTAACATATATTCTACAAATTTTTTAACATAACAGATATTTCTTCACATTGCACTTTTCGCTCTATTTTTTACTTTCTTCTATCTTTGCAAGAATAAAGTACTGGATTCGTGAAAATTTTCGACTTCCGATTTTCGACGGATTTATACGTTTTAGAATGTCCTGAACACAATTTGATAGCTTTTAGAAAATGCCTGTCCACGTAAATGTCCGTCACTCTGTCACTCTGTGAGTCTGTATGTGACAAAAATTTTGTGGCTGCTTATTGCACGGGATTTCACAAATCTTCATATTCAGTTAGACCATGATATAAACTGGACATGGTTAGTTTTTGGTGTAAATCGCTCAACAAGTGGCGCTGCTATGCAGAATTTTTTATGATTTCGGCAATAGCTCTATCTCCAGAACTAATGCACGGATATTCACCAATCTTCAGATTCAGATATTCCTTGACATGAATTAAAGTTTTATACATTTTGGTGTAAATCGCTCGACAGGTGGCGCTGCTATACTGCATTATTTACGATTTCCGCAATAGCTCTATCACAAGAACTAATGCTTGGATTTTCAAACTTCAGATTCAGGTACACCTTGATATAAATTAGTGCTGTTTATATTTTGGTGCAAAATGCTCAACACCAATCGCATGCTGCTATGCTGCATTTTTCAGAATTTCCACTATAGATGTATCTCAAGAACTAATGCACGAATTTTCATCAAACTTCAAAATCACTTAATCCTTCACATGAATTGACATTTTGCAGATTTTGGTGCAAATCTCTCAAAAGGTGGTGCTGCTATACTACATTTTTCAGAATTTTCACTATAGCTGTATCTCAAGAACTAATTCACGAATTTTCATAAAACTTCAGAAGCAGTTAATCCTTGATATGAGTTAACATTTCATAGATTTAGGTGTAATTCTCTCAACAGGTGGTGATGCTATGCAGAATTTCCCAGAATTTCTGGTATAGCTGTATCTCAAGAACTAATGCACGAATTTTCATCAAACTTCATAATCCGTTAGTCCTTGACATGAATTGACATTTTATACATTGTGGTGTAAATCTCTCGCCAGGTGGCACTGCTATGCTGTTTTTTTTCGATTTCCGTAATAGCTCTATCTTAAGAACTAATGCTTGTATTTTCAACGAATTTCAGATTCAGGTATATCTTGATATCAATTAGTGGTCTGCATGTTTTATTGCAAATCGCTCAACAGGTAGCACCGCTATGATATATTTTTCAGAATTTCTGCTGTAGCTCTATCTCAAGCACTAATGCACGAATTCAGTTTTCTTTCATATGAATGGGTGCTAAATGGATGTAATTTCACGTACTATTTAAATGATTTAATTGTGGTGATTTATATAGAAGAAAGTTTTGTGACGGTCACAACACACTAGTTACAATTAAAATTGATGCATTTCACATGAGCTGTAATTTGTCAGCTTGGTGAAAAATGCCCCAGCTAAGGATTTGAATCATGATCCTTTGACGTAAGCTGATAGTAGTGTATCCACTGAGATATCCTGGGCAAATCTGGAAGAACACAATTCACACAATCAACTTAAAATTATTGATGTATTGTATACATATGATAAATTTTAAAAAGCTGCAGAAAATTTTGTGCCTGCTAGTGTATGATAATATAATTTTTTTTGTAATTCAGCGACAACTATTTGCAACTCTTGAATATAAGTACATTTCTTTCGTATACGGAAGTGTAAATTTTGAAAAGAGAATTGCATGAGATTTTAAAAATTATGCTACTGGACATGAATCATTCCCTGTGAATTCTAAAAATATCCTGATAGACTTTGTATTACGCAAGTATAATCTTTGACTTTGCTCATCTGTTATGTTGGACCAGATTCAACGTCTAATCTATTCATTTATCTGACAGTAATTCAACTGACAGCAATCGAAGATGGAGAAACTGCCGTTGCTTAAAGAACATTTTTGAAGTAAAATAAGTGATGATCAGTTTCGATTATTAATAATAAATATATTTACAGTGCATAAGTAATAATGTTTGCCCGAAAAAAGTTAGACGACCAAATATATTTTTTTTTATTTAAGTTGATCGAAATCAAATGACAAAAGATGCATTCGCTATTCCCGGAACACAAATGCATTAACACGTACCCCTTGTTAAAACATAAGACAGTCTGGACGAAAGCGTACTGCGCATGTGTTAAATAAAATATCTGAAAATGGTAATATAGCAACGACATTTAAAAAAATCATCCAAAGAGCCCGAAGTCCATCATATAAAAAAGGGCTGTAATGAAAGAAATCAACATTTTATAATGGCTAAAGCTACACCTATCATCTCTTTCTAACTCTAGCTAGACACACAAAGTTCAAGTTCTTCATGAAAACCGATCAGTCAATAACAGAAGAATTTGAAATTGTCAGAAATTAAGCTTACACTAACTATAATACACTTCAATTTTCAAGCACATGATATGGAGCACAAATTTAAAGACACAGTGGTAGATAGAACAATGTGCAGATACCTTCAAATAAATCAGCTTAAAATGCAGTGTCTGTAACGGAAAATCCAAGGTGATGAATAAGTTAAATGTGATTAGATGATATGCGAGTAATAAGTTTTCTTGCGCTTATCGGCACTACATGCACAATTAAGATTTATGGAATACCTCTTACATATTGGTTATAGATTTGATGTAAACTGAAGAAAAAGGAAGTATCGCAGAAAGAATTTGCATCTGAAAGAGAATTATTATTAAAAACTCTAAAACAAGGGCAAGATAATTGTAGTGTATTAAATCGAAAAAGATGATTTTTTATTTTCTTCCATCTTTACAAAAAGAAAGTATTGGATTCGTGAAAATTTTGGACATCCGGTTTTCGACGGATTTATACGTTTTAAAATCTCCTGAACACGATTTGATTGTTTTTAGAAAATGTCTATCTGTCACTCTGTCCGTCACTCTGTCTGTCAGTCTGTCACTCTGTGAGTCTGTATTTGACAAAAATTTTGTGGGCGCTCTATCTCAGGAACTAATGCACGGAATTTCACAAAACTTTAGATACAGTTAAACCTTAATATAAACTGGTACTCATTAGATTTTGGTGAAAATCGCCCAAAAGATGGCCCTGCTATGCGGCATGTTTCCCGATTTCAGCGATAGCTATATTTCAAGAACTACTGCACGGATTTTCATAAAACGTCAGATACAGTTACTCCAGGATATAGTTAGCTTCTGATTAGTTTTTGGTGAAAATCACCCGACAGGTGGCGCTGCTTTGCTGCATTATTCATGATTATCGCAATAGATCTAACTCAAGAAAAAATGCACGAATTTTCAACAAACTTTAGATTTAAATAGTCCCTGATATAAATTAATGCTGTTTAAATATTTTGTGAGTTGCCCAATAGGTGGCGCTGCTGTGCAGCATTGTTCACGAGCTGTATCTGAAGAACAAATGCATAAATTTTCATCAAGCTTCAGATTCAGTTAGTCCCTAATATAAACTGGTGCTAATTAGTTTTTGGTCTAAATCGCTCAACTGGTGGCGCTGCTATGTAGAAATTTTTACGATTTACGCAATAGGTCTATCTTAAAAACTAATGAACGGATTTTCATCAAACTTCAGATTCAGTTAGACGTTAACATAAGTTGTTGATTATTAGATTTTGGTGTAAATCTACGTATCCGGTGGCGCTGATATGCTGCATTTTGCATGGTTTACACGATTTTAGCGATAGTCCAATCTCAAGAGCTAATGCACAGAATTTCATGTCTTTAGAATCCTCATGATGGGCATAGATTGCCATTTAATTTTGTCTCTGTCCTAGAGAAGTTTGAAGTATTAACATGTATGAGATTGGCATATCCGACTAGTTAAAGATGCTGCTGTGGCCGCCAGCATAACAGGTGTAAATAAGCTCTTATTGTGCGTTTTTATATAATTTTGACATCACATGTGGAAACCACATAAATATATCTGTCTTTAAGCATTACTAATCATGGCATTAAATTTCAATAAAGTTATAAAGCGGTTGAAATTCACCCTGTTTTAAAATATATACGGTTGCCGAATATACAAATAATAAAAGAAAAACAAACAGCGTAAAATAACGGTGATTCACTTTATAACATTGGTAGCTATGGCAGTTTGTAATAAATTGATTACTATTTTTTTAATTCAAGAAAACTGTTCTTTTTGAAAATAAATACTCACTCTCAGAAAAAAAAATAAACTGTAAATTTATGAGAGTTTCTGTTTAGTTTTCACGGGCAATAGACTTATTTGATGAAAAACGTTCTGATCCACTAAAAAAATACGGTAACACCACATGCATTTTCCTCCGCTGGTGTTTAACCCATCGTTTTAGTCGTGTTTCAAAAATTAATGTCACTTAACTGCGACCGCAACATATTTTTTAACCCGCCAAAAAAGCGATTTTTTGATGATTATCTAATGTGCTACCTAGCAGTAAGTAAAGTGTTATTGTGTTTTGAAGTGTATTATATCTTTGTCCCGTAAAATTACGGGCTGCACAAAATGATGGGTATAGATATTTTTTATCAAGGGTATGACTGGAATCTCTGCTACCTGCCTCTGCCCGTAATTTTATAGGGATATTTTTAGATACTTAGAGAATTAAGGGTAATCCACATATTCTTGCAGTTCTAACCCATCTGTTAGCAAAAATACAGTACGACCCCATACATTTTCCTCCGCCAGTATGTACATGTTGTCACAAAATGATGGGAATGGATCTTTGTTTTTACGGGGTTTGTCTGGAATCTCTGCTGCCGTAATTTTACAGAGATACTTTTAACAGTGTGTACTACATTTTTACAACTCTGCGCTGATTTGAATAACGCAACACAAATGCCAATGTATGAAAATGACAAAACCTATTTTTATTATGATTTTGGTGATGGAATAACCATGAAGTAAATTGCACAATGTAATGAGTAAAGATATATTTTTTCATAATACAGAAACATTTATATCTAGTGAGATAAATTTTAATACTTTAAAATCAATAATTGAATTTTGACCCGGTAGAATCGCATCTTACAGTGTGCGGCGGTCAGGGTGGGGGGCGTAATAGACAGCCGCATAATTCCCAAACCAAGGGGTTACGCTTGCCCGTCCGAGAACTGTTAACTTTCTTTTCAACACTAATCCTTTTCTCAGACTTGACCGGTGTGGGAAAAGAAAAAAAAAAGAATTGAAAAGAAGTCATTGAGCAAACTTAAAAGGTTGAGGTTACATTCTCAGTAGGTTTATTCTATTATCCTGAATCCTTTGCGCTTTTCCAGCTAGTATGTTTTTAAAACTATTTAAAAATATATATTTGTACCTTATTAAATTTCAGAATTTCTCCCATCAGATTTTTTACTCATAAGTAATGATAAGAACGTGTAAAATATGAAACACTAATGAAATCATTCCATACGATTGCATGCATGTATTTAATATTTGAAATCATTGTGGAAAAAAACATTGAAAAAATAAGTTAAAATAATTTTTAAAAAATTACGGAAAGCCTCATACAAATCTCTTTTTTTTATAATTTTAACGTGTTCAGTGAGATATTATCTTAAATTAATTTATTATCAGAAACATGTGACTATTAAAACGGCAAATTATTTTACTTAACTCCTTTAAAAATATATTATCGGTATAAGCGAAAGGTTTAGTTTCGGTATTCAGGGTACATTGCATCATTATTTGCTGTACTTCTCTGTTGTTACAAATGTTGAAATATTTCTGTTCCAATTAATTACAAATTGCATCTATAGTAATTGTCTCCTGCTTAGGTTACCTGAACATCCAATTTAATCTACTATCTTGTAATTGTTACTTTTCCAATATTGTAGAGTTGGAGAATATTTTTGCTCTTTTTTTCGTTTCGTTTCATTTATTTTTCCGTATATTTCCTGCTCTGTGGATATGATTTATATTTCCTATTTTCTTACAATTATAATACTAGTTTTCAAATAAAATATTTGTCGCATTTCATCATAGAATTTCCACAGAATTAGAATCAAAGAATTAGGTCCACAGAATTTCACGAATGTTATTTCTCGGAAATAGTGGTAGGAAATTTGGAGTTACAATCACATGGGTGGAGATGTTTTTATAGGAATATTTAATATTTATAAATAATATATTAATATGAATTTGTTATTTGCTGTAATACAAAAATACTTAAAAAAACTTTTTTTCGATATGGGAACATCCACTGTTACTCTTGTGACCATCAGAGCGAATTTCCTTATATGTTTCTAATTTTTTTTTTACAAAGTATATTTAGGATAAATTTGATGTTGCATCAAATATGTTGCATCATACTTAAAAATAAATGTTTTCTACTTTCATAAACCATATATAATTTTTAACAAAAATCATATTAATTTCCTAGATAATAAATAAAAATTTTGTTACTCTTGTGACCACAAAAAATGCAATTTTTAAAAATTGTGTTTCATGCAAAAATTCTGTGAATTATATGAAACTATAGAAACAAAATTTACAGAATATAGCAGAGAAATTACATCTTAAAAAAAAAAAAAAACATTTATCATTGAACTCGTCTGAGAACACATGAATTAGTTACATTTGATTTTGCAAAATGCTAAGTGTTACTCTTGTGACATTTTGTCCATAATGTAATTTTAGCAAAAATTCAGTTTAAATAATAAACAAAATAATTAAAATAAGTATTAAAAAATTATTTTTTATACAGAACAACTTTTAATGGTGGTTTAATTTTAAAATAACATAAAAGAATGTCGAAAAAATCTAAAATTTATTATCACTATAACCACATAGCAACCTCTCAGTTTCTGTTACTTAACAGAATTAAGTAATAAAATCCTTGTCTTCATTATCAGTAATATCACTTACAACTTCTCTTGTAACATGATTTACGTAATGAAACACACATTATTTCTACGAATCATGTTAGTGCATGGTTTGTAGTAAATAGTGTCATTTTGCATGGTTTTAATAAATTGTAGTTGTTGAATGCCCTTCGCTGTTGGTATTTTCTCTCAAAGTAATGGAACGTTATTGTTTTATTTCTTTTGTCAAAATAAGCAGAATGTCTTAGACTTGCTTTTTGAGCACACACTTTATTCCACATATATCATTATACAATAATACAAAATATTTCTACAGAATATATACCAGGAGTATTAAAAAAAACATATTCCCAATTAAGTTAATTGAGAAAGAAGTTTGATTCATTGCAGGCATATTTACATATATTTTTGTTTAAATTGGACAGCACAACAATCATATAAAAAAGTAAAATAGGTATAGAGGCTGTTCGCACATTTTTTAGATGATTTTGGTTAGCGATAATAAAAAGTCGTTTGCTGCAAAAGAAATTATTGCAATTGTACTACACTGTTAAAAATTTGCAGCATTCTGGCAGGTCATTTGACCGTTTTTTCCAAAAACGGTTACACAACCGTAATTTTAACACTATTCTGACCATATTATTGGCCATTTTATGGTCAGAATATAGTTAAATTATGGTTATGATACCGTTTTTCAAAAAACGGTCGAATGACCTGCCAGAATGCTGCAAAATTTTTAACAGTGTATATTTTTAAAAGTCAAAATTATCGTCTGCGGCTTGAGATTTCTGTTTTTATTCAAAATGGCATTTTTAATGAAGCTGTGGCTCGAAGGCTATATTTACGCTCTTTCCAAAGAGAAATAATTATATTCCGTTATCCAAAATCGATGATAATGAACAAAAATGGAAAACAAATGTCACAATAAATGAATCGTGGGTGTATTTAAATGAATGAAGCAGAAAAAAGAGCTATTTATTATCATAAATTGGGGAGAAAAAAATTAATTATATTGTTCAAAGTATCAAAAGAAAGTTTTTCTAAGAGATTTATGATTGTTGCTGGTTTTTCATATAATGGCAAGTTAAAAATAAAGATAGTGGAATAAATGTCAAGATTAACTCTAAATACTATCAGGAACATATTTTATTGCCAATTTTTCTGAATTAAATACCATCGTTTTACACACAGTGCCATCGATCTGTGAAACTCCATCACGACAAAACCAGCAGTCACAAATCAAAATTCACTGTAAATTTCCTAAAGGAAATGGAACAAAAAACCGCTATCAAGGCCATACCCTTCACTGATATCCCTACTAAATCTCCCGATGTATCACCTATGGATTTATGTGCATTCGAACTTTTAAAATCTGTGTTATCCAAATGTCGTCCGACAACCCTTACAGGACTCTGGAAAGCAGGAGGAATGGGGTAGAATACCTCTTCTGACAGTTCAAAAGGCATTATTATCCTGGAAATTGCGGTGTCGAAAGACAGTTCAGAATAAGGGCCGTCAAATAGAACATTTAAAACAGAAGAGTTTTATGTAGTTTAGTTTTGTGAATACAATATACATCGCCTAAAAAATGTGTGAACAGCCTCCGTACGCTTTGGGGTATACAATTTTTCAAGATGCTATGTTGAAATTTTGCATACGAGAGCATTTAAAAAAATTGATTATGAGTTACATTGTCTAAAATAATAGCATACGATTTTACTTTATTCAGATCATACTATATACTGCCTGAAAATACAGTGGGTTTTGGATTTGACCAGTAATGCAGTATTTCGTACCAAAATTTCGTCTTGGAATGAAAATGTACAGTTTTCAGAAAATCCACTGGCATAACTATTCTTTGAGAAATGATTATTATTTGGCATTATGAAAATAATCCTGTGTACAAGATTGAATGAATGTGTGCCACAGAAATCGATTTAGTTGCTTTCGAAAATTTTGTAAACAATCAGAAATGGATTCTTCAACTATTACTTTCTGAAAACGTTTTTCCGCATTTTGAAAAAGTAACATTATTGACAAGATGTTGATAAACGTTTTGTAAATAGCAGAACGTTTATCAACATTTTGCTATTTACAATAACTTATAAGAAGTTCTGTATTTTGGACTTCCATTTTAAATAATTCTTCGATTTTATCTTCGCAAATTAGGCACTCTAAATTTCTACATTTTAATTATGATGCATCTCAGCAAACTAAGTCACTAAATTCTTCACAGGAATGTTTAATACCGGAAATATACTAGTTACTACATTATGAATTGATTGAATATTTTAATGACAACGACAAATAGAGATATTCTGATGAGTGATTTTCTATTGTTTTAAGAAACTAGGCTTTAAAGCTGCAAAGGAATTTCCAATTTTTAAATTTAGGAAAGCTTTTGTAAACAAAAAGCGTATTCTTTTAGTAAATGTCCCCTAGAATAGTAGAAATTACGCGACCTTTTTCACGCCTAACTAATGTAGATTAAGCTGAAGAATGACCTCTTCTTAAATCTTCATCGACATAAAATTCTCAAAAGCCGTGGAGTTACATTTTTTTCCGTTACAATATCTGAGGTAAGCTAGTTGACTACTTTTTCCTTTTCTTAATATTTCCATTCTCCGGCTGAAGCTTTTGCTGGCTCAAATATTTTTCTTCACTTTATCGTAATATGTTTTGTTTTGTTATTTTCTCACATCAACATATTCTATTTCATTCTTATATTTTTTCTACAATTTTAGGCACTTAGAATTTTTCCTGCTCTTTAAAACAATATCATTTATAACAAGCAATATTAAAATAGTTCCTTTAAAATATAATATCAGAATTCTTTCCATAAGAGTTACTATAAGAACCTCTGTAGGTTATACAGCAGAATTTAGTAAACGAAACTTTACAAAGCTTATAAAATATCTGATCAAAGACCATGTGCTTGAAACCAAAAGAAAGCATACGGGAGAGTAGCCATATTTGGACCGCCGCTTTAATTGGACCGTTGCCATTCTGCCGTTAATTACAGAAAGAGACGCCATTTACCGCTGAAATCCTACTTATCAGAATGACGTCACTCTTGATTGAAAAAAGCAGCCGCTAGCTTATTAGATCAAAATAGCAGTTAGCTATTTTGATCAATTTTTTTCCTACTAAACGTAAGTGAATATTTTAAAACTAAGGTAAGTTGTTATGTTTTCATATACATATATGACTTCATCTGTTTATTGCGCATATTTTTCACGCGGATTTGTTTCGTTTCGTTTTTGTTCTTAGTCTTGAAATTAACTGTTTTAAAAAATGGCACAGTTGCCGTAATTGGGAAAATTTAAGTTGCTTAAAGTGGACCAGATATGCGATCATAAATCTGAAAAGTAAGTCATGAATTTCGAGGACGGTACGCTTTGTACACTATTTTTTTTATATTTTATAATTGATTACTATCTCTATGCAAGTTTTTTTTTTTTTTTGTATATCTCGAATATTTTTTTATACAGTTTAAGCCCTATGTAAACATAAAAATATTTTTACATGTCTATGCAATAAATTTTGTTTGCAATGTCCTTTATCTTGTATGTAATTATATTTATTTTCTTTGAATTCTTTATTCCTAAGGCATATTTGATTTACAGAGTTGAATTCAAACATTTTCCTCCTGCAGGATATTTGTGATGAAAGACTTTTTACTGTTCTGAAATTCGGAATTATACTTTTTTTGCCATTAAAACGCATAAAATCAGAAACCTTGATAAAAATGTTGAAAAAGACATAGACAAACTGTCTGGAAGAAAAACATCCTTGACAGCAAAAGCTGTTAAAGATATAGGAAACAAAAAGCAGACAGTATGTTGTGAAGAAATTGACCTGCAACAAGGCTGCATCTGCAAATCCTCCCCAAAAGCAAAAATAATCATTAGAAATGTTATTTCCCTTGCTAAATTCAGTTAAATCAAAGTACAGAGAGAGCCAAAAAATAGTTGTGTTAACATCATAACATTAACTAAGCCTTGAAATAAAAAAAGACAAAAAGGAAGCTTTCACAGAACAAAAGCAATTGGAACATCGAGTTTTAAAAAATATGCGTAATGCAATTAGCAAGAAAATGATGGAAGAGAAGAACTACAAACATAATGTAAAGAAAACTTCTGTTGCAAAAAAAAAGCATGATAATACAGAATCTAAAAAGAAAAATCTAGACAGTATTGATTGGTTTTGCCTAATTTGGAAGAAAAATAAAATACTAGGTTGAGCAAAAAGTTCTGGGAAATTTGTGAAATTTGCGTTGTTATGCGCAAATTAACAACAAAAGCAACAAGGGCTATTCTCAAAGTAGAGACCATCATAGTCCACGACTTTATGCCATCGGACTGCCAGATTCCGGGTTTGCTGGAAGTACCATGGCGGCCCCTTCGAATACAAAAACTCTTGAGATGCTTCTTCAACTTCATTACACTATTCAAATCAACGGCCCTTGAAAAAGTGTTGCATTGATCGAAAGAGGCCATAATCGAATTCCTGAACTGCAATTATAGATATACCACTAGTAATCATATATACGATACAAATTCTGTTAACTATTAGATTAAAAATTTCCTAGAACTTTTTGCTCAACCTAATAGCAGAAATGATTCAGTGTTCTGATTGCCATATAGGGTTCCATGTTGTGTGCGCTGGAAAGCAAAAACAATAAGCAAAATTCATGTATAAGCTTTGCATCACTCCTTACATGATATTCAAGTAACTGGCAATTAGTTCCATAATTTCCATTCTTAATTACTGATAACTTTGATTTATATTTTTAATATATTTTGATTTAAAACAATTACTCTTATTTTCAGATATTTGATTTCATTCTATTTCATTGCTGTTATTTTGTTTGATTGTTTCATTAATCACAAATTTTGTTTTTAATAAAATTTGTTATACTCCCTAGTCATTAAAACAACCTGATATTATTTGTTCCAATTTAGGAGACTGGGGATTCAACTTAGGCGACCAGTTGCTGAATTTGGACCACTTTTGATAATTTTTTTCAAATTAAAATAAAATTTAAGATTTTCAAAAAGAAATTGATCTAAATATTGTTTTAGTTAATAGATGAATACATTGATCCTGTGTAATGATCTTTTACAGGTATTCCAAAAATTAAGTGAAAATAAATGAAGTGGTCCAAATTCGGCTAATTTCCCCTACAAATGTCACGAGTTCAGTAATTTTATTCTATCTTTAATTACGTGTCATGATTATTTTACACTCTTAAATAATAAAAAAAAATGAATCAAAATAAATCTATCCATTAAAAAAAAACACTAATAAAGATAATTCATCTTCCTTAAAATTTACAAAATAACCTTAGTTATGGCTAAAACTAATTCTAGAACTACTGTGATTACAGAGAAAAAACAACAAAACTTTAAGTATTCTGTTTGTTCTGGTTGTAACACAGTTTTACATCAAACTATGGACAAAAGTGTTATGTGTTACTCTTGTGACACAGACGGTTTTTACTCTTGTGACAACTCCCCAGAGACTATTCCATGCATAGCATAAACAAAATATTTAATGTAAAATCTGTCTTATACCTCGAAATCAGAAAGTTAGAAGTTATGGGTAAAATTTTAAGTAGTTTTTATAAAATTAAAACTGTAATATTATTTCTGTTACCCGTGTGACATTTAATTACCAACTAATAAATAAATCTAAAATTGTATTTAGTGCTTTAGATAAAACCTTTTAACTATGTATATCTGTTGGATGTAATAATAGCTTATTATATTCAATGCATAATAATTTCATTTAAAGAACAGAAGTAAAAAAACAACAACAAAAAAAACAACAACATATAACTCACAGAGTGGATTTTTATGCTCAACTTTAAATGAATTTTAATACTACAAGTTTCCAGCTCAGTCTCGGTGTAGACTTATTCTTAGGAAATTAAAACTTACAAATTCCTATACAGCAACTCTTTAGCTTTAAATTGATGTATCACACTTATATTTCGTTAAAAGAAAATTCAGCAAATATTTTCTTCTGCCGACGACTTTCCCATATCTTTCTAGGATTTTTTTTTTACAATTTGTGGAGATTTTAAGCATTATATAAGGCAGTAAAATTTATTTCATTTTGATATGCATAGTTCTAATAATAGAAAAATTTTCAGTTACATAATAACACACTCATATCTGTCTTAAAATGAAAAATATTTTACTTACCTCGATTAAATGTATATTATCGGTATAAACAAAATATTTTGATTCTGTATACACTTCTTCAATTAGCCCGTAGACTAGCAATAGACTATTTCAGTGAAAGCTAAAAAAATGATGATTTTTGTAACAGAACTCTGCTTTAGTATTATTGAACTGTTATCACATTTGATTGCTAAAAGCAATACATCACAAGTCACGTAAGATAAATTACCTGTAAAAGCATTTCCCTTCGATGTATAAAGCGGCCGTCTGTGAATGTCAAGTCGGAATTTATTCCCACTTCAACGATACAAATTTCAAATCCATTCTTTGACGTTCATTTAATACGCGTCACTTTGAAATACGATTAAAGAGATTTACTTTGAATGAAAGTTGTTTAATCTCTTGGAAAATATTGCAGCTGTATGTTACTGCTGGAATATATCTATACTTTTGCAAATTTGTTTTATTTAGAAAATATTTCGGTAGCATTTGTAGTTGCGTTGCCTATCAATACTAACATAATTATAAGCAATAAACATGATTCGATTATCTCTCCATTTTATCAGTAAATAGAAACAGGCATTGTAATCTAAGTGGGTGGGCTTAGTTTACAATACAATTATGACAGTGATCATGTGCATGCAAAATTTATATTTATAGGGTTAAATGAAGGAATTCTAGTATTCATTACCAGGGTTTTTCTTAAATGTATCCTAAATTTAAAACTAAATACGTCATAGATTATTATAAATATGTCATTGAAATAAGTGATTTTTTATCTAGCAAATCATATAATTTTTTTTTAATATAGGCAATACCATTGTAACAAACATACAGTCATAGAGGAAAAATGTAGTCTTACCTTATTTAAACAAGAAACAAAAATCATGCGCTAAGCATAGTTTATGAAAAACGCTTTCAAACACTTTCTGAAAGCTTTAACAAAACTTCGCTATTTAGGGAAATAGAGTAAATAAGATAACTAAATAATTTTTTTTATAAAATACATAAAGCTTTTGGAAGACTGATTTCAGCAGTTACCGTCCATAATGTATATGCCAAATGTGTATTCCAATTCTTTTGTACAGCTCTGTATTGGATCTATAAGTTGATATATATACTTTATAATGGGATCATTTAGTTTAGAAAATAAATGCATAAGAGGTTGAAATTTTTCTTTCAGGAATTTATACTAATAGATCGAAACATACTTTAATACTTTGTTACAGCCTTATAGTTTACCTAATACGTTTATTACACGCCACTATTTAGCTAAAATTTAATTCAAACTAAAACACTCTTAAAAGTACTGAAATCTCATTTCCATAAATTATCATCCATAGACGGCCATGTATCGAATTCTTTGTGTTGCCCTGTATATCAGTTTATCTATATCCTACAAACATTTCTAATTAAACTAAATGCAACTCAGAGCAGCAATGCATAACTCATTTAAATTGCACATTTAAGCAAATTACGCTCATACTTTGTAACCCCTTACGAATTCTTTTCTGTAGCCCTTATATAAACTGTAGCGTTTTATACACACTATATAGTATGCATAAATATAGTGAAACTTAAAGGCACATATCATAATTAAAAATGTATTTCGAGCAATCATTGCTAAATTACAGTAATTCAAATACTATATAGTATCTGAAATCTTTTGTGTGTCCCTGTAAATGGTATACACTTCGTATTATGAAGGAAATAACTGATACTAAAGCTCAGCGACGTATATCAATTTCATTATACATGAAACAGTTTAGCATAATTCAAATACGCTGCAAACAATCCCCCTCTATATAATTATTTAACGGAATTATTTTGTGTGGCCCTGTAAATGAATAATAGCTATTCTTTGCACCATATATTCTACAGAATGCATATTGTAGTGGACTTCATAAATGCAAATTAATTTTACTATGTTTGAAAGTGCGTAACACCATTAAAGATCATTTGAAACGATTTTTCCCATTGGCCGTAATGTAACTGAATACTTTTGACTGTCCCTGTAAATGAACAAAACATGCTACAAACTTCATTTGTAATAGGGTTTGTACTACGGTACAGGTGACTAAAATCCAAAAATTGCAGAACGATCTGAAAATATTTACGAGTTAGAGCATGGAAAGACGGCCAGACAAACCGAAGTCATAAACACTTTTCAACTTTGTTGGAAAGTGTTAAAAATAATAATCAGGCTATTCAAAGATGGCTATAATTAGTATATGATATTAGAAGATAAGGTAATATAGTTATTATGAATAAATTATTTAATGTAAATAATTATGACTTAAAAAATGGTATTCTAACAGACAACAGGAATTACCATGCTTTTCGGATACCTTAATGTTTATCTATATTACTTATAAAATAACATACAATTTATTATAACAAAAATGTATTTTCATTCAGAGGGAATTCAGAAACATATGTATTTCATTAAATTTGACTGTTACCAAAATATAGTTATAAAAATAATGTAAACTTTCCTGTAATACTCCAACATCAAACATGTAACGGCCAAACAAATAAACACATAAAATGAAGCTATGCTGATTATAATGTATTTTACTGATTTTGACTATTCAAAATTTTATGAAATGCATTGCAAATATTAAAAATATATGACTATTACTATCATAAAAAATATATATATTACCTATTTGATGTAAAAATAAAATATAAAAAATGGTAACACCGGTTTGGAATTGTCCATATACTAATTTTGAAAATAATCAAAATACTATCATACATATGTTCCGATGCCTGACAATGCAGGAATGCTTAAACTGATGATTAAAACTGCATTAACAATATTCAAAGTTTTACTCTGTTTTCTATTGAACTATGTACGTAGGCTGTTCAATAAGTAATAAGACTGATTTTACTGTCCCAAAACCGATCGCCGGAATGGAAGCGTCGATTGAACAACGTTATGTAATTAAATTTTGTGTTCGTCTGCAAACATCAGCATCGGGGATCTTTGACATGACACGTGAAGCTTTCAACGATGAAGCAATGTCGAGGGCAAGTATTTTTCGCTGGCATAAATGTTTTAAGAAAGGAATGCAAAATGTGAAAGATATTGAACGTGAGGGACGACCTTCTACGTCCATCACATTGACAATGATTAACAAAGATGCGGTTATCATCCAGGAAGACCACAGAATAACAGTACGTAAGCTGCATGATCTCTTGAATATTTCTGTAGGAAGTGTCCACTCAGTCGTGGCAGAAAATTTTCAACTGAAACGTGTTTGTGCGCGATGGATTCCGAAATGGTTGACACCTGACCAAATGTAGTATCGAGTGGATGTGTGCACAGAAAGGAAAGAAAGACTGGAACGTGAAGGCGACAGGTTTTTTAAAACGCATCATCACAGCAGACGAAGCTTGGTTGTGTCACTATGACCCAAACATGAAACAACAAAACAGTGAATGGAAACATTCGTCTTCGCCTACTCCCAAGAAAGCAAAAACTGTGAAATCGGCTGGTAAAGTTATAACCATATATATATATATATTTTTAATGAAGGAATTGCGTATCAACACGATGTCGAACCCGGTATACCGTAAACGGCTCGTACTTCGCGAATGTCCTACGAACAATGGTACAGCACGTTCAAAGGAAACGCCCTTTGCTCCGAAATGACTTACTATTGCATCATGACAATGCGCGAGTACGTATTGCTTGTTGCGTACAGGATGTTTTGCAGCATAACAACATAGAGATTTTACCACATACTCCATACAGTCCTGATATCGCTCCATGCGATTTCTGGTTGTTACCTCAACTTAAGGAACCATAACGAGGCAAACATTTTGCAAGCAACAAATCATGTGTTAAGGATGCGGAGGCAGTTTTGAAAAAGCTCTAAAAAACGGACTTCTACATGTTTTTAAGAAGTGGACAGAACGTTGGGATAAATGCATTACGTGCCGAGGTAGTTATTTTGAAAAGATCATGTAAGTGATGACGACAAAAGGTATTCTGTATTTTTATAATTTTAGTCTTATTACTTATTGAACAGAACTTGTAAAATCTCATCAAAATCATCAAAAAAGATGTATTTTAAAATATTTAATATAACTTGAGTAATTTTACAATTTTAGAAAAAGCAGCGCTGATGATATGAAAAAAAAAAATACTATTAAATTATTTTATCAAAACTTTATGAGCAATCTTATAAGCATACCTTATTTTTAAAAATCAGAAAACCAAGGTTTAAAAATGCCCAAATAATACATGAAAAGCAGCAAACAGCTGTTTCAAATCTACTAGCGATATTCTTCCTCAGTGCAAGAAAAGGCAAGGCACAATGTGCTAGAAAAAAGCAAGGCTGAGAAAAATGACAGAGATGCGCCGGCTTATATACCTGATGTGGGTAGCAAATGCGTCAAAAACAACCAATGAGAAAAAAGCAGAGTAAACGACTGAGTGGATAAGTAGCGGCATCTACTGGAGAACGAGAGAAAAAGAAACCAAAAAGGGGGAAATTAAATTAATGCTTTCCAAATACTTGGAAAATAAGGAGTACTAGATATGTCATCTTCTAAAGAATAAGAATTTTTAATGATATGGTAAGCTTCTCAAAAATCAAGACCAAGGTTAGAGGAACATTTTTGGATAATGATGGCTAAGGAAATATTGAACCTATGTTGAAATGACCAACAATATTGAGCATTGGAAGAACGTTTATGTTCCTGATTCTTAAAATAATCTTCATGCTCTTTTAAACGAAATCTAAGACCACGTTTAATCCGGCCAATATAAGAAAGACCACACTGGCAAGGGATTTGATAAATACCTCAGTTATCAAGGCGACCAACGTTGTGTTTGAGAATTGAAAAAGTGATTTTATTAACATGAGAAAAAATAACATTAAAATCAATCTTTCTTAAGATTTTAGCAACTTGCGGACTGATTTTAGGTATAAATGACAGCACAGCTGAAGTATTACAGTTGGAATTAGAATGTTTTTCAGAATGGATGGGTTTCGTAAATTTCTTATAAATAGAATCTATAATATTTAAGGAATAACCCCGATCAACAGGAATAGCTTAGAGGTAATTAAGTAAAGCACTAGGTAATTGAGGAGTGGGACAAATATTGGTAGCCCGAAAAACAAAAGTATTGAAAGCAGCAAATTTCTCGTTAGGAGGATGAGAAGAATATTTGTGAGGTGGGAGACTGACAGCAAAAGATTGTCGAAAGACGTAGCCTGAAAGCCATTTTCACAACGAATAACAAAGACATCCAGGAAAGATAGACAATTAATGGTATCAATTTAAGAAATAAGTTGAATGCAGGGATCAATGGAATTCATAATAGAGAGAACATGATTAATATCCAAATTCCTTTCAGCCAGGACATAAACATCATCAACATAATGAACATAGAACGGATATTTTAAAATATCAAAAACATTGTCCTCAAAATAGTGCATATAATTATCGCCTAAAATTGGATTAAGAAGATTACCCGTAGCCAAACCGTCAATCATACGGAAGAAAGTTCCACTAAAAGTTCGATGCTCTCAAATTGAATAACAATTTTTCAGTGTCTGCTATTCCTTCTTTACCTAATCTAATTACTCCTAGTGAAAGAGCCTTTAACACGTTCACGCCGGCGCGGTGGATCACACTCGACTGTCTCAGAGTTGACAAATCTCCGTCTATTTGCACACCTCTATTATTTTAGAGAAAATGTTGTTCCTTTAAATCGCCCAATTGTTCTAATTAAATAAATCATCTTTTTCTGCATTAAAATACTTGTATCCAAAAAGCCGGAGACTTTGCAGCTCTGAGACAGTCGAGTGTGACCTACCGCCGCGGCGTGAACGCGTTAGACATAACGCTCTATCTTTTTCTCAAAAAGAGTACATTAGGCAGAACATTGCCAATAATGTTGATTTCAGTTCTAATGTTTATAAGCCCAAGATTAAAAATTCTGTTAAACAATTTCTGAAAAATCTGCTTTCTGATTTAAAATTAATCATTACCAAGGCTGACAAAGGTGGTCAGATTATTCTTCACGACAAATCTACGTATTTGGAAAAATCTCATAAATTAATAAATGATGGTCGTTATGTGGATATCCGCAAAGTCCTCTCCATTAGTGAAATTAACTCTATTAAGCCTGTCATCTTGTCTTCTTCCATTATTCCTGCTAACTGTAAAATGTCTCTTATTCCTTCTATAGCGCATTGTGCCAAGTTTTATACTTTACCTAAGGTTCATAAACCTTACATTTCTTTTAGACCTATTGTCTTTAGTATCGGTACAGCTTCTTATAAGCTTGCCAAATATTTTTCTGGTTTTTTCCCACTTTTGAGCAGTAAATGTTTCACTGTTAAGAATTCTTTTGATTTTGTTAAATAACCTCATAATTTTAAGCCGCAGGTCCACATGATGGTTTCATTTGATGTTAAATCATTATTTAATAACGTTCCGGTAGAGGGCTTTAGATTGCCTAAAGAAAATTCTTTGTGAATTTCATTTCTCTTATTTTGAAAGCGAGGAATTTATACTTCTCACTCGCGCTTTCTTGTAGCAAAATACTTTTATTTTTAATGGAAATTTCTTCCATATGATCGACGGTTTAGCTATGGGTACTTCTCTTAGTCGAATTTCATGCAATATTTGTATGCACTATTTTGAGGTGAAACTTTTTGAAATTTTAAAATATCCCTTTATGTCGTTATGTTGAGGATGTTTATGTCCTGGCTCAAATGAATTTAAATATTAATCATATTCTCTCTATTATGAATTCCATTGATCCCTGCATTCAGTTTACTTCTGAAATTGAGACCAAGAACTGTCTTTCTTTCTTGGAAGTCCTTGTTATTCGTTGTGAAAATGGCCTTCAGATTACCGTCTTTCGTAAACATTTTGTTGTCGGTCTCCCACCTCACAGGAATTCTTCTCATCCCACTAAGCAGAAATTCGTTGCTTTCAATACATTTGTTTTTCTGTCTATCAATATTTCTTCCACTCCTCAGTTACTTAGTGCTGAACTTAATTACCTCGAAGCTATTGCTGTTGATCGGGGATATTCCTCAAATATTATAGATTCTATTTATAAGAAATTTACGAAACCCGCCCATTCTGAAAAACTTTCTAATTCCAACTCTATTACATCAGTTGCGTTGCCAATTTTTAATAAAATCAGTCAGAAAGTTGCTAAAATCTTAAGAACGTTTCATTTTAATGTTATTTTTTCCTCCTGTTAATAAAATCACTTTATCAAATACCAAACACCCCGTTGGTCGCCTTGATAACTGGACTTATTTATCATATCTCCTGCCAGTGTGGTCTTTCTTATATTGATTAGATTAAACGTGTTCTTCAATTTCGTTTAAAAGAGCATGAAGATTATGTTAAAAATCAAAAGCTTATACGTCCTTCTATTGCTCAACATTGTTGGTCTTTTTAACATAGGTTGAATTTTTTCTCATTATCCAAAAATGTTACTCTAACCTTGATCTTGATTTTTTGGAAGCTTACCATACCATTAAACATTCTCACACTTTAGTCAATGACTTATTTAGTAGGGTGGGTCGAAAAAAAGAAATTTTTGATTTTCGTGACGCTTTAGTGCGGAAAAGTTGCCTATTGTAATAAGAAGAAAAACGGCATTTTTTTTTTTTTTTTAAATCGGTTAAAATCTTCCATTCGCGCATCGTACTTAAAGTTGCTGAAAAACTTCAAAAATCGCGCCTTTTCTCTAATTTTTTAAGTTAATTAAAACTTTAAAAATAAACACGCTTTAGCTTTTTATGCTTGTTTCATAGTTTACATAATCTAAATAAATTAAATTCTAATCAATAATCTACTTTTTCCGTTCGCGCAACATCTTAGAAAAAAAACATAAATTTAGCAATTTTTCGCAATTTTCACCGTGCAACTCTTCGCTCGTTTTGCCAGAACAAAACGACACAAAACTCACCAGGTGGAGGTGGTTGCACGTAGAGTTCCACGTCCGCCTACCCAATAAACCATCCAATTGTTGGGTGTGGCATTTACATTATATTTGCAATTATTTACAAAAATTTTCTATAGAGTAGCATTCTTTCGCTTACTGTGTTTTTTTACGTTTACTTTTATATCTACTACACATTTAAAATCTGATTTTTTGAAGAAGTGAGGCATAACCGATTTAGACTTCGGTGTTGTTTGGATATAGCCATCTCTATCTTCATGTCAATATATTTTATTCGAGGTCTCTGTTACAAGTTTGACACACATCTTAATAGTCTCGGTGTGACAGGGAAACATTTGTATTTACCTGTTGAGAGTAGTGTCAGAAGTGATGAACTATTTAACATCATCTTCACTCAGTTCCCGCGTCATTGGAGAAGGATACAAATTAATAATCTCTAGAATTACAAGAATTTGAATTAATAATTTCTATTTAATCGGAAGCTTGAATGTTTCTATTCGGTGGCATTACATTTCTAACAGTCTTCTTCTGTGGGGAGGTTTGTCTTGCTATTACAATAATTCTGTAACGAATATCCCGAATACGTTATCTTTAATCGACAATCATTGTCAACAGAAGATTCTCTGGGTGCACAAAAAACGTATTTCGTTCTATTACTAGATCGACAACTTGTAGTAATTCGTCAGATAAATAGCGTGATGTTTGGATTGCTTGAAATACATGTTTTGGTCCGTCAGTAAAATATTTGCTTATTTTATTGCAAATTATACAGGCATGTATGATTTTATGATGAAGCCAACTATTTCTTATAAGTTTACGCATGAATCTGATACAATCTAAGGACTCGGTTGGCCGCAGTTTTTCATCTGGAATCAAGTCTTCTGGACAAAGTACAAGGTGATTGCATTCAAAATGTCCCAAAAATACTGTTGTTATTCGCTCAAAAAAGTCCTGCCTATATCAGGAATCGAACAAGCTGCGTGTTCACATCGACCACAGGTGCTTTTTCACAGCAAGTGAGCTTCTACCCAATTGACGTACTAAAAAATCTAGGCCCTTTAGTTCGACCGTGAATATGTTGGAAAATTTGATGATAAGAAAGCTCGTTAAAATGCCGGATGCTTTTACTCCACATTTTATTATTTTCTAGTCGGTGGAAAGCACCATTATTCCATCTAGTGTTTGTTACAGTAACATCACACCCAACTACTTCTAGTTTTTCTAGTGATATTGATAGTTCAGACAAACAAGAAATAAATCTTTGACTTATATCATTTGATGAACTCGAGGAAAGAGATACATGTCCAATATAAGTTGATCCAGATTCCTTGATAACAGAGTAGTGTTCTTATTTCACATTCCAGTGAAATTGCTTGGCATTAAATTTTTCGCTGAACAAATTATCTCATTTTTGACCGACAAAAAAGACCCGAACTGTCCTCAGGGGGTGTGAATCGGCTTTTCAAATCCGTCCTTAAACGACTCTTGTCTCTTTTTATTTTACACTTATCAACCACATCATAACTGTGCCGGATTAACTGTGAACTTGACGCCATGATAACTTTTGGCCAATCAGAAACTTCGAAACGATCAGTGTTTAGCGCTGTTGTGTTAATTTTAATTCTCATCTGCCATTTGGGCTTTTAGTCAATGTACTCGGTTTGTATTTATCTTCGTCATACTCCGAGTCTTCAAAAGAAGTGTGTTTGAGTTCCTCAATCTCATAGTACACTGCCACTTTAGGAACTTTAAAATTATTTGAGGAACTACTTGCTGAAGATCACGAGCTTTCCCCTTGGTCTTCACATTTAACATTTTTGTAACTGTTTTGTAAATATATCCGATTTTCTTCCAAATTGTAATTGCTTTGAAGAATCATGAACCTCAACTCAAAGACATGCATGTGGTCTTTTTAAAATAATATAAATACCACACCCAACAATTGTACGGTTGATTGGGTAGGATGTGGTTAGAACTCAATGTGCAACCACCACCACGTGGTGATTTCTGTGTAGTTTTGTTTCAGCAAAACGAACTAAGGGTTGCACGGTGAAAATTGCGAAAAATTGGTAAATTTATGTTTTTTCTAAGGGCTTTCGCGAACAAATAAAAATTGGATTATTGGTCTGAATTTAATTTATTTAGGTTATGTGAACCATGAAACAAGCATTAAAAGCTAAAGCGTATTTATTTTTAAAGTTTTAATTAACTTAAAAAAAATTAGAAAAAAGTCGCCATTTTTGCAATTTTTCATCAACTTTAAGTACGATGTACGAATGGAAGATATTAACCAATTCTAAACATTTTTATGCCGTTTTTCTTCCTATTACAATAGGCAAATTTTCCGCACTAAAGCGTCACGAAAATCAAAAATTTCTTTTTTTCGATCTACCCTATTATCTAGTACTCCTTATTTTCCAAGTATTTGGAAAGCATTAATTTAATTCCCCCCTTTTTACTTTCTTCTATCTTTACAAGAAGAAAGTATTGGATTCATGAAAATTTTCGACTTTCGGTTTTCGACGAATTTGCACGTTTTTGGGGTCAGAGATTCCGAAAAACATATTTTTACAAAATGTCTGTCTGTGCATCTGTGCATCTGTGAGTCTGTCTGTCTGTATGTGACACAAATTTTCTGGGCGCTCTATCTCAAGAACTAATGCACGGAATTTAATAAAAAAAAATATTCAATTAGTCCCTGATATAAATTGGTGCTGATTAGTTTTCGGTGTAAATCGCTCAACAGGTGGCGGTGCTATGTAGCCTTTTTCACGAATTCCGCAATAGCTCAATCTCCAGAGCTAATGCACGGATTTTCATCATACTTCAGAATCAGTTAGACCTTGACATGAATTGAAGTTTTGTACATTTTGGTGTAAATCGTTCAACAGGTGGTGCTGCTATATTGCATTTTTACAATTTCCGCAATAGCTCTATCTCAACAATTAATGCTTGGATTTTCATCAAACTTCAGATTCAAGTATACTTTGATATGAATTAGTGCTGTTTGTGTTTTAGTGCAAATCGCTCAACAGGTGGCGGTGCTATGCTGCTCTTTTCAGAATTTCCATTATAGCTGTATCTCAAGAACTAATGCAATAATTTTCACCAAACTTCAGGGTCAGTTAATCCTTGACATGAATTGACATTTTGTACATTTTGGTGTAAATCGCTCAACAGGTGGTGCTGCTATACAGCATTTTTTTACGATTTTCCCAATAGCTTTATCTGAACAACTAATTCTTTGATTTTCATCAAACTTCAGTTTCAAGTATATTTTGATATGAATTAGTGCTGTTTGTGTTTTGGTGGAAATCGCTCACCAGGTGGCGCTGCTATGCTGCACTTTTCAGAATTTCCATTATAGCTGTGTCTCAAGAACTAATACAATAATTTTCACCAAACTTCAAAATCAGTTAATACTTGACATGAATTGAAATTTTGCACATTTTGGTGTAAATCGCTCAACAGGTGGCACTGGTATGCTGTGTTTTTCAGAATTTCCACTATAGGTGTATCTCAAGAACTAATGCACGAATTTTCATCAAACTTTAGAATCAGTTAGTCCTTGACATGAATTGACATTTTATGCAGTTTGGTGTAAATCGCTCAATAGGTCGCGCTGCTATGCTGTTTTTGTGGTTTCCGGAATAGCTCTATCTCAAGAACTAATGCTTGTATTTTCAACGAACTTCAGTTCCATGCATACCTGGATATCAATTATTGCTGTTTATGTATTGGTGTAAATCACTCAACAGGTGGCGCTGCTATGCTACATTTTTCAGAATTTCTGCTATAGTTCTATCTCGAGAACTAAGTCACGAATTTTTATTAAACTTCAAATTCAGATACACATTGATATGAATTGGTGCTAAATTGATGTAATTTCTTGTACTATTTAAATGATTTAATTCACGTGAATTATATAGAAGAAAGTTTTGTAATGGCCACAACATACTAGTTTGATTTCATTTTTTCTCGTTCTCCGGTAGATGTCGCTACTTGTCCACTCAGTCGTTTTCTCCTCTTCTCTCTCATTACTTGTTTTTGGCGCATTTGCTACCCTCATCTGGTATATAAGCCAACGCGTCATTGTCAGTTTGCTCAGCCTTGCTTTTTTCTAGCACGCTGTACCTTGCCCTTTCTTACACTGAAGATGAATCTCACTAGTAGATTCGAAACAGCTGTTTGCTGATTGCCATGTATTATTTGTGTATTTTTAAACGTTAGTTTTCTGCTTTTAAATATTGTTGCACAAAGGCTTTATTTGCTATTTTTATGTTTAATAAACGTAATATATTAATGAATTTCTGAAACATAAAGTTAGGAATTTCTTTATGAAATTGCTATGAAATTAGCTTGTGAAAACTACTGCCATATTACCTATGAAGCAGTATAATCAGAAAAAAACGATTTTTATGTTTACACTTTAAATTATAGAAGTATATACATTGATCTGAAAGTGTGTATTAACTAAAGTTTAAAACATTAGTTTTTGAAATTACTAAATTGAATAGGATTATATGAGCTATTTAATACCTTTGTTAAATCTTATTGTCTATTTAAGTTTAATCTCGTTATTGTTTAGTCTGAAAATAATATGCAAGTATATATTGATATATATATTGATTTTGTTACCAGAAGAATACATTTTTTTTCATTCTAAACAGATGTAATCAAGTATCTTTAATTTTGTCAGATCCAATCTATTTAACAAAAAGCGGTAATATGAGTAATTTATGAGAGAAAATTATTTGCTGAGCATAACGTAGGAAAATTTAATAACTGCAAATTCCATATCATAATGATATTAAACGGACATTTTTAACACGTTTATCTCTTTAAAATGACAATTCAATGTTTATAGATAATTAGCCCTATTTTTCAATCGGTTTCAAAAATTTAAGAATATATGTTTTTATTCAAATATAATACAAACACAGATTCAAAGTTTTAAATAAACTGCAAGTCTGTAAAATATAAATGGAATGCAATATTAAATGTATATACACAAAATACATGTATCCTGGTGTGGACCTTTTTTTTTTTTACGTTTTGATATATAACGGAAAATGTTCCTCTATGGTAGCTTAGTAAACTACAAAATCAATTTAAATAAATATTCTCGTCTGGCGATAACGCGTTGCATTTGAATATTTAAAATTTATTCAAAAAGTAACAGTTTTCAGTCTTTTTTTTTTAAAGCAATAAACGGATAGATTGAAAATAGCTACGGTGAAAAAGCTTTAAAATAAAGGAAAGAAAACAGGTTGGAACGAAAAAGACAACGAAATTCACTTCATTTAAGGTAGAGCAAAGCATTTTAAAAATCCTTAATTTCACGCAATTAAGTTGTATTCTGTGTCCTGCTAGACTATTAGCTGTCCATCACAACGCGCCATATTGTATATTGAATCACATCAATTCTATCTATGCCCATGTTCTACTATGTTCAGGGTGTTGCTCATGTGTTTTCATTGTGACACCTCACTTTATGTTAGTAGTTAACTAGTGTTCGGCAGGCAATGCCTCACCGTGTGTTTTTCATGTGCGTTTAATCGGGTTTCTTTAATGCTGAATTGATTAATTTATTATCTTAACAACTGTGTCATTGCTGTTTCCTAGAAAATTACTTGGAGCGTTTATAACTGTATGTCTTTTGGCCGCCCAAAGGAGTCGTTCTCATGTTTTGTTTCCATGGAAATTACAATTTACCTTTGAAATCAAACAACAGACAAGTTAATTTTTCTCAAGTTTCGAATATTGCTGCATCACAAGTTAAATGTTTCTTTGATAAAACTGCAATGTAAACAGTAACGTCTTACAGAATTGTTCAGTTAATAAATGCATACCATAGCAGATATCCTTGTCTTATGGTCTCCTTTAAAGCTGATAAGGAAAATAAAAAGTTCAAAAAGTGAGTTGAAGATTAAAAAAAATCCTTGTTACCGTATTATGTCTGTGTGTGGAAGTGCAAAATAGCATTAGTCTACAATTATAAAATGTTCCCTGAGGTTTGTTAGTGTCCTGTTTCTATTATCTGAAGCTGTGAAAAAGCAATAAAGGTAACTAACATTGAACTAAAATTCTTGTACTTCCAAAGAATGCAGGGCATAGGTAAAATTAGAAATGTAAACATAAAGACAAAAAAAAAAAAAAATACCCAAGAACTTGAAAAGAAGTTCGTTGAATATAAAAGAGTATTGTCCACTATTATTTTATTAACACGCCATCTTACACTACACATTCAGATGCAGAAACTCTACTGCCAGAGTAGTTAGCTGTGATTCGTCTGAAGACATTGATGATGACAGAGATGAAGATTTCGAAGAAAAGTTTAACATTAAGTTACCATGGCAGATTCGCATTAAATTGAAAAATATTGAGCTGACTCAGTTGGTTTTATTAGAATTTTTCTTTCTCTAAAGTCCGCTTTTAAAAAGTAAATTTTAAAATATGAGTACGTTTTGAATAAAACATATCTTTACTTCGAAATTTTTTCTTTGAATTCAGACAATTTAGATTTAAATCGAATTTCGAGAAAAAAAAATTCATTCTTTTATATAAGATTATTCTGAAAAAACATAATATTAAAGGGCATAATATATACAGGGTGTCTATAATTAGACGACCCTACTTTAAAGTTGCCTACAGACGAAACTATTGGTCAGAAAATTATGAATTTTTGTGACGGACATAATAAAGGAATGGGAATTTGTTTGGGCGAAAATAAAATAGTTCAAAATTTTGCCACCAGGGGACTTTTTAGTGAATTACACATTTTTTAAAGTTTTTATGCTTTATTTTTCTCAGATTAAATAAGAGAAATATACAGTCCACCCCTAAAAAAATAAAGCGTAAAAACTTTAAAAAGTTATTGGCGTTCGAATTGAACGGACCGTACAAACTCTAAAAAAAAAAAATCCGTCTACAAATGCCGCCATTTTTTTCTCAGAGCTCAGGCCTAGTATTCAGTGGATGGTGTCTAAATGTGTAATTTATTTTTAAAAAGCCCTCTGGTGGTGAAAATTTTAACTAAAATGTTTTTTCACTTAAACAAATTCCCATTCCTTCTTTATGTCCGACACAAAATTTCAGAACTTTCTGACCAATAGTTTCGTATTTAGACAAATTTAAAGTAGGGCCGTTTAATTATGAACACCCTGTGTATATATATTAGAGCTATTATAACAAAGGCGCCACCAACAAACTCGATACATGCATGACAGCGTCTAGCAAGTGATCGGCGTATCCTTTTGAAGGTTCCAGATGTCTCATCTGCGAGACACTAGTTGACTCGGGTGAGGACCTCATTGCAAGATTCAGTCGTTGCTGTAAATATTCCTGAAACACTTTGAAACCGAGAAAAGGTACTGTAAGTGGCACATTTGAGCACTAACTATAATTTTAAACGTTTTTTTTTATATATATATAATTTATCAGCATTTATTATTTTGCGCCAAATCTTTTCATTTCCCACCATGCATTCTTGTAAAAAATATGTTTGTTTTAGTCATCTGCACCACACCACCAAATTTGTCCCATGATAGTACAAACACCCTGTATATTTATCTTAGATACTGCATAACATGATATATTTTTTTTCATTTTATAAATGTTTTATGCAAAAGAAAAGTGAAATGTATTTTTATCATAGGCATTCGAAATTTTACACAGATACTCTAATTATGAGAATTTACTGAAAATTTTATCCAATACCGGTAAAATTTGAAACGCATCAAAGGTAGATATCTTTTATTTAACTATGTCAAGCGTTCATTTTCTCAGTTTTAATAGAAAGAAAAAAAAAAACGAAAAAAAAAAACGTTATTGACATTTTTTCTTTAATGCTGCAAAGATACTTTATAATTTGTTATTTGGTACAATACATTTCTATTTGCAGCTTTAAAAGTAAAATATATATCTTTTCGAATTAATTAAAAAAACAATACACATTTCGTTTACAGGTAATTTTGAGATCTTGAAACATCTCGAAACTATGTGATTTTTTCGCAAACATAGAATGCGGAAAATATATTCTAAATTTTAAATTATACCGCAAAATATTTTAGCCGTTTTTTATGAAAGTTTCAAAATCTTTTTCATAGCATGAACATTATTTTTTTCCGAAAGTGCAGTATCAGTCAAACAGTAATCATAGTTTGTATTATATTTTACATTCTGAAAAAGTAAGTAGACGGATAGCTTATTATTTCTTCATCGAAACCGCAATGGATATAAAAACTAAGAAGAAAATTTTACAACAAAATACAAAAAACATATAATAAATGCAACTGAACAAAATTCTAATAAAAAATAAATAACTGTAAAATTCACATTAACATATTTTATTTTTATTATTCGTGTTTTTAAATAACATATGTCACTAGGATTAAGTTTCATTTAAATTTTCAGTTTTTAAATATCTATAATATTTTTCTCCCGACTTTTCTGTCAATTTGAAAATGAGGCAAAATTGCGACATTTCTAATAGGCTATTATTTTCCGGTTTTAAAAGATATTATGATATATTATAATTTCTAAATAATGGACGATGTTGTTCATAAGTTAACAAATTTTTAAGTGGGACTTTTAGGAAGGGTGTGGCCTTTTGGTTATTTTAAGCCTGTGTACTTAATAATCGATTACCTAATCGATATTAACATTCCAAAAAATAATTTTAGAGGCACTATAAACCATTCCTCTTTTAATTTTACTGATAATTAAATAATTAATTTAAATAACATTTTCCTTTATAATTATCAACATTTTAAATTCCATCGCAGAAATTATTATCAAATAAAGAAAGACTTTAACCGTGACACAAAATGTAAATTAAGCATGTAACAATGATAAAAGTAACATTTAAAAATGCTTCATTGTTTTATTGAAATTATATTCAGAATTTCTTATATTATACACATTTCGATAAGGAGAGGTTCAAAGTCAAAATATTAAATCTAATTTTGAAATTATTTCCCTGTAGTTGTATAAAAATAGCGTGTCCAGTTGATGAAAACCATCTGAAAAAGAACGGATTGTCAAAAATATAGGGTTTGTGTCAGTGCCTCATAAGATTAAAAAGTATCAATTCATAAACACCATAAGAATGTATATAATGTAACCAATGTTTAAGGAATATTATTCCAAGCTCAATTATTCACGAAATACAAAGCCAATGTGGGAGAGCTAATATTGAAATAAATGTATGATATCGAATGCAAGAGAACTTCGCTACAAAGAATATTTTACTTTATGTTTGTCGATTTAAAATTAAAACACTAGGATGGGAATATTTTCCGGATTATTTAACACACAACCAACTATATATAACACAAATTAGCATTATTTACAATTTCATACTTGATATATTTTTCAGGTGCTTTGATCCTTGGCCCATTTTGGGCAATGCGGGGTTCTTTTCAGTCACATATTTGGTTTTCTATTGTAAATCCAACTTGTTGAAGCAGAAGTATTAAAATAATTCGACTCGGTTTCTTTATTGGGTTTATTTTGTAGTCAAGAGCCTTCCAGAGATACTTTATATTTTGTTATCTCACATGATGCGATTATTAGAACAGACTCCAGTGTCTAGAAAACGCACTGTTTGTCAGGCGTATTTGTAATATTTTCCATCTGAGAGCAAAGGTGCAAATCTTGAAAGTTATTTTCAATTTATTGGTTAATTAGCTCTTGATTGAAGTCTGGGCTTTCTGGTGAAACTAGATTCGGCCAAAATTGTCTGCATCACTAACCACAAAAGTATAATCTCAGTGATTTCTATCTTAAAGGTCGCCCGAAAGTGAAGTCAGATATTAATGAATTTTGAGCTTGGAAACAAAGTTAAAGGGCAAAACGAGTTTTGATGATAATCTTTACGTTTATGATAAATAACTTGGAATTTAAATTCTTAATTTTAAAACTTCCTTTGAATTTTAAAAGGGTTTAATTTCTTATACTGTCATATATACACTGTGGGCCATTAACATTGCAACACCATGAAAGAAAGAAAATATTACATTAATATTTATTGTACGTAAAGAGTATGGCATGAAAACGAAATGATTAAATTTGTATGTAGTTTTGGGGTTTACAGGGGTACGAAATTAGTAAAAACATCTGCACGATCTGGAAGCTAATATGGACCTTAGCCGGTTAGGCATGGAGTCGAACTGAGCTTGGATTACAGAAACGGGCAACTCATTCCATGCTGCTTCAAGTCTATGCCACACTTCATCAACCGTATTAGCTGGAGATAGGTGGAGGGTTAGTCTCTTAGCAATCCATGACCAGTTGTTTTCAATGGGTAATAGATCTAGAGAACGTGCAGGCCAGGGCAGCATTCGAATATCCTGTGTATCGAAGAAGGTCAGAACATGACGGTCAACATGTGGTCTTGCGTTATCTTGTTGGAAGATGGCATTTGGCAGGCCTAGAAGACAAGGAGCTACCACTGGACGTAAGATGTCAGAAATGTGCCGATCTGAGTTCAAATTACCGTCGATCCGATTTAGGGATGCGTATATCATGTACCCAATGGATGCCCAAACCATTACAAAAGATGCAGACCCCTATGCCGATATCAAATGCAAGCAGGCGATGAGCATACTCCTCGAAGACTGCAGACCCATATACGGCTATCTGAATACTCCATGTAGAACCGTGACTCGTCTGAATAGACGGCATTTTGCCATTCTTGTATCCAGATTTGTCGTTCGACGCACCATGGTCGCCGTCTCCCTCTATACTGCATTGTCAAGGGAAGCCGCAGTAATGGTGGCTGCGCTGACAGTTCATGCTGCTGCAAACGTCGTCCCACAGTACGAGCTGATACTGGGCGCGCTGCAAACACGTCCATTTTCTGACTAATGGTCCGTGATGTGGTTGTACGGTTTTCAGGGCCGACTTCACAATATGTCTGTCCTCTCGGGCGTTAGTCATAGGAGGGCGTTGCGATGCTACATGCCTTTCAGTATGACCCTTAGCAACCCATTGATTCCATAATCGCATGGCAGTGGTTGGATTTTCACCAGTGCGACGGTCGATATCACAGAACGATAATCCACACTCACGATAGCCAACGATCCTGCCTCTATCGAATTCCGATACATGCTGGTAAGCTTCTCTTATTATTATTATTCGAGGCATAACACAATATTCTGAGTAAAAGCCGACTTTACAAAGCGCTTTCCGAATGACAAATTAACTACGCCACTTTTCTTTTATGCAGTGCTTCAGATGTCGTTTCTCCCGCCTGCGTCATCTAAATGAGCCGAAATACTAATCATTTGCATATTCTAATCTCTTCTTTTTTTCATGTAATTTTGACGTTCGTCAAATCATTCCTTCCTGGTGTTGCAATTGAATGGCCAGCAGTATATATGTATATATTTGATGATAAGCTTTAAATTTATGATAAATAACATGGGATTTAAATTATTAATTTTTAAACTTCATTTCAATTATAAAAGGGTTTAATTTCTTATACTGTCATATGTTCCGTGGTTGGAAATTTTAGGTGCAGATAAGTATGGGCATTGAAATTTGAAAAATGAGATTCTTATACCTCTTTTTTTAAATGCACAATATTCAACGAACTTATACCTTTAGAATCCTCAGGATGTGCTTAGATTGTCATTTAATTTTGTCAGTGTGATAACGAATTTTGTAGTATTAACATGCAAGAAATAGAAGAAAGTATTAAGGTTGGCAGAAACGACTAATTTTGTAATGTTTCAGATTATTAATATTATTAAACATGAATGTATTAGAGATATTGAAACGTTTTATGTGATGGTGTGCAGCATATTTAAAATAGATTTTGCGATCCACAATCTTATGGTATAAAACCGAATCTTCCAAATTGGGATAAAATTGGCAATTGGAAGACAAACTAAACTCTCTGTGATTAAACAGAGTGGAGGAAAATTTAATTTAACTAAATGCAATCATCACAGTTAAAAACAACAAATTCAATCCGCGATATTTTATTCTCTTTCCAAAATTAGTGTTACTAAATCAGTTTATGTGTTAAATCAGAAAAAGAATGGATAAATAAAATGACAACTTTCACGAAATCTCTAATTAATCGTGTTGTGAATTTCTGTGAAGTGATATGCTTCTGAAAGTAGGAGAATGTAATATGTTCACGCTTTAAAAATTCAATAATCTCCACAGAGATACATTCATTCCGGTTTCATAAAACTGATTAATACATAATTAAAGCTAAAAGGAAATTCTTCAGAAAATCAGTGGCAATGGAACAATCATTGTTCTTATAATTGACTCTCGAAATCTCGGTAAATATAATTTTCTGATGTTTCTAGAGGCAAAGAGCTGTTTTTCAAATCATTGATAATTTAGAAGAAATTAGTGTTTGTTTCTGTTCTTGGTTATATTATATTTACCTAGATAAAAGAACACATGTTTTATTAAACAGTGTGGATTTATGGAAAGCATGGTGTAAACTTACGATAAATATCGCTTATATAAAATGTTTCTGAAAATATGAGAATGTAATATAATCAAGCTTTAAAAAATACAATATTATCTGCACAGACACATTTATTCTGGTTTCCAAACCGATTAACATATAATAAAAGCTAATCGGAAATGCTTAAGAAAATCAGAGACAAAAGAAGAAACTTTATTATAAATAGTTCTTGAAATCTCCAAAATCTATCGTTTTCTGATGTTTCTAAAAATAAAGAACTGTTTTCAAAATCATTGATAATTTGGAAGAAATTAAAGTTTGTTTTCGTTCTTGGTTATAATCTATTTATATAAATAAGAGAGCATATATCTTATTATACAGCGTGGTTTTAGGGTAAATATGATGTAAACGTACGATAAATAACTCTTAAAGGAATATGTCAAAAATTTGACATCTCTGTTATGCATACCAGAGAAGACATTGAAAATGGACTTTTTGAAAAACTCCTCTGACATTGGATTTAAAAAAAAAAGTTAGGTCCTTCGGAAAACATTAAAATGTTTATTTACAGACCACGCTAGTAATAAGCAGGCACTTATAAGATAATGTAAAATCTTATATTAAAATCAATGATTTGAAGAAATTTAATTTGTTTTACTGGAGATAAATAAGAATTGTCAAGCACCTGTTTCAATTAATATTTGTGTTTCTTTTAGAAAAGGTACATATGAGGACCCCAGAAGACAAGAGATACAAGCGACAAAATTTAGAATTAGATTAAATTGAGTTCAAAGTTGAACATCAATAGTAATTGACTGAATAAAAATATGAAACTGTTGCTTATTTCATCGCGGTCTTTGAAATTGCACTTCAATAACTGGGAATGAAAAGTGGAGTATAATGTTTTTTTTTTTAAATTTATATAGAGATAAAAAATATTGAACAGTTAAGTAGTTTAAAACTTTCCGGCTTAAAGAACGTCTGTTGCTAAAATGTTGAAATAATTGAATGACACTTTGACTTGCAACCAAATGTATTTGAAAATATGTAAAACCATTTCTTCCCGTATAATCTAGAGAGCAGAAATTCATTTTAAGGTACTGGTGTCGTTGTGGCTTTTGAGAATTACAATCAAGTGGGACATAATTTAACCAACCATGCCGGAAAGGGTTAAACAGCTTAAGTAGTTGACGTCTAGAACGCAGCACATAATTAGAAAATATATTATATATCTTTACCTCCAAACTAATAGCCTTATTTCCAGATAGTCTGTGCACTTAGCTCAGTGTTTGTTTCAGTTTTGTCACTTATACCCATTGGTTTCTAGGCTCCTCATATATAGATACTATCTTTAATATGAAAAAGAAAAATAAAGAAAAATATGTCATGAGCAAACATAGTTTATGAACCATTTACAACACATTCAGAATAGTGTAAAGAAACTGCACAATTTATAAACTGAAAGATGATATCTAAGTTTACACTTTGAAAACGCATAGCACATTTCAAATACCATTATCTTCTCTTACCATCTATCGTCAAAAAAGTATACAAATTATTCTCGCTGCTTTGTATATGATTCAAAGATTGGTATATATATTACATGCCGTCCAAAATTTTAGTTCCGTTTGTAACGGAAAACGCTGTTTAAAACTACGGACAATTTCGAGATATTGAGGGGAATGTACTCGAATACTTTTATGCAGTCCTGTACAATGTTTATTCAATTTATACACACCAATTCTTATACAAATCATTAGTTGAATTCAAATGTCCATACCACAGTTTAAACCTACATATATATGTATCAAATATGGGGAATATATGTATCAAATATTCACAGGATTTTTCAGTCACATATCGAAGTTTGCTATGCAAATCTGAGCTATTGAAACAGACGTATTAAAATAATTTGACTCGGGATCTCTCACTTTGAAGTCAGTCTTATTTTTGAAGTTCCACAGTACACGGCATTTGCGAGTGTAACAAATGATCCGATAAACAATATATTTCGCTGTCTCGCATAGTGCGATTATTAGAACAGTGTCGAATATTTTGAAACTGACTATGGGGCGAGAGCAGATTACTTTTGTTACGAATCTGAGATATTTTTCAGCAAAGGGCGAAGGTATCAATCTGGGGAAAATATTTTAATTCATTGGTTAATTAGCTATTCATTGATGCATGTGACTTTATGATGAAACTTGGACATGCCAGACACGGTTGAATCACTAACCACAAATGACTAAAAGAACTACAAATTCACTGATTTTTATCTTAAAGATCGGTCAAAATTTAAATCACAAATTAATCAATGTGGGGATGGGAAACAATACTAATAGGGGCAAAACAGGTTTTGAAGATAAGATTTCAAGTTAGAAAAATGCCCTTGGGGCTTTAATTTGAAATTTTGAAATTTAATTTGAACAATAAAATGGTTTATCATCCTTACATATATATATATATAGATGTGTGTGTGTAATGCGCATTAGATAGAATGATATGCATTATTAGTAAGTACATCTAACTGATCCCATAAGTAGCCCTTATCCATCGTTTGATGGAAACATATATTGATGACCATCCAGCATATAGTTGGAAGCTGACTGCATATCTGATAGGATAACGATCAGGAAGTGCCATATTAGATATAGTGTAGGTAAAATCTAAATTATTAGAAATTAATGCTTAATTTTCTTCATATAAAATGTATTACGTAAATTTTAATTTATTGTTAATGAAATGCATTAAAATCATAATTATAAAATTGTCTATATTTTTACAAGATTACGTATTTCAAAAGATATAGCGTTTTCTTGTTAACCCTTTATTCCACGACGGTACTTTAAAGATCCATTAAAATAATTTCTTATAAAATTCATCTAATACATCGATTAGTAGAAACACAATTTAGAATGAGTGTTAGATATTTTACTTTATCTTATTTCAAAAGTATTACTGTTCTAACAAAACTAAAATATTTTTAAAAGGATCATTTCTTTTCATTTGTATCTTTTCAGTTTTCTTGACGTTAAAAGATTGTGGGTAAAAAGTTTCAGCGGGAAATTATTCCGGTGTTTCTATTGGAAGAGAATTATATTTCAACATGTCCTTAATCTATAAAATACAAAAAAAAGAATGTTTAAAATAAAGTATTTGAGTGAAGTTATCAATGTTACCGAAAAGCCCTATTGATCATCAAAAATAAGTTCATAAACCAGATATACTGGCAATGGTGTGCCAGTATAACACTGTTAAATGAACAATTATATCGTTAAATAACAATAATAAACCGTAAAATAAACAGTAATATACCGCTAAGTAGTAATATATAGATTATTTATGCGGTTCCATTTTTAAAACGGTATACTACTGTTTGTTTACAGGTTACTACGGTTAGTTTTACACTGTTAAAAAAATCTGTAGTTCTACAGGTGTAAAGTTACATGCTTACTAAATTTTCATCTGTAACTGTAAAAAGAAAAAAAAAAAAAAGCTGTAAATCTACAAAGATAGTTTTTGCAAAGCTACAGTAATTTTACTAAAATTTTATCTGTAAACCTGGTTGCAGTTACATGAAAAGTTCTAGGCATTAAAGTTTCCTAAATCATTCTCAGTAGCATACAGATTTTTGGATTTTCGGTACAAAAGTGTATATGTTAAATGAATTTTCATTGTTGCCGTTACATAAAAAGTTCTAGGAATCCCGGTGTCCTAAAAAAACTTTTGTAACTTTACAGATATATATATATATATATATATATATATATATATATATATATATATATTTTTTTTTTTTACAGTGTACAATATTACACAGTAACATCACTATAAATCAACATTCATTTTTTACATTGCGTGAATTGCCCTTATTTCATATATCCTTCTATATATAAAAAAAACGTTTTGATTTTGAAATGGACCAATGAAAATCTGCGTAGATATTCCCGGCAGATCGGCATCCAATTTGAATGCTTAAGCATGGCCTTTCTTCGTTAATATTAAGTAAACTGTTGCATACAAAAATATGAAAATATGTGGTATTATAGAGAAATGTTCGATAAACACGCTGATGCAGACAGTTTTCCAATCGAAGAATTATTTTAAGAGATATTTAATGCCAACGTTGGACAAAATCGTTCCATTAAAAAAGTTTTATAGGAGAAAAACTGTACATAGGAATTTAATCATTTTTAGATCATTTTATGCGTCAAAATTTCTCGGTGTGTAAACTGCATTTTGTTTTTTAATTTGACTCTCATTTTTTGAGGTTTTATTTCTATTTTAAATTCAAATTTTCAGCATTTCTAGAGATATTTTTTACTTATTTTAGAAAATAGTATTAATTTAAACTGTTGACAACTGTATAGACAGAGCAAACAATAATGTTTGCTTCAAATTAAAAATTTATTTTACGCGTGACTATTACAAATAGGAAATATAAAAAGCAGGAACTCATTGAAAATTACGTTATAAAAACTATATTTAAACGTGAATTTTAAAAGAGAAAGAATATTGCAAAATAATAAATTCATTAACATGCGTTAGAAGTCTTAAATAGGAGAATTTACGTCACATTACACTTAAAATGAACAAAAATAATATTGCAAAATAGTTTAAATTTAAAAATTGCGCGAGACATTTATTTGATATTTTAAGATGATCATAATATTTCATTTCTAACAAAAGTATTTTTACGTGAATAATAAAAAGAGAAAGAAAAGTTTGGAGAAAATTACGTCAGATTATAATTGTCAGATTCAAATTATAATTCAATCTTCCGAAATCTTTTTAAAGCCGATCAAATTAGTGTGCTGTTAGAGTCTGCGGTGTCTGAACGGGGGTTGACGAGCTTAGCTCGTAGGGGCAGAGACCCCTAGTATTGTATATATATTCATACAAGCAGATCTACCCGGCTTCGCTCGTGTCAATAATAAGGGTCTACCCGGTTAAAATACATTAAAATAAAATAATACGGCAATGATAATAACTGAGATTGGTGCATTCCCGTCCACGGATCGTTAAAAAGACCAAAATGAAATATAAGTAAAATAGAAAAAAAAAATAAATATAAGTATAATATATATTCCAAACAAATGTCAAAACATATATTATAAAAAAAAATTATTTGCTTAAAAAGCGTCATTATTTCAAAAAAAAAAAAACATTAAAATATTAAAAATTTACATGTTTCGACTCTTTCATTGAGTCATATTCAGAATATACAAAAAAAAAAAAAAAAACAAACAAAAAAACTACAAACACAATGTTAATTGTGACATTATACTGATACTGGCAACGACCTGACCCATACATTTTGACTTTACTGAATTTTTTCTTAACACTGTCAAATAGAAAAAAAGTTCTGTCAAATGAAATTTATTTGAAAATTGTATCACAATTTTTTCATTTGAATGGATTTTAAAGTAATTTTCAACCATGGCTATTTTAGGTAGATTTCGTATGAAATACTACCTATTGGGATCGTTCCTATGTTAGAATTTCTGAAAAATTTTTGCAGATCTACACCGATCATGACCCCTAGATCACAAAACCACCCTCAGTTAAAAACTTTATCTATCTATCTATCTATCTATCTATATCTATATCTATATATATATATATATGTATATATCACTTTCTTCTGGACAAGATAACTTTCGTAATTCTGCACCAATCTCTTCCAAACTGATACATAAAATCAATGGGCATAAAATCTCAGTCAAGTTCGTTAATGGGCAAAATTGGACCAAGGGGATGGAAATAGGGAGGGGTTTGTGAAAACAGAACTTCTTAATTTTTGTACATATCAAATCAGTTTAAAGTCTTTATTACTTCGAAAAACAGGGCCAAAAATTTATGTATCACATATTTTTGATAAAGTTAAAAATGGGCTCAAGGGGCGCAAAAATAGGGTTTTTGGGAGAAAAAAAAAATCAAAACTTCATCAATTCTCAAGATATCAATTACAATTAATTTTATTATAAATTTCCTTAATATTATCTACAACTATTATATTCACAAGTTTTTGATAGGACCAGTTCGTACAAAAAAAAAAAAAAAAAAAAAAAAAAAAAAAAAAACCAAAAAAAAAAAAAAAAAAAAAAAAAGAAAACAAAAAAAAAAAGAAAAGAAAACAAAAAGGGGGTTTGAAGAAGAAAAAAATCCATAACTCAGTCAATTCAAAATATATAAAATTCCCATGAATTTATCATATATCTTCTTAATATTGTCCACAACATCTATATAGGCAAGTTTTGGATAGGACCAATTCTTACAGCAAAAACAAATTAAAAATACATAGCGGTTGAAGAAAAAAATCATCTTAGTAAGGGTGTATTCAAATCCAAACTGCTTATTTTCTGACTCATTTTACAATTCATTTTTGCTCTCAAAGGCTTCCAATTGGTACGTTTTCTTACACAAAAACTATATAATGTACCGTAATGGTCGATTTTTTCATAGAGGCAGAATATATTTTTTTAAATGCTGTTAAAAAGGGCATTTTGAACCGAATTTACAGAACCGGACTGTGTTGGAAAAATCATTGTATTAAGGATGCACTCAAATCCGAACTGCTTATTTCCTGACTCACTTTTAAATTCATTTTTGCTCTCAAACGCATTTAATTGGTAGATTCGCTTATTCAGAAACTATATAATGTACCGTAATGATAATGTATCGTAATGTATTCGATACATAGGTAAACACTCAAAATTGACGTCATAAAAGTAAGTCTGCAACCTGTTTCCGGCAGGATTGGACCTGGCAGACCAATATCTATATTATAAAGGACAAACATATCTGTGCGTAACGCATACGTCATTCTGCGAATGGCAACACTTTGAAATTTGAAATAAAATTTTGGGTTTGCAATTTTCTCTACTGCAAATTTTTAAAATTCTAAACATCGCATATTTCAATTTTTTACACCGTCGTATAAGGCAAAAAAAAGCTCTTTTAAATGCAATTTGTTTGAAAGCTGTATCTGAATTTAATTTTGAGATATTAATTTTTTTTGTAGTTTTTAATACATTTTTTGTAATTGTGGCAACTGAAGAACTCCATTTCTGTTGAAAGTCGTGGAGGTTTGAAAGTAAAGGGAAAATAATCACGGAGGAAAGAAAATATTATATTTCTGTACCTTTATGTTGCCATTTTCTCATAAAAAGTGAAAAAAAAAATGAAATTAAAATACGTGCTATGTCAGCGATTTTTTTTATTTCTAAATATCGCACATTTTCAATTTTTAAACAGTCAAATAGAGAAAAAAAATCTACTTTCAAATGCAATTTGTTTGAAAATTGTATCTTAATTGACTGAGTTATTAAGGTTTTTAAAATAACTAGCCGCCCGTGGTGACCAGTTTGGTCTCCCTTAAATGTATGCTAGGCATAGTATCATGTTACTTTTATTCATAATTTAATTTACTTGCTCAATCCTTCGCCAAATTGGAAGATTCTGATAGAGAAATCGAGAACTCTCTACTTTTATGTTAGTAACGCACAGGTGATATATCGCCAAACGTTGTACCCGTCGCATTTTTTTTCCACATTTCGTTAATTCAGATTAAAATATAATCCTTTCACTCAGTTTGTTTAAAATGGGTAACTTTAATTCAAAAATGAAACCTTTAAAATTCATGACTTTCACTTTTTTTTTTTTTTTTTTTTTTTTAGAAAAAGAAAATAAAAAGAATAAATAATATCATAAACCATTTAATTTCAACATCAAAGCAGTGTTTTAATTTACCCCTCGAAAAATAAAAAATGCTACTGGAGAGTTAAAAAAGGCTATTGGCGAGATTTGTGCCCCGCTAACATAAAAGTAGGAACTCTTTGCGATCATAACAACTTTTATGTAGTTTTATTCGAAAAAATTATTTTGATTAAATCGGTTGCCAGAAGAAAAATTCTTTTCTCGCCATGGACCTTTTCTCTATTTCGCCAAGTACTTTCATTTATTTATTTATTTATTATATTTTAAATTAGATGAATAAAAGACGTCACAGGTGTCACGCACTACGTTGGCGCGACTTTTTTCTGACGCCAATGTCATATACGTACCGGGGTCCTTAACTGGCGCCAAAGTGTAGTTATTTTGCTTGATATGGTAATCCGGATGTTGTTGTTTATTTATTAATAAATTGTTTATTTACTTTTATTTTATTTTTTAAAATTATATAAATTGTTTTGTTCTATAGTTATTAATTAAACTTTTTATTTAATTATTGTTATTCCCTTTTTAAAAATATTACACAATAACAAGTGAGATGCGTTTCATTTGGGCGATGCCATTAAACAAGTAACAAATAATCGCGATTTCTGTGCCACGTACGATAGCGTAATATATATATATATATTTTCAAGCATAAATTACTTTTAAATTTATCTCTATCACGTGTAGCTCGATTACGAAAGGTTAATCCGCTTGCCCTTAAAACAATGTAAAAAGATCAGCATTTGTTTCCGCCTAATGTTCCATAACAAAATTAGAACTTCCTCTATAGAAAAATAAATAAAATAATGTGAATAAGAAAGAAATTTAAAAGATATGTGATTGAACCACGCGCTTAAAGCACCAAAATGATCGGAAAGACTGATGTAAGTCGAAAAATCTTGGATTAAAAACTCCTGACATGCGATGACATGTGAAAGTATCGCTTTTAATAAATTTCAAAACTTTATTTGATTGCATAATTGATATTTTTCATATAAAAATTCTTTTTGATAGTAGTGGGCAATCTAAAATATATATTACATGTAAAAAAATAATTAGAGTTTAAAAAAAATGGTTTTCACACCTATATTCTGTAACCCGAGGAGCTCGGGTTCGATCCCCTAGTATTCTTAATGTACACTTTGAAACTTACAGTGTGATGTATGTACGGTCCTTGTATTCGATACATAGGTAAACACTGAAAATTGGCGTAATAAAAGTATGTCTGCCACCTGGTTCCGGCAGGATTGGACCTGGCAGACCAATATATTCTTAATGTACACTTTGAGACCTACATCTTGATGTATGTACGGTCCTTGTATTCAATACATAAGTAAACACTCAAAATTGACGTCATAAAAGTAAGTCTGCCACCTGGTTCCGGCATGATTAGACTTGGCAGACAGGTATATTCTTAATGTACACTTTGAAATCTACATTGGGATATATGTTTGATCCTTGTATTCGGTGCATAGGCAAACACTCAAAACTGACACCGGAAGTGACGCAAAAAATCCATGACCTGGCAGGAATAAATAATTTAAAAAGATGACTTCCTATATGTCTTTGTTATGGCTTACTTATGTCGACCGAATTTCTCTTGTATCTCATACATAGGGAAAGCGACGGCCGGCTCTTGGACTATAAGGTACTACGTCATTTAAAACCTGCTTAGTTAAAGTTTTTACATAAATATATTGAAAATGGGCATTTTCTTCTTTGAACGACGTCAATTTTAAAAACAGAAAAAATATAGTGTGACAATCCGGATTTTTATTGGCTTATAAAACAAAGTACTCGAGTTATCAATTTTATTTTAAATTATTGAGCAGTTTTTTAGATGTGTGGCAAGAGGAAAGAAACTATTGAATTTGAAAATTTAAAATGAGATATTTCTATAATATTAAATTATGAAAGGTGATAGAAAAAAAGGATAAATATTGGTCTGATGATTTTTTAAAGTAGACATTGATCTTTTCCACGTTCTAAAACGTATGTATGTGAAGTTTCGTGCAAATCCGTCTAAAATTGAAGATTTATAAAAGGGCATACACACTGTATTAATATACATGTAGTAATATATATTGTAGTATGAGTGTTTTATTATAATTATCGTAGATCGATGTAATAGAAAAATCTATTCAAAGTTGCCCGGTCATCCAAGGCTGTCATATAGATGGCTGGTGACTTCCCCAACATGGTTTATTAGTGCGAAATTGCAAACTCAGGCGTCGGCCGGAGTAGCTCAGTGGTTAGAGCAACAGTCTTGTATTCTGTTCTCCCGGGTTCGATTCCTGGCTCTGGCTAATTTTTCACTTCAGTTGGGTTTATTGTATTTATTTTTTGTATGTCTGTATAATATTTATATATACCTTTAACTGTTGAATGCAGGCGTTATTTATGTGTGTATGTGTGTTTTAATATATATTGTAGTTTGAGTGTTTTATTATACTTTCAGTAATATTTGTTTGTAATGTTTATATCAATTTAGAAATTTTTTATGGGTTTTAAAATAATTTTTAAGCATGCATATTTTTTAAATATGTTTGCAGCCCAAATACAAGAGATTAATTCAATTGTTCAAAAACATTGTAAATAATTCAGAATTTGTTTGCTTTCGCGTAATATTCAATAACTAAATTGGCAAACAAAATTAAAACGCCAAAAATAAAATAAAATAAAACACGAATTTAACAGATATCAAATCAAACTACTCAAAATAACCTGATAAGTATGTAAAATTCAAATGGGAATTTCGCTCCGGGTGCATATAACTTGATATCTTCAAAACGGATTTCCATGAGACTTGCACTATTAGTTTTTTAGGGAAGATTTTACTGCGTAACATATTGTTTTCAGTTGCTTAGTCATAGAATTATAGGGGGAAGTTATATAATCATGTGAACCCAATTCTGAAGGATTAGTCTTATTAGTTGAATGAAAAACGCAGAACTATTTTTATCTCTAAGTATATTGATGGGCTTATCTTCAGTAATGGGGCTGTGCGCTAGGGTATTCTTATTTTAATGAGTGTGCCTGACACCTATTACGGCATGTACCTTTGTTTAAAACAATTTGAATGACTTATGTTTTAAGCGACTATCTGGCATGCAACTCGATTACAAAATACTAACCTGCAATAATGCTTAAGATGCTTCTCCAGTTCCCTGCTCAACAACGCGAAACTTTTTGACAAATTTTCTGACTCATTAAACGTAAAGGCTTAAAATTTGTAGGCCTTACTATTAAAGCGACTTGGAATTGAAATGAGTTTTCCCTTTTTTCATAAATAAATTACTTATCGAGTTATGAGCAATTGTGGTTACGTGACGGCCGGTTTTAATCCTTATTGCACTGTTGCGTCCAAAATTCAGCTCAAAACACCAACTGAAAGATCCTATACTTTTACCAAAACATGGAAACTATCTTTCGATTACATAGTTTCTAAATAAGAACTCCTGTGAATTTCATGCGTTTCCGAACAAAAATTAATTAAAAAAGTATGTCAGAAAATAGCTCTTTGGATTTGAGAACAGCCTTAACTTTATGAACAGTCTTAACTTTATGTTTTTGAAAAACTCACATTTTTAGTTTTAATTTTGGAACTCGCGAAATTTAAATTCAGAAAAAGGATGTTCTTTTGACAAATTGTGTGTTTTTTTTTAATTTTAAAATTAAAACACATGTTTTCTTTGCCGCGCGTAACAGAAGTATACAATATCTCCCACAATACGGGGGGAAATGAAAAAAAGGTAGTAGTTACCAAAATTTTATTTGGAAAATTTGAAATTGTATTGAAATTAAATCTACAATGATTAGATAAAATGATGTCATTTTCCATAAATTTTAAATAAAGACATTTGTCAAGAATTTTTTTGAAAATGTAAATAACCGCTCTCTTTTTGCTATAAATCACAGAAAATATTAGCACTGAATCGAAACCAGTACAACACTTAGCGATAACGTATAGCTATAAGATATGGCTGTAGTATACAATCGAAGTAGTAAGCAAAATATAGAAGCCATATGAGTACAATAAGTTTGATTACGCGTTGAAAAGGTTTGATAGAATGTGGCGTCATACCTAGCCTTATTTTTCTTTTTAACCATTTGGAAAAATGGTTATTGTTCTCGTCACGATAGGAAATCAAAAGCATATCTGAAGGTTTTTTTGGTTTAATCCGCATTTTATTCGTGTTCTGATTGGTCTATACCGTAATATGGATTTCCCTTCACTTTCAACAGAGATCTGTTTCCACTATGACAAAAAAGTAATAAAAACTACAGAAAAAATTAATAACTCAGAAACAAATTGAGATACAGCTTTCAAACAAATTGCATTTAAAAGTACATTTTTTTTTCTCTATACGACGGTGCAAAAAGTAATATTGTGGAATGTTTAGAAGTTTAAGAATGAAATTTCATTTAAAATGGGTTGTCAGATTTCTTGGAAATCTGACAATGGAAAAGACTTTTCCCGAACAGCCAATGAAATGCTTGGATTCAGGTATCCTCATAGATCATTCATAAGTTTCAGGTGGATAATACGTACGAGTCGCAGGCTATTTCCGTCGCTTGCAATTTTTACGTGAAATAACACTATTAATGTTTAAGTCATAGCGTACGTAATGTATGATCAACTCCGTGCTATTTTTTATGTCTTAAATTTTAGTCTTCGAAAAAATCATTTTTCAAAAGGTCGTTGTAATTTGTTAAATTGCCTTTTTTTATGTCCGTGTGTTTCAATGCTGAAAAATGTTTGTTGCTTTATGTACGAAATGTATATTACTATTATGTATTGAAACGGGCACGTGATAAGATAAACTTAAAAAAATCATGCTTAAAAATTATTTTAGAAAATATAATACATCAGTCAATGAATATAGTTTTTAGACAAATTGCATTTGAAAGTAATTTTTTTTTCCCTATGCGACGAAAATTGAAAATGTACGATGGTCAGAAGATTAAAAAATTACAGTAGCGAAAATTTCAAGAGTAAATTTGATCGTGAAAAATTGCCATTCGCAAAATGGCGTCAGCGTTACGTACAGATACGTTTGTTCTTTCTAATATAGATACTTAATCAGTAAAATATAATAAAGATCAGTTATTAGAGTGTGGTTATCAATTGAGGCTCTTATGCTTGGTATTCCGGAATGAAAAACAGCACTTTTCACTTTCTCAAACTTTGCATACGCACTTCTCATATCCATATTCATCACTTTAAAAAAATTTGAATTTTGTTTGGTCATTTAAAAATTATTTTAACTCAAAACTTGAAGTCACGATTGTCAGCAACATCATTAATGTGAACAGGCGCACTCTTTACTTGAGATTCTAATCTCAATTCCGGAGAGTAAAAATTTCCGTAATTTATGTTTTTTATACGCATTTGTGTTAAAATGTTTAGTTTTATCTCAGAAAATGATCGTTTTCGTTTAAATATTACTTAACTTTCGCTTAATTAAGCATTTCGCCTAGTGTCTGAAACTTAGTATCGGTACACATGCAGAAGGATAAACAATATAGAAAATTTATGAGGAAAAATGCGTGTTTTCAAAAGCAGTATGTCTTTTTCCGTTATTAAGCCCCTAATATAATACTCTGCTCCTAATGGGGTTTTGCGCCACTAAACCCTATACAACACTTTTTATCAACAATTTTGAATTTTTATCAGAAAATAACATGAATAAAGTTAAAAATACCTGATTATTTCTCTCTTGTCTGCAATAATGAAAGCTATCTAATTTTCATCATTTTGAAGAAATTTCATAAAATGCTTTTAAAATTAAAATATAAAAGTGGGGATATTAAAAAAAAAAAAAACAGATAGTACGATCACATCTACAAAGGAAGTGCTTTCAGTTTTATATATATATATATCAGTAAAATTGGTTCAGCAGAAAGATCAGGGCAGATGAATAAAAACACACTTGTGTTTTAAATATATAGATTATATCAAACTAGGAGAAATTAAACTAAGCAAATTATGTTATTTTGATAAAATTATAGTAGAATGGCCTAAAGAATAGCATTAAAATTTTATTATTCGAGAGAATTTTCGACAAAAACCTCTGGAAAACGATATTATTTTAAACCACGAATTATTTGTGTGCTTGTCTAACTCGGCGAAGCGAATCCATCCAGGCGAGAATCATCAATTTCTGTAATATAAATCGCTATTATTTGCATGTCACCTCTCTTTTATAAAGACACTCTAAATTTTTGCAAAACATTGTGTTTTATCAGTGTTGGATTTCGATTACATTATTTTCAAAAGTGAAGCATTTTCGCCTGTGAAGAATTTCAAATCAGCTGGGCTGTGAAATTGACCCACTTCTACAAAACATAATTAAGGTTTAGAAATTAAAATACACGCTTTTTTACAAAATGACGTCATTTGAATCCGCTAAAGCAATGCACTTTTACAATCCAGTCTTAAACTTTGTCTATAGAAAAGTGTGCATATGATGTCATTATCGCGGAATAACCGACAATATTCTTGACATAGCCCATATTTTAATTTCAACTTTTTTTTTCTCAGGTTTTATGAGAACATGGCAACAAAAGCATTCATTATCTCCATTTTTTTACTCTTTTCCGTTTACTTTCAATGACTTTCAACAGAAATGAGGTATTTTTGTTGCCACGATAAGAAAAATGGTATTAAAAACTATAAAAAAAATTAATATCTAAAAAATAAATTAAGATACAGCTTTCAACCAAATTGCATTTAAAAGAGCATTTTTTTTCTTATACGGCGGTGTAAAAATTTAAAATGTGCGATGTTTAGAAGTTTAAAAATTTGCAGTAGAGAAAATTGCAAAACCAAAATTTTATTCCAAATTTCAAACTGTTGCCATTCGCAAAATGACGTATGCATTACGCACATATATGTTTGTCCTTTATAATATAGATAGATAAGTAGATACACAACATTAAACTGTGTAATAAGTTTTTGAATTCAACTAATGTTTTGTATAATAATTGGTGTTTATAAATTCTACTAAAAACGTAGCGGTAGCCAAAATTGTAGACACTTTTTGAAACTTTCATGTTTTATAAATTTGTGCTTATAGAATATATTAATTTTCACTTAAATACAAATGTTTATATAAAAAATTCACGGAAATTTAATGTAAAATTTAATAAAAAACAGAATTAAAATATTTGCATTACAAAAAAAAGTTACACATACTTTAGTCTGAAATACTAACACAATTAGTCATGAACGCTCCAGTGTATTGTAATAAAAGCTTCCTATTCAATCACAATGACGGTTCTGAGAACTAATCACATGTCAGTAACTAAAATGTAGTAATTTGGATTTGTAAAAGCGGTATTTTGCTGGAATGAATTTTTCAGAAGGCTGAATACTAGTGTAACCAAATAGAATATATATATATATATATATATATATATATATATATATATATATAATATTTCTATATTTTTCTTAATACAAAAAGTTTAAAACAATGTCATCAATAACATAAACTGATTGGACACACCTATAAAAAAAGCACAATTGTCTTATTGAGAGAAATTGGTCTCACTTATACTGAAATTGCAAGACCAGTTGGTAGATCAGTCACTTTATCTGGCATACGAAAGTTGTGCTTACGTTATGAAGAAACTAAATCAGTGATAAATATATTAAGATCAGGCCGAAAAAAATGCACAAGTGCTGCTGACGATAGAAAGATAAAAATGATATGCCTCAAAGATAGAAGAATTTCATCAGATGCTGTTAGATGTCAAATGAATGCAATGGGTATTTCAGTTTGTTCAAGAATAATAAGGAGACGATTAGCAGAGTTTGTACTGAAAGGTAGAATACCGAGGAAAAACCATTTTTAAATCTTCGGTAACGCAAGAAACGAATTCAGTGGGCTAATGAAGACATTAATTGGTCAGAAAATCAGTGGAAACAAATAATCTGGTGCGAGGAGAGTAAAATATTGCTGCTTGATTGTGATGGGCGAAAATATATGAGACGTAGATTAGGGGAAGAGCTGTATCTGATTGCATTGAGACAACTACAAAAAACCAAACAAATGTCATGATTTGGGCATGTATGTCTGCAGATGGTGTGGGCCGCATTCAAGTTATTGATAGCATTCTGAGCGCAAAAAATACATCGAAATTGTCCGTGAACCAAAAAATCTTCTAAAGTGCACACATGCGTCAAAAACAAGAATGGGAAAACCGGAAGGCAAATTTTTCCATGAACCCAGTAACTGTTCTTGTAAAAATAGAAGAAAGTAAAAATAATAAAATAAGATTACAGGATAGAAACTAAACAAATACCAGTGTGAATATACTGCAATTCCGCTTCATTTTTATTTCGCCTACAGCTGACGATTTATAAACTTCTGGCAATGCGTTATAGACAGGAAGGGAGCAGCACAGGTTATCACCTCATCGAGTTCGTGGCTGAAATTCCACGTTTAGTTAAAAATCTATTCGCATATTAAGACGCAATCTCTCTGCCAAGACATATCTTGGTGGAAAACACCTGAAATCCCGATTTTAGCGGTTGACATGTAGGTTTACCATTGTGTTTTCCTGCTCTAAAGGTATGAACACATGGAGGACTGGTTGCAGTAAAACACAATAGTAAATCTACGAGTCAACCGCTAAAATTTTGATTCCATGTGTTTTCCACGAAGATACGATTTGGCAGGCATACTGCGTGTTAATATGCGAATCGAGTTTTAAATAATTCTGAAATTTCAGCCGTGAACTCGATGAGGTGATTGTCTCTGCTGCCGGCTCCCGGCCTATTAACATTAAAATAACCGTTTCACCGCACTATACTCCCACTTATAAACCACTTAATTTTAACCATGAATGGACATTAAAATAAAAGGAAATTAATTCATTCCATTAAATTCAAGTTTCGTGCATTTAAGTTTAAGCAGTTATATTAGCACTCTCTGGTGTTTTATTTTATTATTCTATTTTTCCACATACAAATAAACTTTACAAAAATAATGTATTTTTTAATCAAATCATTTTAGATAATATAAAATTAATTAAAAAAACTTACTGTATATGTAGAAAAGTAAGTCAAAATATAAAAAATATATAAGTTCATCTATGTAATCTCTCTCTCTCTCTCTCTCTCTCTCTATGTATATATGTATATAGATAGATAGATAAATTGATTGATTGATTGATGATAGATAGATAGATATAGATAAATATATTTTTCATTATATCTACACAAAGTATATGTTTTTTGCAAAACCTTTGTCATGAGTGTTGTAAATTTACTATTCCAGAAGGTTTTATCCTAAGACAATTGTTTTGACCTTTATTGTACATGTTATTATTTATATACGAAAGTGCATACTCATATTTATAATTGAATGTGACATGAAAAATACTTCCAATGAAAAAATGCAATATTATAAAAATATATAGAGAGATTTTTGTTTTCTTAAAGAATAGTTACTTTTATTATCTTCAACATTTTTTCTTTGTCGTAAAGCATAATTTTCTTCTTATTAGTTTCAGCACGAATGGTTTTCTTGCAGATGTGCTTAAAAATTAAGCACGAACACATCACTTCATAAATCAAGCTTGAAAATTTGCATGAATATTTTCACTACGGACAAACTTTTAAAGCTGTTCTTTTCAATCATTTGTGAAACTACTAGTTAAAATATCCAACAAATTAATTCATCAAATTAAGTATTCTAGTTTTCAAAAATAATCATTACTCACAAGTATAATTATACTCTTTTAATGATGAAAAGGCGTTTTAAATTCATTAAAATAAACATTATAAAGTAATCAAAAAAGGAAACAATAAAAAGGAATCATTGAAAAAAAGGAAATCAATATCATGATCAAGGGTATTTTAATTGTCATCCTTTATGTATGAACTAATTCATACGACGAAGAAATTATCAGTTTCATAAATCTAAAATTAAGTAACTACAAACGAAATTATGCTCTTATTTTTAAAATATACTTTGTATTTGTATGAATAACGTTTCTCTTAGACTATTCATTTTAGGGTTTCTTTTAAATCTTTAATTAAAAATAAATAAACGTTTGATACATGTAATGAAACTTAATTAAAGCTAAGAAGACTATTGGTATTTTCTAAGTGCTTGTCGTTTAAAAACATAATTCAAGATGTTTACAATATCAACGAACTCGTTGTTATTGTATTAAAAAGGCTGAAATTGTGAAATTACTAGCTAAAACATCCAACAAATTAATTAATCATATTTTAATAAATAATGCATTAATTTAACAGAAAAATTATTCTATTTCTGATGTTGAAAAATCGTTTTAAAATTAATCATATAAACATTATAATGTTGTCAGTAAAAAGGAAACAATAAAAAAGAATCATTAACATTTTATCTACTGACTGTACGTATAAGTTCTATTAAAATAACTTGTTATAAAATTCATTTGATATATCGATTATTTGTAATACAGTTTAAGAATGGGTTATAGAAACATTACATTATCTTGTTCCAAAAACATTATTGGTTACACTAAACAAAAATATTTTTTAAAGGATGGTTTCTTTTGCAGTTGCTACTTCTTAGTTCCTTGGCGTTGGGGAATAAGGAATTTTTAAATTCGGAAATATTTATATATTTCTATTGTAAGAACATTATATTGTACATTTCCTTATTCTACAAAATACTAAGCAAAATATTCAATATAAAATATTTGATGGGGTTATAACTATTGCAGAAAATCTCTATAAATTCAAATTTAATTAATTCTTCTAAATTCTTCAATTCTTTTAAAATCCATCTAAAATTCATTAAATGATTGTGTAATTCATTGTGTAAATATTCTAATGTAGTTTAAACAATTAACGAAAAATGATTTATTAGATAAAATTTTTGATGATGAGTTCACAATTCAGTACATAAAAGGTTAAAAAGCACGAAATCATGATCATGGGTATTTTAATCAGGAACAATCAAGGAGATAAATTGCCAAAGATCGCTATTTATAATAGCCTTTTTAATTCTACATTGTCGATATCATTTCTCATGATATTTTCAGTAATATATTAAACATTAAAAAGATGATTGCCTAAAACATTTCTCGCACCAAATATGCAACATCTGTTATAAAATTTTGGTATAAGTACAACTATAAATAGTCTTGAAACAGTTGAGATTTTAAGAGTAATTTTGTTAACATGCTTGCTTTATTGCCGTATACAAGCGTATTATAGAATATATTATATAGAATATAGGAATACACCCTGAGATAACTAAAATATAGGTGAAAACCATCATATAGGGGAGACGCGGCAAGATGACGAATGTCTTAATTTTTCCGTTTTCTACTATGTGGTAGCCTCAACCGGACACTACTGGCTCTCCTATCGGCCGTTCGTTAAACAATATTATAGAGACGCTGAAATCGCCATTTTAGTGTTAGTTGTGAAGCTTCGATTGTTTAGCGGTGCCATGTTATAACTTTTATGCATGTGTAAATAAGCTCTGCTACAAATACAGGTAAGATATATCGTTTCTCTTTAATATTTATGGGTAACTTAGTATAAATACTACCTATTACCATGAGAAAATGTCAATTAATCGCCTTCCTTCATGGCAATGAAAACGAATATTTTTAAACAGGCAGTCTGGGGCAAGATGACGAGCCCCGTGTTTCGGAATATATTAAACTAACTGTGTTGTCCATTCTATTTAAATCCTGTAAACGCTTGTTTGCCTGTGTGTTTGTCCGCGCGACATTGTGCTTCTATCTCCTCTGGGACTAAGGGGCGCATCTGATCGGGGGAGGTGTCTTACGAAAGGGGGCGACCAGAGGAAGACATTTTTGCCATCCGGTAAGCCCCCTTGTCCCCCGAAAGAAAAACCCTATCGGGGTCCGTATCTCCGCTTCCAAGCATCCGATCGGTACGAGGGAGGATACCGCTCGACGGGGTTCGACCTCGGAGTCAAGACCTCCCCCGTCCTCCGCTCCCCCCCCCATTAAATAATTGAAATATTGCGACCCACCAGCAGAAGAATAGATCCGGTGCTGTAAATGCCAAGAGATGTGGCATGAGGAATGTTCCAATTATGAAAATGGCATTTTTATTTGTGACAATTGTTAGCTGCATAACTAAACAGTTCAACATTACGTTACAATGCATTATGCTTAGTCTGATACTTTGTAAGATGTAAAAACACAGTTATCATGTGTTAAACAATGTAACACATTCAAAAGATAAAATATGTTCAACCTTTTTCAGTGTTGTCATCTTGCCCCAAAACCAAATTATATAATTTGGTAATCAGCTATTTAGGGCAACTTATATAAAAAGTCCAGTCAAATATCGCAAAAATTCATAAAGATAGGGTCGATATAGTGAGTTGCTTCCTAAAAATCTCTTTATTATAAGGGATTTTCCACAACTTTTCAATCAGCTCACTATATCTTTCTAAGTTTTCACAACATTTGACTAAACTTTTCATAGAAGCTGCCCCAAAATTCTGAATACCAAATTAGGAAATAAAAATTTTGAAATATTCCGCGCATGCGCAGTTAAAAATTATCTCATAAAAATGCCCATATCTCATCAAATATCCAATATATTCATGTTTTAATTCCAGTATAGTATTGCTATTATTGGTTGGCAAGTTTTCGGAAAGTTGTATTAAATTTGGTTGAAAACTCTGTATGCTACAAAAAAAAAAAAAAAAAAAAAAAAAAAAAAAACTTTTGAAATTTTCACAGAAATGTTAACATCTTCACGAATATGAGTGCCATCCTTACATAAATGCATACAAACGTTGAACAGGACCCAGATAGTCATTTACTACAGTGACAAACCATTTCCAGCCTTTTCTATTACATAGGTCATCGCAAATATTATTTTATTATTAAATTTATTATTTGCCCCCTAATTGTACCCCCGATATCTCTTCACCGAGAAATATAAAATCAAACATGTTTTTTACATCCTAGAAGTTCAAGAACAATTCGTCAATGATGTTGGTGGATATTCGACAAAACGTGTGCAATCGAAAGCATCCAGCCCCTATACCTTAACATTTGCAGGTCAGTATATATCATAATATTTTTGTACAAGTGCAAGTGCAGAATATTTAAACAAAGTTACAGTAATTCTGAAACAATTCTTTGCTTTAAAAGGAAAATGAAATAAAAGAGTATCAAATATATTATAATATACCCAACACACTTAAAATATTTTAGTTACAAAGCAAATTACATATTTTATAATAATTTTCAAAAATAAAAATTTCCGGAAACTTTTTTAGGTTTATCATTTACCTGTGTTCTCTAATTATAATTTAGAGATTCCAGTCAATTTAAGCTATTGATATTGAGATTATAGTTATCAAATATAATTTATTGCCTTCAAGATATTTATCCATTTTAGACCAGAAACCTGATTATGTAAATGAAACGGGAATTGACTCATGCTAAACCCCAGATGCATTATTAATTCAGAATAATCATTTAATCTAAATCAGTTAAGCTAAACACCATTTCTAAACTCAGGTTTAATCTGGCACAAGGATATTTTCCTATATAACCCAAAATATACAATATGTCATAAAAGAAATCATTAAGAACTCAAAATATATTTGCCCTTATGAGAAAGATAAATATCAAGATTGTTATCATAAAATAATATATATGCGTCCTACGGTTAACGCTAGACTTGTGAATGGAAAATTAATTTTAAGAAGTATACAGGATGCATAGCTGGTAATGGTATAGTTAAGCGACTATGCCCGATTTAATGCAAACGACAGCAGCGCCCCTATTGGTAATATTTGAAAGATAGCTATTGCAAATCAAAAACGAATAGAGATAGAGCAAAATATCTATTTAGAAAGTTTCAGAATATCAATTAATTAGTAACAAAACTACATTTGATTTGCATGGATAAGGTAAATCTTCGTCTGTATACCCAAAAATGTCCGAGATCGATTGTGTGTAAACGTTTGAATGGAATAGAAAAATGTATGAAGAAATACGCAAAATTTATTGTATAAATACATACTTATCTAAATACATTTGGATAACATAACACACACACACAAAAAAAAAAAAAAAAAAAAAAAAGACAAACTGTCTTATAGTGATAAAAAGTTAATATTCAGTATGTTCGCCATTGCTCACGATGGACGTTTGTATTAGCGGGAGTAATTATGCACATTTTTCAGCATGGAGCGCCTGTTGCAAGTCTCTTCAATACAACAACATAGATTTAACCCAATTAAGAGCGTTGGCTTGACGGTTTGGACACCTAATTTTGTTCCCAAAACTGACAAATGGCACCAAAAATATTTTAATAACATTTTGCTTTTGTAATGAAAGTGTAAATTAGCGTGTTTTAATTTATTAAAAAAATTGTTTGAATATTCTGGTGTCAGTTAATTACTTCATCATTTTATGAACAGACTTCTTCTGCCCCTGAAAGGTTTAAACTAAAATTTTAAATGCATTGGAAATTAAATTTCTACAGACATTGCAGTACAGTACAGCGTCACAATCTGCAGTTGCTCACTCTTACATTTCCGAAATGTGAATATGGAAAGTAGAATAGTCGCTCATCGATTTCGGAAATTTTTGGGTATACAGGCGGCGATTCATCTTATCCATGCGAACCAAATGTCTTTTCGTACTAATTAATTGATGCTCTAAAACTTTCTATCTGGAAATTTTGCTCTATCTCTTTTCGTTTTCGATTTTCAAAGGCTATTTCAGGACATTTGCCACTAGGGGGCGCTGCGTCGTTTGCATTCGGTTGGGCGTAGTCGCTTTACTATACCGTTACCTCACTTGCATAGCTTTAGCTCTCTTCGTTCGCAATTATTTTCAGGTTAAGGGGACTTTCTTATGCACTCTGTATGTTGGTCATATAAGCATGTTCTAAAATTTAATGTTTGAAACAAGGGCGTAGTCGCTTTACTATACCGTTACCTCACTTGCATAGCTTTAGCTCTCTTCGTTCGCAAATATTTTCAGGTTAAAGGGACTTTCTTATGCACCCTATATGTTGGTCAAATAAGCATGATCTAAAATTTAATGTTTCAAACAAAATGTATTAAACTCATTTGTCAAAGAAGAAATTAATCTATTTTTATGTTATTAATTCTAGACATTTTAAATATCTAACATATGTATCATGGAGTTTGTCGTGAAATATCATTGTTATTTTTAAACAAAGGCAACTTATTCTATGAAGTTTCGCTTCGTAAATTCATCAAACCGTTAAATTAACGAAGACTAATTTTTACCCCATGTTGTATAATGTACCTATTTCATAATTTTTTAATATTATTATTTTATTTAAATGTATATATCTATTTAAATGTTACATTAAGGCTTATGATTCTAATCTTTTAAGCAATGATTTTTTAATGTAAATATTAAAATGCAAATTCGATTTAGGATATTAAATTGTGCATTTTTTTATTTATACTAAGAAGTGTTAAAGGGGTTTAAGTAACAATGTATTTAAGTTGGTGAATTCATTCATGCCATTCTTTGTGCTTTAACAAAATGTAAACAGTGCTCTTATTTTATGTTAATATGACAGAAATTTCAAATTTTAAATTTTTAAAATGACTCCAAGCTCAACTATATAGTGAAAATCGAATCTTTCCTCAAGTCATTATAAATGTATATAAACATAAGAAAACTAGTTTTAATATTTAGAAAACATTTAAAATATCCAACGTTGTTAATTTCGCATTGGCGGTATTCATTAAAAATATTTTTTTTAAGCTAAAAATATTTATATGGAACGTATATATATATTCACTGAATTATTTTGTGTGTCTCTGTAAATGAACAACAAACGCTATGTCCTATATAATCAATAGAAAACTTGCAGTTCACTTAAGTGGTTCTTGTATGTTTTCAGTATCATAATACCAAATATTTTTTCTCAACTCATTATAATATTGTCGAAGACTTTTATGCGTCTATATAAAGTAACGAAAAATACTACTTATATCCTATACTTTTAAGAAAGCATTTTGTAGTACCATCTCAGTTATATATATATCAGTCTCATAATATTTGAAAGAAGAACAAAATTCATGCGTACAACAAAGATTATGACACAGTTTCGAACACATTCAGAAGAAACAAACTATAACAAGACTTCACTTTTTTATTAATGTGACATAATGTGATGTCAAAATAAACAATTTGAAGAACGCATAACGTATTTGAAAACCCGATTTCTGTTATTACCAAGAATAATCATTAAAATTTACTTTTTGTAGCTCTGTATATGCTCTACATATATGTATGCATACTACGTAGTATGCTAAAAGTTAGTTCAGTTAAACGTAGAGCACTGTTGAAATTTTCCACTCAGCAATTTTCGCCAATACACGGATGTTTTTGAGGGCTTTTGTTTCGACCCTGTATATGATTTTTAGAATTTATACACACCAAATAATATTTAAAAATTAGTGAAATTTATAAACGCATGCCATAAATTAAAATGCACTTCAGCAATTATTATTCGTAGGCTTCAATAGCTCTATTATTACTCATTTTCGTCTGTATCCAAATTCTTTTGTGTGTCCCTATAAATAAAAGAAGAGTTTTGTGATTACCATATTCTGTAGTAAGAGCCTTCTGATATACATCAGTAATTTATATAAATTTCAATATTTTTAAAATGCTGTAATATCAATAAATACACGAAAAATGATTCCCCCCTCCCTTAGACAGTAATGTAACGCAATGCTTTGGTGTGGCCCGGTAAATGAACCAAAAATTCCACACACTTCGTTTTCAATAACGAACATACCATGGTAAGCTCCAAAAACATATATCAATTTCTTGGCAATTGTACTATATTGACGCGAGTTAGAGCACGAACAGTAAGACAGACAGACGGACAGACAAATTGAATTCATAAACGCTTTTCGAATATTCTGAAAAGAATTCAAAACGTAACATCAATAATAGACATCGCAAGCGATAGATACCCTATACCGTAATGTAACTGAATTGTTTTGTATGTTCCTGTTAACGAACTATAAATGCTATATAGTTTATTTTCAATTCGAAACATTCTATACTAATATATTTTTCCAACTGAGTGAAAGGTTATATATTACACCTCAAAGCCATATAAAAATTTAGTGGCAATACGAGTATATTTACGAGAGTTAGTGCACGGACAGACAGATGACAGAAAGATAAATCGAATTCATAAGCACTTTTCAACTATTTTGAAAAAAGTAAAAAAAAAAAAAAAAAAAAGGTATTGAAACTTCTTTATTGATAATGTATGAAACCTATAGTGTTAAAACAGGAAATTGGTTTTAAGTAAATTATTTTTTTTAGATAAATATCGCTTTGCTTATGGATATATATTACTTAAAGGTTAATGACCCTATACAAGTGAAAAAGCTCTGTCATATATGAACAGCGCGTTTAATTGTTTGAATTTTGGCTGTTGCTTGTTCCTTTAGATCAGCGATTCCGGTCCTATGGGTCGCGGAACAATCGAGATTTGTCCCAAGAATGCACTTTTTAGATCATCTATTTAAAACATATAACAATTTCAACAGAAAATGCTATTTCAAGAGAAAATTCTTAATTTCCTTCTGGATGAATATACCAGCAGAATATTCAGAAATGTCTAATTCAGTTTTGACTTCCTTGATAGTGTTCAACACGGCATACTTGTATGAACATGTGTTTTCTACTTTGCTGTTTTTGAAAAACAAATACAAAAACAAACTGTGTGTAGAAAGTGACTCAAGGTTTAAAATAACCAGTTTTAACCCTCATATAGATATCCTCATTGGTAAACACAAATACCAGAAATCTCACTGATTGTAAAGTTATGTTTCGATAAAAATTAAACGTATTTTTAATTACCTTTGTAGTCTGTGTGTTTTAATTATTATTCCACTTACACACATTTGGATTAGCAATTCTTGCTTTTCTTGATAGTGTACCAATGGTACGAAAAATTTCCTTTTTCGTAGGATAGGATAACTGATGGCTCATACAACAATTTCCATACACTGTAAAAAAAAATAAAATAAAATAAAATAAAATAAAATAAAATAAACGACATTTTTACAGTACGAAGTACTGTTCATCTCGCGCACAAACTCGATCACAGTGAATGTGCTGTATCTTTCTTTGGCTTCCTGACTATATTAACATGGAAAATACAGTAGTTGCGTAAAATTAACAGCACAATGTTCTGGCAATTTGGAAGCCAGCAGTTTGTGCTGTAAAAAAATGCGTCCGAATTGCCAGCACATCGTGCTGTTAATTTTACGCAACTGCTGTATTGTCCATGTTATTATAGTCAGGAAACCAACATTCAAACAACAAGCACATTCACTGTGATCGAGTTTGTTCTGGCAAATCTACAGTGGTTTTTTTTTACAATGTACTGATGTATACCCTTTTATTAGGTGGGTAGCGAAAACTGTTTTTGCTTAAAGGTGGACCGTGTACTAGTAATGTTTGGGAACAGCTGCTTTACATTAAGTGTAATAAGACATATAAACAAAATTGAAAGAAGCAGAATTACTCTCGAAACCAGTTATCAGTGGCGTTATCAAACAAGTTATAAAAAGATATCAATAGAAAATTCTAAAATAAAATTTTATTTTTCCTGAGATATTTTATGCTATTTTCCTTATTGATTAATGAAGAAAAAGCTACTCAGAAAAATTCAATTTAACTCTAAATGTTTTATCTCTGTTAATTTAGTTTTCAAATAAAGTTCAATATAATGGATTTATTTAAACACATAAGGTTAATATATTGGTAAATTTCTACAATAGCAAAATTAAGAGTGCATAAAAAGATTTTTGCAGTTATCAAATTAAATTTACATTAAAAAATATATAAACACAATTATTCCGCAAATATTATTATTGAAATTTAACTAATTGACATAAATAATAATTTTTAAAAATATTATTATGTATCATTAAATATTTAAATTACCTTTTGAAATTTATGAGATACTATTTCATTAAATACTAAATGCAAATATTCCGATATATATATTTAATTTGTTTTACAGATGTGAGTGGGTATTGTCGTAAATACGTGCTTTTAGGGAATTGGATATTAATATTTTACAGAATTACTATTTAAGAAATATTAAATATGTGAAAGTAATAAAACATCATGCAATGCGTCTAAGCGATGTAATATTTAAATTTTTACAAATACTAATTCCACCAAAATTGTATTAACTTTTTCATGCGGGAATTTGAAAAAATAAGAATATGTGAAAGATTGTTGATATGGCATTCATTATTTAAATTAGTAATAAAAATGTAAATTTCTGTATGAGAATTTAATCTAAAGTCTCCTCAATATTCTAAATATAAGCTCAAAGATATAATTTAAGAAAAAAAAAGGTTATGTAATATTATCCAATTTTCTAGCGGAATAAAAGTTAATCCATACTTAAAAAGAAAATATTTTATATGTGTAATATTTCAGAAAAAAATACTTACTATCTATGTTATAAAGGACAAACATATGTGTGCATAACGCATACGTCATTCTGTGAATGGCACCACTTTGAAATTTGAAATGAAATTTCGGTTTTGCAATTTTCATTACTGTAATTTTTTTAAATTCTAAACATCGCACAGTTTCAAGTTTTACTCCGTAATATAGGGGGGGGGGGGGGATGTACATTTAAATGCAATTTGTTTGAAGCCTCTATCTCAATTTATTTTTAAGATATTAATTTTTTTATAGTTTTTAGTACCAATTTTATAATTGTGGCAACTGAAGTACACCATTTCTATTAAAAATAATATGAAAATAGTCATGGTTTTTTTTTTTATTATTATAGCCTTATTGATGTCATTTTCACATTATAAATAAAAGTAACTTTTTTTTTATAATTTTTGAAAAGAAAATGACGTCAGCCATAAAAAAAACACTCATTCTTCTTCATAAATCAGTTGCATTTCGATATTTATGCATTACGCTGACACTGAGTTTGAGACGCTAGGCAAAATGATTCAGTGAGTAAAAATGATGTCATATTTAAAACAAAACGATCATGTTCTTTGATAAAGCTAAATATTTGACCAATACTATATGGCAATACTATGGCAACTAAAGGCACATTTCTGAATGGTAAATTTCCGCGGGTACATAGATTAGAACTTAAAGTTTGTGCGAATGTTCATATGAAAAGTTGTATCGGACAAACGTGACTTTAAGTTTGGAAATACGTTCATTAATAATGTATTGTGCCTTAAAATACTTTTAAATTGTGAATTTGAGTGGTGCGTATGTAAATTTTGATAATATGAAAATAACGTACATTTTATCCTTTTTACTGATTTTTCATCCCGTAAAAACAAACATGAGAGTCTCAATCGACAACTTCAACATAATTACTCATCTTGATTACATATTCCAATACAGTTTAATTTTTCAATAATTTAAGCGATTGAAGTTTGTGGAAATATTATTTTGGTAATTTTAGGTTAAAAACATTATTTATTTTAAGAGTTAGACGACCAATGCAAGATGAATTTTTTATTGTAATTCTTTTTGTAAGTTTGTTACAAATTCGATCTAACAGTTCCATTCTAAACATTTTAATTCGTCGAATTTCGACGGGCTCCAACTCGTATATTTTAATGAGTAAATATATTTTGTATATACCGGGTGTCCTAAAAAGGACTGACTGATTTTAAAATTCAATAACTTGCAAACGGTGACAGACCTTTAAAAAATTCTTGCAGAAAAGTTATGCATGAGGTAAAAAAGTTTTATTACAGTGATTTTCGACTTTAGTTCGAATTGCAAACAATAGATGACGCTGCGATCAATAGACATTAAATTCAGACTCGATTTTTGGTATTTCGGGACCCATTCAATACATTTCCATCTCCTTTTTGGGCATGACAGAAGAGAAAGGCCACAAGATCGAGCGTGTATTTAGCGCCTATTGCTTACAGCATCATCTATTGTTTGTAATTCGAACTAAAACCGAAAATCACTGTAAAAAACTTTTGGCCTTATGCATAACCCTCCTGCAAGATTTTTTAAATATATGTCACCGTTTGCAAGTTATTGAATTTAAAAATCAGTCAGTCCTTTTTAGGACACCCGGTAGATATATATATATATATATATATACATTTACAATGATTACAGTTTTATATTTTTATGCGGTTCCTAGCTTGTATTATTTGTATATAAAAAAAAAAAAAATCCATGCGTTCAACAGCGAAATCAACAGTGAAAATTTCATTCATCTACGACAATAACTCAATATCATACATTACTTTAATTTCTATGAAATTCCGGAGCTTTTCTCTACAAAAAATGAACACATTTATTTTTTTAGTGCCGGAAATCTTGGAAAATTTATAAAACTAAAAGTATTCTGACTCTGTAAATTATACATGTAGAATATTGGGATTATACACTGCTCAAAACAATTAAAGGATATTGCAGTTTTAGGTGGATTTTGTATCTGGTAAACTGTTTAGCTGATTGATACATGGTCGACAGACATAGCAGGTTATATGAGAATAAATTACACATGTTTGGCAGAAAAAAATGCATTTTATTGCGCATTTGTGTACTAAAGGAAAAAAACACAATTTGTGCATATGAGAAAAAAAGAATAAGAAAAGGTGTTTTCTTCAAAGAAAATCATTTTCAGTAGGTGGTATTGTTTCCACGGGCGGCCAGCAACGTTGAACACCTTTGAGGCATGGACTCAATGAGGCTATTAATGACGAGTTGGGGTATTCTGCCCCACTCTTCCAGAAGAGATCTTTCCAGTTCTTGGAGAGTTTGTGGGGGTTGTTGGCGGCCAGAAACTCGTCTTCCTAGAGCGTCCCAAACGTGCTCGATTGGATTCATGTCTGGAGAACACGCTGGCCATTCCATTCGAACGATTCCTTCCTCGAAAAGGAAATCCTCCACCAGGATTGCACGATGTGGCCTGCAGTTATCGTCCATTAAAATGAAGTTATATCCGATTGCTGCAGCGTAAGGGACTACAATAGGTCTGAGGATCTCATCCGTATATCGGCGACCAGTCAGAGCTCCATCTCGAATGATGTAGAGGTCAGTGCGCCCGTCAATGGAGATGCTACCATACACCAACACTCCTCCACCGCCAAATCTGACACTTTCGTGCACGAACGCAGGATTATTCCTACTGCCACGGTCCCTCCAGATGAAAATACGCCTATTATCCGGATGCACAGAAAAACGGGACTCGTCAGAAAACAGAACATTGCTCCATTCATTTCTCTTCCAGTTGACATGCTCGGTTGCCCACTCCCTGCGGTCGCGAGGATGCCTTGATGTTAATCTAACACATACCATCGGTCAGCGAGCATACAGACCTACAGCATGGAGCCGGTTTCGGACAGTCTGAGTTGAAATCGTGGTGTCTGTAGCCGAGCGAAGGTGTTGTTGGAGAAGAATAGCGTTCATGGTTCGGTGTCTTCGAGCTGTTAACGCTAAATACCGATCTTCATTGCGCGTTGTTGCCCGTCTACGACCTTGCCTTGGACTTCGGCCTGCACATCCACTCTCCAAAAAACGGTTCCAGATCCTGGAAATGACACTTTGTGACACTCCAATGGCTTGCGCTACTTCGGCTTGAGTTTGGCCCCCTTCTAACCTACCAACAATTCTCAAAGCTTCTGAATCTGTCAAATGACTTCGCTGAGACATCGTACTCATCGAAACAAAGCAATCACTGAATGCCGATCATCCTTGTCTTCATTCTCTTTTATCCAGTTGAAAGTCAAATTTCATTCGCTGCCGCTGAAGCGACGTTTTTGACGTCGAACTCAAAATTTGCATACTCCACAGTTTGAAAACCAGAAAAATTTGCATTTGTGATTCTCTTCTTCTATTTTCGGCAAAAAAAAATTCGTTTATATCTTTATTTTATATAAAACTTCAAATATCCTTTAATTGTTTTGAGCAGTGTATCTTCAGATAAATTTATATATATTCATACCTGCATACGTATAAATATGTTTGAGAACGTGAGTTTCAAAACTCACCTTATTCAGAAAATTATATTTTGGGAAAACGCCAAAAACTTCTGACTGCGTCCAATGGTTTTCATTGTAAATCAAGATTTTAGAATGGCAGGAATATAGTTTTTTGCAGATTGTTGTGTTTTTTCAGTGCAGGTTTGCCAATAGAATAGATTGATAGAGAAAACTCGATTTTTAAAATTTTGGATAAGGCTAATTTTGAAGCTCACCCGCAAGAAAAGTGACACATCTGGACAAAAGTAAATTTAACAGGAGAGGCAAAATAAAATTTGCATAATTTTACTGTAAAATGAAATTGCAGCACTTAGCTTTTCATGCAGGCATAAAAACGTGTTTGAAAGCATAAAGCCGTTAACCCCTTTGGGACGAGCGTCTTATTTTTAATCACTTATCACCGGTTTTTTAAAACAGAAATTTTTGCTCGGTTGAATAGGAAAATGCTCGGATTAAATAAGGCAAAATTTACAATAAAAATTTACTGGTGAGAATAATCACTGATTCTGAGTACCTTGCGCGGCGCGAATACTGGTGGCTCGTTTCCAAGTGGTTAAGAATGAAGCCGTAGGTTGGGGTTTGGAAGGGTGTGTAATTTTACCTCCCCACAATATACGCCCCTCTTCTGTGGTCACAAATGGATATAGAGCATAATAAAGGGATTCTTCGTGTAACTACTCTTATGAAACTTTTTGCGTAGCAATACACGCTTATGACACACATATTAGTGGAATAAAACGCAAAATGAATTTTTGCGAGATGTGTCACTTTTCTTGCGGGTGAGCGATAGATAAGCAATAACTATCGTAATTACCAACGAAAGAAAATATTGTGTTTAATGGTGCTTGATGGGGTGTGGCTTTTGAACTTTATAAGAATCGTGAGCAATGGAGTGGACAAGAACTCAATCGCCTAGACTAGACTCTTTGAATAATTGTTTGCCGCCGAACATTTAGGCAAACGGAAAGATAATTATGAAAGAGCGGAAAGACGGAACGATGTAGCCCGAAAAAAAATGTGTGTAGAGTGTTGCATTTTTATACTTTGTGAAGTGGAATTCATATAATATCCTATCGCATTTTAATTGTACTGTGTTATATTGTTAATACGTATGTTAAAGGTGTTACCGCTGAAGTTATTACAAAAGATCTACACGCATCCCTTTAGTAACATGAAGCAAGGTTCGCTTCATGAAGTTGATTATTATTAGAACCTACTAATGTAGAGTTTTAACTATCATCAATTTAATATATAGCTGATTGAGTGTCAGTGTTCCTTTTAAAGCATTCGTGTAATATTGTGGCGAATAGTCTGGTGGGGGAACGTCTGGTATGTACACTTTTAACGTGTTATGACTATTTTAATTTTACATTCCAGTGTCCTGGTCGAAACCCACTTCTACTGATACATATTTAGTTTAAAATATTACTTCTGCTTTGAATGTTTGGTTGCTTTTATAAATGTAGCCCACTGCTGCGAAATCCGCAGCTTGCTTTTTGGTTTTTTGTCAACATTTTTATTCGTTTAATTTTTTACATTTTAAGTTTTATATCTTATTTGTTGTTTGGTGAGTTGAGGGGAGAGAGTGCGATTCCATGACAAAAATATAGCTTCGCTAGATTAACTTACATATGTATAGAGTGAGAGAGAGAGAGAGATCTCGTTTCCTATTAAAACTCGCAGAGAGACTTCTGCATAAAGATAAGAATTTAAATATGTATGCAAATTTCTCAAGTTTTCCTATACGTTTTTTAAAAATTATAACATATCGTTTTTTAACGCAAACATTTGTTTCAATTTTGATTGTTGGAAAAAAGATACTTCTAAAAAATTCAAACTCTCGCGGGAAACTTCATTCATTTCGAATTTTTATTACATTTAGAACATTGTAAATTTAAATTCATTTTTGGTTACAGAAAATTAAAACCAAGTATATCCAAAATCTTAGTTATATGTACATTTGCTTCTTTTTTGTGGTATTTACGATGTTATCGCTTACTGGTGTAGATTAAATATCGAAGGTTATATTAAACTAATGAGATTTGTAAAACTGCATTATAGATAAATATAAAAGATCTCTAACTAATACGTGTATCTCACTTATTGCAAACTATTTTTTCTTTTAATTTTTTAAAGATCGAGCGTATACATTATCGTCTAGAAATGAAAGATAAATACATATACTTTATTAATTGATGGCTTTATCTTCTACCACTCAATATTTGAAAACATATTACTGAACACAATAATATATGACAGACAAGTACTGAAAATAAACATATTTGAACCTCAAAAATATAATATAAAAAATACATTTTATATTCATCGCGTTTTGTGATACAGTATTTTTATCAACGCATTAAGATTGCTTTAGCATCCCTATTATGCAATATTCTAACAAGGAACGGGTGGGAAGTGCGTGTGTATTTGCGGAAGTCTTAACCGCTTTCCTTATTATCCCGAGTTATCTCGTGTTCGTATATATTAAAATTAATTATTAACTCGAATGACCTCGGGTTTGGCATAATTGTTAACTACGATTTGTGTTATTCGTTTTTACTCTACGCGAAGCTTAAAAAGAAGGAAAATATTCTTACATAGTATAATAGATTATATATAATTAAAATATAAATAATATTTTATTGGCAGTTTCTTAAGTTTGTGATGTGAAATAGAAATAATTAAATGCAATGATGTGATGATTTTCTGCTGTTTTTTTAAAGCGGTTAAAGGAGACAAAAGTTAGGTATATTGTCTGTTCTAGAGTATAAATCTCTTTCGAATGATCCTTATGTATGTAATGTTTATGAGGCTTAAAATGTCCTGGTCTTTTAGAGCTGTAAGACCTCTTATGTACCAGAGCTCAAATGCAATAAGCATCTACTTGTGGAATTTCAATATTTGTGAGTTCTATTTTGCATTATTTTAAATCGGAGCTTCAAAAATGGGCAATATGATGTTATTATAATACTCACGGAATATGGTGAAAATATATCGTCAGTTGACACCTGAAATAATTTAATGTTTTTGAAGATATATCAGTATCAGAATAAATCGTAAACGTAAATATTAAAAATATATATATGTCATTGTGATATCTGGAGAACTTTTCTTTAGCCTGTGCTGGTGCCATTGTCACGTGATACGTGGCGCGGGGTGGAAGGCGAGATACTGTTTTTCAAAGTGGAAGGTGAAGGTATTGTTTGATGCCGTGCGGTGGCCGGCGAGAGTTTTAATATAGAAAACGAAAGTCAGATATAAAATTACACAGGTGCTACGGGCCCTGGTACACTGTAAAAAACGACATTTTTAGACTACAAATTACTGTTCATCTCGTGCACAAACTCGATCACAGTAAATGTGCTGTATCTTTCTTTGGTTTCCTGACTATATTAACATGGGAAATACAGTAGTTGCGTAAAATTAACAGCACAACGTGCTGGCAATTTGGAAGCCAGCAGTTTGTGCTGTAAAATAATGCGCCCAAATTGACAGTACATCGTGCTGTTAATTTTACGCAACTACTGTATTTTCCATGTTAATATAGTCAGGAAACCAAAGAAAGATACAGCACATTTACTGTGATCGAGTTTGATCTGGCAAATCTAAAGTGTTTTTTTCTTTTTTTTTTTTTTTTCAGTGTATATAAAAATTTGGTATTGTAAGTGGAAGCGGAATGGTGTAATATTACTAGGTGTATAATTGTGGAGTATTGTACTGTGCTACATTGGATATATTCTATATATTATTTGTGTGCTTGTCATCGCCTAGCCCTCGTCGAATATTTGTATTGTCTTTCTGCATTTTTACAAATAAACTTAGTTTTGTGTTAAAAGGAATCCGTGATCTATGACCACCTAAGATTATACTTTTGACTTCAAGCGGGAATCAAGTCTCACTTAAGCTGTATTTTGAGTCATAATTTAATAAATGATTTATTTTTACTTAATTTTATTATATCGTTGGTACCATGTCAAACTATCTCATGTGAAAATATCCACTTTTCAGGAGGGCAAAAAACTGTTTTAATTGTGGATTCAAAATCAGCGCCATGCAGCAGTAAAAAAAATATTATGTTTTTCTGGTGCTGTTTTATATCCTATTTAAGCTTTCTATTGAGATAAATCATTTGAATAATTTTACTCGCCAAAAACACACATTGGATAGTTTGATATGGTATGCTTATTTGTACGTTTTCAGCTCCGTTATACTTTTTCAGCTTCGAACTATCCAATATGCTTCATTGGATAGTTTGACTTGTAAAACTTTTGTGCTTTTCCCAGGTTCGCCATTCCATAGTAGCGAATGTATCGTATTCAATAGTTTAATTTGTAAAAATTTTGGTACTTACATACTCGATATAAAACTCTTAAGAATTTTCTTTAATAATTTTTATAACAAATATACAGTCAATTAATAAAGCAAAAAGCTTATTTTTAAACATTCTAAGTTAATTTTATAAAATACTAGCAAACCCCGCGGCTTTGCTCGCGTAATATTTGAAATATGCCAAATGATATTTTTATGTCTAGTTTTTATTAAAAGGTACTAACTAAATTTTTATTTTATTAAAACGTAATATTTTATTTTATTAATAGTTTTTTTTTTAATTAAAAGGTACTTATTACTTTTAGGAATAATTCAAAAATTACTATTTAAAACACAGTTTGACTAATCATCATTATTACACTGCATTAGGCAGAAATGAGACTTAAATTAATAAAACGAAATAAAACTAAAAAAATGATAATTTAGAAAATATTTTGAAACTTTTATGCTCAATTAATACGGTCATTTCAGTATTCATTTGGAGTTTTGAATTGTTTAGAAACAATCTTCTTACATCTTAAAATTAACTATCATGTCAAATTCCGAGTCATACCACATCTCTCAGCATAAAGGGCTATGTTCAAATAGGAACTGTTACCATTAATTTGACAAATTTATTTTGAAATCGGTTTGTTATTTCCTAATATTCCAAAAAACTAATTTAGAAAGCTTTTAAAGGCCTTTTTTTAGAACGCTTGTTGTTCCAGTGAACCCCAGGTGGTAGAATCATCGCATAAAATATAGCCTGTGCAGAATCAGAGACTTTTCCAAGGTCAAAATTCTTTCTAGTACTAGCATCAGAAATATGCTAGTTATTGCTATGTATTGCTTTGTGTGCTAGATTTTCATGCTAGTATATGCTTAATAATGCTAGCCAGCATCACATGCTATATAGCTAGCTTACACAGTAACAGCATGACAAGATATATACAAGCATTTTATGCTGTTTGCTGTTTAAGCTTCTTCCAAAGCATGGTAAGGTAGGTACCTTACCGTGCTATTATATGCTTTTTTATGCTTGCCAGCATAATATGCTATGCAGCCAGCTTAGGGGAAAATAGCATGACAAGCTATGTACAAGCATTTTATGCTTGTTTGTTGTTTAAACTTCTTCCAAAGCATGGAGAGATAGGTACCTTAACGTGCTATTATATGCTTTTTTATGCTTGCCAGCATAATATGCTATGTAGCCAGCTTAGGTAGAAATAGCATAACAAGCTACGTACAAGCATTTTATGCTTGTTTGCATTTTAAGCTTTTTCCAAAGCATGGAGAGGTAGGTACCTTAACGTGCTATTATATGCTTTTTTTGCTTGCCCGGATAATATGCTATGTAGCCAGCTTATTGAGAAATAGCATGACGAGCTATGTACAAACACGTTATGCTTATTTGCTGTTCAAGCTTCTTCCAAAGCATGGAGAGGTAGGTACTTTAATGTGCTATTATATGCTTTCTTATGCTTGGCAGCATATAATATGCTATGCAGCCAGCTTATTGGGAAATAGCATGGTAAGCTATGTACAAGCATGTTATGCTTATTTGCTGTTTAAGCTTCTTTCAAAGCATGGAGCGGTAGGTACCTTAACGTTCTATTATATGCTTTTTTATGCTTGCCCGCATAATATGCTATGCAGCCAGCTCAGGAAGAAATAGCATCACAAGCTATGTACAAGCATTTTATGTGCTTATTTGCTGTTTAAGCTTCTGTCAAAGCTTGGAGAGGTAGGTACCTTTACATACTATTATATGCTTTTTTATGCTTGCCAGCATAATATGCTATGCAACCAGCTTTGATAGAAAAGAGCATGACGTACTATGTGCCTGTAAGATGTGCTAATTTGCTACACAAGTCTCTTCCCAATAATGATGAGGTAGGTACTTAAATGAAGGATTCTGTGCTTGTTATTGCTTGGTAGCATCAAATAATTATTTTTTATTTATTTATTTATTTTTTTTTTTTGTTACACGAAAGTATAAATTTGACTATGTTTTTTGAAAATAGAAGAAACGGAAATTTTAATTATAAATTAAATTAATTTTTCAAATCCGGGGCGAGACAATAGCTCTCTTCCAGCTCCTCCTCCCCCCCCCCCCCACCAACAGAAAATTCTTAGTTTCTCTTTTATTTTAAGCTAAGAGAAACGATAAAATTTCAATTACTTTTTCAAGATCGGAGAAAAAACTTAGTTAAATTTTAAATTCGAGGGAGGCTTGATGGATCACCTAAGCCCTCTTCCCTTAACGGAATATTCAGGAGTTTGCGTTATGGAGGTTTCACTGTACATTGGAATTTTGCAAGATGTAAAATATAACTTCCATTTTTTAAATTAACTTCTATGGGGGTGGATTAAATTCTGTGAGGAAATTAACTTCTAGGAGAGTCTTCTAGGGGAGCCCAGCCCCCCCCCCCCCCCGCCCCCTATAAAGGAATTTTTTCTTCTGTTTCTTAGAATTTAAATATTCTAACTTACTCGAAAAAAATGCAGTATATCTTAAAAAAATGTAGAAAAAAATATTGTTCATTAAAATCTAAAATCCGGGCTGGCCCTCTCCTGAATTTAATACTGTCTTAAATCACCCAATTGAGATTAGTTTTTAACATCTAAATATCAAAAGAAACAGAACTAAAAATTAATTACCAAAGCGGATATAGAAGAGTAACTCCCCCCCCCCCCCAACAGAAAATTTTAAACTGATCTTTCTCTTACTGTTAAATTATTTTAGGTTACCTGTAAATTATAAATTTTCTATATCTTTAAAAATGGGAGAAAAATAAAATTTCTTTATTAAATTTCAAAAGCTGGGAGGGGGGCAGCAGGGCTGTGTCACTGCCACCTGAATTAAACACTGTCCCTTGAACACGTTTGAGATAATTTTTTAACACATAAACTTAAAAAAATTAACAAATAATTTCAATGGTATACTTAAAGGGAAAAAGCTCCCTCCCCCGAATTGGAAGAAAATTCCTCGCTGCAATTTCTCTTAGTATTTAATTCTTTAAGTGGACTCTTCTTGACGGGAAAAGAAATTTTATAATAACGTATTTTATTGCAACTTATTTACTGTGTCATATACACAAGCAATTTTTTCCATATGTATAGATTTATTTAATGTAAGGAACCCGTTTATTTATTTTTATATTCCAACATAAATAATTTGTATATAAAAAATAATATTTTATACATGTATAAATAAAATGTTTATATGTATATAAATGCTTATATAAATAACATAAAAGTTCATCAGGTTTGTTTTCATAGTTGTTTATATCATTTGGCAACATATCTCAGTTTCTGAAGTCCGAATTGCGCCAAGATTTTGAAAAAATGCCAAGGTCCCTATAGTGGAAAAATATCCGGTACTTGTTAGTTATCCCGTCGACCAATTTCGCCAAATTATATAAATCGCTAAACCACTCGCCAAATTATACAAATTGGCATAATTTTTATTTTAAATAACGAAAAAACAAATAAATTAGTATAACATTAATAAAAATACAAATAAAACGTCGAAATAAAAATCATTTGATGACGTAAACACGTGTTGTCCAGTGAATGTGACATTTACGATCAACTATTATTGGCATTTAATATTACAATTTGGCGACAGTAATTTGGTCGACGGTATAACTAACAAGTACCAAATATCCTCATTCCATATGAAAGATTAAAAATCTCCTTTTAATTAAATGAAATGTGTAACTAATAAACTGTCTTTAACGATGTGCGACAAATGCGGCGTCCGAAATTCGCTGCTAATGTTATATTGTGTTATTAGCCTACTTACTGTTAATTTATTGTTAATTTTAAATCTGTAAATGAAAGATTACAGTTATAGATAAGATATGTTGGTTGCCAAAACCCGATTACAGAAAATTAGCCTGAGTTATAAAGGTGTTACATGATTCCAAGCTGAATGAATTTTTATATGCTTTTACAAAAATCTTAAGGCAAATCTTTCAGTTTATCTGTCCATCTTTCTATCTTTTACTTCCTTAAAACAAATTTTATTAAAGACCGGGAGGCATCTGCACAGATCATCACCTCATCGAGTTGACGGCTGAAATTTTAGGATTAGTTAAATATCGATTTGCGTATTGAAATGTAACTGGTCTGCCAAGTCATATCTTTGTGGAAACCACCTACAGACGCGATTTTACGGGTTAATTGGTGCATTTTCCATTGTGTTTTCCTGCACCCATTACATGTTTCCAAACTTTTGGATGCAGGAAAATACAATAGTAAACCTATCAGTTAACTACAAAAATTAGGTCTTCAGGTGGTTTCTACCAAGATATGACTTAACAGACCAGTTGCAGTTAAATATGCTAATCTAGTTTTAACTAATCCTAAAATTTCAGTTGGAAACTCAATGAGGTGATGGTGTGTACAGACGCCTCCCGGTCTATTATAAATGTTGGAATTCTAATCTCAATAGCACTCTGGTTAATCTGGCAATTATCCCTACTATTTATGTAACTGGTCTGCTAAGTCATATCTTTGTGGAAACCACCTACAGACGCGATTTTACGGGTTAATTGGTGGAATTTCCATTGTGTTTTCCTGCACCCATTACTCCATGTTTCCAAACTTTTGGATGCAGGAAAATACAATAGTAAACCTATCAGTTAACTACTAAAATTCGGTCTTCAGGTGGTTTCTACCAAGATATGACTTAACAGACCAGTTGCAGTTAAATATGCTAATCTAGTTTTAACTAATCCTAAAATTTCAGTTGGAAACTCAATGAGGTGATGGTGTGTACAGACGCCTCCCGGTCTATTATAAATGTCGGAATTCTAATCTCAATAGCACTCTGGTTAATCTGGCAATTATGCCTACTATTTATGGAACACTCTTCCTTTAAATGCATTTTAGTGATGTTAATGAACTTATGCATATGCATCATACATATTATACATATGCATATAATACGTAATACATTTGCATCATACATATTATAAGTATGTATATAATACATAATACATATGCATCATTATGACGTCAGAATAAACAAAACATTTTTTGTCGCCAAATTTGAGAATTGACATGATATATTAGTAAATTTGGCGAAACATTGCTAAATGTCACTAAGCTTGGCGAATATTTGACGTTGTGGCTATTTTTCAATGAGTTAATTATTAATGCGAGCCATCTATTTTTATTTTTCCGCATATCATCTCAATAGTTAAATGATATAACGTACTAATATTTCCAAAGTACTAATAGTTTCGTCACTGCCTAAAACCTCTGCTATTGTTATTATATTGTACTGTTATTATACTTACTGTGACTATGTTGTTAATCTTTACACCGTTAAAACTTCTGTATTATATAAAGAGAATTTACGGAAACTATTAAAGGATTGAAACTGCCAGTTCACCTTATGATTATTATAATTCTATAACATGTAACCTGTTAATCGATATGTACTTTAGAATGAATCTTCTATAATCCGGTTTCTCGCATTTTAGTTTTCAGGTTTCGAATAAAATTAGCTAATATCTTAAAACCATGGTACATTGACTAATTCTTCAACACGATCTGATGAGAAGAATGATAGATTTTCAAATGGATCATGGCAGTGAGCCGGTAGACCTTATATTCTTTCGTAATCGAGTCTATTGAAAAGGTTAACGTGAATCAAAAAGATATTAGCATCAATATGGTTTAATGAAAATGCAGATATTATCAAAGGATTTCATAAGAACCATTTCACTTGTTCCCAGTCGTATCAGTTAAAATACAACTATTGGCAGTGAGCCCAATTAGAAAACATTACTTAATAGGATTAAAAATTTCCGCATTAGAGAACGAATCGTAACTGCCAAGGAAACATGCATAAGGGAGTTAAGAGATATTTGTCACGAAATATGGAATACATAACAACACAAAATATATGATGTGCTTCCATGATCGTAAAGAGTTCTTGATTTCTCTATCAAAAGCTTCCGCCTTGGCGAAAGAATGGGCAAGTAAATTAAATTATGAATAACAGTAGCATGATGCAACGTTTAACATGGAATTAATATGGTAAATACTGCTTGCTAGAGGCGGCTAGTACTTTAATATAAAAAGACATAAAGTATAAATTTGTAAAGTTCAATAAAATAAATTTAGGTATTTTTATGTTAGCCGGGCGTAAGTGGCAAATCGCGAAATACTGTTCCCAACTCCATTGTTCATATTGCATTCATTTCATTTAAAGATATATACTTTTCAGTCATCTCATTTAAAATAGATACATTTCCCTCATTTTATTTAATAGAATATTTAACATAGAAATAAATAAATAATTAAATAGGAAATAATAACATAAGCCAAAATATTTTATTTGAAAATCAAAGCATTGTTTCTAATTTACACATGTGAAAAATGAAAAATGCTATTGGCAAAAAAACAAAAGGCTAATGAGGAGATTTGCTCCTGTCTAACATAAAAGTACCGAAATTTAATTTTTTTCATATTAATATATTTTCGAATAACAAACTTGAAAAAACATACAAAAAGTAGTGATATCCCAACAAAAAGTTTTCGGTAAAAAAAAAAAAAAAAAAAAAAAAAAAAAAAGCGCCAAGTTCTCCTTAATGTTTCGGCCAGAAAAAGTAGTGATATCTGAAGTTCGCACAAGTTAAAAGCCAAACATCCCAAATCTTTCATTGAAAATGGTTTCCTGCGACTTGGCCGTTAATGCCTTCGAGAGAGTTTTTCAAATTTTAAAATATGTACAAATGAGCTAACCAACCAAATGAGCTAAATGAGATATGGCAACTACATTTTTTGATTATTTTAGTCATTTTGTGGCACAGAGTACAGAAATAAAATACACATTTGAAAAAAGCATTTAAACAACTCCAGTCTATTTACATGCTTAGAGGTTAAAAATAATAAAATATTTGCATTCAGGAGATAATATCCTTAATTGCTAAAACATAATTAGTACCAGCTTTTAACAGTTTATAAATCGAATACCTCTTAATGTATACAAACAAACTATAATAAATGTTCAAACGAAAAAAATCTCTTTCGTCAATAGACAAGATTTCAATATTATACAATAAAATATAATGTATGATTTATTTAAATATATTGTGAGATTTGAAGTAAGTAAATTTTGTTTTATTTCTTAGGTTTTACGTTAATGACTTTAGCTTTAGACCGCACAAAATGACAATTAAATCACAAGTGGATTAAATGATCTGTAATCAAAACTAATGTTTGTTGAAACTGAATGGTAGTTATCAAAAATCTTTTACTTATAATGTCTTCTTGTGAATTTGCCTCTTTGCATTCTAATATTACATTTAATATTTAAATAATTCATAAATGCGTATTTTCCAATCATTAATTTTGAAATGCTGTAGAAGGCATTAACGGCCAAGTCGCAGGAAGCGATTTTCAATGAAAGATTTGGGATGTTTGGATTTTAACTTGTGCGAACTTCAGATATCACTACTTTTTCTGGCCGAAACATTAAGGAGAACTTGGCGCTTTTTTTTTTTTTTTTTTTACCGAAAACATTTTGTTGGGATATTTCCTTTTTTCTAACCACTACAACGTAAATTCAATACTGCCTTCTTCTACCCGTTTTAGATAAAATCTAAACACATAAATCTAAAAAAAAAATGGAAATTAATTTCTATAAAGGGTTTATTGGGAAAAAGCGCCACCCCCCTGGTTTAGATAAAAAGTTAACACATAAATATAAAAAAAAAACTGAAAATTAATTTCCGTGAAGGATTTTTGGTAAAAAGCGCCTCTCATCTACTCCCCCATCATAAAATTCTTAGCTGTTCATTCTCTGAGTGTTTAATTATTTTAATTATACAAAAAAAAAAAAAAAAAAAAAAAAAAAAAAAAAAAAAAATCCGTGCTTTTTAAAAAGAGAATTTAGTCAGTTAAATTTCAAAATTCAAGGAGCACTGTTTCATTTAAGAAATAAGTTTATAACAGTCGAATTGAAAATGTGTACAATTGACACCCCCCCCCCCCATCCAATAAGGACTAACTTTTCAAATTTTAACCCCATCCTAAATTGATAAATTCTATCCTAAATACACTTCAAAATCTTTTATTTTTCTGAAAAAAATAATTATGACCGTATTCAAACCATTCATTAAGCAAAGAAAATTCCACAAATGAGTTATAATAATCAAGCCATATTCTAATTATCCATTAAACATAGAAAAAACCCTAATAATAAATCAACCTTATTAAATGAAACTTGGTGGATAACATCATCTATAAATTCTATGTCTTATAAATAAACTTATAATAATCGATAACCCTCTATCTTATAAAAATATCAACACACAGCAGAATCAGCTCTACACCCATTACCCGCATTTAAAATCGTTTGCAAACACGACCCCAGTGGCGAAGTATACTTCGCCTCTGTAAGCATCTGGCTTCCATACCGGAGATAGTGAGCTCCGTCCTTCTCAGAGGAAAAGAAACCCGACCTAAGTTTCTCCTTCTAAAAACTGTAGGTATTTCAGAAAATCTCCAAAGATGGCGCCGCCAGCGTCATTTTTTTTCTAACCGGGATAATAGCAAAAAATAAAAGCAAGTGATGCTAGAAAAATAATGCTAGAATAGCAAAAAATAAAAGCAAGTGATGCTAGAAATTAATGCCAGCATAGCAAAAATTAAAAGCAACTGATGCTAGAAAATTAAAAGCAACTGATAGTAGAAATGTAATGATAGACTGGCAACAAAAAAAAAAGTATCTGTTGCTGGTGAATTACTGCTAGAAAGCAGAAATTACAAGCAAGTGGTGGTCTTGATTGCTGCTAGCCCAGCAACATATTCAAGCAACACAAGCTGAAATATGTATGCTGGCCAAGCAGTAAAAGTGTTCCAATACATACCATGACTTGCTGGTAATTATGGTGGAACCAGCAAATGTGTTATGGTAGTTTATGCTAGTTAACTTTGCTGAGATACAGCATTTAATGCTTGTCTAGCAAACAAATACCAGCATGAATTTCGACCTGGGTTACCGTTGATTCGCAACTATTACTCTTATAATCTGTTTATACTACATGGAATTGCATAGAAATTGTAATTTAGGACTTTTTTAGAATGCTTTTCTCACCTCCCCTTCGCTTCACCCGTTTTTAATTCGAATATATTTTCGACAGTCCTTCGAGGACATTTCTATTTTATAAGTAACTACCGTGCCATATTTAAACTTTCTAGCTTTTTGGGTATCACAGTAATCGCTCCTGCAACCCTCTGGTGTTAGTGGCACAGACATAAAGTATAGCTTATATTTGAGCATGTTCTATCGCCAAGAATTTGTCACCATTATTTTTTAAATTGGTTTGGTATTTGATAAGATTGTATAAAAATTGTAATTTAGAACGCTTTTCGCTCACTTGATCTTTTTAAATTTGGAATTTTCTTTCGACTGTTCTTAGAAAGCAGTTGCATCTTCTAAGTAAATACCATGCCATAATTCAACGTGTTAGACGCCTTAGTTGTGCAAAAAACGCAAAATAGAACCTGTTTTGCTCTTGCAACCCCCAGATGGTAGTGACAGCAACATAAAACATAGATTATGTTGGAGCAAGGACTGTCATCATTGTTTTATTACAACCATTACTTTTGAAATAGCTTTCGCATTTCCTGAGATTGAGCAGAAATCGCAATTTAGAACGTTTTCAGAACGCTATTCGCGCATTTTCACGCATTCATAAATTTCCAATTTTTACGAAACTGTTCTTAAAGATCATTTATATCTAATAAATATGTACCTTGACTAATTTCAAGTTGCTATCCCCTACCGGTCAACAAAAATCGAAATTTAGAGCTTTTCTTTTTGCTTCTGCAACCTCCAGGTGATAGTGAGAACCGACATGAAATAGCGTCTATATTAAAGCAGAGGCTATCAGCATCAATTTCCTACCATTACTTTTGAAATAAGTTTGATTCTTCCTGAGATATTGCTGAAAAATCGACATTCAGAACGTTTTTAGAACGCTTTTCGCTCATTTTCATCCCTTTTAATTTTCAAATTTTTAAAGAAATGTTCTTAGAGATCATTTATATCTAATAAATATATACTATGCAAAATTTCATGAGTCCAAGTTCTTCCATAATTCAAAAATCGCATTTTTAGAACGTTTTTTGCTCCTGCATCGAACGTAGGTCGAACGTAGGTCCTGCATCGAGTAGCTTTCTTTACAAAAAGCTACCTATTGCAGCCGTTCGGAGGAAAGCGATTTCAAAAAATTTTGGTATATTTTCATCGATCATGACTCCAGACCCCGAAACCACCCTCCGTTCAAATGTTGATATATATATATATATATATATATATATATATGACCTATGTCACACAGTAACTCTCGTATTTATGAACCTATTTGGATGTAATTCGGTGTGTACATAGTACATACCAATATCTCGACCGAGTTCGTTGGCCAGCTTCATCCGCCATATTGTTTCAAAATGGCGTCCATTTAAAAATTTTAAAAAAATTTCAAATTTGAAATGTGGTACCAAAAAATTGAAAATGGAAAAATATTTTTTTCTTATGTATTTGATCTTTATACAAAGACTCCGTAGCAGTTTTTGTTTCGTCTATATCTTAAAAAATGGCTGAGTTATAGCATTTTGAATTTCTAGCGAAGCTGACATTTTGAAACGTCCTGAATTTTGTCACGCGATAAAAGGCGTATTTATGAACCGATTTGGATGTAACTTCGTTTATACATAGTACAGACCAATGTCTCGACCGAGTTCGTTGGCCAGCTTCATCCGCCATTTTGTTTAAAAATGGCGGCCATTTAAAATTTTAAGAAAAGTTTAAATTTGAAATGTGGTATCAAAAAATTGAAAATTGAAAAAATATTTTTTTCTTATGTGTTTGACCTCGATAAAAAGATTCGAGAGCAATTTTTGTTTCGTCTATATATAAAAAAATGGATGAGTTATAGCATTTTGAATATCTAGTGTGGCTGACATTTTGAAACGCCCTGATTTTTGCCACGTGATAACAGACATATTTATGAACCGATTTGGATGTACCTTGGTGTGTACATAGTACATAGAAATAACTCAACCGAGCTCGTAGGACAGCTTCATCCGCCATCTTGTTTCAAAATGGCGGCCATTTAAAATTTTTTTTAAATTAAATTTAAAATGAGATACCAAAAAATTGGAAAATGAAAAAGAGTTTTTTCGTATGTGTTTGACTTTAATACGAAGATTCCGGAACAGGTTTTGTTTCGTCTATATCTAAAAAAATGGCTGAGTTATAACATTTTGAATTTCTATTGTGGCTGACATTTTAAAACGACCTGATTTTTGTCACGCGATAACAGGCGTATTTATGAACCGATTTGAATGTAACTTGGTCTGTACATAGTACATACCAATGTCTCGACCGAGTTCGAGCCAAAATGGCCAGCTTCATTCGCCATCTTGTTTCAAAAGGGTTGCCATTTAAAAAAATAAAATGTAATTTAAAATTTAAAATGAGGTATTAAAAAATTGGAAAATGAAAAAGATTTTTTTATGTGTTTGGCCTTGATACAAAGATTCTGGAACAGTTTTTGTTTCTGAAAATTTGTTCTTTTGTTTAAATCTTAAAAAGTGGTTGAATTATAGCATTTTCAATTTCTATCATGGCTAACACTTTGAAACGATTTTGTATTTGTTTCGCGATACCACACGTATTCGCCTATTACGAGGGAAGAAGGCATGTGGATAGTATACATCAATATCTCGACGAAGTTCGCTGGCCAGCTTCATCAGCCATCTTGTTTCAAAATGGCGGCCATTAAATTAAAAATATATATATTTAAAGTGAGGTGCAAAAAAATTAGAAATTGAAAAAGGTTTCTTTCTCAAGTATTTGACCTTGATATAAGGATTCAGGATCATTTTTTGTTTGTCTTTATCTTGAAAAATGGCTCAGATATAGCAGTTTCAATTTCTAACGTGGGTGACATTTTGAAAAATCTGATTTTTTGCCTGCGACAGCACTCGTATATATCAACTGATTCCGATGTGAGTGAGCATGTACACAGCAATTACTAAGGTCTCGACCAAGTTCACTGGTTAGCCTCATCCACCATGTTGTCTTAAAATGGCAGGCACTTTAAGAAATCGCCGAATTTGGCAGCCAAATATAAGTTACTTTAAATAAAAGCAGCTTGGATAAAGCTGACTAATTTTGCGAAATTCTCATTCATAATGATTTAGTATTGATAAAAATTAGTATTGAATCTCCTACATTTGGTTTCCACTTAATTGAGCTTCGTGTGTTTAAATAATATATGTTGGCTTTTTTAAAATAAGGAATATGAAAGCTACCTCTTCCTCCCGGCACTGGCCGGAAAGACTTTTAGGTAGCTTTCTTTACAAAAAAGCTACCTATTGCAGCCGTTCGGAGGAAAGCGATTTCAAAAAATTTTGGTATATTTTCATCGATCATGACCCCCAGACCCCGAAACCACCCTCCGTTCAAAATTGATATATATATATATATATATATATATATATATATATATATCTGACCTATGTCACACTGTAACTCCCGTAATTATGAACCGATTTCGATGTAATTCGGTGTGTACATAGTACATACCAATGTCTCGACCGAGTTCGTTGGCCAGCTTCATCCGCCGTTTTGTTTCAAAATGGCGGCCATTTAAAATTTTTAAAAAAATTTAAAACTTGAAATGTGGTTCCAAAAAATTAAAAATGGAAAAATATTTTTTTCTTACGTATTTGACCTTTATACAAAGATTCCGGAGCAGTTTTTGTTTCGTCTATATCTTAAAAAATGGCTGAGTTATAGCATTTTGAATTTCTAGCGTGGCTGACATTTTGAAACGTCCTGAATTTTGTCACGCGATAAAAGGCGTATTTATGAACCGATTTGGATGTAATTCGGTGTGTACATAGTACATACCAATCTATCGACCGAGTTCGTTGGCCAGCTTCATCCGACATTTTGCTTCAAAATGGCGGCCATTTAAAATTTTTAAAAAAATTTAAAATTTGAAATGTGGTACCAAAAAATTGAAAAGGGAAAAATATTTTTTTCTTATGTATTTGACCTTTATACAAAGATTTCGGAGCAGTTTTTGTTTCGTCTATATCTTAAAAAATGGCTGAGTTATAGCATTTTGAATTTCTAGCGTGGCTGACATTTTGAAACGTCCTGAATTTTGTCACGCGATAAAAGGCGTATTTATGAAAATTTTTGGATGTAACTTCGTTTATACATAGTACATACAAATATCTCGACCGAGTTCGTTGGCCAGCTTCATCCGCCATCTTGTTTCAAAATGGCGGCCATTTAAAAAAATTTAAAAATAAAAAAATTTAAATGAGATACCAAAAAATTGGAAAATGAAAAATATTTTTTTTGTATGTGTTTGACCTTAATACAAAGATTCCGGAACAGTTTTTCTTTCGTCTATATCTAAAAAAAATGGCTGAATAATAGCATTTTGAATTTCTCTTGTAGCTGACATTTTAAAACGACCTGATTTTTGTCACGCGATAACAGGCGTATTTATGAACCTATTTGGATATAACTTGGTCTGTACATAGTACATACCAATGTGTCAACCGAGTTCGTTGGCCAGCTTCATTCGCCATCTTGTTTCAAAAGGGTTGCCATTTAAAAAAAATTAAATTTAAAATTCAAAATGAGGTATTAAAAAATTGGAAAATGAAAAAGATTTTTTTATGTGTTTGGCCTTGATACAAAGATTCCGGAGCAGTTTTTGTTTCTGAAAATTTGTTCTTTTGTTGATATCTTAAAAAATGGTTGATTTATAGCACTTTGAATTTCTAGCATGGCTAACATTTTGAAACGATCTTGTATTTGTCACGCGATAACACACGTATTCGCCTATTTCGATGTAAGAAGGCATGTGGATAGTATACATCAACACCTCGACCAAGTTCGCTGGCCAGATTCATCAGCCATCTTGTTTCAAAATGGCGGCCATTAAATTAAAAATATATATATATATTTAAAGTGAGGTGCAAAAAAATTAGAAATTGAAAAAGGTTTCTTTCTTAAGTATTTGATCTTGATATAAGGATTCAGAAGTATTTTTTGTTTGTCTTTACCTTAAAAAATGGCTCAGATATAGCAGTTTCAATTTCTATTGTGGGTGACATTTTGAAAAATTTGATTGTTTGCATGCGACAGCACTCCTATATATTAACCGATTCCGATGTGAGTGAGCATGTGCACAGCAATTACTAAGGTCTCGACCAAGTTCACTTCTTAGCCTCATCCACCATGTTGTCTTAAAATGACAGGCACTTTAAGAAATTGCCGAATTTGGCAGCCAAATATAAGTTACTTTAAAGAAAATCAGCTTGGATAAAGCTGACTAATTTCGCGAAATTCTCATTCATTATATTGATAAAAATTAGTATTGAATCTCCTATATTCGGTTTCCACTAAATTGAGCTTCGTGTGTTTGCATGATATAAGTTGGCTTTTTTAAAATAAGGATTATGAAAGCTACCTCTTCCTCCCGGCACTGGCCGGAAGGACTTTTTTACAACGCTTTTTGCGCATTTTGACTACCTTTTAAATTTCGATTTTTTTAGGAAATGTCCTTAGAGATCACTGATATCTTGTAACTAACTACCAATCCAAATTTCATGATTCTAGGCCCTTCCGTAACGCAAAAATCGTAATTTAGAAAGTTTCTTTCACCTGCACACCCTTTCGGTAGTGGTAGCAACATAAAACTTAGCCTATGTTGGAGCAAGGCTTGTCACAATCATTTTGACGCCATTATTTTTTTAAATCGTTTTGGTATTTCCTGAGATTGTGCAGAAACCATCATTTAGAACGTTTTTTAGAACGCTTTTCGCGCATTTTCACCCCTTTTAAATTTCGAATTGCTTAAGAATTGTTCTTAGAAATCATTTATATCTAATAAGTAGCTAATATTTAAAATTTCGTATTTCTAGGCCCTTCAGTAACGCAAAAATCCCATTTTTAGAACGTTTCTAGCTTTTGCACTTCTTTGGGGTAGTGTCACCGACATAAAATATAGACTACCTTGGAGTTGTGACCATCATTTTGACACCATTGTTTTTTAATTCGGTTTGGTATTTCCTGAGATTGTGTAGAAACCACCATTTAGAACGTTTTTTAGAACGCTTTTTGTGCATTTTCACCCCTTTTAAATTTCGAATTGCTTAAGAACTGTTCTTAGAAATCCTTTATATCTAATAAGTAGCTAATATTCGCATTTTTAGTATGTTTTTTGCTCATGCACCCCCTTTGGGGTAGTGCCATCGACATAAAACATAGCGTATTTCGGAGCAAGGGTTGTCACCATCATTTTGACTCCAATATTTTTTAAATCGGTTTGGTATTTCCTGAGATTGTGTAAAAACTACCATTTAGAACGTTTTTTAGAACGCTTTTTGCGCATTTTCACTCCTTTTAAATTTCGAATTATTTAAGAACTGTTCTTAGACATCATTTATATGTTATAAATAACTAATATTCCAAATTTCATATTTCTAGGCCCTTCAGAAACGCAAAAATCTCATTTTTAGAACGTTGTTTGCTCAAGCACCCCCTTTGGGGCAGTGGCACTGATATATAATATAGCCTATGTTCTAAGTTGGACTAACACCATCATTTTGATACCATTACTTTTGAAATCGGTTCGGTAGCTCCAGAGATTACCTCTAACAAACAAACAAACTTTACTTCTTTATAATATTAGTATAGATACGAATACAAAAATATATCAAATAATGTTGTGAGCAACAACAGGAACTTCATACCCATAATTATAAATTGTAAACTTCGCACTATTTTTTCTAAGAAACTCATGGGCCGCTTCCTACCACTATATTCGAATAGAAATATTTGATTTATTTAATCCCCAATTAAAAATTTTGGAACAAATTATTTTCAAGAAAATTTGGAAGAAATTCATAATAGGATCTTTTAATACGATGATTCCAAATGTTCTCCCGAACGTCGGGAATGATAAGAGGGTAATCCCTTTTTTTCCAGACTTTCTTGATCGTTAAAAAGTTTTATGACTTTTGCTTTACTTTTCTGTCGTCTAAGTGTGCTCTAACTCTCATAAATATACCCGTATTGCCATATAATATATTTATGTTTTTAATGTTTACTCTGGCATGCCCGGTTAACACGGAGCGTGCAGCATTTATAGGTCCGTTACAGAGACACTCAAAAACATCCCGTTACATTACGCTTAATAGGGAAAAATGTTTGTGGTTTATTTTAATTATGCTACACTGTTTCAAACATAATCAAATTTATATGCATCATTGAGGTGCACAGAAACATACCTACGTTAGAATATTACGTGTACAACAGTTATCGTTTATTTACAGGAGCACACAAAATATTTCTGTTAAAGTGCTGTCTATTAGCGATAATTGCTGGAAATGCGTTTTATTATGTTGTGCGTTTTCAAATTATGTGCATACTATGCGGTATGTATACATTCTAAAGATTGTATACAGAACTACCAAAAATAATTCGTTAGCATTAATAAGTATGATTCTGAACTGCTTAAACGTAGTTTTTAATTCTGTTATTCATTTCAAAGCTGAACTACAGTTAGTATATGAGATGTTTGTGAAATTTAAATAAAATCATATACAGTCCACGCGAAAAACTAGAAACATGGACAATTATGGATGATAATTTCTGGAAGTGTCTTTTTTGTAGTTTTAAGTGTTATAAAGCTTGCATTAATTTTTTAGCTTATTATGCAGCATGTATAAAAGTCTGTAGGTAATATACAGGGTTATACAAAATAATTGAGTTATGCTCGTCGATTGGTAGAAATTATTGAATGTGAATTTTCAAATTATACTTTTTGACACTTTCCAACAAGGGTGAAAAGTGTTTATGAATTCGGTTTGCCTCTACACTCGGATTTTTATGCAATTGAAAATATTAATGGTCTTAGAATGACAAGTTTGGCATTGCATATGAAGTGTGTAACATTAATAGTTCATTTACAGGGGCACTCAAAAGATTTCCATCACGTTATAGTATATAGGGGAAAATCGTTTGGGGGGGGGGGGGTATTTTAATGATATTACGTTATTTCAAATGTATTAAAACTGATATAAATCACTTAACTTCATTACAAGAAGATTTCGAGAGAATAGGACATGCATTCATAACATTTGTCGTTCATTTACAGGGACACACAAAAGAAATGTGTTGCACTACTGTCTTTGAGCGATAATTGCTTTAACTGCGTTTTTGAATTTCGGTATGCACTTTTAAATTTAAGTATTTTTTTGTATGTTGTATAAAAGTTCTATACCTCCTATATAGCGCTGCACAAAAGAATTCACAAAAAAAAAATTACCGTCATAGACAGAAAAAGTATTCGAATCAGTTTCTGAAGTCCTGTAAATGATCTATAGATTTGTAAATTACCTATAGAGTATGCGGCAATTTACTTTAATTAGAAAACGCGTAACGCAATTTACACTTTCAACCTTTAGTAATTTCCGCCAATAAACGGAAATATACTCGAACTTCTTGTATAGGCCTATATATTATCTACAGATTTTTATGTATGTTACGTAATATGGTAAAATTTATTTCAGGCAAAATATTGTTATAAACACACTTACAGAAATTACCAATCTCAGCCGGCAATGTTTTCAGTTCATTGCGTAGACCTGCATATTAGGAATTTCTACTAACATATTCTAGTATAGTAAAATGAAATAAAAGACCGAAATTGTATAACTCAATTAGAAACCTCCTTTAAGTAATTCACTCCTATACAAAGTATTGTTTACAAATTCATTATACAGCCCTATATATGATCTATAAAATTAATATACCACGTAATATTCAAATAGTTAAAAACTCATACTATAATCGAAGACGCACTTCTAACAATTATCGCTAACAGGCAGCAGTGTAACAGAATTCGTTTTGGTGTGCCCTTGTAACTTAACAATAACTGTCTAAACTAAAATAAACCTGCGGCTGAACGATCATGGAGGATCAGGGCCTACAGTGACCTACTCTGCTTACTTTACCCTGGACCCCGAGGTGCTATGCAGCATGTGCCCCGGCCAGGTGGTCAGCCCAACGCGAGACCCTCGGTGTTTAATTTCCAAGCAAGCTTGGTACTCGTTTTATCGACCCTGAAGGGATGAAAGTTTGAGTGAACCTTGTCCAGCCGAGGGACAAAATCGCGACCTGTAGCATGGCAGACAGGCGTGTTGACCACTACGCTACTGGGCTTCCAAGAACTATCATATATTTCATATTATACAGTAAACAACTTGTAATGTAAATCAATTACGGATGTCAATTTCACTTTGTTTGGAATATTTTAACATTAATTAAAATATGTTTCAAACATTTTATTTTACTATAAAGCTACAACAAAATTCATTTGTGTGAACTTGTAAATAATAATAAATGGCTTACACATCATATTCCGCATAAAACATGTTTTAATACACTTGATAAATTCATATTAATTTCATTATGTTTGAAATATCGTAACACGATTAAAAGACACCGCTCTTTTTCCCTATTGAGTATAATGTAACGGGATTCTTCGGGGTAAATGAACTAAAGTTTGTCACATTCTGTGAACAATATTCTATGAACAATAGAAAACATATGCTAAAATAAAAGTCAAAAACATATGTTAATTGCGTTAAACTTCAATCTTTGCATAATACAGTTTTTGACTTCTTGATAAAAAGACTACATTCATATTGGATAGTTTGACATGGTACGGACTCTTAGAAAACCAAAATACCCAAACATTTGCTTGAAAGGATTGAATGTGTCATATTTGACAGTTTGACATTCTAAATTTTAGAAAACATTGAATCTTGGATACTTTGAAATAGCCATTATCTACGTTTCTAAGCAAGCTAGAGACGTGATGATTTTAATTAGTACGTATCATGCACAATACAACAAAATGGCACAAAATATGAAAAATGCATTTTTTCATATTGCATAGTTTGACATGGTAGCAACGATATGAAAATAGAAAAATAAATTTTCAATCGCAATATTAAAAAAAAAAAAAAAAGAAAAAAAAAAATTGTTGACGATGAGGGATGTAACATTTTAAACAAACAACTTAATTTTTTCGACAGCTAACATAGCACAGGCCGTTAAGTCATAAGCGACAATGTCGTTATCAAATGAGATAGAAATAGTTATTCTTATTCACTTCAACGACATCTTGAATTGCTTTTCTTTTGGAAAATTTATCGTAGAATGCAAAGAATTTATTACCCTATAGTTTGTGGTTAGACATAAAATCCATAACTTTTTTGTGCTGCATTCTCAATAGTAAAGGTACTTATCAAAATGTTTCCCAAATAAACATGTCGAAGCATTTATCATAAATGGGCAGCTTCAAAAATAAAGCTCTTGGTAAGTGATCATTTGTATGAAATGATCAATTTTGAAATTATTGATTTAATTTTCTCATCCAATAACATTATCATTTTTAAACAAATAATCTTTTGATTTTGTATTATCTCATTAAAAGCATAAGTATTTAGAGATGATTTTGAAATTTAAGTATTTCTAAATACTTAGAAAATTGCCGAAACGTTTCAGTAAAGTTTTAAGTGCCAAGTACTTATTTCTACAGAACAAAAAAAAAAAAAAAAAAAAAAAAAAAAAAGAATAAATCCTTATGTATGAAAAATATTTTTTATATTTAATTTTTTGATGTTGTTTGATGATTGGTAAATAATAAATTAATCTATAATTTAAAGTATTTTAGTATTATTAATTATATATTCTGTAATAGTAAAAATAATACAATTTAAAAAAATCTTTATTAAATATATTGAATCCAAGTTCCTCCACTTTAAATCGCAACGAGCCAATTATTTTAGAAAAGTGTAATAAAAAAGAAAATATTATGAAAAGAGATTTGTTCTATTTTAAATTGTGTTGCGGAACCAAAATTAATATTTCGACCGAATACAGAATTTTTAAACTGTTAAAAAAAATGTTTTTATACAAATGTTTATTTATAAAATCTAAATATACCATCAACAGTGTTTGCTCTTATTAAATGAGAAAGAAACATTAAATAATATTCCCTTCCATGACCTCTGAAACTGTTTTCGTCTTTGAAAATTCCGGAGACAATTTAAAGCTTTATCGCGAAATATGCACAAATTATTACCCGTTAGATTGGATATAAATTCCATGCATTATTCTTGCTGCATTCACATTATTTCTGTTTCTAAGCAAACCGTTTCCACAAAGAAATATTTCTGTGCATTTATCATTACAGAGCAGCTTCTTGAATAATGATTTAAGTAAACGACCATTTGGGAAATTATTAAGAAATTGGAGATTTAACTTTGTTGTCAAACGAAATGTATTAACAAAATGTATCAACAAACAAAATGAGACAAAATGTATCATTTCCACATAAAGAAAAACGTTTTTAATAGTTCTTTAATCACGTAGTAAATAGAAGATTTTTAAAAAAGGGAAATATATCACTAATGAAAAATAAAATGTAAACATACAATTTTATTTACAGAATGAAAATAACAATTAATTGTTATTGTATATATAGAAATTACACTTTATTATTAGTTTCATTAGGACAAAATGTGTAATTAAATATTTATATGTAAACAACAAGAGATAAGTGAGTGATACTTTTTTAAAATTGAAAAACAAAATAATGTATATCTGCTTGGACGACATAGGACATAAATTTCCCATAGAACACATTAACTCATTTTAAAAACTACATACACAGTAAGTCCTATGCTATCATTCCTTTCAGTGAAACAGAATATATATATATATATATATAGAGAGAGAGATCGATACCAACCATAAGTTAAAAAAAGAAAAAAAAAATCAGTTTATCGTGTTTAAGTTTTCTTCGATTTTGTTTCCTTTATATTAATTAAAAATTAGACAGGAAAAAAGATGAATACAGTATAAAGCAAACGTAAGCAAATTACGCAATATAATACTTGTTAAACAGAAATATGCTTTGAATTGTGCAATAATTTAATACATTTTTTTAAATGCACGGTAATACATGTAAAATGAGAATAGAAAAATAAAACGAATTTAAGATAAGGAAAACGAGTGAGTTTCAGTTGTTTGCTGACAATCACAACTATGTTATTCCGTTGTGCTATTACATTGTTAATTGAAAAAATACTACGTATTTATAAATTGCAAGTGCAGTTCAGTCGCCTTATATATTGTTAAATACAACCCCTGGCAAAAAGTTTCCGATCAGTGCTATCAAGTTTATCATTTTTGCATGTCGAAGCATATATTTCGCGATTCATGAGCATAGGGGCGTTTTACAATATGCCAAATAAAAGAACACATATTAAAATATAAATCAAAAGTGATTTCAATATAACAATCATATAATTTATAATCATACTGCAGTCGAAAAAGTTTCCTCGTGAGAAAAAAATGTCCGATCAAGACGGAAGTTGGAAAATAGTAATCGATCACTGAGGAAACAAGTTTGAAATTTGCATATTGAAGACAGATAGGAGTGCCTGCGCATGAGTGCAATATACGAATCCTATTTAAACGAAGAAATATTCCAGCTGCGATATCAAAAGCAGCTCTGAAGTGTTGGACAATGGCTCGTGTGAAAAACCTGCATCGCGATTTAAAAATCCGCATGATTAAATTGTTGCAAGAGGAAAATTCACAAAAAAGTGGATGTTTTATGAAATTGTGCTCAAAGTACGGTATGCGGTATTTAGATAATATATCAGTTGACTAACAGCGTAGAAAATTTACCTCGAAGTAGACGTCCACGAAAGACAGCACCTAGGGAGGACAGAAAAATTGTGGAAATAGCGAAAAGAAAGCGGCAAGCAACATCAAAACAACTCAATGCCGAATGGTCCAAGTACAACGTAAATGTATGTAACCGCACTGTACGTCATCGTCTAAATGCAACAGGATTTAAATTCTGTAAAGCTAAAACGAAACCTTACTTGACAAAGAAGCATGGGAAAGAGCGCTTGCAATGGTGTAAAAAATATGTACACTGGCCACTTGATAAATGGAATAAACTTATTTTTAGCGATGAATTTCGTATACCTCTCGGAACAGGTGATGACTGCGAAGCATTTGTTTGGAGGAGAGTTGGTGAAAAGTTCAATGATAAGTGTGTCAATACGAGGACTAAATTTTCACCTGCATTTACAGTTTGGAGTTGTATGACACCACAAGGCGTCGGCAAGTTGTGTATTTTGTTACGTACAGTAAACTCTGAAGTTTACATTGACATTTTAGAGAATTTTTGATTTCCAGCATCGAACAATGGTTAGAGGATCAAAATGACTTTTTATTTCATGATGACAACGCATCTCCACATCGCACCAAATCAGTTGAGAAATTTCTACAAAATGTAGGTAATAATTCACTTAAAACCATGACTTGGCCTATCAATAGTCCAGATCTTAATCCCATCGAAAATCTGTGGCATATATTAAAAAGAAAAATCGATTTTTGAAGGATCACAAAGGCCATAGAACTACGTAAAGCTATAAGGGAATGCTGGTGCGAAATTGCTCCCAATGAGTGTAAACAGCTTATTGAGTCCATTCCCCAAAGGATTTCGGCTGTCATCCGAGCTAAAGGTGGATTTACTAAATACTGATTACAGTGATCTGTTATTTTTTTCAAAACCAAAGCGTGATTGGATATTTTCTTCTTTGGTGTTTAAACTTCAATCACCATTTTTCTGTTTATAAATTGATGTATAATAAATTTTCTTTATTGCATATTGTTATTCATAATATATAATATAAATGTATTATCGCTAATAATCGTTTAATTTCTATGCAGTGAGAATAAATAATCCTTTCTTACAAAAAAGGGTAGTGTTTGTGTAATGATCGGAAACTTTGTGCCAAGGGTTGCATATAGTAATTAACAAAATTAATTTTTATATATTAACAATCGATGTAAAAAGTATTTTTGTCCACTTTTTCAAGAAATTTAATTTATGGATTCTCCTTCTACCAAAGCTATCACACATAGAAACCTTAGACAGCTAGCTCGAAAAAAAATTACTACTCTCAAAATTGGCTTTTAAGTAAAACATTGTCACTGAAGAAGTTACTTGCTTGGCCTATTTTTTTTTCTAAATTTGATTTGTGTGGATATAAAAAAAAATTCTTCCTTGGATCCTTTCCATAATTTGATGTTTTTATTGTGTTTCGTGAAATTTCATGCCGCTCTCAACTTTTTGTAAAGTATTAATGATGATATTATATGATATAATAGAGATATAACATTCTCTAATTTAGTAATTTTCTGACTAATGTTATTAGAACTTATTATATTGCATTGCAATACATTATTGCGTTAAATTAGAGGAACTTGATTATTAAAAACTTATTATTTACAACGCCATTTTTATCAATATATTTAGACCTAATAATTACAAAAGAAGAATAAATATATTTTTGAGGGGCATGGTGTGTGAACGGTACTTAATTTCGAATACAAAACTTATTTATTCTTCTTATTTACAAATATCTGGCATTCTTATACTATTTGTTTTACCTCTTTATATAGTATCAAGGATCACTTTGATGAGTTATTATCTGTTAAATAAATTCATTTTATGTTTGACTTCAACTTAATTTGCTTTGTTTATTTTTATGTATAAAATATTCATAATTAATTCTTTTTTTAAAATAAAATAATATCAGCACAGCATGATAGTTTTAAATTATGTAGCATGACAGTTGGGAATCACATATTTTATTCATTTCAGTAATTTAATCTAAATTTATTGAGAGATTATGCAGTTGACATTATACAAAAAAGTAAATTTCTCTTTTAAGTATTATCATTCGAAACTGCTGGCATAATTATTTCTTTACATTTTGCAGAATTTAAAAATCTGAAATATAATGTCTATCGTTAGCATAAAAAAAAAATCAATGATTTTTTCACTATAATCGTATTCTGAAACGATACTCACTTATCACATTTTTGAACTGGCTTTCAGCATGTTTTAATATATTATACTTTGCATATCCATGAACAGGTAGTTACATATCAAAACTATATTCTAGGTTTAAATTACGTACTTAGATTTCGTTTACTAAGGTAATTTATATACTTAGTTCTTATACAGAACGTCACATGACTGTGGATACAAAACTTACAATAGTGTGTATTAATTTGCAACACCGACTGTCATTGTTTACACATTGTTTGATCTGTATCAGATGTTTTTAAAAGTTTAAATAACAAAGTGAGTAAAAGTGGCAAAATGCTCTTATAGGTTGTAATGTCCACCAGTATTCTTTTTCCAGATTCCACATTTAACAATTTAAAATGTAACGTCCCCCACTTTCGTATGACCGGCTCCTCTAGATTGCAGGTTTAACTCAATAAAATAAAATAAATGCTTATTTTTCTCGTATTCGAAAAAAAATAATGACATATAAAAAACTTAACTGTTTAACTAAACACGAACATACTCGTAATACAGAAATATCATTTATAAAATCATTGATTTTTTTTTTATGCAATGTATAAAACAAAGTGATATTAATAATATGATACAACAATGTTATTAATAATAATAATATGATTTTTTTATGCACTGCATAAAAAAATTCTAAACACCAAAAATATTTATTTTAAACAGAAAATATGGCAATCACATGTCATATTATATCCAGTACTCTTATTACAAAACAAATAATTTATCTTTAGATAAATATATATGGATGTCATTTAAATTTTTAGACGATGTTTTGCTTACACCTTACATATTTCTTTTTAATATATAACAACAATATATTTAATTAATGAAGAAATAAATATAAATTTTAACTTTGTTTTAATAATCACTGGAAGGGTTAATAAAAATCTTATGTTTATCTTTTTTTCACTAAAGAAATAAAATAGCTTCCGGAAATATTTCTAAAATACTTTTGATACTATATTAAATCGTTAAACTTCTGCTTGAAGCAGCATGGCACATTTTTAACTAATGATGTTAAATTCGAAATCAGATATTGTAATTTAAAATCGATACATTAAATGGAAGGTGAAATTGGGAATGTTTGAGATGGGGAATATTTATTTTAAAAAAATTCTAAGCTGCTTTTTTTTAGTAACTTCTCATATTAGTAACATGTGAACCGAGAAATTACAAAACATGCCAGACATTGCGCCATTAAATGGTAGAGTTAGTTATCTTATAAAAACTTGTTTACATAGTTACAGATTCTTTTTTTTTATATATATATACGCTTAATCTAGGTGAAATTGTTTATATAGATGAATAATATTTTTCCCCGTTAATATTGTGTTTTCATTTCTTTTGTTTCTGGCACACATTCAGAAATATTAGAATTTGGCGGATTCAATAAATTCGTTGAAAAACAGTAAATTATAATTGCTGTTACTTCCACTTTCTGCTGTTTCAATTAGTGTTGTTTTATTAAAATTACTTTTTTTATCCTATGAAAATATGTTACTTGTCATACATTGCGCAAATTAAGGAATAAAATACTCTTTTAAAAACTTATTTAAATGTTTCTAGATGTCTTTTAATAATAATATTTTTAAGTCACGTAAAATAATTTATATTAAAGAATATTATATTTTCTTCTAAATATTGTATGGTTTTATGTTTTTTTTTTTTTTTTTTTTTTTTTTTGGGGGGGGGGGGGGGCAAGTATTCATTAAATTTTGGTCGATATTTTATTCGTTGAAAAATAGAAAATTATAATTTCTGTTTTTTTTTCTCTCTCTGTTATTTCATTAGTGCTGTTTTATTAAAATTACTGTTTTTATTCGATGGAAATATATTACATATCATAAATTGCGCACATTAATATAATTATCCTTTAAAATCTTATTTAAATGGTTAAATATTTTTTTTTTTTTTTATTAATAATATTCTTAAGTCACGTGAAATAATTTATATTGATGAATATTATATTTCCCCCTAAATATTGTGTGGTTTTTTTTTTTTTTTTTAATTTTTTCTGCCAAATATTCAGAAATATTAGATTTCGGTTTATATCTATTGGTTGAAAATTAGTAAATTATAAATTTCTGATTTTCTTCTTTTTGTTATTTCAGTTAGTGTTGTTTTATTGAAATTATGGTTTTTATACGATAAAAATGTATTAAAGTTTATCAAAATAAATTTATTCGAAGTTGAGGTATAAATATAATTCTTAAGTTGAAACATATTATTTAAATAATATTTTATTTCAGTTTGCTTTTGTTACGGTGCTTAAATAACTGATGAATGATTCCTATTTTTAAAAGAGAAAACATACGAAAGTAAACTGATAAGCACTAGTATTAATTAAAAAGATAACACATGTCGGCTTCAATTATTGCACGAATATTCATATCAAGAATGTAGGATGATCTAAGTAATATATCTTATCACTCGGTAACCTCTCGGAGTGATGAAAACGAGAGTAGAAGAAGACAGTAAATCAAGAGCTTATCTAATGTTACCAGGATAATTGTTTATTTATTTATTTATTTATTTATGTGTTCTAATGTTATCTCTAAATCAATTTAAATATATGGATGTCTTCAATATTCTCACGGTGAGATAATCATGATACGTATATATGTGATATGAAGTATTTGACTAGTGGAGTTTTATTTTTATCATACATAATATTAAAAAATATATATTGTCAATTACTCAGAATTTTAAAATAGATGTCGTTTAGATAATTTTTTTAATTGTAATAAAGTGTATCGCTAATTTCAGTAAAATATATTTTTGTTTTAGGACATAAATTTGTTTACTGTGTTATGAAATATTTTGTTATTATTTCTATGGAAATTTCCGTTTTTGGAGAAAGAAATATAACAAAAATTAAGGGAAGCATTTTACGGACATCATATCTCTTTGTTTACTGGACAAAATACATTGAATAAATTATACTTCATTCAATTATACTCGATCATCAAACTTAATTTTTAATTGTATGATCATGAATCATACTTGATTTTTATAGATATGATATAATTGTAAAAATATTGTTAATTGTCACTTCTTTATTCCTTCCTTATGAAAATGTTTGAAATATTATATATTAAAAAGAAAATCTTCCAGTTAAACTGATGGCTTTGAGCTCACAAGCTATTCACGCTAATTGTATATTATACTCTTATTTCAAAGAATAATGTCCCTCAAAAAATAAACGAAGGGGATTAGCCCAGTTTTACCCCTTTATACTTAACCAATGTACCTCCAAATCTAATCAGGGAAGCTCATTAACATAATAAACTGGTATACCAATTTTGAATCAAATCAGATAATTCAGCGCGAAAAAAACCATATCGCTAAATTAAGGGAGTATTAGCTTCCCTTTCCCCTTTATACTTAATTAAGGAACTTCCAAATCTAATCAGGAAAGCTCCTTAACATAATAAACCGGTAAACCAAATTAATTCAAATCGAATGATTCTGCATGAAAAACCCATTTATCTGAATTAAGGGTGTGTACTAGCCCACATTTCCCCCTTTATCCTTAACCAATGAACCTCCAAAACTAATCAGGGAAAAACCTTAACATAATAAACCGGTATGCTAAATTTGGAGCAAATCGAATAATTCTGCATGAAAAATACATTTATATAAATAAAGGGGGTTTGAACTAACCCCCATTTATCCTTAACTAATGAACCCCCCAAAACTACTCAGGGAAGCTCCTTAACATAACAAACTGGTATACCAAATTTGGAGCAAATCGAATAATTCTGCATCAAAAACCCATTTATCTAAATTAAGGGGGTGGACTAGCCCCTCTTTTCCCCCTTTATCTTTAACAAACGAAACCCTTTGAAGGCTTTGATAGCCTGTGCGCTAAAAACCTCTATTTCTTATATTCTACTTTCATTTTTTTTTTTAACATTATCGCTCTATTTCCTATACAATTTTCCTTTTGGCTGGTTTCGTAATTTCCCGTAATGATAAAGCTCAATGAATATAACACACAAATCCACTTCTTTTTCACATGTATGAGCAAAATATCACCATTATTTCCCTGATGACGGTACGCTCAATGACACCGAAAATAGTGTGCTATAAGTAAAAAATTTCTGATGCTAATAAAGTTGTTTTATCTAGTTATACTTACATAGATATCTTTGTAACTGGTATCTTTACACTTAAAATTGCACAATGAATATTACCTATAAATAAAGTAATTCGTGATACAATATTTTTTCTTAGTTTTCAACATATAGATAAATATATTATTTTATCAAAATTAGCTTTTTTTTTTTTACAATATTTCATGTTAACATTTTTTTATTATATTACGTATTCAAAAGTGACATTTCTAAGAATTGTTTATATCACGAAAAGTTTTAAAATATTAATATGTATTTTTTTACTGATAATAGTATAGCATGAATTACCCGATTGTTTGTTTTATTGTTAGGTTAAACGACTTCACCTGGTCGTTTCCTTCAAACGAACTTTGGATCATATGAAATGCATATTTGAATTTGACCTTGTGTTTAAAGTCGCTATTATATCGCACTTTTATATTTTCCAACACGTCTGACAAAATTTGGGCTATTAAGGACTAAATTTTATAGATCATTATTTACAGTACGATTTGGTAAAATACGGTAGAACGATATGCAATAGACTAAAACTATTCCAGAATATTTATCAAACTAAAAGTGAAAGTCCCATAAAAATACGTCTAATAAAAGGTTTTTTTTTTTTTTAATCTAATTATTTATATTTGTGTTATCCTAATTCGTGAGCACTTTCCTGCATAATTCCACAACTAAGCAACGTAAAAGGATATGTTACATGTTAAACCTTATCTTTAGAATTGTTTAACAGACAGTTCAAGTTCCTCCGATATTCATCTAACTGATTCATTTTAAAAAGTCTAATCTTTAACAAAATTGTTCATCTGATAATAGAATGTTTTCCTGTATTTCTATAACTAAGTAACGAAAACGATATGTTGTGCATTGATACACTCTTTGGAAAATTATCTGAACAATGGAAAAATATGTAAACTAAATTATAACAGTGGAGGATTAAGCGAAATCCATTAAAAAATTTTCTTAAATGCTAAACTTTCATAATCGGTTCTTATAATTTTATAACAAATATACTAAAATCTATATACCAAATTGTAGGTATGTCTTATGTTATTGTATGATTGTAGGCGTAAATTTTAGGCTATTTTATGCTGATGTCACTACCATCTGTGAGTTGCAGGAGCATAAAACGTTCTAAATTGTAATTATTGTGATACTGCAGGCGCTAGCAACTTGAAATTTGGCATGGTAGTTACATATAAGATGTAAATACCCTTTAAGGACAGTCGAAAATAAATTCAAATTTTAAAAAGAGTGAAGTGAATGGAAGTAGGGAAAAGCGTTCTGAAAAAGGTCCAAATTACAAATTTTATACTATCTTATGAAATATCAAATTGATTTAAATAATAATGGTTGCAGATTCGTTGTGATAGAACCTGCTCAAACATAAGCTATATTTTTTGTCGGTGCCACTACTTCCAGAGGGTTGCAGGAGTAAAAAAATTTCTAAATCGCTATTTGTGTGATACAGAAGACGCTAGAAATTTCAAATAGGTTATGGTAGTAACTTATAGAATATAAATCACCTCTAAGAACAGTCGAAAATAAATTCAAAATCAAAAGTGTTGAAGCAAAGTGAAGGATCGAAAAGCGTTCTAAAAAATTCCTAAATTACGATTTCTATGCAATCGCAGGAAATAATAAACCGATTACAAAAGTAATGGCTGCAAATTAATGGTGGTAGTCCTTGATCCTACACAGGCTATATTTTATGACGTTGCCAGTTCCACCCGGGGATGGGAGGAACAACAAACGTTCTAAAAATACCTTTAAATTGTTTCTACATTACGTTTTCTATGGAATATTAGGAAATTCAAACCGATTTCAAAAGTTTTTTGGCGAATTACTGGTGACAGTCTCTGTTTCAATACAGGCACTTTTGGTTAGCGCCACTACCCTCAAAGATGTGGTAGACCATTAGGCAAGAAGCTTGGAATTTGAGATGATGGTTAGTTTTAAGATGTAAATGCGTACTATGAACAGTTTCTAAAATAATCAAAACTTCAAATGAATACTGAAATTAGCATAAAAGTTTCAAACTACTTTTTAAATTATCATTTATTTAGATATCGTTTCAATTCTTTTTATTAATTTATGCCTCTTTTCTGCCTAATGCATTGTATTAATGCAGTTTAGTCAAACTGTAGCTTAATTAATAACTTTTTAATTTTTGTTAAAAATATAATATCTTCTAATAAAAATTAAACATACAAACATCACTTGGCACATTTCAACTATTACGTGAGCAAAATCGCGTGTTTTGTTAATTTTGTATAAAACCAATAAAACAATTAATGGAATTAGTACGTACTGAAAAACTTTCAGTGTTGCTCTTATTCTAGATACCTGTTTAAAAATAAATTTTACTTATTTTTATAAATAATTATAAAAGCGTTATTTTAATATTTGGTCATACTTCTATTTTTGATAACTCCTTATATGTATTATATTGTAACGTAAAAGAATGCATGCAACATTTTATAAACACAATTACGTTTACAAAAAAAAAAAATAATAATAAAAGAGCTACTGCTTTTGGTCAATATGCGTGTGTGTATTTTTGTAAGTCTGTGTTGCTTCATTGCCGCAATTTTCACCAAAGCCACTGAAAAGATTTGTGTTACACATTCTACACTACAATTCGCTAACAACAATGATAGTTTCAAGCTAAGAATAATATACGTATCGTGTGTACAGTGTAAAACAAGAACGAAAAATCCTACATGCGGCATAGTTTCTGAAACACGTTCCAACGCATTCAGAATACTATAACAAAACTTCTCTGTTTTCTAAGGTTATTACGTCTAAATGAATCATTTGGAAAACGCATAACGTATTTGAAAACACAATTTCTGCTGCAATTACAGTTAACAGCCGTAAAAATTTGCGAATCTTTTGTGCATACATCTATAAGTATATGACCTATAGATTTGTATATATGCTACATAGTATGCTAAATGTTGGTTCAATTAAACGCATAGCACACTTGAAAATTTACATTTAGCAAATTTCGCCAATAACCGGATGTTGCTGAAATCTTTTGTTATTATCTATATAATTTATATAAACCAAGTAATATTTAAAAAATAATTCATTGAATTTACATTATTTGAATTATTATTGAATTTAAATTAAATTAATTTAACAATCGACAGGAGCTTTTGTTGTTTTAAATATAATTCGTGCAGTATAACACTTGTGATGTGTTCACTATATGAAGAGTGCTGTTACACTGTAAATTAAAAAAAAAAATCTCTAAAGTTACTAAAGTTTTTCTAAAAAACTGGGATTCCTAGAACATGTTATGTAACGACAACAACAAAAACTCATGTACTCACACACTTTTGCGCCGAAAATCGAAAAATCTGTAAGGTTACTAAGAATTTTTTTAGGAAACCGGGATGCTTAGAACTTTTCATGTAACTTCATCCAGGGTTACAGATAAAAGTTTAGTAAGATTACTGTAGTTTTAGCAGATTCATTTGTAAAGTTTCAGATTTCTGTAGCTGTGCAAAAACTAGTTTTGTAGATTTGCAGCTTTTTTTGTACAGTTACAGATGAAAGTTTAATAAGCATGTAACTTTACATTCTTTTACAGCATATGACGCATTCTTTAGTCATTTAGAACTCTATAGTGAAAAGGAGTACAGCTTCTTACTTAAGGGATTTGAATATCGCTTTATGTAATTTTCTTCAGAAAAAAACCCTCCTGGAATGGCTAATTGTTTTCCATTTGTTAAATTTATTGGTATGTGGGATTTAATGCGTTTACAAGAAATATTGTGCATACTTTGTGAAAATTGAGGATTAGAATAAATATTTTTATTCTTATATCATTATTAAATAATTAAAAATTAAAGAAATTCAAAAACGTATATTCTTTGCGAACGCCAGCACCCCATGTCAAAAATAGGATACTATCTAAAGAATACATTTCTTTACTGCTTCATTTAGCTAATTATTTACTTATTTTATATCTTCCGGATTTAGATTTTTTATATTAGAATCTGAATTTAGATTTTTAAATCTATAGACATATACAATAAAAAAAAATATATGAAATAATATTCTGTTTCTCTACCATATATATATATATATATATATGTGTGTTACGGTCAATTTCATAAATTTGTTTATCTATCTATATTATAAAGGACAAACATATCTGTGCGTAACGCATATGTCATTCTGCGAATGGCAACACTCTGAAATTTGAAATGAAATTTCGGTCTTGCAATTTTCGCTACTGCAAATTTTTAAACTTCTAAACATCGCAGAGTTTCAAATTTTACTCCGTAATATAGGGGGGGGGGGGATGTACATTTAAATGCAATTTGTTTGAAGCCTCTATCTCAATTTATTTTTAAGATATTAATTTTTTTATAGTTTTTAGTACCAATTTTATAATTGTGGCAACTGAAGTACACCATTTCTATTAAAAATAATGTGAAAATAGTCATGATTTATTTATTTATTTTATTATAGTCTTATTGATGCCATTTTCACATTATAAATAAAAGTAACTTTTTTTTATAATTTTTTAACAGAAAATGACTTCAGCCATAAAAAAAACACTCATTCTTCTTCATAAATCAGTTACACTTCGATATTTATACATTACGCTGATACTGAGTTTGAGATGCTAGGCAAAATGATTCAGTGAGTAAAAATGATGTCATATTTAAAACAAAACGATCATTTTCTTTGATAAAACTAAATATTTGACTTTGACTAATACTAAATGGCCAATACTATGACAACTAAAGGCCAATTTCTGATTTTTTTATTCGCGAGTACTGAGATTAGAACTGAGATTTTTTTTTTTTTTTTTTTTTTTTTTTTTTTGCTCTAATTTTAGAAGATATACGACAACGTTCCTGAGGAAGGTTATAGAAAGATGATCCAAACGTAGATATTTTAACTTTATTTTAACGTTTGTATAAGTTTATTTTTGACTTTACAACAGTTTTGTACACCGTGTAGTAAACTAAAGATATTTTAACAATTATATATATAACTTTTTACGGTGTAATTGTCCAGTTCTTTTATTATTTATTATTAGAACTTAAAGTTTGTGAGAATGTTCATATGCAAAGTTGTATCGGACAAACATGGCTTTAACTTTGGAAATACATTCAATTAATAATTTATTGCGCGTTAAAATACTTTTATATTGTGAACTTGAGTGGTGCGTATGTAAATTTTGAGAAAGTGAAAATAACGTACAGTTTAGATTTTACGGGGGAAATGTTTATGATGTGACAAAGCAAACTCCATTTTACTGATTTTTCATCCCGTAAAAACAAACGTAAGAACCTCTATGGATAATTTCATCATAATTATTCATCTTGGTTACGTATTCTAATACAGTTTAATCTTTCACTAATTTAAGCAGTTGAAGTTTGTGGAAATAACATTTTGGTAATTTTAGGTTAAAAATATTATTTGTTTTAAGAGTTAGACAACCAATGTAGGAAAATTTTTTTATTGTAATTAGTTTTGTAGGTTTATCATAAATTTGTCCTAACAGTTTCTTTCTAAACATTTTAGTTGGTCGAGTTTCGACGGGTTCCAACTCGCCTATATTATAAAGGATAAACATATCTGTGCGTAACGCATTCGTCATTTTGCGAATGGCATCACTTTGAAATTTGAAATGAAAATACCGTTTTGCAATTTTCGCTACTACAATTTTTTAAATTTCTAAATATCGCACACCTTCAACTTTTACACCGTCGTATAGGGGAAAAATGCCCTTTTAAATGCAATTTATTTGAAATCTGTATCTCAATTTAATTTTGAGATATCAATATTTTTGTAATTTGTAACACATTTTTTGTAATTGTGACAACTGAAGTACTCCATTTCTGTTAAAGTCATCGAGATTAGAAAGTAAAGGGAAAATAATCACGTAGGAAAGAAAATAATATATTGTTGTTCCTTTTTATTGCCATTTTCTCATAAAAACTGAAAAAAATATAAATCAAAATGCGTGCTATGTCCGCGATTTTTGAAATTTCTAAATATCGCACATTTTCAATTTTAACACCATCAAATAAAGAAAAAAAATCTACTTTTAAATGCAATTTGTTAAAAAATTGTGCCGTAATTCACTCAGTTATTATGGTTTTAAAAATAACTAATTTAAATAATAATTTATATATTTTTTAGATCAATCCTTTGCCAAATCGGAAGATTCTGACAGAGAAATTAAGAACTCGATATTTTTATGTTAGTCGGGCACAGGTGATAAATCTCTAAACACTGTACCCGTCATTTTTTTCCATATTTCATTAATTTAGATTAAAATATAATCCTTTCACCCATTTTATTTAAAATTGATAACTTTAATTTGAGACTGAAACATTTCAAATTCATGACTTTCACTTAAAAAAAAAAAAAAAAAAAAAAAAAAAAAAACCGAATGAATAATACCATAAACTATTTAATTTCAACATCAAAAAATTATTTTAATTTCCCTTGAAAAATAGAAAATGCTGCTGACGAGTTAAAAAATGCTATTGGCGAGAATCGGGACCAGCTAACATAAAAGTACGAACTCTTTGCGATCAAGGCAACTTTTGAGTAGTTTTATTCGAAAATATATTTTGATTAAATAGGTATCCAGAAAATACGTTGCCAAATTTCTTATCTCGCCATGGACCTTTTCTCTATTTCGCGAAGTACCTAAACTGGAAAAGTACCTTTATTAACCATTTGAAAAAATGGTTATTGTTCTCGTCAGGATGGTAAATCAAAAGCATATCTGAATGTTTTTATTGGTTTAATCCGCATTTTATTCGTTTTATGATTGGTCTATACAGTAATATGTATTTCCCTTTACTTTCAACAGAGATATGTTGCCACTATGACAAAAAATTAATAAAAACTACAAAAAAAAATTAATAACTCAGAAACAAATTGAGATACAGCTTTCAAACAAATTGCATTTAAAAGTACATTTTTTTCTCTATCCGACGGTGTAAAAAGTAATATTGTCAGATGTTTAGAAGTTTAAGAATGAAATTTCATTTAAAATGGGTTGTCAGATTTCTTGGAAATCTGACGATGGAAAAGCCTTTTCCCGAACAGCCAATGAAATGCTTGGATAATACATAAGTTTTGGGTGGATAATAGGTACGAGTCGCAAGCGATTTCCGTAGCTTGCAATTTTTACGTGTAATAACACTATTAATGTTTAATTCATGGCGTACGTAATGTATGATCAACTCCGTGCTATTTTTTATGTCTTTAATTTTAGTCATTGAAAAAATCATTTTCCAAATGGTCGTTGTAATTTGTTAAATTGCATTTATTTTATTTTATTTTATTTTGTTTTGTATTTTAAATGAGATAAATAAAAGACGGCACAGATGTCATATATGCACCGCGTTGGCGTGATTTTTTTTTCGCCAATGTCATATACACACCGGGGAACTTAACTGGCACCAAAGTGTCGATTTTTTGCTTGATATGGTAACCCGGATGTTATTGTTTGTTTATTAATAAATATTTTATTTACTTTTATTATTATTTTTAATTATATAAATTGTTTTGTTCTATAGTTATTAATGAAATATTTTATATTTATTGTTATTCCCTTTTTTAAAAATATTACACAATGACCAATGAGATGCATTTCATTAGGGCGTAGCCATTAAATAATTAACAAATAATCACGATTTCTGTGCCACGTAAGATAGCGTAATATATATGTAGATTTTCAAGAATGAATTATTTTTAAATTTATCTCTATCACGTGTAGCTCGATTACGAAAGATTATTCCGCTTGCCCTTAAAACAGTGTAAAAAAGTTCAGCATTTGTTTCCGTCTAATATTCCATAAAAAATTTAAAACTTCCTCTGTGGAAAAAAAAATAATGTAAATAAGAAACAAATTTAACAAACATGTGATTGAACAATGCGCTTAAAACACTGAAATGATAGGAAAGACTGCCGTAAGCCGCAAAATCTTGGGCTTACAACTCCTACCATCCGGTGATATGTGAAAGCATCGCTTTTAATAAATTAAAAAATATATATATTTGATTGCATAATTGGTATTTTTCATACAAAAATTCTTTTTGATGTTCGTAGGCAATCTAAAATATGTATTATATGTAAAAAAAAAAAATAGTGTTAAAAAATTGTTTTTACCTATACTCTGTAACCCGAGGAGCTCGGGTTCGATCCCCTAGTTAATAATAATAACCGGTTATTTATTAATAATAACCACGTGTTTTTGTAAATCTGATGGATAATGCATACTAATCACTTTTACCGGTTATTGAAGTTCGGTCAGTATGATTAATTAAGCTTGGTATGGAATACGACTTAACTATAACATGTACTATAACATGTACATAACTGTATGAAGCTGATAAAAAAATAATTGTTAATAGATAATATTGAATCAAACAAATGTGTCCTATTAATATGACGACTGTGCTTAACGGGATAAATATAATTATTTTCATAATTATTGAATCAAAAAGGTAATTTTTTCAGAACTGAATTAATGAAATAATAAATAATTCAGTTTTACAGTGCATACTTTTAGCAGTGAATATTATGAAAAATGTAGGATAATTAGAAAATTTTAAATTTTGACTTTTATTAAATGAATTTTAACTTATTGCAAATATATTAAGAGAAGTTAGAATTAGAATGAGACAATACTTACACTAATGTAATAGAAGAAAAAAAAAGAGAAAAAGATGTAGATCATATGTACCTCACACGCCCAGAAGTGCCAAATTAGACCTTCATCGACGAGTCGAAGAAAATGCATTTTGTAAATACGAAATATAGACTGAGTGTACCAGATACAATATTAATGTTTTTATAACAAACAAAACATTTATAGTAAATTACATTAGAAATACAATATTATTACATTTCAAACAAATTATTTATTTTGCCAGGAATTGATGTTTCGGCATTTGGAATTGCAAAGGGCTTTTGATTTTTCATCTTTAACAAATTATTTAACAAAACAGCTTGGCAGGAAGAGTTATTGTGGCATTTGGAGTTACAAAGAATTTTACATTTTTTCCTACTTTTTAGAAAAAAAAAAGGTTTATTCTGGAAGAAAGATCTACTGTAACACTGGGAGTTACAAAGGGTTTTTTATATTTATTTGCAGCAAATTGAGTTACAATTGCAATATGAAAATCCTTGACCACTAAGGTTGGAATTCTTACGAGCTCATTCTCTTATATTTAATTCTCTAGAAACTTCATTAACTGAAATTAAATCTTCCTTGCAGTCAGAAAAATCGATATTCTTATTTGAACCGTTTCTCCTTCATTTGCACGTTGAAATTTTAACTTCTAAAGCCGAAGAAAATTTCCTATTGCTTATTTAGTGACTGTTTAGCAAAGAGTAAAGCTTCTTGAATATCCTTCGAGATTTCATCTAGTTAAGAAGCAGAGTCTTTCCCGAATTCTTCGAAATATTCCATTTGAACATCTCCAAAACTTTTTTTTTCTCTTGGTATTTCAGAATTATAATGTTCCCCTACAGTTTGACCAACACTCTTATTACCGTTTCTCAGTGAATGTGGAAGTCTTCGTTCGAAGTATCCAATTTCACACCCATATTATAATCATTTATATCCCCTATATCCTCATCCTCGGTTCAGATTGTTGTCTGAATTCGGATCTCATTACTAGACTAATTTCTTATACAAGACGATCTTCTTCACTTGTAATTCCTGACAAAGTATCGGTGGAAATATTTGGGAAAATCCCTTATCATTTAGTGGCTTTTAGAGAGCAATTAAAAATTCGTTCACTATATTGCCGATATCTTTCTGAATTTTCACGATATTTGACTTGCTTTTTTATGAGTTGGTCCATAGAATTGACTGTTAAATCATGAAAAAAATATCTTTTTCTTATCGTGCGCGCATGAGCAGATAAAAATATTTATTTCATTGCTCATATTTAATCAAATATTTAATATATTTACCTTCCAAATACACCATATATTTCTACTGCATTTTGTCAATTTTGTCAAATCTGGCGGTAAATTTCGTAAAAAACCCTGCATGATATAAACAAAAAACATGAAAAAATGTTTTGAACTAAAGAAAAAAAATCGATATATCTCAATGAGTATAAGTTCTATTATTCCACAAATGAATAAATATATTTTAGAATATCTATATATTCGTAAGCAATAGCGATAGATAATTTCGTGCATTTAATTTTATAGTGTGAACCCAAACATTATTTTTTCTTTGGTTTTTTGTTGGCCCCCTAATTGTCCTTCTGATCAAACTGTCATTGATAAATATGCAATAGAACATATTCTTCATAATCCCGAAGTGCTAGAAAAATCGGACAAATAAATCTTTAAATATTCGACAAAATTTTCTGAAACGCGTTAAATTTGGTTTAAAAAAAAAAAAATGTATCTCCTTGAATATACGTTCTATTTTCCCACAACTGAATACATATATTATACAATATCCATATATTCGTAAGCTATAGCGACAGATCATTTGAGGCATTTGGGGCATTTTATTTTATAGGGCGATCCCAAACATTGTTCTTTTTCTTTGAGTTTTTGTTGGCCCCTAAGTGTCCGTCTGATCAAACCACCGTTGATAAAGATAAAGTAGAATATATTCTTCATAATCCTGAATTGCTAGAAAAATCCGACGAATAAATCCTTATATATTCGAGAAAATGTTATGAAATCGTCCGATCATCAATGGCCATATGGTGTACATAATGATAAACAGCTATAGAAAATTTTAATGTATCCAGTGAATAAATTATAAAAAAATACAGTTTCAAACATTTGTAAAGATAAGCTGATCACGAGGGTCCTTTTAGCAATTATAAAAGTGTAACTAAAATGCTAAAACGAAATCCGATTGCAAGAATTCGACTTGGAGATAAAAGCCTACACGGAACTTTATTTTTTGTGGGGACCATTTTATTTTCCTAGAAATTGAGCGATTTTGTTAATTTTGAAAATTTCCATTGTCTCCTCAATAAACAGGAAGTAATGAGTCAACAAACCGGAAGTGGAACTTGGAAGACTCGGATAATTGTCACAATGTTTCTATACATTGTTTCCTTACGTTTTTTATATTAAAAACTTTTAGACACTTCTAAATTAATTTTGTATACATCGAAAAGATATAAAAGAAATCTTTAAATGCAATTTTTGGGCAATAATTTTTTCCGCTATTTCCACGTTCGATAAACTTCATTACAAAAAATGACGTAAACATATTTCAATGAAGATTTCCCAGAATGCTTTTCAAATTATTCACTATATTCTGAACCAGAATCTAAGCTGTATGTGATAGTGTAATTATTTTAAAGGTACTCAAATACAAAATATATATATATATTTGTAATTTAAAGGAAAATATGTTTTTTAAAACTATTTTGAAATATCTCAATTAATTTTGAATATATTGAAAAACTCAGAGTTCAGTGCACATGTTATGTTAATAGTATGTAGTACAAAGGAAATGAAATATATTCAGTTAAATTAAGCGTAGGATTCCTAGAGTAAGCATGGAAGTTTGCTACACAAAAGGAAAAAACAATATTTAAAAACATTAAAATTATACTGCTAGAATTTTTTTCATTATTCTGCAGTAGAATTGAATTAATGATATGTGCATTTATTCAATATTCTACATTTAAAAAAAGCGCAGGTGTGAAAAAATCAATTGCAAAGAGTTTTCAGATTAAAAAGTTTTTTAAGAATTTATAAGATATAATACATCATAGAGTAGGTTTTATAAAATGCAGAAATACTGAGCTTTAATTCCACGCGAAAAGATTGTACAGTCAAATACGCTAAACATTACCATGCGCTAAACTTTTAAAAGTGGCTACACAAGGCCTAACCCAATTAATGTTAGTGAATTTTGATCAGATATTCAACGTTACCTTGATAAGATTTTTCGGAAATATTTTTATTATATACTGTACCTACTGAAGGGTTAATGGTATTATTTCTGAATAATGTAAATTTATTCTGTAAAGCTACAGTAAAATGAGATTTTGAAAAGGTAAATGTTTTTAATTGATTGAAGAAAAATGTGAAAAATTGCTATAGAAGAAAGAAAAAAAAATAATGAAATATTTATAGGAGTGTTAATAGGAACGTCTATTTCATTTACATACGACCCATAATAGGTATATAATGAGAATGGAAAATACTCTGAAGGATGAAAGAAGCAGTGCTCATAAATGTTAAATGTCCATGGATTTGCAAAGGAACATGGCATTGATAAAAACCCTTTAGGAAGGTACGTAGACAAATTTCACCAAGATGAACACAATGAGATGATGCCAAACTACGTGGCAACTAGTGTTTCCACGTTGACTATCACTAAAAGCGGTTGTTTAAAATGAATTTTTCTCACGTTCCTTGGATTCCGTCTAAGCAGTATTGAAAACACATCACATTTTCCGAAATTATTTTTTATAAAAATTAAAGGATGTATCATAAGGTTATTATGCCATTTTTAAAACTGATTTAATTTCACTTAATAAATATTGCAATAAGTAAAAAAGTGGTTCAAGCCTCCCATATAGTGGATAAAGTTTACAATACAGTGGGTAAAGTCTCCTGTATGTCGAAAGTCTTGACCCATTATTTTCTCATTAAAAATCAATCATTTTTAAAGTATCTTATATGTTGAACTTATGTCGCAATTTTATTTTGATAAATGATTGAATAACGAATAAAATAATATATGAAACTTTATTCAAGTTTCACTTTTTTTTTATGTAAAAGATAGGCCAACCCTCCCTAGTCTCTCCTACTGCAAAACAAAAAAGATTGTAAAACTTGTAATCATCATTCAATACTTTATTTATATGTAATGTGTGTGACTATTTCACATAAAGAAATATTTACATATATTTTTCTGGAAGCGCCTTTAGCAAAATATGTGAATTTTCCCCTTTTCCTTTTGTAATGTTTTTTGGAGATCATTTCAGGAAACAAACTTACAACATATATTCTGAATATTCATGAAAACAATTCCATATGGAAATATATCAAAAGAATCGATAAAGTTTTATCTTCTGGATGCCAGTTTCTGTTGCGTGATCCATTGAAAATGGATACCCTGAAATGTTCCCCAGCATGTGGTTTTAATATTTTTCATTTTTGGAAAGACAGAAAAAAGTTTACATCAACATACGTAAAAATATTTTCACTCTACAAGAGAGTTTGTATGTTATTTTTATTATTTTTATTTTAAACGTAAATTTGTGAATAAAAAGTCTGCATTTGTGTCGGAGTTATATTCTCATTCTTACTCTTTATATGTGCAAATAAATAAGAAATAAATTCACTTCCATTATTTGTAACATGTATGGGATATTTTAACTATTGCTCATTCTTTAACTTTGCATATATATATATTTCTGAAAAAGAAATATTTAAATTAATAAAAGAAAAATTGATCGCAATATTTTACAAATCGATTTTAACTTCTTTCTATATACGTTTTTACATACAAAGCATAGGAAAACAAAACAAAACAAAAAAAAAATGGTGCAATAGTCCATGTATGTCCGAATTCAGTAGGATTACAATATAAGCAATAACACACTTTTCACGATATACACATATTGAGATAAACACGTAACATTGACATATTGTCAGAAAAACGTAAGACACTAAAACCTACATGCACAGCTGTGCAAAGCAAAGTTTATCTAACTTGCTACATAAGACATTTCGGTATGATATCATTGCATATCGTCTAAAATTTTCATTGTTTTACAACAAACATGCGAAAATTGTAATTTTAAAATGTACCAGCGTTAGTTACAAAAATGAGTTAAATGCATTTTTGTAAATATTTTAAATTTAAGATGAAGGTAAATAGCATCTTAGTGATAGCATGTAAATACATTGTTCATAAGCCATTTAGCACTTTACCCGGCTGCCTGTAAAATAAATACAACCGGAAGACATTGAAACAGTTACTGAAAACTTTTGATCATTTTTGTTTTTAGACATTGATTTTTTTTTTTTTTTTTTTTTTTTTTTTTTTGTATTGATATATTATTACCTATTTTCTATGCGCTTTTTTATTATAGAGGTAATATTCTGTTATGGAACAAATGAATCTGTTAATAAAAGTAAGTAAACATTATTGTTATTGTGAAACTTCAAGACATGCGGCATGCGGACAATATGTGCTTATTTGAGTCTATAATATATGTATGTAATTAATTATTTTTAAACACAATCATTTCATTGGTAAATAAATCAAACGAGTTGTAATTTTCCCATCAGAGCGAAAATGTTCTCAGGATAGGTTGGTTGGTTGGTTGGTTGGTTGGTTGGTTGGTTGGTTGGTTGGTTGGTGTTTTATGGCGCAAAGTCCCTTTAAGGACTCGAACAAAGAATACTTGGCTTTAATTATTAATGATCTACAAATTGGGCTATCTGGATCTGGACGACAATTCTGTTGTGCTGCTTCAAAAAACAGTCAAGATTTTATGACAAATTCTTCATCTCAATGAATATTGTGTTTGCTATTCTGTCTTTCAGATAGTTCAAATGGTAGCGCATCGGAAATTAAAAACAAGGGTCCTGTGTTCGATTCTTAGCCTGTGCAAAGTTTCGCTCAGATGAGAAAATTACAGCACACAAATATCTAGTTTTCACAAGACAGACAAATAGTTGGCATTTTGCAGCATATTTATATTCAGTTCTGACTGATAAATAAAAACTACACTTTATTTTAACATCTGTTCTACCATTTATTTACCAACTGCTTTGAAATATCTTTTAAAATGCTATAAAGTTTTAAGTTCTCGTACTTCCCTTTTTTTATTTAAAATGCACAATTTACCAAACAGAACATTAATGTTTCGGTAAACAAATCTAACATACCATCTTTTCTTCAAAATTTACCCTGATGAGACCGCATAAAAAACTAACGGCATGACGCACAAATTATTTTCCTAAATTTTCAGGATTCAAAAGTTGGGTGCGCGTTATAGGCCGAATTTTCAGGTGTGATATGTGAGATAAAACCATTCATGATTTCAGAATGTCACAGAATACAGCCCGTATATATTTTCATACAACTATAGGCATTTATATGCAGTAAGTAAAATAAATTATATAATTTCCTAATATTTGTTATATGTCCTTCTATATAAAATTCTAATGAAACAAATTTATGAAATGAATTTATGAAACGATTTTATGAAACTACTGAATAAACGACTTATTATGTTTCAGAGCTATTCCTAATAATATGTGGAAACTTTGGCGTCCAAATTAGCACAAATTATTCGTATTGATCTGCGAATATCACAAACGGTATTAGAATTTTTAAATTCGAATAAGTTTTAGAGACATCAATTTTTTCTAATTTTAATAATATTTTTGTAATTTTTTGTTTGGGAATTCAATTGCTCCATTTTTAAAGAAAGAAGAGAGGAAAGGGAATATATACGGATTATTAGATTTCTTTTCCTTTTTGGCATTTTCAAATTGAAATTGAAATTATATTTTATTCCAATCGAAAGTGAAGACAATATTGTAATTAAATTATGTTTTTAAGAAACTTTGAAAAATGATCGCTAAAATTAATTTGCCTTATTACATGCCACAAATCTGAAGCTTTATTTCACAACTGAATCTTGATAAAATGCAAACATATTAAAATGATTGCGTTTAATTATGCAGTAATTGTCGAAGAGCAGGACGCAGAGAATTTACTGAGAAATAATATTAAGTAATATATGCACGGCGCGGTAGTTGAAATCAATAAAAGTACGTCATATTGTATTGGCCTAGGATAAACTACATCGGCCTAGGAGAAACTAGAAGTTTGCCACCCGGACGCTCTTTTGGTATCAATAAAATCACGCCAAATTGAATTAGCCTATGATAAACTAGTTCGGACCAATGAATAGCAAGCTAAACTAGTTTATCTTATGAGCGTTATGACAAACTCGTTTGGCCTAGAAAAAACTAGTTTATCCTATGGGTGTTAGGATAAACTAGTTTGGCCTAGGAAAAACTAGTTCATCCTATGCGCGTTAGGACAAACTAATTTGGCCCAGGCTAATCTAGTTTGGCCTAAAATCGGGTTTGGCCGGTAACATATATATTACTTAAACCAGTCTAACATATATGGATTACATATAAAAAATACATAAATTCTACAATTTCATATAGGGGATACTAGGGAGGGTTGACCCACTTTTTACAAAATGATTTTTTATTTTTTAAATATTGAACGTAGAATAAAGTTTTATATATCATTTTATTCCTTATACAATCAGTTATCAAAATAAAATTGCTACATAAGTGTAATATATAAGAAATTTGAAAAAGGAATGATTTTATTCATGACAAAATAATGGGTCAAGGCTCCCCACATACGGGAGGGTTGACCCACTATATGGGAGGCTTGACCCACTTTGTATTATATTGAAATATTTGAGAAGAGAATAAAATCAGTTAAAAAAAAAAAAAAAAACAGAATAACTTTATGCTACATGCTTTAATTATTAAAAAAATATTTTTGAAAACATGACGCTTAAAAAAACCTGTTTTGACGCAATCACAAGTCATAGGAGAAAACATTTGTTTTAAACATGATTTTGTCTGAGCATATATAATTGTACAGCAGGGAAAAGGAAATTTTAACATTTAAGACAATATTCCGGTAGAGACAGGTTCCGTTTTCATAGGGTTTCATGTAAGAATATGTCTGGATTTAGGAAACACTGTCCCGCCTTTTTTTTTTGTCTCCTTGTCCTACTTTTTGTGACACTCGACCTAACAACATAGTTGTCACATAGTTTGGCTTCATCTAACTTTATTCATCCTAGTGAAATTTGTCTACATGCCTTCCTGAAGTTTTTCGATCAATGCTATTTTCTTTTGCAGCCGCATTGGGCACTCAACTTATTATTAACATCGTTTAGGCCTTTCCGGAGCAAATTACTTTCAGTACTAAAATGTTGAAATAAATGACTGGCACCGGAATTTACGAACAAATTTATTTGGAAATACGAAAAAGGCTATATTTCACATACATATTAAATGGAAAACATTTTCGTAAAATTCTGGTGTCATTCTGGCGTTTGGGAATTAAAATTAAGTGGTTTCATAAACATGCAACTGTCCCTGAAATGGTTAAGACTGCTGTTTTCATAATTTCTATTCTTTTCCACTGTTTCTATTTACCTATTTTAAGTAATATTTAGATGGAGAAAAGTTCCTATCAACTTTCCCATTTATATTTAATTAAGTATTTTCTTGCAGTGGATACTACAGCAATTTTTTACATCTTTCTTTAAGCAGTTTCACTTTCTTTTCCATCACCCCATTTTACAGTAGCTTTACAGGATAGATATATTTTCTTTTTTATATATAACCCTTTTCATTATGCACAGTGTATAATAAACAGATTGTCAAAACCACTTAATTAAGGGAGCCTTGATCATCTGGTCAGCCCACCCTCACATTGACTGGGTCAAACCTCCCCACATACCATTTTTCTAAATAATAGCATATTGTTATGTTAAGCCTAACTTACGGTACAATCTTTATGCCTGGAATGAAAGCTCGTTATTTCTGCATTACTTTAAACCTACTTACTTAAATTTGTATGATATATTTTATCTGAAAAAAAGCTTACAAATTATTTCTAAAAAAACGCACTTTTTAGGCTGAAAACGCTCCCCATTTGATTTTTCCACACCTATTTCGATTAGCTGTATGAAACAAAGACTGTTGTTTGAGCATTCCAATAGCTTTGGTTGACACCTATTGGTAAAACTCTGAAATTATTTTAAATATGAAAACTGATGGGTGGGTCAAGCCTCCCGTATGGTCAACCCTCCCTAGTCTCCCCTACCCACTACACATAATTTTATTTACAAAAAAAGTATCATTTTTTTGATCGATTAGTAGGCAAAGGATAAAGAGAAAAAAATATATCTGTGGAGTTTAAATTAGTTTTTATTAATTAGGAGTTTAAATTATTTGAAATTCACAATAGCCCAGTGGTAGGGGAGCAAAAAAAAGGCCAAATTCGGAATTAATTAGGGGAAAACTGGAAATTGTTTTAATCCCTTCCGTTTAGGTATAGAATGAATATGCCATGTTTTCCCCATCGTACTAGGTGAGCGTTAGGAAATATGTATAGATTCATAGTCAAAAACACTTTTCTTTTTTTTTTTTTACATACCATAACAGTATCTACAAATAGCTAACTCTGTCAAAAACACTGTCGATATAAAGTTGTAGAGCTTAAAATTCTGAGTAAAATGAGTACCTACACTTAATATTTTTGTTTAACATTCAGGTCACAATTCCACTTTAAAATTTTAGACCCGTGTCAGGGGGTTGAACTCAGAATTAATTAGGAGAAAACTGAAAATTATTTTAATCCCTTCAGTTTAGGTCTAAAGTGAGCGTACTATGTTTTCTTCCTCCTACTTGGGTAAATGTTAGAAAATATGTACATATTTATTTTCGAAAAACAAGTTTTTTTTAATTACCTTACCAATATCCCAAAACAGCTAACTCTAGAAAAAACATTGTCAATATAAATGTTGTAGAGATTAAAATTCCGAATAAAATGAGTACCATTATTAATATTTTTGTTCAACATTAATGTCGCAATTCTTTTTCAAAATTTTGCCTTAATCGCTAATCAAGAGCTTGAAGCCAGGAGACACCAAGTAAACTTAACAATATCGCAAAACAGCTAACTCTATCAAAAACATTGTCAGTACAAAAGATGTAGAACCTAAAATTCTGAGTAAAATGAGTACCTACACTTAATATTTTTGTTCAATATTAAGGCCGCAATTTTGAGATATTGTTAAGTTAACTTGGTTTCTCCTGGCTTCAAGCTCTTCATTTGAAAAAAAAAAAATTGAAATAGAATTACGACCTTATTGTTAAACAAAAATATTAATGATGGTCTCATTTTATTCAGAATTTTAAGTTCTACAACATTTGTACTTACAATCTTTTTTGTATAGTTAGCTGTTTTGAGATATCGTTAAAGTAATTAAAAAAACGTGTATTTCGAAAATAAATATGTCCATATTTTCTAACATTCACCCACTTACGAGGAAAAAAACATAGTACGTTCATTTTTGACCTAAACTGAAAGGATTAAAACAATTTCCAGTTTTCTCCTAATTAATTCTCAGTTCAATCCCTTGACAACATGTTTAAAACTTTAAAGTGGAATTGTGACCTTAATATTTAACAAAAATATTAAATGTAGGTACTCATTTTACTCAGAATTTTAAGCTCTACAACATTTGTACTGGCAATGTTTTAGGCAGAGTTAGATGTTTGTAGGTTCTGTTATGGTACGTAAAAAAATGTGTTTTTTTTTTTTTTTTTTTTTTTTTTTTTTACTATAAATCTATACATATCTCCTAACGCTCACTTAGTACGACGGGGGAAACATAGCATATTCATTCTAGACCTAAACTGAAGGGAATAAAGCAATTTCCAGCTTCCCACTAATTAATTCCGAATTCAACACCCTAACCACTGGGCTACAAGTGATATCGTTAAATTCGGAAAAGTCACTTCAAAATGGGAATCATAACACACATTCTCTCTACAGCGTTTTTCGGAGACCGGGGGACCGGTGAAATGTGTCAATCGGTGTCAAGATTTTTACTGTGTCATTTGAAATCACTTGTTTTTGTTCTCACTGTTTAGCGTTGGAGTTGACCGTTCATTTTGACTTCTGTTCTGACGCTGTAAGTACAAGAATAAATCAATATTTAGTGAATCTCTGAGGTGGGAATAGACATATAAAATGCTGTAAGCCTGAATATTTTGTTTGCCTATTCATTAAATCAGTTTAAATCGAAATATTTCTGCATCATATTGCGCTCATTTTTATAAAAGAATTATATTAAATAAGTATATAAAGTTAATACTAACATCGCTAGTTGTATTTTTCTTTATGCAAATGTAGAATAATATTTGTTTTCTATATATTATTATCTTCTGAAACATTTTTCTGCGGTTGTATCATCCATTCTATTATCCCAAAATAAAGTTCATTCTGTTTGGATTTTATGAGGGGTTTTTTTGCGATTTTTGTAGTATAAAGTAATTTTAAACATTGTGAAATATTTATATCACTTTCTTCAATTCTTCCTTTCACATTCTTCTAATTTATTTAAAATAAATTGATTTAATGTCATAATTATTTTCTTAAATGTGACTTTGAAAAGAAATATCCCCCCCCCCCTCCTCCTCTGATATCGGACAATAATTTGTCCTCAAAGAAAATGTAATTAAATTAAACAACTGGATAATTTTAATACATTATAAGTAAAATTAGTGTGAGAAAATATTCATTAAAATACTTAAGACATTTTGAAATATCTGAAAATACTTTTCTGAAAAAAAGGAAGAAGCAAACATACTTCAAAAACATACTTTTCTGAAGCAAACCTACTTCAATCTTCATTTTTTTATTATAATTATCCTAATTTTACAATATTATTATTAAATTTTAGTAGGAAAATCTAATGTTATCATATATTAAACAAAACGAAAAAAATATGAGAGCGATTAAGAATTATAAAAAAATGGCATTCGGGACATATGTAAACATAAATCTGCCTGTTTTATTTATTTATTTTTATAAATAATACTTGTGTGGAAATTTGTGCTTATAAAATAAAAATGGTTCAGAAATATTTCACATGTTTCTTTATTATCATTTAATAAGGCTTTAATGAATAGACATCAAATATTGGTAATAGACTTACTAGTAATTGTAAGAAAAAAATCACAAACATAAACTCGTTTTATTTTAATAAAACATACATAACATATCTTAATATTATATACATTATTTACTCATAAATTCAAAGTTTATTCTATAAAGAATATTTGTCGGTCGATTCTTTAAATGTTAAAGTGTTTTTGCATGAAAAATAATATATTAATAATCATTTAGGTTCACTTTTCAAGAACATTTTTACTTCTGTTGAATTTTATGGAAAATTTTAAATCGAATTTTAATCAAAAATCTTGAATTTTATCGAAAGACAATGTTTGGCACAGCGAATTAATTAATTAGTTTATTTTTTTCAATGAATAATTTTAAATATATATGAAAGGAAACTTTTTAAAAATCGTATTACATATAAATTTTTAATATATATAATTGAATAAATAATTTAATTAATAATTCCACTATGTGAAGTACTGGTTTTTGGAAATAAAAAAAAAGTTCAAGGTAAATAAATTTAAAGGCACCAAAATAATTGTTAATATATTTTGTCATCATGCAAAAACACTTTATCATTTAAACATTCTTACAATTTTTTATAGTATAAATTTTGAATTTATGCTTAAATAATCTTTATGGCATGGCAGTGGCAGATTTTTGGCTGGTTTATGTTTAAAAGAAACCATAAACGGCTTTAATTGAGCAGCTTTGGGCTAAATTTAACTCTTGTCAACAACAAATGGCAAGGCCACGGTTAAAGGCCATTAAACGAAAAATTGTGGCCAGGTTGAGGCTATCTATAATTCTTGGTAAAAAATTAGTTGCACGATTGTGGGTATTTTGTATTTAAGGCCAATTGTATTGCGGCTTCATTGTGGCCGGCGTCACACTTTTTTAACGGAGCCATTAAGTTTCAAAGATACCGGACCCTCATCGAAAACTTTGGGCCAAGGCTAATGAAGTCACCAGTGGCCAGCTCGTTCTGTGTTTGTTGGGTTGTTTCAAGCGACGTGGTGATCCAATTTTTGCTCCAATTTTCGAACTTTTCTGCCCTTGTTTACAAATAATAATATTTTCTTTTTCTTTTTTTAACGCCGAATTTCTGTTATTTAATAAGTCAAATAATATTACTCGGAAATAATACGAAATTTGGAGCAGCAATCACATCACTACCTATGTTATCACGCGAATATTTATAACTTAGAAATATTACAATAAAATAAACTTAATATCTAATTTAGTACGAAGATATTTAAAAAAGTATTTTTCAATATTTTAATAGGAATTTTTTTTATGTCTGTTCATTTTAAGACAGTGAGTTTTATATAATTTTATAGCGTACTATATTTTTAATAATAAGTATTTTAATGAGGGTGTATCACACTTAATGGCTATCTTTAGTGGAGAAGATATTTCAATCACCTCAATTATAAATATATTATCTCAATAAACGAAATAATTTGTTTCTCCATTCACTTCCTCAACTAGTCTGTAGACCAGAAATATATATAAATCGCATATGAAATAAAACAAAGTGTGCCAAATTTTGTTTTCGCGAACTTTATTTTAGTAATATTAAACTTCTTTCGCATTTGATTACTAAAAAAATATATAGTCTCAGCCAAGGAAGATAAACAACCTGTTAAATCATTTCCCCAGGCGGTATACAATGGACGTGTGTGAATGTGAAATCGCAATTTATTCCCATTTCAACGAAGTTAAAATTAAATCCACTTTCTTCTCTATGTAAGTACATGCCACTTCTCAAAATACTGTTAAAAAGATTTACGTCAATAGAAACATATTTAATGCTTTGGAAATTATTGCCTCATTCTGCCATTGCATTATATCTATCTGTCCACTGCAAAAACTGTTTTTTAGAAACTATTTCGGTAGCATTTGTAGATGCTTTGCCTAGAAATTATTACATGATTTCAGCGAATAAAATTCATTTGCTTATCTATTCACGCAAGTACAAATATGTTTCTTTCTTCGTTAATATTAATAAATCTTACGTATATAAAAATATGAAAATTTGTAGCATGCTAGAGACATTTTTGATAAAGCTTCTGATACAGACAGTTTTTAAATAGAATAATCATTTTAAGAGATATTTAATGTTAAAATTGGTCAAAAATTTTCCACTAAAAAAGTTCTATGGGAGCAAAAAATATACTTAGGTATTTAATCATTTTTTCTAAGGATATACAATAGAAGCTAATAGGAGCTGCATATCTTTTTTATTATTATTTGAATGATTTTTTTAGAGTTTATTTTCATTTTAAATTCATTTTTTCGGCATTTCGTGGAATATTTCTTACATATTTTAGAAAAGGTTATTATTTGAAAGTGTTGCCAATTGTAAAAACAGCGCAAAGAAAAATATTTCATTCAAATAAAAGATATACATATTTACAGGTGACTATTACAGACAGAAAAAACTTACATATTCAAATTAAATGATTATGCAGTAAATGCAGGAAAATATAAAAAATTACGTCATAAAATTTATACTTACACGTGAATTTTAAAGACTAAGAAAATTTTAAAACAATAAATTCATCGATAATCGTTAAAAGACGTAAATGGAGGACATCACGCCATATTTAAAATGGACAAGTAATAATATTGCCAAAAACACCCCACCGGCTCGGCCTACAGGTAGAGCTAGATTATGCAGTTCCGTACTAATTTCATAAACAAAAAATAAATCAAGGTAAACCCAGTTTAATAATTATATCTGGTCGCCTTTAAAGTGTTTTTTATTTTATTTTTCTGTAAATTTCCTGTTAATACGACAATTTTTTCTTCAACCCCTCATTTTGTTTAATTGTTTTGGCTGGAAGATTTGGTCCTCCCAAAAACTTGTCAATACAAAAGTTTTAAATATTATTAAGAATATTTATAATAAATTTAATCAGATTTATATATTGTGAATTGACGAGGTTATATAATTTTTTCTTCTTGAATCCCCCCCCTTTTTTTTTCGTTCTTAATTTTATTTTTTGCGGTAAGAGTTGGTCGTATCAAAAACTGATCAATATAAAAGTAGTAGATAGCATTAAGAAGGTTTATAATAAGTTTAAGTCAATTTGATAGCTTAAGATTTGACAAAGTAATGAATTTTTCTCCCTAAAACAATATTTTTTTCGCTCCTTAAGCATATTTTTAATTTTATCAAAACTCTGATACATAAATTACTGCCCCTTTACCTAGAAGTAATAATAATTTTAAACTGACTTGATATATATTATAATTAACACATTATGAAGTTTTCTCAGTTTTCACAAAAACCCTCTCTTATTCCACTCCCTTTGACTGATTTTGCCCATTAACGAACTTGACAGAAATTGTCTGTCCCTTCATTTTATGTATCAGTTTGGAAGAGGTATACGTAGAATTATAAAAGTTATCTTGTCCACAAAAAAGTGATGTATATATATAGATAGGTAGGTAGGTAGATATATACAGTGTATCCACGTATAACCTGACCGACCTTTATTTTCGCAACCGTTGGTCCTAGATGCATACTTCCAATTACAAAAATGGTTTAAATAAGGTAACGAATTATTTTTAATGCGATTTGGGTCAAGAAAAACATTTATTAAAAAATTACGAAAATTAAATTTTTATACGGTCCCCCGGTCCTCTAAGTGATATTTTGTAAAACTTTACTGTGACACTAACAAGTAAGACAAAAAAAGGCCCATACATTTAACATTAAAATTGACCGAGTTATGAAACTTTGAAAGGCAAGACTTAAACCACTTTTGTGCATCTCAAAACAGATGATTTCTGCAATGCTTTCATGGATCGTATTTAAAGTACTTAAACTTATTTCAAGGTATCTGCGTTTTGAAAGAAATCGCACAAATATTACGATTAAGTTTTATTAGTTAAGTTTCAGATTAGATAAAATAATTGTATCTTAACATATGTTTTATTTTGTAAGGATTTGAGGCTATGATTTATTTTAACTAAAATTGTGTTATTTTTATAAGGTTTTAATTAACTTGCAATGTTCGTCTTTCCAGTTTAAAATTTGTACTAGAACTTTAACTTACTTTCAAACGTCCGATCGAAGTTAAATTTTACATACTAACTTAAATCCAATGACAATGCAATATTATTATGATTTTCGACTCTTACCATCTTATACATACTTATATTAGAGGATAACACAAAAAAAAATTCGGATAGATTACCGTCAAGAAGTTTAAGAAAGTGTTTTAGATTAGATAACATAAAACTGCGATGGTTGTGTTTTTTAAATTTTATAATTACATTATATGAATTTTTTAACGCTGAATAAAAAAAATACCTTTAGGTACTTTTAACCATCATGTCAGGATCTTTCGCAAATCCTAAATTTCAAGGTTAAAAAATAGCGAAAAATCTGATACTATAAAATAGATGTAAGACTTTTTTATTCGGTTTAATTTTATTTAATTCAATAATTTATTAGATTTTTTGGCCTATACTGGGTTTCTTACAGCTAAACAACTCGGGGGTCTGATGAGATTAGGAGTGGAGGGGGTTTTAATTTTAACTTTTAGCTTTTAAACTTTTAAATTTGCGATTTGAGAAAATTCCTGACGTGATGGTTTAAAATGAAGGTCATTTTCGGATTCAGTGCTAAAAAGTACATAAGAATCAATTTTCAAAAGCTAAAAAACATGCCACAACCCAAAATTTGAAAGACAGTGTAATCTAACACCATTTTAAAATATGTATCATTTTGTAAAGAATTGAGAATGTTGTTTTTTATCCTTTTACTTAACAAAAAATCTGTTATTTTTATCCTCTTATGATGTTCAGTACAAATTGTGCATTTTGCAGTAATAGGGCAGAATGATTAAAGATTTCAAATTTATATTGCAATACTAATTTTACTCTCAACCATTTCTTTAATATATCTGACGAAATTATATTTCTACTAAATTTGTGAATGACCCCTAATATGCAGCAAAATGTATACTCCAACTTTAAACACCTATTACTCGGTCAAATTTAATCGTAGAATAACGGGACTTTTTTTGCCTTACTTGCCAGTGTAACAGGGAAATTTTACTAAATATAACTTATAGGACCGGGGGACCATATAAAAATTTAGATTCTCCAATTCTTCACTAAATTGTTTTTTCGCTTCAAACTTTTTTTATCTTAATCCTGCACCTGATTTTGACCATTTTTGTAATTGGAAGTATGCATCTAGGACCAACGGTTGCGAAAATAAAGGTCGGTCAGGTTATACGTGGACACACTGTATATATAAAGATTTGAACTGGGGTTGGTTTTGGTAGCTGCAAAAAGTTTAAAAAAATTCCAACGTAGGGGATAATGTAGTAAGGATTACTTCTTACGAAATCTACCTCAAAGTTTAAATTTAAAAATCTACTTACGTGAGACATTTATTTCACATTTCTAGATAATCTTTTAAACTATTGTTGCCAATTCTAAGGCAGCGCATATAAAAATATTTCCTTTCTAGCAACAAAAGTATTTTCAAACAAAGGGAAAGAATGGTAAACCGTTTACAGAGAGATATGCACTGGTTTATTAATTATAATTCAATCTAATAACATATCTCTTTATGCCCGATCAAATTAGTCTGTTTTCAGAGTCAGCTGTTTCTGAAAGGCGGTTGGCAAGAGTAGATTGTAGCGGGCAGGGCCTCTAGTTCATAAAAGTAACCCTAACTGTAAAACTCATCGACTATTAAAAATGTAATAATGAAATAAGTGAAATGTTTATCAGGCCTCTCTTAAGTTGTATAGATATTAATTTTTAATACAATTAAAATTTTGCTAATACGTGTGCTCTGAAGACTGACAATAAGTGAATGATTGAATTAATGATTAAAACTGCATTGCAAGTCTTTACTTTGTTTTCTATTTCATTATGAAAAGAATAAAAACATGTGTTTTGCAATTTTGAGTATAATTTGAGAGCTTTTGCACTTTGAGGCAAAGTAATGTCTTTTAATAGAAAAAAAAAAAAAACATTTTCCAATTACTTAACAAAACAATATGATCAACATGATATGTTTAACGTTTTAAAATTCTTTATTGATAATGCAAATTGAAGAATTTCTGAATTATAAAGTTATTTCTTTAATGAACTGTGAGCTACTGGATTTGAAAAAAAAAAATTGCAAAATTACCTTCGGAGCATGTTAATCTGAAAAACTAGATTTTTATAATTAAACGTAACAATTAGACTAGGGCACATATCGATCACAAAAAGCGTATTACAGAAATACTAAAACATATGTTTTTGATAATACTATTTTCCACTGGGTAACACTAGCTATTTTATACCTGTATTAAATTCCCATGATTATTTAAATTAAATCAGCTTAGTCTTAAAATATATTATTGAAAAATTTCCTTTATCTATATGTTTCGTTAGAAGAACAAATTCCTTTTAATAAAGAAAAAGATGCGATAAAGACACTTTAATTTTGTCATATTATATCTCCAAAGTGGTATAATTGGGTAAAATATGATAACAAAATATATTTTAAAGGTATGTACGAAGGTATGTGCAAATGACTTATCAGAAAGATGTGAAAGGGGTAATTTCAACACGTTTATCTCCAAAGATTAAAAAAAAAAAAGCAATGTTTAATTCTTCATTCTTTTCTTAAAATTTCAAAATATGTTTTTTGTGTACAAAAGAACTCCATAAACATAGGTTAACAAAGTTGAATGAAAGTTTTTAAAACTTAATAACGATCACCCTCTACAAATTTTAATTTGGTCTATCTTTATTTCCGTGGAAAAATAACATTTAAAAGAATAATTAAATGTAACAAAATTAAATATTTTTTTATTGACGTAGCATGTTTTAATTAACTTCTTTATTTGTGAAATAAAAATCAATATCTTAAAAAACTGTATTTTTAGTTATTTTATTGATATAAATTAGAGAGAAAATAATTTATATAATGGAATATTAAAATCACCAAATATATTTCTCTTAAATAACATTCGCTCTGGTCAGTTGTTATATTTTTAAAATGAGATAACAGAATTTTTTTAGCCATAAGTAAATTTTTAAATTATCCTAAAAATATATCATTGTAAATAAAGGATATGAAGGCTAGTACACATTTTATGCTTATATCTTATCAATGTAAAAAGAAAAAGGAAAAGGAAAATGATTTAAAGTATCTCTGAGTTGAGTAGTATTTAGCCTTTTTTGTGGTTACTTTAATAATTATTATAAAACAGAAAAATCATTAGGGGGACAACGGTTGTGCTAGTGGATATATTTTTATCAACTACACTACGTTTCAATATTTTGCATAAGTGTTGTTATTGTAATATTTTTTCGTACGACAGACAATAAACTAATGGATGTTTTTTTTTTTTTTTTTTTTTTTTTTTTTTTTTTTTTTTTAATCTACGCTTAAATAAACCCTACCACATACAATTTACGACATATTTAAAAATATATATATATATTAATCTGGCAGATCCAATTCAGACAAAATTAGAACAAAATATTTTGAAAATAACACAGTTTAATACAGTGTGTTTCGTATTTCAGTTCAAATTAAAATTTTGTGAATTCTTTTGTAAACTTTTTGGAAAAAAAAAACACTAAATCTGGATACTTTTTGTACCAGGTTTTCTTTTTTTTCCCCACAAACAATCATCCTCTTTAATAAGTCATAGAATGGAAAATCCTACTCCGATACTACTGTTTAATAAACTTGTTTCATTTTATGTAAAATATATTAACTTACTTATGGGTGTCACAGAACAATTTTTTTTGCCTTTTGAAACTAAAACACGGACACATTAAATATTTTTGTAGTGCAAATCAACAAGGGTACGATATTTTTAGGGTTCCCTTCCTAAAAAAGTAAAAACGGTACTATTATAATATCACTCCTGTGGCCGTATGTTTCTCTGTCACAGCCATTTTACTCATAAACTATGGAACGTGGAAAATTTATATTGGCTTGAGTAATAAAGGATATTGATCCACATATTTATAGGTTGCTAACCATTCACAAATATATTTATAAAAACTGTAAAGTGACTAATTACTTTACTTGAAAAAAAAAAAAAAATCCTTTGTATAATGTGTGGGTAACCGTCGTTAAAAAGTAAGTTTTGCAAACATTTTAATGTTTTGAATAAAATATATGTTTACTTAATTGTTTTTTGCTTTAACTTTTGACAATTTAGACTCATATAGAATTTTGAAAAAACAATCTTTTGAGATCATTTTTAGTTTTCTTATTAACCCCAGCTACCGTTTGCTATTTCTTTCTCCCAGCTTATTTTGTGCCGTCTCGAAAAATAACGTTACCTTACAGACGCCAGCCGTAAAACAAAGCAGTACGATTAAATACTCTATAGCAATTTTTTTAACTTCTAAGCAATACACATTTTTTAATTCTTATACCGTCGTATTGGAAAAAAAAGTACTTTTAAATGCACTTTGTTTGAAAACTGTATCTCCATTTATTTTTGAAACATTAATTTTTTCGTAGTTTTTAGCACCATTTGTATCATTTTTGCAACTCAAGTACTCCATTTCTGTAGAAAGTAAAGAAAAAATAGCTGTAAAATAGCAATTATACCTTTTTGTTGCCATTTTCTCATAACAGAGGAAAGAAAATGTAATTAAAATACGTGCTATTTTGACAAAATATAAATGAATAATTTCTGTTAAAACATGGAGCTATTGTAAACTATATTTAGTTTTAAGTCACAGTGCGTGTAAAAACTTTAAAAACAGCAATAAATTGTAAAAAATTTGATAAATTGAAAATGCGACAAGTGAAATGGTAATTTGATGTTAATCATAAAGTAGAAATACTAATATAAAAGTCAACAGAATGTATCTGTGTTCTTTTTATTGCCAAAAAAAACCATAATTATTAAAAAAAAAACACTATTTTTGACTGTGTAAAAACTAGCACACCAGTATTTGTTTTATAGATATGTTATATAGAATTATTATTAAGGATCTATCGCAACATATTTTTAAGGCCGAAACCGAAACCGAATTTCGGCGATCTTCCTATTTTCGGCCGAAAACGAAAACGAATATGTCCAAAAAATTTTTAAAGTAATTAAATTGTATGTATTAAAGTAATTAATACATACATAAATATATTATTAATTAATTATACGTATTTATTAAATATGTATAAAAATTAATTATGCGTTAACAACGAAGTTCATAGCAATAAATAGTCTCAAAATGACAAGAGTTGAAAATTTCCGAAGGAAGAAACGAGATTTTCGGAATACAGGTAGTTTCGGTCGAGTTTCGGTCCAAAATCTGAGTTTCGCCGAAAATTCGTTTTCGGCGAAAACTATCAGTATTCCCAAAATCTCGTTTCTTCCTTCTAAAATTTATTGCTAACTTCGTTGCTTGTAATTATCAGTCATGACTGACTCAAGACTTGAATGCAGATTATAAAGTAAGCAATGCATATATAACTAAACTTTTTCACGCGCTCATTAAAAACTGCAGTGATAACAGTAAAAGAAAATTTTCAGTTTGAAACCGCAGATGTGTTTCGAATACTCTTTGAGAAAGTTCTAGTATAACAGATGATCATTTACAGAAATCATTATAAAAGATAAATCGAGGTGTGTATACATAGAACTAAAATATTTTTTAATTAAATGAAATTCGTATGATTAGAAAAGCTGTCTGTGTCGTTTATGAATTAATTACGTTTTATTATATATATATATATATAAAGTTTTGGATCTAAGGCACAGAGAGACAATTTAGGCCACACGTATAATTAATTAATAATTATGTAGATTTAATAAATACGCATAATTAATTTTTATACATATTTAACAAATACTCATAATTAATTAATAATGTATTTATGTATGTATTAATTACTTTAATACATACAATTTAATTACTTAAAAAAAATTGGACATATTCGTTTTCGTTTTCGGCCGAAAATAGGAAGATCGCCGAAATTCTGCTTCGTTTCGGTTTCGGCCTTAAAAGCATGTTTCGGTCGATCCTTAATAATAATTCTATATAACATCTGTAAAAAAAATACTGGTGTCATTATAGTTTTTACACAGTCAAAAATAGTGTTTTTTTGCATAATTATGATTTTTTCGCAATAAAAAGGACACAGATACATTCTGTTGACTTTTATATTAGTACTAGAAAGATAGCCCGTCAAAAATGACGGAAAATGTAATATATAGGTCTGTTATGTACAACACATCTGCAACAATATGAGTTTTTCTCGCTTGCTCCGCAGTGATAGATGAAAATAACACATTTTAAAAAAGAAACTCATTTATGAAAAACTATGTATAATGGATACATAAAAATACAATTTAAGTTTAAATTAACATTTGGTCAGAAAACTTCAGAATATACGACGTTTTTTGTAAAAACTTTTTTATTATTTAATCTGACCTTGCTTTTCAGTATCTTCGACATATATTTTTAAATGTCCTTCCTATTTACACCTTGAAATAATTACATATAGGGGGTTATATCATATCAGGGGGTATTATCATAATTATATATACCATGGGGAAAAACAGTTCTTTTAAATACAGTCCGACTGTAGAAAATGTTTATCCTTCCAACTTATTTATCATATTTGTAAATGTCAGTATAAATGAAAATTTTATTCATATCAATTTATTTCATTCATTACTCATTCATTTAAAATGAAAAATGCTATAAATTATTGAAAAAAAGTATTTATTTGTTAAAAAATATATTCTATATTACATCTCTACTTCATTATTATTTTTCCAATCAAAGAACAGAACAAACCTAAAAAAAAAAAAAAAAACGTTGCCGCTTTGAGTTTCCATTATGGTCTGCATGATAAAAAAAAATAAACACTATAAAAACCTTAGAGGTAATTCAGTGTTGGATGAAGGCCAGCATCGGTTCCCTTTTCTCATGTAGACTTTTTCATGGTGCAGCGACTGGCGGTGACGTCATTAACATTGTATTAAAAAAGAGGCGAAATAGTAACTCAATGAGCGAAATTTTTTATGTGAACGATTCTAAAATGTGAATGACTTACCATAACAGCTCTGTGCTTGCTTACATTAGGAAAATTAAACATGGTTTCTGAAATGGTTTAACGATAGCGGAACACATTAAAATTTTCTAATAGAAAAATATGCTGAATATATGCTGTTTTTATAGAAAAAATGTGCTGAACAGACGTGATTCAAGATAGAAGAAATAAATGTAAAAAAAAAAATTGAAAGACATACTTTCATTAATATTCACAAAAATGTATTTTTTTTTAATGCTCTAAAAGTGGGAAATTTTTGGGATTGAAATGAAATTGTTTTATTTTCTCATGTCCAAGGGAAAAAAAAAATGAAAAATTGGGCGCCAATTCAATTTAACTTTTGCTTAAGTTTTTTTATGATATTATATTATGTACGTTACCTATGTATATATAGGTGTATAAAGTTGGCGCCCACGATTTAATTTTTTTCCCTTGGACATGGGAAAATGAAATAATTTCTTTTCAAGCCCAAATATTATTTGCTACTTTTTAGTGTTTTTTAAAAAAATATATATATATTTTTTATACCTTTTTGGGAATTTTAATGAAAGCATGTCTTTCAAAAAATAAATAAATAAATAAAAATTTAGAAAAAGACACATATTTTGTTTTTAATTTTTTAGTCAAACAACTCTTTTTTAGTCTTATTTTACATTTATTTTAGGCACAGATGTCATATACGCCCCATATAGGCGCAATTTTTTTCCGACGCCAGTTTGGCGAAAACCTCGTTACTATATCATCTATATCCGGGTAACAGTATCAAGTAAAATAACGATACTTTGGAGCCAGTTAAGTATCCGGTGCGTATATGATACTGGCGCCAGAAAAAAAATCGCACCAATATGTATATGACGTCTGTGCCTTATTTTATTATTAATTTTTTGTACAAACTATAGCACAAATAGTTCAAAATAATAGCATTTTGGTACTTTTCCACTATAGGGGTCTTGGCGTTTTTTTAAAAAGCTTATTGTAATTCGGGCATCAGAAAGTGAGATTTATGATAAAATCATATAAACAGCTATGAAAATCAAATAAACTTTTAAGTTTATTTATATAATCTATAAATATTTTACTTATCTCTATATTATTATTGTTTTTGTATATACAATTTACGGTACTTCTTAGTTATACCGTCGACCACTTTCGCCAAATTATTTAAATCGCCAAACCACTCGCCAAATTATACACATTGGCATGATTTTGATTTTAAATAACGAAAGAACAAATAAATTAGTAACATTAATAAAAATACAAATAAAACGTCGAATTAATGGTTTTATTGGCCATCATTGGCATTTAATCTTACAATTAATTAATTAATGGCAACCATTATTGGCATTTAATCTTACAATTTGGCGACAGTAATTTGGTCGATGGAATAACTAAGAAGTACCCAATTTACTTCTGTTTGTATACAAAAATAGTTAATATAGTTGCTTCTGTATATTAAATAAATAATTGTGTAAATATTGAAAAATTACTTGTGTAGTATATGAAACAGTGAATAAGTTGCTAGAAAATATGTTGATAATTTCATTTTCTGGTATTTTTCGACACAATTGCCGCCAAGCGTAATAGTTGGCGCCAAATGGAAATCATGTGAATTGAAGCATTTGAAAACTAAAAGAAAAAACATGAAGATAAAGTGAGCATTTAAAAAATATAACATTTGAAAATTACAGACTTTTACGAACTATTTTATTAAATCACAAATATATACTTAAAATAAGTGAACAAATAACTGCTATACAATAGAGTAATAAATTAAAACTCATACTAAACAGAACAGATGTCATATATTCCCGCGGCCGCCATCTTGGATTTTTTCTTGTCGTGAAAATCCCTTTTCCGCCAAGTAGTAAATGTCTCCACGCAGCGATTTATACGTTTGTTAGGATTAACGAAAATAAAATGTAAAACATCGCCAAGAAATCTCAAAATATCGAAGATGGCGGCCGCGGAAATATACAGCATCTGGCACAGATGTCATATCATATTGGCGCTATTTTTTTTCTGACGCCAATGTCATATACGCACCGGGTTCTTAACTTGCGCCAAAGTGTCGTTATTTTGCTTGATATGGTAACTCGATATAGATGATATGGTAAAGAGGTTTTCGCCAAAATGGCGTAGGTAAAAAGTCGCGCCAATAAGGGGCATATATGACATCTGTGCCCAGCATCTAAGACTTGTTTTCTATTGCTGCCATTAAAGTTTCAGCTGTACGATCGGGAATAGGAGTAAGAAAACATTTCCGTGTTTCACGACATGAACCACCTAACACCCACTGAGGAGGAAGAAAACATCCTACGTTGCTTTTGTTTCTGGTAAAAAGACTTTCATCTACTTCTATAATTTTATTAGGTCGACCGATTTTTCTGTTTGGTCGTAAATATAAAGCATTTGCACAAACTTCTCTCAAATAACTGTTCTAGTCGACTGTTGTGTTTTGGCTCATATCAAGTTGCAGCCCACAAAACTCAATCGATGTCAACTCTTGGCACCTTAAATACATAAACCTTAAAGCATTAAGAAAAGACAGCCGCGATCCTTGAAATCGTGTTTTCTGTCGTATTCCCACGCTTTCTCGGCATGATCGTAAGCTACATCTCCATTTCGGATTTCAGAATTCATCCATAATTTCATTTCATGGTTTTTTGAACACAACATTTTATTATCCAGAATTCCAAATTCCTGAAACAGTTTTATCGCAATTTTCTCATCATCTGGTAATTGCCAAATGGTAAAATCCTTTTCAGCGTCAGCAGTAAAAGTAAATTACAACTTCATAAAAAAAAAAAAAAAAAAATATTTTTTTTTAATTTGAATAGTAAATTAAATAGCTTTTAAGGTTAAATAATAACAATTCACGCCATTCACGTTTCATAAATAGCATATTGAATAGCATTTCTTCTACATGGTTTACAATAAAAATCCTTTTCACGATCAGGGTTGAAATAATTGGCGCATTAGCATACATTTTGGCATAGTGTCCGTATAACGGAAAAGTACTCATTTTCCTATCTCGCCAAAGTCCTATTCTGGAAAAGTACCCAAAGCACATTAAAATCGGGCAGTTAGGAGCTCAGACAGAACAACGCCGTCTATTGGCGGTTATGTTATTAGTAGCATCGGGATGAAGTTGCAAAGACGTACATTTTCGTATATTACACTTTTAAATTCTCATCCATAGATTCTGAAAATAAAAACCCTTAAAAGTACGGAGTTTAAATTATATTGCGGTGACTTCGATTATGAACGATTAATGGTTTTAAATGGGAATTTCGCCAAAATAGCCAGCTATCGCCAAGTTGGCTTCATATATGACAAATTATTTTTGTCGCCAAATTTGGCGCCATTTTTCAAATTTTGGCGATATTTGGCCAAGTTGGTCAACCTTTGGCGCTACTGTGGTAACCCTGCATTAGTATTTTTCAACAATTACTCATTTCAATGAGGCGGTCCTACCGGAATTGTGAGGGACACACAGAGACTTGGATTTTATATAAACGAGGTGGAACCCGTCAAATTTCGACGAAAGAAAATGTTTACAATGGAACTGTTGCATCAGATTTATAATACATCGACAACAATAATTACAATAAAAAATCCATCTGATACTTGTTAGTTTAACTCTCCAAAGACATATTTTAATCTAAGATTAACAAAATATTTTTTTCACAAACTTCAACTGTTACAATTATTGAAAAATTAAATTTTATTCATATACGTAATCAGTAACATAAAATCAAGATAAGTAATTTTGATTAAGTTATCAATTGATGCTTGGTATTACGCAATGAAAAATCAGTAAAATTGATTTCACCTTGACATAATCATAGAATCCCCTCCCCCTCCCCCCCCCCCCCCCGCCCTTTCAATCTAAACCGAATCAAGTCATTTTCCACGTTTCTCATTCATATTAACCATTTAAAAACATTTTAACACGCAATAGGTTATTAATAAATATATTTTCAAGCTTGAAGTCACGTTTGTCAACTATTACAACTTTCCATGTTAAAATTCCCACTCCTGATTTGAGGTCTTAGTATAATCTCTGTACCTGCGCCCAAAAATTCCAGAAATTTATAAGTTTTAGACGTATTCAAGGGGAAATAACCGGTTTTATCACATAAAATTATCGTTTTCTTTTAAATATGACGTTATTTTCAGTCGCTGAAATATTTTTCCTATTGTTTCAAACTCAATATCAGAGAAATGAAAAAATAGTGAAATATAACAGCATCATCTGAGAAATTGCGTCTTTTTTAAAGCGTAACATCATTTTCTGTTCAATTTTTTTAAAAAGATAGTTTTAATTGTAATGAGAAAATGGCATCAGTAAGAATATAATCAATAAAGATAACTAAACCACTTTTAATGGAAATGAAGTACTTCAGTTGCCACGATTAGAAAATTGGTATTAAAAACTATAAAAAAATTAATATCTCAAAAATAAATTGAGATACAGCTTTCAAAAAAATTGCATTTAAAAGTGCATTTTTTCTGCATACGGGCAGTGTAAACATTTAAAATGTGTGATGTTTAGAAGTTTAAAATTTTGCAGTAGTGAAAATTGCAAAACCGAAATTTCATTTCAAATTTCCATGTGTTGCCATTCGCAGAATGACGTATGCGTTACGCACAGATATGTTTGTCCTTTATAATATAGATAGATTTCTACTTTATGATGAACATTATATTACCATTTCACTTGTCGCAATTTCCATTTATCAAAATTTTTACAATTTTTTGCTGTCCTTAAAGTTTTTTCACGCACTGTAACTGTATTAATGTTACAAACAAACGAAGGCCTATGAATCATTAGATAGCCGTTTTTTTTTTGTCGAGTTCCTTTAATGACGGCATCTGTTTGCTGCATTTGTGTATAATTTTGCGATTGTGACATCCTATGCATGCTTTACTGTAGATGTTTAAGAGTGGATCGTAAACGTGGAATTCTTAAGCGGATGCGAATGACGTCATTTACATAAAATAAAAGCGTGTGCTTCAAGTCTTAAAACTGAAATATGTTTTGTACTGTTTATATATGCATATATTTTTTTCATCGGGAGTTCGACACTAAATTCTTAAAAAGCAGAATTCCTGTTTTCTAGTTTTTTTTTTTTTTTTTTTTTTTTTTCTTTTTCGCAGATTATGGTGAAACTAACCAATAATAAAGACATGATATTTTTGTGTGCGTGTTAAGTACATCACGGGGATTTTTTATTACATTTTATAAACTCTTATGAAAATTCTTATGAAACTATTATGAAAAATAAAATAAAATAGTATTTTTATTATAGAAATTAAAAATTTTACACTCTCTTTTGAATAAGAACATGATGAATATTTTATTCAATATTGATAAAACTTAAAACATTTGAAAGACAAACATTTTTATTTAACTTTGTCAAACATCGAGAATTCACACCAAAATTCGTCTTCTTTAATAAGAAAAATAAATTAATTTTTTTTTTCAATACTGAATTTTTTTCTTCATGCTGCATAAATAATTTATAATTCGTTGTTTGGTTGAATACTTTTTTAATTGGAACTCAGAAGAATAAATACTTATTCTTTCGAATCGGTAAAAAAAGTGTACGCATCTGATAATTTTCAGATACTTTTCGAAAATTAATATTTTTTTGGCAAATATATAATGAAAAAATACCTTTTTAATTTAAAGTGAACCAGGAAAATATTAAATCTGCATTTTTACAATAATTTCAATCTTTTGCATATCATGTGCATATTTTCCCTTTCAAAATACAGCTACTTTCCAGCAAGGATAATTTGTATTATGTTTTATATTTCAAAAATAGATTACGTATTTTTTCATTGCAGTCGCGAGATATGCCCGCAAATAAGAAATTAGTACTAAAAAGAAAAAAATACAGTAAATGCAAACATAGAATAGTCGGACGTGGCAATCCCAAAACTTTCTTCTATCTCATATATGTTAATACTTCATGAAAAATGCAGCATTACAGCGACACCGAGTAGGTCATTTATATCAAAATCTATTCAGCAACAACTTATGTCAACTTCTAACTGACTCTGAAGTTTGATGAAATTCTGATAATTAACATTTGAGATAGAGCTATTGCGGAAATTATAAAAAAATCTGCATAACAGCGCCACCTGTTTGGTGATTTATACTAAAACTAATTAGGACGAATTTATATCAGAGACTACCTGAAACTGAAGTTTCAGAAAAATTCATGCATTATTTCTTGAGGTACAGATATTTCGGAATTTCGGAAAAATGCAGCATAGCAGCACCATATCTTGTGCGATTTACACCAAAAAACTAAATAACAGTAACTAATATGATGGACTAACTTAATCTGACTTTTGATGAAAATTAATGCATTAGTTCTTGAGACAGAGCTACTGTGATAATCATGAATAATATATCATAGCAGCGACACGTGTGAGACAATTTACACCAAAACGTAATCAGCACCAATTTATATCAATTACTAACAGAATGTTTTATCGATATTTAAATAAGATGATTCAAGTAGAAGTATTAAATGTATTTTTGTTCCTTACACGTATTACTCTAAAATTGCATATTCAGTGGATGCAAATAATCTAAAAAATGAGTCACGAAAATAACATCCTGCGCCCGTACTTCAAATGTTTAAAACGCACCAACTTATGACAACCACAAACATAAACAAAATGTTCATACAGTTGGAATAGTATCCTTATTGTTTCTTGAAATTATATTAATTTAATGTTAGAGTATTTCGTAAACTAGGTATATATCCATTTAAAAGGGCAGTTTTTTTTTAAACATTTTTTTTTTTTTTTTTATAAGTTTCCAATGGTGAACTCACTGCATTTCAGTATTCATCTAAAAGTAAATTAAAAAAATAACTGCATATTTAATTAAAAGTTTAAAAAGTTTAAAAGTATAATTTTTTAGAACCTCTGCTACATTTTTAAATATTTTTGCCCCTTTTTAAAGTTTTTCAAATGTGTATTACAAAAGACTGCACATTGATTTTTAGATACATCTAATGTTAAATTCAATATATATTTTTTTTACTAATATGTATAGTGTAAAATGATAAAATCTAACACATATTTATATACTTTTATTTATAAAAATATAGCAAAAATCCTGACGGCTAATTCCATGCGCAGTTTTAACACATATCTAATAAGCAACGTGTACAAAAATATTTAAATTTCTATCTAAAATACAAACCTTAGCATTTCGAACGCATGAAGGTGAGGAAAATATGAACATGGAGGAAATGCCATTTTAAGTTTCATTAGTGCGACGAATTGCGCTGAGTTAAAACACTCAGCGCAAAATTTGCAATATCTCCCCTTATAATTGCCGTATGTGTAAAAATGAGGTGTCAAAATATTCACAATTAAACAAATTAAACATGCTTTCATTTCATATTTAAAAAAAACAAAATATATCTTTTGACCAATTTGGATGTAAACTGCCACTTTAAGAAACAAAACGTAGTATAACCTACAAAATATACATGACTTCTAAATTTTACTTTTTCACATTAAGAAGGAAACGATCTCTCTTTTGAGAACTGTAACTCTGTAAAAGTATAGAAATTTTAATAATTTTGACACTGACGGATTTCCTGAATCCTAATTTTGTATTAACTCATCATATATAACGTAAAATTAGCATTAATTTCTAATGCACATAGATTTCACATATACAGAGTCTCTCATCGCAATTCCTGATTGTTAACTCATCAGATATGCAGTCAGCTTTGAGCAATACTCTGGATAGTCAACTATTGTATGTTTGCATCAAACAATGGATGGGGGCTTCTTACCGGATCAGTTAGATATATTTACTATCTAATAATGAATATTCTGCAAACTATCTTATTCTCATTGCATACATATGAATATACAGTGTATATATAAAAATGTGGGCAAAACTTTACATGATCTATAGAATTTATACACAACGATTAATACGGAAAAAAATATTTCAATTCAAAAAAATTTAGCAAAATTGATTCATATACAGGGTGTATATGAGAATGGCGGACAACACTTTACGGGGTGATTGAACGCAGCTATACGTGGAAATTTGTCATAGAATGGATGGCGGGAAAGCAAGCGGTGAGAAGTTATACGGTAGTTTACCAATGTCCCAGAGAGGTGGATTGGTCGAAGTGGTCTCTAAACTTTCCCACCAAGATCACCCGATCTCTCGTGTTTGGACTTTTTCCTGTGGAGTCATATGAAAAGCCTTATTTACGAATGCCCCAATGAAACCGATATGGATCTAGTCGCCATGATTGCGGTTGTTGCGGGCGTTATTCGGTAAATACCTGTCGTCTTCGTAAATGTGCGTCAGTCACTATCCCGCAAGTAGGAAGCATGCATTTGGCATGTACCTGGCGGAAAATCTTTTAAGCAATTTCTTTGAGCATGGACATTAATTACATTCCTGTTAATAAAATGCTTTCTGAAGTATCGCCTCTCATTCTTGTGTTAATTCTTTAACTGCGATAGTGGAAAACTACATTCTAACTTCTCACCGTTTGCGTTAAGACCATACATTCTTTGACGAAATTTGTTCGTACAGCTGCGTTCCATCATCCTGTAAAGTTTTGCCCTTTTTTTACATACATGTATCAATTTTGGTACGCATTTTTGAAGTGAAATATTTTTTTTCCATATTAATCGGTGTGTATAAATTACATAGATCATATAAAGGTCTGTAGAAAATAATTCTCGTACATTTTGCCTTATTGAAGGAAATTTTTGAAAATTTTCAACTGTGTTATCCGTTTCATATAGCTACTAAATTTTTAGACGCTGTGTAATAAAAATATAAATTTATAGATCATATGCAGGGGTTCATAAAATAATTCAAATATTTGTATGCCTATACGTAATAATTGCTGGAATTGGGTTTTGAAATGTACTATACTTTGTTTACTTGGATACCATCATTCACCTTTTAAACATTGAAGTTTTTTTACAGAATTCTGAATGTGTTTTACAGTGTTTCATTATCTGCGTTTTATGGAAATATTTTTTTCCTTATTCGGTATTAGAAACGGTATTGGCATACATCCTATTTCCCACAAAACATGAATAATTTGCAAACAGAAGCTAGACATTCTTGTAATTCCAATGTCAAACCATGGAAAATTCTGTAAATCACTAATTGTAAGAGATTGAAAGAGATAAAATATATAATGTGAACATTAAAACGGTCCACAATCTTACTTAAAAGGCGACTAATGTAATGAAATATGTGTGACAAGTTTAAAATATACATTTTATTTAAAACGTCTTAGTGTTCGAAATTTATTTATCGTCTGCCAATGCTCAGTGCGAGCATTTTTGTGTAAGTTTAATTTCTAAAAAATGACAACGTTCTTTTTTTGTTGACATGTATTTTATTCTATTCTAAGAGTGTGAAACCAAGAGGGTTTATAATTAAACGTGTGATACAGTTCACTTTGTTATTTATTAAGTGTTGTGAGTTATTGATGAGTTTGTGTTTATTTAATTTCATCCAGCGCTACATAATTTTTGGTTACGTCTACCGGAGATTTGATATTTTTTCTTTTTGTTAATCGAGTGATAGAACGAACTTAAGATGAGTTTCGTTTCCAAGAGTAATCATGTGATCGTTCCGAAGTTGTGATGTGAAAATAAATAAAGAAGCTGCGTCATTCAAGCATCTATACTATTTGGTGAGTCTTTTTTGTTAATGTTATCTCATTATGACTGAATTTAAAGACATTTTAGTTAGAAAATGAGTTTTAAAAGCTACAGTCACTAAACTAGAATATAATATCATTAGTTCGATAGATGATGCTGATTCTAGTCAGCTTGCTTTATTCGAAGATAAAATCGAAAAATTAAATAAGGAATTACATGAAATTTTTAATTAAATTTTTTTCACAATATAAAGAAGAAGATGTAGATAATTTTGTTGATGAACAACAATCCGTACAGGATAAACTTGACAATCTTTGGTTAAGTGTTAACCGAAAAAACTCAAAATTTACTTTAAATGAATCGAATCAAAATAATAGTCTTTCTAAATCTCAAATACCAGAAGTAAAGCTCCCAAAATTGACACTTCCTACGTTTAGTGGTAATTTAGAAGAATGGATATCATTTTATGATTTATTTAAAGCTAGTGTGGATAATAATGAGAGTTTATCAGACTGTCAAAAATTACAGTATTTGAAAGCGGCATGTAAAAACAGTGCCCTTAAAATTATTCAGAGTCATCCAATATCTGATTCAAACTATAAGACAGCTTTAGAATTATTAACCCTCCGTCTACCAGACGGGTCCATTGGACCCGACAGGTACATACAAAATAGTCATTCAAACCAGAAATTTCTTTAAAATAAACTAAGTATATAAACCAGACAAAAATAAGGTAAATAAATAAGTTAAATAGTTTTAAATAAAAATTCTGGTATAGAACGTTTTATTAAAACTTGAATAAAATTCCCGGTAGATCTAGGGTTAAATGAGCGATATTCAAATAAGCGTGAGTTAATTAATGCATTAATTAAGAGGTTAATTGGAATGTCTTGTATTTCGGATAATGCACAGTCTATTTTAGAGAGTGTAGATGTTATAAACGAATGTGTGCCTTCGTTAAGTGTGCTTAAACAAGACGTTAGTGGATTTTCAGAAGTAATAATTGTTTATGTAATTACTGATAAATTAGATAAAAATACGAGATATTGGTGGGAAAGAACATTAAAAAAGGAGGAGGTGGGAACTTTTGATAATTTATTATCATTCTTGAAGGATCACGCTAGAACCCTTCAAAACAGCAAATCCTCAGTAAATGAAATAAAGAAAGGTAAACTAACGACATTGCTGTCTTCTAATAATAGTTGTTGTGTATGCAAGGAATCACATCCGTTGTATAAATGTCCTAAGTTCTTGCAGTTAAGTGTACATAAAAGAATAGAATTGATTAGAAGAAACAACTTCTGTTACAATTGTCTTTTAGATAAACATCATGAAAAGATCTGTAAGAGTTTAAGTAAATGTAAAGTGTGTCATAAGACTCACCATACAATTTTACATCTTCCGAGATACCCGAAATCTTATTCAGATTGTGTAAATGAAACGCCGACTGGCCCTCTGTCTCCGAACGCACCAGAATTTCAGCCGAGACCAACTGAGTCATTAAATCAAACTTCTTGTGCTAGCATCTTTGAATTTCCAAACAACTCTGCGTCGGGATTATATTCATTGCAAAATAAGCAAACTCTACTTTGTACAGCAATGATTAAGGTTCGTGATTCACTGGGTAATTTTGTAAACTGTCGCGCTTTGCTGGATAGTGGCAGTGAAGCCTCTTTCATAAGTGAAAATTGTATGCGCAAATTATGTTTGCCTAGGCAATGTACTAAAGTACAGATTACAGGTTTAGGTTCTTATAATGCTGAATCTAATGAAGAGGTAAATTTAAATTTTACTCCCCATTTTAATTCTGAAGTTAGATTTGCCACTAGAGCATTTGTGATAAAAAGAGTCACATCAAATGTGCCGTATAGTTTTATTCCTTCAAATATTGTGAATAATTTCAATGATTTAGTTCTAGCAGACCCAATATTCTTTGAATCAAGACCAGTAGATATCTTATTACGTGTTAACGTTTTCTTTACATTGCTTAAAGGGGAAGTTATAAAAAGAGAAGAAACTCTACCCTTCGCCGTATGTTCTAAATTTGGTTGGATAATTACGGGAACTACCTCTTTTGATACAAGTCAACGTACATTTTCTGTTAATAATATTCAATTTCAACTAGATGATTTAGTTCAAAGGTTTTAGTCTTTAGATTCCATTCCTGAGCTAGTTCGAATTTCTAAGGAAGACAAGAATGTGAAGACCATTTTAAGAGCAATTATTTTCGAAATAGTTCTGGAAGATTTGTTGTGAAACTTCCATTTAAAGATTTCCCATCGCAATTAGGTGATACTAATTAATTAGCCATACAGCGATTTCGTTCTTTGGAACGTAAGCTTTCAAAACAACAGTCTACTTAAAAAAACTATCCAGAGTTTATGAATGAATATTCGGATTTGGGTCATATGGAACGGATATCCAAATCGGAAAGGGTCCCTGCATTTGTATTTTATTTACCTCATCATGCGGTAATTCGTGAATCCAGTTCGACGACAAAATTAAGAGTTGTTTTTGATGCCTCTGCTAAATCTACCTCAGGTGTGTCCTTGAATGATACTCCAAAATCAATGGTCGGACCCCATATACAACAGGAACTTTTTACAATTCTTTTAAGATTTAGAGCTTTGCCTATTGTTGTACGCGCAGATATAGAGAAGATGTTTAGACAAATCTTGATTAATACACAAGATAGAGATTTTTTAAGAATTTTTTGGAGAGAGAATTCCAAGGATCCGTTAGAGGAATATCGTTTAACAACAGTCACTTATGGTACGGCATCTGCCCCGTTTCTGCCTACAAGAGCTCTTCATCAGCTTTCCTTAGATGAGAAAAAATGATTTTCCTTTGGCATCTGCAGCTGTGTTGAAAGATTTTTGTGTAGATGATTTTCTCTCTGGCGGCCAGAATGAGGAAGAAGTTGTGGAACTAATTAGTCAATTGACATTATTAATGAAACGAGGTGGCTTTAATTTACGAAAATGGATTTCAAATGTACCTGGAGTACTGAGGAATATTTCTGAAGAATGTAAGGAAAGTACAGAGTCATTGCTCTTGACTAATGATGGCGGGATAAAAATTTTAGGAATTCAATGGAATTTAACGGGTGATTTTTTCTGTTTCACTGCTTTAGACCATGAGAAAAAAGACAGATATTCTAAAAGAGATATTTTGTCAGAAGTTGCAAAAGTGTTTGATCCGCTAGGCTTGCTTTCCCCCTGTGTTGTTTTCATGAAGGTACTGCTGGAAGACTTATGGAAGTTTTCACTTACCTGGGACGAGCCAATTAGTGAAGGACATAGTAAACGGTGGACATCTTTTCGAAATGATTTAAAGGTAATTTCTAAGTTGAAAATTCCTCGATTTGTATCAGCTGCAGATAAGATAAACCTTCAAATTCACGCCTTTTGTGATGCGTCTGAAAAAGCATATTGTGCAGCAATATATATGCGTTCAGTTTCTCAGAATGAGACAATCACCGTAAATCTTTTGACATCTAAGGTCGCACCCATTAAGACTCAGTCAATCCCAAGGCTGGAACTTTGTTCAGCTCTTCTTTTGACAAATTTGCTAAAAGTTGTTTTGGATCACCTAAGTCTCAAGGAGAGTGAAGTATTTGCGTGGACTGATTCTAAGGTTGCGTTGGCATGGCTTTCTTCAGAGCCTTATAATTGGCAAACCTTTGTAGCAAATCGTGTTGCTAAAATCCAAGAAACACTGCCTAATATTTCGTGAAATCATGTTCGCGGCTTGAAAATCCAGCTGACTGCGGAACAAGAGGTATGCTACCATCGGAATTAGTGAATTGTGAGCTATGGTTTTATGGTCCTAAATGGTTAAGAGAGCCATGGGATAAACCGTCTAATGAATCATTTGAAGGCAAGAATGTACAAGAAATTATCCTAAAGGAAGAAAAAAGGAATTGTGTTGTAAATACTTCTAAACTTAATGATGATCATCTGATTTTCAGATATTCTTCTTGGAATAGACTAGTACGAATCGTCGCGTGGTGCTTAAGATTTGTAGACAATGCAAGAAAGTCGTTATCAAATCGAGTAAATGGTTTTCTCTCAGTCTTAGAGCTTTCAAATTCAACAACGAAAATTCTGAAAATAGTCCAAAACGAGTGCTTCCGTGATGAAATATCTGATTTAAGTCATCACAACTCCTTAAAATCTTCAAGTAAACTTTTGTCTTTAAACCCATTCCTGGATCATAATTGTATTTGGCGTGTTGGTGGAAGATTGAGACATGCTAATGTCTCAGAAGATCAGAAACACCCAATATTATTGCCTAAGACACATCATATAACTGCATTAATTATCAAACATTATCATATAACTTATTTACATGCTGGTCCACAGCTTCTTTTAGCTGTTCTTCGAACCAATTTCTGGATTTTAAGTGGTCGAGATGCAGTAAGAAAAATAGTGAGGAGTTGCTTGAAATGTTTTCATGCTTCACCATCTGTTGGCACTCAGATAATGGGAGATCTTCCAGCCATACGTGTTAGGCCAAGTCGTCCATTCTCAAAGACTGGAATTGATTATGCCGGCCCATTTATGCGCAAGGAGAGAAATCGTAGAAATATCAAGTCGTTTAAGAGTTATATTGCTATTTTTATTTGTTTTTCAACTCGTGCTATTCATCTTGAATTGGTTTCGGATTTGAGAGCTTCCACATTTTTCGCTGCTCTGAAAAGATTTGTTGCCCGTAGAGGTAAACCAGCGGAGTTGGTTAGTGATTGTGCAGGAAATCTCAAGGATGCAAGTAGGGAACTGCGTGAGTTATACAATTCCGTATCCTCCATTAGTAAGGATCAAACATTACAGAATTGTGTGGCTAATGAAAGTATCATGTGGAACTTTAATCCCCCTTCTGCTCCACAATTTGGTGGGCTATGGGAAGCTAACATAAAATCTGTGAAATATCATCTACGTAGAACAATGGGAAATTCACTATTTACAATTGAAGAATTCTCTACATTATTGTCCCAAATTGAAGCCTGTTTGAACTCGAGACCTTTATGCCCTCTGTCGAACGATCCAAGTGATCTACAAGTCCTGACACCAGGTCATATTTTGACTGGTGCTGCCTTGACGGCTATTCCAGAACTTGACGTTTCTGAAATCCCCCCTAATAGAATTCGCCATTGGCAATTAACCCAGAGAGTATTTCAGCACTTCTTGAAGCGATGGAGGGGTGAGTATTTGTCTCAACTCCAGCAACGTCCCAAGTGGTTCTGTGCGACAGCAAATTTAAATGTTGGTGACTTAGTGCTAATTAAAAATGAACTTCTTCTCCCTCTTCAGTGGAAGTTAGGAAGAATTATTCAGACATTTCCCGGCCATGACGGTCGTGTGAGAGTCGCCATAGTAAGAACTGCTGCCGGAAATTTTAAACGAGCGGTTCATAAACTCTGTCCTTTGCCCTTTCATTAACATATATAACTCTTTTATTTGTACCCCTTGAAGATTTCAAGGCCGGGGGTGTATGTTCGAAATTTATTTATCATCTGCCAATGCTCAGTGAGAGCATTTTTGTGTAAGTTTAATTTCTAAAAAATGCCAACGTTCTTTTTTTGTTGACATGTATTTTATTCTATTCTAAGAGTTTGAAACCAACAGGGTTTATAATTAAACTTGTGATACAGTTCACTTGTTATTTATTAAGTGTTGTGAGTTATTGATGAGTTTGTGTTTATTTAATTTCAACCAGCGCTACACTTAGTACTTTCAAGCCTTTCAGGCTCATCATCAGAGAATATCTTAATAACTAAATTTTGTTTATTTATACAAATACGTCACTTTGTTTTGAAAATGAGAGAGCCTATAATTACTAGAGTTGAAAGTAGAAGTAACAGTAGCAGTTTCTTGGATTGAATTTAATTAGAAGAAATATATATTATTTTTTTTATTGCAGTTTGTTTTATTTTATGACATCACTTTGTTTCTGATACGTCACTTTCCATAGGTAGAAGAAAATATTTAACATCGGTACTTTAAATTTTATTACGTCACTTTGTTCAGGTTTTCAGGATTTATTTTTAGGATATTGAACCACAAACTGGTGATATCGTATCATATGGCGTCGTTACATACTTGATTGTTTTTACACAGGATTTCTATTGATTCTCTTATAGTGGATGCGTAATAATTGGATGTTGGGAATATGATTTTTGCCTCATCAAAATCTATTGCGATATTCTGATTGAAACCTAAACGAGAGAGAGCTGTGGATTGACCACAATATAATATAACAAAATAAAATCTATATTTTAAACTTGTAACATCTTTTTCATTACATTAGTTGCCTTTTAAGTAAGATTGTGGACCATTTTAATGTTCACATTATTTATATTATGTTGAATCAAGGTGAAAAATTGCGTTTCGTCTTATGATATTATTAGATTGAAACAGATTTTAAGAGATTTATAATTAACTTCTTTATAAATAACTTAAAAAAGGAATTATTTCATTGTATTTAACGGAATATATTATGACTACGACCAATTACTGTATGTAATATATTTAAAATTCTTGAATAAACTCACATAATTTTTTTACAATAATATAATACAATTATTTCCGTACAGTTTCAGACAATTAAAAACTTATCTGTCCTCAGAAATGGAATTAGGGATAAACTAACACAGTCCTATCTGTATAATATCTAGATTATGAATTTCAAAGCAAATAGTGGCTACCTACAAATTCTAGGGTTGTTTACCCGTAAGGCATGGTGACGTCACGGCGACGTCGTTGTGAAGTCACACTGTGAAATTGTGACCGCGATGTGATGTCATAGTGACTAGAATGCGAAGTCGTTATGGCCGTTTTAGAGGTCGTTTGTGACGTCATATTGGGACCACTCTGCGAAGTCACTGTGTGACAAATTTGTGAAAAGTGTGTCATTTGTGTCTATTTTGGCATTAACTTTGTGACGAACCTGTGACGACAGCGACAATATTGTGAAGTCACATTGTGACTAATTTGTGAAATATGTGTCATTTGTGACGAACTTATCATAAACACTGTGATGATTTCAAATGAAAATCAAATTTCAAATTAATTGTTTAAAAGGGCAAAGGCCAACATAGAGAAAAAGATTCCAAGCCGGGACTCGAATCCGGGCCATCAGTGTAGCGCACTGACATTCTACCGATTAAACCACATGGAACGAGACCTAGCCTGGAAAATTTCTTACTAGTACATGTTGGCGCAGCACAAGATGGAATATTTATCGTGAGCCGCCAACATGGGGTAAACACGAAACTTAATTAAATCCAGCATCCATTCAAACTATATAAATACTTGGAAATTTTTCCAGAGAGAACCATTCGCCTTGCATACAATATTTCAAATGAAAATCAAATTTCAAATTAATTGCTTAAAAGGCAATTTTAATTTGAAATTTGATTTTCATTTGAAATGTTGTATGCAAGTCGAATGTTTCTCTCTGTAAAAATTTCCAAGTATTTATATAGTTTGAATCGCTGCTGGATTTAATTAAGTTTCATGTTTGCGCCATGTCGGTGGCACATGATAAATTTTCCATCTTGTGCTGCATTTGTAGCCTTGCCCTCATGTAATAGTAAGACATTTTCCAGGCTGGGTCTCGTTCCATGGGGTTTAGTCGGTAGAATGTCAGTGCGCTATACTGATGTCCCAGATTCAAGAACCGTTATGGAATATTTTTCACTTTGTTTGCTTTTGCGCCTTTTAAGCAATCAATTTGAAATTTGATTTCCATTTGAAATATTGTTTGTAAGGCGAATGTTTCTCTCTGGAAAATTTTCCAAGCATTAATACTGTGATGATTCTTGTTATAAACACTGTGTTTTGAAATATACAATATTATCTTTTTACCGTAATTTTTAGCAAAGTATCGCTATTTTGGAGTCCTATTCTTCTAAAATACTTTTAATTTTTCCACTGAAAAAAACAATGCTTATCAACTGGCATCATTTTTTTAATAAGTTCTAAGCTTGATCTTGAGTTCAAGCTTTATATTAAGAATGTGTAAGTTTTTATGTGTTGTGATTTGTTATTATTTTATTAATTATGAACATGGAGTCTAACGGATATTAATACATTTCCTATTTAAAAACCAATAAGATAAGCCATATTTATTTAATTTTTTTTATTCCCGTGTATATTGTATTTTGTTAATATGAGCTAAATAGATTTGGTATGATTTATAGGAAATGACTGATCTGGGAAATAGAAAAAAACAAGTAAGAAAAATGATGCGTTAAGCATAGATTATAAAGCACTTCCCAACGCTTCCTGAATGCTTTAACTAGATATAGTAATTTAAGGAAATAGCGAAATAAGATAATTAAATAAATATTTTAGAAAACGCATTAAACCTTAAAAAAACTGATTTCAGCAGTTACCGTCCATAGCCAAATATGTTTTCCAATTCTTTTGAATAGCCCTGTATTTAATCTATAGGTTGATATATACTGGTATATAATGTGAAAATTTAGTTTAGCAAGAAAACGCATAACAGGTTGAAATTCTCATTCAACAATTTATACTAATATATGAAAACATACTTGAATACTTTTGTACAACCCTGTAGTTTACCTAGAACCTTTATCACACGCCATTATTTAGTTAAAATTTAATTCAGATTAAAACACTCTTAAAACTGCTGAAATCACTTTTCCAGAAATTATAATTTATAGACGGCCATATATCCATTTCCTTTCCTGACCCTGTGTATCATTTTATCCATATTCTACAAACAGTTCTTTGTAAATTAAATGCAGTTCAAAATAAAAAACCATAACTCATCTAAAAACACCTTTAAGCAATTTGCGCCCATACCCATTAACTCTTACGTATACTTTTGTGTAGCACTGTATATGAATTACAGCTTTTATATACACTATATACTAAACATAAATATAGTGAATCATAAAAGCGCGTATTATAATTAAAAATGCATTTCCAGCAATTATCGCTAATGGACAGTACAATATGAACTTTTATAAATATCATAAATTATAAATATTTTTTTATTTTATAAATGTTATAAATATCAAATTTTAAAAAGTATACTAAAGCAATTTAATCTATAAACTTGTTATCAGGCATGACAAAAACTTTATTTCAATGCTTAAATGTCATATTTTATTTTTTAATGCGAAGTATCGAACGTGTATCGAAAACGTAGAAAATGAGTTTACAATCGAAGAAAATTTAATAACTGATTCTGAATGTCTACAATTAAATGTTTGATTAAAATCACGAACAGTAAAAACGTGCTTACATACAATTTAAAAAAAAATAAATATACCAATCTGAAAAACACTAAATAATTAGTATTTATAATTGTACTATTAAACAACAACAAAATACAATAGATGAATTAAATGTATTATTAGATTTAACAATTTCTAAAAAATCTCTCCATGCATTATAAGGAATTCCTATTATTTTATAATTTTGGCAAATGTTAAATCTGAAAACATTGATATGAAGATTTATTATTTTAAATAATAATTTAAAATATTATTAGCAATGAAAAAAAGTCTTTTGGAAGTTTCACTACTGTAGTATGTAAAACGACATTTTCCATTCAGTATAATGTTAATTTCTAATCTGAAAAACAATTCCAGATCAGTCTCTTTCTATAGGTATAATATAAAACTATTTAACTCATCACCAAATATACAAAATAGGAATAAACAATTTAAATTAAATAAGACTTACTTTTTAAGCTTCAAAAATTATTAATATCCGCGTGTATCCGAAAAAGGCGACGTCTCTTTCTTCCATTAAAAAAAACACACCCAAAAGCTTACATTGTAGACTAGTAACCTACCGCTTCTGTTAGTACAAAAAAGTTCTCTGTTTACCCTGCGGTATCGTGGGCAGACGATTTTGAGCAGATGTTCGTTTATTTACTTTCGTATAAACAGATTTGGAACTTACATGTGCAATCATTTTATGAGACGATCTGTATTTAAATTTTTGTATTTGAAGAATTTTCCAATGTATTTTACCTTTTCTTTTTATCAGTTTTACCCCCCCCCTCCCCGTCCCTTTCTTTAAGTAAAGATTGTTTCACACAAAATAAATGCAAAATATCTTCCTAAAAAATAAAAAGATATAAATAAATATAAAAAAAAATTTTCTTTGTCAATCTGTCATTTTTTTTTTCATGTTAATTTTCTGTAGAATAAAACAATTCGTAAAATACCTTTTTTTAGAGTCATATCTCTAAAACACAAAGTTGAAATACGAATAATAAATTATATCATGGGTTTTGCATAAATTTTATATATATATATATATATGTATATATTTTTTTAATTTCGAAAATGCTAATTTTATTTTAAAAGTCTGAAAGAAGTAGAATTAAAAAAAAAATAGTTACTTAAAATTGGTACACTAACAGGAAAAAAATATGACTTGAATGTAAATTATAAAGCAAGAAATGTATATATGACTAAACTCTGAAAACTCTTTCTACGTGATCATTAAAAGCTGCAGACTTAACTATAATAGAAATTTTTTAGTTTGAAGCCACAAAAGTGTTTCGAATACCAGTGGTAGGTAATTAAAAATAGAAAAATAAGTAAAATAAAATAAAAATTTTCCTTCCTGCAAACTAAATATGTAAAGTGTATATATTTAATATTCCTACCCAGCAAACACATACCTTTCGGAATACGATCGGACCGCAGCCGGCAGTATCGGTTAAGTGTCGGCATGGGCACAGTGATTCGGTGAAGTGTCGGCAGCATGTCGGCAACTGAAACATAAGAATCTGCTTTTTCGACTGCCGGTTACCGTAATCGGTCCACTTATGGTTATACATCGGCAAGCGACTTATACCAGCAAGTGACGCAGGACCGATATGTGATTTCTGATAGTGGCCCGATTAGATTTGCCAACATCGCTGCGAATTTGGAAATTTTAGTCTTAGCCAACATTTTTTTTTTTTTTAATTTTGTTTGAATTTGAGTTTTGATAAGATATGTATATTTCATGTATTTCATTTGTATGAAATTCTAACAGTGGTAAACAACAACAAAAAAAAAATTCAAAAATAGCTTATATATATTTTTTGAAAAGCTGTTATTGAATTAATTTTAAAAAGGCTTACGATTATTTGAATCATCAAAAGAGTTTCTTAAATCGCCCCTTAAAATTATTATTCGTTATAAACTTAATAGTAAAAAAAAAAAAAAAAAAAAAAAAAACCTGTAATAAATTAAATATTTTCTAACTATATATTCATTTTAAAACCAATAGCTATGTTTCTTATTTTATTTAAAAATCAAATTATTAAAAAAGTGCTTAAAATTATTTTACAAGCTATAAAAATATAAAAAATCTGCCCTACTTTTTAGCATTAAAAGTGAAAAGAAAGATTCAGAAATCTCCCACTTCTAAAAAATTATTTACCAAAAAAAAAAAAAAAAAAAGAATAAATTAATATTTCTATTTTATTTGATAATTAAAAAATGTTGATAAGTAATAGAATCATTTTTGCTACTTAATCACTAAAAATATATTCTACATTAAATTATCAAATGATAAAAAATTAACTCTTATTCTAATTAAAAGTGATTAATTACCAACCTCTTTTTTTATTAAAATTAGCTTTTCTATGTTACAAATATATATTTCTTGAATTAACGCATTTAATTACATTATAATTCCTAAAGAGAAAATTCTATTAAGAGATGAACCTCTGAAAGTCACTTATTTTATTTAATAAGCATTCTTAAATTTATAAGAAAGATTCAGAAGTATTCCGCATTTAAAAATTATCTTCCAAAAGAAAAAGAAATGTAAATTAATATTTTTATTTTATTTTTAAATTAAAAATATTGATAAGTAACAAATTAATATTGCGACATACTCATTAAATATATGTTGTACTTTAAATCATCAAAACGACATAAAATGAATTCTTATTTTAATTAAAAGTTAATAATTACTAACTTTTTATTTACTAAAATAAATTTTTCCATGTTAAAAATATATATTTTATAAATTAACGCAACGCATGTAAATACATTATAATCCTAATAAGAAAATTTGATTAACTGAACAAGACCTCTAAAAATATTTTTTTAATACTTAATTATTCTTAAATTTATATCTATTCTTAATTATATCTATATCTTAATTAAACTTAAAATTATTCTTAAATTCCTTTGCTTTAACGAATTCGCTAAGATATTTATTTCATTCATTTAAATATTAAATTAACTGTTAAATAAACGCGCGTAAGACAATTATAAATAAATAAATAAATAATAAAATAAAAACACTTCAAAATTCTAATTTTCCCATCTACTATTTACCTTTAAATATAAACCATTACGTATCGTTAAGACTTCCCCTTATTACCTCATACAATCCTACCCTGATCAAGTCTGAGTGGCCAAGTGGTTGAGGCATCCACTTCCTGTCCGTGAGTTCGTTGTATCAAACCGAACCTAGTCCAGTGCCGAAACACGTTCTTTTCAAAAATGCATTCCGCGTTGGCTCATAGATGGCGCCATCAAAGCAGATTTTTTCCCCATTTGATGCGACCGGCATTCGTATGGATAGCTATCGGCGTGCTGTCGGCATAGTGTTTTGCCGATACTGGACCGGCTGTGCGCCTATCTGTCGGGCGTCACTCGCCCGGGGTGTCGAAAAAGATACGGAACCGGTACAGCAGCCGGTATATTGCCGATACCGTCGGTAACGGCAAAGCGGCTGTCGGCCGATTGTTTACCGATAGCTCTGTGTTTGCTGGGATAATTCTAAAAAAGTTATCCAAATTGCTCCAGCACGTACCATTTTTCCGAGAAACACTTTTATATAATAAGAATAAGTGAAGGATTATTATATTAAATTGCAATACTAGATAAAATTGAAATCAGGAAAAAAGTATACTTTCATTCTCTTAGATATCAAATTGATAAAATATAGCATGAAAATATAGTTTGTTGATACTTGTACCGTGCATTTTTCTTTATATGCCCTCCCTCCCCACCATTCTTTCTTGTCTGAATTTACTATTTGCTATCCGCTAATATATTTTCATTCCTTATGCCGCTGTAACTCGGGCCTTTTAAAAACATTTATCATCATTTGCAAAGATTTTTGAAGTTCATATTTTTCTCACACTGTGACTTACAATATGGTGGGGGGGGGGGGGGGGTTGTGAGTGTGACGTGACGTACGTTACATGCAGTGACATAACAATTCTTTTTTATAGCCAGAAAAATATAATTTTACAGTAAGCAACATGTTTTAAAGAATTGGGGGGTTGAGCCCATAGAACCCGAGATAAGTAGGCGCCCCTGGCGGTAAAAAGTGGAACTGAAATATGTAAGGCTATGGTGCATAATATGAAAGAATGGTCACACGGGTGTCGGCAAAGTTGGAAAAGTGCTCCCCGGGTGAAAAGGGCGGAGGTCAGAAAAATTGCTTAAAATATACAAGTTAGAGCCCGGAGGAGTAAATAATGTAAGACTTTTTGAAAATTTTATGATTTGTCGTGTGGTCTGAGGTATTCAGCTATACGTATGCAAAAAGTCATGTCTCCAACTTAATTAGGGGCTCCCTTGAAAAGAATTGCTTAAAATACATACGTGGTAGCTCAAAGGGTTAAGCGTAAGACTTTTTCAAGATTTTATGATTTGTCGCCTGGCCTCAGGTGTTCTGTAATAAGTATGCAAAATTTCAAATCTGCAATTTAATAAAAGGCTCAGTTAGACAGAAATGCTTAAAATACTCATGTGGAAGTCCAAAGGGTTAAATGTACGACTTTTTCAAAAATTTATGATTTGTCATTTGATGTGTGTTCAACTATAAGTATGCAAATTTTCACGCCTCCAACATAATTAGAGGTTCACTTAGAAAATATTGTTTAATATACACATGTGAAAGCCCAAAGAGTTAAATGTACGACTTTTACAAAATCTTATGATTTGTCATTTGATGTGAGCTGTTCAGCTATAAGTATGCAAAATTTCATGCCTCCAACCTAATTAGGGGCTCACTTACAAAGAATTGTTTAAAATACACATGTGGAGCACAAAGGTTTAAATGTACAACTTTTTGAAAATGTCATTATTTGTCGTTTGATGTGAGCTTTCAGCTATAATGCAAAATTTCACGCCTCCAACATAATTCGAGGCTCACTTTGAAAGAATTGTTTAAAATACTCATGGGGGAGCCCAAACGGTTAAATGTACGACTTGTTAAAAATTTTATGATTTCTCGTTTGATGTGAGGTGTTCCGCTATAAGTATGCGAAATTTCACGCCTCCAACCTAATTAGGGCTCACTTAGAAAGAATTGTTTAAAATACACATGTGGGAGCGCAAAGGGTTAAATGTACGACTTTTTCAAAATTTTATGATTTGTCGTTTGATGTGAGGTGTTCAGCTATACGTATACAAAATTTCACTCCTCCAACCTAATTAGGGGCTCACTTAGAAAGATTTGTCTAAAATACACATGTGTGAGCCCAAAGGGTTAAATGTACGACTTTTTCAATATTTATAGATTTTCGTTTGAGGTGAGGTGTTCAGCTATAAGTATGCACAGTTTTATGCCTCTAACCTAATTAGGGGTTCACCTTGAAAGGATTGTCTAAAATACACATGTGAGACCCCAAAGGATTAAATTTACAACTTTTTCAAAATTTTATGATTTGTTATTTGATGTGAGGTGTTCAACTATAAGTATGCAAAATTTCACGCCTTCTACCTTGTTAGAAGCTCACATAGAAAGAACTGTTTAAAATACACATGTGGAGCCCAAAGGGTTATATGTACGACTTTTTCAAAATTTTATGATTTGTCATTTGATGTGAGCTGTTCAGCGATAAGTATGCAAAATTTCATGCCTCCAACCTAATTAGGGCTCACTTAGAAAGAATTGTTTAAAATACACATGTGGGAGCGCAAAGGGTTAAATGTACGACTTTTTCAAAATTTTATGATTTATCGTTTGATGTGTGGTGTTCAGCTATAAGTATGCAAAATTTCAAGTCTCCAACATGTACAGTTTCGGAGAACGGGCTTTGTGACGGACAGAATATGTAATCTCAATTTGTTGATTTTCTGTAAGCAAGTAAACCCAGATAAACCCCCAGTAAGTAGATAGGTTTACAATGGAAGTCTATGGGAATTTGGCGAAATATTAGAGATATCGCCAAGGTGGCTTAACTTTTGGCGACTAATTTTGGTCGCCAAATTTGGCGATATATCACCATGTTGGCGAGAAACTTAACGCCACTATAACGACAAACTTGGCGCTGTTTGGCGACAGAACAGAGTCCCCTCCTACGGCAAATTGAAATTTCGCCTAATAGACGTAATGTTAAATTAAAAATGGGCACCACCACGTGGGTAAATCATCGATTTTCACATTTTTCCCCCTTAGTTTTATAGTATCTTCGCACCAAATTTGAAGTCTGTATCTGCAGTAGATATAAAAGAACTTTTTGATGAGTGATTGAGTGAGTCAGTCAGTCAGTGGTAAAATTATCGATTATCAGACATTTTCAAATGTCATTATCTCGGAAACTAATTATGCGTTATTTATAACATTTTGGATTTTAGAAATTAGGGTGGCCTTACTACACATTTCTTATAACAAGTACGTAGCTCTCATAGATTTTCAGTAGTAGACGTCAATTTGACGAAATCAGCTTGAAATGGTTCGTGTAAATAATACACGGCTATGTCAGACGAACTTGGCTGACACAATGCCATGTGTCTAGATAACAGGATAATTACTTTCAATTTTAACCCATTAAGCATCTTAACCGAGGATTTCCGTCACTTATTTTTTAATTCAAAGGCAGATTTAACACAAAATCGATATTAATGATAAATTTTTGCAGTGCATAAGATAATAAAATATATAAGGTTATCAAATACAAATTCTCATATCAATACTTGTCATATCTATTATTTTATGAATCGCTAAATATGTATGCAAAATTTTGCAGGAAGCTTAAATTGTTAAAGGCATTTTCGGGTAAACTATATTTATCTTAAGTACATTATATTATCTACAGCAACCTGACTGTAAAATAAAACAAATGTTTCCTAATCTACTACAATAGAATATAACCTGGATCAAAAACATACACTAATGTCCACGAGTTGACTTTTTGTAATAAATCTATGATGCTCGACAATTTTGTAAATCGCTTTTCTTCCTTATCTCTATCTGTTTTTGAGCTAGGAATGATAACTACGCAGTTTTTCACCAGATTGCGCCGTAGGTGATTTCATTCAGCATACCGCATGGCTACTTTATTACACCTAGACACCACTTTTTGAATACAAAAGCGGCTGTCCCGAAGCTAAGAAGATAACAAGGGATTTTAGTGGGCATACTGCATATGCCGGGTGTCCCAAAAACGACTGATGAATTTTAAAATTAAATAATTTGCCAAAGATGACAGATATTACAAAAATTCTTGCAGGAGTGTTTGAAAGATGTCAGGAGCTTTTGTACTACGATTCTCAGGTCTAGTTACAATTAGCATCGATAGATGGCGCTGTAAGCAATAACCGCTAAATCCAGGCTCGACTTTTCGGCCTCTCTCTTCTTCCATGCGAAAAAAGGAGAATAAATTTTATTGAATGGATGCCGAAGTAACCAAAAATCGGGTCTGGACTGAACACCTATCGCTCTCAAGCGCCATCTCTTGTTTGAAATTCGAACTAAAATCAAGAATCACAGGTAAAATACTCCTGTTATCATACGTAACCCTCCTGGAAGAATTTTTTTTAAATATGTGTCACCGTTTGCAAGTTATTGAAATTTATCAATCAAATTCATCAGTCATTTTTGGAACACCCAGTATGTACATCTATAGAATATAGATACATACATCTATGTAATATATATATATATATATATATATATAATCATATGTAAAGGTATATAATACAGGTAAGTATATGTATGTAGATAGATATATTGATAGATAGACACATTTTAATTAAATAACCATATTTTTCAGTATGTCTGCAATAAATGCAATTTAATTACAAAATATTTGTCATTATTGTTGCAAATTTACACTTCCAAAAGTTTTTTTTACAAAAGTCGTACGTTTTCGACGTTTATATAATCCTAATTTATTAATAATACACATTATTACTTACTAATATTTCTAATTCAAAGTGACGTGTGAAATACTCCCAATGAAGAAATGCAATAAGAAAAAAACGGAAAAATGTACAGAGCTAATTTTGTGTTCTTAATGAAAGTTACTTTCATTACATGCAACATTTTTTTCTTTATTTAGTAAAACTGTATCTTGTTCTTATTATTTTCTGCACGAACGGTTTTCTTGAAAGTGCGTTTAAACATTAAGCACGAAACTGTCGCTTCATAGATCAAAAATGACCATTTTCATGAATATTATTACTACTACCAAACATTTAAAGCTGTTGTTTTAAACATTTGAGAAATTCGTAGCTAAAATATCCAAAAATATAATCTGAAAATAATTAAAGATATTATACATAAAAAATAATACATTACATCATATATAAAATTATTCTCTTTTTAATGTTGAAGAATCATTTAAAAATAGTTAAATAACCATTATAAAGTAAAAATTAAAAATTAATCTTTAAAATGTGCGATATCATTAAAATCATTAGGAGTATTTCAACTTCAATCCTTGTCATTTGAAATAAGTCAAATCAAAGTGAAAGTTATCAGTCTCAAAAACCTAAAATTGCGTAAATATCAAACATAAATATGCTTTGCATTCGTATTGTGATGTACAGTCGCGAGAAAAAAATATACTTCCCTACTAATTCTGCAACTAAATATAATAGAAGAAAGTTACTGCTACTTGGGACTAAAGCGTACGCTTAAATTGTGTACATAAAATTTGCTTCGGGGGCCATTAACAAACCAAATCATACTAAACTTTGCTTTTTTAATGACAACACTCAATTTTGACTCTATATTTTAAATCTTCGATCCAAACTATGCCCATAAGCGAAATTTCAATTCATTTAGATGATAAGTTTCTCAATTATAAACACTCAAATTTTAAAGCTCCTAATGTTAAATTACATTTTCATACTTTTATTAGTAACTCCTTAAATATTAATCTTAATGTTAAAATTTTTTGAGTGTTTATAATGCTAAAAAACCCAAACGTAAGTACATCGAATTTGTAGGGATAAAAAAAAATAATATAAATTATGAATTATGAAATTAATATTAAAAAAAAAAACCCATGAATTGCAACCTACAATATTTTTGATAGATTTATATTTATTATGTCCTGCTTTATGCGAAAGCTCAATTTCTAATTTTTCTTCCAAGTAGTTTTCGAATTATGCTTAAAAAATATCAAAATGATGTTTTAAGGGTCCGTATACGATGCACAGCAAAGAATAATTTGAATCACCCTGTGTATATGTAAATTTTGCCCTTTTTAGGTTTTCGTTCATCTGACGAAACCCTATTCGGCTTACTCCTTTGTGTGTCTGTCTGTCTGTCCGTCTGTCACAGATCCCGTTCTGAGAAACTATACATATTGGAGAATTGAAATTTTGGGTAATTATAGCTGAACACCTCACATCAAAAGACAAATCCTAAAATTTTGAAAAAGTCGGTAATTAACCAAATTACGGGCTAATTAACTTCTAAAATTAACCAATCAAACTTTTTAACGCAGGCACAAACGCACTTTCTCCAAATCATCAGAGTTTTATTTCCAATTCTCCTTAGGGTTACCAGAAAATGAGGTTTACCAGAGCGCAAATTAAGCAATAAATGAAGTGGACATTTTAAAGCGAAATCGTATTTCACAAAGTATTGGTCCGAGAAATTTGTAAAAGGTATAGACAGACGCGGAAAAAAAAATTACTTACATTCAGTATAAAGTTCATGTTTGTGCGATGCGTATAAGTGAAGATATCCACTAAAATTCGATCGATAAAAATTTAATGTCTTTATTTCGAAAGACAATGAGATTTCATTTTCCCGAGAAGCAGGTGTCAGATATGGAAATGATTGCGGTTTTTGATAGTGAGATATTTTAATACGAAATTTTAATTTTTTAGAAATTAAAATTTTTGATAAATTTTTTTGACATCCGGACGGGAAATCTCTCACAGATTTCATACATACCCAGTTCAAAGCGATAGTTTATTTAGAAGCTGAGATATTAATTATTATTTAATTAACCGGTTTATCGCTATAAAATACGTCGATTAAAATGGAGACACGTGCTTTTTTGATCATGAAATAATTTAAATTAGGAAATCTAACAATTTGCGTGTAATTTCAGGAAATATCTTAAATTATTGGTTAAGAGACCACCGGCACTCGATCTGTTTGAAACTTTGAAATAGTTTATAACACATAAGAAAAGGTGTAAAAACAAAGGAGTGTGATATTTTGAGGAGAGCGGGGGCAGCTAGATTTATTTTTTTAAATCTTAGCGTTTGTTACCGCAGAAAATGATTTAAATTCTTGGTTAAGCCCGCCACCATCCCGACCCATGTATCTATGTAAAGATTGCGTGAAGGAGTTTCGTTGAGATATGATTTTGTTAAGAATAGAGTCCGCTCCCTGGTGGTGGAATGTGGAACTAACATAACGCGATTTTGTTAAAATTAGGAAATCTAAAGTGTCGATCTGTTTGAAACTTTCAGATATTTTATAACACATAAGATAAAGTGTAAAAAAGAATGACGCGTGAAATTCCGTGGAGGGGGTGTGGTGGCGCTCGATTTCTATTTAAAAAGTTAGCGTTTCTGACCGCTTTAGGTGCCTTTTTTGAGGGTGTCTTGAGACATATGCTACTTATTTAATATAAAATTTTCTAAAGTTTAGTTACCACTATTTCCGAATAGTAATTTCAGCAAATACCTTAATTTCTTATTAAGACCGCCACCACTTCAAGTAACATATCTACTGATAGGTTGTTTAAAGGAGTTTCCTTCCGATACAGCTTTGTTAAGAATAGAGTGCGCTCCCTGGTGGTAGAATAAGGAACTAACGTAACGCAATTTTGTTAAAATTAGGAAATATAACAAGGCGACCTGTTTGAAACTTTAAGATAGTTTATTACACATAAGAAAAAGTTTATGAAAAATGGCGCGTGAAATTTCGGGTAGAGGGGGGCGCTAATTGCACTAATTGATTTATTTCTAATATATACTTATTTTTAAAGGCAGTCACGTCATATTTCATTGCAGTATTCTTCTGAACGGTGTCCGATTTTTAAAAATACAGAATAAATGTTACTTATGCCAGATAAAACTGTCATAAGTATAGATACCACTATTTTCGAATAGTAATTTCAGCAAATATGTTATATTAAATTCTTGGGCCACTCTTCCCCCCCCCCCAACCCATGTATCTATCGCTAGGTTGTGTGATGGAGTTTCGTTCAAATACACTTTTGTTAAGAATAGAGTGCGCTCCCTGGTGGTGGAATGTGGGACTAACAGACAGCGATTACATTTAAAGTAGGAATTCCAACGAAGTGATCTGTTTGACAGTTTAAGATAATTTATAATAAATACTAAAATATTATAAAAAATAGTGGCGCGTCACATTCCGGTTGCAGGGTGGGGGGGGGAGGGACGCGAATAAAATTAGGTAGTATAACAGGGCGTTTTGTACTGTTTTGCGTGCGGTTTTTTGATTGCATGATGAGAAAAGTGTTACTTATTCAATATCAAAAATTTTATATGTGTTCATACCACTATTTTGGAATAGTAATTTAAGCAAATATCTTAAATTCTTGGTTAAAACAGCCACCTCCTCGACTGGCATATCTCCTGATAGGTTGTTTAACGGAGTTACGTTCAGATACAGTTTTGTTAAGAATAGAGTGCGCTCCCTGGTGATGGAATGTGGAACTAACAGACCGCGATTTCATTTAAAGTAAGAAGTCTAAAAATGCGATCTGTTTTAAACTTTAAGATACTTTATAACACATGATAAAAAAGTATAAAGAAGAATGGCGTGTCGCATTTCGTGTGGGGGGAGGTGAGGAGGGGTGCGAACAAAATTAGGAAATATATCTGGACGATCTATTTGAAACTATAATATAGTTTATAAAACATAAAAAAATAAACATTAGGCCGCGTCAAAAATCATGGTGACCATTATCCAACTTCGCTCCTCCCCATGGGGGGGGGGGGGGGTAACAAAATTAGGAAATATAACAACTGTTTGAAGATTTACGATGATGTAGGAAGGGTTTGCCAAAATTTAGAAGGTTTTCCATGGCGATAAATGTACTGGACGTTTTGAAAGGAATATTAAACGAAACCCTTTGTGCGATCTATGATCACACTTACCCACTTGTTTATAAGATAGGGCAACAGGAAAGAAAAACAAAACATAATTTCAACTATATTTTTATGATTTTTGAACTTGTTTCTCATCTTATTATTGTAAATTATTCAATATTAAACTATTAATTAATTAAATCAAATGTGATAAAAATAAATATTACATTTCCATTTTTTATTTTTAATATGTTTTCTAGATTTTAGTCTTTAAATTGTTTCATCGTTGCAGTTATACAGTCATTTATTACAATTTAGAGAGTTCTTCTTAGCCCATAATTAAATTCATTGCTGTTTGAAATAATTTAGAATTGTAATATTTTCAGAGAACATTTAGCGATTTAGTACTTGTTGCAGATTAACGGATGTGTACCTAAAAATTCTCATTTATAATAGTTTTACGGAGATATTAACTTGTACTTTTACTAGAAGTGCAAATGTTAAAAGAAATTTTTATAATTATAGCATATCAGGAAGTGAATTAAAAAAATATTACAAAATTCATCTTTAAATAAAAAAAAAAACTAGGTTGAATTAAATAATGGAGTGCTACATGTTTCCATCTGCTCTAAAACTATACTTGTGTATTTAAAATTAACTGTAGAGGACTAAAAAAAAAATACTTTGCAGTGTCATAGAAGAAACTAGCAGGAATAACCGAGCTAAGCTCGGTCAAATTAGCTTTGTGTTTATCTCGATACATTATTCCCACCCAATCGTTCTTGCTGTTTTTGATGCAATTAGCTTGACCCTGAGCCAAGATGACCCAAAATGACCAACTAATCGAATTTTCTCGAACATGCGACCTAACACAATGCTCTTCTTGAGCTTGAAAACGATGGAATACAAATTTTAGTGAAAATGTTTAGTCGTTTTCTAGATAAAATAAGCTTGACTCACGTTGATCCAAAAATGACCCGCTAACGGAAATTTATTGAGCATGTAACCTATTCCAATGGTCCTTTTGTACTGTGAAACGGTATCACAAAAAAAAAAAAAATGTTAAAATCGTTTGAAGTTTTTTGAGATACACTTAGATTGACTTTGACCCATTATCATCAAAATGACCCACTAATATAATTTTCTTGAGCATGTGACCTAGCCCAATTGTTTTATCTTGCCCAGAAACGGTATAGTACAAAGTTTTTAAAAATCGTTTGAGCCGTTTTTTAGATACAAACCGCTTGATCCTGATGCATTAGGACCCAAAATGACCCACTGATTGAATTTTCTTGAACATGCGACTCTACCCAATGGTCTTATCATACCCGGAAATAGTATTATTATAAATTTTGTCAAAATATTTTGAATCGTTTTTTAAATACAATTAGCTTGACCCTGACCCATTGTGACCTAAAATGGCCCACAAACCGAATTTTCTTGAACATGTGACCTAACCCAATGGTCTTTTCGAGCCCGAAAATGATAGAATACAAACTTTAGTCAAAATCGTTGGAACCGTTTTCTAGATAAAATTAGCTTAATCCACAGAGACCCCAAAATGACCCACTAATCTGGTTTTTTTCGAACATGTGACTTCGCCTGGTCTTCTCGTAATCCAAAACTGTGGAATACAGAGTTTAGTGAAAATCGTTAGAGCCGTTTTTAGACAAGATAGCATGATCCGCAATGACCCCAAAACGACCCACTAATTGAAAAATTTCGAGCACGTGATCCTGCTCAATGGCCTTAACATGCTCCAAATGGTATTATACAAAAGGTTATCAAAATGTTTTGAACCGTTTTTTAAATACAATTAGTTTGACCCTGACCCATTGTGACCAAAAATGACCCACTAATCGATATTTCTTGACCATGCGACCTAGCCCAATGATCTTCTCGAACCCGAAAACGATGGAATACGAAATTTATTCAAAATTGTTGGAACCGTTTTCTAGATAAAATTATCTTGAACCACAGTGACCCAAAAATGGCACACTAATCGGATTTTCTCGAACATGTGATTTCGCCCAATGGTCTTCTCGTAATCCAAAACTGTAAAATATAGAGTTTATTGAAAATCGTTAGAGCCTTTTTTTAGACAAAGTTAGCTTGACCCGCAGTGACCCAAAAATGACGCACTAATTGAAATTTTTCGAGCATATGACCTAACCCAATAGCCTTCTCGTACCTCAAAACGGTTGGATACAAAGTTTATTCAAAATCGATTGAACCGTTTTCTAAATAAAATTAGCTTGACCTATAGTGACCCAAAAATGACCCATTAATCGAATTTTCTCGAACATATGACTTAGCCCAATGGTCTTCTCGTTATCCAAAACTGTAGAATATAGAATTTAGTGAAAATCGTTAGAACCGTCGTTTAGATATAATTAGCTTGACCCGTAGTGACCCAGAAATGACCCACTAATTGAATTTATGGGACATGTGAACTAGCCCAATAGTTTTCTCGTACCCAAAAACAGTTGGATATAAAAATTAGTTAAAATCAATTGAACCGTTTTTTAGATATAATTAGCTTGACCCTGACCCATTATAACGCAGAATGACCCACTAATCGAATTTTCTCGAACATATGACCTAGCCCAATGGTCTTCTAGTGCCCGAAAATGATAAAATACAAAATTTAGTCAAAATCGTTGGAACAGTTTTCTAGATAAAATTATCTTGAACCACAGTGACCCAAAAATGATCCTCTAATCGAATTTTCTCGAACATGTGATTTCACCCAAAGGTCTTCCTGTAATCCAAAACTGTAAAATATAGAGTTTACCGAAAATCGTTAGAGCCGTTTTTTAGACAAGTTAGCTTCACCTGCAGTGACCCAAAAATAACCCATTAATTGAAATTTTTCGAACATGTGACCTAACCCAATAGTCTTCTCGTACCACAAAACTGTTGGATACAAAATTTATTCAAAATCAATTGAGCCGTTTTCTAGATAAAATTAGCTTGACCCAGAATGACCCCAAAATGACCCAGTAATTGAATTTTCTCGAACATATGACTTAGCCCAATGGTCTTCTCGTAATCCAAAACTGTTGAATATAGAGTTTAGTGAAAATCCTTAGAACCGTTGTTTAGATAAAATTAGCTTGACCCTTAGTGACCCAAAAATGACGCACAAATTGAAATTTCTGAGACATGTGACCTAACTCAATAGTTTTTTCGTACCCAAAAACAGTTGGATATAAAATTTAGTTAAAATCGATTGAACCGTTTTTTAAATATAATAAGCTTGACCCTAACCCATTATGACCCAAAATGACCCACTAATCGAATTTTCTCGAACATATAAACTAGCCCAATAGTCTTCTCGTGCCCGAAAATGATAAAATACAAAATTTAGTCAAAATCGATTGAGCCGTTTTTAAGATAAAATTTACATACACACACACATACACACACAATTTTTCCTCGTATTATAGTATACGATTAGTTTATATTAATATTATTAACTCGAACGATTATGAATATTTAACCTTTAACTGATGTCACGAGGTCTCACAGACCCCGCGACACCCAGCTGTAAACACTTCCACCCCTTAAAATTGCAAATATTACTTGCCCGTACCAGTTCCTTCTTCTACAATCTTGCGAAGGTCACACACAAAGAGATAATTCTGTGAGTTGATTTTAAACGTGCTATTCGTTACACTGGGGTCTGTCAGACCGCATCACATCAGTTGTGTGGCTATTTGAAACTGTAGTACAATACTTGTGATTAGTTGTACTTTTTTTTTTCATTTACTTGGGGTCTTGTATGTGATATGATGTTGTCGTAACCTCGAAAACGTTCTACTTTCCTCAAGCAGAATTAAATAGAAGATATTATGAACAACTGGTCAGATCAAGAAATTTCCGATATTGAAAGTTCTGACAATGCAGATTTTACTGACGGAAGAGATCACGATACGAATTCTGAACTTCCCGATGGTGAAAATGTAAATATTTCTGATGGATAAACCTAATTTTATTACCGGAAGAATAGTTTAGAGAAAAGCTCTTATAAGTGCCTTTTTATGCCAAAAGTTAGTATACATTGAATGTACATGAAAAATTTGTATTGATTGCAATAATGATGTACTTTGACTCTTGCATATTCGTAGAATAAATATATGTATATTTTTTAAATAGACACTGCCTTTCAATTTTCACACTTTGTTGAAACAATAATTTGTAAAAAAAAAAAAAAAAAAAAAAAAAAAAAAAAAAAAAAAAAAAAAAAAAAAAACACGATTAATGTTTATATTTAATTAGTAAAATTAACAAATTACCGGTTATTTTGAAAAAAAAAAAACCGTAATATTTTCTGTACTGAAGTTAAATAATATGAATAAAATACTTTTTTCATGCAATTTAATTCACATGCTCCTAAAAGAAGTGCAACGATATTGTTAGGACAAAATTTAAGTAAATTCAACCATTTGAGTTATTTTTTTTATTCATTTTATTCGAGGGGTCTGAGAGACCGGATCACATCAGTTGTGTGACAAATTTTAGTCATATCAGTTAAAGGTTAAAATATGTTTCACCGAGAATATCGTGAAGTAGTATCGTGATTTTTAAACAAAGCTTCTTATGTTATCACTAGAACGCCCGACATTTTCGACATTCTAAAACAACCGCTGGTGTCAATTCGAGACCACTAATTAAATTATGCAAAATGGATGCTATAAATTCTACTTTAACACTGTATTGGATCATTCTACATTAATTATGAATATATTGTTAAATATGCATAAAAGAACAATGATTTATTTTATAGAAAAACACATTAAATTTCTCAAGTATAAAAATGGAAACAAAAATATATATAAAAAGGTAATTAAATCTGTTAATTTTTCTCACATTGTAATATTTAAGCATAAGTTAACATTATGCAAAATATTTTGTATCAGATACATAGCTTATTTACAAATTTTCCATTAATAGGCCATTATTTTGGTACATTTTAATCACACCATCTCTATGCACGAAAAGAATATTTTGTCTGTGGCGTTATTTTTATGCATTTTAATTTTACATTTTCTGCGTTTAAGAGAAATGGCTTTGTTTAATTCTGGTATATAATTTTGATTACTGGCACATTTTTTATCCTTTACACAATTTGAACCCAATTTATTTGCTAATTATTCAGTATAACATTTCCTTGAAATGTAATGACTTGACAACCTGACATAAATTTGTAAATAAGCAAGTATTTATAATTGCAATGTCTACAATGCTGTAAAATGTATCTACAGGCCATCTCCTTGATGCGGATTTTACAGAATATTTTCTAGTCATCTGATCTAAACTGTCCACACCATATTTGTTTTTATTTTAGAAAGTTACAGTTTCTGGTTTTCATTTTCATTACTTGTAGTTGTAACGTTTGAATGAAGTATGCTTAGTATAATGATTTTCTTTAGTTTTTTTTCCCTTTATATATAGTTTGTATGATACAGGTAGTTTCATGTTTTTATATATTCGTGGAATAAAGACTATCTTTTATTTTTATTTTTAAGGTGATCTGGAATTTCTCTTCGAGCTCTATTCACAGTTTTTACCACACATGTTTTACATTTTATCAGATCTTTTGCTAGTTCCAGTGAAGTAAAAAAAAAAATAATAATAATAACTGCCACATTATGAGCTATATTTTTATATGGCTCCATTAGCTTTATAACTACGAATTCCGCTATCGTTTACCATCCGGTCGAGATTCTTTTCCCCCCAAATAAGAAAATAAGCCACTTAAGCTACGTTCTGACTTGTATTTTGCCTCCTTCTCTAGTATTCTTGGAAAATCTTTTATTCTGAAATCATCTGCGGTTTATTCACAAAAGAATGAGTAGAATCAACAATGGGTCAGGAGATAAGGAGCTCGACTCTACTTGAAGGAAAGGTTCCTCTTTTGCCGGACATCAGTCCCTTTCCTGCTAAAGTCGTTAAAAATCAAAGACACCGAAAAGCCACAAAAAACGAAGCCGACACTGAAATCAGTTAGAAGGATAGTGGGTACGCAGCCCAAGTCCGAAGTAATAAAATAACTCCGAAAGGTCACAAACATCCGATTCATTTTAGGAGAATTGTCTCAACAGATTTCCAATTTTTTAGGGGATGAAACCTTTTTCGCGGTACATAATTCCGAAAAAATGAATTTCTGAAATTATAAAATGCCTCTCAGAAATAAAATGCTTTCAAATGGTTTCAAATATTGTAATGAAGACAAAGAAAGTAACTGGAGACATTTAGCCGCCTGAAATGGAATAAACCATTTCCGCCTTTTATTAGGGGTGCAAAGTATAATAGACATTCCGTAACTGAAAGAGAATGAAATCATCAAGATCACATGAACAGGAAAAAAGACACAAACTATTTTTGTTAATTTTCTGCTTGGAGTCAAAATAACACCAGCGGACGAATTTAGCTATACCTTCTAAAAAAAAAAAATCAAACAATAAAAATTTCGACAGTTAATTTCTTACGTAAAATTATTAAAAGACACTAAATTTGAAGAATATAGGTGAAAAAATGTGATAGAGGGGTAACGCTAAATTCGGTTTGGAGTCTAAATGACACCAACGGACGTTCTAGTGTTATGTAGTTCTGGACGGTAAATTCACCCGATGTTGTGTAATTTAGCTATTTCATATAACATTAAGTATGACTTTAAGGCTTATGAGGCTCACTTTCCATGCAGTGAATATTTTAATGCAAATATTAAAACGCAAATTTAATTTAAGAAAATAAGACTTTTGATTTAAGGCTTAAGTGAGCATGTAGTAATGTTCGTCACTGCATTTATGGTCTTACTTGCGCTTTAAATAAATTTATAAAGTGGTATTATTTTTAGTTTGTAACTATAGACTATGCTGTATACTTTAAAATAAAACTTGTCTTAAGTCTTTATTATTGTGTATCAACAGAAGGACACGCATCCTTATAAAACATTTAAAAAAATTATCGATGTAATTAACCATGCATAACTTCTATTTATTAAAGTTAACTTTTTCTGTTAAAATTATTAATGTTAATATTTAATACAAAATATAGGTAAAGAAACATTATAAAAAAGGAAACAATATGAAAAACCTTAGAAATTTGTGTTTTGGGTAACTTTAGAAATTCACATAATGATTAAACTATGCAGGGTATTTTGAAAGTAATCGGATATTTAAAAATAATAATATACCTTAAATTCAATCTCTTTCCATGTATCTGATGGAAAGATTTTAACAGATGGAAGGATATACTTTGTATCTATTTGACTGCGGTGTTAATGACTGTTAATGCCGGTGTTAATACTGGCAGATGGAAGCTGAAAAAAATTTGAAATTAACTTGGATGTCTAACCTGTCCTTGTATGTATTCAATTAAGGATCAGATGCTATGGCTTCTTTTAAGACTGTTCTGAAATCCAAAGGGCAACATTGTAACATAAGTTTTAATTCATTTTTGAAACTGAAAGGTGCTGTTATTCAGAAACTGTGTGATCGAAAGACGTTTTCAGTTTTTTTTTTTCTGTTTTCATACACAATAGATCGTTTAGAAGATACTGTCAACGTTGGCATTTTGAACCGGGTTTCTCGACGAAAGTAGAAAAATCAGTCAATGAATGACAAAAAACACCTTGTCTCGCGATAAGAAACGCTTATAACTCGATAGGTAATTCATTTATCAAAAAATTGAAAATTAATTTCGATTTCAAATCGTTTCCATAGTCAGGTCTGCGAACTTTATACCTTTACGTTTAAAAATGTGTATGTCTGTGTCACAAAGTTCCGTGCTTGTTGAGCAGTAACTTAAGAACAGCATTAAAAGCGTTCTATCAGATCACCTGCAGAGAAATGGCATTTCTGTGCTATAGGCTATTTAAACATCCCGTATTACATATTTTTTATGTTTATTGTCTCGGTTTCAGAAAACGGTTAAACATTTTTTTATGATTTCTATATATTTATGCAATATAGATATGGAAAATAATATTTTAAACAACAGATAAGATCATATCCAAGTAATATTTAATACATAACAATAAATACATTTTAGTTTAGGAATATATTAATAAACCAACCAGCACGTATTTTCAAACTAAATGAAATTATCAATAAAAAATGTAGTTATATAAATCAGATGTAACACTCCTAATTATTTTTCATTGTCCAATCTTTAGAGAGTATAACGAATGATATAATTTGCCCTCCAGGGAGCACTTTTCTAAATTTTTCAGACGCCATTTATGCCCTCCGAAATGAAAATTTGGAGGAAGGGGAAATGCATAGTATAAATAAGTGGTCACAGGTCTTTTTAACAGTATGTCACATGTGGCGGTCGTCAAAAGTTAGAAATATGAACCCCTTAAGGCAACTATCGCGCCTTCTTGAATACATCCTCCCCACTCTTTGAAATACGTTTTGAAGAAATATGTTACTGTGCACGGTGACTATATAGAAAAGGACTAATACAATGTAGCAATTTCATAAATTTCACTCAATTATTTGTATGTGAGGGCAAAAACATATTGATACACCCTCGTACATAACAGATGGTAGCACTAAAATTTTGACTGGGAATACTCATTTTCTTATTAAACAATTGACTGTTACTAATATATTTTAATTAATTGTAATTCGTATTGATTTTAATTAATTTTTAATGTCTAAAATCATATTATTTTTCTTTCCATATATATGTATACTAATTATTATCATTTTTCCTTTATTAGGTAATTTTATTTCCTACTACACTTGTATTTTCTGCGTAGCAGAAATTCGAATGTTGTTGTTATTATTATGAATTCGAGAAGTCTGAGAAACCTAAATGTCGATTCTATTAAACTCTAAATTGACAAGTTTTATACATATTTATTTCGATTTAAGTCTTTATTTTTTAAGAAATTTTAAGTCTATTCAAATCCCAGTTTTTTATAATATTTACTAAGAAAGTAGAGGATTCTAATACGACGAATCATAACAAATCGATTCTGTTTAAGCGTGGTTTGTACTCTGCAATCAAAATGAAGGAACTGTGAATTTATTTATAATGATTATATAATGAATCTGTAGCATGCACGGCGAATCTTTTTACGTACGCGTGCCAAAAATCTACAAATAATATCTATTAATAATGTAACGTGCCAAACTTTTACACGAAACAATTGTAGCGTACGATATTAAAACAAAACACTAGTTATAAAATCAGTTAATTTCATCCAATAATAATTAAATAGTGAAAAAAAATCAAAATCAAAATGCGATTTTTCTGTATATTAGAATCACTCATTAAATTAATGAAATTTAAATTCGAAATATATGATCATTTATATGGTAAATAATATAAGGGGAAAATACGATTTATATTTCGATCATAATTTTCATAGTTTCATTAATGTGAATATTATATAATATATGTATAATATATTATATCATTTATATTATATCATATTATCTATAATAAATGTATTAATAATGCTTGAGAAAATTTTTGCTTTTGATCGTTCATTGAAGAATGCTTTATGACTGTTTCATATTTTATTATTTTTATAAATGTTCATAGCTAAATTTGAGTCATTTGATATTTTATTGCAGTGATTGTCTAACAAAATCGTTTGAAAAACACAGTTACAGCTTTTTTTAATTCGTATAAAAAAGCAAAAGAATGCCGAAAGCGCTGCATAGTATCACAGGAAAATAAAATTCTTTTGGTGTGTCAATTCATGCAAAAATAATTGCAAAATTTGAGATAGTACACCCGTATGGAACAAACTTTTATTAATAAAACAAAAAAAAAACCTATGTAAAATAAAACTACACTGTAAAAAAATACTGCCAGTTTTCCGGTAGGAATCGGAAAAATAGTTGCCCTTATCGTACCGGAATAATTTCCGACCCAGCTCGGAATAAAATCCGTAAAAATACGGAAATAGTCAGTAAAACTGTATTTTATGGATTTCATTCCGATTTTACGGATTTTATTCCGAGCTGGGTTGGAAATTATTCCGGTACGATAAGTACAACTATTTTTCCGATTCCTACCGGAAAACTAGCATTATTATTATTATTTTTTTATTTTATTTTATTTTATTTATTTATTTATTTTTTTTTTTACAGTGTATACGATAAAAATTAATTTTATCTATATAATGATTATCAAATTTAATTTTCCTTGTGGCGGAGAAATTGTCTTGCGTGCCAAATCAGGCACGCATGCCATAGGTTCGCTAACCCTGATCTATAGTCTCCATTTACGAGTAAAAGTGTTTGGCCCGACGATATTCGGAGTTCGTCTAGTGCAAATACTAATTATAAGTAATTATGACGAAAACAAAAGCTGAAACAGCTAGTGAATCTAAATTCCATTTCACAAGAAAATAAATTAAGTGATTTAATGCTCATGTCACTGAGGCAATTGAAAATCAAAATTTAAAGTTAATTGAAAAATTAAAATGCGAACTGATAAATTTAGAATCGCTTTGCAATGGAGAAACTCATAAATAATTGATATAAGGTTTTCAAATGATTTTAAATTAGTGCTAAGTACAAATTTGAAAACCCTATTAGGCAATATCAACATTCTCGTTTTCCAAACTTTGGAAGCATACAATTGAAAAGAGAAAAACATTGTTAGCATATATTAAGTCGCAATAGGCGTAGTAAATAGCATACACTAGATGTTTAATTCTCTATGAATTTTGTGCCTAAGGAATGCGCAACCTGTTCCAATGTCTCATTTTCTTCTCTGAACATGTAATGAGTTACTGAATTTTGTTTTCTGTACTTGAAGTTGAAATGTCAATGCTTTCGTGCACTGTAAAAAAAAAAAAAATAATGCCAGCTTTCTGGTAGGAATCGGAAAAATAGTTGCCCTTATCGTATCGGAATAATTTCCGACCCAGCTCTGAATAAAATACGTAAAAATAAGGAAATAGTCAGTAAAACGGTATTTTACGGATTTTATTCCGAGCTGGATTGGAAATTATTCCGGTATGATAAGGGCAACTATGTTTCCGATTCTTACCAGAAAACTGGCATTATTTTTTTTTTTTTTTACAGTGAGTACGTGGCTTGCCACGAAGTGTTTTAGCGTGAAATACTTCTAATAAATTTGTATGGTTTATTAAATAGTTAGTTCATAAATATTCAGCTATTATTCAAACAATTATACATGTGATAGATATACAGAAGCTGAAATGAAAAGAGTTGTATTAAAAGGGGGATTTAAACCTATAGATACAGTCAAGTCAAAAGGAAGTAATAAAGGTAGATTAATATATAAAAGGCAAATATATATCTTAATCTAGGAGAAAATATAATATAACAGTAAACAATAACCTCTTCCGAATTACACAATATTCAGAAAAGAGATTGTATCGTTAGAAGCTTTAGAATGTATAACAATAAAGTTTATTTTACTGACACTGACTTTCGAAACATTTCAAAGTAGTTAATATAATAATTTTTTCAAAACAGGAATATAAGATTTCCGGATTATATTGATTCTCAAGTAAATGTTTCTATGTTAAGCAACCTGTTTTCGAGGCCAACATTATAAAACAACAGTATCACATTAACATTATGATATAAAAAACTGGTGAAACCAGAGAGAAAAGTAAAGCTCAATCTAAAGAAGTTTCAGTAAATAATTATCAAACAGTTTCAGTTTAAAAAAGTAAATAGTTCGTAGAAAAGTAATGGAATCAGATTATCTGCAAAGCTCATGAAATTACCCAAATTTTTGTTGATAGCTGAAAATGTGAACTGAACTTTACTTGTGCCTTAATGTCAATCAGGGAAGTAAAGGCATTTTTAACTCATCCTGAATTCCAATCATTCGTAACCAGTTTAAAAATTTGGGTTCATAAGAATAGGTTAGAGTTTGATTTGTAAATGAGCGAGTACATGAGAGATCGTTCAGTATGAAGTATGGATCAAATTCCCTTCCAAGGGTGACTGATAAGCCTGGAAGATCAAAGTCCAAAATATGCCCGAAACCCTCAGCATGTACGTTTCAACCATATGCTATCTACTTGTCTTAAGCCCATTGACATAAGGCTTCCTTTTCACAGTAATTAAATGAAATAAAAATTATTACGCTACATGTGTTTTGTCAGAAGTGTTAATGTTTTGTTTTGATACGTAAATTTTATATTTTCTCTAGATGTGAAAAATAAATTTTAGTAACATTATTTGTTACCTTTTTCAACAATTAAAATCTGGATTTAAACATGACCTCCATTAAGAGATCACCTCTCGGAGCGACTAATTTTTATTGGAACGGAACGTGGTCGCTTTAGGGAGGTTTACTGAGTATATAAAAGGCAAGTGTGTGTATGTACAGACGAACTTTTCTCCATGACTGCCACTGCCACCCACTTGCGGTTGTAGTGGTAGATATTCCTTGGTCTCCTGCTGTTAGTAAGGGTGTTTGCTCGCGATGGGTGTGGGTGGCAAAAATGTGAAATGAGATATATCTTTTTCTCACATATTGTATTTATGAATAGACTCTAAAATTTTTAAGTAGCGTTTCATGTATCAGTGAAGGACAGAGATGTATTCGGAGTTTTTTTAGAAATTTTCAAAATTTTCTATAGCATTTCAAAACTTTCTAGAATTATACAGATTTTTCCTGAAAATTTCAAAATGTTCTTGTATTTTCTTGACTAATTCATATTTTTCCAGAAAATGTTTCAAATATGTTCTAAAATGTTTGAAGATAATCTAAAATGTTTCAAGCTAAAATGTACCAGAATAATCTAAAGTATTCAAAAAATATCTGGAATTTTCTAGGAAGTTCGACAATAATCTAAAATGTTCCAAAACGATCTAGAATCATCTATAATGTTGCAGAATAATCTAAAATGCTCTACAATAATCAAGAGTGACATAAAATGTTCCACAGTAAAACAAAATGTTCTAATATAATCTAGAATGTTCTAGGATGTTCGGAAATAATCTAAAACGATCTAGAATGATTTATAATGTTCCAGAATAATCTAAAACGCTCTGCAATAATCACGATTAACCTAGATTGTTCGAAAATAATCAGAAATTCTCTAAAATGATCTAGAATAATATAGAATGTTCGAGAATTTGTGGAATTTTGATCGTAAATTGTATATAAGTCGAAGCTTAGGCCGTTTTCATCAGTCGCAATTTATCAACGACCAAGAGAGAATCAAGTTGAAAAATACCCAAAGGACAAAAGTGAATATTCAAACGATAAATTCAAGTGATTTCAAAAAAAGAACTGTTTTTTTTTTAATCCAAGTGAGTAGAAAACACTTTTTCCATTTATTATGTACTGCTATAGATTTACTTTTATTTATTGAGTTATTTTTCAAAGTTTTTGTTGCAGATAAAATGACAAAGCGTAAGAGAGTGTTTACACAATCTAAAATTAAAAAAAAAAGTAACTGTATATAAAAATTTAAGAATTTATATACAATAAAAAATAAATTTCTTATTAAATTAAATAACTTTTGATTATAACCTGCGTTTTATTTAAATAATACTACTTTATCGCATCGTTGATTAATTAATTTTGTGTACACTATATACATCGTATGTTCAATATAAAATACGTCTGCATATATCTGAGATAGAGAGACTGGCCATTAAGAATGCGATACATTCTGAGCCGGGAAACGGCGGTTATTGTAGATAGTTAAATACAAAATTGTACGATAATAATTTGTCGGAGTCTATCTATATATATAAAAGCCGTTCTCTGTTGGTATGTCCTTTATACAAATCTTTAGTTTTTGACCGATTTGCACGAAACTTGCTGTACATAGGCTTTAGAACGTGGAATAGATCCCTGTCACCTTTAAAAAATCATCAGAGCAATATTTATACTTTTTTTCTATCATCTTTCATAATTTAACATTATAGAAATATCTCATTTTAAATTTTCAAATTCAATAGCTTCTTTCCTGTTGCCACACATCTAAAAAACTGCTCAATAATTTAAAAAAAATAATAACTAGAGTACTTTGTTTTATTAGCCAATAAAAATTCAGACTCGACTACTGTATTTTTACATTTTTCAAATCGACGTCATTCTAATCAGAAAATGCACATTACTAAGCATGATTTAAAATGACCTTAGAAGTACTTTAGTTGAATGTTAAAAAATCTATTTTAATGAAGTCGTTTCAATATCAAGAATCAAATAAGGAAAATGATAACAGTAAAAAAAAAAAAAAAAAAAAAAAAAAAAAAAAAAAAAAAAAAAAAAAAAAAAAAAAAATCGTCTGCTAGATATGACGTCAATGTCATCAATATAATTTCAAACTGGCTCTAAAAACTGGATGCTACAATTTAATCCCTATTTCTTTGTAATCTTTAATTATATCATTTAGATAAATGTTTTAATACCTGAAATGCAGTGATAACATTCTACGATTTGTATCGAATACGGTTCGGTTATATAAAATACGATTTTTGTACGATTTATATTAAATAGAAATTATAGCTACTATTTTTAGGGTAAGCTTTTTTTCTTTTTTCAACAAAATTTCATGACTGACAGACTTTTTTGTTAGACGTTGAAATAACGGGATGCATGATGTTTAGAGATAAAATTGCAGTAAAAGCATAATTTATGGTACGGTTAGTTTGTTGCCACCAACAATATGGTGCTAGGCGTTACTCATAGATATGTCTTTTCTTCATAATATTGCATTAATAGCAAACGGATATATCTTTCTGAATTGGGTTACAGGTATATCTATACTCCTATTATAAAGAGGAAAAAAATTTTTTATTTGTCGGAGGTAAGCTCTGGAACTACCGAACCGATTCCAAATGTAATGGTATCAAAATGATGGTGTTAGTCCAACTTAGAACACAGGCTATATCTTATGTCGGTGCCACTACACCAAAGGGGGTGTAGGAGCAAAAAACCTTCTAAAAATGCGATTTTAGCGTTACTGAAGGGCCTAGAAATATGAAATTTTGAATATTAGTTACTTATAAGATATAAATGATGTCTAAGAACAGTTCTTAAACAATTCGAAATTTAAAAGGGGTGAAAATGCACAAAAAGCGTTCTAAAAAACTTTCTAAATGGTAGTTTTTACACAATCTCAGGAAATACCAGACCGATTTAAAAAATATTGGTGTCAAAATGATAGTCACAACGCTTGCTCCAAGATAGGCTATGTTTTATGTCGGTGTCACTAACCCAAAGGGGTTTGCAGGAGCAAAAAACGTTCTAAAAATGCGATTTATGTGTTACTGAAGGGCCTAGAAATATGAAATTTGAAATATTAGCTACTTATTAGATATAAAGGATTTCTAAGAACATTTCTTAAACAATTCGAAATTTGAAAGGGGTGAAAATGCGCGAAAATCGTTCTAAAAAACGTTCTAAATGGTAGTTTCTACACAATCTCAGGAAATACCAAACAGATCTAAAAAATAATGGCGTCAAAATGATGGTGACAACCCTTGCTCCAACATAGGCGATGCTTTATGTCGGTGCCACTAACCCAAAAAGGGCGCAGGAGAAAAACGTTCTAAATTGCGGCTTTTGCGTTACGGAAGGGCCTAGAATCGTACAATTTGGAATGGTAGTTAGTTATAAGATATCAATGATCTCTAAGGACATTTCCTAAAAAAATCGAAATTTAAAAGGGGGTCAAAATGCGCAAAAAGCGTTGTAGAAAACTTTCTAAATTGCGATTTCTATGCAATCTTAGGAAGTACTGAACCGATTTCAAATATAATGGTGTAAAAATGATGGTGACAGATCTTGCTCCAAGATAGGCTATATTTTATATTTTCCACTACCCCAGAGGAGATGCAGGAGCCAAATGCGCGAAAACCGTTCTAAAACCGTTCTAAATGCCGATTTGTCGGCAATATCTCAGGAACAATGAATATGATTTCAAACGTAATGGTAAGAAATTGATGCGGACAGCCTCTGCTTTAACATAGACGCTATTTTATTGTCGGTATCACTATCACCAAGACGTCGCAGCAGCAAAAAAGCGTTTTAAATTTCGATTTTTGTGATCGGTTGGGGTTAGCAACTTAAAATTAGGCAAGGTACATATTTATTAGATATAAATTATATTTAAGAACAGTTTCGAAAAAATTGGAAATTTAAAAAGGGATGAAAATGCGCGAAAAGAGTCCTAAAAACGTTCTAAATTGCGATTTCTACTCAATCTACGGAAATACCAAAGCTATTTCAAAAGTAATGGTTGCAAATCAATGGTGACAGTCCCTGCTATAACATAGGTTATATTTTATGTTGCTGTCACTACCATCTGAGGGTTGCAAAAGCAAAACATGTTCTAATTTGCGTTTTTTGCACAACTGAGGGGTCTAACACTTTGAAGTATGGCATGGTATTTACTTACAAGATGCAACTGCTTTCTAAGAACAGTCGAAAGAAAATTCCAAATTAAAAAAAATGAAGTGAGTGAAAAGCATTATAAATTACAATTTTTAAGCAAACTTATAAATTACCAAACCGATTATAAAAATAATGATGACAAATTTTGGTGGTAGAACCTGCTCAAACATAAGCTCTATTTTATGTCTGTTCCACTACCACCAGAAGGTTGCAGGAGCTAAAAACTTTCTAAATTGCGATTTCTGTGATACTGAAAAGGCTAGAAACTTTAAATATGCCATGTTAGTTACTTATAAAATATAAATGCCCTCGAAGGAACGTCGAAAATAAATTCGAATTAAAAAAGGGTGAAGCGAAGGGGATGTGCGAAAAGTTCTAAATTACGATTCTATGCAATTTCAGGGAATATAAACCGATTATAAAAGTAATAGTTGCGAATCAATGGTAACAGTCTCTGATCCTGCACAGGCTATATTTTATGCCGATGATTCTACCACCTGGGGTTCACAGGAACAAGAAACGTTCTAAAAAAGGGCTTTAAAAGCTTTTTAAATTACGTTTCAGTGGAATATTAGGAAATAATAAACCGATTTCAAAATTAATGTTGGCAAATTAATGGTGACAGTTCCTATTTCAACATAGCCCTTTATGTTGAGAGACTTGGTAGGACTTGGAATTTGACATGATGGTTAATTTTAAGATGTAAGAAGATGGTTTCTAAAAAAATCAAAACTTCAAATGAATACTGAAATAAGCGTATTAATTGAGCATAAAAGTTTCAAAATATTTTCTAAATTTTCATTTATTTAGTTTTATTTCATTTTATTAATTTAAGTTTCATTTCTGCCTAATTCTGTGTAATAATGATGTTTAATCAAACTGTGTTTTAAATAGTAATTTTTGAATTATTCCTAAAAGTAATAAGTACCTTTTAATGAAAAAAAACCTTTTAATAAAATAAAATATTACCTTTTAATAAAATAAAATATTACCTTCTAATAAAATAAAAAGTTAGTTAGTACCTTTTAATAAAAATTAGACATAAATATCACTTGGCATATTTCAAATATTACGCGAGCAAAGCAGCGGGGTTTGCTAGTTTAAAAATATATCCGTGATTGAAAATTAATTTAAAATGGATAAACAATCCGTAAATTGAGATAAGCTTTTCAAAAAAAATTACTGAAAGTACTTTTTGTATTCTATTAGATTTTGGAATAATCAAATGTGCGATGTTTAAAGGTCAAATTGCAGTAAAAGTTAAATTTATGGTTGGGTTAGGTTATTGCCACAAACAATATGATGCTAGAGTTACTCATAGTTCATCAATGTCTTTACTTTATAATATTGCATTAAGAGCAAACAGGTATATCTTTCGTAAATGGGCTGCATGTAGGGATGAGATTTCCACGTTTTTGCACACCGGTATATTCTTAAAGAAAATGTTGTTCTCTTAAATCAAGAGAGTGTCCCGATTAAATAAAATATTATTTACTCTAACAAAATACTGGTGTGAAAAAATGCGGAAATCTTATCCCTGGCTGCATGCAAATCAAAAATATCCATGATTGAAAATTACTTTAAAATCCATTCACTTGAAAAAATTGAGATACAATTGTCAAATAAATTTCATTTGACAGAAGATTTTTCTATTCGACAGTGTGAAAAACGAAATTGTATGATGATCATAAGTTAAAAAAAATTTAGTAAAGGCAAAATTTATGGGTTAGGTCATTGCCATCATCAGTATAATGTCACAATTGGCATTGTGTTTATAGTTTTATATATATATATATATATATATATTCTGAAGATGACTCAATGAAAAAGTCGAAACATGTAAATTTTTAATATTTTTAATGTTTTTTATTATATAAATGACGCTTTTTAAGCAAATAATTGTACTTTAATATATGTTATGACATTTGTTTGGAATATACATTATTATGGTATAGTTAATAGTAGACGCAATTAAAACTATTTTACTTATATTTCTTATCGGTCTTTTAACGATTCGTGGACGATCGAGAATGCACCAATCTCAGTTATTGTCACTGCCGTATTATTTCATTTTAATATATTTTATACTGGTGGACCATTATTATAGACACGAGCGAAGCCGGGTAGATCTGCTAGTAAGTTATAGAAATTATTATACTTTTTTCTTATTTTAAGATCATTTGTATATTACAAAGGAAAAGTTTTAGAATTCTTATAATGACATACTTGTACAGAAACACTAATATATTTAAAGACATTGTTAAATAAAATGATTAGTTGTTTTAAATTAAATAAAAATTAAAAATATCAACATTTTGGAGAAAATGAATAAACAAGAATTGTAAAATATTATTCAGAATCCGGGGAGGAAACTATCTTATGTTACAAAATAAAACTGGATAACTTATCATCGATTAATAAGTTTTAATAATTACAACATATTTACATGTTACTATTTACAAAATAACTCAGTTAATTTAAAATACGGCATAGCACAAATGCCTTGTCGGCAACAACTTTGTAAACATTCTTCTCTCTCGTAAAGTCTTATTTACTCAGCTTGTCAGTTCTTTTGAAGGAAAAGAAAAAAAAGAAAAGGAGAGCAAATATGATGGAGTGCGTATTGTTCGAGCGTTACACTCTTCCCCTCACACTGCATTACTGGTCTCTCAGATACAGTGTACATTTCCTGGGTGGATTTCTTCGGGATGCTTTCTGGTGCCTAAAATCCTCTATGTTTCTCGTGTTTTGTGATCCTTTCGTAAATATTTTCTGGCTGGGCGTCTGATGTTTCCCGGGTCTGCCTCTAGGACGAATAAAGCCTTTAGAAAATCCACCATCATCTTGCATGTAAGGACACAAAGCTGATATATGATAATTTCCTAAGGGAGAAAAGGGGTTTTCTTTAGTGGCAATGGTATAAGAAGTAGGAGATCTTTGTTTTCCATAGTACCCATTATCATGTCTGTAACTTCCAGACCTATAATCTAATTTGTAATTATCCTGAACATTAGTTCTAAGATCATTTTCATATCTCTTTTCGAATTTGCTAGACGAATCTGCAGTTCGCCGTGCACTATACCTGTGTGATGGTTGGGAATTTCTTTGCTCCTGATAGCTACCTTTACCTGATCGTCGTCCATCATAATTATATTTATTTCGAGAATGATAGTAGCCTCTATTTTTGTAGCTAGGAGAAAAATTTGGATTATGTTTTACTTTTGAAGCAAGCAAAGCATTTTCTAGCGTTTCAGATGTATCATTAGTTTCAACCATATCCGATGAACTATTCACCAAACTTTCACTTTCTGTTATATCTTGAGGTATTAAAGAATCTCTAGTCTCAAAATTTTGAGGAATCTCTGATTCATCTTGGTAAGAATTCTCTAAACCATGTTTCTCATAACTATTTTTATTGTAATTTCCATGGTTAAATGACTGTTTGACATACTTTTGGCCATATCTATTATTGCTTCTGTTAACAATTGGTCTATTAAAATTTCTGTTCTTATCCCTATAATCGAAAGTCCTACGGCAATCTTTTACATAGTCTTTTCTATCATGTGCAGGACTATCAATTTCATCAGATAAAATTATGCCCATCCGTGATCCTGTATCAATATAATGTTTAACTTTAGGTGTAGTCTCTTCCCCTAGTTGGAAGCTACTAGTAAATTTTTCAAGCAGTTCATTCAACCTAACTTGTTGCTCTGAAGTGCGATGTCTACCTTCATCTTCTCTAAGAAAAACGGTGTCTAATTCAACGGATTTTATCGCTAATTCACTGGGAGGTCTATATGTATCTTCAGCGAATCTATACTTCCACCTACATCTATCAGCGAAGAACCATTCTTGATTTACTTCATCCAAAACAATTTTTGCTTTTCGTAAAAAAACGATTCCTAAAATTGTACGATTATTTCTGGCATTCGGCAGAGCATAAAGTGTTGTTTTAATGTCGCGACCTTCAATTTTAACATGAACTTCAGTTTTATAAACTTCGGTTGAGTTTTGTAGCCCGTCCGCTAAGACTACGATCATTTGAGTTTTTTCAAACTTCACACCTTGGTCTTTTAATAAAGAATACAAAACTTCACCCGCAACGCAATGTGTTGCGCCAGTGTCAGCACAAGCTGTGCCAGAGAGACCATTTATGCTTATTTTTACCAATAATGTTGGTGATGTTTGCATATTCCATGTACGAAATTCTAGTGATTGAAACTGCACCGATACATTTTTCGGAGAACAGGTTGGACACTTGGATTTAATAACTCCCCCAACCATAGCAACTTAACATTGGTCTATTTAAATTTGAAGGGTAATTAATTTTATTTCTCTTGGACTCTTTTTGATTGCCAATTTTACCAAAATCATTTCTTTTAAAATCTAAAGGCATTTTTTCAAAGCGATTAGAATTCCCGACCTCACTGATTTTATTTGATCTCTTTATTTCTACTTTGTGTGACCTCAAATTATCATAAAAATCTAACTTCTCAGCTAATTCAACAGGATCTGTTAAATTCTCCCATTGGTCTAAATAATGTTCTTTGCAATCAGGGGACACCTTTTTCTTTAATTGGTCAGCAATAATTAATTTCGATAATTTTTCAAAGGAATTTATATTTAATTCGGATAGCCATCCCTCAAAATAGCTTCTGATTTCAAAATAATATTCTTTCCAGCTAATATCGGTTCGCTTTGGATGTCGACTAAACAAAACTCTAAACCTTTCAGCTGTTAACTTGACCCTCTGCAACAATATATCTTTAATATAAGAATAATCTTCAAATTTTTCTTCCGGCTCACGCGCTATTAATTTACCGATTTCATTTGGAAGGACTCCAATTAAATACGTAATCCACAGTTCTTTAGAAACATTTAAAAGTTTCATTTGCCTCTCAAAAGTTATTAAAAATAAATTCATATCATCCTTTTCAGGATTGAAATCGGGTAAAATCTTTTTCAAGTCATCGCGGATTGAAGAAGTTTCTAGAGGGTTGCTTGTATTTGCAACAACATCTCTTGTCCCTGCTTCTAACCTGAGCTTATGTAGCTCAAATTCTCTTTCTTCGGCTAAACGTTTCTCTTCCTCAAGAGTCTTTCTTTCTTCTACGATATTTTCATAAATTCCCTGTACAAAATCTATGTTATCTTTAAATGCCTCACTATTTACAATTTTATCACGTAATTCGAGGACTTTATCATCGCTACTTACTTCTACTTTTAATTCTGAAGCTAATGTGATTAAATCAATTTTCTTACCCTTTGAAAGAAACGCCATCATTTGAACTAAATATGTTTTAGCTAACTTCAAACTTAATTCGTGTTATGAATAACTCTTAGCAAAATACGTAATTTTTAACATGTACCGGGTGTCCCAAAAAGGACTGACTGATTTTAAAATTCAATAACTTCCAAACGGTGACAGATATTAAAAAAATTCTTGCAGGAGGGTTATGCATAAAGTCAAAAGTTTTATTACAGTGATTTTCGATTTTAGTTCGAATTACAAACAATAGATGGCGCTGTAAGCAATAGTCGCTAAATACAGGCTCGATATTTGGTCCTTTCTGTTGTTCCATGCAGAAAAAGGAGATGGAAATGTATTATCCGGGCCACGAAGTACCAAAAATCGAGCCTGAATTGAGCCTCTATTGATCGCAGCGCCATCTATTGTTTGTAATTCGAACTAAAATCGAAAATCACTGTAATAAAACTTTTGACTTTATGCATGACCCTCCTGCAAGAATTTTTTTAATATCTGTCACCGTTTGGAAGTTATTGAATTTTAAAATCAGTCAGTCCTTTTTGGGACACCCGGTATATAACATAAATAACATACAATATCTTTCAAAACCCAATATAATGACACCAACTATTTGCTTTTTTTTCTAACACTAGGGGGCTCGGCCCCCTACGAGCTACGCTCGCCAACCCCCGTCCAGACACCGCAGACTCTAAATGCACGCTAATTTGATCTGTTTTAAAGATATTTCGAAAGATTGAATTATAATTTAAAAAACAGTGGCGATCTCCCTATAAACGAATTTCTATTCATTTCTCTTTGATTGGAGAATTTTAACGCCAAATCCGCTGCGGTACTACTTGATTATCCTGTCGACCAATTTCGCCAAATTTATAAATCGCCAAACCACTCGCCAAATTATACAAATTGATATAATTTTTATTTTAAATAACGAAAGAACAAATAAATTCATACAACATTAATAAAAACACAAATAAAACGTCGAAATAAAAATAACTTGATGACGTATACACCTGTAACAACATTTCAAAATAAGCTAATATAAAAGGAATTAAGTAAAGAGAGTCTTTGTCTCCTGGTATTTTTTAACAAAGCGAAAAGAAAGATCTTTTAAATGAGACATTTAAAATTAATTTTCAAAATATCAAATAAATGTCTAGCGCAATTTCTAAATTTAAACTTTTTTGCAATATTATTTTGTGTTCATTTTATGTAATAACTATAATGTGACGTAAATATGACGTAATTTCTCCTAAGATTTCTAACGCATGTTAATGAATTTATTATTTTACAATATCCTTTCTCCTATAAAATTCACGTGTATACTTTTTATGACGTAATTTTTAATAAGTTCCTGCTTTTTATACGTAATTATTTAATACTAATTTGAAAGATTTTTTTCTGTTTATAATAGTCACGTGTAAATAAATTTTTAATTTGAAGCAAACATTATTGCTTGCGCTTTTTATACAGATGGCAACATTTTAAATTAGTACAATTTTCTGAAATCTGTAAAAAATATCTCTAGAAATGCTGAAAATTTGAATTTAAAATAGAAATAAAACCTGAAAAAATGAGTCAAAATAAAAAAAATAATGCAATCTGCACTCCGGCAAATTCTAACGCATAAAATGATCTAAAAATGATTACACTGCCCTGTATAGTTTTTGCTGCTATAAAACTTTTTTAGTGGAACGATTTTGTCCAACTTTAGCATTAAATAACTCTTAAAATAATTATTCGATTTGAAAACTGTCTGCATCAGCGTGTTTATCAAACATTTCTGTATAAAACTACCGATTTTCATGTTTTTGTATGCATTATTTTTGTTAATATTAACGAAGAAAGGCCTCCGGTCACAAAAAAATCAAAACCGGCGGCGGCGGCGGTGACAGCGGGAGTTACTTTTTTTTAGAATAGAGAGGCAATAATATCAATCATATAATAATTAAATAATGCCAAGCACTCATTTATAATAATAACTTCATAATAAAATAGCTCAGTGCAACTATATAAATGTATAAAATAAAGCAAACGATTTTTATTTTTCAAAAATAATTAATAGAATTATTTCTGTTATGAATATCTTCATTTAATTCAGATACTAAAATACTTGAAGCTGCAGACGACTTTTCGTATTTCAATTCTAGGAAAATAACATTCAGGCTGAATAGAACAATTCCAAAATATTTCGATTCTAGACGAATCAAATACAATTTTCAAAAATCATCAGATTCCGGATGAATCAAAAATACTTTTGTATAAATTTTTGTACTTTAGTATCTAAATTTTCTTATTAAAACAGTTTAACTCAATTTAAAATAATACTTATCTTTATATCTTGCTTCTATTCGTGCCAGACGTTGGGGAGCCATTTCTGTAACATATTATTCAGAATCCGGGGAGGAAACTATCTTATGTTACAAAATAAAACTGGATAACTTTTCATCGATTAATAAGTTTTAATAATTACAACATATTTACATGTTACTATTTGCAAAATAACTCAGTTAATTTAAAATATGGCATAGCACAAATGCCTTGTCAGCAACAACTTTGTAAACATTCTTCTCTCTCGTAAAGTCTAATTTACTCAGCTTATCAGTTCTTTTAAAGGAAAAGAAAAAAAAAAGAAAAGGAGAACAAATATGATGGAGTGCGTATTGTTCGAGCGTTACAGAATGAAAAATCATTCATCAGGTATACATTATGAATCACTTTCCAACATTAATGGTAAAATATTAGGAAATTCTTTTTATTTTCTAGAAAGAAATGATATATCTAAATAAGCAAATAAAAAATAAATAAATAAATAACCGAGTAAAAATTCATTTTTATCATTTGCTGTTCATATCCGGTATGTGGGAGAAGTCTTCCGTGTAGCATTGAGTGCTACATATGCAATTTATACGCAACACCCAACACAGTCAAAATAAGATCAGTTACAAAATGTATACCACAGCCAACTTCCAGCAATTATCGATCTTAGTCACTTCTTTAACTACATACTTTTGTGTTTTTCTGTAAAAAACAAAAAAAAATCTATAAAAATGTATAGAAAACTACAGTGCACTTCAGTGAAACCCTCATGTTTGAAATATCATAACATCATTAAAGCGCAGAGCAAACGGTTTCTGTCCATAGATCAGATTGTAGTGGAATCATTTTCTCCGTCCTTGTAAACGAACTATAAACGCATCTTATTCTCTACTTGTGAGTAATCAAGTTTTTGTTCAGAAAAATGATATCTTTCTTTTTTTATTTTTTTTTTAATTGTAACATTAATAAATTGCACCTCTAACGATTTTTCCCCACATAGCGTAGTGTCACTGAATTATTTTTTGTGTCTCTATAAACGAACTATAAATGCTACACACATTATTTTATTTACTTGTCGTTCTATAGTAAACCACAATAACATACATAAATTTTATGTCAATCCCAGTATATTTACAAGATTTAACACACGGACAGCTGGCTGACAGACAAACCTAGTTAATAAACAAGTTTCAACTATGTCGTAAATTCATCTATTCATATTATTTTAAAGCTATAGTGTGCAATCAGGAAATAAGTTTTTAAGTACGTGAACTGTTTTTGATAAATTCCGCTTCCGATTCAGAGTATACCAGTGATAATAGACAGGCTTTTCTAGAATGTTTCTTACTTCGATTTAATGTAACAAGGTGTTTAAGCACAACTGATACATAACTCGTCAGAAAACTTCATTTTAATTAAGGATGTTTTATTTGTGTAAATATGATATACAAATAATATTGAAATATATGAATTTCTGAGAACGTAGATACATAATGGGAATATAAGATAAATTCATGCAATAGTAAATTTTTATCTGCGTAAGACTGTGAACTCAGAATATGCCTTACAATATATATTTTATAGAACACAATTCACATTTTAAAGAATTTCGTAAACTAAATTATTCGTCCAGAAGTTTCTTAAGAAGCCAAAAAATAGAAAAGTAATAAAGCTTCATGTAAAACTCCTAAGCGACATAATACTTCAAAAATATTAGTTCAATCAAAATTGTTTCTTTTTCAGACAGGAAGTTGAAATATTAGTGCATAATGAAGAAGGGAGAAATTGTATTTATTGTTTAGATTACTAATATATATGTAAATTTACTCTGCAAACTCTTCGATATTCTAAATTTAAGACCAAATACGCCATTTAAGAAAAAGTAAATAATGAATCTGTATCCAATGATCTAACATTGTAAATATAATTCAAACTCTGGTAAAAATATATTGTACATATGTATATATATATATGTATGTGTGTGTGTAGATATATAATATGTTTTCCAAAGTATGAATGTAATAAATAAATAAATAAATACGTGTAAACTTTATTTATTGTAAATTTGTATCATATGTAATACTTTATAATCTAAACAAATAGTTGGTCTTTGAAAAAATCTCGTTACAATGTCATTATGTCATTTTTAGTAGTATTTTAGGTAATATTTCTTAATGCCCTAGGTGAAATATTTAATATAATATTAGACTAATGAGAGTAGTATGCCGATTTATATCTCAAAAAAGCTTGATAAATAAATATGAAGGATCCCCAATTAATAAGTGTAAATCTCCTTATTTGTAACAAATTTTCCTTTACTAATATGTAACACATTTTTCTTCACAAATGAAAATTGATTTTATATTCCATATTAACTGATATACTTTGGCTTGTTTCACTCCAAATGTGAAATACACAACAGTTGGGAAACAAATACATTGACCGGCGATAATTTCAAACGTACGAAACACATTTAATTGTCATTATTTTATACAATACAATGTTTTTTATCTGACAAGGGAACCACTTTTGTTGTTGCTCGTACCTAGCATTGAGACCTGGTGCATTTTAAAGCCCTATATTATGAAGTTTGGGAATCGATAAAATTTTTCTGTTCAAATAATATTTCTTGATTATACAGCAGCATAACTTTCTGAAAATGCAATTTTCGAGACCACTTATTGGACTATTAACATTGAATTTTTCTAAAGAAAAGCATTTAAAAATAAAAATTAGTTAATAATAAGTATAAAATGTTGAAAAAAGTTTGAAAATTACTTCAAAAACCCATGAATTTGATTTTGAAAAATTGCAACCTTATATTCATATTTTTGGCGGGGTAACAGCGTTTATTTTCAAAAGTAGAGCTTTCCGGCAACCCTAGCCAAATGTCATAGCTGAATTTGTAATAGCTAGAAATTGCAATGTCCGCCATATTTCGCCACAGTATTTTTTCTAAATTGTGTAAAAATATTAATTTACTTTATGATTACTTTTACCGAAGGACCATTTGATACAGCAACATTTCATTTTAAACATTCGAAACTTTATTTCATTCGATTTCAAAAGAAAATATTTTGCTTACGTTGTATTTCTCTAAAAAATAGTTTTCAATGATCTTTGAAGCTTTTATAGAATTAGATTTATCTATCTATATTATAAAGGACAAACATATCTGTGCGTAACGCATACGTCATTTTGCGAATGGCAACACTTTGAAATTTGAAATGAAATTTTGGTTTCGCAATTTTCTCTACTGCAAATTTTTAAACTTCTAAACATCGCACATTTAAAATTTTTACACCGTCGTATAAGGAAAATAATGTTCTTTTAAATGCAATTTGTTTGAAAGCTGTATCACAATTTATTTTTGAGATATTATTTTTTTTTGTAGTCTTTAATAACATTTTTCTTATCATGGCAACAAAAGTACCCCATTTCTATTGAAAGTAAACGGGAAATAGTCGAAAATAGGAGATACTGTATCTTTTTGTTGTCATTTTCTCATAAAACCTGAGAAAAAAAATATTGAAATTAAAATATGGGCTATGTCAAGAATACTGTATGTTGTTCCGCTATAATGACGTCATACTTTTCTATAGACGAAGTTTAAGACTGTATTGCAAAAGTAGATTGCTTTAGCGGATGCAAATGACGTCATTTTATAAAAAAAGCGTGTATTTTAATTCTTAAACCTGAATTATGTTTTGTGGAAGTGCGTCATTTTCACAGCCCAGCTGCTTTAAATTCTTCACAGGTGAAAATGCTTCACTTTTGAGAATAATATAATCGAAATCACACAATGTTGATAATGATGAATAACGATAAAACGCAATGTTTTACAAAAATTTAGAGTGTATTTATAAAAGAAAAGTGTCAGACAAATAATGGCGATTTATATTAAAGAAATTGATAATTCTCGCCTGGATGGATTAGTTTAACCGAGTTAGACAAGCAAATAAATAATTCGTGGTTTAAAATAGTATCATGTTCTTGAAGTTTTTGTCCAAAATTCTCTCAATAATAAAATGCTATTCTTTAGGACATTCTACTATAATTTTATCAAAATAGTAACATAATTTTCTTAATTTAATTTTTCCTAATTTTATATAATCTATATATTTAAAACACAAGTGTGTTTTTTAGTCATCTGCCCTGATCTTTCTGCTGAACAAATTTTACTAATATTTTTTTTTAACTAAAAGCTCTTCATTTGTAGATGTTGATCGCACTATCTGCTTTTTTTTTTTAATATCCCCAGTTTTATATTTTAATTTTAATAGCATTTTATGAAATTTCTTCAAAATGGTGAAAAATAGATAGCTTTAGTTATTGCAGACAAGAGAGAAACAATGAGGTTTATTCTTCTTTATTCATGCTATTTTCTGATAAAAATGCAAAATTGCGTATAGGGTTTAGTGGCGCAAAATCCCATTAGAGCAGAATATTATATTAGGGGCATAATAACGGAAAATTACATACTGCTTTTGAAAACACGCATTTTTCCTCATAAATTTTCTATATTGTTTTTATTTCTGCATGTGTACAGATACTAAGTTTCAGACACTAGGCGAAATGCTTATTTAAGTGAAAATGAAGTGATATTTAAAAGAAAACGATCATTTTCTTAGATAAAACTAAACATTTTAACACAAATGCGTCTAAAAATCATAAATTACAGAAATTTTTACTCTCCGGAATTGAGATTAGAATCTCAACTAAAGAGTGCGTCTGTTCACATAAAAGATGTTGCTGAAAATCATGACTTCAAGTTTTCAGTTAAAAGGATTTTTAAATGATCAAACATAATACACATTTTTAAAAAATGATGAATATGGATATGAGAAGTGCGTATGCAAATTTTGAGAAGGTGAAAATTGCTGTTTTTCATTTCGGAATACGAAGCATAAGAGCCTCAATTGATAACCACATCCTAATAACTTATCTTTATTATATTTTACTGATTAAGTATGTATATTATAAAGAACAAGCGTATCTGTGAGTAACGCTGACGTCATTTTGCAAATGGCAACACTTCACGATAAAATTTCAGTCTTGAAATTTTCGCTACTGCAGATTTTCAATATTCTGACAATCGTACATTTTCAATTTTCGTCGCATAGGGAAAAAAATTGCTTTCAAATGCAATTTGTTTAAAAACTGTATCTTAATTGACTGATGTATTGTATTTTCTAAAATAAAATATTTTCTAAAATTCTTAAGCATGATTTTCTAAGTTTATCTTATGACGTGACGTTTCAATACATAATAATAAACATTTTGCACATAAAGCAACAAACATTTTTCAGCATTTGTTTCTAACTATTTTTTCATAAAGAAATTAATACTTCCTTTATAAACAAATAAAATATTAATATTAAAACAACCACCAAAATTTCTTGTGATAGACAAATTAACGAAAATAATACTTCTTTTATAAACAAATAAAATAATAATATTGAAAAAAAAAACACATCTAACATATTTGTAATCGTACGATTTAAATTTTTAGATCACCAATAGGATTTCTTTTTCAAATGGAATTTGTTTGCAAAGTTCATCTCAGTTTACTGATTGTCTATGTTTTTAAAAACAATTTTAAAGCATCAAATATTTTTAAATTAATCTATATCGCGCGCAGCTCGATTACGAAAGATTAATTCGTTTGCCCTTAAAACAAAATAAAGAGTTCCTCATTTTCTTACTGCTAATATCTATTAAAAAATCTCCTCTACGAATAAATAAATAAAATAATATAAATAAAACACAAATTTAACAGACATGTATAAGCTCAGAAATTATCAGAATATAAAAGGATGCCGTAAGTAGCAAAATCTTGGTCAAATAACTCTTAGCATGCGGCTAATAAAAAAATATCGCTTTTGATAAATTTGAAAAATTTATTTGATTGCATATTTCGTATTTTCCATATGAAAAATACTTTTTTAATGTAAGTGGGCAATCTAAAAAAAATATTGCATATAAAAAATTATTAGTTTTCAATTAAAAAAAAAAAAAATGTTTTCACCTATATTCTTTAACCCGAGAAGCCCGGGTACGATCCCCTAGTCTATATTATAAAGGACAAACATATCTGTGCGTAACGCATACGTCATTTTGCGAATGGCAACACTTTGAAATTTAAAATGAAATTTCGCTTTTGCAATTTTTACTACAGCAAATTTTTAAACTTCTAAACAGCCCACATTTTAAATATTTACGCCGTCGTACGCAGAAAAAAAAATGCACTTTTAAATGCAATTTGTTTGAAAGCTGTATCTCAATTTATTTTTGAGATATTAATTTTTTTATAGTTTTTAATACCAATTTTCTAATCGTGGCAACTGAAGTACTTCATTTCTATTAAAAGTGGATTAGTTATCTTTATTGATTATATTCTTACTGATGCCATTTTCTCATTACAATTAAAAATATATTTTTACAAATTTGAACAGAAAATGACGTTACGCTTTAAAAAAGACACAATTTCCCTGATGATGCTGTTATATTTCACTATTTTTTCATTTCGCTGATATTGAGTTTGAGTCAATAGGCAAAATATTTCAGCGACTGAAAATGACGTCATATTTAAAAGTAAACGATAATTTTATTTGATAAAACGAGATATTTCTCCTTGAATATGTCTAAAAGTTATAAATTTCTGGAATTTTTACGCGCAGGTACAGAGATTATACTAAGACCTATAATGACGAGTGGAAATTTTAACATGAAAAGTTGCAATAGTTAGCAAACGTGACTTCAAGCTTGAAAATATATTTATTAATGACCTATTGCGCATTAAAATGTTTTTAAATGGTTAATATGGATGTGAAACGTGGAAAATTACTTGATTTGGTTTAGATGTGAAGGTAGAAAAATTCTATGATTATGTCAAGGTGAAATCATTTTTGCGGATTTTTCATTCCATAATACCAAGCATCAATTAATAACTTAATCAAAATTACTTATCTTGATTATATTTTACTGATGACGGATATGAATTAAGTTTAATTTTTCAATAATTTTAACAGTTGAAGTTTATGGAAAAAGTACTTTGTTAATCTTAGGTTAAAATATGTCTTTGGAGAGTTAAATTAACCAGTGTAAGATGGATTTTTTATTCTAATTATTGTTGTTGATGTATTGTAAATTCGATGCAACAGTTCCTTTGTAAAGATTTTCTTTCGTCGAAATTCGGCGGGTTCGACTTCGTATATATAAAAGCCATTCTCTGTGTGTATGTCCTTTATACATATCTTCAATTTTTGACCGATTTGCACGAAACTTCATGTACATACATTTTAGAACGTGGAAAAGATCACTGTCTACCTCAAAAAAATATCAGATCACTTGTTATCTCTTTTTTCTACCACTTCCATAATTTAACATTATAGAAATCTCTCTTTTTAAATCTTTTTAAATTCAAACGTTTCTTTCCTGTTGCCAAACCCTAAAAAATTACACAATAATGTGAAAAAAATAAGGGTAACGCGTGTATTTTGTTTCTATTTGTCAATAAAAATTCAGATTTTCTTGCTATATTTTTGCGTGTTTGATATTGACGTCATTCTAAACAGAAAAATCACATTTTTTTGTAGATAAAATAAAAGATTTAACAATAAGAGCGGGAAAATAACGTAGCACCTCAATTTGAATGTTTTTTTTTTTTTTTTAATTGAAACATCTATTTTAATACAAACAGTCAAATTTCATGAAAACAATTTAAGAAAAAGGAAAAAAAAGGCTAGATATGACGTCACATTCTATCAAATCTTTTCAACGCGTAATCAAACCCCTTGTAAACATATGGCTCCTATATTTTGCTTACTACTTCGATTGTACACTACAGCCATATCTTATAGCTATACGTTACCGCTAACAGATGTATTGGTTTAGATTCAGTGCTAACATTTTCTGTGATTTCTAGCAAAAAGAGAGCGGTTATTTAAATTTTCAAAAAAATTCTTGACTTGATTTAAAATTTATAGAAAATGACATCATTTCATCTAATCATTGTAGATTTAATTTCAATAAAATTACAAATTTTCCAAATAAAATTTTAGTAACTACTACCTCATTTGGATGTATTTTTTTTTGCATTTTCCCCCGTATTGTGGGAGATATTGTATACTTCTGTTACGCGCGCCTAAGAAAACATGTATTTTAATTTTAAAAGTTAAAAAAATTACCACAATGTGTCAAAAGAACATCCTTTTTCTGAATTTAAATTTCGCGAGTTCCAAAATTAAAACTAAAAATGTGAGTTTTTTCATAAACCTCAAGTTAAGGCTGTTCATAAAGTTAAGGCTGTTTTCAAATCCAAAGGAGCGATTTTCTAGCATACTTTTTAATTATTTTTTGTTCGGAAACTCATGAAATTGACAGGAGTTCTTATTTAGAAACTATGTAATCGAAAGATAGTTTCCATATGTTGGTAAAGGTATAAGATCTTTCAGTTGGTGTTTTGAACTGAATTTCGGACGCAACAGTGCAATAAAGGATAAAAACCGGCCTTCACGCAACCACAATTGCTCATAACTTGATAAGTAATTTTTTTATGAAAAAAAGGAAAGACTCATTTCAATTCCAAATCGCTTTAATAGTCAGGCCTACAAATTTTAAGCCTTTACGTTTAATGAGTCAGAAAATGTGTCAGAATGTTTCGCGTTGTTGAGCAGGGAACTATAAAAGCATCTTAAGCATTATTGCAGGTTAGTATTTTGTAATCAAGTTGCATGCCTGGTAGTAGTCGCTTCAAATATAAGTCATTCTATATTTTTTTAAAGAAAGGTGCATGCCATAATAGATGTCAGGCACACTCATTAAAATAAGAATACCCTAGCGCACAGTCCCATTACTGAAGATAAACCTGTCAATATACTTAGAGATAAAAATAGTTCTGCATTTTTCATTCAGCTAATAAGATTAATCCTTCATTATTGGGTTCACATGATTATGTAACTTTCCCCATAATTCTATGACTAAGCAACGGAAAACAATATGTTACGCACTAAAATCTTCCCAAAAAAATAATAGTGCAAGTTGCATGGAAATCCATTCTGAAGAATTCAAGTTATATGCACCCGGAACGAAATTACCATTTGAATTTTATATACTTATCAGGTTATTTTGAGTAGTTTGATTTGATATCTGTTAAATTCGTGTTTTATTTTATTTTATTTTATTTTTGGCGTTTTAATTTCGTTTACCAATTTAGTTACTGAATATTACGCGAAAGCTAACAAATTCCGAATTATTTACAATGTTTTTGAACAATTGAGTTAAACTTTTGTATTTGAGTTGCAAGCATATTTAAAAAATATGCATGCTTAAAAATTATTTTAAAACCCATAAATAATTTGTAAATTGAGCTAAACATTACAAACAAATATTACTGAAAGCACTTTTGTTTTCTATAATACGTTGGAAATTGAGATAAACATTACAAACAAATATTACTGAAAGTACTTTTGTTTTCTATAATACGTTGGAACAATCAGTAAAAGGGAAATTTATTGTTGTGTTAGGTTGTTGCCACCGAAAATATGATACCACCGTTACTCATAGACATGTCTTTTCTTTAAACTATTGCGTTAAACAGGTTCATCTTTCGTAATCGGGTTGCACTCAACTTTAAAAATATCCATGCATAAAAATTACTTTAAAATCCTTTAAAATAAGAAAACTGAGGTACAATTTTCAAACAAATTTCATTTGAAAGAACTTTTTTCTATTCGACATTTTAAAAAATGAAATTTTGTGATGCTTAAAAGTTAGAAAAATTGCAGTAAATGCACATTTTATGGGTTACAATTTATGAGTTACAATTTATGGGGCACAATTTATAGGCACTAACATAGTGTTTTTACTTTATAATGTAGATAATACCATACAAACGAGAATTTCTTTAAGTGCTGCGCGATTTTGAGGAATTTGTTTTTTCGTAATGTCGGGAAAATCCCATATTTTTCTCTTACACCCGCCAAGGAAAACGTGCATTCTGTTATTAAAGCTCAATGATTTTTCTATGGTTGCAAGACAATAACGCCATGTTTTTTTATTGTATTTATAACGATTTGTGGATGGGAATGCACAAATTTCAGTTATTGTGATTGCCGTACTATTTAGTTTTAATTTATTTTACCTGGAAGGCTTCTTATAATTGACACGGGCGAAGCCGGGTAGTTCTGCTAGTTACTTATATATTTATCTTCTGTATAGAAAAAAAAATAAAAATCTAATATATGTTTCGTATGCTATCAATTATTAAAAAATAATCGCAATCTGATATAATTCTAGTAATATGTTCTGTACATTTTCTCTTTGGATGAAGCAGGCAGAAAAATTGTAGCACCATATTTGGCGACTTAACTCACTTTTGGCGTGAAATAAACAAATAAATATGTAATAATAAAAAATTAAAAGTATATAAAATATTATTTTAACAGAGAATTTTTTTCGGTTCTCTAACTTTTATGTATAGGGCTACAAAACGCACCAGGTCTCAATGCGAGGTGCAAGAAACACCAAAAGTGGTTCCCTTGTGAGTATTAAGATGTCTCTAATAGCCATTATGTAGCAATGTAACATATATAACAAGGAAAAACGTGGATGTGTATGTTTATTAACAGAATTGTAATAAGAAAATAAAATTTAAGCATACGATAAATTCTAAAATATTAATCTGTTTTAACTTGCCCTCATAATTGTAAAATTTACAGGCTTCAGTTTTCCTGCATTACTTTGACAGCTTCATAACCTTGTATAAACCAGAGCTTTTCTGTGATATACAGATACTGGGTTTATTGGGAAATTATTAGGCACTATTTTGCATTACTGTAAATATGAGATTATTTAGGTGAACAATATGATGTTGCTGGATTTCGAATGTTGGCGAAATGAAAATTTCAGTTGTCCTTTATATAATTTAATATAATTAAATACAGTATATTTTACATCAGAATTATATATAATAGTAATTATTTATATAGAATATATTTATTCCTCAAGCTACATTTAAAATCGTAATTTACTGTTATTATTTATAGTTTCCTATTTCTATGATACTAAAAAAAATTAAAGAAATATTAAATGACAATATTTAAGAAAATTATAAACTAAACTGACAATGCTGAAAATATCATTCTGAACAAAATACGCCCTTTCTTTCAACAGCACATACGGAACAGGCCATTAAGTCGAAAGCGTTTTTGCCGTTATTAAATGAGATAGAAATATTTATTCTTATTCACTTCAATGACATCTTAAATTGCTTTCCTCTTCGAAAAATGCACAAACAATTTATTACAAGATGTAAAGAATTTATTACCCGGTAGTTTGCGGTTGCCCATAAAATGCAATTTTTCGTGATACATTCGCAGTTGTGCTGGTACTTATCAAAATGTATCCCAAATAAATATTTCGAGGCATTTATCGTAAGTGGGATATTTCTAAAAACAAAGATTTGATTCAGCGATCATTTGTAGAATTATTATGAGAGGATAGATATAAATTTGTTATCCAATATTATTATTAAACAAAATATTTTATTTATGAAATTTTCATTTCAGCTCATTAAAAATATAAGTATGCAGAATTTTTTAAAGGAATGTAGTATTTCTTAAAATTTATATGTATTTCTAAATACTTAGAAAAACTAAGAACGATTAGGTAAAATTACAAATTATAAGTATTTCTTTCTAAAAAATAAAAAGAAAAAAACTGAAAGAAAGAAAAAAGAAATAAACAAATGAAATCCTATATATCAAAAGTAGTTTCGCTACTTATAATATTTAATGGTGTTTTTAGACTACGGAAGACTACGAAATGATAATTAAATACATCATTTTAAAATTAGCATTATTAATTATATTTTCTGTAATACAATTCAGAAAATAAATGTAAAGTGTTTGATTAAATATATTGAATTCATGTTAGTTCATCTGAAATCTTAATTACCCAATTATTTTAGAAAAATCCAATACAAAATAAAATATTATGAAATATTTAAAATTTAAATTATATAACTGTTTAAATGACAATTGAAATTCAAATCTCATTTTAGAAAATCAGTATATCATATTGATCGTGGTATGCTGTTATTAAATGAAAGAGAAATATTAAACCATATTGACTCCATTACGTCTGAAATTGTTTTCGTCTTGGAAAATTGCGGAGACATTTTCATGTTTTAGCGTGATTTATACAAAATTTATTTCCCATTACATGACGGTTGGATACAAATTCCACGCATTATTCGTGCTGCTTTTGTACTCTTACTGATTCTAAACAAACTGTTTTCATAAAAAAATAATAATAATTCGTCGCATTTATCATAACTGGGCGGATTCTGTAATAAAGAGTTCAGTGGAGTTTGAGATATTATTATGAAATTGGTGGTTTAACTTTATTATCAAACAAAACATGATTTATACACAAATAAAAATGCTGTTTCCTTTTAGTTATATTAAAACGTAATATGCAGGGTGATTCAAAACGTTTACAAAATGACATGGCAAATCACACATTCAAACGACACAACAAATCCACCCAGAAATTTGAGATGTATGGTACGCTAAACAATGGTTAAAGATTTGTCTAGTGTGCTTACATCTGAAATTTGTGGGTGGATTTCTGTGTCACGATACTGCACTTCCGCTTTGATTTCATTCGCTGTTGGAACTTGATAGTCTCTCGGTATTGTGTTTTCTGACATTCAGGTTTTCGCCGTGCATGTAGTTGGGGGAATATTGTTTTTATAAATAGATTTTATACACTAGTGATGTAAGTCCTGGAACTCACGAAACCTATACGTCTGGTTTTATTCACATTATCTTACGTATTTATTGTGTGTTTAAAAGTTGATGTTTAGTGATTTACGACTGGTATTATCTGATATTATCATTTTACTTGGTTATTGTATTTCATATGTTTCACTTTCTATGTACTTGGGTTTTCAGGTAATAAATTTCCTTATCTAGAAGTTGATCAGAGCTATTTCAGTTAGATATGAACACGCTTCATTGTATCCAACTTCCCTTGCTATGCAAGAACGCATCAAACATATAAGTCAAACAAAGAAACTCCCTATCTCGTAAGTATTGAATGCCATTCGTAAGAGAAGTTTTAGGCAAGATATGTGATCTCTGAGAGAAGATAAAAAACTCCGTAGGCTGGTTTTGGAAGGCATCAGAGGGACAGAAAGAAGTTAGACCCGGTGAAGATAAGTAGTAGCCCTTTGATTGAGTAATTCTGTTGTTAGACGTCAAAAGAGGTTGGTGTTTCCTAAGTGTAGTGTGTTCCAGGAAAAGGTCTGAGTCTTGTGCAGGGAAAGTGAAACGAAAGGGGAGGTCCACGGTGAATATCCCATAAACATGAAGAGATATTGTAAGCTGTGAAGGGACTAGGGTATTTTAATAATTTAGCCCAGTTCGCAGAAAGTATTTCTATATGTAACTTAGCATCGGGCCGGATCGTCTGTACCCAAGCTCTTACATGTAAACAATGTTTTAATTATGTATAAATAATTTGTAAATAAATAGTTCGTTAATTTCAATTGAATAGGTTTATGATTCTTTTGATAATCCTTCTCACAACGTGCCCGCTATCACGTATATACAGTAGCGCTCAAAAGTATTTTGACAAACTTACATTCTCTCTTATTTTATTTAATATAAAAATGTAAAAGAAAATATATTCCCTATAATTGAGAACACTATGACTGGACTTATTCAAATGTATCAAGTTTCAACTTGTTTGTTTACATTCGGCGCCACCGAAGAAATATGACTCCTCCTTAGCTCAAAATTATATTGACAATTAGTTTCCATTTAATTGTTGAAGTTGTCAGTGGCGCTATTATTTCAATTAGTGCTTATATTGACTTATTGTGATTATTTTTAAATGCCGAAATGTAAAAAATATTGAAGTTGTTCTAGAAAAGCCGCTGTAAATGCACTTAAGAATGGAAGACTGCAAGCAGAATTAGCTCGTTCTTTTAACGTGTCTCGACAACTTGTTATTACATGTAATAAAGTTTTTAATAAACATAAATACATCCAAAATAAGCCTGAAAGTGGCCATCCGAAAAAAAAACAACTTGCAACGTTGACTGTATTATAAAAATGATATCTGCAAGTGATTATCGTAAGTCCGCTGAAATAATAAAAAATGAATTGAATGAAAATTAAGGTAGAGACATACACGTTTCATCAGTCAAACGACGCCTAAACCTCTATGGTTTACATGGCAGAAAACCAACAAAAACACGTTTGTTATTTACTAAGAATAGGAAGGCTAGAGTTGCATTTGTAAAACGGCATTACCCTTTCAAGGGCAAAGCAATTCCATTGCTAAAGTGTTGAAATTAATGATTGACACCGGAATTTGAAAACAAATTTATTTGTAAATAAGAAAAGGCTATATTTCACACACATAATAAACCGATTTTTTTTAACCAGAATTCTGGTGTCAATCATTAATTTCAACATTTTAGCAATGGAATTGCTTTGCCCCTGAAAGGGTTATGTCGTTTTACAAATGCAACTCCAGCCTTCCTATTCTTAGTAGATAACAAACGTGTTTTTGCTGGTCTTCTGCCATTTAAACCAAAGAGGTTTAGGCGTCGTTTGACTGATGAAACGTGTATGTCTATGCCGTAATTTTCTTTCAATTCATTTTTTATTATTACAGCAGACTTACGAAAATCACTTGTAGATATCAATTTTATAATACAGTCAACATTGTAAGTTGTTTTGTTTTCGGATGGACACTTTGAGGATTATTTTCGATGTATTTCTGTTTATTAAAAACTTTATTCCATGTAATAACAAGTTGCCGAGACACGTTAAAAGAACGAGCTAATTCTGCTTGCAGTCTACCTTTCTTAAGTGCATTTACAGCGGCTTTTCTAGAACCACTTCAATATTTTTACATTTCGGCATTTAAAAATAATCACAATAAGTCAATATAAACCCTAATCGAAGCTATAGCGCCACTGACATCTTCAACAATTAAATGCAAACTAATTGTCAAAATACTTTTGAGCTAAGGAGGAGTCATATTTCTTCGGTGGCGCCGAATGTAAACAAATAAGTTGAAACTTGATGCATTTGAATAACTGCAGTCATAGTGTTCTCAATTACAGGGAATATGTTTTCTCTTACATTTTTATATTAAATAAAATAGGAGAGAATATAAGGTAGTCAAAATACTTTTGAGCGCTACTGTATATCGGTGGTGGCAGCATATCAAAATAAAAGACCATTTTTTCAAAGTCTGTGCTAGTGGTTATCTTGGGTCTATCAAATGTCATCAGCGTGTGGACTAAGAACAAAATTCAAAAAACATCCGTTTATTGGCAGAAATTGCAGAGTGGAAATTTTTAACTGTGGTACTCATTTAACTGAACTAAATTTTACTGTACTATGTAGTATGCATATATATGTGTAATTCATATATAGGATTGCTAAAAATCGTATAAAAATTTCGATCGTATGCCAAAAATTATATACAGAAATCGTGTTTTAAACTGTGTAATGATTTTTTCAATTTTTTTCATTTAGACTTCATATTTTACCTTAGTAAACTATGGAGTTATGATATAGTATTCTGAATGCGTTGAAAAGTGTTTCATAATTTATGCTGTAAGCATGATTTTTCGTTCTTGTTTTTTTTCATTGATTCATTTTATGTAGACTGAAGTCATTACAGCTTTAGAAACATCTGACCTGGCGCTTTTATTAAACTTGTTCAAAACTTATATGACTCTTCTTTAACTTTTTTAGAAAATAGTGTCGGACCTATTACATGTTATTGAAAGTCTAAATTTTGAAATTTTCAGAATAATGGCATCATTAGTAGTTATTCAATTGCATTGGAATGCATTATTCCGTTAAATTATAACAACTTTATTAGTTAAAAATTATTATTTACAACATCCGACCTGATGCTTTTGTTAAGCTTGTTCTAAACGTATATGACTCTTCTTTAACTTTTTTACAAAATAGTGTCGTACCTATTACATATAATTGGAAGTCTAAATTTTGAAAATTTCAAAATAATGGTATAATTAGTAGTTATTCCATTGCATTGGAATGCATTATTCCGTTAAATTATAACAAATTTATTAGTTAAATATTGTTATTTATAACATCCGATCTGATGCTTTTATTAAGCTTGTTCTAAATTTATATGACTCTTCTTTAACTTTTTTACAAAATAGTGTCGGGCCTATTACATATTATTGAAAGTCTAAGTTTTAAAAATTTCAGAAAAATTGTATCATTAGTAATTATTCCATTGCATTAAAAAGCATTATTCCGTTAAATTATAATAACTATATTAGAGAAAAATTATTTTTTACAACATCCGACCTGATGCTTTTATTAAGCTTGTTCAAAACTTATATGACTCTTTTAAACATTTTTTCAAAATAGTGTCGGACATGCTACATATTATTAAAATTCTAAATTTTGAAAATTTCAGAGTAATGGTATCATTAGTAGTTATTCCATTGCATTGGAATACATTATTCCGTTAAATGATAACAACTTTATTAGTTATTATTTACAACACCCGAAGTGATGATTTTATTAAGCTTGTTCATAACGCATATGACTCTTCTTTAACTTTTTTACAAAATAGTGTCGGACCTATCAGATATTATTGAAAGTCTAAATTTTGAAAATTTCAGAATAATGGTATTAGTAGTAGTTATTCCATTGCATAGGAATGCATTATTCCGTTAAATTATAACAACTTTATCAATTAAAAATTATTATTTTCAACATCCGACCTGATGCTTTTATTAAGCTTGTTCAAAACTTATCTGACTCTTCTTTAACTTTTTACAAAATAGTGTCGGACCTAATACATATTATTGAAATTCTAAATTTTGAAAATTTCAGAGTAATGGTATCCTTAGTAGTTATTCCATTGTAATTAGAATTCATTATTCCGTTAAATTATAACAACTTTATTAGTTAAAAATTATTATTTACAACATCCGACCTGATGCTTTTATTAAGCTTGTTCAAAACGTACATGACTCTTCCTTAACTTTTTTTCAAAATAGTGTCGGATATACACATATTATTGAAAGTCTAAATTTTGAAAATTTCAGAGCAATGGTATCATTAGTAGTTATTCCATTGCAGTCGAATGCATTATTCTGTTAAATTATAGCAACTTTATTATTTAAAAATTATTATTTACAACATCTGCTTTATGATTTAAAATAGCTCTAATAATTGCTAAAATGTAGATAACATGTTTTTTCAGGCATAGATTAAAAAATACTACAAGCTGAACATAAAACATTTTTTTCATCTTATTTACAAACATCTCGAAATCATGTAATGCTCATTTTATGACGATTATTATCACATGATGACTTGTAATTTGTTAAATAAATTAACTTTATTTTAAAGTTGAACATTCTTTGCCGTAATTATTTTGTAATGCATGAAATATTTATCATTATTATTATTAAAAGAAACTAATAATTATTTTAAGAAATAACAGAAAATAACAAATGCCGATATGTAATCATATATTTCATTCCTTTGAATGATTTAAAGTAAATTTATTCAGAGTTTATGCATTCAGGTGATAAAGTAAAGTTTATTTTAAATAAATATATTTGGCAAATGACGGTCAACTTATGTAATCATAAACTAGTAGGATGCTCCAATCCCAAAACTTTCTTCTATCTCATATATTTGAATATATCAAAATGTTGTTACAGTTCAATACTATATCCACTTTGACATTCATCTTAAATCTCTGCTTCCGTCAATTAATCGGAGTAAAAACGAGTTAATCTCGATCATGATATTTATTAAAATCCCGAATACTCACGAATAGTCGGCTTATTAGGATGGACATTTCTCGTCGATTCACGAGCCACCGGTGTACAATAGAACTACGAAAAATTAAGAAGGTTACACAAAAATTTCTATTACAATCACCCTTCCGGTGGAATTTTTTCCACATTTAGGGAGGACCTTCTTGCCATGGCCCAAAATATACACAAAAATTTCGTTCAATTCTATGCATAATTTCAAACACTTCTCGAAAGTACAATATTGAAAATGGCACAAAAATCGCTATACAGTGCCCACTTTCTGCGGAATTTTTCCAAATTCAGGGAGGACCTTCTTGCCGTGACCGGAAACATACACAAAAAATTTGGTTGAATTCTATACGTATATCTGCAACTTCCTATACTTTTCGATGGTACAATACTAAAAAAAAACGTTATTACAGAACGTTATTACCCCCTACCGGTGGATTTTTTTCGAAATTAAGGAAGGGCTTGCCTGCCATAGACAAAAACTTTTTTAAAAAATGTGCTTCAATTCTATGCATAAATTCATACACTTTCCGATGGTACAATTTTCAAAATCGCACAAAAATTGCTATTACAGCGCACTTTCTGGCCAATTGTTTTTCGAAATTGATACTGCTTGATATCGCCGAAAGCTTAAAAAAATTGTTTCGATTATATGCATAACTCCATGCACTTTTCGATGGTACAATATTCAAAATCGCACAAAAATCATTATTACAGTGCCCCTTTCCGGCGTATTTTTTTTCTAAATGAAGGAAGGACCTGCGTATCATAACCAAAAACTTAAAAAACAAATGGTTCAATTCTATGCATAATTTCATACACTTTTGAGGGTACAACGGCAGCAGACACACGGACATATAGACATTTTCTATAAACATGTATTTTGGGACCTGTGACTTGTAAAACGTGTAAATCCGTCAAAAACCGGAATTCGAAAAAAATATCGATTACAATACTTTCTTCTATTGAAGACAGAAAAAAGTAAAAATCCGTCGAAAACCGGAAGTCGAAATAAATTTTATTACCATAATTTCTTCTATTGAAGATAGAAGAAAGTAAAAACATAAATTTTGCAGAACTTAAAAATCGGATGTATAATCGATATGGTTAGCTGTTCACAACTATTCACAAATATGTTCTCCTTAAATATATCCTGGAATAACACTCACTTCTTACTGTTTTGTACAATCTTTAAAGATGTTTAATTACAGGTGTGGCCGAAAATCCCGCATAATAGAGAAAACATGTATTGTCACACAATGTTCTCGATATGGTTGCCTCCGTTCTCAAAACACAATTGCAGGCGATCGTTCATGTTGCTCGGCATGGCACTCAGTAAGACTAAAAAAAAAAAAAATGCAAAAACTCCTATGATGCGGGACTTTTGGCCTATACCGTAGATTAAATATTTCAATATATATACTGTGTGTCCACGTATAACCTGTCCGAATTTTATTTTCGCAACCCTTTGTCCTAGATGCATACTTCCAATTACAAAAATGGTAAAAATTAGGTGCAGGGTTAAGATAAAAAAAAAGTTTGAATTGAAAAAAAAAATAATTTTGTGAAGAATTACAGAATCTAAATTTTTATACGATCCCTCTGTCCTATAAGTTATGTTTAGTAAAATTTCCCTGTTACACTGGCAAGTAAGGCAATAAAAGTACCGTTATTCTACGATTAAAATTGGCCGAGTAATAGCTGTTTAAAGTTGGAGTACACTTTTTGCTGTATATTAAGGGTCATTCACAAATTTAGTAGAAATATAATTTCATCAGATATATTAAAAAATGGTTGAGAGTAAATTTAGCATTACAATATAAATTTGAAATCTTTAATCATTCTGACATGTTACTGCCAAATGTACAATTTGTACTGAATATTATAAGAGGATAAAAATAACAGATTTTTTGTTAAATAAAAAGATGAAAAACAGCCTCAATTTTTTACAAAATGATAAATATTTTTAAATGCTGTTAGAATACAATGTCTTTCAAATTTTGGGTTGTGGCATGTTTTTAGCTTTTGAAAATTGATTCTTACGTATTTTTTAGTACTGAATCCGAAAATGATCTTCATTTTAAATCATGATGTCAGGAATTTTCTTAAATCGCAAATTTCAAAGTTAAAAAGCTAAATGTTAAAATTGATCCCCCCTCCACTTTCAACCTCATCGGACACCTGAACTGTTTAGCTGTAAGAAACCCAGTATATGCCAAAAAATCTAATAAATTATTGAATTAAATAAAATTAAACTGAATAAAAAAGTCTTACATCTATTTTTTAGTATTAGATTTTTCGCTAATTTTTAATCTTGAAATTTACGATTTGCGAAAAATCTTGACATGATGCTTAAAAGTGGGGATGATTTTTTGATTCAGCGTTAAAAAACACATAAAATGTAATTATAAAAGTAAAAAAAAAAAAAAAAAAAAAAAAAAAAAAAAAAAAAAAAAAAAAAAAAAAACCATCGCAGATTTATGTTATCTAATCTAAAACTCTTTCTTAAACTTCTTGACGGTAATCCTCTAATATAACCCTCTAATATAAGTATGTATAAGATGGTAAGAGTCGAAAATCATAATAAAAAATAAAAAATAATTGCATTGTCATCGGATTTAAGTCAGTATGCAAAATTTAACTCCAACTGGACATTTGAAAGTAAGTTAAAGTTCGAGTACAAATTTTAAACTGGAAAGCCGACCATTGCAAGTTTAATAGAACCTTACGAAAATAACATAATTTTAGTTCAAAGAAATCATAGCCTCAAATCCTTACAAAATAAAACATGAGTTAAAATACAATTATTTTAACTAATCTGAAACTTAACTAATAAAAGTTAATCGTAATATATGTACGATTTCTTTTAAAGCGTAGATACCTTGAAATAAGTTTAAGAACTTTATACACGACTGCTGAAAGCATGGTCGAAATCATCTGTTTTAATATGCAAAAAAGTGGTATAAGTCATGCATTTCAAAGTTTCATAACTCGGTCAATTTTAATGTTAGTTCAATGGGACTTTTTTTTTGTCTTACTTGTTAGTGCTACAGTAAATTTTTAGTAAATATCACTTATAGGACCAGGCGACCGTATAAAATTTAAATTTCGTAATTTTTTAATAAATCTTTTCTTGACCCAAATCACTTTAAAAATAATTCTTTACCTTATTTAAACCATTTTTGTAATTGGAATTATGCATCTAAGACCAACGGTTGCGAAAATGAAGGTCGGTCAGGTTATACGTGGACAAACTGTATATTGGAGGGCGACAGATAATTTCATATCAAAGTTATACTCCCTTTATAAATTACGTACTTAGCTTTCGTTGAAGAAATCTATATATAAACTTAGTTGACATGCGAAACGTTATACGATGCATTATTTCTAATTCCTAAAATAGCGTAAGATTAAAACTTTAAAAACGGTAAAATAGTTTTATTTGACTGTTGGCATTTTCAAAATACATTTATTAGTTTAGAAAATCACTTGAGAAGAGCTAAAGCATGTCAACATCCAAATAAAACTATTTTACTGTTTTTAAAGTTTTAATCTTACGACATTTCAGCAATTAGAAATTATCAAAAGGATATGTATAATAATGTGTATTAATGTTAAACAAAGTATTTTAATTTGAATAGGTCGTTTGTTTTCTATTAGGTGCTTCTGAAAATTTAAATAACACACTAAATGAAGATGGGAATTCGAACACGTAGGTATTAACACACGCCCTTATTCTTAATCTATATTCCACATTTAACATAATAAAATGCCTATATTAAATCGTAATTTAATATTTTTTCAGGTCTTCTCATTCTCAAAATAAAGAATGATATATAAATCAATATAATTTTAGAATTACCCGCGTACAAAATACCAGTACAGATATCATTTTGGATAAAATGATCGAATTTAGCGAATTCAGTATAAAACATAATTCTAAACATCATAAATTATTTCTTTAAAGATGAAAGAATACCAAGCATCCTTTACCTTATACCACCCGCGCTAAGTACTAGACAAATATGTTAATTTTTAGATTAAATGATATGCACACAGTTTAAATATTTTAAACTGTGTTTGGCTTACGCATTACTTATGTATCTTAAATATATACTAAAAATATATTAAACGGATAAGGAATTAGAAGATAACTGAAACTTTGTAACTATTGTTTTAATAATAAGTGAAAGAGTTAACGACGTATTCTTAAGTTTATTCTTTTTTGAGTAGATAAATAAAATAATTCCCTGCAACATTTCTAAAATATTTTTATGCTATATTAAATCTTTAAACTTCTGCTTGAAGCAACAAGCAAAATTTTTAACAAATGATGTGAAACTCGAAATTAGACATTGTAATATAAAATCGATACATTAAATCGATGATGAAATTGCAAATGACTAGCAAGGGGAAATTTTATGTTTTAAACATTTTATCGAAGCTGTCTTTTTCTGTATCCCTTCTTACATTAGTACCGTGTGAACCGAGTAATCGTGTAATATACCATACTTTGCGCAAGTTAAGGAATAAAGTTTTCTTTAAAATTTTTGGTTTCAATAATAAAATATATTTTTATTAATAATACTTAAAAATATTTATTAATAATACGTTAAATAGTTTAAACTGCTGAATATTATATTTCTGCTCTGATATTTTTTCTTTAATATTTTTCTGGTAGATTATGAGAAATTACTGTGGGTTAAAAAATAGTCAGTTATTATTTCTATTCATTTTTCTCTTCCTTTTGTATTTTTGCCCTCCTTGCTTTTTTTAAATCACGGTTTTTATAGGATGAAAATAAATTAAACTTTATAAGAATGAATTTATTCGAATTCCAATAACAATCCTGACTATTTATTCTGTTGAGACAGTTTATTTGAAGGCTCGTTTATATCTTTTTGCTGTTGTTACGTTTTTCATACAATTAATGCACCATTCTCATTTTCCTCACCATAAAGATTAACTAAACTTTTAAGCATTAGTATTAATTAAAAAGATAACACATTTTGGTTTATACTCCTTTACGAATATTCATATCAAGAATTCCGAATGATCTAAGTAGCATTTCTTATCTCTTGATATCCTCTCGGACTATAGCAGATGACAATAAATCAAGAAGTTATCTTATGTTACCAGAAGAATTTCTTTTTATTTATTTATGAGTTACGGTGTTATTGCTAAATCAATTTAAATTTATGGAAGTCGTAGAGATATGTACTATGAGATAAATATGATACGTGTATGTCTGATATGAGGTTTTCGAATAGTGAAGATTTATTTTTTTCACACACAATAATTTAAACAAATTACTGTTCGTTACTCAGTGTATTTAAATAGATATCGTCCTGAGAAAATTTCTTATTGAAATAAAATATTTGGTAATTTTGTCCTAGTTGTTTCAAAAGATACATTTTTCTTCTGTATCATGAAATATTTAGCTGCTATTGCCCTTCAATTTTGCTTCTTCTGCATATTACAAAAATTAATTCAAGGCAAGAAAAACTCAAACAAAACTACGTCTACCCTACATATATATAATCCTAATAAAACGGATATTCTGAAACGAATTTATGTAACGATTCTATGCAACGACTGCTTAAACAACTGATTATGTTTCAAGGAAATTTCTTCTAAAATACGGAATACTTTGTGATGAAATTAACACTAAAAATCCGTATTGATCTGCAGATCTCAAAACTGGTATTAGAATTTTTAAATTCGAATTAGTTTTCGAAATATTTATTTTTTTTTTCTAATTTTATATACTTTTCTCTAATGATGGCAACTCAAATTTTAATCATAACAGATATTTTTTTTTTATATATTTTAGGAAAGGTTACTATTTTATACTAATTTGGCGACCAGTTTGGCCTCCCTTAAATGTATGCTAAGAAATGTATCATGTTACTTTTATTCATAATTCAATTTGTATTTCGCTATCCTTTTATTTAATACAAACTGAAACATTTAAAATAAATGGCTTTCACTTCTTTCTTTATTTTTAAATGACACGAAAAGAAAAATATTAGACATAGATGTCATATACACACCGGGGTACGTAATTGGCGCCAAAATGACATTATTTTGGTTCACTCGGTAACCAGGCTATTGTTGTTTACTTAATAATATTTTTTTTTTTTTTACTTTATTTTCTTTTTTTCAAATTACACATTAATTGTTTTATTCTATAGTTAATTATTTTTTGGTTATTTTCATTTAAAAATAATAGAAAATAATTAAAAAATATGGTACTACTAAGTTATTCCGCTGGCCCATTTCGCCAAATTATATAAATCGCACACCACCGCCAAATTATACAAATTGACATAAATTTTATTTTAAATAACGAAAGAACAAATAAAATAGTATAACATTAATAAATATACAAATAAAACGTCGAAATAAAAATCACTTGATGACGTAAAGGCGTATAACTTGATTAAAGTCAAGTGAATGTTACATTTCCGATTAAGCATTATTGGCATTTAATCTTATAGTTTGGTGATAGATTTTTGGTCGACGGGATAACTAAGTAGTACCAAAAATACATATGTAACTGGTATTCAAAAACGAGGTTTCGCCAAATTTTCGTAAAAAAACACGCCAAACCGGTGTGTATATGACATCTGGCAAAATATTAAATGATATAATGAAAAAATAAATGAAAAAAATGAAAAATGAAAAAAAAATGAAAAATGAATAAATGAAAAAATCGTGGGAATATAAGGCCGTATATGATATCTGGGCCAAACTTTCATATGAAAAAAAATTTAACTTTCATGAAAAGCGAAGGGATATTTATTTATGGTAGTTACATGACTTGGACTATTATAATATAGATGAAATGATGGCGGTAGAATAATATTTGACGTACCTATCACCTGCGCCTGGCTAAGATTAAAGTACCAAAATAGCACCTGGAATATAAAAACAGAAGTGATCCGCCAAGAACTGTTGATGATAGTCATACGACTTGGGCTATTGTTATAGAAATTGTTTTAAAATACCGGGAGAAAAAGACTCTGTACACTTAAATCCTTTTATTTTAGCTTCTTTTCAAATGTTTAACTGATCCTCTTTAATCAAACACGGAAACAACCATTGGATGTCTTAACAGCAACTGAGTCGGCCTTAAATTTTTGCAATCAAAGGGAATTGAATGGAAAACCGTTTACAGGGAGATCTGCACAGCTTTCTTCAGTATAATTCAATATCCTCTAATATTTTTAAAACCGACCACATAAGCGTGTTTTTAGATCCTGCGGTGTCTGACCGAGGAGTTGGCGAGCGTAGCTTGCAGGGGGCAGAGCCCCCTACTAATACTATAATTTCTTCATGCTTTTAAACACATGAAAATAAATCATACACAGGATATCATAAAAAAAAATTTTTTTTTCTATACTAATATTATAAAGAAGTAAAAAATGTGTGTTTGTTAGAGGTAATCTCTGGAGCTACGAACCGATTTCAAAAGTAATGGTATCAAAATCATAGTGTTAGTCTAACTTATAACGTAGGCTATATTTTATGTCGGTGCCACTACCCCAAAGGGGGTGCAGAAGCGAAAAATGTTCTAAAAATGCAATTTTTTGTTATGGAAGTGCTTAGAATCATGAAATTTGAAATGGCAGTTACTTATAAGTTATAAATGATATCTAAGAATATTTTCTAAACAATTCGAATTTTAAAAGGGGGTGAAAATGTACAAAAAGCGTTCTAAAAAAGGTTCTAAATGGTGGTTTCTACACAATCTCAGGAAATACCAAACCGATTTAAAAATTAATGGTGTCAAAATGATGGTGACAACTCTTGCTCCAAGATAGACTGTATTTTATGTCGGTGCCACTACCCCCAATGGTGATGCAGGAGCAAAAAACGTTCTAAATTACGGTTTTTGCATTACTGAAGGGCCTAGAAATACGAAATTTGAAAAATTAGTTACTTATTACATATAAAGGATTTCTAAGAACAGTTCTTAAAAAATTCGAAATTTAGAAGGGGTGAAAATGCGCGAAAAGCGTTCTAAAAATCGTTCTAAATGGTGGTTTCTACACAATCTCAGGAAATACGAAACCGATTTAAAAAATAATGGTGTCAAAATGACGATGACCTCACTTGCTCTAAGATAGGCTATATTTTATGTCGGTGCCACTACCCCAAAGGTGGTGCAAGAGCAAAATACGTTCTAAAAATGCGATTTTTGGGTTACTAAAGGCTTAGAATCATGGAATTTGAAATATTAGTTATTTATTTGATATAAAGGATTTCCAAGAACAGTTCTTAAAAAATTCGAAATTTAAAAGAGGTGAAAATGCGAAAAAAAGCGGTCTAAAAAACGTTCTAAATGGTAGTTTCTACACAATCTCAGGAAATACCAAACCAATTTAAAAAATAATGGTGTCAAAATGATGGTGACCACCCTTGCTCTAAGATAGGCTAGATTACATATTATTGCCACTAACCCAAAGGGGTGCAGAAGCAAAAAACATTCTAAAAAGGCAATTTTTGCGTTACTGAAAGGCCTAGAAATATGAAATTTGAAATATTAGTTACTTATTTGATATAAAGGATTTCTAAGGACAGTTCCTTAAAAAAAAATTGAGATTTGAAAGGGGTGAAAATCCGCGAAGAGGGTTCTAAGAAGCATTCTAAAAGGTGATTTCTACTGAATTTTGGGAAGTATCGAATCGATTTGAAAAGTAATGGTAGTGAATTGATGGTGACAGATCTTGCTCTAACATGGCTCTGTTTTATGTTTGTATCACTCCAGTCTTGGGGTTGCATGAGAAAAAGAAAAAAGTTATAAATTGCGGTTTTGTGTTATGGAAGGGCCTAGAATCATGAAATTTGGAATGGTACACTGTAAAAAATAATCTGCAAAGTTACTAAAGTTTTTCTAGGAAACTGAGATTCCAAGAAATTTTTATGTAACGGCAACAAGAAAAATTCCTGTAACAGACACTGTTACAGGATTTTTTGTTGTTGCCGTTACATAAAAAGTTCTTGGAATCCCAGTTTCCAAGAAAAACTTTAGTAACTTTACAGATTTTTTTTTTTACAGTGTAGTTACTTATAAGATATTAATGATCTCTAAGTACATTTCCTAAAAAAATTGAAATTTAAAAAGAGTGAAAATGCGCGAAAAGCGTTGTAAAAAACATTCTAAATGGCAATTTTTATGCAACTTTATGAAGTAGTGAAACGATTTCAAATATAATGGTGAAAAGAATGATGCTGACAGCTCTTGCTCCAAGATAGGGTTTATTTTATGTCTGTTTCCACTACCCCAGAGGAGATACTTATCTAAAAACGTTCTAAAAATGAAATTTTTGAATTATTGAAGGACCTAGATTCATGAAATTTTGCATGGTATATATTTATTAGATATAAATGATCTCTAAGAATATTTCTTTAAAATTTTGAAATTTAAAAGGGGTGAAAAACCGCGAAAAGCATTCTAAATGCAGATTTGCGAGCAATCTCAGGAAGAATCAAACTGATTTCAAAATTAATGGTAGACAAATTAATGCTGAAAGCCTCTACTCTAACGTAGGCGCTATTTCATGTCGGTGCCACTATCACCTGGAGGTTGTAAGAGCTAAAAACGCTCTAAATTTCGATTTTTATGATCAGTAGCGGATAGCAACTTGAAATTAGGAAAGATACATAATTATTAGATATAAATGGCCTTTAAGAACACTTTCGAAAAAATTGAAAATTTAAAAGTGGGGAAAATGTGCGAAAAGCGTTCTAAAAACGTTGTAAAAACGTTCTAATTTGCGATTTTTACTAAGCCTCAGGAAATACCAAACCTATTTCAAAAGAAATTGTTGCAAATTGATGGTGATAGTCCCTGCTCCAACATAGGCTATATTTTATGTTGCTGTCACTAACATATGGTGGTGCAAAATCAAAACATGTTCTAATTTGCGTTTTTGCACAACTGGTCTAACATTTTGAAATATGGCATGGTATTTACTTACAAGATGCAACTGCTTTCTAAGAACAATCGAAAGAAAATTCCAAATTTAAAAGGATGAAGTGAGCGAAAAGCGTTCTAAATTACAATTTTTATGCAATCTTATCAAAAACCAAACCGATTTTAAAAATAATGGTGTCAATTTGTTGGTGACAGAACCTGCTCAAACGTAAGCTATATTTTATGTCTGTGCAACTATCACCAGAGGGTTGCAGGAGCAAAAAACTTTCTAAATTGCGATTTCTGTGATACTGAAGAAGCTAAAAACTTTAAATAAGGCATGGTAGTTACTTATAAGATATAAATGCGCTCGAAGGACTGTCGAAAATAAATTCGAATTAAAAAGGGGTGTAGCCAAGGGGAGGTGTGAAAAGCTTTCCAAAAAAGTCCTAAATTACGATTTCTATGCAATTTCAGGGAATTTAAACCGATTATAAAGATAATAATTGCGAATCAATAGTAACAGTCTCTGATCCTACACAGGCAATTTTTATGTTGATGATTCTACCACCTGGGGTTCACAGGAACAATAAACATTCTAAAAAAGGCCTTTAAAAGCTTTCTAAATTACGTTTCTGTGGAATATTAAGAAATAACAAACCGATTACAAAATTAATGTTGGCAAATTAATGGTGACAGTTCCTATTTCAACATAGCCATTTATGTTGAGAGAGGTTGGAATTTGGACTTCCAAGAGGACTTGGAATTTGACATGATAGTTAATTTTAAGATGTAAGAAGATGGTTTCTAAAAAATTCAAAACTTCAAATGAATACTGAAATAAGTGTATTAATTGAGCATAAATGTTTCAAAATATTTTCTAAATTACAATTTATTTAGTTTTATTTCTTTTTATTAATTTATGTCTAATTTCTGCCTAATGCAGTGTAATACTGAAGTTTAGTCAAACTATGTTTTAATTAGTAATTTTTTAATTATTCCTAAAAGTATAATTTCTTTTAATAATAGTAACACATATAAATATCATATGGCATATTTCAAATATTACGCGAGGAAAGCCGCAGGGTTTTCTAGTTTGTTAATAAATGCATAGAATTAATTATTTTTTTTATACCCTCGCAATTTAATAGAGAAAAATTTGCATATTGGCAATCAGTCTCCCCGTGTATCTGTTTACCATCATTATATAATCAAAAGTGTTTAAAGGTATGGATAGAATGGAACCAAATTCCCTATATATGATTTCAGCTATGGCAAGAGTATTCCACTTGAATTTGGAAATATTCTGCCGGAAGGATGCGCTGTAATATCGATTTTTGTGACATTTTAATTATTGTTTTATTGAAAAGTGTCTGAAGTAACACATTGAATTAGACAAAGTGTTATATATATTAGGACCCCAGAAATGAAGAGGTATAAAAGGCAAAAATTGAAAAAAAACTGAGTAAATGCACAGGCTATAAGGAAATAAGGATATTTCTTAAGCTGTAAAGAAATATAAGTGATTTTCGAATTATTTGCTGCGTTGTAGAGGTCTACTTCTTAAACTTTTTAAACTATTTAACTACTTAACCTATTTAATAGTTAGAACTCTGATTTTCTAGTCAGAATGAAATTTTAAAAAATGCCATATTTTTTTAAAAAAAAGTAGGAAGGTATAAGTTCTATTAACTCGGATAATCGGTACTCTACTGTATCTATATTTATATACATATATTTTTCTGTAATCGGGAGCAACGATAAATTCTGAAAAAGCAGAATTCCTCTTTTTTTTTTTTTTTTTTTTTTTTTTTTTTTTTTTTTTTTTGTCAAAAGCCGCTTTTTTACGCACGTTTAACTTGTGTTGATGTTGAAATAAATGTTTTGACTTATGCTATTATCTCTTCTTATTATTTTTATTTATTTACTTATTATTATTTTTAAATAAATTAGTCAAATCGTGTTTTTAAATGTATTTAATGAGTGCATTTTAAATTAAAACAATGTATTAGGAAGGATGGTGAAAAGAACAGTATTTGACGATTTATCACCTGCGCTCACATAAATGTTTTACAGTACGTACCAAACGTTTATAGACAACAGTTTAGTTTTATTTTACAGTTGAAAAATAGGAGTAAGAATTTCAAAATAATTTATAATTATAAATAATATCAAGATAATAATAATACTATATAAAAATAATATCACACAATCACAGACTTTGTGAAAAAATTGGAACTTAAATTTTACTGTCCCAAAAGTTTATAGACAGCTCATTTTTTCCCCTTTAACGTTCAAATTTACAAGCCGTTTTTTATAATCACTTCAAAAACACGATTAGGCATACTTAAAACAAGAGTTTGAATAAATTTTGGCTTTAAAGAAAACCAACTTCGTTCAATTTGAATCTTTAGCGCTTGAACAGTTGCAAATTGACGCCCATTAACATATACGTATCTAGCTAATATTCCCCAGAGGTTTTCTATTAGGTTAGGTCAGGACTTAAGGTTGGCCAATCCATAACAGTTACTTGGTTTTGTATAAACCACTGTATTCTGGAGTTGGACAAGTGGATGGATCAACAGTCTTGCTGGTATATCCATTTGTCTCCATCTAGCATCTTTCCAAATAGAATTAACTGTACTTCAAGCGTTTTCTGGTAATCTTCGGAACACTCACGACCTTTAAAAAAAGTAATATCGGTTGTTCCATTATAAGAAAATGCTCCCCACACCATGAGTGAATCCCTCTTGTTGCTAACTGAAAACAGTTCGTGGTTCCCTCCGAATATCATGCCAGTAATATGGCCAACCATCGGGGCCATCTAAGTTAAACTTATTTTCATCACTGAAAAGAACACTCAACCATTCATCAGTCCAATTCTTGTGATTTCGGGACCGATGAACACGAGCGTCTTTATTCCGTTTTGTAAACTTTGGAGTACGACGAATTTTGCGATAATCAAGAAATGTACTTGCCTGCAGCCTTCGATGAACCGTAGATTTTGATACTGGAACGAATACGTATTTACAAACTGACCGTACAGAGAGATTTTGGGTTGAAATTAATCTCAAAATCTCTCTGTTTTGCCGTGTAGTTGTTTTCTTTAATCGTCCAGAACTTAATTTTGTTTCGAAATTGTCGCTTTTTGACAGAATTCGGTAAGTACCAACCCTGCTGCGTCCAGTCTTTCTTACAATATTCGCAACTTCCCATCTACGAGCCTTTAAACGATAGATTTGCAAAATTTCCTTTTTGGAAAACTGCACGTTACGAGGCATATTTGCAATCAGTCGGAAATGAAAATACAGATTCGCTTTTATATCAGAAAGCTATTGCGTCACAAGTACATGGGGGTGAAATATACAAATTTTTAATATCAGTACTTTAATCAGCTTTTAACACCGGTTGTCTATACATTTTTGGGAAACCATTTTTTTGTTTTTATTTTTTTATATTAAAACTATGACAGTTAAAAGTTGTTTGAGTATGTTATTACTTTTGTATCACCATCATTAATTTGCATAATTTATTTCGTCTTTCTTACTTGTCTAGTTAGCTCTCAAATAAAAAAAAAATGTTTGTCTATAAACTTTTGGGACACAATGTATTATCATGTATTTAATACCCTTCATAGAATTTTGTGGTAATATGGACATTGCTTAAAAAAAAAGCTTTACGCAATTCGTGTTTAAGTAAGTGAGATTTTTTGCCAAATGTTATAAACGACTATGAAAGTAAAGCTGAAGAACTGTTCTACTGATATATGTATGTATTTTTAAAAAATGCATCTGCTAACACGTATTAGATAAGAGCGCATGTCATACACACCCCATATTGGCGCGATTATTTTCCGAAGCCAATTTGACGAAAACCTCGCTTTTGAATATAAGTTATATATACAGTAGAACCTCTGTTATCCGAAGTAATTGGGACCGGCCATCTTTCGGAAAATCGAAATTTTCGGATAATCGAGAATGCTTCAATTTTAAGATTAAGGAGAAATGTATGCCATATTTCTTATGCTAAGAAGTGCCTAATAAAAATAAAGCAATACCAAAATAGAAAAAAAGAATAAATTACCTGAATTTTAATTTTGAAATTAGGTACCTTTCACATAATCACAAGAGTTTGAAAAGATGTTTTGTTTTTTACTGTTTCGATTGCCTTCGCTTTGAAGCTCTATCACGGTGTTTTTAAAAATTATTAGTTCACCAGCACCAGTCTTTCTGCTGTTTCAGCCATGCCAAACCTTTTGTAAAACATCCAAAACCTCCAGAATTGCTATTTTGTTCGTTTTTTTCTTTCCACTTTCCCACCTTACTGGAGCCCAAGTTAAATCCAAAGGAACTCTAAGAAAGGAGATCGAAAATATTTATATGTACTCGTAGTTCGGAAAAGACCACTTGCTCACAAGGAATGCTCACAAGGAATATGATAGTTAAAAAAACAGCTTTCAAAATGGATTTTTCACGCAACTAATGTGATAGTAATATATATATATATATATATATATATATATATATATATATATATATATATATATATATATATATATACATATATGTATGTATGTATATATATATATGTATGTATATATATATGTATGCAGATATATATATGGAATTGGATTTCGATTAACCGAGAGTTTCGGTTAAAGGAATTTCGGATAAATGAGGTTTACTGTATATTTTTTAAAAAGGGGAATAACAATAAATAAAAAAAAACTTTGATTACTAAATAAAGAACAAAACATTTATATAACAAAAAAATGTAAATAAACAACAACATCGGTTTCCATTTCCAGCAAAATAAAAACACTTTGGCGCCAGTTAAGTACCAGGTGCGTATATGACATTGACGTCAGAAAAAATAGCGCCAATATGGAGCATACAGGGCGAGTATATGACAACTGTGCGAAGCTGTAACATTTGGATGTTTGTGGGGTGTAATCTCTGAAACTACCTAGCCGAATAAAAATATAGTTGTGCCAGAAAAAATGTTGGTGACCATCTCTGCTCCAAAAAAGACAAAGTATTTTATGTCGGTACAACGCGTTCTAAATATATGCGTTATAAAATGTATAGATAATATACTTATATTTTGCCTCGGGGTTTTTTTATACTGGAAACAGTAAAACTTAAGGATTTGGAGATAAAAAAATAAATGCAATGCTTTAAGCATTAGCAACTAAAAATATATTAAATAACACGTTACTATAACACGAAAAACAAAGATAATGCTTACATTTCTAAATTTAATTACATTTAAATTATTAATTGCTTGAAACATTGAGAATTCTGATCGTAAAATATACAGTAAAACGTTTTAAAAATAGCATTTAATAGTTTCAAAATATTAAGAAAATTAACCAATTAAAAAAAAATCCTAATTATTCTCACACTAGGATAATCTAAAACCATTTAATTATTTTTTTGCACCAGACTTCTGATATAAAATACAGGTATATAAATTTGATTGCGGACAACTTTGGATAATTGTAAACATTAGAGGTACTGAAAATGAAGTGTACAGGGAAATAGAAAAAAATAATAATTATAGGTTTCTATCATTTTTAGAACAAAATAAAAAAGGGGAAAATATAAAAACAAATATTTCAATTTTAGGCAGTCATAGTATAAAAAATATATTAACAAAATATTTACGCAATTTTAAGAGAATAAAGCCACTATCCGGCAGTCAACTCATAACGAAATATTTTTTTCAGAACCTTGATTTTTGTACGATTTTTAATTGATTAAAAGATATAGATATATGTACATTGCAAACAATTTTCAATAAATTTGAATATTACATGTGTTGATCTAAAATATTTAAGCATGTAGAAAAATAACAAAATTGCATATAAAATTAAATATTCTAAATCTGGACATCCATGGTATAAAACTATATCATACAATTAAAAGGATATTTGCATGTTTCATAATATCAACAAAATAAACAAGCCTTTTTGAAAATAACCGGCAATCAACTCATATCGATTTTTTTTTTCAAAACATGGATATTTGCATGAATCTTGATTATTAAGAAAATATATGTCTGTACATTGTAATAATTTTCAGTAAATTTGGCCCTTATATATGTTGATCTGAAATATTCAAGCATACAGAAAAATTACAAAATTACATATAAAATTAAATATTCTAATCTTGGAAAGTCATAGTATAAAAGTATACGATTAAAATAAAAATATATTTACATGTTCCATAATATAAAAAATTCCCACCAGTGGCCGAGAAATTCTGCTCTCAAAGCCGGGAGACGGAAGGTGCTGGGTTCGAATCCAACCGTGCACGTTGGCCTAATCGTGCGGAGTTTTCGTGGTTTTCTTCGAACCTTGAATTTCCTTGTGTAAATACGGTTTAGGTTCCCTTAGAAAGACACCCACTTAGGGCATCCCCCCCCCTTTGGACCCATATGCCTCGTGTAGTTAATTAGCCGTCATAAGTAACACCAACACCATAATATAAAAAATAAGCAAGTATTTTCGCCATTATCAGGCAATCAACTCATATCGTTTTTTTTTTTTCAAAACATTGATATTTATATAATTCCTAATAATTAAAAAATATATATATCAGTACATTGCGAACGATTTTCAATAAATTTAACCTTTATATGGGGCTAATCTTAACTGTACAAGCATATAGAGAAAATACAAAATCACATATAAAATTAAATAGTCTAATTCTGGACAGTCATTCCATAAAAGTATACGATAAAAATAAAAATAAATTTACATGTTTAATAATATAAAAGAAAAATAAGCACGTCTTTTTGCCAATATCAGGCAATCAAATCAGATTGATTTTTTTTTCTTAAAAAAAATTATATTTACAGGATTCTTAATTTAGAAAAATATAGATATGTGTACATTGTGAACAATTTTCAGTAAATTTAAACACTGCAGGTGCTGATCATGAAATATGGGGAAACAAAAAAAATATAATAAATATTTTTTTTTTCAGCTTTCCTTATTGTAAAAAATTAACAAATCTTTTTTTTTTTTTTTTTTTTTTTTTTTTTTTTTTTTTTTTTTTATTCAAAAGTTTGTACTCCAAATTTGAAGGAAATTTATGAAAAGAAATATCTGGAATTTTTTTAGTGAATCGTAAGTGCAGCGTGGAACACAGCAATGAGCCTGTTTTCACAAAAAAAAAAAAAATAAATAAATAAATAAATAAAAATTTGCAATCTCAATTTCAGTTAAGTTATACCTAAGAAAACACAAGGGTGCATTGGAAATTCTCCGTTAGAAACCGTAGGTAAAAGCGCCCCTTACAATTCTCCCGAAAGCAAAGGGATTTCGAATTTTTATTAAGGCCGTATAAGGGAATCGAGTTTGGCAGTGGTAAAAACCAATTCGTTTGCTTTAAACAGTTTGCTAAGATATTTATTTCAGTCATTTAAATATTAAATTGACTTTTATATATACGCGCTTAACCCTTCACTGCACCACAGGCCACATATGGCACATTCCTAAAAACACTATAATTTTTATGTGCCAGAAATTTGTACAATATGCTCTCTATCCCTGATCAAGGGTAGTCCAAAGAATGGAATAACACTTATTTTATATGCCAGATGGCTGAATTCCCCCCCCCCCCCAAAAAAAAAAAAAAAAATAGAATTTGTTCTTCAGAAAAAAAAAAAATAAAATAAAATAAAATAAAATCAATCAAGCTATTCGGGTAAAATTAACTTCAATTATTTATAGTGAATACTACTTAAGAATATTAATATGAAACAGTTGCAGAGTGTTGAGCAGATAAAATTAATTAAATTAAGCTCATTAGTTGCACAATATAATAATGCAATATTTTAAAACCCTAATTGTGTACATTGGGTACACGCAATAAAATATCAAATCTTAGCTGAAAATTTGAAATTTAATTTTTTTTACTAATTTCCCATTATTAGACCGATATATATATTTCAAATATATATATATGTATATATATATATATATTTCAAATATATATATATATATATATATATATATATATATATATTTCAAAAAAAAAATATATATATATATATTTCAAATTTATATATATATATATAGCACATTATGTATTAAATGCATTTGCCAGACCCAGAATCTTGCACCATAAATAAATTAAGTATAACCATAAAACATCCAAGAAATTTAAACATATAACCTGAACAAGAAAAAACAACAAAAGTCTGTGGCCTCTTCAGTGGTCGGCATTTTGAAAAGCACAGCAATGTTTCAGACTAATTACAAAAGGAAATTGAAAAATACCTTTGTTTTTTGTTCAGTCGATAAAGCATCTAACAATTTTGCAGTTATTTGAAAAAGTTATTATGCTAATATGCTTTTTACTGAGCTTAACAATAATGTCACCTACAGTTTGTATAAATCTACTATTCAGACACTGATTAAGAAACATCTGGCCTTTTCAAAAAAGGTTAATATTCATCTGCCTAAAGTAAAAAAAAAATGTCATTTCCTTTTCTTTTGGTAATACCTAAATTCCATAAGATACCAATTAAGTACAGATTTATTTGTAGTAATGTAAACAGCATTGGAAACGGATTTAATCGCAAATTTAAGGAAATGTTAAAAAAGATTTTAAATATCCTAAAATTTAAGTATAAAGATAGTAATATGTATTGGATTATTTTGAACAGTTATGAGATCAGGAATGAATTAATTAAAGAGAATATACAAAGTGTCCAGACATATGATTTTGAGAATCTTTTCACAAATATTCCAATTGCAGGGTTAAATGATGTCCTTTTAAAAGTTGTCGATTTAATTATAGCTGACACCGATTTAGATTTTAATTTATTTAAATTATTATGCAATTTTTGTTTATATAACAACTATGTTTATACAGGATCAAATATTTATTTACAGAATAATGGAATAGGAATGGAGATAAGTTATTCTTCAACGGCAGCTAACTTATTTTTATTTTATTATGAATTTCAATTTTGTAGTGTCAATAACGATGTTAATTTTCTGGCTTTCAGATATATCGATGATTTGATAATTTTGAACTGTGATTGTGATTTTTTGGGAATATCATGTAACATTTATCCTGATATGCTGGTTTTGAAAAAATCAAATGAAAATAATAGTGCTGCAGATTATCTTGATTTGAAAATAAACATTTCAAACGGTATGCACATATCAATCTATAATAAACGGGATAACTTTAATTTTGAAGTTAACCATTTAGTTAATTGGAGTTCAAATATCCATAAACGCGTTTACGTCAATATCATAATAGGTCAGATTTTTCGCTACTATAAACTCTGTTCGAATAAAAATTTATTTTTTAAAGAACTTTTTAATTTAACCAGCATTTTGTATTGGGTTGGCAACTAAGTTCCCGCAGTTTGTTTAAATACACTTTTTCTACCAGAATCTATATTCTGTTTTTTTGATGGAGTTAATTTATGTTAAATTTCAGATTAATAAAATGTAATGCCAACTATAGAATTCAGAATGGGTTGGTAAGTGAGTTCTCTCCGTTTTTCTACATACATTTTTGCCACAGGACTCTATATTATATATTTTGATCGGGTTAAATTTAATCTCATTAAAATGGAATGTAAACTATAGAACGACAACTGGATTGGCAACCCGTCTTGTACTCGCCTTTTTAAAAATACATTTTTCTTGTCGTAATCTGTATTTTGTTTTTTGATCGAGTTAATTTATGCTAAATATCAGATCATTAACTCTTTTTACTCGTATGTACAGCCTGACTGAGCATCATCTTTCTTTGCAAAATTTGATATTAGTACCACTGATAAAGGAGAATAAAATTTGCCTTATTCAATTAGAGCATTTTTGAAATTGTGTACTTGAAAGAAACTTCTTTTTAAGAAGTGGTGCCAACCGAATAAAATTTGTATAACAGACTCCCGAGTCAAAAAGGTTAAAATGGAATGTCAACTATGGAATGCCAACTGGGTTGGTAACTAAGTTCTCGCCCTTTTTTTTATTTTTTAAAAGTTTATTTTTCAATAAAATTTAACAACTAATTAATCAACAATGTATTCTTCCTTGTTGTTTGCAACTTCTTCCCAAAGTTCAACAAGATTTTCAGTACCTCGTTGGTAGAAATCCTCCAGTTTCGACTCGAAAAATTCATCCAACCAAGCTCTCAATTCTGCATTAGTATTGAACGAAACTCTGCTCATAGCATTTGAAAAAGGTGGAAATCTGTTCGTGTCAAATCGGGATAGTACGGCGGGTGCGGCAGAACTTCCCAGCTATGCGTTTGATTGGCTTCCTTGATCATATTGGCGATATGAGGGCGGGCATTGTCGTGCAGCAAAAGAACTCCATGTTGCGATTAGGTCTTTTCTCTTGAATAGCCGTGATGAGTCGTTCCATCTGTTGAACACAGGGTTATACGTTAACCCTTTCCGGCACGGGTAATTTTTGTTGCAAAATGAAGAAATGATTGACAGACACCGGAATTTTAAAACGACTTTTTTAGAAATTAAAAACATGATATTTTAACTATTCATTGCAAAAGAAAAATTTTATTAAAATATTCTTGGTGCTGTTCGTAAGTTTGGAATTAAATTTAGGTATCCCAACCCTGGCACAGTGTGCCGGAAAGGGTTAACCGTTTGTTTCCGTTCAAGAAATTCGTAATGGATAATCCCTTCCCAGTCCCACCATACACACAACATCGTTTTACGTGGATGAAGATCTTGTTTTACGCGCGGTGTTGGTAATTTACCGGGGCTAAGCCATTCCTTGCGCTGCTTCATATTAATGTGCAGGCACCATTTTTCGTCGCCAGTAACGATTCGGTAAGGAAAACGTTGCTTGTGTCCATGAGTTGAGCGGTGATGAGCAAGCAAACCAGCGGAGATTGTGGCTCGCTGATTTTTGTTGTTGTCACTTAAAGCATGCGGAACCCATGCTCCACACTTTTGAACCTTTCCCATTGAGTGATGATTCTTCTCTATAGCAGTATGAGAGAATTTCTTTTTCTCTGCGAGTTCCCTTGTCGTTTCATGCAAATTGTCGTGCAAAAGTTGGTTTAATCGCTCTTCATCGAACTCAACTGGACGGCCAGAACGAGGTGCGTCGTTGATGTCAAAATTTCCATTTTTGAACTTCGCATACCAATCATGAGCGGTTCTTTCAGCTATGGCCATACACAGCACAAATGTTGCGAACAGCTTTTGCGGTCAACAACCTTGATTAAAAGCAAAGAAGGGGAAGTCTCGAAAATGCTCCTTTTTCCCAAATTGACACTACATTTTACGATCTGAATTTTAACACAAATTAACTCTATCCAAAAAACAAAATATTGATTCCGGTAGAAAACTTCTATTTAAAAAAACTGCGGGAACTTAGTTGCCAACCTAATATTATAAAAGTAATATACCTTTGAATTTCATTAATAAATATACTAGTTTTACAGACAGTCTTCATTTTTGAGGAGTTGCTATGCGATTGACAGTTAATGATTTGTATAACTTAAGGCCTTTTTTTGGACGGTTTTACAAGGATGTCTGCAATTGTGTGGTAACAGACATGGAACGTGCATGGGCAGATTATGGATCATTGGAATTTGATTATTGTTTTTTGTGGCTGTGTAGCTCGGATTTGGGTAAAATAATTTTATTGTTTCAGTATATATTACATATACGTTCTGAATCAGTTGTATCTTCGAGATGCATTGTTTATTGTGGCGTCGGGTCCGGTGGGGAGTATTCGCGATATGCTTTCAATTGTTTTTATGCATTTGATTTATGCTTTGCGACACTCTGGCCGAAACCCACTGCCACTACTGAATAATATTTTGCTGTAAATTGTAATTAGTCTGAAACATTGCTGTGCTTTTCAAAATGCCCACCATGTTCAGGTTATATGTTTAAATTTCTTGGATGTTTTATGGTTATACTTAATTTATTTATGGTGCAAGATTCTGGGTCTGACAAATGCATTTAATACATAATGTGCTATATATAATCTGTGTGGTTATTTGCAGCTGTAGCGCTTATCGCATGGATTTTGTTTTTATTTTTATATTTTTAGTTTTAGTTTTACCTTTAACCTTTTTGAGCTTATATACATATATATATATATATAATATATATATATATATATATATATATATATATATATATATATATATATATATATATATATATATATATACATATATATACCGGGTGTCCCAAAAAGGACTGACTGATTTTAAAATTCAATAATTTCCAAACGGTGACAGATATTAAAAAGATTCTTGCAGGAGGGTTATGCATGAAGTCAAAAGTTTTTTTTTACAGTGATTTTCGATTTTAGTTCGAATTACAAACAATAGATGGCGCTGCGATCAATAGAGGCTAAATTCAGGCTCGATTTTTGGTACTTCGTGGCACGGATAATACATTTCCATCTCCTTTTTCTGCATGGAACAACAGAAAGGACCAAAAATCGAGCCTGTATTTAGCGACTATTGCTTACAGCGCCATCTATTGTTTGTAATTTGAACTAAAATCGAAAATCACTGTAATAAAACTTTTGACTTTATGCATAAACCTCCTGCAAGAATTTTTTATATATCTGTCACCGTTTGGAAGTTATTGAATTTTAAAGTCAGTCAGTCCTTTTTGGGACACCCGGTATATATATATTTAATAGAAAAAAACTCGTGCAGTAAAAGATTAAGACTATTACAAAAAAAAAAAAAAAGACTTTAAAATCAGTTTAAAATTCCAGATTTCCCATCTACAAACCATCACTGAACGAAATGCCTGCCACTCATTACCCCATACCCTCTCTTGAAAAGGACTAAGTAGCCATGGCGTTAAGGCGTTTACCTTCTGAACTACGCGTCGTCAGGTTAAGCCCAACCTCTTCCGCTGCCGAAATATGCTCATTTGAAATACAACAATTATACATGCCAAAATGGTTCATAGATGGTGTCATCAAATGGGAAATATCTCTTATTTTTCAATTTATACTATTGTCGGGCTGCGGCCGGCATTCGTATGGTTAGCTATCGGCATAGTTTTCTCCCGATTCCGGATAAGCTATGTGCCTCATGAATCGGATCGCATTCGCGCGACGTATGAAAAAAGATACGAAACCAGTAGCGGCAGTCGGTATTGCGCCAATAAAGCTGGTAGTTGCAAGCGTCTATCGACCGATTGCTTACTAATACCTCTGTGTTTGCTGGGTTACTACTAACCTCTGGAGGCCAATGAGTCATAATTATTAGTAAAATCAGAATCATGTAATATAGTTAGAATTTTAAGGATTTTATCTCATAAGTGGATTAATGCGGAAAGAAATTACAGGTACGATTTATTAATCGAATAAATAATTAGGGGAAGTTAGCCTAAAATGATCCTAGTGGGCAAAACGATCCACATATGTTTTCAGCCAGACAGGTCGCGCTATCTACCGAGTAACACATAAACTAGATCTGCTAACTCAAGTAGAAGCAATGGCGATATTCAAGAGATCGCATTTTCACGCTCCTGAAGAAAAATCTTTGAAAAAGTGGTTTTCCTAACATCTGTTATAAGGTAAGCACTAACTTCCATATTTATTTCTATATATAATCTTTCTTGTACAGAAATAACACTTGGTTTACTTAATGGAGTACGTTGTTAGCTGTGAATTACACTTTATAAATGTGTTATGTTTCTCGGCGTCATCCAGTAATAGGACCTAAAATGGGCGGCCATGTTTCTGTGCAAAATGATCCATTATGTGGATCGATTAACCCGCAAAGGATCATTTTGCCCTTATTAAATGTTTAAATGATTTCACATATCCTTTAATAAGTAGTGTTTTCCAAATTGCAAATATTTTGTATTTAAGAGGTTAATTTTGGTTATTAACCTAGCCCTCTAAGTGTTTGGGGCGTATTATTCCGTTCACTAAGCTCCAGGTTTCACAGCAATACAAGCAATATTTAAGATAATATAATTCTATAGATTTAATGAATTTTAAATACATTGAAGAATGATTAATACTCTCAAGGATCACATTCATATTTGTAATTGAGTTTTTTTGTTATATTGTTGAACGAATCATATTTTCTTAGCATTTAAAACAAAATGCAAAGAAAACAACATTACAATTTTACCCTTTTGCAAGACGCTCGGAGGGCTAGCCATATTAAATATCGTGTCTATTACTATCATGTATACAATCGACACCATCTGTTCTGATTTTATGCACATTGTTAAGGGGGTTTAAGGAGTTCTGATAATCACATGAAAGATGCACATTTTATTCAAATTATGGCCAAACAAAAAATTAAATATATAATCATCTAATTAAAACAGTATTATTTACATCACATTTCTTAATTATCCCTTTGAGCGGCCCAAATAGCCGAAATTGAAAAAAGTATCGTTTGTTTTTAAACCCGTTTAAGTAGGTGCACATTTTTGGAATTCTATATGCAGCATCCCCCATGTTAATTATCCTTAAGCTTAGATTATTTAGTAGTCTTTCAATCCCATGTAATTTGTATAAAATTGACCAAGATTGGTTCTTATTTTGTCACTATATTATGTTTACCTCCCCACTGTACTCACAAACTCCAACCCTTGGATGTGGGAGTTATGTTTGCACTAAACACCTTTCACGATAAATCGCTAAAAAATGGCTGACCAGCAGTAACAAAAAAGGGGGAGTTGGAATAAATGAAATCGCAAAAACTTTTGGTGAAGCTTACTTGCATGCTTGTGTACCATTAAAAGCCATCAATGGTTTTAAGGAAACCGGAATTGTACCTTTTAACCCGGATGTATTCTCTGAAATCTATTTTGTTGCTGCAGAAGTTACAAATAAGCCACATCCAGTCACACCAGGTTACTGTCAAGAACAAGAGAGAAATGTTGAACAAGGAGGCATTTCTCAAGAACTGCAGCTAGCTGCTACTACATCATCTGAAGAAAATACGGTACCGGGCCCTAGCCATCATAGGAGCCCTTCAACCGCTCTCAAAATGTGTGACTTTCCCAAATCTTTCTCTTTAAGTCCACGTGATATCATACCCTTTCCAAGGAAAACGGAATCAAGCACTTCGAGAAAATGAAAATCGATGGAAAGTGCCATCTTAACAAGCAGTCCTTATAAACTGATCTTGGAAACGAAAAACAGAGACCAGAAAGAGATTACAAAGCAGGCTGCAGCTAAGAAAATTCAATTAAAAAATGCTAAAGCTCAAAACAAAATAGCCAGAACAAGCAAAGAAAAAAGCATGAAGTCAAAGCAAAAACGTATTTCCATAAAGAAGAAAAGGGTGCCTAAAATCCAATACATGGAATATAGTGAAACATATTCAGAAGATGAATACAAGTGTATTTATTGTGATGAACTATTTTCCTCCTCTGCAGCAGGTGAAGGTTCGATCCAGTGTCACAAGTGCCGTAAGTGGGCGCATGATGCATGCGCAGGGATAGATGAAAATGAGGATGATGTGTATCTTTGCAATATGTGTTCAAATATCCGGAGTTTTCGGATGGGGAGGAAATAGGTATTATTTAACTTATTTCTGCGTTTATTGTTGACAATTATTTTTGGATCATAATTTTGAAATATTCCATTTTATTCTGTTTTCAAAATTATTTGACACTTTTTTATTTTAAAATTTGCATAAAATAAATTATGTATGCTACTTGATTGTAAAACTTATTTTATTTATTTATGTATTGTCATAATTAATTTTACATCCTTTATTTTGCCTATAAAATACGATTTACAATTATTTTTAAATGAAGAATCATTTTGCCCTTGGGTGCTGGTAAAATGATCCTTTGGACACTTTTTCTAAAATCTATTTTTTTTCACTACTCAATTTGGGTTTAAAATATTATTAAAGTATTTTTCTAATGCAAAATACAGTGTAAAACATACTAACAAAGATCAAAAGTTTTTTTTTTTAAACAGTTATGTTATTTTACACAAGTTTCTCTCTTAAGGGGATCATTTTAGGCCAACTTCCCCTACAATTATTTAAAATTTTTAATCTTTATGAAATTATTGATTATTTAGAGGTATATTTATCACTTATGAAGAATTATTAATAAGAAAAAAAGAGTAATGTAGCAGGCCTGGTTTTCTTTTTGAAATTTTTAGATGAAAGGTAAGGTCTTTACATAGCTAAAGATGCAACTTTTCTCTCGAGTCATCCGGTAAAGCTTTACATACTATTATACTCAATTTTATATACGAGATGATTAAAGGCAAAATGTGTAAGTCGCTTTCATAAATGCTAAAAATCAAAGATTTTATGCTTACTTTACAAAAATATGCTTCGCTGAAGAATATCATAGTGAAGTATTTACTGGGAAATTTTATGGAGATATCCCTTTTACGAATATTACTCTGTATAAATTAGAATATCTTGCATTTTACATATTTTTTTATATAGTAAAGTAGTAAATTAATTAATCTATTAGTAAAAAAATAATTATACGTTGTAAATTTCTCTTCATGAAAAAGAAAGCAATACATTGTATATTTTATTTTAACCAGAATTAAGGAAATTAAACTTTTTTCATGTAAGTACGAATGTGGGTTTACTTTCCTTATTTATGACAATTGATTTCATTTTTCTTATACAAAAGTAGCCGTAGCAAGAAATGACACTCTTTTTCCTCCGTTTTAATCTTGGACAGCGAAACTAGTTCGCTTAGTAATCAGACGTAGAGATGAAACCTATTATTTAATACTAAACTAGGAATTCTCCTCAAGTACTCGGTGGATATTTGTTTGGAGAGACGTGAAAGCACTTAATCACACTGTTGGTGCCAATAGATAACATTAATATATCTGAGAATTTTGGTAGCTGAAAATTAATGAACTTTTCTTTTATTGTGTCCTCGTTTGGACAATAATGTATATTACATTTCTTATTATAAAAATAATTCTGTAAATCATTAGATAAAAAGTAATCATATAATTTTACAACATTTTATCTCTGAAAAAAATTTTTTATTCTTATAAAAATTGGAATAGAATAACATATGTTTACCAAGCACAAACAAAATTTGGGAATTCAAGTTTCGCAGTTCTCGCTGTTTTTAATTTTTTTTCTTTACGATGACAAAATAGTGTCTTTAAAATATGTACATAAAGCTCAAAAAGTTATACATTTGTTGTACTGAAATTAAATAATTTCAAATTGCATGGGACTTGAGATAAATATAGTGCATCTTTTATTTTCACTAACAGAAAAAAATAATTATTTAAAATTATACAAAAGAAGATTATGAATTATTACTTTATATATATATTATTTCATTCCAACAATTTTTCTAGAGTATTTATTAAACTATCGTAAACACAATTTACTAAAATCAGAAAGTATCAGAATTTTTTAAGCAATACGACCTGGCCCGTTAATATGCAAACCGAGAACCTTAAATTATCCATTTCATTCCCGAATAATCTACATGATTTTGAGTTTTGATTTATGCTTATATAGTCATTCAAAATAACATCAGAGGGGTAAACGCTTTTAAGAAATTTGTTGACTGCCATTCTAAACAATTCCTTTATATGGCAAGCAAATGAAACAATGCTATATTCGATAATGTTATCAGATATCAGGAAAGTATCGTGGCCATGTATGTACTGTTTAGAAATATGAATTGTGAGTTTCTTTTAGTAACACTTTAGCGTGCAAAGACGCATTACTCTGTTGAAGCACCAACAGATCTTTCAATCTTCAAAGATATATTTCCTTCTTGCTAAGTTTTGCATAAGAATGTCTTGACATACTGAAACAAGTTACAGATATGAATTTGTATATTTTAAATTAAATTATAAATGGATAATTCCTTATGGCCTTCAAGAAAGAATAACTCTCGGATATTCTTGGCAGATGGCATCCGTGCGACAGGTTTTGTTCATGGTATATTGAAAGAGGATTTAGAAAGCAATATTCAGGTGCTTTACAAAATTGTAAAACCTGCTTTTTAAACAATCTGTTGATATTTCATAATTCTGGTATGTGGTTTGCCACAGTTGGAGCTAAATGTCCCAATCTCAACGTGCGCCCTGAGCGTATGTCGAAATTTTCTTAATTATAAAGGCATTTTGCAGTAAACAACGTATAGTAAATTGAATGTGACAATAATGAAATTTTGTCCTAAAAATTACGTATTGCACCAAACGACTTTCAGTAATAAACGCCAAATGATACGCAATAAACAAATAAAACTAGTCGCATGTAACAATCCCAAAACGTTTTCTATCACATACTTGTTAATACTACAATACGCTGTCACAGTGCAAAATTAAATGACAATCAATGCCCATCATAAAGATTCTGAATGTACAGTTTCGATGAATTGTGCACAATTAAAGATAGACGTAATTTTTAAACTAGGACTTCCCTCAGAGGGATTAGTCTGAGCTATATTGCTGACAAGGAAGGTCTCCATACAGGGCATACTCAGACTATTTTGAAAAGAATGCCAGTGAAACTACTCATGTATGCAATGCGGGATCAGTCAAACTTAACGGCTCAATTTCAGTAGAAAGTCTCTAAAAAAATAAAATACTTTCGAATATTTGGCGCGAAAATACAAAAGTGACACGCGATTTGGCGAGCAGGATTTTTTTCTAGCCAAAAGCAAACGATTTTAATGCATCTGAAAATTTATTAATTGTTTTTTAGAATGCACGGTTTTTAATGAATTCAAACTTAATCAATTAAAGAGGTTATTATACTTTTTTTATATTACATATATATGTTGTTTATTGCTGTAGTTATTTAATTTCATCACTGTAAAAATATTTTCTATGCTTTGCAAGTTGAAAATATCTATTTTAAGTTATAGTCAGCTGACATTTGATTTAACATTTCCATATCGAAGACGAAGTCGTTTCCATAGCAACAAAATCAAGTCGAGAGTTTTCTATCTGCCTTATTTTTGAGCTTGAAATAATTTAAATGAATTTAAATTTTGTTTTAAATCGTAAAATATGATATTTAAATTTTATTATAAATATATATCACAGACAATGGTTAAAACAAACTAAAAATGACAAAACTATTGTTAAAAAAAATTAAAAATGACAAAACTAAAGTTATTTAAATTAAACTTGTATAAACAAATTCAACATAAAAAGTTTTTTCTAGATAAAACCGTATTTTCTTTTCATCGCCAACCGGTGATAAATCGCCAAATAAACGAAAATTTCGTTATTTTTTTACGGACGCTGTATCGCGGTTCCGCCAAAAAAATTTCTTTAAATATATATATCCATATAAGAAGAACATTCTGTAATTTTTTCAGATTTTTATGAGTATGCCCGTATGGAGAACTTCCTTGTGAGAACATTAGATTTAATAATAACATGTGGAAGCAAAGAAAATGATATGTTATCTTTAATTGCCCATATACTGCGATAAATTGAAATGATGAAAATAAACGAATCGTAGAATTTCAGAATCTTATATATAAATTCGTATACACTGTTTAAAAAAAATGGGAAATCAAACCATTCAAGATAGCCATGCATGGTTATAAAATTGAAAGTACGCAACATATTAAAAGTAAAATAGAAAATGAAACACTAAATTACTTATATATCGGAATTTTAACTGTATAGAATGATGTCAAGAGCATAATCAGACGCTCCGCATCAATTTTAGTAACTTTAAACGACAAATATATGATGTTTAAAAAGAATGGACTATACTTTATATGGTGTGTGCTCCCCCGGAATAGTTAATATTGTACAATATCTGTTTTCTACTGATGCAATGAGGTTGTCGATAACATTTAAGGAATTCTCTCCTCAAAATCTGATATAGTATAAAAGTACCGAATACATCAACAGTGGCATACAATGCTTCGTTAGAGTGTGTTTTAGATATGCTCGATCGGATTTAAATGATGAGTGTATGCTGACCACTACATACGCTATATTGTTTTGTTTTCAAACATATTCTGTACACGTTGAGCTGTATTTAGCACGTATTAAACAAACGTAATCGGCAATGATTACAACATAAAATATGACACAAGATTTGAATATATCGTCTGCATAACTTTTGAGCTGTCAAAGTGTCATTTGAAGTAATTTACAAATCCATACATATTTATTCAGCAAATCATGCAAGCTAACATACGCCGATATGAACTCGATTATAAAATTTCACCAGAATAAGTTAATATACAAAAAATCTACTAATGATAATTGAGAATATGATCTTATGATAAAATGTCTAGAAAAATGAATCGAATAAAAAATTCATATCACATTTTAAACGGCACTTCCCTCTGTTAGTGGCCTTGGCGAGAGAGAGAAAAGCGTAGAGAAGGAAAACTTTGACAAGTACTTTCGGGTAACCTACTCACTGTTTCATACAGGTCTTTATTCAATATTTACACAATTTATTTAATGCTAGGTGGGTATGTATTAGTTTTGTTGCATTTAAATTGCATGTTTTGCGGAGGAAATGCAGCATTATGAAATATTTAAAGTTGCTGTACCTAATAATTGCAAATTAATGGTAATTGAGATCGCTTTCCGTTAATTTAATCTTTTCAAATTTTAAATTTTTTAGAAACCATTCATAGAGACAATTGTATATTTTAAAACTAACCCGAAGCAAAATTTCAAGATTTTGGGCTCAGCAGTAACACAGAAATAGAAAATTTTCGAAAGTTTTTTGTTTCTGCAGTGTTTTATATAGCGACATTTTTAGAAATTGTTCTATTGCGAGAATTTACGTCATGGTAAATACAGCCATGTCGATTTTCATGTTTATATTCCTAACAGTTCCATGTACTTCGTTACTTAGATTATCTTTAGATCTTCTTCCGCTTTGTTTAGTCTTTCTATTTTTTAGAATTCGTTCTACAACGAGCATTTACACCTTATTAATTACTACCATGCCAAAGTTCTAGTTTCTAACCCAAACAGTATACCATAAATTTCAGTATTCCAAATAAATCATAGTTTAGAACCTTTCTAGAAATTTTTATGTTTAATTGTCAAATTGTACCTTTTAGAGAGCGTTCATTACGAGTATTTACATCTTAAAAGTAACCACCGCACCAAATTTAAAGTTTCTAACCCAATCAATATCGCAGAAATCACAATTTTAGAACTCTTTTGCTCCTGCAGCGATGCAGGTTCTTGCACTGATATAAAATAGTCTTTTTTTCGTAGCAGAGATGGCCACCAACATTTTTTCAAATTGGCTATGTAGTTTCAGAGATAACACCTCACAAACGTACAAGCATTAATAATATTATACACTTTATAATATTATAACCCTTCATAATATTAGCATTAGATGTACAGATACAAAAGCCATTTATCTGTTACAAACTAAAGTGCTGGCGTTGCCCAGAATTTGAAGGATGTTTGTTCTGAAAAATCAATTTCAAAATTTAACATACAACACAAAACAAACATAAAAAAAACAGTCGAAATGTTGTATGAATGATACATATGAAAACGCTACATAAAAATGTATAAATGTATATAACAGACGCAAAAGAATACAGCTATAAATGAACTTATTTCAATTTATAATTGGAGCAATAATGTTAAAATACGCCAATATTTCCGTAATAGAGTATTTATCATGCATTAATACATTTTTCACACTCATATGACGTTATATTATATCCACCACGTCCTTTATATTTCCAATATGACGTAATATTTTCCTCTTTCACATGGAAACCTTGAAATAGAAAAGTTATGAAGTTATAATCACTTTCATTAAAATTCGTCAAACTATTTATTTCATTTTCATTTTTCATCTAAATATCTTGCAATAGAAAAGTTATGACGTAATATTCACCTTTTTTTTAAATTCGGCAAACTATTTATTTCATTTTCATTTTTCACGTGGAAATCTTGCAGTAGAATATTAATTGTTGTAGTAATAATTTTATTGTGTTTTTTAATTGTTAGCAACTGCTATAATGAAAAATGTTTTGATTTGATAAGAAATTTCTGTTATATTGGTGGTTTTTAGATCATTCATTTTTCGAGATTCATCCGAGATTTCATTTTTAGATCATTTTATTCAATAGGTGATCCCGGTGTGCAGATTCCGTTAATTTTTTTTTTAAAATTTGACTCATTTTTGGGGGTTTTATTTTTATTATAAATTCAAATATTCAGCATTTTGTCAGATATTTTTTACATATTTTAAAAAATGGTTTTCATTTAAACTGTTGCCAACTGTATAAACAGCGCAAACAATAATGTTTGCTTCAAAAAAAAAATTATTTACACGTTAGTATTATAAACAGAAAAAAACCCTTCAAATTAGAATTAAATAATTAGGTATAAAAAGTAGGCATTTATTGGAAATTACGCCATATAAACTATATTTACATGTGAATTTTAAAAGAGAAAGGATATTGTAAAATAAATTCATTAACATGCGTTAGAAGTCTGAAATAGAAGAAATTACGTCACATTACACTTATTATGCAAAATTAACAAAAAATAGTATTGCAAAACAGTTTAAATTTAAAAATTACGCGAGACAAAATATTAGAGGTTAAATATTAGTGTTTTTTTTTTTCAAAATTTTATTATTTGTCGTTTGATGTGAGGTGTGTCTATATGTATGCAAATTTCATGTCTCCAACTTATTTAGGGACTGAGTTAGAAAAATTGTTTAAGATACACAAGTTAGAGCCCAGAGGGTTAAATATAAGATCTTTTTCAAAATTTTATTATTTGTCGTTTGATGTGAGGTGTTCAGCTATAAGTATGCAAATTTTCATGTCTCCAACTTAATTAGGGGCTGAGTTAGAAAAATTGCTTAAAATACACAATTAGAGCACAGAGGGTTAAATATTAGACCTTTTTCAAAATTTTATTCTTTGTCGTTTGATGTGAGGTGTTCAGCTATAAGTATGCAAAATTTCATGTCTCCAACTTAATTAGGGGCTGAGTTAGAAAAATTGCTTAAAATACACAAGTTAGAGCCCTTAGGGTTAAATATTAGACTTTTTCAAAATTTTATTATTTGTCGTTTGACGTGAGGTGTTCAGCTATAAGTATGCAAAATGTCGTGTCTTCAACTTAATTAGGGGCTGAATTAGAAAAATTGCTTAAAATACAGAAGTTAGAGACCGGAGGGTTAAATATGACTTTTTCAAAATTTTATGATTTATCGTGTTATCGCAATTGTTCAGCTATATGTATGCAAACTTTCATGTCTCCAACTTAATTAGGGGCTGAGTTAGAAAAATTGCTTAAAATATAAAAGTTAGAGCCCAGAGGGTTAAATATTAGACTTTTTCAAAATTTTATTATTTGTCGTTTGATGTGAGGTGTTCAGCTATAAGTATGCAAAATTTCATGTCTCCAACTTAATTAGGGGCTGAGTTAGAAAAATTGTTTAAAATACATAAGCTAGATCCCAGAGGGTTAAATATTAGACTTTTTCAAAATTTCATTATTTGTCGTTTGATTTGAGGTGTTCAGCTATAAGTATGCAAAATGTCATGTCTCCAACTTAATTAGGAGCTGAAATAGAAAATTTGCTTAAAATACAGAAGTTAGAGACCGGAGGGTTAAATATGACTTTTTCAAAATTTTATGATTTATCGTGTTATCGCAAGTGTTTAGCTATAAGTATGCAAACTTTCATGTCTCCAACTTAATTAGGGGCTGAGTTAGAAAAATTTCTTAAAATACACAAGTTAGAGCCCAGAGGGTTAAATATTAGCCTTTTTCAAAATTTTATTATTTGCCGTTTGATTTGTGGTGTTCAGCTATAAGTATGCAAATTTTCAAGTCTCCGATATATATAGTTTCTGAGAATGCTCTCTGTGACAGACGGACAGACAGACAGACAAACAAAGGAGTGAGACAGGTAGGGTTTCGTTAGATGAACGAAACTCTAAAAACATGCTGCGGATGACTGTAACAACATCCTAAAATTACATTACCATCAGTGATCTACCAATCCCGAATTTAGTTTATATTCGTTTCATATATTCTTATTCTTTGATGCGGCGCTGTAAAATAACTATCAATATTATATACATTAAAACCTCTGAATAGCGGATACCTCGAGAATGCAGAATTTTTCCTCTATTTAGAGGTGTCCGCTACTCAGAGTAAAACATGTACAGTTATTTAAGTGTTGGTAATCGAAAAAATGTCCGCTAAATAGAGGTATCCGCTAATCGGGTGCGTCCGCTATGGAGGATTTACCAGTTAAACCTCTGAATAGCGAACACCTCGGGAGGGTAGAATTTGTCCTCTATTTGGAGGTGTCCGCTACTGAGAGTAAAAAATGTACAGTTATTTAATGGTTGGTAATCGAAAAAATGACCGCTAAATAGAGGTTTCCACTAATCGTGTGTGTCCGTTATGGAGGTTTTACTGCATAATAATGTCATCCTTTACAAGAAAATTGCATGCTGTATGATAGACAAACAGGCATCCAGAGAAAGGTAACCTCCCGGAGCAATAAACACTCATAAAAATAGCAAATAAAGCCTTTGTGCAACAATATTAAAAAGCAAAAAAAACAACGTTTAAAATGCACAAATAATATATGAAAAGCAGCAAACAGCTGTTTCGAATCTACTAGCGAGATTCTTCTTCAGTGCAAAAGGAACAGGGTGCAAGAAAAAGCAAGGCTGAGCAAAATCATAAACAGAGACGCGCTGTCTTTTATACCCTATGCGGGTGGCGAAGGCGCCGAAACAACCAATGAGAGAGAAGCAGTGGAAACGACTGGGTGGACAAGTAGCGACATCTACCGGAGAAGTAGAGAAAAGAAACCAAAAAAGGGGAATTAAATTAACGCTTTCCAAATACTTGGAAAATCTGGAGTACTAGATAAGTCATTGACTAAAGAGTGAGAATTTTTAATGATATGGTAAGCTCCCCAAAAATCAAGATCAAGGTTAGAAGAACATTTTTGGATAATGATGGCTGAGGAAAAATCGAACCTATGTTGAGAAGACCAAGAATGTTGAGCAATAGAAGAACGTTTGAGCTCCTGATTTTTAACATAACCTTCATGCTCTTTTAAACGAAATCTAAGAGCACGTTTAGTCTGGCCAATATAAGAAAGGCCACACTGGCAAGAGATCTGGTAAATGCCCCAATTATCTAGGCGATCAACGGGGTGTTTGAGATTTGAAAAAGGGATTTTATTAACAGGAGAAAAAATAACTTTAAAATCAAACCTTCTTAGGATTTTAGCAACTTGCTGACTGATTTTAGGAAAAAATGGTAATACAACTGAAGTATTAGAGTTGGAATTAGAATGCTTTTCAGAATGGTCGGATTTCGTCAATTTCTTATAAATAGAATCGATAATATTAGAGGAATAACCACGATCGACAGCAATAGCTTTGAGGTAATTAAGTTCAGCACTAAGTAACTGAGGAGTAGAACAAATATTAGTAGCCCGAAAAACAAAAGTATTGAAAGCAGCGAATTTCTGGTTAGGGGGATGAGAGGGGTTAGGGAGTTGACCTGTGAGGTGGGAGACTGACAGCAAAAGGTTTACGAAAGACGGTAGACTGAAAGCCATATTCACAACGAATAACAAGGACATCCAGGAAAGAAAGACAGTTACTGGTCTCAATTTCAGAGGTAAATTGAATGCAGGGATCAATGGAATTCATAATAGAGAGAATATGATTAATATCCGAATTCATTTCAATCAGGACATAAACATCATCAACATAACGAACATAGAATGGAAATTTTAAGATTTCAAAAAGCTTGACCTCAAAATAGTGCATATAAATATCGCATAAAATTGGACTAAGAGGATTACCCATAGCCAAACCGTCAATCATACGGAAGAAATTACCATTGAAAACAAAAGTGTTTTGCGACAAGCAAGCGGGAGTGAGAAGTATAAATTCCTCGATTTCAAAATAAGAGAAATGGAATTCACAAAGCCTTTTCTTGAGGCAATCTAAAGCCCCCTCAACCGGAATGTTTGTAAATAATGATTTAACATCAAAAGAAACCATCATGTGACCCTGCGGCTTAAAATTATGAAGTTTTTTAACAAAATCAAAAGAATTCTTAACAGTGAAACAGTTACTGCACAAAAGTGAGGTAAAAACAGAAACTAAATATTTGGCAAGCTTATAAGAAGCTGTACCGATACTAGAGACAATAGGTCTAAAAGGAATGTCAGGTTTATTGACCTTAGGTAAAGCATAAAACCTGGCACAATGCGCAATAGACGGAATAAGGGACTTCTTAAAGTTAGCAGGAATAATGGAAGAAGACTTAATGGCAGACTTAATAGAGTTAATTTCACTAGTGGAAGGATCTTTGCGGATATCCACATACGGACCATCATTAATTAATTTATGGGTTTTTTCCAAATATGTAGATTTGTCGAGAAGAACAATCTGACCACCTTTGTCGGCCTTAGTAATAATTAAGTTTTGGATCAGAACGCAAATTTTTCAGACATTGTTTAACAGGATGTTTAAGATTGGGTTTATAAACATTAGACTTGAAATCAACAGTATTGGCAATGAGATGCCTAATAGACTCTTTTTGAGAAGAAGATAGAGCGCTATGCTTAAAGGCTCTTTCAATAGGGGCAATAAGATTAGGTAAAGAAGGAATAGCAGAGACAGAAAAATTGTTATTCAGTTTGAGAGCATCGAGCTGATTGTTACTTAATGGAACACTAGAAAGATTGACAACAGCATTTTGGTTAACAAGAGGCAAATTACTGCAGTTATTAGCGACAGAACTTCCACAAAGCGCATTAAATTTCTTCTTTAAAACCGAACAATGAACAGAAGAAGCTGTGAGAACTCTGCTCCATGACCTTCTGTCAATGGACTGAAAATCAGGAGTAGAATTAGCGAGGCTGATATGTAAAGAATATAACTCGCGCTCTATATGAGCAATTTTGTGGCGAGTCTCTTGAATCAAAGCTCTTAAAAGAGCTAATTTAGAACGAAATAAGACCTTCTCAATCCTATTTGAAGAAAATAAATTACAACGAATGGAAATGAATTTAGGAATAACCTTCTTACCCCTACAATCAAGTAGGAAATGTAAGTGTTCCAAAAACCTGTACTTTTTTAATCGTAAATTACAAAACCTATTGATTTGAGACATTGCGGAAAAAAAATTACAGAAGAATAAAGGCCCGTTAACGCCAAATACATAAAAATAGCAAATAAAGCCTTTGTGCAACAATATTAAAAAGCAAAAAAACCAACGTTTAAAATGCACAAATAATATATGAAAAGCAGCAAACAGCTGTTTCGAATCTACTAGCGAGATTCTTCTTCAGTGCAAAAGGAACAGCGTGCAAGAAAAAGCAAGGCTGAGCAAAATCATAAACAGAGACGCGCTGTCTTTTATACCCTATGCGGGTGGCGAAGGCGCCGAAACAACCAATGAGAGAGAAGCAGTGGAAACGACTGGGTGGACAAGTAGCGACATCTACCGGAGAAGTAGAGAAAAGAAACCAAAAAAGGGGAATTAAATTAACGCTTTCCAAATACTTGGAAAATCTGGAGTACTAGATAAGTCATTGAATTGAAGATAAGAATTTTTTTTTTGCGCAATGTCTCAAATCAATAGGTTTTGTAATTTACGATTAAAAAAGTACAGGTTTTTGGAACACTTACATTTCCTACTTGATTGTAGGCGTAAGAAGGTTATTCCTAAATTCATTTCCATTCGTTGTAATTTATTTTCTTCAAATAGGATTGAGAAGGTCTTATTTCGTTCTAAATTAGCTCTTTTAAGAGCTTTGATTCAAGAGACTCGCCACAAAATTGCTCATATAGAGCGCGAGTTATATTCTTTACATATCAGCCTCGCTAATTCTACTCCTGATTTTCAGTCCATTGACAGAAGGTCATGGAGCAGAGTTCTCACAGCTTCTTCTGTTCATTGTTCGGTTTTAAAGAAGAAATTTAATGCGCTTTGTGGAAGTTCTGTCGCTAATAACTGCAGTAATTTGCCTCTTGTTAACCAAAATGCTGTTGTCAATCTTTCTAGTGTTCCATTAAGTAACAATCAGCTCGATGCTCTCAAACTGAATAACAATTTTTCTGTCTCTGCTATTCCTTCTTTACCTAATCTTATTGCCCCTATTGAAAGAGCCTTTAAGCATAGCGCTCTATCTTCTTCTCAAAAAGAGTCTATTAGGCATCTCATTGCCAATACTGTTGATTTCAATTCTAATATTTATAAACCCAATCTTAAACATCCTGTTAAACAATGTCTGAAAAATTTGCGTTCTGATCCAAACTTAATTATTAATAAGGCCGACAAAGGTGGTCAGATTGTTCTTCTCGACAAATCTACATATTTGGAAAAAACCCATAAATTAATTAATGATGGTCCGTATGTGGATATCCGCAAAGACCCTTCCACTAGTGAAATTAACTCTATTAAGTCTGTCATTAAGTCTTCTTCCATTATTCCTGCTAACTTTAAGAAGTCCCTTATTCCGTCTATTGCGCATTGTGCCAGGTTTTATGCTTTACCTAAGGTCCATAAACCTGACATTCCTTTTAGACCTATTGTCTCTAGTATCGGTACAGCTTCTTATAAGCTTGCCAAATATTTAGTTTCTGTTTTTTCCCCACTTTTGAGCAGTAACTGTTTCACTGTTAAGAATTCTTTTGATTTTGTTAAAAAACTTCATAATTTTAAGCCGCAGGGTCACATGATGGTTTCTTTTGATATTAAATCATTATTTACAAACGTTCCGGTTGAGGGGGCTTTAGATTGCCTCAAGAAAAGGCTTTGTGAATTCCATTTCTCTTATTTTGAAATCGAGGAACTTATACTTCTCACTCGCGCTTGCTTGTCGCAAAACACTTTTGTTTTCAATGGTAATTTCTTCCGTATGATTGACGGTTTGGCTATGGGTAATCCTCTTAGTCCAATTTTATGCGATATTTATATGCACTATTTTGAGGTCAAGCTTTTTGAAATCTTAAAATTTCCATTCTATGTTCGTTATGTTGATGATGTTTATGTCCTGATTGAAATGAATTCGGATATTAATCATATTCTCTCTATTATGAATTCCATTGATCCCTGCATTCAATTTACCTCTGAAATTGAGACCAGTAACTGTCTTTCTTTCCTGGATGTCCTTGTTATTCGTTGTGAAAATGGCTTTCAGACTACCGTCTTTCGTAAACCTTTTGCTGTCAGTCTCCCACCTCACAGGTATTCTTCTCATCCCCCTAACCAGAAATTCTCTGCTTTCAATACTTTTGTTTTTCGGGCTACTAATATTTGTTCCACTCCTCAGTTACTTAGTGCTGAACTTAATTACCTCAAAGCTATTGCTGTCGATCGTGGTTATTCCTCTAATATTATCGATTCTATTTATAAGAAATTGACGAAATCCGACCATTCTGAAAAGCATTCTAATTCCAACTCTAATACTTCAGTTGTATTACCATTTTTTCCTAAAATCAGTCAGCAAGTTGCTAAAATCCTAAGAAGGTTTGATTTTAAAGTTATTTTTTCTCCTGTTAATAAAATCCCTTTTTCAAATCTCAAACACCCCGTTGATCGCCTAGATAATTGGGGCATTTACCAGATCTCTTGCCAGTGTGGCCTTTCTTATATTGGCCAGACTAAACGTGCTCTTAGATTTCGTTTAAAAGAGCATGAAGGTTATGTTAAAAATCAGGAGCTCAAACGTTCTTCTATTGCTCAACATTCTTGGTCTTCTCAACATAGGTTCGATTTTTCCTCAGCCATCATTATCCAAAAATGTTCTTCTAACCTTGATCTTGATTTTTGGGAAGCTTACCATATCATTAAAAATTCTCACTCTTTAGTCAATGACTTATCTAGTACTCCAGATTTTCCAAGTATTTGGAAAGCGTTAATTTAATTCCCCTTTTTTGGTTTCTTTTCTCTACTTCTCCGGTAGATGTCGCTACTTGTCCACCCAGTCGTTTCCACTGCTTCTCTCTCATTGGTTGTTTCGGCGCCTTCGCCACCCGCATAGGGTATAAAAGACAGCGCGTCTCTGTTTATGATTTTGCTCAGCCTTGCTTTTTCTTGCACGCTGTTCCTTTTGCACTGAAGAAGAATCTCGCTAGTAGATTCGAAAGAGCTGTTTGCTGCTTTTCATATATTATTTGTGCATTTTAAACGTTGGTTTTTTTTTTTTTGCTTTTTAATAAACACTCATGTCTTTTGTTTTAATCATCCACAATTGTATGTCATACAACAGGCCAGATTTTATACAACAGGCTAAAAACGGTCACCGTGGTACGGAGTACTGTATTATTATTTGTTTGGCCACCAAAACTGGTTGCCACGCGTTGTTGCAAGGTTTGTGATCACGTGGTTGATACTGATCTATTCAACATTACTGCGTGCGTATTTTTTTTTTTATTTGCTCCATGTGTTCAAACCAGTTGTCTACGAAAAAATCCACCGGTGAAAGTGACGCACACCAAATTTCTGTGACGTATGCAGATAAATTGTGCTTTTTTATCAGTTTTTTTTATATAATTTTTAAACGGTTTGGAACTTATTTTTCATAGTAGGTGCATTCAGTAGGTGGTCCTCATAGCTACCTTCTGGTGCAATCTGAAACGAAATCGGACAAATATTTTTTGAGTTACGCTTGACGAAAGTTTTTTATTAGGCTTTTTTTTTTAGTAGGACATGGCGTTAATAGCCATCGTAGCGGTAATGTGTCCGCACAGTAATATTTCGCTGAGTATTAGCCTTCGCTTCGCTCAGACAGCAAATTATTTAACTTCGTCTCTCAGCTTCTTTGGTACCAGAGCCCAAAATTCCCAACTCATGGAGAATAAATGTTACTCCTGTTGGGCAGTATACACCTAAACATAATAATGTGGCGGTTTAACATAATATGGAGTTTGTCTAAATCTCGTGTACTTATCTCGTAAAAATGCAGTAAAATTATCATATTCAGTATTAATCGTAAAAATGCAGCACAAGGGGATCATGTATTATATGATGTGTACGAAAATCTAATCAACACCAGTGTATGTCAAGATGATTATACAGTTTGATGAAACTCTGTACATTAGTTCTTAATATTTTACTATCGTTAAAATAGTGTAAATCCTGAAAAATGCAGCAAAGAAGCCCCTGTTAGTCGATTGACACCAAAACAGAAGGAATTAGCAACAACTTATGTAAATTTCTAACTAAATCTTATGTTTGATGAAAATCCGTGCAATACTTCTTAATATAGTGCTATTGCAGATGTCGTAAACCATGCAGTACATCAGCACCACTTCTTGGGTGATTTAAACAAAAAGGGATCGGCACCAATTTATATCAAGGACTACATGAATATAAAGTTTTATCAAATGCCATGCCATTAGTTCTATTAAAGCCATTAGTTTTATTAAATGCCATTAGTTCTTGAGGTAAAGTGCCTACAATTTTTTTTTTTGTTACACACAGACAGACTCACAAACATACATTTTCTAAAAAAAAAATCACATCTTGTTCAGGACCTTATAAAATGTATAAATCGATTGAAAACTGGATTTTGAAAATTTTCAAGAAACCAATAATTTCTTCTTGGAAATATAGATGAACGTAAAAAATTATTAATTGTACTAACAATAGAGGTTTTGGAGAATTGATAGCTCGTGTTGATAATGAAGTTGTCAGTTTGATTTGATTTAGTTTTTCGTTTAAAAATTTGATATTCGAATTTACTTGTTAATCAAATACATATGGTAAATATTTCAATTTTGTGATTTGATATCAAATTAGAGCAAATACATATGTATGGTAAACAGAATCCTACTTACGACATATTATTTTAGGTGTTAAATAAAATTACATAAAGAAATATATTAATAATATTTTTAATAATATTTTTAATAATAATTTAAAAAATCTAATGATCAAACAAAAGCAATACATTGTCGATTTTTTAAATACTCTACAAACAATAAACACATCCTCTTTTAAAAAGTCAAGAGAGTGAAAGAAAGTCATGCACACTCTCTTGCAGATTGGTTCTTATGTATCTAATAGGAAAGGTTTAAAAACGCTTATTTATTTTCTTGATTTAATATTATTCAAATATATAAGATAGCCACCCTTTCTGAAGCATCAGTTTCTTAAGTTTTCATTACGTATATATTTTGCATTTTAAATATAATATTCAATTTCTATTATATATTTATTCTCTGAATGCTTACTCTCTAAACACTCTGAATAAGGAAAAGTCAATATAGATTTTTATTACACCTACAAAATACATCTATCTAAACCTAAAAAAGAACAAATTATTTCAGTATGTAAAAACACTAGTAGAAACAAAATTGTTTTATGTTTTAGATGCTCCTATATGTATTTTTTTTATTTATTTTATATTAATTGCATTATTTTTCATTCAATGAAATAAATGTATATAGAAATCAAAGCAAATTTATAAACAATCATAAGCATTGGAGGCTTCAGCCAATATATCCGTGGTTCGAATCTTGGCATGAACATTTTTCGCCCACTTGGAAATTTAAATCGCATATGATTTATATGCCAATTAGATCAATTGTGTTAAAGAGTATTCTAGTGTAATTACGTATCCAGCATTTTCTGGAGTTTCATTACCTGCGACTTATTCTGTTGAGGTTATTCAGGTATCAGACCAGATGCTATAATGAATAAGGTTAACGGGGTCAATTTGATCCACCAGTTTCGTCCGGAATAATGCAGATGGTACATCATTGACGGTTTCAGACAAGTGGCCCTTGTTCGAATCCTGGTCCGGACATTTTTCACCCAGTTGGAAATTTACATCACATATAAATCAAAAATATTTTTGCTTATAATTCTATGGTTTTCAAATGGTAGTGCATTCAAATTGACACATGTACATCAACGTTTCTTTTGAAATAAGAAAGAAAAACTAAATATGAATATATGTTTTTCGGGAGAGCAATTATAATAAAATAAATAAAATAATAAATAAAATAGCTTTCCAGACCACCGTAATCTGTTAATAATTTTTGTAAGCAAATTTTGCAGATTACTAAGAATCTCTGTGTGTGTAGGTGCATACTTATAAACCAAATAATAATATGTACGCATTCACTTTTAGTCACTTTCAGAAATTCAAAATTAATTATTTTCTAGATTTTTTATAATAATGTAAATATTATAATGATGAATCCCCCAGCATTATCATTATGATTATTATCATTCTGTAATTAATCTTTTTAAATATACTCATTTTTATTATCATTTAAAAGAGTAATGACTGCAGAAGATTACTTTTAAGTACAGTTAGTAAATATTAATCGTTTTTTGCGTAAGGTTTTAAGATTTAAGTGAACATATAGAAATTTATCGTATCTTTTTTAGAAAGCAATAAAATTGTTTTATTATTTACTAAATTATTATCCATCGAACCCCATTGTAAAAACTGAATTCAAAATATATAGATATGTAGAAGAAAGCATTGCATTACAAAGGAAATTTTATAAAGTGCTTTAATTTAAAAAAGGAACTCAAAAACATTTATTATGAAACCTATTAAACAATTTTACAATCGATCCTATTTTAAAGCTTGCTTGAATTACAATTGCTGTAAAGAAAAAATCCGAAAAAATAAATAATATTAGGAAGATTTCTTAAAATTATTTAATTAGTAAATATTTTTCAGAAATTCAACTTGAAATATTTGTATTGATATGTCAAGACAAAACAAACAATAATTTTCACTTACTGCTAGTTGAGGGAATATTTAATGATAGCGAATTTGTTCTTCGAAGATAAGTAATGCACAGTTGAGATTTGGTAAAAATAAATTTACATCTTAATTGCTATTTTATTACGTGTTTAACAAGCGGTTAGTAATATCGCCTCAGCTCGTTTCAAATTTCAAAATGGTGTGTTGAGAAGTTGTATGGTGCTTGTTTGATAAAAGTTTACTATACACAAGAAATTCTCATAAATTCGTTATTTATACATTTAATGTCTGCAATAAATTATTTTATATTTATTCAAACGTTGAACTCATAGAAAACGTAATGTTATACGAAGCTGCAGATTAGAGTCAGATTAAATCCTGCTGAGGCATTATTTAAGATTTGGCCCCCCACTAACACTCATACGGTGACAGTGGATTTGCGGTTAAACGTTAAGGGCAGCCACCGGCGACTATTTTTCTATTCTATTCGCTCCACTATTAAAAAAAAAAAAAAAAAAAAAAAAAAAAAAAAAAAAGCAGACTTTGTAGTATATTTCTCTTACAAATGTTCTCGAACAATATGTCAATTTTTTTTTTTTTTTTTTGGTTTTTTTTTTTTGAGAAAGTGGTGTCAGGTAGATTTAAAAAATAGTTTCCTAAGGCAGTTCATAACTTAGTATGTCACTGTACAGGTGTCAGTGGAGTGCAAAAGATTAAAACCACATACAAAACACCTATGTAGGATAGTGAATATATTAGTTCTGTACGTTTATTGTAAGCTTTAGTACAATCATCAATCGTACTAAAATAAAGGCTGCCAAAAAAAAAAAAAAAAAAAAAAAAAAAAAACGAAGGCCACAAATTTTAAATTAAATTATTCATTAACTGCAATAGTAAAAAATAAAATTATGTAATAAGTTTATAATTGAATGCAGTAATTAAAAATAAATCAAATTAAGAAAATAGTTGGCGCTCCGCATTGTTAGCCTGTAAAAATGATCTACGTATATTATAAAGGACAAATGTGTCTGTGCGCAACTCTGACTCATTTTACGAATGGCAACAGCAGATTATTAAATTTAACTTATATTAATGTTTATTGCAATTTTTTAAACTTCTAAATAACGCATTTTTTGGTACGTTCGTAATTATATAAATACGTAGCACATATAGTCGTCGTTCGGTCCGTCTGCATATAACACAGCAAAAAGTACTCAGCTCAATGGTCTTAAATTTTAAATATATAATAGTTGCAAAATTTTGTCGAGTCATTTGAAATTTTATGAAAATGGGATGCATAGTTTAATTACAGGAACATTAAAATTTTCTCGTTACATTACAGCCAATGGGGAAAATTATTGCAAGAGCATTTTAATGATGTTACAGCCTTCCGAATGGTCTGAAATTTTAAATATATAATTGTTGTAAACTTTTGTCAAGTCATTTCAATTTTATGAAAATCGGGTGTATAGTTTAATTACAGGGACAGTCAAAAGTTTTCCGTTACATTACGGCCAATTGGAAAAAATTATTGTAAGTGCATTTTAATTATGTTACATACTTTCGAACAGATTGAAATTGATATACACTTATGAAGTGCACTAAAATATGCATTTGGTACAGTATGCGGTGCAAAAAAATATTTATAAAACTAATTACAGTACGAACGCACATCATTTACCACGTTTGATGAGCAATTTTCAACTTATTAATTTTTACATCATCGAATAGGAAAAACATATGTACTTTCAAATTCAATTTGTTTGAAAAGCGTACCGCAATTTCTTTGAAAGATTTGTAGCAATTGACTCAACTTTTATTGTTTTTAAATGTCAATCATATTTTGTTTTTCAAACCTATCTCTATCGTGTGCAAATGATTATGAAATATAAATCCGTTGCACATGAAATAATATTTGTTTTGTTCGGTATTTGTTTCGGCTTGTAATCCATGACGAAATTAAAACCTCATCGATAAATAAATAAAATAATAAAACAAATGAATAACACACAAATGTAAAACATTTAAACAAACTACGTGCTTAAACATTAAAAAATATCTGAAATAAAATTGCTGCTGTAAATAACGATAAGCTTATTTTCTGTTAACTCCTTATGGCTATTAACTCGTTACACGAAGCCTGAAAGCATCACTTTTTAATAATTTAATTTCGAAATTTTATTTGGACACCATATTGATATTTTCAACATAAAAGTATTTTTGATGGTGTTAGTTACCAAAAAGTAAATGAATTCGAGTTTTCAATATTGAAAAAATAAAACGAAATTCTTCAACCCGAGAAGGCCGGGTACGATTCCTTAGTTAGCGTAAAAGACTAAAAATGGTATTCTGCGGTTTATTTATTCTTTATGTAACAGAGGATCACAGCTTAACAGAAAATGAATTTTTAGTTTAGATTCCTCGTTTAACTTAAAATGAACTCTTGGATATCAATCGACTTTAATAAGTCACGGTAATATTGATTGCATTTTAATCGCTCTTCATGCTTTTTAAAAAAATGTTTTATCTCATTATCAATTAAGTTTGTTCTAAACAACATATTAAAGTTATTTCTTTAATTATATATATATATATATATATATATACAAAAATATATATTTATTTTGTCACACAATTCTATAAAGCACAATTTTCAGTTATTTTCGAGTGTATAGTAACATCGAGTAATTATTTGACTAAACTAATTATCTGGAAATATATATTTTACAGATGAGCTAATAAATGATTAGATCTGAGTTTTCCAAATACTCGACTAAATGTATTGTTCAAGTTGATTAATCAACTCGTTTTCTACCTCTTTGAAATGAATGGTAGTTTTGCCACTTAAGTATGTTTAGAAACATGATCTAGTGATTTATGGTCTCGAAAGTGTGTAAACGATTGCAAAGTGATATGGAAACTTGCTGTAGTCATAAATAAACTCAAACTACAAATGTGATAGGTAAAGGATAACGCTAATATAATAGTTTTATTTATTTTTTATCATCTCTTAATGCATTGATTTGTAGGTGCATATAAAAAAGTATTATTTCTAATTTCAAATTAATTGAAGTACTAGGTAAACAAAAATCCCTGTTAATAAACTTGTAGGTATTTTTAGTTATTTTACGCTCGCAACTGATCGACGATCGTTCGCATCTTTTCAAATCTATTTGCAACTGAGAACCTGTTATACAGGGTGTCCGAGCTAAAAATATCCAAACGTTATGGTTTATTTTTACGGAACTACCTATTAGAATTAAAAAATATATTTAACCTTCAGACTACCAAAAAAAAGTATATGCAAGAACTACCATTCGGGTCCATTGGACCCATATGTAAAATATATAGGATTTCAAAATATACAAAACACCCATTTATCTACAATGAATATATTTGTTATTAATGCACCTTATACAATATATAAAAGTGATATATATAGTAATAGAGTAAGAAAGTAACACATACAGTAAGAAAGTAATATATATAGTATATTATAATGACTACAAAACGTTTTTCATCATAATAAAATTATTCTGTACATGAAGTACAAATAACGACGGAATGTTCTCCGCAAACATTTTTCGTACACTTCTTGCATAATGTTCGTGTTTTTCGATCTTTTTTAGAGGGACAAATATGACATCTTGATTTTTTTCGTGGCGGTTCAAAACTATTTGCGTAAAGTTGTTCTGAAGTAGATGTTGAGACGGCGATACCTCCTTCACCTACTAATTCTTCTGCAAGTTGAATAATGAAATTCCGCCTTTTTTTCATTTTCGGATCACATTCAGCATTCAGTGACAACCATATTATGTATGCATTCATCCCACTTATATCGATCATATTATAAAATACAATCAAAGGCCACCGACGTGTCATGCGTTTCACACTATATGCTCTTACCATTTTGTCCATCGTATCTACTCCGCCTTTGGTTTTATTATAATCTAGGATTATTTGTGGCTTTTTTTCTAAGCTGTTGTCAATATCATAAGTGTTATGCATTGTGCTTAGCAAAGTAACAATTCTACCTTTTCTGGGACAGTAAGAGATGATGGTCGCCTTCTCTTGAAACCCAAATAAAGTAGAATATACAGAACGATGTTTTGGATTTGTGAACACAGCGGGTAATTCAGGTTTATTTTTTCGAATTGTTCCAATAAAAGATAATTTTTTTGAAGTAAGATGTGTTGCTAATGCATATGACGTAAAAAAGTTATCACATGTAATATTACGACCAGAATTTTCAATTTCCTTCGTCAATCTTTTAACTACATTTTCTCCCTGATGAGATTCTCTTACTTCATTTTTGCCTGTATATAGTTCCAGTTTCCAAGCATACGATGTTACGCTCTCACAAATAACCCAGAACTTCAATCCATACTTTCCAGGTTTAGATGGCATATACTGACGGAAAGGACATTTTCCACGAAAAGAAACTAATTGCTCATCGACAGTCATAGACCAATTAGGGATATAAGGGTCTTGTAAATAGCTATTCCACAATTCAAAGCATTCTCTTATTGGCTCTAATTTATCAGTTGATCTTCTTTTACGCCTCTCAGCAGCATCATCAAATCTTATGATACGTAATATACTTGTGAATCTATTGCGACTCATAATGTCCCGAAATATTTGTCTTCCATTTTTTATGCTCCAAAGTTCGCTTACTGTTTCATTTTTCGATTTATATACTCCAATAAGTAATAAAAGTCCGATGAATTTTTTAAGTTCTATAATATCTATAGGTTTCTACTCTTTATCGAATACTCTATTGCCTTCCGCGTTTGTCCATTTTACTATAATTTCCAAAAGTCTTTTTCGGAAATAGATAAGAAATGAGGATGATATGGAATCCACTTCACGATTTGCAAATCTTGAAGGTCCAGATTTTTCACGTAAAATATTGATTTCAGTACGTCTTCCCTGTGGTCTGGCAACTTCATTCTTATACCAGATCTGTGAATTATTTTTGGAAACAAAAGTAGAATTTGAAGTACTTGTGGTTGCTACATTTACTTCATTGGAATCATTATCAGATTCTGAGTAGGAATCAGAAATTTCATTATGTATTTCAACATAATCTACTTCACCTTCATCAGACGACAGATTTTCATCATCGGTGTCGAATTCTATATCGTCCGGATTTTCCATAATTTTTTGAATTTCCTCTTGAGCCAATACTTTTTTTCTGTTCATCTTCAATTCAGTTTTTAACAAAAAATAAGTTAGGAAATAAGAAAATGATGAATATTTGTAAAATAACAAAGCACGTACAAACTACACTTATTACTTGTCTTCAAATATCAAGTCCTATTTTCAATGAAAAGACTCAAAAACATCAATAGACACCATTCGATCACTAACTGTGTCTGTTGATAAATGACTCTCTGAACCAGAAGTAACCTTTTATATATAGAGCACGAAGTTTACTAGATCAGTCTAGAATGTTCTCAAAACTTCATTATAAAGTCGCCAAATTTGGCGAGATTGGCACTAAAAATCCATCGCCAAATGGGCGATAAACAGCCAATTATGGTAACCCTGTTCCTCCTCATGATTTATGGCAACCCTAGAAAAAGAAAGCAACAGTATATTACGTTTGTTTTAATGTTGGGTCCAATGGACCCGCGTGGTAAACAATGAAACAAATTAAAAATAGGTAAAAAATTTCGAACAAAATTTTAATCGCAATTGCATATACATAGAGGAGACAATTGCAGGAAAAGTCATGTAATCGCGAAACTTTGAATGCTATTTTTCATGAGAAAAATTTACATTAAATATTGCTGTCGGGTCCAATGGACCCGTCTGGTAGACGGAAGGTTAAATAAAAAGAACACCTCACCAGGTCTTAATATCAATAGATTTCAATGTGATCACCTTTGTAGTCTGACAAGCGTCTAAAGAGGAATCCAGTTCTCTCCAAGTGTTTCGTATCATATCACGAGTTATTAGACGAATGAATTGCTTGAATGATACACTTCTTCAACTTATCCACAGTAATTTCTTGTTTATACCCAATGGATTTAATGGATACCAAAGCAAAAAAGTCTGATGAAGTCACAACCAGAGACCTTGGTGGCCAGACATTTGGCCCCGTCTTCCAATACAACTTCCAGGAAATGTCATATTCATAAACGCGGTAACATATCTGTGACAGTATGGTGGAGTCCTACAAAAATCTCGGAGTGGTTTCCAATCAAAAGAGGATCAGTCTGTTATAGTCTAGAGAATCGTTCTGTAATCATAAGCCATAACTTTTAGATATTTTTAGCTCGGGCACACTGTATAAAATATTCATTGAAATATAAAATAACTTTCTTTTTAAAAGAAGAAAGTAAAGTGTAAGACTCTGATTCACATTGTGTCAGTCATTAGTCTTTCAAAATAGATTTGAAGTCTGTTACTGCAGTTCAACTTTTTTTAAAAAAATATTATTTTTAAAAATATACTGTGTAATTTTTTTTTTATTTCATCAATAATTTTAAATGTATCTTTACTATCCTTTCAAAAGGCAAAATAAACATCTTGATTTAAAATTTTGTAATAATAATTTGAAAAAGAAAGAACCCTTAAGGTGTTAGTTACTGGGTTTCACTCTACCGTCTTAATACGCTACAAATCAGAGATACTTACATTTAGTCTATCACACAAATTGAATTATGCGAATAAATTGCACGTTTCCTGTAATTTTTCCTTCATACAGATAATTTTATGATATACAATAGAGTCCCGATTATCCGCCTTGCGGTTTATCCGCGAAGCGAAATATATATATATATATTAATTTAAGCCAAATTTTAAGTCAAATTTTTAAAATTAAGCCAAATTTAAGCCAAAATTTTATATTTAAGCAAGGAAAATACAGTAAGCCCTACTAAAAATAGAAACATAAAAATTCATGCATTCGAAAGTAATAGAAGAATATTTCTAGATTCGGTTGCCATGTTTAAAATATCAGTTATAAAGTCTTGATGTCTGTTCTTTATTTTATTAACTAAACGTAAGCACAGCTATTAAAATATTTAACAATTAACTAAGAATATTATGACGCATTCCAGGGGAGCACATCAAGAATAGCTTCATTTTTGAGATATAAAAGGTGTTTCTAAAGCAAGAGGCAAAAACAAATGACTGATTTTTTTTTTTTTTTTTTTAAATGGTGTAACTCAACACTTTTTATACAGTATGTATGGCATTGTTTTTTGTTTGCTATTCTTTATTTTAGTAATTTAGACGTAAAGCAAAGGTTTCGCTTGTACTGTGCATATGTATGTATTTTAAACATTTTATTATGTTTTTTGAACACTAAAACATTGTTTTCATGTTGAAGTTTAATTTTTTTTTTCGAGCTTGCACCCCATTTTCTATCTTTTTCGGGTTATCCGCAATTTTTGTTATCCTCGGTGCCCTTGCCACCCACTTCCGCGGATAATCGGGGCTGTACTGTATAGCATATAATTGTTATTGAAAATGATGGCATTACATGTATGCATGAAAATAAAAAGCATAAGTAATGTGTCATTTTAGTAATATAAACAAGTCGTTTGTTGAGTACATTTGTTGGGTATATATTTTTTACCTTTTTTTCATATTGAAACGTAAAATTCGACGTTTCTTTCATTATATTAATTTCATCAGTTATTTTTACGTGTAGATACATTAAAATTATATTTTTCAAATATATTTGAAAAATAAAACTCTTTGAGCGCAAATATTTAGCCTATTATCCATTGTTTCATTTCCAAAGCAAATAACATTTTTAATCATGCCGAAGATACATAAACCCTATTCCTAATTGATGTCACTTCGGCTTTTTTAAATTGAAATTTAAATGCCAGAGAAAGTCTAAATCGTTACAAAAATGTTTAAACCCCCTTTATATATGTATATGTTATATATATATATATATAGATTATGTGTAAGTATTTTTGATGTATAATTGTATTAATCTCAAACTTAGCATATTACTTACTAAATTTATACTACTTAATCTAAAATATAGCAATTTTCGAAAATTGGATGCAGAAAATATGGTCATTCTGCGTACTGCTAAATGCAATAGCCATATACGATGGGATTGAACTCAGAATGTTTATTGCGAGAATCAATATACCTGAAATCTGAATGTTATTAGAACGCAACAGATAATCGTTTGGTTATAGAGGGTACTTCCTAAATACTCTGTTATGGTTAACAGCATATGTTTATTAAACTGTTTAAGGACATTTCTAGAGCATATTTCTGTGTAACAGAAGGGAAAAAAACAATATTACAATTTTTACATATTTAAAAAGATGGAAAGCAGAAGTCACAAGTTCCTTTTTTTTTAATTATAGAACTTATGCTACCGAAAAATTACGATTCTCCTAATATAAGAGATAAAACGTTTAATTTAAATAGCCACAATTTTAGGGGGGAAAATGTCACCCCCTATAAACCCCGCAACAAATCGGCGTATAACATAATGATTGGTATCAAATGATTAGAAATGTTGTGTAGAAATTTATGATATTCAAAAGGTATCCTTTTAGTAGAGATATCAAAATTGTAAGAAACTTTATATATTTTTTAAGACCCAATTTTAACATCATATTCTTTTCTTTTGTAAATTTTAAATGTGGTTTCCAATAGGGTAGTCATTTGGGGCATGTAGTTTAGGAATCGAACAGCTTTAAAATTTAAATGTCCTATAGCTATATTTATTTTTTTATTGTAGCGAAACAGATTGCAACGTTCTGATTTTGCTTCTATGAAGTTAAATGATCTAAATGAATTAGAGAGTTATTTAAGAAAAAAGATAGAGATTGGTAGACAGCTTCATTTGTGTGAAGCAATCATAGTCCAAGGCTTGACGGATGGTTTGAAGCCAGAGTATCATAATTATATGATTATTAACCCTTCAGATAGCACCATAGATTGGTACAAAATAGCAAAACAACTAGCAGCCATCCCCACCTCTCATGTAAACAACCATAGTGTTAGAAAAAATTCTCAAAATCATGTATCTTTCCAGCATAATAAGCAGGGTCCTAGACAATGGGTTCGCCCAAACCAGAATTTTCAAAGAACAATTTCTAATTTTCAGCCACAAAAACCTCTTAATGCTAAAAATTCTAGATTTGTTAGCCCTAGATTGGCTACTACTCCTTTTCAAAATAAGTATCACAGTCGACCATGTCGAATGTGTATGATTAGGGACATGCAGGATTCTTTCCACTGGGAGAGAACTTGTATTTTTAATGTTGAACCTATGCAATCTTATGTTCCTCGTCCTAGTCAACAACAACAACCTAGTCATGATATTTGACATTCAATCATTCATGGATATGCAAATAACAAGGACTTACCTTGTGTAATTGACTCTGGTTATGCAATATCAATTTTACCTTTTAAGTTTGTTATGTTGATAAATGCTAAAGTTATAAATATCCCACCTATTATAATTGGCCAAGTCATAGGAACTGTTAAAATAAATTGATCTTGTAATTTGTTGTTTAAAATAGGTAATGTGCAAAAAAGTATTAAATATCTCTTATGTAAAACTGATTTAAATTATGCTATACTAGGATTGCCAAACTGTTCTAAGTTTAACTTGATAATAGATTGTAATAAATGTGAAGTATTGCAGGGAAACCCTGTATTAAATATATCTCAAAGTATATCCAATGATAATTTAAGGTTACTACATTTTAATGTCAATGAAAACTACCAGAGTGTGATACCCGATTATGAAAATGTCATAGCTCCTCAATCATTTGATCAGATTAATCCTAATGATTCTAAATTACTTGGGGAGGTATATGCTATAAAAAATGAAACATTAAGATATAATATAAGGAATTATTTAGACATTTCTTCAAAAAATGAATATGATGTTGGAAAAAAAATATTGAGCCGCCGCGCGTTTTACTTAATTCTGACCTACACATATCTATTAAGCGTTATCGCACTCCTACAGTGGATGAAAAAGAAATTTCAGACCAAGTTCAATCTCTATTAGCTGCTGGTTTAATTAAAGAGAGTTAAAGTCCTTATTCTGCCCTTGTTACTTTAGTTATGAAACGCGATGAAGGTAAAAAATCTTGAATGTGTGTAGATTACCATAAATTAAATGCAATAATGAAAAATTATGCTGAACCTCTACCACGTATAGATGGAATGCTTGATAAATTAAGTCGTGCTCAGTATTTTTCCAATTTGGACTTAGCCTCTGGCTACTAGTACATCCCCATTCACCCAGCAGATACTGAACAATTGGCTTTAGCTACCAATTTTGGACTTTTTGAGAGGAATGTTCTTCCATTCGGTGTCAAAGTTGGACCCCAATTTTCAATAGAACTCTTAGAATACTTTCACTAAACATAAAATTAATGTTGCTTGTTATTATTTTGATGACATAATTGTTTTTTCCTCCTCTTTAGAAGAACACCTGCAACATCTAAACCAAATATTTGAATTATTTAGACTTGAAAACATTAAACATAAATTATCTAAATGCAATTTTGTTCAAAATAAAATTAATTTCTTAGGATATGTAATCAAAAAGGGGAGCTCAACTCCTGCTAATGCTAATATTGATGTCATAAAAAATGTTAAACCTCCTTCTAATGAAAAAGGACTTCAAAGATTTTTGGGATCCATTAATGTTTACCATAAATTTATTGATAATTATGCAAAGATCAGACATCCCCTAAATAAATTACTTAAGAAAAATACTATATGGGAATGGAATTCAAATTGCTAAGATTCTTTTCAAAAGTTAAATGATGCCTTAATTATTAAACCTGCCTTAAGAATTTATGACCCTGCATTACCCCTGCATTGGTTTGTTTATGCCTCATAGGTGGCAGGTGCAGTGCTTAAACAACCAGATACTAATGGGTTTTTACATCCAATTGCTTACTACTCTATAGGATTGATAAATTATGAACAGAATTATTTTATAACTGAACTAGAGTGTTTTGCCATCATTGACAGAATAGAAAAATTTTATCACTACTTCCATGATGTAAAATTCACCATTCTCACTGATCATGCATCTCTTGTTTGGTTAAAAAATGTCAAGCATTTGAGAGGTAGATTATTTAAGTGGTCGTTGAAGTTAAGCATGTTTGATTGCAATATAGTGTACGAAAAGTGATCCACAAATGTCGAAGCTGACATGTTGTCATGAAACCCTGATTCGCACATTTTCCAACCGTTAACTTTTCTTCTCGATGTACAGGAAATTAAAGAGATGCAGGAGAAAGATAATGTCTGTGATAAAAAGTATCTAAATGAAAATGGAATTACAATTGTTAAAAAGAAAGGATTTAGGAAAATAGTAGTCCCCATGTCCTTAAGAAGGAAGTTGCTTGGTACTGCTCATGAGAAATTTGGCCAATCTGGTACCCCAAAAAATGTTAAATTTAATCTCCCCTAATTATTATTGACCTGATATGACCCAACATATAACTAACTTTGTAAAGCATTGCGATATTTGTCAGAAAAACAAAAAGGGTAGACAGAAAAAAAACTGGCTTATTACAAGCTATACCTACCACAGATCAACCTTTTGAATGTCTTTCTGTTGATACTGTGGGGGGATTCAACTACTATAATTCAGCTAAAAAATTTCTTCATATAGTCATCGATTATGCAACCCGATATGTGTGGGCATTACCCTCAAAGAGTGTCACTACAAAAATTATACGAATTGTTTGAAACAAATTTTTATTATTCAAACCCGACAACAATTATTGTGTTTTAAACAAATTTCTAATGTTCGAACCCCTCAAAAAATCTTAAACGATAGGAATGCCGCCTTTACTTCTTTCAGGTTCAAAAATCTTTTGAGGAACCATAATATTAAGCAGCGTTTAAATTCATCTCACCATCCATAATCGAATGGGAAATGCGAGCGAGCCAGTCAAATGATAGTAACTAGACTAAAATGTAAGGTTAACTATTCTACTTTTAAAGTTCCTTGGACTAAACTTCTTGCGGAAGTCGCAAATGAATACAATAATGCTCCCCATTCAATAACTAAATTTCCTCCTGCTTATTTACTATTTGGCCAATTACCCTATGATTCCCCCTTTCAACATACTTATTACCCCCCCCCCCCCCTGTTAAAGAAGCCCTTAAAATTGCGAAAGCGCGAACTGATGAATTCCCTTTAAAAAGTAAGAAATATTATTATCAAAATTATGTTGAGCCAAAATTTGAAGTAGGTTATCTTATTATTTATGAAGAGTTTCATTATCCAAATACTAGAAAGCTTTCCCAAGTATTTCCAGGACCTTACCAAATACTTAAAAAAAATTTAGATGTAAATTATGAAATTGATAAGAAAACTCCATTTAAAGAAACCGAAATTATTCATATTTCAAAATTGCGCTTATATCACTTTCCTAATAATTTAAAATTGTATCACGAGCAATTACCACAACAACAGCAGTAGACTCAGGCTAAAACACTAACTTAATCTTAACTTCCTATAATTTAAATTTTTGTAATTATTTCTTCAATTAAAGCTTAAAGTAAAATTATTTATTTTCAGCATTACGGATGAGTGTTTGGGAGACGTCTCAAGAATTTATTAGATGGAAATTCTTGATGGATTAATTCGTTTATATGGGATAAATTAGTTATTTTTATTAAGAATTTCTAAATAACGTTGAATCTAAACTTAGTCTATAAACTTTAAAAAAAAATGTTTAAAACTAAAATTGTAGATAGAAAATCCTTTTAATACTTTGAAGACTTAAAAAAGAAAAAAATAATTTAAAAAGTAAATCAATCAATCAATAAATAAAAGCACAATTAATATTCATAATAAGAGCTAGATAAAATTAACTGAAATAAAATGATTTTTCTTTTTTATTCATTCAATAACTGTGTTTCGTGTTCGATCGAAAGCAAGAAATTGCGTAATACGTTGATAATAAGATAAATCTTTCACAAATATTTTGTACTTTTTATTTATTTTATTATCTTCTTTCATATTTAACATTCCAGCATAAACTCATACCTCTTTGTCATATGGATTAGATATTAAGGAGATGCTTGAAGAATTATGTAAAAGATGATTTTTTTTGGTATTTTGAAATTTATAGATTGTCGATTTTGAATTTTTTGTTGATAATTATTATTATTTATAATATTATTATGTGATATTTAGTAAAAATTTATAATAAAAAAATATTATTGATTACTGCGATAAATGCAATACATCAAAAATTGACGTTGAACATTATTTGAGTTAGAGAAATCATAGCATAAATTTATGATATAGCATGGAGTTTTCTGGACCTACTTAAGGTGATATGGGTATGATTATGATTAGCTAATCTGTAGCTAAATCCTACAAACATGACATGATAAAAAGAAAAAAGAAAAAATAGAGAGAGAAGGAAAGAAAATGTAAATTATAGAGATTGGTTTTAAGAATTTTATTAAATGATGACTTACTAGTTACAATACTCATTTAAGAGATATTCTCTCTTAAGAGTTATAATTCTGAAATTAAAAAAAAAAAATCTGAATTTAAGAATTTTTCAGAGTTTTAGAGTTTTAGGAATCTTTTGATGGCCATATGGTAAATAATATCATGCCAACAGTATTGTATGACTATATGATTAATCATATCAAAAAAATTTCTGGCATTTCATACAGAGATGTCATAGCATTAAAGGTTATACAATAAAGTAGGCTGTAAATAGGCTTGTTTAAATAATTGTTTTGAAATTTTAATATTGTTATTATTATTGTTAAATTTGATATTATTATTATTTTTATTATTATTGTGATATATTTAATTTATTTATATAAACTGAAAGGTAACTGAAAAGACATAAAGATTGAGTTGCTAGTAGCGATAGGTTTTTAGACGAACATTATATATTTTTTAATCCAATTTGAAATTTTACTTTTGGGGACATTTGCCAGAAGTGATTTCACTACCCAACTCATATTGAAATAGTTCGATTCAACTCCTTCCTCATAGTGAGGTAGGCAGTAAAACTTTATTACTGAACTATTAAGAACGAACTACAGTACGTTATCTACTGCTGAATTGCTTTGTTGCGAGCCATGAATGTTCCATAAAAACATTCCTCTGTAATAACGATTGTTAAATGATTACTCTTAAGTTTCATATTTACTTTATTCTATATTCAAATTACTGAAACTACCTTTGTAAATTGCAAACAAGGTTAACCTCTTGTCCTTGTATTTTCATTACCAACTCCACTAGTTCGCGGTATAACGCCAAAATTTCAATTTAATAACCATTATTAATATTTTAGAAATTTTCTTTTAAAACTACTCCAGGTGAAAAAAATTGTAAATCCAAGTCCGTGTAACATGTGAACACTTCTATGAACTTGCAGGTCGTAGGACCTACCAGTTCATCCAGTCTTTTTGAGTAGGGGGATATGTAATAATAAAAATTTTTGCCCTTTTATCTTAGTAAAACTATTCCATATCCTTAACATTTTTTTTCCTTTTTTTACCTCTCTTTAATAATATCTGAATATCTTTTGTCTTTTATTTCATACATTTAAACCTGTGTATTCCTGTATTAGTCTAAAAAACCTTAATCCATTCGCCTCATCATATAAAACCCATTAAATTACTTTTTTCATTTTATTCTAAAACTAAATTCTTTTTCTTTCGAATGTTTTTAATAGCATTGTTCGATGGTGTTCTATTTCCCAAAAATCTTTGCAAGCTTCGGGAAGCATTTGATTGCGTTTTAATACTGACGCCGAGGTTAATAATTCGCATCGTCGTCAGGCGTGGCTTTCCCCTTTCCCCCTTTAGCTAGTCCTATCTTATTCTGCTTTTATCGCGTCCTTCCGTGTACTTTTATGGGATTTGTCATTTAACGTGTATTGTATTCATATGTATGCAGTTTTAGCAAGTATTTAGCAGGTTGCAGGGCTAGGAGAGAGAGAAACTTACGATTATTGAGTTGCTTAATTAAACCCCACAACCTGGAGAGCTTTTTACCTGAATCTTCGTCATGTTGTTCTAATACGTAACATCTAATAGTAAATTTTACGGCGTTAGCAATTGCCCACACATGAATCACATATAACTATTAGAATTTGGTGCATTATATGGTCGAATAGTAATATTTTTGATGCATCTAAAGGCTTCGATTATTATTCTTCGAAAAACTTGGACGACAGTCTGACCTTCCACTCTTCCATCACGATTTTACGACTGCAAAAACTATGATTTCTTCATTGAGTTGCATAACGAGGGTATGCTGTTGCTTAAGATCGACATGTTTATATGATACTAGTTAAAACGTATCATATATAATTCTAGTAAGGTGATGTGGAATTCCTAATTATTTTGAAATATTCACATAATTACTGAATGCTGAAATATAATTCCTTAAAAACTCTTAGATTTAAAATCCGCTATAAATATATATTTCAAATTCACCATTTTAAACTCTTAAAACATTAATTTATGCAGTATGTGTAGGACATTTCAAGTAGACGTAATTGAGTCAATTGCATTATTGACTTTTTGCGTGGCAATGCTTCAAGAGTGATGAAAAATAAAAGAGGGATTCTTTTCTGATTTTCAAATTCTAAAGTCATTGTGCTCGTGTTCCTTGAATTTTGCTTTAATATTTCAAGCGTAGAAATTATGGAGAATGATAAATACCAGATAGTTAGTTACTGTGCTAATACGAACCGCGTAAGGGTAACAAACGACGCTATATAAACATTTAAATCCCACATATGTATAATGTAACATACACAATATTTTCTCGCGTAAAATGGCCGCTCTTGAAACAATAATATTGATAAGAGTTTACACGTGCGCGTAATTCGTCTGCTGCTTGTATAAAAATGAAAGCTACATAAAAATCCAAACGAACTGAAACTTTTTTAATGAAGAAATGAAGAAGATACGACTTTTTTGATGAGCAATATCACGATTATCAGCACTTTCTGGAGCATCAAGTAAATTATGTCGTCACTTCAGATTTGATTATTGTCGTTACTGGTGAACTTGTTATTAAACTTTTTACTAATCTTTGTTTTATTTCCATGCGAAATAACTCAGGACATTTGCCTAAAATGGAAAGTCTCAATTCGTAGGTGTGAGTTTTTTGCCAGAGCCGAATTTATATGCCGGTTACTGTTTAGTTATTGTTTTTAATTAGTGTCTGTGTTGGTTACTATTTTAAACAGGACTTTATTTTTAGAAAATTAAAATTTACGAATGCAAAAATTCAGCTCATTGAATGAAGTATTTGTTTGAGATATACTTGAAAAATTACCTGCATAGCCGTATGTTTTGCATAATTTAAAATGAATTTAATATTAATAATTTCAATTTCTAAATGTAGATTAATCCTTAAGAGAGAATTAGAATTTATCAGTATTTAGTAAACTTTTTTCATTCAATTCATACCAATTATATTTTTGTACGATGAATAGCGGTGAAGATTCAAAGGTATGATCATTTTTCTTTTCCATGTCTGTACATTCTATTTGTTCTGATAATACTACTATTTTCTATAAAATCTTTTTTTGTAAATAAATTAAATGATGCAGTGGCGAGCGAAATATAAAGAGATGCTTCATGTTCATGTGATGTTGTGAATCCAGAAATTTGCTCTACCACAATAATTATCTACCTTGGTGTCTAGTAGGGCTGGGCGATGTCTAGAATTAAATATCATGATAAATCGGCATCTTTATATCATGATATTTCAATGGATCGATATTGCGACATATGGATAAAAAAGTAACGTATGACATTATATTTATAACAAATAAAAATGTCAGAGACCGACAAAGATTGATATTTCGTTTACAACCAGGTAATATTATTTTTTCACGAAATTTTGACACAGTCTCCAAATTAATTATAGTTACAAATGATAAAAAGTCCTTCCGGCCAGTGCCGGGAGGAAGAGGTAGCTTTCATATTCCTTATTTTAAAAAAGCCAACTTATATTATTCAAACACACGAAGCTCAATTTAGTGAAAACGGAATATAGGAGATTCAATACTAATTTATATCAATACTAAATTATTATGAATGAGAATTTCGCGAAATTATTCAGCTTTATCCAAGCTGCTTTTATTTAAAGTAACTTATATTTGGCTGCCAAATTCGGCGATTTCTTAAAGTGCCTGCCATTTTAAGACAACATGGTGGATGAGGCTAACCAGTGAACTTGATCGAGACCTTAGTAATTACTGTGCACATGCTCACTCACATTGGAATCGGTTGATATATACGAGTATTGTCGCAGGCAAAAAATCACATTTTTCAAAATGTCACCAACATTAGAAATTGAAACTGCTATATCTGAGCCATTTTTTTAAGATAAAGACAAACAAAAAATGCTCCTGAATCCTTATATCAAGGTCAAATACTTAAGAAAGAAACCTTTTCAATTTCTAATTTTTTTTTGCACCTCACTTTAAATAATTTTTTTTTAATTTCATGGCCGCCATTTTGAAACAAGATGGCTGATGAAGCTGGCCAGCGAACTTGGTCGAGATATTGATGTATACTATAACCATGCCTTCTTACATTGAAATAGGTGAATACGTGTGTTGTCGCGTGATTCAATATATACCATACCCGGATTCAATAATAAAAAAATATATACGAGAGAAAATTATCCTTGACTGACAGGACATCTGGAAACACTCAGAAAAAGGACGTGATACATACAAAATTCTAGATAAAGTTAACAAAGAATTTATCTGCATTTCAAGATCGTCAGTCTATTATATTAGTGGCCATGGCAGTTTTCCTGCATTTTTACATAAAATCGCCAAATTAAATTCGGACATGTGCTCCTGCACCAAAGCTAGAGGAACAGTACAACATTATATTTTTGGGAATTGCTCTCTTTTACCTAATCATTTCAAATTCAATAAAAACAAAACCTTAAGGAAAAACTTCCAAAAAATTTTACTGGATCCAGCAAACTTTTCAGCGCTAAATGAAAACTACAATATTGTCAATAAACATTATTCCTTCATAAAAAAGATTTTATAAACAGTGTCATAGAATATTATAGAAAATAATAAAATGCCTTAAACAACCAAGATTATTCAGAAAATAGTTACGTAATATCTTGATTTGCAAAAAGACTAAATTTCTGAACTTTGACAAAATCTTCAAATCTTTAAATTTTAAAACTGTGAAAAATGAAGTATGTCTAAAAACTGTGAAATAGGTTTTCAAATCTTCAAACTGGGAAACATGTCTTCAAATTGTAAAATATGTCTTCAAGCAGAAAGCTTTAGTGCCTTGCTCAGTAAAATAATGCCCAAGAACAAAGAAATATAATATCTTTGAACCAAAATAGTGAAATATATGACTAAATCTTCAAACTGTGATCTAAATCCTCAAACTGTGAATTAAATCTTCAAACAGAAATTTATAGCGCTCTGGATTGTAAAATAATGCCTACGAACTATGAAATATAATCCTTAGATCTGTAAAATATAATGATTCAAAATTGTGAAACAAACTTTATGAACTGTGAAATACAAAGACTTTCAAATTTAGAACTTTAAACTTAATAATAATCAATAATCAATATCTCAAATTTGTTTAACAGGTCATCACTCAGGAATATAATCAATAATCAATATCTCAAATTTGTTTAACAGGTCATCACTCAGGAACATAATTAAATTCAGCAAGTTTAATATCTAATTTAAATAATATTCAAATTTTCAAATTCTTGCATTGATTTTATTATCTGGTTTATCCTAAATGGATTACTTATTTAGTTGTATTAAGAATTTATTAAGATTTATCAAAACTTCTATGACTTTTTAAAATTTAATGCTAATCTCCTTGATGAATTAGTTTTTTAAATTTCAAATTTTAAATTTCAGGCTTCAAGATTTCAAACTTTTAAGCTATTTCTATTAAACTTTAAATAAATCATATTCTTTCTACTCACGAGTAGTTTTCACAATAACTGATTGATGATCTGTAATATCCATGCATAAAAGATCCAAAGTTTCAATACATTGTTTAATTTGGTCTCGCCCAGCTTATGCAACATTGGGTATCTCTTGTGAGAAGATTGTACTGCATCCTAAGTGAAATTTCAATAAAGGGGGGGGGGGGTCTTCCATCCTGCTGAGGCCTCTGAGCCCGCTACGGTGTCTGGAGGTTTCGTGGGATGGGGGATATGGTTTTTTCCCTCGTGGACATTTAGCTCCTATACCGCAAGGTTGGCTGTCCACGAGTGGGTGATTTCTGTGATTTCTGTTGTCGCTAGACAAATACAAGATCGTTTCAAAATGTTAGCCATGCTAGAAATTCAAAGTGCTATAATTCAACCATTTTTTAAGATATAAACAAAAGAACAAATTTTCAGAAACAAAAACTGCTCCGGAATCTTTGTATCAAGGCCAAACACATAAAAAAATCTTTTTCATTTTCCAATTTTTCAATACCTCATTTTATTATTTTTATTTTATTTTATTTTATTTATATTTTATTTTTTTTTAAATGGAAACCCTTTTGAAACAAGATGGCGAATGAAGCTGGCCAACGAACTCGGTCGAGACATTGGTATGTACTATTCACAGACCAAGTTACATCCAAATCGGTTCATAAATAAGCCTGTTATCGCGTGACAAAAATCAGGTCGTTTTAAAATGTCAGCCACAATAGAAATTCAAAATGCTATAACTCAGCCATTTTTTTAGATATAGACAAAACAAAAACTGTTCCGGAATCTTTGTATTAAGGTCAAACACATACGAAAAATTCTTTTTTTCATTTTCCATTTTTTTGGTATCTCATTTTAAATTTTAAATTTTTAAATTTTCTTTAAATGGCCGCCATTTTGAAACAAGATGGCGGATGAAGCTGACCAACAAACTCGGTCGAGATATTTGTATAAACTATATACACAAATGTACATCCAAATCGGTTCATAAATACGCCTGTTATCACGTGACAAAAATCAGGACGTTTCAAAAGTCAGCCACGCTAGAAATTCAAAATGCTATAACTCAGCCATTTTTTAAGATATAGACGAAACAAAAACTGCTCCCGAATCTTTTTATCAAGGTCAAACACATAAGAAAAAAAATATTTTTTCAATTTTCAATTTTTTTGTACCACATTTCAAATTTAAATTTTTCTTACAAATTTAAATGGCCGCCATTTTTAAACAAGATGGCAGATGAAGCTGGCCACCGAACTCGGTCGAGACATTGGTATGTACTATGTATAAACGAAGTTACATCCAAAACGGTTTATAAATACGCCTTTTATCGCGTGACAAAATTCAGGACGTTTCAAATTGTCAGCCACGCTAGAAATTCAAAATGCTATAACTCAGCCATTTTTTAAAATATAGACGAAACAAAAACTCCTCCGGAATCATTGTATAAAGGTCAAATACATAAGAAAATATATTTTTCCATTTTCGATTTTTTGGTACCGCATTTCAAATTTGAAATTTTTAAAAAAAATTTAAATGGCCGCCATTTTGAAACAAAATGGCGGATGAAGCTGGCCAACGAACTCGGTCGAGACATTGGTATGTACTATGTACATACCGAATTACATCCAAATCGGTTCATAAATACGAGAGTTACAGTGTGACAAACGTCAGATATATATATATCAATTTTGAACGGGGGGTGGTTTCGGGTTCTGGGGGTCATGATCGATGAAAATATACCAAAATTTTTTGAAATCGCTTTCCTCCGAACGGCTGCAATAGGTAGCTTTTTGTAATGAAAGCTACCTAAAATATCAAAGAATTCGGAGAACAAAAGCTATTTTTTAATCCACGAACCGGCCCGACGAGCAGAGGAGTATTTCTAAAAACAGCTGAACAAAAGTCAAAAAATGAACTTCTTTAAAAACTACGATGCTTTATTTCTTTGTATAGCTTAGTATTCAGTGCTTCACGTAAATACTATGTTATGAATGTTCTGTAACATTCTTCGTTGCGTAATCAGTCTGAACACAGTTTTCGTATATCGCCGATGTCTCTTTTCTCAGCGCTGTAGTGAGAAAAACTTTATTTAATTGCATTTATATAGTGGAGATCGGAAAAATATTATATGGAGGAAGAAGTGGACGATATGTAGCCTAAATCACTGTATTTAGTTTTAGTTATAAAGGAATATAATTATGAATATAGTCGCATTGTTTTATCTTTAAAAATAGGTATAAATTTGACTAGTTCTTTTAAATTGTCAGCGATTTATAAATACGTTCCGACCTTTGCACGGCAAAACTTTTTATTGGAATATAAAATATAGATATTCCTTGTTATATTCAGAAAATAAAATCTTGGACATACTTGCCATTTTTTTATCGTTTTATAAAAAATATGGTATAAGAAGATGACGATATTTTAAAAACGAAAAATCTCTATTATTCTTTTAAGAATTTCAAGGACAGCAAAAGATGTTTCAAGAATGTTGCTATTTGATCTTATGCAAGATTGTCCTAATAAGGAAATAGATAAAAAATTATGTTTCATGGAAATTAAAGTTATAGAAATAACTAAATGCCCGGTAGATAAACAACAATAATTAAAACGTTCGTTAAGCCGTTTCAAATTGGTTTGGATTTTAAAGAACATTGGAAGGCTGCCAATAGGACAAAAAGTCGCTTTCTTAAGATAAATGGACATTGGCATAACAGTTCCATAAAATTAGTAGTAGGATATACTAGCTGTACAATATCAAAACAAGGTCGGACAACAAAAGATTTCGACGAACGTTGTGACGAAAAACAAGAGATTTAAGGGAGCAAGTACCTCTTGAACAATTAAAATATGCAGCTAGTACAAGTCAACGTGCTGCTGGTATTATTGATGCCTCGACCCTCACAAAACATATAACTCTAAGTCTAATAAGAGCTACCAAATTATAATTTCAGCAAAACAAAACCACCATTAAGAAGCATACACCATCAGAAGCCTTATTAATATTTGTAGAAGCTGATCTAACGAGAAAGCAATGGGAAATTATTCATAGTACAAAGAATAATATTTATCCTTGTTATTCTCTCATTAAGAAAGAGAAGAAAAATTGTTATCCATGTGAGGAGTCCATGAATGTGACAGAAACAAGCGCTGAAATTAACCAACAGGACCTTCTTGATCATACCTTTTTAAGACTGTGTAAATATTTAGAAGTGATTCAAAATAATACGGAAGATGAAAACTACAATTTAGGACTAATATTTAAATGGCATTGCGATAGATCCCAACGATCGCAATTTAAACAGATATTTAAGAATACTTCTGATAGTGATGCAAATGTATTTCAGAGTTCTCTTTTTTCTTTACCTTTAATATGCAATGTTGGCGACCAAGAAAGATTTGAAAGCAAAATTCTACCTTCCTCCATAAGATTCTGAAGGACAATAGGCATTCGTTTTGTTCAGGATACGAGCAATATTACTAATGAAGAAATTCAATATATAGAAAATCAAGTGCAAATTCTTAAGAAAACTGATATACCTACTACTAGTTTATATAATTATGTAAATTGCGTTTATATATTACGTAAAACACACGCTGGTATCTCCTATGGTAGAGGCGAATGTTTGCAATGCTGCGACAAGTGTTTCATCAACAATGAGATGCTACATATGTGGCGAAGTAGAATCCTGAGAAGCCTGATGCCTTAAGATTTGGTTTATCAATTCTTCATGCATGGATTCAATTTTTTTTAATAACTTTTGCATTTGGTACATAAAATTCCTGGCAATCAAGAACCAATGAAAACAAAATGTTTTAGCAGAAACAAAACAAAAAAAAAAACAACAACAACAAAAAAAAAACAACAAAAAAAAAAACGAATTCAAAATAGTTTCAAAGAAATGAGTCTTCTAGTAGATATTCTCAGGGCAGGTTTTGTAAACACGAATGATGGAAAGAAATGAAGATTTTTTGTGGACCCCAATACTGATTCCCGAATCACTGGAATAAATGCTGACTATATAAAAAGGTTCAAAATAATATTAGAGGCACTGTCCATTGGACATAGAATTGATGCTAAGTAATTTGAAAATTACACCGAAGAAACTGCCAAGCTTCATGTCGAATTATATGGGTGGCACCCAATGTCACCAACAGTGCATAAAATTTTATTACACGGGGGCACAGTAATTAAACATGCAATATTGCCTACCGGTCAACAATATTTCCGCCAATATAGGCAAAAGTTTTCGCGAACATTTTCTCAACCAGTTCAACACCAAAGCCTAAGGGAAAAAATCAAACTTTTTTCTACCGAAAGAATACAACTATTACTCCCAAAAATACCATACGGCAACATCCAAAAGAAGAGGAAGCTGAGGATGAAGATGAATCTGATTAGAATAGTGAGTTAAAGAAATATATATATATATATATTTATAAATATGTAAAAAAAAAAACTGAATATTACACTAAATATCATAAATATTTATTCGAAATTGTTTTAAATAGATAGTTTAATTATTTAAAAACAAATACCTTTTGTAAATTTGTAAAATAAAATTATATGTTTTGTTAAAGTATTGAATAATGCAAGTTGAAGTAAAGCAACTTGAATAATGACTCTAAATTGCTTTTTACAACATTTCAACTTGATATAGCTCACAAAATAATTTTGTCCACATTTTTCATAAAATACTCCTCTGTGCGACGTAATAAAACAGGAAAAGGTTATCTTACATTCTAATCGAGTTATTTCTAGGGCTGTATGGCATGTGGCGCTGTCTTATTAAAACCGTATGTTGTTCACATCAATCTCTTATATTGCAATTCAGGCACAAATGGCGCAAAATTGAAATCTTGCGTAAATTTTGGGACACACCCAGAAGAGCCTTTGGGGACATTTCGCCGATATGCTAATCCAAACATAACCTTATACTGTATACTTTGTGAATCAATTAAAAATTCACAATTTTTCATTATAAACCTGCGTTTTCCAGCAAAATTACTTCTTTCGGGAATTTTGGTACACCCTTTATACATGTCTACGTATTGTATAGATTTATTACATTTTTTTTTTCAATTAAATACACCAAGAAAAATGTTTCATAGCGTATGATCGGGTGATAATATTTTGGTGGTTATGACCGGGTGATATCTTTAAATTTGCACGTTTAAATTTAAGTACATAAAAACTGAGGATATATATTTTGACTTGTATAAGTAATGGGAGATAAGAATTAAAATAATTATTTTTTCTTTCGATCTTTTAAATTATTACTATAGACACATTAATTACTGAATATGCTTAAGAAAAAATTAAAAAGTGATAAACATTAAAGAATTAATCTAAAATATGAATGTTGGCGAGTAACTCTTCACCTCAATCTTTCTTTTCTAATTAACTTTAATTTAAAGTTAAAAAACAAAGAAACCATTAAAGAAATATTTATTTGCCAGATGGAATGAATATATAAACTATTTAATATGTCCTTCAACTTGACTACTTTACTTCAACTTGAAATAATTAGGCTATTTTTTGAAGGTAATTACTTGTTTTCATTCATCTTTATTTGTTCATTTAAGATACTTTTTAGATGAAACAATTTCACACAAAAATAAATCTTTGATAACGATGTGACTAAAAAACCATTAATTATGCGAAGTTTCTAGCCTCTTCAGTACCCCAGATATCGCAATTTAGAAAGTTTTTTGCTCCTGCAACCCTCGACATAAAATATAGCTTATGTTTGAGCAGGTTTTATCACCATCAATTTGCCACCATTATGTTTGAAATCGGTTTCGTATTTCATACTATCGCATAAAAATCGTAATTTAGAACGATTTTCTCTCACTCCATTTTTCTAAATTGGAATTTTCTTTCGACAATTCTTAGAAAGCAATTGCATCTTTGAAGTAATTACCATTCCAAATTTAAAATGTTAGACCCCTCAGTAACACAAAATCTCAATTTAGAATATTTTTTGCCCCTGTAACCCCCAGGTGGTTGTGACAACAACGTAAAATACAGGCTATGTTGGAGCGGGGACTGTCGCCATCAATTTGAAACCATTACTTCTGAAATCGGTTTATATTTCCTGAGATTGCGTAAAAATCGCCATTTAGAACATTTTTTAGAACGCTTTTCGCGTATTTTCACCTCTTTTTTTCGATTTTGTTTAAAGAAATGTTCTTAGAGATCATTTATATCTTATAATTAACTACCATTCCAAATTCCATGTATCTGGGCCCTGCAGTAATACAAATATCGCAATTTCGAACGTTTTTTTCTTCTGCACCCTATTTAGGGGTAGTGGCACCGACATAAAATGTAGCCTATATAGGATTAATGATTGTCACCATCATTTTGACACCATTATTTTTTAAATCGGTTTGGTACTTCTTGAGATTGCATAAAAATCGCCATTTAGAACGTTTTTTAGTACGTTTTCTGCCCCTTTTCACCCCTTTTAAATTTCCATTTTTTAAATATATGTTCTTAGAGATCATTTGTATCTAATAAGTAACTACCATGCCAAATTCCATGCATCTGGATACTTCAGTAACACAAAAATCTCAATTTCGAGCGTTTTTTTCTCCTGCACCCACTTAAAGGGGTAGTCGCACCGACATAAAATGTAACCTATGTTGGAGCAAGGATTGTCACCATTATTTTTTAAATCGTTTGCTATTTCTTGAGATTGCGTAAAAATCGCCATTTAGAACGTTTTTTGAACGCTTTTTGCGCATTTTCACCCCTTTTAAATTTCGAATTTTTTAAGAAATGTTCTTAGAGATCATTTATATATCTAATAAGTAAAGACCATGCCAAATTCCATGTAACTGGACCCTTCAGTAACACAAAAATTGCAATTTCGAACTTTGTTTTTCCTACACACCCATTAGGGGTAGTGGCACCGACATAAAATGTAGCCTATGTTGGAGCATGGGTTGTCGCCATCATTTTGATACCATTATTTTTGAAATCGCTTTGGTACTTCCTGAAACGTCGTAAAAATCGCCATTTAGAACGTTTTTTAGAACGCTTTTCGCGCATTTTCACCAACTTTTTAATTTCGATTTTTTAAGAAATGACCTTAGAGATCATTAGTATCTTATAAGTAACTACCATTCCAAATTTGATGTTTCTAGGGACTTTAGTACAACAAAAATCGCATTTTTAGAACGTTTTTGCTCCTACACCCCTTTCTGGCCAGTGGCACGGACATAATATATAGCCTATGTTCTAAGTTGGACTAACACCATTATTTTGATACCATTACTTTTGGAATCGGTTCAGTAGTTCCAGAGCTTACCTCCTACAAATAAACAATTTTTACCTCTTTATAATATTAGTATAGATATATCAACCTACCGATCAAATATAGGGCTTTTCAAAAGGATTGGAATACATATTTGGCTATATACGGTAGTTGCAGAAACCAGTTTTTTAAATGTTTCATGCGTTTTCTAAAATGTTTACTTAGTTGCCTTATATACCTTATTTCTCTAAATAACGAAGTTTTGTTAAAGCATGCAGGAAGTGTTGGAAAGTGTTTCATAATCTATGCTAAACGCATGATTTTTCTTACTTGTTAAAGTATGAATACATTCAGTACGAGACTATGTATTTCCTGACATTAAAAGTTATATGTAATTTCTGGGATTAGTGTTAACATTATTTCTCAGTAATGTAGCATATCATAAAATAGTACATATTAAAAAAAATCCATTCTTCAGATTATTTTGCTTTATTTATTTTATCGTCAAGAAGGTATATTACTCTTTAATAATGTTTTTATATGTAGGTAAGCATATGTTAGAGAAATATATGGTTATAATATGTTCGTAAATATGATTTTGTATTTTCCGTGATCATTTAAGTGGTGATATCATTAAGAAAATCTGAAAATAAATATATTGTGGAACAAGGAGAACCTATTCATAAATCTCACGCTAACGAAAATGTTAAAGTTTAGTGTTAATAAAATGTTTGCATATAATACTTTTCCTTTTGACATAAAGATCACCAAATCATAAAGATCATTTCTTTCAACAAGTTCAAAACTCGCCTTCTCTAGAAAATCAAATTTGGGGAAATTGCGAAAAGCCTCTAATTGCGACCATTGGTTTTCATTATAAACCAAGATTTTACAATGACAGAAACACAGGAACCAGTCTTTTAGCAAATTGTTGTATTATTGAGGTCCAGCTTTTTCGATAAAACAGATTGATAAAGAAAACACGATTTCTTAAAATTTTTAGTAAAGGCGAATTTTGAAACTCCCGTCTCCATTTATAATTACAAAATTTAAAATTAAAAAAGACACAAAACCATAAACGAAAAATCATGCATACGGTATAGATTATCAAAAACTTTCCAACACATTCAGAATACTGTAGCAAAACACAGTTTACCCAGGTGAAAAATGATGTCTAAATGAACAATTTGAGAAACTGATAATGCATTCGAAAATCCAATTTCTTCTATTACCATGAATAATTGGGAAAATATAAGATTTTGTTGCAGCTCTGTATATGATCTCTAAATATGCTTGTATAATACATAATATGCTAAAGTTTAGTTCAGTTAAAAGTATAGTCCTGTTGAAAAATTCCATTCAGTATTTTCCCTCAACAAACAGGTGCTGTGGAAAACTTTTGTACAGCCATATATCAACTACACTGTTAAAAATTTGCAGGATTCTGTCCAGTCGTTTGACCGTTTTTATTGAAAACGGTTACACAAGAGTAATTTAACACTATCTGACCATATTATTGGCCATTTTATGGTCAGAATATAGTTAAATTACGGTTACGAAACCGTTTTTTCAAAAAAACGGTCAAATGACTGGACAGAATGCTGCGCTGCAAATTTTAAACAGTGTATAGAATTTAAACAAATGAAGCAACGATAAGTTCTATAAACACCGTATACTATAGTAAGGATCTTGTAGTATACGTTAGTGATGTATATCGATTTCAATATGTTTAAAATAATGTAATATCATTAAAATACACCGCAAACGATTTTCCCCATAGAAGTAATGTACTGGAATTTTTGGCACGGACAGGCAGACACACGGATAGACAAACGGAGGGGAGGACGGGCAGACAGACGGACACACAAACCAAATTCATAAACACTTTCCAACTACGTCGAAAATATTAAAAACACATTTTCAAAAATGTATATTTTTATTTTTATTTTGCTGAAGTTTAAATTTTTTCGCATAATGGAAAAACTTGTTGTACGCATCTTAGTGTGATGTTAGATTGTTCTTGCAGACAGATGTGCAATGTAAAACAATAACGAAAATTATACATCCATCATAGATTATGTAACACTTTCCAACATATTCAGTATACTATAACAAAACTTCACAGTTTATTAAAGCGAAATATGATGTAATAAATAAACATTTTGAAAAGCTCATAACGCATTTGAAAATCCAATTTCTGCTCTTACAATCAATATTCGGGAAAATATCATTTCAATAGCAAAAAAGTTGGGTTTTTTTTCTTTTGTTCAGACCTCTATATGATCTATGAATTTGTATGTATACTACATGGTATGATACCAGTTAGTTCATTGAAACAAAAAGCACCGCTCAAAACTAACACATCTGCAACTAATTTGGAAAGTGTTAAAAAGGCAAAAGTTTCTTAAGCTAGGAATATATAACCACAAAATAAAATAGAAAATGATCTGTTCCCAGTTACCCACTAGTCCGCAAAGCGTACTTTAACTTCAGAAACCTCTTGAACCTCACTATTTTGTAGATTTAAAAACAATATATATATATATATATATCTATATATATATATATCAAATAAGTTATTTTGCTCCCATTCATTGCCTTAAACGTTTCCCAGCAGTTTGTTAAAAGGTTTTAGTCGGTTTCCTGTGCCCGGTATCTAGATTTTTTGTATGCTATTCCACCTTAAATAATCATTTTCCATGTTCAACAAACATGTTTTACAGACAACCATGATAAAGCAATACCATCGTAAAAAACATTAAAATAAGTTCTATTTTCATAATCTTCCATGGATAAATTCAAACACCCAGCTGGAAATGTTTACTGGGGAATTGATATCAATCCTATAAATCAAAATTCCTTTTTGAAAAAAAACTGATTAATACAACAACAACAAAAAAAAAACTCGGTAATCTTTCCGAAATCAATGGCAGCAAAACTAACATTAGATTAATATTTTTTCTTTAAATTATTTTTTTATATCTTATTTTTTTCTTTAAAAACATATTGGTTTTTGTTATTCCTACAGATAAAGAACGCTTTTCACAGTCGATGGTATTTAGCCGATATATATTTTCGTTTGTGGTTATATTATATTTTAGTAAATTACGAAACATCTGTTTTTTTTTCAGTGTGTTTAGTCTATTGAGCTACCTATTATATTCCAGAATCATAAATATATTCTTTTATATCTTTTAGTACATATTCAAACAAACAAACAAATTTCTTTTTTCAGAAATAACGAAATTTTTGCATGGAATAAATTAATTTTCTCAAACAGTAGATATTTTCCATTTAATAAAAAATGTTTAAATTTATCATAATTACTTAACTTTTAAAATGATACATTTTTAATGGGCTTTAAGCTCGAGACCGAAAAGGTAACCCGATGACTTCAGTGCCCTGATAACTTCGAAGTTTTAACTACCCACTTGCATTCAACTTGTATTAAACTTCGCAATTACCGTGTGCCCGGTGCCGTCTTTTAATTTATAATTTCAAGTTAGGTCAAATATCACAAAGTGTTCAGTGTTAAAAAGATAGTATAAGGGCCTCTGATGGACACACGGAACAATGCGGTCTGCAAAAATTACGTTTGTTTATACTGTATTGTTAGTTGGACAATGAGGCCTTTATTTTGCACGCGGGTATAAACAAACCGTGAACGCTGTTTAAAGTGAATTCCGACCCACTAAAAACATTCATGCCGCTGGCGGGATTCAAATACAGCATCTTTTGCCTAGTAACCTATCGGAAAGAAAAACGTTTTGTCAATTATTATCGGAAGCAAAATCATCACATTTTAGAAAGGATTGAAAAGAAAATCACTGGAAAGGGAGTCATTAGGACTCATCTTTTACAAATGTCTAGTTAGAATATTAGTCAGGAATCAATATTACATCAATATTCTATTTATTATAAACATTTGTACTGCCAATGTGATACAACTGTTGATCAAAAGTTAGTTTTTCGTTGGAAATATTTTCAATAAGATGTCACTATTGCTGAAATGATGGATTATTATTTATTACGAAATGCGTTTTTTACACAAATATTGTGTCTTATTCATACAGCATTACACTCAAAATGTAAAAATGCGTGTATAACTAATTTGCTGGATCTATAATAATAAAGACATTTTGAGTATGCCTGTTAGCCCATAGTTTTTTCAGTAGGCCGCTAAGTGCAGACCTAAAAAATGGATAGATATATAATTAGTTTGTCTGATTTTATGTACGTGGAAGCTTTACGGGATTTTTAGCCTTTTTTCGTGATTATTTATTGAATGTTTTTTTTTCTTTTTTTTTTTTTTTAAGTCAGTGGTAAATTTTCTAATTTCATGATTAAAATAAGTGACAAAAATAGCAAACATCAGCATTCGGAAAGACGATGTTGAAAATTTGAATTTAATCCTAATATAAATTCGCAATAGTTGAAAGTTTGTTAGATCGAGCACGGTGATCAATAATACGGGTGTATCCTACAAAGACAATTCCCCCCCCCCCTTCAGCACCTGATTATTTAATTCAAGTTTCATTTTTATAAAAACTAACCATGGAGGCCAGTACATTTAAATTTTCAAATAAACGTATAATCTATTTTTTTCTTTATTTCTCGTGTGAGAGCAAGTGTTTTGAAGAAGGATTTTAAGTTTGAAACGTCTCCAATAAAACGCATGTATTCTACAGTTGCAGGCTTGATTTTTGAAACATTCGAAGTGATATGCCTATAATTCAGCCATAGTGGAATTACGTTAAAAATATATACAGTGAAATCACACAATTTTAAAAGTTCTGGTTATCTATTTATCTCTGATTTTAGAGCATCATTGGTTAAATACACTATAGTGTCAAAGGAACCGGTCACTTGCAGAATAGTATAGGTCATATATTTCCGTGATGATTTTTTCCAGACACCCGTTAAGGGGCCGTCATCAAATTAAAAAATAACGAATATCTTTTGGATAACCCTGTAAAAACTAACGCAGCAAAAGCGTTCAAAACAGTTTATTATCAATATATCCATTAATTAGTGCCAATATAGCATACACAATATTGCGCGTACTACTGTATGTGGATACAGCCCCTCATCGTTTTGCTTCATTATGGGAACAACAGATTTCGAGCTTGTTCTATCAACGATAATTTTCAGAATTTTCAAGAGTTTTGTTTGAGAGAGAATCTGTTTTTGAGACTTTTACAAAAATTGCTCTATACACTTATCTAATACATTATGCATATTATATTTTGATTGATTGCGCAGTGAAACATTTTTTTTTAGTAAACCTGTTCATTATTCATCCAATTTTTATTTTTTGAATTCTGATTGCAGGGAATCGTGTACAATGTTGTTTGTGATATTTTAGAGCTTTTTTTATATTAAGAACTCTACAAATTATCAGCAAAAAACTTGGCAAAATTTGGGACTCTTTTTAGAAAAACTTTAATTTCTCTACGAATATACATGCTATTCTTATAAAAATGAACACAGTTTATTCCAATAAAACACCTAATCATAATTTACTGTGTTGAATACTGTCGCTACATTAGTTTTTACAGGGTTTTTCAAAAGATATTCGTTATTTGTCAATTTGTTGGCGGTCCTCTATGGGGTTTCTGGAAAAAAAAATTCACGGAAATATATGACCTGTAATATTCTGTTTACACACCTGGAGTTTCAAGATAATTCCTCATGTATTTTTCTAGATATTTAAGAAAACGTCTAAAATCGCAAGTTACCAGTCACCTTTGGCTATATAGTGTATAAACACTATTATGTGCAAACAATCTTCCCTGGCAATTTTTAGCCAATTTCAAAGTGTTTAGCCAAGGTATGCCAAATATTGTTTATTTACTAAGGAAATAACGTTTTTCCATTCCATGTGTTCTCACATAAAAACTTCTCAAAGCATTGTACCGTTTTATGTGTGCACGTAATTATATAAATACATAGAACCTGTAGTCGTTGCCTGGTCAGTTACCTGTTTGTCCATCTATCCGAATATAACAGCGCAAAAATTATCTAACCGAATATTTTGAACTTAAATATATATCATCGTTGCAGAACTTCTCGAGTCTTTTCAAATTTTATTAAAATGGAATCAATTCTTAAAATGGTGTTAATAAAAGTTTTATTCCTTTTTTAAATCCTCTCACACGTAATTAATTCAATGGTATTCCATTATACGTAATGGCCATGGTGATTACTTCATATTTAAGATTAAGTCATATTAATTACGCATTACTGAATTTAATATGTATAATCGTAATAATTTTTGCATGCATTTTTGCATGAGAGTACAACGACTGTTTCGTCAGGATTTGAATATTTATAAAATCTAGTTATAGAGCAAGCGCAACTCATTTGCCAGGTTTGAATACTATTTCCGAATTGTCTGAATTGGTTTTAGTTATGTTGTCTCTAAATGAAATACACAAATGCAATTTTGATGTTTTCGTTTTGCCTTTTACTATCATACAGTTGTGAGCATTGAAGACGAAGGAAAAATGCCTTAGCAATTTTTTATACTAGACATCTTAATTTCGTATATTAAAAATATACAGGGGAATAATGTGAGTGCACATTTATAAGGTAAAAACAAAAGTTACGTAATATCAAAAGTCGCAAATCGAAAAGTAATATAAAGTAATAAAATGCACTTAGCTGTTATAGTAAGTGTTTATTCGATATCAACTTGTTGTTCTAAAACAAACCAAAAATGCCTGTGTCAGAACGTGTCAATGTATATTTCTTTCAAGAATCAGTAAGCTAAAAAGTGATGTGTACATTGAAATTTTCAGGGATAATATATGCGGCAACCATATCAAAGAATATTAAAAACTACATTTAACCCTATCTCCATTCATTTATTTTATATATAAAATGTTGACCTTTTTCCGTGTTTTCAGTGAATATTTATTTTTTAGATATTTTTTTATATTACTAGAAATTTTTGTGTCTTATTTATTTATCAATCATCTTGAATTCAAAATATAATTATACATATCCATTATGCACTCGAAATATCAAGATAGAAAATGCATTCCTTTTAAAAAGAATCTACGTATATTTGGAAACCTAAATCCTGAAAATGACATTTTTTTTACAAATACCGTGAAAAAAAGAAATACAATTATTGAAAAAAATGTGAAAACCATTTTCCATTACATTTGAAATGCAAAATATATGGTTTTCATTTTATATTTGCCAAATAATCATCCCTTTTCGAAACGAAAGATATGTCTGAAAAGATACCAATAAGAGAACTGTGTATTCTATTTTTACGTATTTGAAGGGATATTTATTTTCTTTAAAGTATAAAATACAAACTTATTGGACCAAATGACAAATTGTAAAGTATTTCTACAGTATGACAGAACAAACTTCGAAAAAAAAAACCTTTTATATCTTTTGAAGAAAAGAAAATCTATTTTCAGTTGATTTGACTTTGCGGTTTTAATGTTAAAGAATTCTTTTTAACTTTGAAATGTTTGAAGTTCATCGAATGTTAGATAAAAATAATCACTTTTATACAATATTCAAAAGAATGTTTGCAGGAATTCTAACGGCTACGTTAGAAATAATTTTACTTTTCTTTAACAAAGGACATATATCTATTGAAAATATGCGTAGTTTCGAAAACGTGTTTATGCAGTTATCTGTGATTTTAAAAAATACAGCTGATTGGCTCTTTAAAAACCTATTTTCAAACCTTTATTTTTGGAAACAAAATATGCGCTTTGAAAAAGACGACGAAAGTTTAATCTTATGAAATCAAGCAACACGTAATAACAACAAAATGCATCACATGCCACCTAATGTGTTCAGGGATTTATTTAGATTAGATGAAATATACTATAAACCATGATAATATTTTAATTAGGATAAATCTTTAAATTTTACACAGAAATATTAACAATGACTTTTAAATGAATTAGTCAATTTTCCTTTTTCATACGTTTTATTTTATTTAAACTAATTATAATTTGAAAACCTAAAGGTAGTTAAGTGCACAAATGTGATGCATAATTACTGAAAATTTCATAAAATTTAGATTTTTTTTTTTTTTTTTTTACCTCTGCATTCAAATATATAAAATTCGATGCACAGTGTTATTTGCATATGTAAACTAAACTTGCAAAAATATTAGGAATTTTAATTGATATGGTTTGAGGGTGAGACATTTTAAACTTTCTTCATAACTCTTAAAAAAATCAGAAACATTCCTTATTTTTCTATAATTTTTTCAATTTTGTCTGATAAATATATGTCATAATTTATATAGCCATTGAATAGAATTTAAAATGCAATTTAAAAAATAAAAAAATGAGTTTGAACGTCTATAGTTCAATTAAAAAACGGGATAAGGAAAAACATTTACATAAAGAACCGAGGTGCCATTTATTTTTACTGTAACGCAGTGAAACGTTTATATTTGAGAAAAAAAAATAAAATTTTAAATTAAAAATATCTTTCTTAGTAATCTGTAAGAAAAATCATGAAGTTGCTCATTTTTGGTACACTAAAAAAAGAAAAACTGAATTATCTGAAATTTTCGTATAAAGAGAGTTAGTATGAAGACGGTCTTACAATTCTATTCACTTATATTATTACTAACAAATCTTCTGCAAAATAATTATGCAGTAGAACATTACCGTCAATTTTTTGACAAATACTATCTAGTACTTTGATCAAATTACTTCTAAAGAATAAAAATTAACTTACAATTTCACTTGTAATCGAAGAAAAAAGAAATTTAAAACTATATGGTGAATACAATTTATATTGTACAAAAACAATTTTCGTTTGTTATAGACTGCATGTCCATAACCGGTAAGTTTAAATTATAAGCGAATTCGAGCAATATTACACAGAATAAGATATTTTTCTACCCAGTACATCTTTTAGTGATACACAGTTTAATCTGAAAACATGATTTTTTTCAGTTTTAAATTTAATCAAGGGTAAGTCATCCAGGTTACATTTCATACTTTTTACTTTCTTCTATCTTTACAAGAAGAAAGTATTGGTTTCATGAAAATTATCGAATTCCAGTTTTCGACGGATTTACACGTTTTATGAGTCAGAGATTCCAAAAAACATGTTTTTACAAAATGTCTGTCTGTGAGTCTGTCTTTCTGTCTGTCTGTCTGTCTGTCTGTCTGTCCGTCCGTCCGTTTGTCTGTCTGTCCGTCCGTCCGTCTGTCTGACTGTATGTGACACAAATATTGTGGGCGCTCTATCTCAAGAACTAATGGACGAAATTTCACAAAACTTCATATTTAGTTAGACCTTGATATAAACTGGAAGTGATTAGTTTTTGGTGAAAATCGCCCAACAGGTGGCGCTGCTATGCGGCATTTTTAACGATTTCTGCAATAGCTGTATCTCAAGAACTACTGCACGGATTTTCATAAAACTTCAGATTCAGTTAGTCCAGGATATAGTTTGGTGCTGATTACTTTTTTGTGAAAATCGCCCAACAGGTGGCGCTGGTATGCTGCATTGTTCATGATTATCGCAATAGCTCTAACTCAAGAAAAAATGCACGGATTTTCATCAAACTTCAGATTCAGTTAGTCCCTGATATAAATTAGTGCTGCTTAATTTTTGGTGCAAATCGCCCAACAGGTGGCGCTGCTGTGCTGCATTTTTCACGATTTCCACAAGAGGTGTATCTCAAGAATTATTGCATGGATTTTCATCAAACTTCAGATTTAGTTAGTCCTTGACATGAATTGATGTATAAATTAGTGCCGTTTAATTTTTAGTGTAAATCGCTCAACAGGTGGCGCTTCTGTGCTGCATTTTTCACGATTTCCACAAGAGCTGTATGTCAAGAACTATTGCACGGATTTTTATCAAACTTCAGATTTAGTTAGTCCTTGACATGAATTGATCTATTAATTAGTGCTGTTTAATTTTTGGTGTAAATCGCTCAACAGGTGGCGCTTCTATGCTGTATTTTTTGCGATTTCCACAATAGCTTTATCTCAAGAACTAATGCTTGGATTTTCAACAAACTTTAGATTCAGGTATACCTTGATATCGTTTAGTGCTGTTTACTTTTGGTGTAAATCGCTCAACAGGTGGCGCTGCTATGCTACATTTTTTTCAGAATTTCCGCTATAGCTCTATCTCAAGAACTAATGCGCGAATTTTCATCCAACTTCAAATTCAGATATACTTTGATATGAATTGGTGCTAAATCGTTATTTCTTGTACTATTTAAATGATTTAATTGACGTGATTTATATAGAAGAAAGTTTTGTGATGGCCACAACATACTAGTTTAAAAATGTGAACCCTTTGCAGATACATGCCAAAAAATGATAAAATTAGAAAGATGCTGTGAATATTTACTTATCTGTTTACAGATTCTTTTCTAGGCGAATATATCAATATTTGTCAATTTATTTATCACATATTTTATTTTTCTAATGAAACGATGACGCACAAAAATGGGATTTCACAAGTTTTTTTCTTAAGTAGCAATTATATACGTCAATAATAATACAATAGTATAAAAATGATAATAGTATTTTTTAGACTGATATGCAATAGCTACATATAATAATTTAAGTTAATAATGCACTCTATCATTTAGAAAGGAATTTGTGAAATTTAGAGAACGGATAGTTGGGATAAGTGTGGCGTGATACGTTATTTAATTATTCATCCTTATATTTATTATAATATCATTCCTTAGTGTATTTGCTTTTACCGAAAGACAGTAAGTGCGTTTCTTGATATAAACTTGAATACATATCGCGTACATATATTAATATATAACAATTGACATTATTACAACATATGCATATAGAATTATTATTATAAACATATATAAAAGACGTTGAAGCGATATAATAAGGTTTTGGGATGTTATCTTATACATATGAATCCTTCCCAATTGCCACTAAATGTTGTGCAGTATGAATTTATTGTATGTTGGCAATAAAAGTAGATAATATATTTAAGGGGACAAGGGACCTTAATTTTTTTTTTTTTTTTTTTTTTGTAAATTTCATTTTAAATATTATTCAAGGGTACATTATATGTATCATGGCATGCATTTATCACAAAAAAATATTAAAAAAAATTTTTTTTGGACAAAAAAAATGGAATTTTACGCGTCGTCTTAGAAATCTTCAAAATGCCCCTGCGCGTTCCTTATCAATGATAAATCCATAATATTTTTTTTTATAAAAGTTTGATTTATATATATAAATAAAATAGAGCATCGAGTTTTATATATTTGACTTTAAAGGTAAAAAAAAAAATAATTAAAAAATTTGAAATCTTTTTGAAAATTTTTTAAAATTATTTTGTTCTATGATTATTATTTTTTACTTTCTTCTACCTTTACAAGAAGAAAGTATTGGATTCATGAAAATTTTCGAATTCCGGTTTTCGACGGATTTAGACGTTTTAGGGGTCAGAGATTCCAAAAAACATGTTTTTACAAAATGTCTGTCTGTGACTCTGTGAGTCTGTCTGTCTGTCTGTCTGTCTGTGTGTATGTGACACAAATTTTGTGGGCGCTCTATCTCAAGAACTAATGCACGGAATTTAATAGAAATTTATAGTCAGTGAGTCCCTAATACAAATTGATGCTGATTAGGTTTTGGTGTAAATCGCTCAACAGGTGGCGCTGCTATGCTGCATTTTTCACGATTTTCGCAATAGCTCTATCTCACGAACTAATGCACGGATTTTGATCAAACTTCAGATTTCGTTAGTCCTTTATATGAATTGATGCTGATTACGTGTTGGTGTAAATCGCTCAACAGGTGGCGCTGCTATACTGCATTTTTTACAATTTTCGCATTAGCTCTATCTCAACAACTAATGCTTGGAAAATCAACAAACTTCAGATTCAAGTATACTTTGATATAAATTAGTGCTGTTTGTGTTTTGGTGCAAATCGCTCAACAGGTGGCGCTGCTATACTGCACTTTTCAGAATTTCCATTATAACTGTATCTCAAGAACTATTGCAACAATTTTCACCAAACTTCAGAATCAGTTAATCCTTGATATGAATTGACATTTTATACATTTTGGTGTAAATCGCTCAACAGGTGGCGCTGCTATACAGCATTTTTCCCGATTTCTGCAACAGCTCTAACTCAAGAACTAATGGACACATTTTCATCAAACTTCAGATTCAGTTACTCTTTGATATGAAATGATGCTGACTACGTGTTGGTGAATATCGTCCAATAGGTGGCGCTGCTGTGCTGCATTTTGCACTATTTCTTCAATAGCTCTATCTCAAGAACTAATGCACGAATTTTCATCAAACTTCAGATTCAAGTACACCTTGATAAATGTTGATTCTGATTATGTGGTTGTGTAATTTGCTCAACAGGTGGCGCTGTTATGCTGCCTTTGTCATCATTTGCGCAATAACTCTATCTCAAGAACTAATGCACTGATTTTCCCCAAACTTCATATTCAGTTAGACATTGACATAAGTTGATGATAATTAGCTTCTGGTGTAAATCACCCAATAGGTGGTGCTGCTATGCTGCATTTTGATGGATTTATACGATTTTAGGGACACTAATATCTCAAGAACTAATGCACGGAATTTCATCTTTTAAGAATCCTCATGATGAGCATAGATTCACTGTGATAATGAATTTTGAAGTATTGACAAGTATGATATAGAAGAAAGTTTTGTGATGACCACAACATACTAGTTTTATATTTCCTTTCGAAAATAATAGAAAATAATTAAGAAATACAGTACTACTTAGTTATTCCGTCGACCAATTTCGCCAAATTATATAAATCGCCAAAACACTCGGAAATTGACATAATTTTTATTTTAAATAACGAAAGAACAGATAAACTAGTATAACATTAATAAATATACGAATAAAACGTCGAAATAAAAAACACTTGATGACGTAAGCACGTGTAACTTGCTTAAAGTCAAGTGAATGTGACATTTACGATCAACCATTATTGGCGTTTAATCTTATAGTTTGGCGATAGATTTTTGGTCGTCGGGATATCTAAGGAATGCCAAAAATGCATATGTAACTGGTATTTGAAAACGAGGCTTTCGCCAAATTTTCGCAAAAAAAATAAAAATCACGCCAAACTTGCGGTGTGTATCTGACCAAATATTACCACTCGGAAAAAAAAATGCTAACTGGCGAGTTGAAAATATAGGAATATTGCATTACAGCCAACATCTTTACACATTACTTTTCAAAAATATGAACATTTAGTTTAATGTACTGTGTGTTTCAGCACAGCGGCTACACGCCTGCAAGAGATATATACTATACACTTGGTAAATCACACAGCAATGCACGGTCGGAAAAGCTTTTCTGGCGTGGTAATTACGACACAAAACACAAGAAAGGAAGGACACGAACAGATGAGAAAACATGTTTTTTTTTTTTTTTTTTTTTTTTTTTTTTTTTTTTTTAAATGCAGCAAAATATTAAGAAATAAGAACTAAAAAAGAGACAACGATCGCCATCAAAGAAGGTGTTCGAAATCACGACCCGGGCCGTGAGACAAGACTGAAATCGCCGGCGCATTGAAGCTCTCATGTCCATGAAAATACCGGGCATGTCAAGACTTTCCCAGCTGCTGTCACGGTGCTTAAAAAAAGTTCCTCAGCACTGTCGAATATTATCCCAGCATTTTTGTGGTACTAAGAATAATAAACGTGTTTTCTCAGCCGTTCGTGTCCTTCCTTTCTCGTGTTTTGCGTAGTCACTATTGCGCCAGGAAAGCGTTTCCGACCGTGTATTGCTATGTGATTTATCATCGTCTAGGTGTATTCTATCTCTCCTGTAACTTTGTAACCGTTGTGCTGATACACCCTGTATATATTAATTTTGTTTCTTTTTCTCTTATTATTCGTCTATTTTCGATAAAATTATGATATTTTCAAAATTATTATGTTTTTAGTAATTTTAGTTTTTTAATCTATTTTTTATAATTAATTGTTAAGAAAACACATTTTATAGACAAGTTTTCTTTCGTTGTTGTTGTTCTTAGATAACTATATTATAACTGGAAGATAGCCCGTCAGAATGATGTTTTTGCATTTTCAAAAGAATGACATAGCATTCTAAAAAGATTTATGACGGAATAAATTTTATCTTATCTGACTAATAAGGTCAGCTGGGGTAAAATAGTAATAAAAACAGCCCAGTTTTCATTGAAACTTAACCTTTTAGCCGCCGCACCATGAACCGCTTCTCAAATTAATTTGAAAAATTTTTTGAGGCGATTTAGATTAATTCTAAGGTTGCTTGCCAAATTTTGGTATGCTATGTAAAATAGAAGTGAAGTTACAGGTATGTTCCACTTGTGGAACGTTGGCGGTACAAATTACATTTGTACATTTTGGCGAATTTTTCTTTCGAAATCATACCAGCGCTGCACACATAACAAAACAAAGCAAACAAGGTAAAATAAAAAATGTTTTCTATTTTAGGAACAGGTTAACTAGTCATCAACACCAAAATGTTTATGAAATGCCTGAAAGCATTTTTCATGCATACGCTTTCATAATATTCACACCATTTCTTCATGATTTTCTGACGATCTGAGAGTCTCTCTTGAGTAGTAGACGAAAAGCAATAGCTACTGAATAAGATGATAATATCGATACTTACAGGAGCAGTAGGATTTTCTATTCCCATTCTCAAACATCAAATCCAACCTTTAAGGCAACAATTGCAATTTCACTAGGAAACTCCAAATGGCTTAGTGTTTCTTATGAACCTACTGCATGACAAGCAACAACAGCCATATTTAGTTCATTTGCAAACAGATTTCATCACAATTTTTATCATGGAAGTACTGGACAATATGTTCCTAATAAATAATCCAAAAATTCTACTTTACCCATACTCTAATTATACAATCTAATCAATCGAGCTTATTTGATTGAAACTTCTCGCTTCAATTTTCGAGAATATCATATTACACATTGAGTTAGCAATCCTCCTTCCCAATTTGACATAATAGTAACGACACTGTTGTAACTCCATCGTACACAAACAACACCCGTTGCCATCATTATAGTAATCAAAATCTCCTCTTTTTTGTTTTTGCAATTCTTTTGTAGATGTTATTGGCATTTATTAGTTCAAAAATATTTCACATACATGTTGGTAACAGCTGCAAGAGATAATGATGAAAATGATAATGATAGAGCAATATGATAAAAAAAAAATTCTTTAATAATACTGGTACTAAAAGAAAAAAAAATCGCTGCGATGGAGCCCAGTAAAAAGGATCAACATACTAAAAAAATAACAATAAGATAATTTAGTACTCTGAACCGCCAACGTTCCACATATGGAACATTAGCATTCAAATGATCATAAAAGAAAAACAAAATAAGATAAAACATTCATTCATGCATAAAACTTAATAAACAACACTAAGCAATACAATAATAATCATCACAGCACTCACATTTGTATTATAAAGTTATAGATAGAGTAAAAAGCACAGCCTACTACATTTACGTTATTTGTTACATTTCAACAAGCTCCAAAATGGAAACCACATAAAATTATAATAAAATAATTTTTAATCCATCAAAACACATCTTTAAAAAGATACATTAAAAATTTCAAACGGATTAAACAAATGCTTAAAAAGATACAGCATCACATAGTTTATGTTCCACTTGTGGAACGTTGGCGGGTAAAAGGTTAATTTGCAAGAAAATTATTAACTGAATTGATAAAATAATGATGTAGAATATGCAAATGAACTTCACTCACAAATTTGAAGAACTATTTCACAAAAACATGCAAATTAGTACTAAAAATGCTATTTTAAAATATAGTGTCAAAAAAAAAAAAAAAAAAAACTATGTAAGACTGCAGTTCAAGATAAATTTGTTAGATGAGAGTAAAAAAGAGCACACGTTATAAGATTGAATAATCAAATCTAAACAGTAAATATTCAAACGTGAAACCACTCCAAAAAATAAACTATTTCTCCATGGCCACGCTTAGTCCTATTTTATATATAATGCAAACAAGGTTGTTAACATGCAGAATAATACACAATTTCGACAGAAAGTTTATTTATTTTTATTAATTGCCGATATTGGGCGGCAAAATTAATTATATAACTTAAATTTTAAAAAGTTTATCTCAGGTTAAATACTCATTTTTTTTAAAACATGCATAAAGTAATAAATTTTGATCATTAAAAATCATCTTTTATCACATAAGTAAATTGCAACTATTAATTGCATTAACAGATTTTTTTCTGAAAATTCTTTTAGAAAATTACAAATTTGTTTTCCCTACAAAATACAAAATTTTATTTGCATTGATATATACATTTATACATATATGTAGTACACGGCATTATATTTTCCTATAAATCATTTTTTCCCAATTCTTCAGAATATATAGAACTTGTTCTAAAGAAATGTTCTTTTTTTATTTTAACTACCAACCTAGATAGATGGCGCCAAGAAGGTATAAACATTCACAACCATGGAGCGATGAATAGAAATCATATGAATTATCTTCATAGCTCCATGTTCACAACGAATGCGATTTATTTTTTCGACACCAGGCGTGGATTCACTTTGCAAACAATTACCTCCATGTTTTAATATTTTAAACGATCAAGATGAATGAATCAATTATTTGTTTACTTCCACGCAGGGAGAAATTGAGCTATCATTCTAATTTCAACTGAAGTCTTCTCAGAATATATACATAATGGAATGTAGTGTATCTTTCAAATGTTACTTTATTTTGAATGATCTTTCTAAAAATGTAACTTTTATGAAGTTTTATTCGAAAAAAAAAATTTGAATGAAAATGACCGACTGAAATATGCAAAAGCGAAGTGGTTATCGACATCCGGATGAGTTCACACCGGAAGCGTTATACACTTAGCGCTATTATATATATATATATATATATATATATATATATATATATATATATATATATATATATATATATATATAAATTGCTTGTAAGGCAGTTTGTAATTTTTAGTATCGTATAATTTGATTATGTTTTACGGTTTCTGAAATTCGAATTAACGAAGGTCGATTGTAAATGAAAAAAAAATCAATGTTGGACTTACTGCACTTACTGCACCATGCTAAATTTAATGTATGATAATCGTCTTTATAAGATAATTTGAAGTAGAGTAACATTTAGTAGTAGATTACGCTATTGTCCTAAAAATAAGGCAGCTTGTAAAAAAAAAAAAAAAAAAATACGCAATTAAGTTTTAAATTTTTTGTCTAAAGGCGTCTTTCTTCCATAGCATTGAGTAGACCTATATGAGTTAATATCTTATTGGCTTTCTTATTCATAAGTAGTTGTTATAAATTGTATCATATTCATTTTCTATAGTTATATTTTTATGATTACAACAATTTTTAAAACTAATGACTTTGATGTTACAATAGAGCCATGAGCATAGCAGTTCATTTAGTATTTTTTTTTTCTTTTGTCATTATGAATTATATCAAAACCTAGTTAGGTAATGTTGAAATGTTTTCGATACTGCCATAATTTCAACAATTTAAGAAACATTTTGTAAAGTCTGTAAAATTCACATATCATTTTGCAGCGCTTCCATATTTAAAAAAAAAAATTTAATAACTTAGACTGATATATACATATATTTAATGAATTAAATAAATAAGTAAGTAAATAATAAAAAAAAATGTTATCTCATATTGGAAACGTATCAAATCGTCTGGGTATCATATTTTAAATCAAAATAAATTCGAAGGAATTAATGTTTATTTTAAGAGATAAGTTGGTTAAATAGGCTTTTAAGAGCTATCGGCTATTAATTTAATAGTTTTTGGGCATCTTCTCTTATTTTCATATTTAGTTATGATGCTTGATGTTTAATGGTATTTATTATTGTATTTTCATGAATATTAAATATATTTTGAAGTAAAAGTTAATAAAATGGCTTTACAAGGTTTTTTTTTTTTTAATCACAATCATCTTTTCAATGTAAGTATTTAGTTTATATCATTAAATAAGTTAACAAGCTAGTACGTTAACAGATACGTAAATATTTTGTGTCATAAACAGAAGATATATCTTGTAAAAAGTTAAAACAAAATCTACATATTTTTACATGCTTTTTTTTAACTTCCAATTATGCTTGTACGCGGAAGTTAAAACTCGTGACTCATTTTAAATCCACTTTTTGTTGACATAGAGCTTTGAAATTTGGAATATATATGTCTTCCTGGCGGCAATACAGGAAATTGATATTGATTTATTTTTTAATTCGATCCCTAAGGAGATCAATGAGGACAACTTTACTTTAAGGTTACTCAATTATAGTTTGATTTTTTATGGAAAAACCAACATCAGCTGAAACAATGAGTATGTGTTGAAAAGTACTAATGATAGGGTTACCACAAAAGCAGTAAACTGTGACCAACCTGGCAAGATACCCCAAATTTAGCGAGAAAATTAAGTTGCCATATATGCTTCCAGGTGAAATTTCCCTTAATATCCATTAATCTTCCATACTGGAGCTCAAAGCAAATTAACTTTACTCCGCGTATTTAAGTTTTTTTAGAAGATTTGTGCATTTAAATATACATATTTTTTTCTACATGTTTTCTGAATTTTAATGAAAACATGTTTATATTTCTTTTACATTTATATTTATAAATTATATAAATTAATCGTATTTTATTAATTTTAAATTTTTATTTATTATTTTTATTGCACTTTGAATCGACGATTTACATTGACAAAATTCAATAAAACTCATGATTTCACATGATAAACATGTTTTTTTAAGAAAATGATGTTTCTCTTTATATTTCCATATCACATTAGATTTGTTAACAGAAAAGTACATTTGTTTTTGCCCAGTTGGAAATTTACATCTAACAACATTTGTTTGTATTTGAATTTAACCCATTTGTGCCTGGCGTCCTAATTTTGGGACGCTTTCTTAAAAAAATTCCCATTACAAATTGAATTATGATATCCTTTCAACACTTAGTAAAATATATCCTTAGTATTTGTTTTCAATATTTATCTATAAATGGCAGTGCATCTTTAAGAATAAAAAGGTGAAATAAATGTTTGTTGTAGCGCAAAGTTGGATTTTCTTGAAATAAAATGGCGCGTAAGAAAAGGTAAGATATTTCTTTAATTTTTTATCAATCATTTTATAAGCGGTATTATTTATAAGATGAAACATTATTTTAGAATGCATATTTTTGCATTTTTTTCAGATTTCTATTTTTTTGCTCAAATTTGAAACTTTATATATGTCCCAATTTTGGGAGGCTAGGCACGAATGGGTAAGGGTTTTCTCCGTTACTGTCTATGCATAAAATGTATGTTTTATGCCATTTATTTTGTTACAAAATGGTTACATACCACTCGGATTATTATTTGGTTATAAAATTGTTATTCAGATTATTATTTCGCTATTCTTTGTTATTACTATACGGGGAACCGGGGCTGGGCTCTGTTCAAGAACAAGACACCCACCACTTCCTACTCTTAGCTATTGGCTTAGTCAAAATTTATATCATACCGTTATGTTTTGTACTTAGTTTAGTATTTGAAATCCCGAGGTTACTAAAATATATATAGCAGAACCTCGATTATCCGACGTAATTGGGTCAGAACCGACAGCGGATAATCAAATTCCCAGATAATCGAGAATTTATCAAAAATCATCTAGTTTAATATGCAACGTCGTCATCAAACTACTATTAGGACTATGTAAAATGTTTAATAAACATCTAAATTTAAATTATACATGAAAATAATTTTAATTGTTTAGTATAGGGACGTGTACACGGGGGGGGGGGGGGGTATACACTTCACGGAAACGGATCTTGCGGGAGCTCAAGCTAATTTCAATGGAATTCGATGAAAGGGGAACCAAAATGCTTATCTCTACTCGTGGTTTGGAAGGGAACACTTGCATACACAAGGAATGTGAAAGTAAAAAAGAAAAAAAAAAAGTAGGAAAATATTTAGGATATTGACATCGGTTTACAGAGAGTTCCGGTTACAAGAGTGGCGGATAATTGAAGTTCTACTGTATCATATATACTCGTGTGTAAAACGAAGAATTTTTGACAATTTTCTGCAAGCAAATTGGGGTGTAAACCTATACACGAGTCAATTACTTAAGCCAAAAAAAAAAAAAAAAATACCTTCGAATACTGCAAAAGTCTGATTTTTTATGTATATAAATAATAAAATAATATATAAAATATACAAATAATAATAATTTATTATTAAAAAATTTCAATGATTTGTTTTTGTTTACTTACTAATTTTTCGCATTAGTAAGTGAAATCTTTGGTTTGATTTTGTGCGAAATTGGAGTAAAAAGTTAGGGGGCCGACATACGCGAGTTTTTGCATTCAAAAGTTAATGGGTCGGCGTATATGCGAGTATATACGGTATATATACTCTATTAGTAATTATTGATTATTATAAATTTTTACTATGCCAATGACTAATGGTGAGGATGAAGGTGGTCTTGTTCTTGAGCCGACCCCAAACCTCCCCTCCCCCCTTATAATAATAATAAAGAAACTTTTATAGTCAAATAATAACCCGAATGATATATAACCTTTTTGTAACATATTCATATTATATTTGTAACATATTAAATGGCATAAAACATAGATATAATGCTTAAACAGTAACGGAGAAAACCCCTACCCTTTCGTGCCTAGTGTCCCAAAATTGGGACGTTTAGATTTTTATATGTTAAAATAGGGGGCTCCGCCCCCTGCAAGCTACGCTCACCAACGCCCGTTCAGACACCGCAGAATCTGAAAATCTAAAAATCTAATGGGTTTTAAAAATATTAGAGAAGATTAAATTATACTGAAAAAGCTGTGCAAATCTCCCTGTAAACGGGTTTCCATTCAATTCCCTTTGATTGCAAAAATTTTACGGAGAATTAGTTGCTGTTAAGACATTCAATGGTTGTTTTTGTTTTTGATTAAAGAGGATCAGTTAAACATTAAAAAGAAGCTAAAATAAAATGAATTAAGCATTCAGAGTCTTTGTCAACCGGTATTTTAATACAATATCTATAACAATAGCCTAAATCATGTGACTATTATCAGCAGTTCCAGGCCCAACACTTTGCTTTTTATACTCTAAATGCCATTTTGATACTTTAATGTTATCCAGGCACAGGTGATAAGTCGCCAAATATTATTCTATCCCCATCATTTCATCTATATTATAATAGTTCAATTTATCAAATGACATAAACAAATACGATCTGATCCCTTCGCCTTTCATATGAAAGTTTGGAACAAATGTCATACAACGCCAATTTGGGGAACGCATCAACTCATAAACAACAACATCCGGCTAACCATATCAAGCAAAATAACGATACTTTGGCGCCAGTTAAGTACCCGTTGCGTATATGACATTGGCGTCAGAAAAAAATCGCGCCAATATGGGGCCGTATATGATATCTGTGCCGAAAGAAAAAAAAGCCGGATGCAAATCTCGCCAATATCTTTTTTTCAACTCGCCAGTTAGCATTTTTTTTTTTGTTGTTGTTGTTCGAGTGGTAAATTAAAACATTGATTTGAAGTTGAAATTAAATGTCATGGTTTGTTACATAATTTAATATTTCGCCAGATGTCATATACGCACCGCATGTTTGGCATGATTTTTTTTTTTCTTTTTTACAAAAATTTGGCGAAAGCCTCGTTTTCGAATACCAGTTACATATGTATTTTTGGTACTACTTAGTTATCCCGTCGACAAAAAATCTATTGCGAACTATAAGATTAAATATCAATAACGCTTGATCGTAAATGTCACATTCACTTGACTTTTAGCAAGTTACACGTGTTTACGTCATCAAGTGATTTTTATTTTCACGTTTTATTTTTATATTTATTAATGTTATACTAATTTATTTGTTCTTTCGTTATTTAAAATAAAAATTTTGTCAATATGTTCAATTTGGCGAGTGGTTTGGCAATTTACATAATTTGCGAAATTGGGTGATGGAATAACTACTACATTGTACCGTATTTTTTAATTATTTTCTATTATTTTCAAAAGGAAATAATAAAAAAATAATTAATTACTATAGAACAAAATAATTTATATAAATTTAAAAAAGAAGTAAAAGTAAATATACATTTATTATTAAATAAACAACAATAGCCGGGTTACCATGTCTATCAAAATAATGTCATTTGTGCGTATATGACATCTGTGTCTAATTTTTTTTCTTTTCGTTTTGTATTTATTTTTTTTTTTTAAGAAGTGAAAGCCATCAATTTAAATGTTTCATTTTTAAATGAAAGTTTTGTATTTAATAAAATGATAACGAAATACAAAAAAAGCATTGTTCTTAGCATAGATTTAAAGGAGGCCCAACTGTCGCCAAATTAATTTAAAATAGTAACCTTTTCTGAATTATGAAAAAAGAAAATTCTGTTATGATTAAAATTTGAGTTGCCATCATTAGAAAAAATGTATTTAAAATTAGAAAAAAATTAATATTTTGAAAACTAATTCGAATTTAAAAATTCTAATACCAGTTTTGAGATCTGTGGATCAACGCGGATTTTTGGTGTTAATTTCATCGCAAAGTATTCGATATTTTAGGAGAAATCGCCGTGAAACTAAATCACTTGTTTAATCAGTCGATTCAAAGAATCGATACATTTCAGGCGTTTCATATATTCGTTTCATAAATTCGTTTCATTAGGATTTTATATATATAGGGTAGATAATATTTTTTTTTTTCAAAGAGAATTTTTTTATTATTTTTTACATTTATTTTACACCATTTACTATAATAAAGCACAATATTGAGTTGAAAAAAAAATTCAGGCACTAATGGGTTAATTTTGCATATATCTTTGAACAAAAGGAGATACATTATATATTGTGAAAAAAATTGGATGACAAGTAAAAGTAGCTGATATTATTTGTAATTGATTTTCTGCCTTTGTATTCAAATTTCTAAAGTACTGCATTTATTTTTATGTATTTATTATTTATTAATGTTTATATATTTCATTTTATATATTTGTTTTGTAATAATATATTTACAATAAGCAAATTTAAAGACTAAATAAAATAAATAAAGTAAGTCAGACTTAAATACAGTTTAAAATAAAATTTATAAAAAGTTAAAAGTACAAAAAAAAAAAAAATACACATTGTAAACGTTTCGCCAAGAAACCACAAGGTCTCATCAATACAAACTAACAATTATAAAACAAACATAAGAACAAATCAAGTACAGTTAAAGTTAAAGCCAGTTTTTTTTAAAAACAAACAATATTCACCAAGAATACGTAGAACAAGCTTCATTCAATGTTGGTGACTGTAATTGAGTAAACCAGCCTTCTAGGAAAAATCTACCCTAATAATTGTGACAACCTGATTTCAAAATACAAGCCTTCGCAAATAGTTGATAATTATAATATATTGTAATATTGCGATATAGGGTGAATACTGTTTCTTTCTAAAAAAAATTAGTGTGACTCTACATGATTTGTTCTGTTGTTTGTTTTATAATGCATAAATTGTACTGATGAGGCCTTGCGCGTGCTTTGCGAAACGTCTACTAAATGTATTTTTAATGTTTTTAGTATTTTAAAGTTTTTATAAATTTTATTTTAAACTGTGTTAAAGTCTATCTTATTTTATTTATTTTATATAGCTTTTTTTAAAGTTTCAAATTCAGACGTTAAATACACTCATGTCCAAAATTAAGGTCACAAACATAAAATCTGTGAAAACTGATGAACTATTTACTATTTTGCTACGGAATTTGGCACATGGGTAAATTACAATGTCAGAAAGAATATAACAACATAAAAATATGGAAAAGATTTGAATTGTGAATTATGAAACAGGGTATATAAAAAAGTGTGAAATCATGGCTCAGAGTTAAAGCATTTATCTCGGGAAATGTCGGTCTAATATGGAGTGTGATCACCGTGCACTGCTATACAAGCCACACAATGAGCTCTCATGCTGTTTATGAGGGTCTCAATAAATGTTTGTGGCAACAGAGGCCCTTCTTCTAAAAACAGGGCTTTTAACTCCAGGCGGGTCGTGGGATGTGGGTCACGCTGTGCAATGGCTCTTCCTAGACCCTCCCAAACATGTTCAATAGGTTTGAGGTCCGGACACCTCGAGGGGCAATTCATACGACGAATATCCTCTTATTCAAGAAAATCATCAACAATGTGAGTTCTGTGTGGATTCGCATTGTTGTCCATAAACATAAAATCAGGGCCTACAGCACCCCGGAACAAGCTCACATAGGCTTTAATGTCCTCATCCCTATAGCGATGTGCGTTGAAAATACCCGCATCAAAGACGTGCAGTGGTGTACGACTGTCCAGCATTATGCCGCCCGAGACAAGGATTCCTTTGCCACCAAATCTGTCGACTTCTTTTACGTAGGAGGGATGATAGTGAGCTCCACGTTCTCTCCAGATCAAAATTCAACGAAAATCACTCTTCGTGGTGAATCTCGGCTCATCACTGGAAAGAACACGCACTCATGCCTCTTGTGTCCAAGACAGATATCTTCGGCTCCACAACAACCGGCTCTCCTTTTGAATGCAATGAAAAGAACACACGCGACTGGATGCCAGAGTTTAGGGATGAGGTCCTTGAAGTCTACGTGAGGTTGTTCTGGGGTGCTGTAGGCTCGAACTTCATGTTTATGGACGATAATGCGAAGCCACACAGAGCTCACATTATTGATGATTTTCTTGAAGAAGAGGATATTCACCGTATGAATTGGCTCTCGAGGTCTCCGGACCTCAGTCCTACTGAACATGTTTGGGATGGTCTAGGAAGAGTCATTGCACAGCGTAACCCAGATTCCAGGACACGTCAGGAGTAAAAAAAAACGCGCTTTTCAAAGAATGAGCTTTGTTGCCACAGACATTTATTGACACCCTCATAAACATCCTCATATCTCGTTGTGAGGCTTGTTTAGCATTGCACGGTAGTCACACTCCATATTAGAACGACTTTCAGCGAGATAAATGCTTTAACTCTGATTCATGATTTAACACTTTTTGATATACCCTGTATCTTAATTCACAATTAAAATATTTTCCATATTGTTATGTTGCTATATTCTTTCTCCTATTGTAATAGACCTCTGTGCCAAATTTCGTGGCAACACAGTGAATAGTTCATCAGTTTTCACAGATTTTATGTTTGTGACCTTAATTTTGGACATGAGTGTACATGTAAATTGCAAAGTAAAAGTAAATTATGTAGTGATTCTTTTAACTGATTGGAATTCTGCTGTGGCTCAAGTATTCATAATACATTTTCGAAATTTTCAAAACTTTCAAATAACGGAATACAAAGGCAATGATGTAAATGAAATGAATAATATTTTCAATGTTGAAGGAATTTAAATCTCATTTAGAGTAAGAATCATTGAAAATTTCTTTATTTATGTAAAGACTAATCTTGTCTTTACCTTCATTGGAATTTCCGGGGCACCAGTAATACTTCTGGGATTTACATATAGCATGGCACTTATTATCTTATTATTAATAATCTTAATTCTAAATAGGAATTCTTTAATAATATTTAAATCCTTTGTTTTCAATTTAATAAGCATTTAACAAAATATTATTTCTATTAGCCCTACTTTCCTTGACGTTTATACCTTCTTAAAGTTACATACTTTATTTCAATCATCTCTTATGTTTACTTTTCAAATAAGTTCATTCTAATATTTTACTTACGTTTGGTTATATTTATTCCTTTCAGTTTATTCAAATACCTATTTGTAATCCATTGTTTTCTTTTTGCCGATAACGTGGTTTAAATCTTTCGTTTTACGATTCGATTGAGAATCGATTCACGTTATCGGACGTTGCACGTTCAATCGTTTTTCCTCCACCTCATTCTTCCTCTCAAATCGGATACATTGCGTATCGCTTTTTTTTCACGTTCCGGAGTTGAAATAGTTTTTCTGCACAGCAGCACATATGTTACTTAACTCCGTCGAACATGTGTTTTGAAGAAGCGCCGGCTGGAAGATATTTAAAGGGACATTAGTCTCTGCATGTGGTATGTATCTATCTGTGTGGCTATCTGTTTGCTTGACTTATGTTTTCGTGTTCCTTCAGTTCCGTTTTATTTTGTTTAGTGTACAGTTTAAGAAATGATGTCAGGAATGTTAGTTCATATTGAAAGTTTATCGCCACGTGTTTTATTTCATGAATATACGAAAGGTTAATGGTTTGATGACTTATCATAGTGCAATGTTTCGTGAACCTTTCCATTTTTTTTTTCAAGTTTTACCCGGTGTCTCTTTTGTTTTTCTTCAAAGCTGTAATATCTACTCATTTGTTGGACATGTTACATTTTAACTGTTTTAAAGAAAATACGTCGAATAATTCGTTGTCATCGCACATTGTTTAATGCCGTCAGCACTTATTTTTTCAAGAACATGTATCCGTTTAGTGCTACGTTTTCAGGAAGTGCCTTCAGCGATACGATGTTCGGCTTCATATAACAGCGCGTAGAAATATCAATATATTTGTATTTATTGTATTATTGTACCAATTGAGATACTGGCCTATGTCTACATCTATATATATATATATATATATATATATATATATATATATTGCAACAAACTAAAGTGTTGGCTTTGTCATTGTCACTAATTACTTTGATTTTTATTAGTTATGTACTTGTTTTATTTTAGTTTGTTTTTTTCTGACAAATAAGCGTTAGTTTCATAAAAACTTAAATACTGTTTCTTCTATGTCTAAATCTATCGTTACACACCTTTGCCAACGACCCTGTAATTTAATTTTATTTAAGGTCTATGCCGTATCTTTGCCTCGCTATCTGTTTAAAATCTGCTACCCAATTTTAGACCTGTTTCAGACCCTGGTTCTTTCCAGGATAAATTTTTAAAAAATCACGGTTATGTGCCCAGGCACAATCATTGGCCAAGATAATTGGACACATTGGTTTCCAGGTCCAGAAGGGCGTTAGCCCTTGACAAGGACAGGTGTGTGTGTAGGTCGCGGCCATTTCATAACAGACCCACTAGTGTATCTAAGTGGGGGGGGGGGGGGGCGCAGTTACTTTTTTTTCATTCTTATCTGAAAGATAGAGTTTATAATTTTTTTTTGGATTGTCAATATCTTAAATTTTTTTGGTACTATTTCTTCTAGTTTAAAAGCACTGTTTTTTTTTAAAAAACAATGTTTAGAGGTCTTTTCTATTAACCTCTTTCTATTCTTTGACAATGACCAACATTCTGGTGAGCATCACAAAGCTTAATTTCCATAACTATGGGAATAGGGCGGCCGACATCATGTATTTGCTTCTTGACAAAAAGGCTTGGGACATCGTGACAAGAGTCTAAAAGGCACCTGATACTGGCGACGCAGCAGCCACTAAAGATTACCAGTAGAGGATTCGTACTGCCCGTTCAGTAATTCCTCTTAATGTTGAACCTGAATTTCGACGTATTATAGAGAACATCGATGATCCACAAGCAGTGTGGAAAACATTACGAACTTATTTTCAACCTGATAACAGGACAAGACATATGCAACTTTTTTCGGAAATCCTTGCCTGTAAAATTGATCCTGATGATTCCATAGATATGTATGCTGCTCGTCTCCCAAGAATTTCAGACGAATTAACTGCAATGAAGGAGCCTTTAAAAGAAGTGCCTTCGTCATTTCAATTGCTCAGATGGTTACCGAAGAAATATAACAATCTGGTCCAGAACATATTACGCTGGCCAGAAGACAAATTTGTTTTTAATGGTATTCTAACAGAGCTAGTTGCTGAAGAATCTCGCTTGAAGTTACGTGCACATGATCGAAATCAGACCTCTCTACAGTAGAATTTCTCCAGGAGCCAAACACCAAATCAAACCAGCTATCGTCGTAGATTCCGGGGAAATTGTCACAAGTGCGGTAGAAGAGGCCACTACAAGCACCAGTGTAAATCATCTATGCCTAGCGTTTCCGAACCAGTATCATCTCTTGAAACCAGTTCTTGTGACACAACAGTGTCCAAACCTAGCAGTTCCAGAGATTCATCTGTATCCAGGCCTAGTACTCCCAGACGTCCAAGTCCAGACTATCCCAGAACCAGACGTGGAGCTAGACCCAACTTTAAAAGGCAGTCTCAGCTGAAAGCCAAAGGACAGGTAAATTACGTTATACAATCTAACCTAAGTAATGTGAAGTGTGATGATGATGCATGGGTGTTCGATACCGATGCATCGCACCATTTTTGCCGTGATAGAGACCTTTATATTAAATATAAACCTCTCCACAACAAGGAACTCGCTGTTGCGGTAGATGGTGCAACCTTTCCTATCAAAGGGACTGGGACATTTAGTTTAACATTACATGGTGATGATGTAATTTTTGGGGATGTTATGCATTGTCCTAAGTTAAGACGAAAACTTATATCTGGTCCTCGCTTAGACAGCCGAGGGTCAAACTTCAAAAGAGGTGAGGGTAGAGTGAAAGAATATCGCGAAGACCACACTTTGTTTCGCGCCTCTCTCGAAAATGGTATATATCTGTTACACCCTGAAACCAGTCACATAACTAAGAAAAATCCTAAACCTAATGTAAAAACCAAACATGTACACTTTGAGGCATCTACAGATCAGAAGGATGACCTTCGTATGTGGCATAGAAGGTTAGGACACATTAGCCCCGCATTAATTGAAAACACAGTTAAATGCAATGGTGTCAGAGTATTACCCTATGTTAAAAATCCAGATTTTCATTTTGAAACATGTAGCTTAAATAAGCATCGTCGCACATCTTTCAAACCTATAAACCAGATAAGATCTCGTAAACCTCTTGAGCTATTACATACCGATTTATGGGGACCCACAAAGATAACTGGTAGAGGGGGAGAGAAGAATTTTCTTACCATAACTGATGACTATTCGAGAAAAGCGTCAGTCTATCCTTTAATTGACAAAACACAAGTTTATAAAGTATTCACTAATCATGTTAAAAGGGCTAACCGTTTTCTCAATACAAAGGTAAAACACGTACGTAGTGATAACGAAAGAGAGTTTGCTAATGATGCTTTTCAAAAATATTTTTCAGAAAATGGCATTAAACACGAGTTCACAAATACATATTCTCCGGAACAGAACGGAGTCGCAGAACGTCTAATCAAACATTAGTAGATGGAGCACGTTCCATTCTTAATGAGTCTAAACTAAGTCTTAAATTCTGGCCGGAGGCCATACTTTATTTCACTTATACGATGAACCGCGTTTGTCATGGCTCTCAAAAGAAAACTCCATTCGAAGCTTACTGTGGTAATAAACATTCCATAAGACATTTACGACCTTTTGGAACAGTTTCATATGTAGGAGTTCCCAAACAAACAAGAAGTCACAAGTTTGAGCCAAAAGCTAGAAAAGGTATCTTGGTAGGATATGCCATGTCTACTAGCGGATATAGGGTTTGGCTTCCAGACATAAATAAGGTTATAGAAACCATAAATGTAAAATTCTGTGAAAATACCACCATACGCAAAGACATGTACACGCCATACGAGCAAGGTCCTACTTATACAATAGGTGATGATCCTTTTTCTAAAGATCAACAGCACAATGGAAACGGTTTGGGACCCATATACATAATAGCGTCTGAAACTCCTGAAATTGATTCATATACTGAGCTACAACCTGATAGTTCTTCTAAATCTGCCACTTCTACACCTGAACACACTGTTAAACCTAGCTCTTGAGACTTCACCTCCGAAAGCCCGTCTATAGACGAGAGCGATGAGGAGGGCGAAGAAACTTCCAGAGTGCTTAGAGTTGCTACGTGGTTCAGGAAGGTAAAACCTAGATCTGGTGGCAAAAGAACAGATATTTATTACTATGAGTTAGGTCGGACATTTCTAACATTTTACTTACGTTTGGTTATCTTTATTCCTTTCAGTTTATTCAAATACCTATTCGTAATCCACTGTTTTCTTTTTGCCAAAAACAATGTTTAATCATTCGTTTTACGATTCAATTGAGAATCGATTCACGTTATCGGACGTTGCACGTTCAATCGTTTTTCCCCCACCTCATTCTTCCTCTCAAATCGGATACATTGCGTATCGCTTTTTTTCCCGTTCCGGAGTTGAAATAGTTTTTCTGCACAGCAGTACATATGTTACTCAACTCCGTCGAACATGTGTTTTGAAGAAGCGCCGGCTGGAAGATATTTAAAGGGACATTAGTCTCTGCACGTGGTATGTATCTATCTGTGTGGCTATCTGTTTGTTTGACTTATGTTTTCGTGTTCCTTCAGTTCCGTTTTATTTTGTTTAGTGTACAGTTTAAGAAATGATGTCAGGAATGTTAGTTCATATTGAAAGTTTATCGGCACATGTTTTATTTCATGAATATACGAAAGGTTAATGGTTTGATGACTTTTCATAGTGCAATGTTTCGTGAACCTTTCCATTTTTTTTTCAAGTTTCACCCGGTGTCTCTTTTGTTTTTCTTCAAAGCTATAATATCTACTCATTTGTTGGACATGTTACATTTTAACTGTTTTAAAGAAAATACGTCGAATAATTCGTTGTCATCGCACATTGTTTAATGCCGTCAGCACTTATTTTTTCAAGAACATGTATCCGTTTAGTGCTACGTTTTCAGGAAGGGCCTTCAACGATACGATGTTCGGCTTCATATAACAGCGCGTAGAAATATCAATATATTTATATTTATTGTATTATTGTACCTATTGAGATACTGGCCTGCGTCTACATCTATATATATATATATATATATTGCAACAAACTGAAGTGTTGGCTTTGTCATTGTCACTAATTACTTTGATTTTTATTAGTTATGTAGTTGTTTTATTTTAGTTTTTTTTCTGACAAATAAACGTTAGTTTCATAAAAAGTTAAATACTGTTTCTTCTATGTCTTAATCTATCGTTACACACCTATGCCAACATCCCTGCCATTTAATTTTATTTAAGGTCTATGCCGTATATTTGCCTCGCTACCTGTTTAAACTCTGCTAACCAATTTTAGACCTGTTTCAGACCCTGGTTCGGTACCCCGACCAGGATGAATAATAAAAAAAAAAATAATCTCGTTTATTTTTCAATTTTTGATGTATTTTTTTTTATTACAAAATCGACATTACTATTTCATTTTTCAGTGAACAGACCATTTACCTAAAAAATAACACTGATCTCCATGCATTGCAAAATTTCAAAGCCTGAGTGTAATTACTCTACAACAGATTTAAGTGGGCAGAGAATCTTTGAGTTTGTGCAAACGACCAAAAACATCGCTTTTTTCAAAGTATCAGAATTCAAATAATATGCAATTAAGATTTCCCTTTCCTGCCTAAAGTATATAATCTCAACTGTACTGCACAGAAAAATAAATATTGTATATACAATATTAATGCGGGATTTGTCACATTGAAAACTAAGCGTAGAACCAACAGAGTAAAGAATATCCAAGCCGAGAATCGAACTCGGAACCCGTGGCAGCGCTCCATGTGCTATACAATTAAGCTACGAAGACGATACTCAGATTAGCATGTCTCACTCAATATGTTAGTAAGGCTGTGACTGCAGCACACGATGGAACTGTCTCCATGAGCATAAATAGTGCACGTTGTAGGGAATTTTATCCTCTACAAAAATGTAAAATATTACTATTAGTTAAATGTAGTAATTGGTAAATTAAATTTAAACTACAAAAATTATTGTTATTTTTAAAAAATGGCGAGAACTGCGCTTTATTTTTCTTTCCCAACATAGTGTCTCTATTAGAAAAGTGTCTTACTGTTATTTATTCTCGGCTATGTTAAGTCCGTTTCAAACCAGTTTTAATTTTGTAATGAAGTCAAATAAATGCTAAGCAGAAATAAGTTGCAATATATTAAAAAAATTGTAGAAATCAGAGTTATCGTTATATTGTTAGTTCTAGGTCGTCAAAGTCTTCAAGGTCCAGTATAATATCAGAAGCGTTTCCACATAGTATAGTAATATTAATAATTTTGATTAATTGTCATTATTTCTTCGGCTATTACTTTTAACGTATAGAATCATGCACTTTGAGATTTCCGAATTCATTTTTAACAGTAATTATTATTCGATACTTCCAGGCCAAAACTAGCTTTTTTTTAAATTCTTGGGCAAACATGGATTTTCACCCCTACTCCCTACACACACACTCTCCCGCTCAATCGCAATGTGAATTTACATACAGAATGTTATAAGTTTATAATATCCATTACTTTATTTTAAAATTTAAAGTTAAATTAAAAAAAGAAGAAAAACGAAAACATTCTCACTTTATACAGGTTTCTGTCTTAGTATTAATAAGCATAATTGTTGGCCCTCTTTATATTGGGATAATATTTTTAATGTGAGATAGACTTACCATTAATGTAAACTTTGACTAACTAACAAAAATTTGTGTGACAAATTAATACAAATACGACAAACCAAATCTTCATTTTGCGTCTACTTTGCCTTCCATTCTGGCGAATGAAGCATATGCCCCCCCCCCCCCATTAAGTTTCGGCCCTGTATAATCCTTTTCTCTTTTAAAATTTCTAAATTCTATTTTATTTATCTTTGCAGTTTAATTATATTATTCCCAGCACTTAACTTTACTTTCGACTTCCGATTCTTAGCCCAAACTCTGGGCGAAGTCTATATTTACAAACTTGGTTTTTGGGTTAACCTCCCCCCCCCCCCCAGCTATTATCCAATTACTTTTATTGTACATACTATAATCCATTAATTGCTTCGTTTATTCAGTATAAAAAATTAAAGATCGATTTTAATTAAATGCCGTTTTAGTGAATTGCCAGAAGGTATTTTCCTGTTTTAACCATAAATCGTGTTGTTCTGATTTTAGAGTCTGTTAGTGATAATTAATGCTCTAATGAATGAAACTTGTAGAATATTTCATACTTTACAGAGTTTACTACGACACTTTAGTCCCTAAAACGGAAAAATAAAAAATAAAAAAGAGTTATTAGGCCGTTCTCAACTGCTCTGCTCAACAAGCGCAAAACGTTTGACACATTTACAAATTCATTTTTTAACGGAAAGATATAAAATTAATCTTATATATTTTTATAAATATATAATAACAGAAATTATATATTTATAAAAATATATAAGATACCTTTAATAAGAATTCGCTTTTGACATAGAATTTTTTAATAGATATCTACCCTATATATATAAAATCCTAATGAAACGAATTTATGAAACAAATATATGAAACGGCTGAAATGTAACGATTCTTTGAATCGACTGATTAAACAGCTGATTCTGTTTCACGGCGATTTCTCCTAAAATATGGAATATTTTGCGATGAAATTAGCACCAAAAATCAATATTGATCCACAGATTTCAAAAGTGGTATTAGAATTTTTAAATTCGAATTAGTTTTCGAAATATTAATTTTTTTCTAATTTTATGTACATTTTTCCAATGATGGCAACTCAAATTTTAATCAAACAGATATTTTTTTTTTCAGATTTTAGAAAAGGATACTATTTTAAACTAATTTGGCGAGAAGTCTGGCCTCCCTTAAATGTATGCTAAGTAATGCATCATGTTACTTTTATTCATAATTCAGTTTGTATTTCATTATCATTTTATTTAATACAAACAGAAACATTTAAAATAAATGGCTTTCACTTCTTTATTTTTTTTAAACGAAATGAAAAGAAAAATATTAGGCACAGATGTCATATACGCACCGGGGTACCTCATTGGCGCCAAAATGGCATTATTTTGGTTGACATGGTAACCCGGCTATTGTTGTTTATTTAATAATAAGATTTACTTTATTTTCTTTTTTTTTTATTTAACTACACAATTTGTTTTGTTCTATAGTTAATTATTTTTTTGGTTATTTTCCTTTATAAATAAAAAATAATAGAAAATAATTAAAAAATACGGTACTACTTAGTTATTCCATCGACCCATTTTGCTAAATTATATAAATCGCCAAATTATACAAATTGACATAATTTTTATTTTAAATAACGAAAGAACAAAGAAAATAGTATAACATTAATAAATATATAAATAAAACGTCGAAATAAAAATCACTTGATTACGTAAAGACGTGTAACTTGCTTAAAGTCAAGTGAATGTGACATTTATCAACCATTATTGGCATTTAATCTTATAGTTTGGTGATAGATTTTTGATCGACGGGATAACTAAGTAGTACCAAAAATACATATGCAACTGGTATTCAAAAACGAGGATTTCGCCAAATTTTCGTAAAAAAAAATCACGCCAAACCAGGTGCGTATATGGCATCTGGCTAAATATTAAATGATGTAACAAACGATGACATTTAATTTCAACTTCAAAGCAATGTTTTAATTTACCACTCGAAAAATAACTGGGGAGTTGAAAAATAGTTATTGGCGAGATTTGCACCCGGCTAGCGTAACAGTACGAAGAAATCTTTGCGACAATGCTTTTATGTAGTATTATTCGAAAAAAAAAATTGATTTTTTTAAATCGAAATGGAAAACTTTCGGCAAAGATGCCACATACATTCCCATATTGGCGCTATTTTTTTCTGACGCCAATGTCATGTACGCAACGGGTACTTAACTGGCGCCAAAATATTGTTGTTTTGTTTGATATGGTAAGCCGGTTTGATATGAAACGCGAAGGAATCGGAGCATATTTATTTATGGCAGTTACATGACTTGGACTATTATAATATAGATGAAATGATGGCGATAGAATAATATTTGGCGACTTATCACCTGTACCTGGCTAATATTAAAGTACCAAAATGGCACCAGGAATATAAAAAGCGAAGTGATTCGCCCGGAACTCTTGATGATAGTCAAATGACTTAGGCTATTGTTATAGAAATTGTTTTAAAATACCGGGAGACAAAGACTCTGTACACTTAATTTCTTTTATTTTTAGCTTCTTTTCAAACGTTTGACTGATCCTTTTTATTCAAACACGAAAACAATCATTGGATGTCTTAACAACAACTGATTCGGCCTTACATTTTTGAAATCAAAGGAAATTGAATGGAAACCCGTTTATAGGGAGAGCTGCACAGCTTTTTTCAGTACAATTCAATCTTCTATAATATTTTTTAAACCGATCAGATTAGCGTGTTTTTAGATTCTGCGGTGTCTGAACGGGGGTTGGCGAGCGTAGCTTGCAGGGGGCAGAGCCACCTAGTGTATATATATAATTACAGAAACATGCATCCTTATCTTATAAGTCATGAATTCTATTAAAAACGGTTGCAATTTTTGGTGTTCACCTGAAGCTGCCTTATGCTATAACCACATTGTTTCTTCACTCAGTTGTATTAGCAGCTGTAGTGTTTCGAATATTTAGAAGTTGAAGATTTTTATATTTTTTCACTTCAAAATAAAAATAGTTATTTCTACTATTTTTAATATTAATTTAAAAAAGCTGAAAAATTCGAAAACTTTTAAGCATGTTAGCATCAAGCTGGAAGTTGAACAAGTATTGCCGTGATTAGCAATATCTGAGAATTAACAATTCCAAAAGATGTTTATGTGTCATGGACTTCAATTAGTTTTTTAACAAACAGAAAATAATTAAATAATAATTAAATAAAAGTAAATAAATATTTTTTTTCTTTTCTAATTTAGACTTTTCAGCAATTAAAGGCATTTAATATGCTTATATAGAAAGTTATAATATAAAAAAAAACTGTTGTACGTTGCAGTTTATTCATTTCATTCGAAAACCATCGATTGGATATAATACTACAATTTATCATTGTCCCATTATTGTTAGAGATCCTACATCATAGCAATGATTTATCATGCAAATCGATATTGACAAATTCATGTCAGCATACTTCCTGTTACATTTTATCAAATAAAGTAAAGAAAAAAAAGAACGATCATAACCTGTCACTGGAAGAATGTTTCAAATTTGACGTAGTTCTCCCTAATACTGTTTCGTCTTTGTGATAGTAAATTCATTAATCCCTTAATCGTCGCGCGGCCGATATATTCAAGGGCAGATTTCTCACAAAATGAAAAACGCGACGATTGGGGTTTTAATATTATAATGACTTATTTTGTTTTGGAATATGTCTTTGAGGATTTTAGCTTATTGTATTATCATAGAATATCATTTGTCAGTTTTCAATTTCATGTACTTTAAAATATAAAATACAAAACGATAAATAATATACTGCAAATATAAATAAAACAAATAAAAAAGTGAAAAAAAAGAATATTTATTTTTATTAAAATATTTTAAGTAGTTATTTTTCTGTGATGTCTAATACCACATTTTCAATTTTTATTTCTTAGTTTTATCCCAAATCACAGAAAAAGGGAATATACTACAAATTCATTTAAAAAAAAAAAAAATGACAATTGGGATGAAAAATGGTTTTTGGAAGGGATATGCTTTTAGAAGCTATGCGTCAGTGTTGATATCCTCATATTGTTAATACATTGTCTACATTTTTACAAAAAGTATTGGGGTTTTTTATTCATACAGATTAATTTCATGTTTATTTGTGCACAATAAAACATCAAAATTCAAAAATGAAATTATGATCACCTATCATGTGTAATCGCATGAAATTTTATGTTATTAAATTTATAATAGCCTGCGTATTTTAGTATTTTTTAGTTCAAGCACATTATTTGTTTGTTTACAAAAATTCTTTTCACGAGTACATTACCAGTCAGTATTTTTTAAAGTTTAAAATGAATTCATATATTTTATTACTAAAGCAAGATATAAGATTTTATTAAGAACATATACTCAGTTTAATGAAAATTAAATTTGGGATCTTCTAGAAAAATTTAGTAATAGAAAAAAAAATGACCGTACAAAATTCATTTTTATGTCTGCTAAGTTATTAGAAATACTTCAAGACAATCAGAGACTTTGTTTGACATAAAACTAAAATTGTAGCATTTTCCACATACTACTGAATAAAATGAATTCGCTATTTATTCTACCATGGTTGGTATGCACTTAATATTGTATTTCAGTCACGTTGATAACTACATCATTTGCGGTAACAAACAGTCTAAATTCGTTGAACGAGAAACAATGAAAGTTTTTGTTAAATTTGTCCGTCACGGCCTAAACACAATAAATTATGTTTCTTTTGAGGATATCATTTAAACTTTTAAAAGAATAGTTTTTCTTGAATTAAAAAAATTAAAAGTTTGTAAAAAAATATGAAAAATATAAAACAGTCATCCTGAAAACAATTTTTGAATAATTTAACAATAAGCGATTAATGAATTTTATAAACAAATTAGAAATTGTAGAACAATATATTTGAAAATGTATTAATAATACATTTTCTGATTATGTTACAAAACACTAAGTTTGATTTTTATTTATTTATTTTTTGTAATAATTGAAATATTTGTAATTGATTTAAGAAAAATGGATGTAAGCGCATATGCACTGTAAAAAAAAAAATCCGACCATGTTTCCTGCAGAAGAAGGAAAAATAGTTGTCTTTCTCGGGAAGGAAAATTTTCCGACCCAGCTCGGAATAAAATCAGAAAAATACCATTTTAGTTACTTCCTCATAGCATGCATGGTCACGGTGACGTCGTTGTGACGTCACTGTAGTCACGTCACATCTGTGACCAAAATGCCACCACTCAGTGATGTCACATTGTGACTGAGATGTGAACTTCTTAGAAAACTTAAAAAAAAAAAAAATGAAAATTCTTTAAAATATATTATTTACTGTAAAATTATTTTTTTCTAGCAATTGAAAAAATTGTAACGCCATTGTTATGTAAAGTACGTCACGTCACATATGTGACCAAAAAAACCACCATATTGTAAGTCGCGGTGTGACAAAAATATGAACTTTTAAAATCTTTCAAAATGAAGAGAAATATTTTAAACAGTCCCAAGTTACAGCGGTATAAGGAATGAAAATATATTAGTGCATAGAAAATGGTAAATTCTGTCACGAAATTGGGGGGGGGGGGGGGGTTGGGGGGGGATAATATATAAAATGAACAGCATTACAAACATTAATAAACTAAATTTGCATGCTATATTTTATCAATTTGCTATCTAAGACAGTGAAAGTATACTTTTTCATGATTTCAATTTTATCTAGCATTGCAATTTAATATAATAATCCTTCACTGGTTGTTATTATTATAAAAGGGTTTCTCGGAAAAATGGTACCTGCTGGAGCATTTTGGATAACATATTTAGAATTAGGAGTATTAAATCTGTACACTTTACATATTTAGTTTGCAGGGAGGATTTTTTTTTTTTTTTTTTTTTTTTTTTTTTTTTTTTTTTGCCAACCAGTGGTATTTGAAACACTTCTGTGCTTTCAAAATAAAAATTTTCTTTTACAGTTAACTCCGCAGCTTTTAATGAGCACGTAGAAAGAGTCTTCAGAGTTTAGTCATATATCCATTTCTTGCTTTATAATTTACATTCAAGTCATATTTTTTCCCGGTTAGTGTTTAACATTTTAAAGTAACTATTTTTTCAAAAATTCTACTTCTTTCACACTTTTTAAATAAAATTAACATTTTCCGAAAAAAAAAATATTTATGCAAGACCTAAGATATAATTAATTATTCGTATTTCGGGTGGGGGTTCATTGTTACCATTAAATTGATTTTTATGCATTTTAAAAATTTAAACAATGTTTTATCTAATAAACTGTAATTATGAATATTATTATTATTATTATTATTATTATTGTTATTATTATTATTTACAAAAGAAAAACTTTACAATACATTTATCTTGAAATATTTGGAACTGATAAAAAGAAAATGTAAAATACACTGGAAATTTCTTCAAACAGAAAATTTTAAATAAAGACACTCTCATTCCGCATTTAAGTTCCAAATCTATTGTATACAAAGACAAATAAGTGGTAAAGAACTATCTGCTCTGAAATCGTCTGCGTGAGATATAACCACAGAAAAATAAATAACGGAAGAGGCGGGAAGCCGTAAAGTTACTTAGAACATCGCCACTTCTACAACAGTTTTTTTAAGATAAGAGAATGATGGCGGACATTTTTGGTTACTTTTTAGGATACAATTTAGGATTATTCATAGAACATAAACGCATGTCTTATTTAATTTAAATATTTTATTCCTGATTTGTATATTATGATTTAAATAGTTTTATGTTATATTAATAAGAGACTGATCTGGAATTATTTTCAGAAGCAAAATTTTCCTATTCAATAAGGTGAAGGAAAATAAATATCTTAATCTGCCATCGCTTGAAAAAAAAAAAAAAAAGAAGAAGAAGAAGCTGCGCAGAGACTGATTCATGATTACATTCATAGGGGAATTAACGAAAACATTAATTTTCAGTTACTTGAGATTGAAAATGTGTTGAGACAATGATTTGGAGTTTTCGGTTTTCTGATTACTAACACTTATAGTTTATATAGATATTCGATTATTATGATATTACGAAATTGTTCCATAATACAAATGAGCATTATACTGGGAAAATGTACTTTTACATATTACAGTAGTGAAACTTTTGAAAGAGTTTTCTTTTAGTGCTAATAATATTTTAAATTATTTTTTAAAATCCTAAATCTTCATACCAATGTTTTCAGATTTAACATTTGTCAAAATTATAAAATAATAGGAATTCCTTATAACATATGGAAATTTTTTTGAGATATTGTTAAATCTAATAATGCAGTTAATTCATCTATTGTAGTTTGGTGTTGTTTAATAGTACAACTATAAATACTAATTATTATTTTTAGTGTTTTTCAAATTCGTATACTTTTTTTTTTAATTCTATGTAAGCATTTTCTTTCTGTTTGTGATTTTAATCAAACATTTAATTATACGCATTTTGAATCGATTATTAAATTTTCTTCTATTATAAACTCATTTTCTACGTTTATGATGCACGTAATTATTGACACTAAAAAGTAAAATATGATATTTAAGCATTGAAATAAAGTGTTTTGTTATGCCTGATAGGAAGTTATAGATTAAACTGCTTTAGTATATATTTTTTAAAGTTCATATAATATAGGATACATAATATAGGACACAAAGTTGAAAAGTGCTTATGACTTCGGTTTGTCTCTCCGTCTGTCCGTCCAGCAGCCTGCCCGCGCTCTAACTCTCGTAAATATACTCGGATTGCCCTGAAATTTTTGGATGTTATTCACGTTTACCATAGCATGGTCCCTATTTTTGATGAAGTTTGTAGCATGTTTAGTTCATTTACAAGGACAGCAAAAAGTATTCCGTTACATTACGGCCTATGGGAAAAAATCGTTTCAAATGATTTTTAATGATTTTACGTACGCTTTCAAACAGAATAAAATTGATATACATTTATGAAGCGCACTAAAATATGCAATCTGTTGATTATGCGATGCAAGTAATAGTTATTGTTCATTTACAGGGCTAAAAAAGGAATTCCAATACATAATGATATAGAGGTAGAGGGAATTGTTTGTTGCGTACTTTAATTATGTTAATCTATTTGATATATAATGAAATTGATATACGTCGATGAGGTTTACATACTATAAATTATTTCATGTATAATACATAAATAACATTTATAGGGACACATTGTATAAAATATTTCAGATACTATATTGTATCCGAAGTACTGTACACTAGCGATAACGGCTGGAAATGCATTTTTAATTATGGTATGCGCTTTTATGATTCACTATATTTATGCATAGTATATGGTGTATATAAATGCTATAAGCCCTATACAGGGCAACACCAAAGTATTCGTAAGGGTTACTGGGTATGGGCGCAAAATTCTTAAAGGTGGTTTTTAAATGAGTTATGTTTTTCTCGCTGCACTGCATTTAATTTACTAAGAAATGTTTGTAGAATGTAGATAAAATGATATACAGGGTCACGTAAAGAATTGGATACCTGGCCGTCTATAAATTATAATTTCTGGAAATGTGATTTCAGCAGTTTTAAGAGTGTCTTAGTTTGAATTAAATTTTAACTAAATAGTGGCGTGTAATAAGATTCTAGGTAAACTACAGGGTTGTACAAAAGTATTCAAGTATGTTTCCATATATTTGTATAAATTGCTGAAGAGAATTTCAACCTGTTAGGCGTTTTCTTGCTAAAGTAAATTTTCCAATACACTGAAAAAAATGGGTATTCAAAATTGAATAAAAAGTACACAATTTTAAATGCGTCACATACTCAAAAAGCTCCGATCCAAATGTACTCAAAATTGAGAAACATATGTATTCATTTTTTATTCCATGGTTGTGATCAAATATGAATCGTTATGTATTGCCCCCCCCCCTCCCCCCCCAAAAAAAAACAACAACAGAAAAAACCTAAAAATTAAAGTAAAAATGTACTGACATTTATTTCCCGTTCAAAGTTATTAACAAGAAACGTTTAATTGATTATTTATTAAGAAAAATAAAAAAATTCTTAACAAGATACTCAAATCGAATATTTTTTTGACAAGAGCATTATTTCCAACCACTTTTAAATTATTTTAAAATAATGTGCATAATTTAATATTTACATTAGTAAACAAAATGAAATGAACCATTACAGGGTACAAAATTATTTGTATGTTTGGGTTTGATAACATGTAATATTTCAAAATAGAGAAAGCATAGGTTCATTTTTGATCCAAAAATATTCAATTCGATATGAGTACATCGGTTTAATCTTTTTTGAGTACTTGATTTCTTTCGGTGCATCAACCTACAGATCAAATACAAGGTTGTTCAAAAGAATTGGAAAACATATTTGTCTATGGACGGTAACTGCTGAAATCTGTTTTCAAATGTTTTATACGTTTTCTAAAATGTTTATTTAGTTATCTTATTTACGTTATTTTCCTAATTTACGATGTCTTGTTAAAGCACTCAGGAAGTGTTGGAAAGTATTTTATAATCTATGGTTAACGCATGATTTTTCTTACTTGCTTATCCCATTTCCCCGATCAGTCTTTTCCTATAAAACATACCAAATATATTTAGCTCATATTCACAAAATACAATTTACTCGGGAATAAAAAAATTAAATAAATATTGCTTATCATACCGTTCTATAAATAATAGTTATATTAATATCCGTTAGACTCCATGTTCGTATTTAATAAAGCAATGAAAAAACACAAACATATAAAAAACTTACACATTCTAAATATCAAGCTTAGAACTTAATTAAAAAAAAAAATATGTCAGTTGATAAGCATTGTTATGTAAGAGTATAAATTAAAAATGTTTTAGAAGAATAGGGCTCCAAAATAGCGATATTTTGCTAAAAATACGGTAAAAAGATAAGATTTTATATTTACAACAATTTTTTTTTTTTTTTAATTCATCTCAGTATTAATACTTAGAATTTTTTCCAGAGAGAAACATTCGCCTTGTATACAATATTTCAAATGAAAATCAAATTTCAAATTAATTGCTTAAAAGGCGCAAAAGCCAACATAGTGAAAAAGATTCCATGCCGTGACTCGAACCCGGGACATCAGTATAGCACACTTATATTCTACCAACTAAACCACACGGAACGACACCCAGCCTGTAAAATTTCTCACTATTACATGTTGGTAAGGCTACAAACGCAGCACAAGATGGAATATTTATCGTGAGCCACCGACATGGGGTAAACACGAAACTTAATTAAATCCAGCATCGATTGGAACTATATTAATACTTGGAAAAATTTCCAGGGAGAAACATTCGCCTTGCATACAATATTTCAAATTAAAATTGCCTTTTAAGCAATTAATTTGAAATTTGATTTTCATTTGAAATATTGCATGCAAGGTGAATGGTTCTCTCTGGAAAAATTTCCAAGTATTAATATAGTTTCAATCGATGCTGGATTTAATTAAGTCTCGTGTTTGTCTCATGTCGGTGGCTCACGATAAATATTCCATGTTGTGCTGCGTTTGTAGCCTTGGCAATATGTAATAGTGAGAAATTTTCCAGGCTGGGTATCGTTCCATGTGGTTTAGTCGGTAGAATGTCAGTGCTCTATACTGATGGCCCGGGTTCGAGTTCCAGCATGGAATCTTTTCAATCTGTTCGCTTTTGCGCCTTTTAAGCAATTAATATGAAATATGATTTTTATTTGACATCATCACAGTGTTTATGACAAATTCGTCACAAATGACACATATTTCACAAATTGGTCACAGTGTGACTTCAAAGCATTGTCGCTTTCGTTACAGGTTCGTCACAAAATGAATGCCAAAATAGTCACAAATGACACACTTTTCACAAATTTGTCATACCATGACTTCACAGAGTGGTCACAATGTGACGTCACAAACGACCTCTAAAACGGCCATAACGACTTCGCATTCTAATCACTATAACGTCAAATCGACGATACGTGACGTCACATTGACGGTCGCAAAATCGCAGTGTGACTTGACAACGACGTCTCCGTGACGTCACCATGCCTTACGGAATATTTCCTTTTTTATACGGATTTTATTCCGAACTGTGTTAGAAAATTTTCCGTCTCGAGAACGGCAACTATTTTTCCGTCTGCTACAGGAAACTTGGTCGGATTTTTTTTACAGTGTGTTTTAGATCCAAGAAGATTTATATTTTATATATTCATGAATTTCACGCAGACAAAAGACAACAAATCACAAAAATATTGCTGTGTACTTCAATAAACTTCAATATATAACATATTTTTATACAAATTCTGCATGGAAGCGTTTGTTGTTCCATTTTAATTTCTTGTTGAGACATCCAGCTTCTATTTTAAGAAATTCAGAGGTAATGATTATAAAATAACTTTGTGTAAAAAAAAAAAAAAAAAAAAAAAAAAAAAAAAAAAAAAACAGGCAATCTACGTTAACTTATAAAATAAGTATTTTTTTCCCTAAAATCTTACGTAGTATCCAACATATATTTTAACGGCATATTTTATATTTGTCTTTTATTTGAAAACACATTCCGATGTTATTTCATAATTAACGGCTATATTATATCTTTTGCATTTAAATCATTGAATCCTGAAAATCATTCCAGGATATTCTTAACATCAATTTATTAATGTAAGTGTTTAGAGTACTTTCTGTAATGTAAATAAAATGTATAGTTTGGAGTGACTGCTAGAAATACTACAACGAAAATAATGGCGATTTACCGGCAAAATGTTTTTTTCTGACCCTTTTATTTTATCTATTTAAATATACATATTTAAATTTTAACATATCCATTAAAGACTTTCTAGTTATTTATTAAGTAAAACGCTTCAAATTATTTTCAAATGCTTAATATTTAGCTGAGTGACTTAATTGAAAAAAGTGTTTTAAATAATCTCTTTTAAGAAAATACTAAAAGCGTACATAAATACTGATAGAAAAATTTGCTTCGTTATGTACATGACTCACACAGATGTCATTGTGAGGTCACAAGAATTTAAAAAAAGTGTTAAAAATATTGGTTTTCAAAGAATAATAAGTTTTACATTGTTCTTTAATTAATTTCTAGAAATTATAATGAACATGGATTCTATAATGTCTAATGTGCATTACAGAATCCATGTGAAGTGTCTGAGTTGTGACCATTGCTTACAGATGTGACGAGACCACTGTAACAATTATGTCACAGTAATGTCACTGCCACCGTGCCACCATACGGTTCAGGAATTGATTTAATTTTCAATTGTCATAATTGTTTAAATTCTTTTCTTTCTAAACATTTTTTCACTTGATAATTTTAGTATAGTTTTATTATTTTTTTTTGTGAATTTCTGTAAACTAGCCGCCCTTGGCGGTCAGTTTGATCTCCCTTTAAATTTATGTTTGGGAAAGCAAGCTAAACATTGCATCATGTTACTTTTATTCATAATTAAATTTACTTGGACTACCATAACTATAATTAATATAATCCCTTGGGCTAATGTTAGTTTTAATGCATTAAAATTTCTCAATTTGTTTATTTTCTGTAAGCAAGCAAACCCTATTGGTTTACCATGAAAGTCTATGGGTGGCGAAATATTAGAGATATCGCCAAGTTGACTTCAATTTTGGCGACTAAATTTAGCCGCCTAATTTGGTGAGATATCGCGAAGTTGGAGACAAACTTGGCGACATTTGGCGTCAGAACAGTGTCCCCCCTATTGTACACCCTTATAGATATGGATATGCATTAAATGCCGTTCAATAACCAATGAGATACGTTTTATTCGGGCGTTGCCATTAAATAATTAACAAATAATCGCTATTTCTGTGCCACATGCGTTAGCGTAATATATATATATATATAGTATATATATATAGATATAGATAGATAGATAGATAGATAGATATTTCAATAAAATATTCCTTTCAAAGTCATGATACATATATTTTACATTGAATATCCGTACAGTAAAATCCTTCTTAAAATCTTCCAAATACAGGAAATTTATGCATGTGATATGCATTAATTACTACATTTCTTATAATAATAAATGCACAAATTTCTTAAAATTGATAAATGAATCATATTTTCGATAAGTAAAGATTTCTCAAAAAATAATTTCTTCTTTTTCATTAGCTTCTTCTTTGCGTTTATGTATTTCTTGCATGTTCGATATAATCCCAGTAATCTCATTTTTCTACACGTGATAAAAACGATCTCTTCTTAAAGAAGAATAATAAAACTATGAAAATGAGAGAGTCATATTTATCTTAAGGATTTACTACGTTATCTGTGGAATGCTAAGATTTTTAGCGCTATTATTTAAGGGAGGAAGGCAAATTAAATTTATAACGGAAAGCCGCTTAATCTATCGCAAAGTATAACAAATAATATTTCTCTTCTTTTTAGTTACTCCATAAATATTGATATGCAACAAAGGAAGATAATAAATCAAAATTTTAAAGTGGAAATAGTAATTTTTATTTACATTGAAATGAAAGGCAAATTTTCGGATACTATGTACTCTCAAAATACAAATACCTTTTACTTGGAAACAATTTTAATTTACAATTTTCATTTCCTAATTCAAACGACTTAATAATTGATTTTTTTTATATCTTTTTGATCTATAGTTTCTTTTCAGTTATCAGCTCTCACTAAGACCTTGGTGAGAAAACTGAAGTAGAGAGCATGTACTGTTCGTTATAATAAAGATGCATAACTTCAAATATAAAATATAAGATTCAATGAATTAACTAGGATTTGAAATGTAAAATAATAAGTGATATGAGAATCGCATTTCATACCTATAAATATATTATTAATTGTAATGTGTAAATGTGCAATCCTGTATTTTAATATTAATAGAATTTAAATAATTATATCGAATTTAAAACGTACATACTCACGACATGCAGAAATACTGTAGTTTAGCTACAACGTTGTATGACACGAAATTTGTCATATGTTACAGTTATCCAAAAAATTATATTTAAAAACCAAACATAAGTAAACGCACTCACATATCTATATATCTATATCTATATCTATATATCTCTCTCCTATAGTTTTAGCCAAAAAGTATGAAATTTCATAAAAAAAATCGATGAAAAGAGAGTGCAAAACAAGATAACTGTAAAAAATTCAACAATTGAAACAAGAACAATAAATACAACTCCTAGCTCTTTGGAAGGTGGGAGGAGCAATGAAGCATCAAACAAACCTCACAGGTTTCGCAAGGTATGGCCAAAGCACGTCCTGCGTTAGTGTATCAAATTCGAACAGAAAACTTAAACAACAATAGCTCAAAATTAATAAAGGAAAAGTTTAAGGAAATTATTTAATGTAAATTAACTGCACTGTTAAAAGAAACGTGAAAGAAAACATTAAAAAATATTGTAAATATTTCACCAATCATTCAAAAAGAGTACTTGCATTAGTTTACAGTGATTTCAGAGAAAGATCGGAAGCGACATCTATCGGCGTTACTGGCCACATCTGAAACAAGTGGGTAAGTGTGAACATAAATCGCACAGAGGGTTTCGTTTTATATTCCTTTCAAAACACTTTATTCTTTAATTAATAAAGCCAAATTCATATAATTCATGATTATTAAATCCTTAACAACCGCACATAAAAAGGTAAAAAACGCTAAGTTAAAAAAAAAATTGCCCCCCCCCCTCCCCCGAAATTTCTCACGCCATTCTTTCGAAAACTTTTTATTATGTGTTATGAACTATCTTAAAGTTTTGAACAGATCGCGGCGCCGTGTTAGATTTACTAATTTAAATAAAATCGCGTTCTTTTAATTCTAAATTCCTCCACCAGGGAGCGCACTGTGTCCTTAACAAAACTGTTTCTGAACGAAACACCTCTCTACAACTTATCCTTAGATAGATTAGTCGGGGGCGGGGGCGGTCTTAAACACTAATTTAACATATTTGCTGAAATTACTATTCTAAAATAGCGGTATATTATTTATTATTAAATAATATTACACTTATTAAATTTTTTGCATATTGAAGAAGTAGCACTTATCTTAGGACTCCGTCAAAAAACCGCAAATAAAACTAAAAAACGCTAAGGTTTAAAAAAAAAAAATCCCGAAATTTCCCGAAATTTCTCGCGCCGTTATTTTTAAACTTTTTATTATGTGTTATAATCCATCGAAAAGTTCAAACAGATCATGATGTCAGATTTCATAATTTAAGTAAAACCGCGGACTGTTATTTTCTCATTTTATCACCAGGGAGCGCTCTCTATTCTTAACAAGAGTGTATCTGAACGAAAATCCTTTCAGCTTATAGAACTTATAAGTAGATACATTAGTCGAGGGGTTAGTGGTCTTAAACACCAATTTAGGATATATGCTAAATTACTATTCTAAAATAGTGGTATCAACACTTATGAATTTTTTATATTGAATAAGTAATGTTTATCTCATCACGCGCGGCAAACGGGGGATGGACACCTCTGATGCATAATATCCATTAGCGGTCACAGAAATTTCCAACAATATATTACTTGACGCGTATCGCCCAAAATTTAGAAATGTGGTCCCCTTGGGGAGGGGGCAAAGTGGGCGATAGACATTTATCGAAAAATGGAGATTGCCATTCGATCGGCAAGAGAAACTTAGCTTCGCTGGAACTTTCTCAGTTATAATTCTCCCCGCTGTGGCTCAATTAGGGGCAAAGTTATGGCCCAAAGAAAAAGCAGCTCCAAAAGTTGGGGGGCCCCTGCTTGGTGGGGGTAAAAGGTGGGGGTATCTCGTAACATTATTTTTTTGAAATATGTTAACAGGAAATTTATTTACCTTTAAAATAAGTGGCATGTCGGGTGCTGCAAACCAGTATTTCATATACTTATCGAAAAATATTTAAAAGGGGCCTTCCCGGGCCCCTAATAGAATTAGTGGAAATTGGAAGACGGCAAAATAATCGTTGGGAAAAGTTTGCTTGGGCGCGGTGGAGCTAATTTTGGCACTATATCTAAGCTCTATGGCCAATAGGAACAGAAATATTTAAGGAAATATGAAAAATAAATGGGATTTCTTTGCAGAAGAGAATAATAATTTTAAGTTTTAAAGTGCTAAGCCGGCCCCAAAGGGTTACAATGAAAACAGCCTTGATAGCACAAGACCTCTTAAGACCCATGATCGTTGGAATTACTTTGAAATATTCATATTTAAAAGAACTGGTTCCATTGTAAGTCCTTACAAATCACGATTTCCCATAGTGCAACAGCAATCTCCAGAAGCATTTTATAGAAATAAAACCAATTAGCTAAACTAGTCGGATGTACCAATCCCAAAACTTTCTATCTCATATATGTTAATACTTCAAAATTCGCTATCACACTGCCAAAATTAAATGGCAATCTATGCATCTCATGAGGATTCTAACGATATGAAATTCCGTGCGTTAGTTCTTGAGATACGACTATCGCTGAAATCGTCTAAATTCAGCAAAATGCTGCCTAGCAGAGCCACCTATTGGGTGATTTATACCAAATCCTAATCAGCAACAATTTATATCAACCTCTGACTGAATCTGAAGTTTGGAGAAAATCCGTACATTAGTTTTTTAGATAGAGCAATAACGAAAATCATGAAAATTCCTGCATAGCAGCGCCACCTATTGGGTGATTAACACCAAAACCTAATTAACAACAACTTGTGTCAACATACAACTAAATCTGAAGTTAGTTGAAAATTCGTCCATTAGTTCTATTGATAGAGCTATTGAGGCAATCGTGAAAAAGGCAGAAGAGAAGCGCCACCTGCTGGGCAATTTACACCAACACATAATCAGTAGCAAGTCATATCAAGGACTAACTGAATCTGAAGTTTGATGAAAATCAGTGCGTTAGTTCTTAAGATAGAGCTATTGGGAAAATCGTGTAAATCCTGCAAAATTCATCATAACCGCGCCACCTGTTGGACGATTTGCACCAAAACGTAATCATCATCAATTCATATCGAGGACTAACTAAATCTGAAGTTTGATCGAAATCCGTGCATTAGTTCTTGAGATAGAGCTATTGCGAAAATCGTGAAAAATGCAGCATAGCAGCGCCACCTGTTGAGCGATTTACCCCAAAAACTAATCATCATCAATTTGTATTAGGTACTAACTGAATATCAATTTTTATTAAATTCCATTAGTTCTTGAGATAGAGCGCCCACAAAATTTGTGTCACATACACACAGACAGACAGACAGACTCACAGAGTCACAGACAGACATTTTGTAAAAACATGTTTTTTGGAATCTCTGACCCCTAAAACGTGTAAATCCGTCGAAAACCTGAATTCGAAAATTTTCATGAATCCAATACTTTCTTCTTGTAAAGATAGAAGAAAGTAATAATAATTAATATCTGAGCTTGTAATTAAGATTGAAGATTGAAATTGTCATCGATGAAATAAGTGAAAAATTTTACGTCTAAATGTAAAAATTAAATAATCAAAAAATTTAATAATTTAAAAGTTTTAAATTCGTTTTAAAAAATTCTAGCACGACAAACCACGCGATCTGCTTAAATTTGCTCCGGTGAGAATACGTCTGCAGATAATGATGACACCTGTTTTTAATCTGTGGAAGAGATCGTTTTTTGTAATTTGATAAAAAATCCATGCTTTTGTTGAATTATGAATGCCTTTCCGATCTTGTAATTGGAGGTTTTTAATTAATAACGTCCGTTAATTACGACTTTTTCAAAATTTAATGATTTGTCGTTAGATGTGAGGAGTTCAGCTATAATTAAGTATGCGAAATTTCAAGTCTCCCATATATATAGTTTCTGAGAACGGGCTCTGTGATAGACGGACAGAGAGACAGACAAAGGAGTGAGACGGATAGGGTGTCGTCAGCTGTACGAAAACCTAAATAGGGGGAAAATACAGGCAGGAGGGCCCGATGTCCAAAAATGTACCGTGCAGATATGTGGCAGATATAGCTGCCATTACATGCGGGCTTGTGCATTCACAATTAATAACAGAAATAACAACTGTTTCTTGGATTATTTTTAAGAATAAAAGTAAGATTTCTTAGATCATTGTTTTAATAATATCAGATAATTTCTATTATACATTTATAAAGATACGAATTTAGTTTTAAGACACGTGTGCATCACGACAATAGCTTTCAATTAATTTCCCCTAGAATAGGTATTTTGTCATTTAATTATTTGATTTTATGTAATTTATTTAGTCACTAAGATATTATTTGCGGATAAAAGGAGTTTAAATATAGCTGAAAAACTTTATATTAGGTTGTAACGAAAGTGATCCCCCACATCACCATTACATAGTGATTATACTATATAAAACTATGTACTGTAATATTATATATAACCACCATTTCGTCAAATCTACAGAGTGTCATATGATACATCAATAGTACCGAAAGCTGTACACTTGATTTGGTGACATTTTGTAGATAACTTTTTGTAACAAAACTGGAAGTAAATGATGATTCTAATCTGGTAGCAAGATAGTTCCATTTCAGACACTTTTTACTTAATGATAACAATATTTTTTTTTTTTTACAAATTTCACAACACAGTGTTATAAAGCAAGTCTCTCATTGAAATGCTAAAAATCGCTTGACAAAATATGAGCAAACACATCAACGCGAAATGTTTGCGCAGACAGTAGAAGCTGTGGCGGGAAACTTCCGTTACTTACAACCTGATACATGCAGATTTTTTTATAAAAATAATTTTGTAAGTGTTTAATTTATGCCTTACCTCCTTAATATCATCAATTTCCAGTTTATGTGCGGGCATTCGAATATAGTTTCTAAATAATGTATAAATATTTTACTCGTTAATATTTTTCGGTTTACCTTCTGCGTTAATTTAAATATCTTTATTTATTTAATGTATTAATATAATTCACTAAATTTTCAAATCTTATCGCTTCAGTTGAATTAGGACAAATAATTTATTTTCGTATGTGCAAATTTTAAATCGTTTATTATGAGAGGTCTGGTCTGTATGCACTATTTTATCAATCGCAAAAATATTACAAGAGTTTGTTTGTTATTATCATAGCATTAATTAGCAGCATCTGGCATATTTCTTTTCGCAATTATATTTTTCTTTTTCTTTTTCTTTCTCTTTTTATTTATTTATTTATTTTTTTTATGAGAAAGATTTTTTTCATTATTATTATTTATACTTTTAATTAAAATTAGAGATTGGTAAAAGTTGCTTGATCTCGTAGGTTTTTTTTTCTCGTGTTTATTTTACAGTTACAATTAGAGATATTTAAAGAATTAAAATTTGACATATAATAGCGTTTAAAAAAAAAAAAAAAGTTTTTTATCAATAAAGTGTACTTATAAGCGAATTGCGCACAGTAAAATCTTTTTATTAATTATTTGTGTTTGATACTTTAAATACCGGAAAGATTTTTTCATCCGGGGAAGGGAAGGGGTGTGAGGCATAATACCTAAATTGAATAAACAAAAATATTTTAATATATATAGAAAATAAATCTAAAACTGTTGAGGATAAATATAACATAATTTAGACTAATTGAAATTTTCATATACAAACAAACGGATAAACAAAGTCATACAAGGAAATGCTTGATGATAAAGTGAATTAACCAAAAGCTAGGTAAAAAAAAGTAAAATCTTCCCTTACTATGATTTATCGAAGAACGTATTATCTCTAGACAAATGACTGAAAATTTTGTTGGTAGTCTACATAACCAAAAAACGATATTTGTATCTTGCATATGCAGGACAGAATTGATTGTATAACAATGATATTAAAACAACTATATAAGTAAACAAACATATAGAACATAGTGCGGAATGTTTTTAAAATATATTTCACAATAAAATAAGACAAAATAAATAAAATATACAACACACGGGGAGAGGGGGGGGGGCTGATATATCAAAAATATATCAACAGCAAAATGCTGAAAGTCTATAAATGTTCTGTAAAATCTAAAAAACAAAATTGCTGTAAATTTAGAGCAAAATTTGCTGGCACCAATATTGCCAGTATTTTTTTATGTAAAATTACTGTGATTTTTTTTTACAGTGTGACAAATAATTTCCGTCAAAATTTCATGCGTTCAGTTTGAGTTATTGTTGTTTAAGTTTACAGTTTGAAATTGATACACTAATGCAGTATGATTGTTGGATATATTTTGCGGAACCTGTGAGGATACATTTATTTGTTCGATGCTTCATTGCTCCTCCCACCTTCCCAAGAGCTAAAAGTTGTATTTATTATTCTTGTTTCAATTGTTGAATTTTTTACATTTATCTTGATTTGCACACTCTTTTCATCAAATTTTATATTAAATTTCATATTTTTGCGGTAAAACTATATTTTTTTTGTGCATATAAGAGCTGCTTTGCGCCTAGTGCAATAAACTTATTTTCTTTTACATCTTTCAAAACGTTATATCTCTCTACATATATACCGGAGGTGTCAAAAGATCGGTGCGAAAGTAAAACGCGATAATTTTTTTTTCTTTTTTTAAGATTTGCGACAAATGCGAGAAAATATAGTTCATTTTATAAAACTATAATTTTGAATTACCAAAACTGCTAGACAACTGATGCTAACTCAATCTCAAAATATTTTTTCACGAAGTGTAATGCACAAAATATAACCCAGTTTATATTTAACAATCATTGAGATTTTCATTTCTTCAACTGAAATATTTCTCTACAGTTAACGAAAGATTTTGTTTTACAAATCCTGTAATAAAAGATTCGTAAATCTGAATAGAAAGTAAACGCCATAATTAAGGAGGTCCGGGACATAATTTAAAATAATTTTTATTTATTGAGTTAAAATTTTGAATTTTTTTGTGATGGTTAACCATGTTATCTGTAAACACAATCACATGATAAAACTTTCATATATATATTTTTTTAATTTTATTTTAAAATTAATTAAAAAAGTGGGTTAATTTAAAACCATTATAACTCGAAATATTATTTGTAGAATTTCAATTTTTTATCATTTAAATAAACATAAATACATAAATTTTAATTTAGATTCAGTATTTTTAAAAATATTAATTAAAAAAAAACATATTTAAAATAAAAATTAAAAAACAAAATGGCGTAACTTAAATAAAAAATCATATTTTCAAAAGTAAATATTTTATTCTAATTTGCTGAATCAAAATTAAACTAAAACAATTGAAAGACATGTTCCAAGTTTGAACCATTTTAACGGCTCTTGACTTATAACGATTTAAATGCAAGAAATGTTGAAAAAAGCCATCATGAAGAAAATAGCATTTTCACAAGAAATCGTTTTCATAACAACCATTACTTGAAAGCTAGATTTTGTAAACCAACCAAAACGAAAAATTTAATATTTCCTGTTCTAATTAAGATAGAAACATGATTTAAACGTCATTTTAAGCAGAAAAACACACAAACATTTTTAGTGCAATAAAAGTTTTTTGGAAAATATGGAGATTTTTGTTTCCCGCACCCCCTTAAATAGTGTTGAGTGGATCAAATATATGTAACCTTTAGGATTGTCAAATTATAAATAAAGGGATAAAGCCATTTGGTGTAATCGTAAAAATACTTCAATTTTAAATGAAGTAGACAATTTTAAAGAAGTTTTCTACAGAAAGTTCTCTAAAAAATAAATTTCATCAAATATACTTTGATAAAGTTTTTTTTCTAAATTGTACATAGATTTTCTCTATTTTTTTAAATTAATGTTGTTATCTAATATTAATTTATGCATTATATTTTATAGCTTACTGCATTTTTCTTGATACATATTTAGCTCTTTCTATAACTAAATTATTCACCTCGAATTTAATTATCCAACAATAGAAAATAGCTATTTAGAAAATATGATGCATAATTTAACAATATAGAATATTTTAATAGATTTTCCTTAGCTATATAATTATATTGACTGGCTATAAAATCAAATATACAAATCTTTGAGGAAAATAATTTTCAGAAAATTCTCCAAATCAGACAACTTCATTCGTGCATTTATTCGTTATGTGCAGTAAATTTAATTTAATTACAGCGTTTAAAATGCTTATACTAGATAGTATATTTAATAAATAATATAACAAAGCTTTAAAATTTTATTTGAAATATTTATGAAGATGGCTCAAAATAATTGTAAAATAAAACTATTATATACATTATTTCATTTGAATAAAAATATTTGGCGAGATCAAAGGATTGCTGTGAATGTAATAATGGAGGATGGAGAAAAATTATTGCAAGTGCATTTTAATGATGTTACATACTTCCGAATGGTCTGAAATTTTAAATATATAATTGTTGCAAAATTTTGTTAGGTCATTTCTAATTTTATGAAAATCGGATGTATATTTTAATTACAGGGACAGTCAAAAATTTTCTGTTACATTACGACCAATGGGAAGACCTTATTGCAAATGCATTTTAATGATGTTACAGCCTTCCTATCAGAATGAAATTGACATGTACTTATGAAGCGTATTAAATATGCATTCAGTACAATATGCGGTTCAATTTTTTAAAAAAACTAATTACAGTACGAACGCACCTCATTTGCCACGTTTGACGAGCAATTCCCAACTTCTTTAACTCTGCAGATTTTAATTTTCTGATTAGGAGTTTTGCAAAAATTATTCATAAAAAAATAGTGAAATGTTCATTAATGTTTAATGTATTTAGTTTTCTTAAATGAAAGTCTAAAAAAAAAAAAAAAACATACTTTTAAACACTGCTAACATTATCCGTTTTAAATTATTATTTCAACGTCAATTTAGTTCCTTTTAATGCATGATTATATAAATTTATACTGAGCATTAGAAATATATGGATTTTTTTTTTTTTTTTTAGCACTGTAGATTGTACTTTTCAGAGAAAAACTAATGTACCTTTTCATAAAACAAAAAAAAAAAAAAAAAAAAAAAAAAAAAAACATAAAGCAAAATATCCCCAAAGAGTCTTTAATGTTTCGACACATGTCACGATCATTAAAGCACAGTGAAAAATAACATAAATGTTTATTAAAAATATAAGATTATTTTATAAACGGCATTAAAATGAGATTAGTTCGTATGAAGATTAATTTTAGTCACGTTTCATGTAACACGCAACTATAAGTTTAAAAGAAATAAAATTCTTTTTATTAAAATAATAAGTATGGTATTTGACTTTGAAAATCAAACATTTCTCAAAGAGTTAAATACACCTGTCTGATGATAAAATACGAAAACTCAGACGAACATAATAATGAAACTGAATGCACTTTCGTGTCTAATTTATAAGTGTTAGTTATTCTGCTTGAAAGTTTTTTATTGAATATATTTAAGCACATATACTTTGGTAAAAATGACATTTTTAGCAAATTGTACCTAATTATTCAAAAAGTTGTCCATAGCATAAAAAATGTTAAACAAATCTTACCATGACTAAGTTTTTGTGAAAGTCAAGAACTTCAAAAATAAAATTTCTTTTTATAGTACTATAAAAAATGTAAAAAAATATCCTATTATGACTACGTTTTTGTGAAAGTCAAGAAATTCAATTAAGAAATTATATTTAAAAGAGAACTTATTGACATTCCCTATTTTGTCGTACCAAATTGCATCTTGAGTTTTTTCAAGCTGTGCGTGTGTATTAGGTAGCTTTCATTGCAAAAAGCTACCTATTGCAGCCGTTCGGAGGAAAACGATTCCGAAAAATTTTGGTATGTTTTCACCGATCATGACCCGTAGACCCCGAAATCACCCTCTGTTCAAAATTGATATATATATATCTGATCTTTGTCATACTGTAACTCTCGTATTTTTGAACCGATTTGGATAAAATTTCCTGTGTACATAGTACATACCAATGTCTCGACCGAATTTGTTGGCCAGCTTCGTCCGCCATCTTGTTTCAAAATGGCGGCTATTTAAAAAATTAAAATGAAAATAAAATTTAAAATGAAGCACAGAAAAATTAGACATTGAAAAATATTTCTTCCTTATGTGTTTGGGCTTGATGCAAAGATTCTGAAGCATTTTTAGCTTATTAGCTTATATTAATTATATTAATTTTTATTAATTTTTATTATTAATTTAATTATATTAATTTTTAGCTTATATTATTATATTTTTTAGCTTTTTACTATATCTTAAAAAATAGCTGAGTTATAGCACTTTAAACTTCTATCGTGGCTGACATTTTGAAACGATCTGATTTTTGCCACGTGATAATGCACGTATTTATGAACCGATTTGGATGTGACAAGGAATGTGCATATTACATAGCAATTCTTCGACCGAGTTCGTTGGCCAGCCTCATCCGCCATCTTGTTTCAAAATGGCAGCCATTTAAAAAAAAAATAAAATGAGGCACAAAAAAATTAGACACTGAAAAAAATTTTTTCTTATGTGTTTGGGCTTGATACAAAAATTCTGGAGCATTTTTAGTTTCGTCTATATCTTAAAAAGTGGCTGAGTTATAGCACTTGAATTTCTAGCATGGCTGACATTTTGAAACGATCTGATTTTTGTCACGCAATAATACACGTATTTATGAACGGATTTGGATGTGACAAGGAATGTGCATAGTACATAGCAATGTCTCGACCGAGTTCGTTGGCCAGCCTCATCCGTCATCTTGTTTCAAAATGGTGGCCATTTAAAAATATAAAAATAAATAAAATTTAAAAGTGAGGTACAAAATAATTAGAAATTGAAAAAGATCTTTTCCTTATGTGTTTGAGCTTGATGCAAAGATTCCGGAGCATTTTTTGTTTCGTCCATGTCTTAAAAAATGGCTGAGTTATAGCACTTAGAATTTCTAGCATGGCTGACATTTTGAAACGATCTGATTTTTGTCACGCAATAATTCGCGTTTTTATGAACCGATTTGGATGTGGCAAGGCATGTGCATAGTACATAGCAATATCTCGACCGAGTTCGTTCGCCAGCTTCATATGCCATCTTGTTTCAAAATGTCGGCCGTTTAAAATTTAAAAAAAATAAAAAATAAAATGAAGTACAAAAAAACTATAAATCAAAAAAGATTTTTTTTCTTATGTGTCTGAGCTTGATACGATGATTCCAAAACATTTTTTGTTTCATCTATATCTTAAAAAACGGTTGCGTTATAGCACTTTGAAATTCTAGTGAGGCTGACATTTTGAAACGATCTGATTTTTGTCACGCAATAACACGCGTATTTATGAACGGATTTGGATAGAACTTGGTTTGTACATAGTGCATACCAATGTCTCGACCGAGTAAGATAGCCAACATCATCCGCCATCTTGCTTCAAAATGGCGGCCATTAATTTTTTTTATCTTAATTTAAAATGAGGTACAAAAAATTTAGAAATTGAAAAAGATTTTTTTCTTATGTGTTTGACCTTGATATAAAGATTTCGGAGCATTTTTCGTTTTGCCTATATCTTAAAACATGGCTGAGTTATAGCACTTTGAATTTCTAGCATGGCTGACATTTTGAAACTATCTGATTTTTGTCACGCGATAACATACGTATTTATGAACAGATTAGGATGTGACAAGGCATATGCATAGTACATAGCAATCTCTCGGCCGAGTTCGTTTGCTAACTTCATCTGCCATCTTGTTTCAAAATGGCGGCCATTTAAAAATTAATGAAAATTTAATTTAAAATGATGTACAAAAAAATTTGAAATTGAAAAAGATTTTTTTCTTATGAGTTTCAGCTTGTTACAAAGATTCCGGATCATTTTTTGTTTTGCCTTTATGTAAAAAAAAAAAAAAAAGGCCGAGATATAGCAGTTTGAATTTCGAATGTGTGTGACATTTTGAAAAATCTGATTTTTTGCCTGCAACAGCACTCGTAGATATCAACCGATTTATGTGAGTATGTATGTGCACAGGAAATACTAAGGTCTCGACCAAGTTCATTGGTGAGCTGTGTTGCACCCATTATATTGTTTAAAAATGGCGGGCTATCACTGATAATTCGGGTTAATATAATTATTAATATAATTCGGGATATCACCGCATTTGGCGACAAACTATAAATCACTTTAATAAAACCAGCTTTGATAACACTGACTAATTTCGCGAAATTCTCATTCATATTCAATATTGAAAAAAAAATTAGTATTTAATCTTCTATAATCGGGTTCCACTAATTTGAGCTCCGTGTGTTTGAATAATATAAGCTGGCTTTTAAAAAATAAGGAATATGAAAGCTACCCCTTCTTCCCGGCACTGTCCGGAAGGACTTTTTTAACAGTATATGGAGAACTTTTAATCTCCAGTGCAGCACTAATTTGTCAACAATGGCATCAGTGTTTTACAAGTTCACAATTTTTTTGTGTGGCCAAGATGTGTGATTATTCCAAACTGATGATTTTTCATCAAAAGTTATCTCAAAAGCGCACTGCTTTATTCTGATAAATTATTGTTTTCACGCCAAACGCTTTCTATTAATTTCCTGTTTACGTCCTTCAAAAAATAAAGTTTATTTGTTTTATGAATCATTAGGGTTTTTAAATCATTCTCGACAACCCCCTGATTTTGTCCTCATCTTCTAAAGTGGTGTATATATATTTCGTGTTTAATGATTAAGCACCAATGTTTTCCCTTGAGTGATACACATAAGAGATGTAGTCACTTGATTTCAGCGTACTAAGCTTAAAATCTTTTATTGTCTTAAGAAAATTCCAATTTTCATTCTGGTAAAATTAGTTTTCATCCTGATGACAAAATAGCTTTTAATAATGCTCTGGTATCGAAAAACTGTTCCAAGAACATTGGCATTTTTCCTCCTGCTACATCCTGTGAAATAAAATTTATATGCTATATTTTTTTCTTAGTTTACAAACTTGCTAATGGTTTCCCCGACAATATATTCTTACAATATGCAGGCCATTATCATTATTTTAATCCTAATATTTTATATTAAATAATTAAATAAAATGGTGCACAATGATAGGAAAGAGAGAACTTTTAAAAACACCATTTTTTTTTTTATGCGCAAAGCATTTCGAAAGAACCAGTCTTTCTTCATGAGGCGCGAAGAACGCGTCCTACTACTTTGAAAACGAAAGCAGGACTGACAGAGAACAGGTAAGAGAAAGGGAATAGCTTAAGGAATAGCCAATAAGGAAGCATCAGTAGGAGACAGCCAGAAGGAAAGCAGAAGGCATCAGCAAATCACACAAGAGCATTGATAAGGTGGGGAATACTGGATAGAAGCAATTATCAGAATAAATTACAATTAATCGATTAGTACAATTAATTGAACAGGAGAAAATTGAAGAAATTTAATAAATCTGAAACAACATACAAATATATAAAATAATACATATTTTTTTTAAAGTTTCATATATATATATATATATATATATATATATATATATATATATATAACGTAAAGCATAATAATCACCTACAAAAAACGAATTATATTCATGTGAAATGCGCCAAAAAGTTGCAGTAGAACAGATAAATTCAATATAAACCTAGTAAAAGATTATATTTAACCTGAACTGATAAGGTGTAGGGTCCGACGTGGGAGCAAGTGATAATAGCCATAGAATGTTTGACATATGATTTTGCTACTCACTGTTCTAGCCGAAACCCACTGCCACTAATACATATTTTATATATATATATATCTTGAATGCATGGCAGCTTTTAAAATATAACCCAATGCCGATGAGGCCGCAGCCTGTTTTTTAATAGTTCTATTTTTTTTTAAATAGTTATATCCTTCTTGTTCTGTGAGTGTGTGTGGGGGGGGGGGGGGAGGGTGCGCTAGTTCAGGCTAAATATAATCTTTTAATAGGTTTATACATACATATATATATATAAGACATTCTGTGTGTGTATGTCCCTTATACAAATCTTCAATTTTTGATCGATTTTAACGAAATTTGATGTATATATGATTTAGAGCATGGAATAGATAGCTGTCAACTTAAAAAATATATCAGACTACTCTTTACCACTTTTTTCTACCTCCTTCTATAATTTAACAATATAGAAATATATCTTTTTATATTTTCTATTTCAGTCATTTCTTTCCTGTTTCCACACCATGAACAATGACACAATAATTAAAAGAAATAATGATACCGCATTTATTTTGTTTTTATCTATACTAATATTATAAAGATGTAAAAATTGTTTATTTGTAGGAGGGTAGCTCTGGAACTACCGAACCGAATCCAACGGTAATGGCATCAAAATGATGGTATTAGTCCAACTTAGATTATAGGCTATATCGTATGTCCGTGCCACTGGCCAAAAGGGGGTGCAGGAGAAAAAAACGTTCTAAAAATGCGATTTTTGGGTTCCTGAAGGGCCTAGAAATGTGAAATTTGGAATGGTAGTTACTTATAAGATACTAATGATTTCTCAGGACATTTCTAAAAAAATAGAAATTAAAAAGGCGTGAAAATGCGCGAAAAGCGTTCTAAAAACGTTCTAAATGGCAATTTTTACGCAATTTCAGGAAGTACCAAACCGATTTCAAAAGCAACGGTGTCAAAATGATGGCAATATCCTTTGCTCCAACACAGGATACATTTTATGTCCGTGCCACTAACCCTAAAGGGGGTGCAGGAGCAGAAAAACGTTCGAAATTGCGATTTTTATGTTACTGACGGACCCAGATACTTGGAATTTGGCGTGGTAGTTACCTATTAGATATAAATGATCTCTAAGAATATTTCTTAAAAAATGCGAAATTTAAAAGGGGTGAAAATGCGCAAAAAGCGTTCTAAGAAATATTCTAAATGGCAACTTTTACGCAGTCTCAAGAAGTACAAACCGATTTAAAAAATAATGGTGTCAAAATGATGGTGAGAACCCTTGCTCCAGCATAGGTTACATTTTATGTCGGTGCCTTTATCCCCAAAATGGGTGCAGGGGCAAAAAAAAGTTCGAAAATGCAATTTTTGAATTACTGAATGGCCTAGAAACATGAAATTTGGAATGGTACTTACTTATATAATATAAATTATCTCTAAGAGCATTTCTTAAAAAATTCGAAATGTAAAACGCGTGAAAAGGCGCGGAAAGAGCTAAAAAACGTTCTAAATGCAATTTCTACGCAATCTCAGAAAGTGCCCAATCTATTTCAAAAGTGTTGGTTGAAAATTTATGATGATAGCCCTTGCTCCAACATAGTCTCTATTTCATGTCAGTGTCACTACCACTTAGGGGTTGCAGAAGCAAAAAACATTCTAAATTGCGATTTTTGTGTTGCTGAAGGCCCTAGAATCCTGAAATTAGGCAGGGCAGTTATTTATAAGATACAAATAATCTCTAAGAACATTTCCTAAAAAATTGAAATTAAAAAGGGGTAAAATAAGCGAAAAGCGTTCTAAAACCTTTCAAAATTGCGATATTTACGCAATTTCAGGAAGTACCAAACCGATTCAAAAATAATGGCGTGAAAACGATGGTGATTGCCCTCGCTCCAACATAGACTGTATTTCATGTTGGTGCCACTACCCCAAAGTGGGTCAAGGAGCAAAAAACGATCTAAATTGCATTTTTTGTAATACTGCAGGTGCTACCAACTTGGAACTATGCATGGTAGTTACTTATAAGATATAAATGATCTCTAAGAACATTTCCTAATTAATTCGAAATTTAAAAGGGATGAAAATGGACGAAAAACGTTCTAAATTGCGATTTCTACGCAATCTCAGAGAGTACCCAACAGATTTCAAAAGTAATGGTTGGAAATTGATGATAACAGCCATTGCTCCAATATAGGATCTATTTCATGTCGGCGTCACCACCTTGCGGTTGCATTTTAAAAAACGTTCTAAATTGTGATTTCTGTTATACTGAAGGGGCTAGCAACTTTAAATTTGGCATGGTAATTACTTATGAGATATAAAGGCCCTCTGAGGAGAATTCCTTAAAAATTTGAAATTTAAGTGGGGTGAAACTGAACGAAAAGCGTCCTTAAAATGTTCTAAATAGCGATTTCTACGCAATTTCAGGAAATATAAACCGATTTCAGAAGTAATGGTTTAAAATTGATGGTGACAGTCCCCGCTCCAATATAGCCTATATTTCACGTTGTTGGCTGTACCACCTGGTGGTTACAGGAGCAAAAAATGTTCTAAATTGCGCTTTTTGTGTTTCTGAGGGGGTCTAACTTTTTAAATTTGGAATGGTAATTACTTCAAAGATGCAAATGTTTTCTAAGAATTGTCGAAAGATAATTCCAAATTTAAAAGGGTGAAATGAGCGAAAAGCGTTCTATAATTGTTATAAATAACGATTTTTATGCAATCGTATGAAATACGAAACCGATTTCAACCATGATGGTTGCAAATTGATGGTGATAGAACCTTTTCAAACAAAATCTATATTTTATGTCGGTGCCACAACCCCTATAGTGTTGCAGGAGCAAAAAACATTCTAAATTGCGATTTTTACGGTACAGAAGAGGTTAGAAACTTTAAATATAGCACGGTAGTTACTTATAAAATATAAATATCCTCTAAGAGCAGTCGAAAATAAATTCGAAATTAAAAAGATGTGAAGCAAAGGGAAGGAGCGAAAAGCATTCTAAAAGATTCCTAAATTACGATTTCTATGGAATCTCAGGAAATAATAAACCGATTACAGAAGTTATTGGTTGCGAATCAAGATTGACATTCCCTGATCCTATACGGGCTATAGTTTATGCTGGTGCCCCTACCATCTGGTTGGCAGGAACAACAAGAAAGCCTTTGCAATCATCTAAATTCCGTTTTTTATAGAATATTAGGAAATACCAACCGATATCAATGTTAATGTAGGCAAATTAATGGTGACAGTTTCTGCTTTAACATTTTTCAAGACATTCTATTTCAACTCTGTTTCGGTGTTTTATGTTAGTGCCTCTAATACCAGAGAGGTAGTAGACTGTTAGACGAGAAGCTGGGAATTTAAGATTATGGTTAATTTTAAGGTATAAATGTGTTAAGATGGTTTCTAAAAAATTCAAATAAATACTGAAATTGGCGTATGAAATGAGCTTAAAAGTCCAAAGTGTTTCTAAATTATCGTTTATTTGGAATTAGTTTTAGTTCTTCTTATTAATTAAAATCTCATTTCTATCTATTGCACTTTTATAATGAAGTTTAGTCAAACTGGGGCTTAATTTGTAATTTTTGAATTATTCCAAAAAGTGTTCTTCTAATAAAAAATAGTCATGTAAATATCACTTGGCATATATCATCTATTACGCGAGCAAAACCACGGGGTTTGCTAGTTTGTCAATAAAAATTCAGATGTCCCGATATATTATTGTATTTTTTTTTAAATCGACGTCATTCTAAACAGAAAATGAATATTTCTCATATGAGCTCCTCGATTCTGAAGTATCACATGGGATAATTCTGAACTGAGGGGGACATAAACTAAACTATTGATTTTTTTACAGCTTTATTTTACTTCTGTATAGTTGAATGTCTTTGGCTTTAGATCAAAACGAATAAATGACAGCACTGATGCTTATTTTCTCATAATATAAGTGTTATTATAACCTGAGTTTACAAAAAGAATTCCATATAGTGTGTCCAAGAAAGTAAGAAATTTTCATAATTAATTAACTTATACGCTTTACAATAAAACGTTTTGAGAATTTGTAGATCAGACATTTAATTAAATGTCTTCAACTTATTACTGCTTTATTTATGTTATCAATAATTAAATTAATATTTTAAGTGTGTTAGTTATTTTAGATCTGTATTTGTGAAACTGAATTACCAGTCCCCTAAAGTATCAATTTCAGAAAAAAGGCTCCTTCTGTCATCCATGGTGTCTGTTTGTTTGTGCAAAAATAATGAATGTGTATTCGCAGTTTTAGTTTACCTTCGGGGCTGAAGAGGACATATAATATGTAAACACTTTAACAAAACGTGTGTTAAAATGAAATAGTATCTACATTTGAATACCTTTGAAGTTAAATAATCGATATTAATACAGGCGTTTCATTATCAAGAAAACAATTTAGGAAAAATAAAAATAAAATCTTGTTATATATGACGCCAATTTCGTAAATATGACATAAAATAATTTTTAAAAACAGTTGCTGCACCTTATTTCTTATTTCTTTGTAATTATCTATATTTAATTATAGATCATTTAGATATATGTTTTAATATTTTAAATGCAGTCATAACATCCTACGATTAATAAAATATGATTTGACCGAAATGATATAAAATATGACTTTTCTATGATTGATATTAAAGAGAAATTGAAACATAGATTTTATTTTTTACAATTAGCTTTCTATTTTAAACAAAATTTCGTGACTGATCTTATAACTGAACGCTTTTGGAAATCGATGTCATTTTCAACTTCATCGATATGCATTTCGATTTTACGAATGAAAATCTGAGTTTCCATTTAAAAAGTATCGGGAATGAATCTTCGGATACCTGTGTTAAAGATGACTGATATAACAGAACAAAACAATCTTTTTGAATTTGAAACACCAATATATTTTTAACACTTTAGTATATATTTTTCGATTTCTCAACAGTTATATTAAAAAGTAGTTTTGGTGTTTTGGTTTTAACTATCAGTTAATCGTAAATATTTTCACCATTTTGCACTTATTTATAACAGTTACACATTTCACCCAATACGGTCATTGGTTTTCCCGAACAAATCTTGAATTAAAGGTAATATTCCAATGAATTTGATCTTACATTTTAAAACAATATGGATCTTAATCTCAAATGTCAAAGTATGGTTAAAAACGATACGAATGTCACTGAGCTATTATATTTTCTAATGTGTGAGAAAAAAAATTCGGCTGTTAAGGACCAAATACTTTAGTTGATAATTTACAATACGATTTGGTTTAAGACTGATAGACGTAAATGCAGTATTTTATTACAAAAGGCTAATCATTCAGAACTGTTTTTCACCTGATTATAGAACTTTTCAGCTAATTCTATAACAATGCATAAAGAACAAAATATTATATACAAAAATGATTCCAGGAAATTGTGTTCAAAATAACCGTGCAAATCCCATCAAAATTTGTCCAGTAGAATTGAAAAAAAAGAATAATAGACTTTTATATCAGGGCTTACCTGATTATTGAACTTTCTTCCATAATTTTATAACGAAGCGAAGTAAAACTATTTGTAATATTCTAAAACCATCCGTATAAAATTATCTAACAAACAATGCGAGATCCAATGAAATCCATTCAGCACAATAAAAAGAAAACTAATATTTCATAATCAGGTTCCAACATGATTATAGAACTTTCCCCTATAATTCTCTGACTAATCAGAGTAAAACAATATTACACACTAAAACCTTCCCTGAAAAAGTAATAGCGCAAGTTGAATTGAAATTCTTTCAGAGCCCAAAATATAATCAGCCAAAATAAAATTCCCATTTGCGTTTTAAATATATAATAAATTATTTTACATAGTTCGATTTATGATATTTGTTAAATTCGAGTTTTATTTTACCTTATTTTATTTTGGCGCTTTAATGTCGATTGCCAATTTAGTTATTGAATATTACACGAAAACAAATAAATACTGAAATTCGCCAATTTACTTTCGGAATATTTTACGAAAATAAACAAATATTGAATTATTTACAATGTTTTTAAGCAATTAAGTTAATCTTTTGTAACTGGGCTGCAGACATTTTTAAAAAAATTAAGCTTGAAAATTACTTCAAAATACAAAAAAAAAAAAAAAAAAAAAAAAAAAAAAAAAACTGTAAATTGAGATAAACTTTGCAAACAATTTACTGAAAGGACATTTTGTTTTCTATAAGACGTTAAAATCTTCGAAAGTGCTATGTTCAAGGATAAAAGTGTAGTAAAAGGAAAACTCTACTGGGTTACTTTGTTCACACGAACAATATGATGCTAGCGTTACTCATAGATGTGTCTTTTCTTTATAATACTGCATAACGGATATATATATCGTAATTGGGTTGCACGCACATTAAAAAATATCCCTGCTTGAAAAGTTATTTAAAATGAATAAAAAAAAAACTGTAAATTGAGATAAGCTTTTGTTGCTGAAAGAACTTTTTGTATTCTATTAGACGATGAACAATGAAATGTGTATGTTCAGAGACTAAATTGCAGTAAAAGCTAAATTTATTCTTTGGTTAGGTTCCTGCTACCAATATTAAGATACCAGAGTTACTCATAAACATGTCTTTTCTTTATAATATTGCATAACGAGCAAACGGGAATATTTTTCGTAACTAGGATGAATGCAGATTTTAAAATATCCATACTTGAAAATTACTGTAAAATCCATTAAAATGAGAAATTTTAGGTACAATTTTCAAATAAATTTTATTTTAAAGAACATTTTTTGTGTTCGACAGTGTACAAAATTGTGCGATGTTATGAAGTTAAGAAAATTTTCAGTAAAGACACAACATATGGGTTAGGTCGTTGTCACCATCAATATGATGTCAGCGTTAGTAACTGGCATATTTTTAGAACGTCACACATTTTAGTTTATTTCCGTATTGTCAAGGAAACCGTATATTTTTGTGTTATACCCACAAAAGAAAATTAAAAGAAGAAAATAACTTCTGATATTAAAGGTATTTTATTATGTATAATTGACACGGGCTAAGCCGGGTAGTTATGCTAATATATATATATATACCCTACATATATAAAATCCTAATGAAATAGATTTATGAAACGATTGTATGAAACGACTAATAAAACAACTGATTATGTTTCACGGTGATTTCTCCTAAAATATGGAATGCTTTGCGATGAAATTAGCACCAAAAATCCGTATGGATCCGCAGATCTCAAAATTGCTATTAAAATTTTTAAATTCGAATTAGTTTTGGAAATATTATTTTTTTTTCAAATTTTAAATAATTTTCTCAATTGATGGTAACTTAAATTTTAATCATAAAATATATATATATTTTTTTTGGGGGAAAATTTTAATATTTTAAACAAATTTGGCGTATAGTTTGTCCTCACGTAAATGTATGCTAAGAAAAATGTATTTTTTTTAATTTCATTATCATTTTATTTAATACAAAACTTACATTTAAAACTGAAACATTTAAAATTAATGGCTTTCACACCTCTTTTTATTTTAAACGAAATGAAAAGAAAAATATTAGGCGCAGATGCCATATACGCACTGGTGTATCAAAGTGGCTTCAAAATGGCGTTATTTTGTCTGACATTGTAACCCGGTTAATGTTGTTTATCTAATAATAAATGTTTTTTTACAGTTGTTTTCTTTTTTAAAATTATATAAATTGTTTTGTTCTATAGTTATTAATTAAACTTTTATTAATTTATTGTAATTTCATTTTTAATATGATAGAAAATAATTAAAAAAATGCATATGCAACTGGTATTCGAAAACGAAATTTTAGCCAAATTGTCGTAAAAAAAATCACGCCAAACCCGTTGCTTATATGACATCTGTGCTAAATATTATATAATGCAACAAATCATGACACTTAATTTCAAATTCAAAGCAATGTTTTAATGGTACTGCTTAGTTATCCCGTCGATCAATTTCGAGAAATTATATAAATCGCCAAATCACACGCCAAATGATACAAATTTACATAATTTTTATTTTAAGTAACGAAAGGACAAATAAATTAGTGTAACATTAATACAAATACAAATAAAACGTCGAAATAAAAATCACTTGATGGCGTAAACACGTGTAACATCCTTACGATCAAGTGAATGTGACATTTACGATCAACCATTATTGGCATTTAATCTTTCTTTATAACCGATGACCAGGTCCCTACCTTCCGGGTTTCCCCAGCTTAACGGGTTTAGTATCTGGCTTCGGGGCAAACCCAGCTAAAAATGAACTGCAGAAATTCTATAAAAAAACCGCAGTTGTAAAACTGCGGTGATTTGGCTAATTCCACTACAGATTTTTTGCGGTCAATACAACCACAAAATTACTGTAGTTTATTAACCGCAGTAATTTCGCAGTTGTATTGATCACAAAAATTCTACAGAAAATTTATAGTTATATCAATATTAAAAATTCTGCAGAAATTTCGCAGTTCCATTGACCGCAAAAATTCTTTAGTGGAATCGGCCAAATCACCGCAGTTTTCCAACTGCAGATTTTTTGTACTTATATCGACCTCAGAAATGTTGTAGTTTTTTACTGAGCATCGTTTCAAATCTGGTTTCTATAACATTATATGCTCTGGAGTGAAAAATCTGTTGAAATAGAAAAGTCCTAAGTAAAAAATCTCAAACATTTGTAGAATGCTTTAAGTTTATTGTGTGGCATGTTTACTTTATGAAAGCAATTGCATGTCATTGGAACTGTGTAAGTAGCAAGTTATCTGTCAAAAAGCACGCATTGCGATTGGGAGGGGGGGGGGATTTTGAGGCTGCTGAATTCACGGTTGGCAAGTGTGGCTGCTTGATAGGGCTGGGTAATATGTCTAGAATTAATATAAATCGGCATCTTTATATCATGATATCTTGATATATCGATTTAGGAAAGTGCCCTCAGGGAGGCAAAGTAGTGTGTGAGCAGCGGTAAGTGTATAAAATGATTAAGCGGTCACAGGCCTTTTCCAACGATATGTCACATGATGACAAAATGTAAGAAAGTGCCCCCCAGGGGGGCAAAGTAGTGAGCGGAGTACCAGAAATGCATAAAATGATTAAGCGGTCACAGGCCTTTCCAACGATATGTCACATGACGGGTGTTGGCAAAATATAGGAAATTGCCCCCCTGGGGGGCAAAATGGTGGGCGGAGTACCGGAAGTGCATAAAATGATTAAGCGGTCACAGGCCTTTCCAATGACATGTCACATGACGGGTGTCAGGAAAATGTAAGAAAGTGCCCCCCAGGGGGGCAAAGTAGTCGGCGGAGCACTGGAAATGCATAAAATGATTAAGCGGTCACAGGCCTTTGCAACGATATGTCACATGATGAGGTGCCAGCAAAATTTAGGAAATTGCCCCCCCTGGGGGGCAAAGTGGTGGGCGGAGTACCGGAAGTGCATAAAATGATTAAGCAGTCACAGGCCTTTCCAATGACATGCCACATGACGGGAGTCAGCAAAATGTAAGAAAGTGCCCCCCAGGGGGGCAAAGTTGTCGGCGGAGCACTGGAAATACCATAAAATGATAAGCGGTCACAGGCCTTTGCAACGATATGTCACATGATGAGGTGCTATCAAAATTTAGGAAATTGCCCCCCCTGTGGGGCAAAGTGGTGGGCGGAGTTCCGGAAGTGCATAAAATGATTAAGCGGTCACAGGCCTTTCCAATGACATGTCACATGACGGGTGTCAGGAAAATGTAAGAAAGTGCCCCCCAGGGGGGCAAAGTAATTGGCGGAGCACTGGAAATGCATAAAATGATTAAGCAGTCACAGGCCTTTGCAACGATATGTCACATGATGAGGTGCCAGCAAAATTTAGGAAATTGCCCCCCAGGGGGGCAAAGTAGTGGGCGGAGCACTGGAAATGCATAAAATGATTAAGCGGTCACAGGCCTTTCCAATGACATGTCACATGACGGGTGTCAGGAAAATGTAAGAAAGTGCCCCCCAGGGGGGCAAAGTAGTCGGCGGAGCACTGGAAATGCATAAAATGATTAAGCAGTCACAGGCCTTTGCAACGATATGTCACATGAGGGGTGACGACAAAATTTAGAAAAATGCCCCCCCACCCAGGTGTGGAAGTGAGGGAGATGGTCATTGGAGGTGCATAACATGAATAAGTAGTAAGAAATTTGCTCATTTTACACGATCCTTTGGCGAAATTCGCTCATTTTACACGACCCTTTGGTGAAAATCGCGCTTTTCCCACAACCTTTCAAAGAAATTCGCATAATACACGATCTTTCGATGAAATTTGCGTATTTCGCACAAGCTTTTGAAGAAATTTGTATATTTTACACGATCTTTCGATGAAATTTGCATATTTCGTACAATCTTTTGATGGAATTCGTATATTTTACATGATCTTTTTGTGAAATTTACGTATTTTGCACGATCTTTCAAAGAAATTCACATATTTTACAAGATCGTTTGACGAAATACAAATTTTTTCGCGATCATTTGACAAAAATCATATTTTATCGCGACTCTTTGATAACATTCGTGCTTTTTCCACGACCTTTCAAAGAAATTTGCATATTACATGATCCTTCGGTGAAATTCGCACGATCTTTTGAAGTGATTTGCATTCTTTATACGGCACTTTGGCAAAAATCTTCAATTTTCCACGATCTTTCGCCAAAATTCGCTCATTTTCCACAATCTTTTAACAAAATTCACGTTTATTTCGCGATCATTCAACAAAAATCACATTTCTTTGCGATTCTTTAACGAAATTCTCAATCCTTCGATGTAATTCTCATTTTTCCCACGACCTTTCAAAGAAGTTCGCGTATTTTACACGATCGTTTGACGAAATTCGCATATTTTACACGAATGTTTGACAAAAATCACTTTTTTTTCGCGATTCTTTGACGAAATTCAAAATCCTTCACTAAATTTCGCAGTCTTTCCACGACCTTTCAAAGAAATTTGCATATTACATGATCTTTGGATGAAATTCGTGTATTTTGCACAATCTTTTGTAGAAATTCGAATATTTTACACGATCTTTTGGCAAAAATCATGTTTTTTTTTTTTGCAATTCTGCGATGAAAATAGTGTCTTTTTCGTGATCCTTTAACGAAAATTGCATTTTTCCCGCAATCCTTTGTCTAAAATCGTGCATTTTGCATGATCTTTTGCCAAAAATCTCGCATTTTCCACAATCTTTCGCCAAAATTCGCTTATTTTCCACAATCTTTTAACAAAATTCACGTTTATTTCGCGATCATTCGACAAAAATCACACTTCTTTGCGATTATTTAACGAAATTCTCAATCCTTCGGCGAAATTCTCGTTTTTCCCACGACCTTTAAAAGAAGTTCGCATATTTTACACGTTCGTTTGACAAAATTCGCATATTTTACATGAACATTTGACAAAAATCACATTTTTTTTCGCGATTCTTTGACGAAATTCACAATCATTCGCCGGAATTCGCAGTCTTTCCACGACCTTTCGAAGAAATTTGCATATTACATGATCTTTGGATGAAATTCATGTATTTTTCGCACAATCTTTTGCAGTAATTCGAATATTTTACACGATTTTTTGGTGAAAATCATGATTTTTTTCAATTCTGCAATGAAAATCGTGTCTTTTTCGTGATCCTTTAACGAAAATCGCATTTTTCTCGCAATCCTTTGCCAAAAATTGCACATTTTCCATGATCTTTTGCCAAAAATCTCGCATTTTCCACGATCTTTTGCCAAAAATTTCACGTTTTCCATAATCTTTTAACAAAATTCACGTTTTTTCATGATCATTTGACAAAAATCACATTTTTTTGCAATTCTTTAACGGAATTCGCAATCCTTCAATGAAATTCACGGTTTTCCCACGACCTTTCAAAGAAATTCGCATATTACACGATCTTTCAAAGAAATTCGCATATTTTACACGATCGTTTGACGAAATACGCACATTTTTTCACAATCATTTAACAAAAATCACATTCTTTTTTGCAATTCCTTGACAAAATTTGCGATCCTTTGCCGAAATTTGCAGTTTTTCCATGACCTTTCAAAGAAATTTGCATATTACACGATCTTTTGACGAAATTTGTGTATTTTGCACAATCTTTTGAAGAAATCGGCATATTTTGCATGATCATTTGTTAAAATAGTGTTTTTTCACAATTCTTTGATGAAAATCGTGTCTTTTTCATGATCCTTTAACGAAAATCGCATCTTTCGCCAAAAATCTCACATTTTCCATGATCTTTTGCCAAAATTCGCTCATCTTGCACGATATTTAGTAAAATTCACGTTTTTTTTGCGACCATTGATAAAAACCACATTTTTTCGCGATTCTTTGACGAAATTAGTGTTTTTTCCACAACCTTTCAGACAAATTTACATATTACACAATTGCATCATGTTCAATTTTTTCTCCAACATTTTTTAGAAAATATTTGTAAATTCCCTGACTTTTCCTATATATTTTGAAATTTCCCTAACTGTCCATGACACTGGGAACACAGTAAATATAAAAAATATAATCATTGAAACAGCCCTCAGTCTCAGTACACAAAACAAAAGTAAAAACATTAAAAAAAAAAATCAGAAATATTAAGCAAATTACTTATAAATAAAAGAGATACTTCTTTGACGGGCATAAAATAAACACCACCCATATGTACTGATTTAAGACATAATGTAAACAAAAGAAGATTACATAAAATAAAATTTATATGCACTTAGCAAAACACACCAAGCTGCTATGCTTTATTAGACAATTATCAACCAATTATGTTCTTAAAAAGAAAATAAATCACTTACCGGTGAAATGGTAATCCATCTTTAAATCAATAAACTGTACAATAAACAACTTATAAATGTAATACATCTTTATTTGGCACAAATGTCATATACACTCCATATTGGCACGATTTTTTCCTGACGCCAATGTCATATAAGCACCGGGTACTTAACTGACACCAAAGTGTCATTATTTTGCTTGATATGGTAAACCGGATATAGATGATATGGTAACGAGGTTTGGTTCGTGTTATGGTAACATCTGTGCCGAATATTTTTACGAGTGCAGTGACATGCTTTTTTTTAAACTGCCAAAATGCACTCCTACCAGAGTTTCCTTAGGCAGTTTAGGGCGGAGGTGGTGGGTGGAGGTTGAACTGCACACCACCTGCCCTTTGGTTGATTTGATTTGATTATTGGAGCCTACGCTCGATTATGAGGTTTTCAGCTTCGCTTCACTTGGCGGCTTTGTACCTCTAATGATCCAAAATTGCTAATACAGTTCTCTACAAACAGCACTTTCAGTAGACGTTACATCCATAGATGAGAACTTGTTTTTATTGGGATTAAATTCCAGGAAGAACTCCCCTTCATCAGAATCTGTTGGTTCTCAGTAAAAAAGAAATAAGGTGCTTGGAGGCAGATTTGCCCGCTGCTACAGCCAGGTCACATATATCATGGAATATGGAAAGTCGCACTGTCAGCAGACAGATCTAATCGCTGATAGAGTTGAGCTTGCCCTGTGCGAAACTTTCAGCATTCTAGAAGGTAGTGGTCAGTGGTTTCCAAGACTTGACACTCTGAGCAGAGGTATGAATTCCATAGGCCAAAACGATGAAGTTGTGCCATGGTAGGAAACGAGCGGGTCTGTATGCCCTTTGGTTTAAAAAACAGTGTTCGGAATCCTTGGTGGTCCGCTGGTCCGAGACCACCAAAAACGCAATCGGACCACTAATTTGAAAAATTTAGTGGTCAGCAGGACCAATAACTTTTCCCCCCCTTTCTCATTCCCTACCCTAGAAAACCACAACCAAACACAAATCACACAATAATTTAAAAAAAATTGCATTAAATCTCAGTCATTTGAAATAAATAATCAGATAAATAAAATATCTAATTAATAATTTTATAGTTTTTCGTTATGTATACAGTTTATTTAATTTTTAGTAAATTATAATTTTACATTTTACTATGCTGAAAATTTTGAATGGCTGTAAAGGAAGTTTGGTTTCTATACTAAGAAGGGGGGGGGGGGAAACTCAAGGGTTAAAGGGATTTAATAGAATTTTATGTAGCGGGCCAGTGATGATAACTGCGGACCAGTAAATTCTCATGCTTAGTACTGGTCCTTGGGACCAGTGACTTTTTTTTATCAATTCTACCACTGTAAAATATCACCCTTCTTGTCCCACATCCAAAAAATTTGCATGCACATTGTTTTAATTGTGGTTGTCATGCACATTGTTTTAAATAAATTATATATCTAAGTTAAAAATATTTCATTGTTTAAAACCAGCAGCACTACTTGAAAATTTATATATTAAAAAAAAGAAAAACGAACAATACACAAAAACTGCAACTAATCAATAAAAAACTTAAATTGATTCTTGAACGCTTTTGTTTAGTAATAACAATGAATTACTCAGCTAGCTTCTAGTGAAAAAAAAAAAAACTGCACCTGTATTATTTTTTTTGAAAAAAGCAAATAACAATAATGATAATATCTTGAAACTACAAAATTCTCCTCCGAAATATTTGTATTGGTAAGATTTGTTTTAAAAAAAGGGGCCTGTTTTTTGGAAGTATACGAGTCCTTTGCTAAAATTATGTACCGAGCTAGATCTGCCTTTTTGAATCTGCAGGCATGGCCTCAGAGTCCTTTCAAAGAGACAAATCTAGCTCGGTACATAATTTTAGCAATCTTGTGGTTATGGACATTCATTTAAAAAACAATAATTAACGAGGAAATATTACAAGAACAAAAAGGGCTATAAAAATTAAGAGGAACGATCAAGCGTAGCATAAGAAAAAATGAGCGAGAATGGAGTAACATGTATTGTAAACAATCGCCGGATATCGACAGTTGAGTTGAGGAGTTCTTCTGCTGCCGGGATACAGATACATTTACGCTGTTAGCGAAATGAGATTGACCAATCAGGAAACTTGCTTCCTTAAAGCACGGAAAAATTCCCGAAATACAAGCTTCTGATTGGTCGATCTCGTTTCGCAAACAGCGCAAAATCTATCTGGATCCCGGCAAGAATTTAGAATAAAAAAAATTATTTAAATGATATTAATTATTATATATTATTAATAATTATTAATTATAAATATTTATTATTAATTATTTAAATTAAATTATATTATTTATATTATGTGATATATAATTAATATTACATATTAATATTATATTATGTGTTATTAATAATTATTAATTATAAATAATTATTATTAATTATTTAAATTATATTATATTATTTATATTACGTAATATAAAATTAATATTATATATTAAAATTATATTATTTATATGTTAATAAATATCAATAATTATTAATTATAAATATTATTATTAATTATTTTATTAATTATTTTATTAATTATTATATTAATAATTTAAATAATAAATAATTATTTAGAGTCAGAAATGCAGCCTCAGCTGCATAAACAATAATCAAATATTCCAATGTAAATTTAAAATAAAATATTTAATAAGAATTATTTTTTTTTCATTCGTTTTTATAAAGTAGAAGTAATTTTCATACAAACTGGAAGTCATATCTTTTCTGGGAGAAGGGCAAATTGCGCATTTAGTAAATCCGGGTCCGGGTGTGCTATGAAAAAGAAGAAAGGGGGATGGGATGCCTTCTCCCTGGATTTTGAAATTAAAGTTAAAAAAAAAAAATTCTTCTTTTGAAAAACATAGTAGAATTTATTATTTTCGAGTGTGTAAAAAAAAAAAAAAAAAAAAGGGGGAAGCGTTTTCCGTTTAGGGGAGGAGGGTGACATAGGAGAGCAACTGCCCCTCCCTAGATTTCCAATTCAGTAACTAATTTTATTTCCTTAATTTGAAAAACACAATAAAATTAATTCTTTGCCAGTGATTAAAAAAAAAAAAAAAAAAAAAAAAAAAAAAAAAAAAAAAACAGAAACGAATAATTTTCCGTTAGGAGGAGGAGGGGGGATGTCATATGACAGTCATTTGTTCCTGCTTGGATTTAAAAATATAAGTACCTATTTTTTTTTCACCGATTTTGAAATACTGATTTTTTTTTTTTAATTCGAGTGATTTAAATTAAAAGAGGAATTAAAAAGTTTCAGTTGAGGGAGCGGTATAGGAGGCCCATTGCCCTTCAGTGGATTTTGAAATTGTACAAACTAAATTTTCCTTTTTTTCCTATTTTGAAAACATAGTAGATTTTTTTTTTTTTTCGAGTAACTTAAAAAAAAAGGAACCAAGAAATTTCTGTTTAGGGGAAGGTGGCACAGGAGACCAACTGCCCCTCCCTAGATATTTCAATTTAAGTAACCCAATTTTTTTTCTCCTGCTATGAAAAACATAGTATAAATTATTCTTTGCGAGTAACTTAAAAATTAAGGTAACCAAAAATTTTTCGTTAAAAGGGGGAGCCTAGGGGAGTGTCATTGCCGCTGGATTTTGAAATATATATATACCTGAATTTTCTTTTTCTCCGATTTTGTACGTAGTAAATTTTATTTATACGCAGAAACTTAAAATAATAGACGGACAGTATAGCAGAAATATCAGTTGTCCGGGATTGGGGGGGGGGGGGATAAGGGAAAAGCCATTTCCCTTCCCTGGATTTTGAAATTTAAGTAATTAAATTTTCTTTTTTTCTTTATTTTAATGAAATGCATAGTAAAATTCATTCTTTTTCAACATTTTAAAATAAAAGAAATAAAAAAATTCCGTTAAGGAGTGTGGGGGGGATGGAAGGCCCATGCCAATCCCTGCAGTCTGAAATTTAATTAACTGAATTATGTTATTTTCTCCGATTTTGACAAATATAGTAAAATTTATTTATTCCGTATAGCTTAAAATTAAACAGAAACTAAGTATTTTTGTGTTGAGGGAGAGATTCACCCCCCCCCCCCTATGTCTCATTCATAGTAGTTAATTTCGGTCGAGTTTTTTTTATGTTTATGTATTTAAACTTTATCGTAAAGTCAGGTTAAAAACAGTGTAATTTATTTTTATTTTTTTTTTTTGGGGGGGGAGGAAGATGTAGCCCGAGATCATCGGCATTCCCCTCCCGGATTTTGACATTTAGTTTTAACTAAATATTTTCTTTTTCTCTGATTAACACATAATAAAATTTATTCCTTTCGGCCAAGTAAAATAATTAAACACTAAGAGAAAGACGGGAAACTGGTAAAATTAAAGAGATGAAATTACTTCAATACTGCTGTATTACTACAGACGCAAAATCTCATTATTTTAAAAGTTTATGATGACTTCACTTAAACTATAGTATTTTTGAGGTTAATAGCACAGAGAATTTTTGAAATAAAGGACCACAAAATTACGCCACATTAGCTGCAGAATTTCTAAAGTATTTTTATAGTCGAGATTGCACTACAGAAAATCTATAGTTGACTATAGAAAAACATCAAAAATACTCCACTTCTGTAGAAAAACTGCAGTTCTTTTTTAGCTGGGAAAGACCGCCTAATCGCCGCGAAGCGGCAATAAACCTAACAACATTCCCTCGATCGTCATCCTATCTGCAGTGCCTAATGCTCGTTGTGTATACTTTGTTTTGCCGGTTATTTAACGAGGGCGATTTATATAATTTCTTAACAGACTGTCCTGTTGTTTGGCACCTGCACATTGCTACTCAAGTTGGTCTCGTAATTTTGAACCTTGATCAGGTGACGAGACCTTCACCTGGCAAGGCACCTCCAGAGTATAATTTACAACTTGGAGGACTTTGCACCTACGACGGATTTTACATGCACCAGGCGGCATTAGCGTACATGGCGGATTATAGCCAGCAGTAGGCCTCTATTCCGCGGCCTTAACTGCAGATTCGATGCTCTGCCAACTGGGCCACCGCTACCCGAACAACTTCTGATTGACCTGGGGTTTAGAAGCCGAATTGTTGGTGCAGACCTGTCGTAAGAAAATGGATTTGGAGGGGAGGGGGGGAAACAAAAAAAAAAAAAAAAAACGGAGCGCCGCAGATATACAAGTTGCACCGAAAGTTAATTTTGGGCCGAAATGCTAGGCAAACATAACGATTCAGGGGGATGAGACTCCGCCTATCTACTGTATCCCACCGCGTAGAAACTGACTCCGTAGACTTCCAACTGGAGAGGGTCCGGTAGCTTGTGCAGGCTATAGCCTATGTGCAACTACGAATAATAAAGAGGCGGCAGTCAAAAAAAAAAAAAAAACCTGAAAAGGAAAGGGGTTAGATTGTACATGTTATTACACTTAAAACTTACTTATAGCTATTTACTTAACTATCATTTATTATATATATTGTTTGAATATTATCCTATAGCACTAGGTCCCATTAAACTAACTAGAGTAATTTACTCTAGATTACTTTAATATTGCCTGGCTATTTAAAATGAATTTATATTTTTAACCATTTCTAATAATAGAATCAGGATTTTATTTATTTATTACTATTTTTTTTTTATATTATCTTATGGGAAGTTAACTATGAATTGGCATACTATTACTTAGCTAGGAGGGAATACATAGGAGACTAACGAGCTGACCTAGTGAGATTAATATACTAATTTCTAATTGAGCTATCTGCTTGAGGTTGTAGCTTAGACATAAGCTATGGGGGTTGGGTTTGATCTAAATTAACATTTAATTTAATAATTCATTATATTTGTCTATTATAATAAGCTTATCTCACCCAGTGGGCTTGTTCTTCTGAGGAGGTTTCCTTGTCTTGGTATTTGGTCACTGTCATGGTGGTTGTCTATTTAATATTTTGACATATTCTTGTGGGTCTTTTCCTTTTCCTTTATTAGATATATGCTTCTCACATACCGTGAGATGCTTGTCTCTATCGTAGGTTGTTTTTCTTTATGACTCTATTAATGGTGGATGTCTAAATTTGAAGTTTTGTCACTTTGCAAACTTGCCGCTGATGGGTTGACTTGCTGTGGTCTTTAATTTGTGACCCTTTGAATTGGCTTTGATCACTTAACAGGTTCATTTTCCTTTGTTTATATGTTATATGGATACGTGAATGCGCACATGGCGATCAGTCCATTGGAACCTTATGGCTGTTATCGGGATTTATGCAACATTGTTGTGAGCTATTTGAAAAGGCTTGTGCACTACTGGAGTGGGGCTTGTTCCATGGCCGTTAGTCTGTCAATTTTTTTATGATGACAGTTTTCACAAAATGTATCGTTATAATTTCTCATTTGTTGTTGTTGAATTGCTTTAGTATGTAGTTGGCTTCTTTTTTTCATTTAAAACACATATTTTTCTCATCCACTTAACTATCTTCCGATGATTCGTTTGGTTTGTGTGAGTGAGCTGTAGCTATCAGTTCATCATAAATGACTTTCACTTCTCAGAAGTGCGATAAATCGATTTTTGTTTTGCAAGTAAAAGGTTCCTTCACCTGCGGCCGCGGTCAACTTAATAGTTAAACTCGGGCTTCTTTTTTTTTTTTTTTTACCATTTTAAAAATGGTTATTGTTCTCGTCATGGTAGGGAATCAAAAGCATATATGAAGGTTTTTATTGGGTTAATCCGCATTTTATTCGTTTTCTGATTGGTCTATACAGTAATCTGTATTTTCCTTTACTTTCAACAGAGATGGATACCTTCTGTTGCCATTATGATAAAAAAGTAATAAAAATTACAAAAAAAAAAATAATAATAAATCAGAAACAAATTGAGATACAGCTTTCAAACAAATTGCATTTAAAAGTACATTTTTTTCTCTATCCGACGGTTTAAAATATAATATTGTCGGATGTTTAGAAGTTTAAGAATGAAATTTCATTTAAAATTGGTAGTCAGATTTCTTGGAAATCTGACAATGGAAAAGCCTTTTCCCGAACAGCCAATGAAATGCTTGGATAATACTTAAGTTTCAGGTGGATAATAACTAATGAAAATGAAAGAAAATGAATAACAATTTCTGTCAAAGAGTTAATTTTAATTTGTAAGATTTTCGCGAGCAAAAGAAAAATGGAATAAGCCAATAAAAAAAAAAAAAAAAAAAAAAAAAAAAAAAAAAAAAAAAAAAAGGATAAATTAAACAGGAATGAATTCATATAAATATATCACACCAAATACGAGTCGTTGGCGATTTTTGTCGCTTGGAATTTTTACGTGTAATAACACTATTAATGTTTAACTCATGGCGTACGTAATGTGTGATCAACTACGTGTGATTTTTTATGTCTTAAATGTCTTTTATGTCTCTTTGAATAAATCATTTTCCAAATGGTCGTTTTAATTTGTTAAATTGCTTTTTTTTTTCTTTTTTTTAATTAAACCTGAAAATAAGGCAGTTAGTTAGTTTTGGGTGGCGATGACCGCTGGGATGGTATGTGCTTAGCTTTGTTCTTTCATGTTTTATTGAGAGATTGGGTCTATGTTTTCTACTAACCATCTGATAACGGCTTTGCCCTTGTTTTGTTCATGTTTATTGTTTGCTAGCTGATTATGCTAAATTTGCTCGTTGTTTGCTGTGATTTGAATCCGATGGTGTGTTTGTGTTAGTGGGCAGGCTGCTAGAACGCGTTTTGAGATTCCCAATTCCCCGCATGCACAGTTTGGCTCATCTTTGCGCTTGAGTCTGTGTAAGTATTCTGGGAATGCTCCATATCCCGTGTATATCTGGCTGAGTAATTTACAACTCCTTAGTCTGTTTGTACTTACTTTTGGACAGTATTGATATGTTGTCCTGCCCGTGTCCCCGTAATTCCACTCGAACTGCCACTGTTTAATAATTAGTTCTTTAATTGTTTTTTTTAAGGTTTGTTATTGGTCTTTCTAAGTTATATTGAATTTCTTTTATTTTATTTACTGCTGCGTCTTTGGCTAATTTGTCGGCATCCTCGTTTCCTTTGATGGCCACATGTGCTTTAACCCAAGTAATTTCGAACCTATTATTTGAGAGTTTAATTGCTTCTTGTATATCATTTACTAGTTGTATGGTGTTAAATGGTTTGCTTAATGTTTGGATGGCTGATATGCAGTCCGAGCGGATGCTGTATTCCATCCCTGTGCTGTTTCCATAATATGCTGCTTTTAGTATGGCCAGTAGTTCGGCTTGAAATATACTATTAAACTTCCTTAAAGGTGCTGACCACGTTTTAATTTTTTGTTCATTTTTTAAGCCTACGAATACCGAACCCGTAGCTCCTGATTCCTATTTTGAGCCATATGTGTAGATATTTATGTCTTTGACGCTGTGTCCTATTCTTGGTTCGATTGTTTGGGTGTACGTTCCATACGTTTATTTATTTTTTGTATAGTCAGTGTGATTTATTGTTGTTCCATGGAGGTTTACATTTTCTCTCAGTCTTGATATTGTACCGTATGCTGCTTCGTATTTTACTTGTAGGTGTATTGGAATCAGGCCTGCAAGTACCTGAAGGGCCGCGGTAGGCTTTATGTGGTATGGCTTTATATGGTTTATATGGTAGGTTTTATATGCCTTAACAATGGACAGCAGGAAGTGTCTCTGGCAAGAGGATAATACCTCCTTGCTCCTTGTATTGAGGTTGTGGCCCCAAATAGGGGCGGCATAAGTTAGTGTCGTTTCAACTACTGTCCTATACCAAGTTTTACTCATTTCTGGTTTTAAGCTCCAATTCCTGGATGCCATTGCTTCCAAAATGTTGAATGAGTTTCTTATTTTTGCTGCTTGTGTTTGGCAATGCGCTATCCAGTTGAGGTTTTTGTGTATTATGACTCCTAAGTGTTTTATTTGCTATTTTTCCTTCGAGTTCTTGGCCTCACTAGTGGCTGAGAGGTTCTGCTCTCGAAACTGGTAGACGGGAGTTGCTGGGTTCAAACCCAATCGCGCCCGTCTGCCAAATCGTTCGGAGTTTTCGTGGTTTTCATCGAGCTATGGATTTCCATGCGTAAATACGGGTTAGGTTCTCTTAGAAAGACCCCACGATGGGCACTCCCTCCTCTGGCCTAAATCCCTAGAGTAGATAATCGTCCGTCAAAAATCAACCAACCATCCTTCGAGTTCTTTGTCATTGAATTTTATGCCTTTTATTTTATATGTGTCCTCTGTTGCAAGGTTCCTTGTGTGTGTTTTGTTTAGATACAGCAGTTCTGTTTTATCCCAGTTTAGCGTTAGTTTATTTCCTGTAATCCATTCATTGAATTCTTTGATTATTTTGTTAGTTTGTTTAACTAATTTCAATTTTGTTTTTGCTCTAAGTATTATTATAAAATCATCCGCGAAGGCTTGTATTCCTACGTTAATTCCCCAAGTTTTCTTGAGCGCGGTATCTGCTATGAGCAGCCACAGCAAATGCCCAAGTCGGCTGCCTTGTGGGCAGCCACCGAATGCGTGTTTTGTTAAAATAATGCCATTTTGTTCGATTGTGACGCACCTGTCTTTTAAGAAGCTCAATATCGAGTTTGTTAAATAAGTTGGATGGTGGGATTGCTTAAGGTTTACAGATATAATAGGCCATCTGATATTATCGAACGCCCCCTTTATATCCATTGCTATGAGTAGTGTTTGGTAACCCTCTATTTTATCCTGGTTAATTGTTTTTATAAGATTATTAAATGCATGTTCGTACGAGATCCCTTTTTTAAATCCGTGTTGTGTATCGCTCCAATATTTGTTTACTGTTAGGTTGTGGGATATTCTGCCGTGTATTATTCTTTCTAAAATTTTACTGAATGCCGGTAATAGGCTGATTTGTCTATAATTTTTGTAGTCCTTAGGGACTTTACCTTTCTTGTGGAACAGAATCACTGTACCGATTTTGAAAGATTTTGGAAAATAGTTAAAGTGGAGGCAAGTATTGTATAATGCTAAAAGAAGTTTTGGCGCTACATTGTGAATTCGTTTTATTAGGTTGTAATCAATATAGTCGAAACCAGGGGCTTTGTTTTGTTTAATGTTTTTGATTATCCTGTTCAGCTCTTGTCGCGTGATTGCAGGGGGAGGGGTGTTTTTCTTCACTTGTTTTTCCCTATGTTAATTTATGTTCTATTGTTGGGTCTGTTAACTAAAGGCTATTTATGAAGTGGTTTAGTGTATATTTAATTGTGACTTCTGTTGTCTGACAGGATATTGACTAAGCTTGATGGGTTTGTTTTCTTACCCGACGCTATCTTGTATTGTGATCCGTATGTATTATTAACTTCTTCACAGTATTTATTCCATGAATCGCGTTTAGGTTTTTGTACTATTTTTTAAAGGTTTGTCCTTTCTTTTTTGTATTCTATGTCTAATTTCTGTTTTTTTCCCCGTCTTCTTGTTTTTGAAATTTTCTCCTAAACGCTCTGACCCTGTTTCTTGCTATCTTCAACTCTTTCGTCCACCATTGTGGCGCTGTTATGACCGATGCTTTCCTTTGCTTATAACATTTAAACGCTATTGTTTTAATTTCGTTTTGGAGTCTTAAGGTTATATTATCTAACTGATCTGTGTTTGTTATTCTTTTAAGATCTTTAATATATTTATTTCTTATTTGTTTTATTGTTTTCTCAAATTTAGTGTGTTTTCCGTATTTCGTTTCTAACCTATGTCTTTGATAGTTAGTGTTATCGTACTGAAGTTTAAATTTAATATACTTGTGGTCGCTGCCCGATTCATCATCGCCCCCTTCCCAATCTGTAATTTCAGTCCCTAGTTTTGTTGTAGCTATTGTTAAATCTATCCAGCCCTCTAATTTATTTAGCCCCCTTATTGTACTAAAAGACGCTGGTGATCCTGGAGGGTTTTGGACAAAGAGCGAGTTTAAGAGTAGAAAATCTGTAAGTTTTTCACCCCTGTCATTTATATCTGCGTAACCCCATTGTTGCGAGTGTGTGTTGAAGTCCTTGCTAGTAGAATCTCGTCAGTGGTGGGATTCAAATAAGTTAACAACCGGTTCGCTGCCTGAATGATTTTTGATGCATAAACACAAAAGGAAAATGAAGCATCACATATAGATTATGAAGCACTTTCCAATATTTTAAGAATGCTGCTAAAAAAAACTTTGATCTTTTGGTAGAGTGAAAAAAAAATCCTGAAATATGTTTCCTTCTAAAAAGACTTAGTTTATTTAACAAATACTCGACAATTACGAAACCTTGGTCAAAAGTGTAATCGGGAAATGCATAAAAACAGTATAATACAATTGGAAAAAATAAAGACAATAGAAAAATAGCAGAAATGTAAGCTGAAGAATTGACCCATGTCCAAGGTTCTAAAGTTGCAATCAGTTAGATATTAAAAACACTAACTTTAGGAAGAGCTCAGATATTGCTGAAATCCAGGGATGATTCAGAGTAAAAACAAATTCTGAAATTCACAGCAAATTTCTGAAAAGTTACAAGGGAAAGGGGAGATCAACTCCTGAACCATGTGTTTTTTTCGACCCTTTGAGGTTTATGGCGAGCCTTTGGCGACATTTGCGTATTTTTGCGGTCTTTTGACGAGATTTGCGGTTTTTGCCATCTTTCGACGAGATTTTCGGGTTTTTCGCGATGGTTTGATAGAATTTGCGATTTTTTCTCGATCTTTTGACGGAATTTACCGTTTTTCCGCGATCATTTGACGAAGTTGGCGATTTTTTGCGAATGATTGACGAAATTTATTTCGGCGACCATTTGTCGAAATTCGCGATATTCTTTTAGTCCGAATTTACGGACATTCGGTGGGTGTTTTATTTCGGAAATGAATGCCTTAAATTTTCGGAAAATTCAAAACAGAATCAGTCCTGCTGAAATCTCCAATCTCGTGTGAATATTAACTCATTTAATGCCGAGAATTCTAATTTGTATCCTTGCTTGGGTGATATATGCATGTAATTTCTTCAAAGATAATCTCTATAAATCAGCCCTTTTTAGTAGTAGGTGCTTGATTTCCGGATTTTTTAAGGCGTGTTTTATGTTCGGTTTTGACACCGAAGTCGCAAATTTCAAGGAGATACTCGTCAATGTTGTCTTTTATAATTAGTCCCAAACGACTCTTTTGTAGTAACAATAATGCACACGCAAAGAAGATATATCTGGAAATTTTGTATCAATAATGAAATTTAGCTCAAAAACATGTTTATTTTTTGACACTTTAACAACACACTTAGTTTAAAAACATGCAAAATATTTTTTAAACCTTCCATAAAACCGCTTTCATTTGTATGGACTTTTTTTTTACCAAAGCATTTCAAACGTTTTAATAAATTTTATCGCAAGTTTTGATGTATTATGATGCTTATACTTCTTGTTCGCATTTGTTTTGAAAGATGAGATATTTCATTTAAAATATGCAGTCATCCTCAGCAAGGCAATATCAGTTATAAAATATGTTGGCTGTCCTTCCTTTCTTATCGCAGACAAAGAGCTAATTCCCAAATGGTTAAATTTAGAATACTTCTAATTAAAAAAAAAATATTTTAAATGTTGTTATTTATCACCTTAGAAACCGTTTTCATTTTAGAAAAATGTTACAAAATTTACATTTTTATGTGGTCCATTCGGTCCTATAACATGTTCAGAAAAACATTATCTATAACCAGTGAGAAATATTTTTGCTCGACTAATAATTCTAAGTTATAAATATCATAACATTCTATAGAAATTTTGTAATTTTTACCTTTTCTTAGTACAAGAAAAGGGCTGACAACGCTAGAAATTCGTAAAATACAAAGTTTCATGACTCGGCAAGTTTAGACAATCCAATGTTGAATAAGCATGCTATATAGTTAGGGTTAACTTAGTCTGCCGATTTGGATCCAAAAATTCTTCAAATGTTCATTTTTTTTTAAAGTTGAAATTGTTTTTTACAAGACAAATGAAAAAAAAATATATACATATATTATTTTTGCAAATGAAATATCACTTTATTGAATGAAATAAATTAGTACATGTCATAGTCTTAAGTTTATAAGACACCGTTGTGCAGATAAGCATTTAAAGAAAATAAATTAATGTAAATGTGATTTTCGCATTTGAAGTATAATTGTAACAACCAGTTCGCCGAACCCAACACAAATTAACAACCGGTTCTACCGAACCGGTGCAAACCGGCTGAATCCCACCACTGAATCTTGCCCTTTGCTAATTTCAGTGTATCTTCCACTTCCTGAAGTACTATTGCGAAATCCGCCGATGGGGGAGCATATACGTTTATTATTGTTATAGCTTCTTTTTTATTTTCTACTTTTATTGCTGTTGTATATTCTTTTTCTGCGATTTTTATTGGGTTTGTGCCTATGTTCGTTACTATGGCTAATCGATTATGTTATGTTTTGGTTACTTTCCAGATGCTGTTTTTATCGCTAAAGGCTGTTATTTTTTCCGTTCTTTTATTTTGATAGTAGTCTTGAGGCAGTTATATGTTAATCTTTTTTTCACTCATGTAACTCTTTAATGAGTTAGTGGCATGAAAGCTGTTGTGTAGATTAATTTGTATGAATTTAATATTGTCTTTATCTTGCGAGTATTCTTTTATAGTGGAACTTGCTATATGTATTTTTTTTTTCTGTTTTTGCATGTTTAACGCTTGGGTGCGTTTTGGCACGCGCTATCTTTAATGGCGGCGTGGTGCATAATTGACTCTATTTAGTTCACGTACTCTTTGTTCACGTTCTCTGATTTCTGCTTGTGTACGCTTATACCGGGTGTCCCAAAAAGGACTGACTGATTTTAAAATTCAATAACTTGCAAACGGTGACAGGTATTTAAAAATTTCTTGCAGGAGGGTTATGCATAAGGTCAAAAGTTTTATTACAGTGATTTTTGATTTTAGTTCGAATTACAAACAATAGATGGCGCTGTAAGCAATAGTCGCTAAATACAGGCTCGATTTCTGGTCCTTTCTCTTGTTCCATGCTGAAAAAGGAGATGGAAATGTATTATCCGGGCCACGAAGTACCAAAAATCGATCCTGAATTCAGCGTCTACTGATCGCAGCGCCATCTATTGTTTGTAATTCGAACTAAAATTGAAAATCACTGTAAAAAAACTTTTGACCTTATGCATAACCCTCCTGCAAGAATTTTTTAAATATCTGTCACCGTTTGCAAGTTATTGAATTTTAAAATCAGTCAGTCCTTTTTGGGACACCCGGTACATTCGTCGAACACCCTCGTATGTATTTACCGTTACTAAGTCTTTTAAAACTTCCTCACCCGTCGTTAGATTTGTTTTTCCTTTTTCTAGTTCCAACTGCCTTATTGTCAGTAGTTTACGGTAAATCCTGCACCGCCCGTCATGATCTGTACGGTCAACTGGTAGATGTTCTATGAGGTGATCTTTATTCCATTCATTGAAGCTTGTGCACATGACAAACCGCTTCACATTTTTGGGGCAGTCTTCGTATCTACTGTGGCCGGCGCACATTGGAAAGTATTCTATTTTTTGGGTACACTGGTTTGCAAGATGATCAAACCCCTGGCATCGATGTCATCTTAGGATTGTTACATAGTTACTGGGCATTCCCTGAGTCCTAGGCAAACTGTTCTCTCTCTGAGAATGTGATTTGCCAAGGGCTAAGGGAGCGATACCGGTATATATACTTTTCCCGCTGATGCCCGCAGATACCGCAGGGATCGTATCTTTTCCAGATTATCTTTGGGACTGATGCCTATCTTCGTTTTCACTGTTGTTTCATCTGTATCCTCTGGTGCGTGGAAGATTAGGATTATCTTCATATTCATGTTTGCTGTCTTGATATTCAAACCGCTATTTTCTTCGCTTTCTTTTGCTGTTCTGTCTTCTTTAGCTTGGACTATTACTGTAGCTGTAGCTTCTTGTACTGCTCTTGCATAGGATTATACGACCGACGTTTTCATACTTACCAGTTCTTCTCTATCAGTTGTTTCTTCATTGATCGTTGTTCTTTAGACTGTTGATTGTTCCATAACTTCTATCCTGGCCTCGCCGTGCACAGCCCTAGTCTCGATCTCCATTAGTGAATTGATCACTATTTGGAGTGTTCGTTCTATGGCCGGTGCGCGTCGAAGCGGCGATTTTTGTAGATTTTGCTGCGATTGATTTAATATAGCATTCCTCTATTCATAATTGCCAGCATTCCTCTTTAAATTTATAACGATCTTCTTTTATTTACTTCTGGCAGATCATAATAACTCATTAGCTTATTCTTGATGTCATATGTCTCTTTATTTTCTATTTTTGAGGCATTCTGTTGGCTATCTTCGTCGAAATCGACTTCGTTCTCGTCATCGTTGGTGAGGTCGAAATATTCTTGCATGTTCTTCAGTGTTATTACTGTCTTTTCGGAGAGCTCTTCTTTTTTAGTTGAATTCTTCAATGATTAACCAAGTAGCTCCCTTCGAGCGGAGCCGAGTCCAACTGCCACTGCTGGTGTCTTTTTTTGTATTTCGGGTTTTAGTGTTGTTGATTTTGAGTTGATTTGTGGTGCATTGTTACGTATCGCTGTTGGTGAGTTCGTGCTACTCCTTGAGGAGAAGCGAGTGCCAGGTGGCATTTTGTTGTGTTCTATTACGCTTTTTTCACCTGTAAGTGTAGTTGTTTATTTTATTAGGTAGCTTTCATTACAAAAAGCTACCTATTGCAGCCGTTCGGAGGAAAGCGATTTCAAAAAATTTTGGTATATTTTCATCGATCATGACCCCCAGACCCCGAAACCACCCTCCGTTCAAAAGTTGATACATACATATATATATATATATATATATATATATATATATATCAGATCAGATATATATATATATCTGACCTTTGTCATACTGTAACTCTCGAATTTATGAACCGATTTGGATGTAATTCGGTATGTACATAGTACATACCAATGTCTCGACCGAGTTCGTTGGCCAGCTTCATCCGCCATTTTGTTTCAAAATGGCGGCCATTTGAAATTTTCTTTAAAATTTGAAATTTGAAATTTGGTACCAAAGAATTGAAAATGGAAAAATATTTTTTTCTTATGTATTTGACCTTTATACAAAGATTCCGGAGCAGTTTTTGTTTCGTCTATATCTTAAAAAATGGCTGAGTTATAGCATTTTGAATTTCTAGCGTGGCTGACATTTTGAAACGTCCTGAAATTTGTCACGCGATAAAAGGCGTATTTATGAACCCATTTGGATGTAACTTCGTTTGTATATAGTGCATACCAATGTATCGACCGAGTTCGTTGGCCAGCTTCGTCCGCCCTCTTGTTTAAAAATGGCAGCCATTTAAATTTTTAAGAAAAATTTAAATTTGAAATGTGGTACCAAAAAATTGAAAATTGAAAAAAATATTATTTTCTTATGTATTTGACCTTGATACAAAGATTCGGGAGCAGTTTTTGTTTCGTCTATATCTTAAAAAATGGCTGAGTTATAGCATTTTGAATTTCTAGCGTGGCTGACATTTTGAAACGTCCTGAATTTTGTCACGCGATAAAAGGCGTATTTATGAACCGATTTGGATGTAACTTCGTTTATACATAGTGCATACCAATGTCTCGACCGGGTTTGTTGGCCAGCTTCATTCGCCATTTTGTTTAAGAATGGCGGCCATTTAAATTTTTAAGAAAAATTTAAATTTGAAATGTGGTACCAAAAAATTGAAAATTAAAAAAATATTATTTTCTTATGTATTTAACCTTGATACAAAGATTCGGGAGCAGTTTTTGTTTCGTCTATATCTTAAAAAATGGCTGAGTTATAGCATTTTGAATTTCTACGTGGCTGACATTTTGAAACGTCCTGATATTTGTCACGTGATAACAGGCGTATTTATGAAACGATTTGGATGTACCGTGGTGTGTGTATAGTACATACCAATGTCTCGACCGAGTTCGTTGGCCAGCTTCATCCGTTATCTTGTTTCAAAATGGCGTCCATTTAAAAAAATTTAAAAAAATTAAAATTTAAAATGAGATACCAAAAAATTAGAAAATGAAAAAGATTTTTTTTGTATGTGTTTGACTTAATACAAAGATTCCGGAACAGTTTTTGTTTCGTCTATATCTAAAAAAATGGCTGAGTTATAGCATTTTGAATTTCTATTGTGGCTGAGATTTTAAAACGACCTGATTTTTGTCACGCGATAACAAGCGTATTTATGAACCGATTTGGATGTTACTTGGTCTGTACATAGTACATACCAATGTCTCGACCGAGTTCGTTGGCCAGCTTCATTCGCTATCTTGTTTCAAAAGGGTTGCCATTAAAAAAAATTAAATTTAAATTTAAAATGAGGTATTAAAAAATTGGAAAATGAAAAAGATTTTTTTATGTGTTTGTTCTTGATACAAAGATTCCGGAGCAGATTTTGTTTCTGAAAATTTGTTCTTTTGTTTATATCTTAAAAAATGGTTGAATTATAGCACTTTGAATTTCTGGTATGGCTAACATTTTGAAACGATCTTGTATTTGTCACGCGATAACACACGTATTCGCCTATTTCCATGTAAGAAGGCATGTAGATAGTATACATCAACATCTGAGCCAAATATAAGTTACTTTAAATAAAAGCAGCTTCGATAAAGCTGACTAATTTCGCGAAATTCTCATTCATAATGATTTACTATTCATAAAATTTAGTATTGAATCTCCTATATTCGGTTTCCAATAATTGAGCTTCGTGTGTTTGAATAATATATGTTGGCTTTTTTAAAATAAGGAATTTGAAAGCTACCTCTTCCTCCCGGCACTGGCCGGAAGGACTTTTTTACTTCCCAGTGGAGTGGGGGCAGGCAAAGATACATAAACATAAATTGATTTCACACGATAAATACTAATGGTAATTGGTTTACAAGCAATTAAACATTTGTATGGAGGATAGATTGCTAGAACCTATGCCCTGTTGGGTACTAAGATTGCTCAGGTATAAGATTTAATAACTTATTAACTCCTAAAATTCAGTGAGAAAAAGGAACTAGGGGGAAGGGGTTGGGGGACGAAGCAAAACCTTAAATCGGCTGGAAGTGGGTAGAATAAAGGTATAGAATCTGTTAATAGTCTTAGAAAGACACTATCGATTTTATTAGTCCTTCTTAACTTGGTTGATTGTTCAAAAGTTTTAATTATAATTTTTAATTGATTAATTTTACGAGTTACTTTATTCTCTTAGTAAGCTGTAGATACTAGGAACTGGGGAGTGTGGAGGAGCTGAAAAATTGAATATATAGTATTTAAAATACAATGGCTCACTAATGCTTGCTGTGAGAGATTATCTATCAACTGTGGAAGGGGTTTGTTAAAATAGTTATTAGATCTTAGTGATCTTTCAAAGAGTGGGGGCTTTGGGAGACAATGAATTGGAATGCTGAAGACGAAGGGATTATAGCGGCTCGAAGGATTAGTCCGCTGCGTAGGGGAGAGTATCTATTGTACTGGGGAATGATTGACGCGCACTAACTTCTATTGTTACTTATCTATTAGCTACGTGGTGTATGGACAAAGTTGGATCCCAAATGCTGTGCTTAGAATGTGATCTGTAGGAGTTAAATGACTGAATATTATATTAAATTAAGTTGAATAAAATGGCTATGTTATTAGAAAAAATGAAAGTTTTTGGAGAATAAAAGTTGAAGAGGCTGATTAATTAGTACTGAGAGTTGTTAAAATTAAGGGGTAGTCATATAAAGAATATAATAAATAAAACTGTGTTAACTGGAAAAAATAGCAGAAAAGGGGGCTGTTGTAATAAATAAAGAATTTAACCTGAGATTGAATTATTTAGTGTTCAGATTTAAGTGTTAATTGAACTATTTATGTGTGCCAGTCCTACGCCGCGATAGATTAATTGGGATAGCCAATTAACCTGAAAATAGCTGGTAGGGCACCCTTTTGGGTTAGCAATGGGGCGGTTACAAAAATGGGACGGATCCCAACTTGTCAAAGCCTGATTGTTCATCTGTGTCTCTGGTCACACAAAGAGTATTGTTTTAGTTTGTAAATTACTTACGTATTTAAAAATAGCAAATAAAGCCTTTGTGCAACAATATTAAAAAGCAGAAAAACCAACGTTTAAAATGCACAAATAATATATGAAAAGCAGCAAACAGCTGTTTCGAATCTACTAGCGAGATTCTTCTTCAGTGCAAAAGGAACAGCGTGCTAGAAAAAGCAAGGCTGAGCAATTGGCTCAGCCTTGCTCCTAATATATATATACTAATAACCTAACTAATATTAAGTATTGTAGTAATATAAAAAATTAAGTGGTAGGTGTGAACAAGCCCTGCCAAGCAACAGAGAGCATAGCGGAATAAGATTTTTCATTAACAATAACTTCACGATTAAAATAAATGGCAAGTTCAATTCAGAGTTGCTTTTAGCATTAAAGCATTTTGAATTATTGGCATTTTGCATTTTGAAAATTAAAACTATGGCCAGATTCCCAAGAATGTTTGGCAATAGAAGATTTAATAATTTCCTGAGTGAAATCATGGCGAGAGGGATCTTTTAAAAGAATTTCAATATTTCTTTTAGTTGGGCTAATATAAGAAAGATGACAACCGTTACAAGGGATATTATAGATTCCCCATTTACGAAAATCATGTACCGCAGATAAAGTGGAGGGGAATTGGAATTTATTGAGAGGTTTAAAAATAACATTATTATTATTATATATATTTTTTAATAGTGTGCTTTTCTATTATTTCAAATCTAGTAAGTGATTTTCCCCGAATCATTAACTGAAACAATTATATAAAATAAAATAAAAATAAGATAAAATTACTAAGCAAATAGCAGAGACTGATTTCTTATGACTAAGGAATTCTTACCTTCATTACTGCTGCATTTTTTTTTTCGAAATAAAGTAAGTACATTTTTAATGTTATTATCTTCAGCACGATTTATTTAAGTACATCACGAATACATAATATCATAAATCTAAAATAACAATTTTAATGAATGTTATTACTATGAGCAAACACTGAAAGCTATTATTTAAGAATCATTTTGCGAAATTACTCAGTAAAATATTCAAGAAATGTAATCATCCGTTTTATAAATAAGTTTTTGTTTTAAAAATAACTATTTATTCAGAAGAAGTATTATTATATTTTCTAAGAAAAGTATTCAAATATCTTATAACGTTCCTTAAATAAATACAACTGAAAAATTAATAAATGAAAGTTTATTGTAAATGTCAATTATAATTTTAATTATTGTAACAATTCAGATTTTAAATATACAGGGTGATTCAGCTCGTCGGTGACAAACTTTAAGGATCGATAGAGCACACCTAGACGAACATTTTTGAATAGGGAATGTAGGGTCCCTGACGCGATGGTAAGGCGCTAGGCGCTTTCGAAAATTTGGGTGCCGAAATTCGAAACGTCATAAAAACTAGGGAAATGGTTAGATTTTCTTGCTTGTTGCGTCGAAATGATTCTGTTTGTTTAGACTTTCTTCAGTACCAATTTGATAAGCGTATCTCTTAAAACATGGATAGGGGGCGCTGCAGACTTTGGAGAGCTAGACAACAACTTTAAGCCCGTTATTTTGATAATTTAACACATGCTCGCCAAAGTTTATACTCTAACTTAAAGTTTGAACCCAAAAGTAGAGCCCTGCAAAAAGCGTAAGAGCCGGAATAAAATGTCAAAGTACAGGGTGGTCGAAACTCGAAGGCTCCTAGGAGATAAACAAACAGATTTCTTGACTTATGGCATGCATTTTCATGATTCTGTTTGCTGGGGCTCTCTGAAACTCAGTTGAACGGTACAAAAAGAAACATCGATAGGGGGCGCGTTGGGCAAAAAACATAATTCGTTGACAATTTGGACGCTAACTGGAAACGGGGCGCTACGATCAGTTAGAAACAAAACAAGAGAGTAATTTACTTATCATAAGAAGCTATTAAAACTGCAGTTTGTTTGTTTTTTTTAACAAACATAGCTGGTTTCAATCATGCACAATGCGCGCAATAAAATTTACATAAGGTGCTTTTTGCTGATTTATGCAAAAGATATCGTACCATATCGATATGCAAAAGATACGTAATGCGTAGACGACAACGCGAGATGACGTAGTTGTATGCGCAGACACGTCTTTTGAACGTGCGGTACCTACTTAAGCTTCGGGTTACTTGTCTGCAGATCGGTAGTAGGATGGAACGGTACACAAACTCTGAATTGGCTGACATGCATTTGGCGTATGGCGCTGCTGGTTGTAATGGACGAGCCGCTCAGCGGTTGTACGCCGAGCGTTACCCCAACAGGCAAATCCCCTGCCATGCCTTCTTCGCTCGAGTACACCAGAGGTTGTCCACAACGGGATCTTTCGACGGAGGCAGGCCTGAACGGGAGCGATCAGTGAGCACCCCCGACAACGAAGAGGCTGTGCTTAACCTGGTTGAGGACAACCCAGGTCTTAGCACGAGAGATATCGCCAGACATGTTGGCATTTCGCAAGCAACTGCGTGGCGCATCTTACGTTCCCGGAATCTGCACCCCTACCACATCCAGCGGGTGCAGTTGCTCAGAGAGCAGGATTTTGGCCCTCGAGTGGAATTCTCAAGATGGTACTTGGCGATGAGATCCAGGGATCCCCGTTTTGTAAACAGCATTTTGTTTACGGACGAGTCCACCTTCAGCCGGGAGGGAATGTGGAACGCCCACAACAGTCATGTGTGGTGTGATGAAAATCCACATGAAACCAGAAGCCGAGCAGCCCAGGAGCGTTTCTCAGTAAATGTGTGGGCCGGCATTCTTGGGGATTGCCTCATTGGCCCTTATTTGTTACCTGAACGGCTGACAGGTGGAAATTACCTGATTTTCCTGGATCAAGTGCTGCCGCAGCTTCTGGATGAGGCGCACGTACCCGAAGGTTCGCGTCGCCAGATGTGGTTCCAGCACGATGGAGCTCCGGCCCATTACACGAACGACGTGCGTCTCCATCTAAACGCAAGGTATGGCCAGCGGTGGATCGGGCGTGGGGGTCCAGTTCACTGGCCTGCCCGATCACCAGACCTCACCTGCTTGGATTTCTTCCTTTGGGGTTACCTGAAGGCCGAGGTATACCATACACCTGTCAGCAGTGCTGAAGAACTTGTGGCGCGCATTGTGGCAGCTGCAGGGCAGATCAGAGATACTCCTGGCATTGTTGGAAACACACACTCCTCAGTGCGACGGAGGTGCGAAGCCTGCATCATGGCCCAAGGTCGAAATTTCGAGCATCTTCTGTAGTGTTATTTTTTGTAAATAAATTTCCAGTATCATTGATGTTTTTGGTCTAAATTTATTCAGAAGTGTTGAGCAGAGGTAGAAAATGTGTTTTCATTATTACTAACTGATCGTAGCGCCCCGTTTCCAGTTAGCGTCCGAAATGTCAACGAATTATGTTTTTTGCCCAAAGCGCCCCCTATCGATGTTTCTTTTTGTACCGTTCAACTGAGTTTCAGAGAGCCCCAGCAAACAGAATCATGAAAATGCATGCCATAAGTCAAGAAATCTGTTTGTTTATCTCTTAGGAGCCTTCGAGTTTCGACCACCCTGTACTTTGACATTTTATTCCGGCTCTTACGCTTTTTGCAGGGCTCTACTTTTGGGTTCAAACTTTAAGTTAGAGTATAAACTTTGGCGAGCATGTGTTAAATTATCAAAATAACGGGCTTAAAGTTGTTGTCTAGCTCTCCAAAGTCTGCAGCGCCCCCTATCCATGTTTTAAGAGATACGCTTATCAAATTGGTACTGAAGAAAGTCTAAACAAACAGAATCATTTCGACGCAACAAGCAAGAAAATCTAACCATTTCCCTAGTTTTTATGACGTTTCGAATTTCGGCACCCAAATTTTCGAAAGCGCCTAGCGCCTTACCATCGCGTCAGGGACCCTACATTCCCTATTCAAAAATGTTCGTCTAGGTGTGCTCTATCGATCCTTAAAGTTTGTCACCGACGAGCTGAATCACCCTGTATAATGCACAAAACATTTTATTTACGACATTATTAGAAAAAAAAAATCAATAAAAGGCAATACAAATAGAGTAAAACCTCTAAATAACGTAAATCTCGTTATAGAACATTCGTCCGAACTTTGGAGGCATAATCTAATTACAGGCAAAATACTATGTAACCACATGCAAAATTAATATCCACTGACCTGATTTAACAACGATTCTAAAAAGTGTTTTAATCACTGAAAACCTCAAAAACCGAACATATATTCAAGATTTAAAGAAGCATTTATAAAAAGGCTTCCTTAAAATCTACTTATATTATTACTAGGGGGTTCTGCCCCCTGCAAGCTCCGCTCGCCAACCCCCCGTGCAGAAACCGCAGAATCTAAAAACACGCTAATCTGATCGGTTTTAAAAATATTAGAAAAGATTGAATTATACTGAAAAAAAAGCTGTGAAGATCTCCCTGTCAACAGGTTTCCATTCAATTCCCTTTGATTGCAAAAATTTAAGGCCTAATCAGTTGTTGTTAAAACATCAAATGGTTGTTTTCGTGTTTTATTAAAGGTAATCAGTTAAACATTTGAAAAGAAGATAAAGTAAATTGAATTAAGTGTACAGTGTCTTTGTCTCCCGGTATTTTAAAACAATTTCTATAACAATAGCCCAAGTCATGTGACTATCATCAACAGATTCGGACTGAACATTTCGCTTTTTATATTTCAGGTGCCATTTTGGTACTTTAATGTTAGACAGGTACAGGTGATAAGTCGCCAAATATTATTCTATTGCCATCATTTCATCTATATTACAATAGTCCAAGTCATGTTACTGCCATAAATAAATACAGTCTGATCCCTTCGCTTTTCATATGAAAGTTTAGCCCAGATATCATATACGGCCCTATACTGGCGCGATATTTTTCCGACGCCAATTTGTGGAAATCATCAACAGTATAATCAGCAACATCCGGCTTTAGTCCAGGCAATAGGGGATTTTATCTGCCAAAATTAATTGAAGTTCTGGAAATTGGCTAAATTTATGCTTTTTGGGTCGCTGAATCGGAATTTGTAACTTCCCACCAAAATTCCCCCCCTCAACCCCCTCCCCCAAATTTTATTGAAATGTCCCCCAAAAAAGGTTTTTATTAAAAAAGATATTCTTTTTTATTATTTTAGGGAAAATGTAGCTAGAAATTCAGAAAGTAGACAAAATAGGCTACAAGTTAGATATATGATATTATGACTTAGGATGAAGGGGAAGGGGGGATCTGCCTCGGAACATGCGCCGCGGTGCTGCGTGGACTAAGTTGCGCAAATCCACTTAACCACTCACACGTTTACATTCGACCTCCCATCTCCCTTCCGAACTTTCTCTATAAGATTTACTTTAAGTTTTTTGGGTCGCTGAATCAGAATTTTTAACTTCCCCCCAAAATTTTCCCCCACCGAAAACACAGTAAAATAGTTGTTTTTAACTTAAATTTCTCATTGTTTTAGGGGAAAAGCACTTTGGATGAACGGGGAGAGAGGGGGCTGCCTCGGAACATGCACTGCGGCCCTACGTGCACTAAGTTATGAAGTCCAGGCAATAGGGAACTTTACCTCGCAAAAATAATACTAGTTCTGGATTTCGACTCACTTTATGTTTTTTGGGTCGCTGAATCCGATTTTGTAACTTCCCACCAAACTTTTCCCCGGCAACCCCCCAAATAATTGATAAAAAAAAAATATTGGTTTTTGAGAGAAGCGCGCGGGGAATGTTCCGAGGCAGCCCCCTCTCTCCCCGTTTATCCTACGTCATAATGTCATGTATCCTATTTGTTGCAAATTTTATCTAGTTTCTGAATTTCATAATGCTTTTCTCCTAAAAAAATAAGAAATTTAAGTTAAAAACAACGATTTGGGGGGGGGGGAATTTTGGGGGGTAAGTTAAAAATTCGCATTCAGAGACCCAAAAAACTTAAAGTAAACCTTATAGAGAAAGTTCGGAGGGGAGATGGGATGGCGAATGTAAACGTGTGAGTGGTTAAGTGGAATTGCACAACTTAGTGCACGCAGCACCGCGGCGCATGTTCCGAGGCAGATCCCCCCTTCACCTTCATCCTAAGTCATAATGTAAGATATCTAATTTGTTGCAAATTTTGTCTACTTTCTGAATTTCTAGATACTTTTTTTCCCTAAAATAATAAAAAAATGATTTTTTTTAATAAAAACCTTTTTTGGGGGGCATTTTACCAAAATTTGGGGGGGATGCCGAGGAAAATATGTTGGTAAGTTACAAATTCGGATTCAGCGACCCACAAAACATAAAGTAAACGGATTTCCAGAACTAATTTTGCTAGGTAGAGCCCCTATAAGGTCTCTATTGCCTGGACTAGCTTACCATATCAAGCAAAATTTCGATACTTTTGCTTCCGTTGCGTATATGACATTGACGTCAGAAAAAAATCGCACAATATGGGGCCGTACATGACATTTGTGCCGAAGTTTTTCCATTTTGATTTAAAAAAAATCGAATAAAACTACATAAAAATTATCATGGTCGCAATGAATTCTTGGTACTGTTACGCTAGATGGTGAAAATCTCACTAATAGCTTTTTTTCAACTCGCCAGTTAGCATTTTTTTTCGATTGGTAAATTAAAACATTGTTTTGAAGTTGAAATTAAATGTCATGGTTTGTTGCATTATTTAATACTTGACCAGATGTCGACCAGATTTTGGTTTGCCGTGATTTTTTTTTTTTTTTTTTTGCGAAAACCTAGTTTTCGAATACCAGTTACATATGTATTTTTTGTACTATTTAGTTATCCCGTCGACTAAAAATCTATCGCCAAACTATAAGGTTAAATTCCATTAATGGTTGATCGTAATTGTCACATTCACTTGACTTTAAGCAAGTCACACGAGTTTACGTCATCAAGTGATTTTTATTTCACGTATTATTTGTATATTTATTAATGCTATACTATTTTATTTGTTCTTTCGTTATTTAAAATAAAAATTATGTCAATTTGTATAATTTGGCGAGTGGTTTCGCGATTTATATAATTTGGCGAAATTGATCGGCGGAATAACTAAGTAGTATCGTATTTTTTTAATTATTTTCCATTATTTTTAAAAGAAAATAACCAAAAAAATTAACAGAGAAATTAAAAGAAGGAAGTGAATGCCATCAATTTTCAATGTTTCAGTTTTAAATAAAAGTTTTGTATTTTAAATAAAATGAATAAAAGTATTGTATTTTAAAAGAAATTAATGAAAAAAAAAATGTGACGTGGAAAATGTTTGGCGATTTATCACCTGCATCCCGCTAACATAAAAATGCTGAGTTCTTGATTTCTCTATCAGAATCTTTCGATTTCGCGAAAGATTTTTCGCGTAAATTGAATTATGAATAAAAGTAACATGATACATTTCTTAGCATACATTTAAGTGAGACCAAACTGGTCGCCAAATTTAAAATAATAACATTTTCTAAAGTATGAAAAAAATATGTTATGTATAAAATTTGAGATGAACATCATTAGAGAAAAGTATTTAAAATTAGAAAATAATTAATATCTCAAAAACTAAAGTGAGTTTAAAAATAGTAATACCAGTTTTGAAATTTGCGGATCAATACGGATTTTTGATGTTAATTTTATCTCAAAGTATTCGATATTTTTGTAGAAATCGCCGTGAAACATAATCAGTTGTTTAATCAATTGTTTCATAGAATCGTTTCATAAATTCGTTTCAATTCAGTCGTTTCATAAATTCGTTTCAATTCAGTCGTTTCATAATATCCGTTTCATAAATTCGTTTCCTTAGAATTTTATATATAACTATAGGGTAGATTTTGTTTGCACTGATGACGAAAACATTACCGAATATTTTTATATATTATTAATGAGTTTTCTAAAATTAAAAATATTGGTTTTTAGGATGATATCAATTCTCGAAGTAACATGTGTGAGCATGAGTGAATTTTCCTTTCAGCACTAACAAAATAATATTAAATTTTATGTTAATGTTGATTTTAATACAGTTAACATATCCTAACATATCTGCAAAACATGTTTTTTGAACATTAAAATGTTTAAACTATTATTTTAACACAATCAAACTGATTGATAATGTTATCATAGGAATTGAATATCTCCAACTGAGCGAAAAATATCCAGGCCGGGAATTGAAACCAGATCCTTTGTTTACAGGACCAATGCTCTTCCGTTTAAGCTAATTGCGCCGTCAACCTGTGGACAAATTTCGCTCGGATAATCTTATTGGTAATTACATCTAGTTTGTCAGGTAGATAGTTCAACAGAATAAACCGCAGGAAAAGAAACACCATATAAACGATGGTACGTAGGTAAACTATTATTTTAACACAATCAAACTGATTGGTAAAAATATCATAGTAATTGAACGTTTCCAACTGAGCGAAAAAATGCCCAAACCGGGAATCGAACCCATATCCTTGGCTTACAGTGCAAATGCAATACCGTTTACGCTGACTGGGTCAACCTGGGGCTTTACCTGCGGATTTTTTCTGTTGAGCTGTTTACATGACAGTCAGATTTTTTTACCAATAAAGTTATCTGAGCGAAATATGCTCGTCGGTTGTCGGCCAAGTTAAATTACATGGTAGAGCATTGGTCCTGTAAGAAAAATAATTTACAACAGACCGTACCCCGAACTGAGCACAACAAAAAAATTTCTGACGACACGTAACCGGGCAGAACATGATAAAAAAACCCGAAATCATACCCGAACCAAATATTATAACCGACACAACTATTGTAAATCATCCTAACCCCTATCCGACTAAGGCAAAATAATTTTCATGAACACGCATTATGACCCGAACATAAAAATTTTGTTTCAAAACCTCCTAAATATGACCTGAACAAAATATGATAACCAAAAAAAATATTCTAAAGAACCATAACCCGATCCGAGCAAAACAAAATCATTTCCTTGAACACCCAAACTGAACCGAACCTAAAAATTCCATTTAAAAACCCCTGAAATCTGACCCGAACCAGATCTGAATCCGGCAATAATAATCCCAAAAAACATAACCGGATACGAGAAAGACGACATAATTTGAAGTCAACTTGAAACCCGATCTGAACCCAATCTGAAAACTACAAAAATATTTTAAAGAACCGTAACTCAATCCAAGCAAAACAAACTTTTTACGCAACACGCAACAGTATCCTAACTTAAAGGTTCATTTTGAAGTCAGCTGGAAAATTGACCATAACCTGGTTTTGGATACAGTTTCGGATTGAGTTCAGTTAGAACTTTTAGGTTCGGATCTGGTTGCCTGTCGGCAGAAATTATATTGTCTTTCTCGCATCGGGCTATAGTTCTTTGGAATATTTTTGATTAAGATTTGGTTCGGTTCGGGTTTCAGGTTGACTTCAAATGAAATTTATAGGTTCTGGTCGTGCTGCATGTCTACGGAATTGAATTTGTCTTGTTCGGATCCGGTTATGGATCTTTGGAATATTTTTGTCGGGATCAAATTTTGGGTTTCTTTCAAATGAAATTTTTAGATTCGGGTCGGGTTGTGTGTCCACGGAAATTATTTTGTCTTACTCGCATCGGATTATGATCTTTAGAAAAATTTTGCATGTTTCAGATTTTATTTCAAATGAAATTTTCAAGTTTGCGTCAGGTTGCGTGTCCACGGAAATTATTTAGTCTTGCGCGGATCGGGTTATGGTTTAATGGAATATTTTTGTAGTGGAATATTTAATAAGGGTATATTTTTATTTTTCCAAATGGAATTTTTTGCTTCGGGTCGGGTAAAAGTTCCACAGAAATTATTTTGTCTAGCTCGGATCCGATTATGGTTCTTTAGATTATTTTGTCGCCTTCAGATTTGTTTCGGCTCGGATTTCGGGTTTTTTTCAAATGGAATTTATAGGTTCGTGTCGGATAACCTGTCCACGGAAACTATTTTGTGTTGCTCGGATCCGGTATAGTTCTTTGGAGCGCTTTTGTCGGGTTCAGAATTGATTCGGGTCAGATTTCTGGGTTTTTTCCAATGGAATTTTTAGTTTAGTATTGGGTTTCCTGAGCACGAAGATTGTTCTGTCTTTTATGGATCGAGCTATGGTTCTTTGCAATCTTTTTTTGGTTATCAGCTTTGGTTCGGATCATATTTCAGGTTTTTTTCAAATGGAACTTTCAAGTTTGGGTCGGGTTGCGTGTAGACTGAAATTATTTTGTCTTGTTGCATCGGGCTACGGTCTGTTGTAATTTTTTTCTCGGGTTCGGGTTTGTTTTAACAGTTGATAGGCCTAAAAAATCACCTTGATTGGGAAATAACTAGTCAGTACCTGTTAAACCGTAAAAACTTTCCAATTATGTTTAAAAGTGTTTATGACTTCGGTTTGTCTGTCCGTCTGATCGCGCTCTAACTCTCGTAAATATACTCGAATTGCCCTGAAATTTTTGGATGTTGTAAATTCTTACCATGCCAAGTTCCCTTTTTCAAATGAAGTTTCTAGCATGCTTAGTTCATTTACAGGGATAGTCAAAAGTTTTCCTTTACATTACGGAATATGGGAAAAAATCGTTAAAAATGATTTTTAATGATGTTACATGCTTTCAAACATAATAAAATTGATATGCATTTATCAAGTGCACTAAAATATGCATTCTATAAAATATGCTGTGCAAAGAATAGCTATTATTTATTTACAGGGCCACACAAAAGAATTACGTTACATAATGATATAGGGGTGAAAGGAATTGTTTGCGGCGTATTTTAATTATGTTAAATTATTTCATGTATAATGAAATTGATATATGTCGCTGAGGTTTACTATGACTTATTTTATGTATAATACGAAGTCCACAGCATTTACAGGGACACAAAAAAGATTTCAAATACTATATTGTATACGAAGTACTGTACAGTAGCGATGATTGCTGGAAATGCATTTTTAACACTAGAACATCCGTTGGTGTCATTTTGAATAGCAAACCGAATCTATCCTTATCTCACTATCACATTTTTTCATCTACATTCATCAAATTAAGTGATTTTTAAACATTTCACATAAGAAGCTAACTGTCGTAATGTTTATTGTGTGACTCTATGTTCTAAGAAGTTATAGCTAAATTCACCTAGAACGTCCGTTGATGTTATATCAACACCAAGCAGAATATTATTAAAAAAAAATAGTTTACTTGGTTTTTTTTTTTTTTTTTTTTTTTTTTTTTTTATGCATGTGACATTGATTTTATTCTCTTTCAGTTACAAAAAGTTTATTATATTTCTCTCCAATCATAAAATGGGGGGGATGATGGTTTAGTCCTATTCAGGTGACCGAATGTCTCCGGTTACTTTCTTTGTGTTTATTATAATACAGTAGCCTCCCGCTTAACCTGGCTGAACGGGACCGAGAGTTAGCCGGTTAAGAGAAAAACCGGTTGAACCGGAGAAGTAAAAAAATAAATAAATAAATAAATAAATAACAGCATATTTAATAAATTAAATGCGTAGGATGCATTTAGTTTTTTTTTTAAATTTCTGTACTTTTAAAAATGTATGTATTTTCTATATTTTCTGAAATGTAAGTTGTAAGTTGTAATTAACTGGATTGAAATAAAAATTATCACCAGTAACAAATAATGAACAATATTTAATACATATTAAATTCTTGAAAATCTTGTCACATGCCTTTTATAAGAAGTTGAAATTATTCTACATTATTTAAATTTGAGTTAATTAACCATAAAGAAATGAGAACTGAAATTTTTCTCTCGGAATTTTGCTAGATGTTGAGAAAAAAAGTCGGCTGGTTGAAGCGGAGTTCCGGTTAAGAGTAAGGCTAAGGTATTTTGAAGCATTTTATTCCTGAGAGATATTTTATGCTTTCAAAGACTAATCTTTTCGGAATTATGTATCGCAAAATAATTCTCAGTTCCGAAGTAATTGCAAATCTATTGCGTTAATGATCCTAAAATGAATCGGATGATTGTGGTCTTTCGGACTCATTTCCTTATTTCAGACTTATAATATCGACTATTACTGCAAACATTGTAAATAATGTAAGTAACTTACATAAAATATTTCAGATAATGCCAACTTATGGTTAAACATTATAATGTGGAGGAAATTAACAGACCTATTTCTCTCTTATTTTTTAAATATCTTTGTTTCCTTTTTTTTAAGAGTTTAATAGCATTTAATAAATTTTTTTCTGTAAAATAAATCATCGTTCTTTTGTGAAAATGCAACAATATAAGCTTAATTTAAGTACAATGATCCAATACAATCCTAAAACACAATTTGTAGCTCCCATCTTTTGTAATTTAATTAGTGGTGTTGAATTGACACCGGTGGATGTTTAGTATGTCGAAATTCTCGGACGTTCTAGTGTTAATTATGTTATGTGCTTTTATGTCTACCCTATATATATAAAATCATAATGAAACGAATTTATGAAACGGAAGTATGAAACGGAAGTATGAAACGACTTATTAAACAACTGATTAAGTTTCATGGCGATTTCTCCTAAAATATGGAATGCTTTGCGATGAAATTAACACCAAAAATCAATATTGATCCGCAGATTTCAAAACTGGTATTAGAATTTTCAAATTCGAATTAGTTTTCGAAATACTACTTTTTTTCTAATATCATATACATTTTTCTAATGATGGCAACTCAAATTCTAATCAAAGAGATATATTTTTTATATATATATATATTTCAGAATAGGTTGACATGGTAACGCGACAATTGTTGTTTATTTGATAATAAATGTTTATTTACTTTTATTTCTTTTTACAAATTATATAAATTATTTTGTTCTATGATTATTAATTATTTTTTTATTTCCTTTAGAAAATAAGAGAAAATAATTAAGAAATACAGTACTAATTAGTTATTATGTCGACCAATTTCGCCAAATGATATAAATCGCCAAAACACTCGCCAAATTATACAAATTGACATAATTTTTATTTTAAATAACGAAAGAACAAATAAATTAGTATAACATTAATAAATATACGAATAAAACGTCGAAATAAAAATCACTTGATGACGTAAACACGTGTAACTTGCTTAAAGTCAAGTGAATGTGACATTTACGATCAACCATTATTGGCATTTAATCTTATAGTTCCACTATATTTATGCATAGAATATGGCGTGTATAAATGATGTAATTCGTATACAGGACTACAGAAAAGAATTTGTTATGGTTACTGGGTATTATTGCAAATTGCTTAAAGGTGGTTTTTAAATGAGTTATGCACTTTTACGCTGAACTGCATTTATAGAAATAGTAAGAATACTAAGAAATAATACTAAGAAATGTTTGTAGAACATAGATAAAAGGATATAAAGGATCACGCAAAGAATTGGATACATGACCGTCTATAAATGTTTATTTCTGGAAATGTGATTCCAGTAGTTTTAAGAATGTTTTACTTAGAATTAAACCTTAGGTAAATAGTGGCGTATATAAAGGTACTAGATTAACTACAGTGTTGTACAAAAGCATACAAGTATGTTTCCGTCTATTATCATAAATTGCTGAAAGTGAAATTTTAACCTGTGAGGCGTTTTTTTTTTTTTTTTTGTTAAACTAAATTTCTCCATTATATAACATAAATATCAGCCTACAGATCAAATACATGGCTGTTCAAAAGAACTGGAATACATATTTGCCATGGACGGTAACTGCTGAAATAAGTTTTGAAATGTTTTATTCATTTTCTAAAATGTTTACTTAGATCTCTTACTTACCTTATTTCCATAAATAACGAACTTTTGTTAAGGAATTCAGGAAGTGTTGGATAGTGTTTCATAATCAATGCTCAACGCATGATTTTTCTTACTTGTTTTAATATTATCGAAAATTTTATTTGTTATTTTTTCAAAACTTTCTCTTACAATACATTCATTTGGCGTGCGCTCCGAACTCTGTTATAAAAAAGTCAAGGATTTATTTTTATTTTTTTTTTATTTATTTTTTTTTTTTTGCATTTTCTAGAAAACGCAAGCAAATGAATTTATTAAAAACTGCATAATTTGCTCTGTTTCTTTTTCAAGATAGAGAATTGGTAATGAAAAAAAAAAATACAACGTTATTTAAACAGAATTCGTCAAATTTGTAATTCGAATTATTTGCATGTAATTACAATATAATTATATGTAATTAATTGTAGGTAAAATTACATGCCATAAAAAAAAATTCGTGCAACACTGTAGCCGAAACCGCCCCAATTTCTGCGTTTGAATGTGTACAACTATAATCAATTATATGCAATTAACTTGTAATTTTATTGCGGAAAATTGAGATTACAATTTGTCAAACTCAGATTTAAACTATCCTTTTAGGATTTCTAAGTTCATTGTTCAGCGCATAATCCTAAATTAATTAAGTTATTTACTGTTAATTAATAAAAGCATACACTTTTTAAAATATTACACTATCTATTTTTGATTTTTGATTTATAATTTTACTTTTTATTAAAATGTTTCATTGTTGCAGTTTTACGACCATGTGGCCTATTTTTGAGAGCGTTTATTGGTGCATAATTAAATGCACCATTGTTTCAACTCCCGTAGTTCTATACGCATTACAGAGGATATTTGGGAATTGATCATCTATGACCTTCTAACATTAAAATGCCTTAAAATGAAGGTATTAATTTATAATTAACTAGCAGGCTATGCCCGCTGCGCTGGTCACTATTTCTAAATGAAGCTTGGATTAAACGAAATGGTGATTTGAACTTGTATTTTAAACAATATGGACCTTCAGTTGGACGTTGCTCATTGCTGAAAACGATGCGAACGTCATTGCGATATAATACTATTTTAAGCGTTGGACAAAAATTTCCTATTAAGAAGTAATTTTTTTAGTTGATTATTAACAATGCACTTTTGGAAGGCTAATGAGACCGTTATGACAACTGGAATTGATAGCTGTGTAACTAATCAACATATAATGAAATGTTATATACTAACACCATTCACGAAAAGTCATGCAACAGTGCCACTTGTATCAAAATCTGTTTTGTAGATTCTTTAAAAAAAAGCTAAACTTTCATAATCAGGTTAACTTATTTTTTTTTAACTTTTAGTGTTGCTATATAACTAAGTAACGTTGAACAATATGTACACACTAAAACCTTTCCAAAACTATTACCTAATTGTGGTATCTCCTATCAAAGTGTTATAAACAATCGGAATGAAATGCAAATTTACGTTTTAAATATGTAGCAGATGATGATGTTGCGATTTTGCGTAACATAACATCGTGAAATTTTCGCTTAAAACATAAACGATGCTTTCAACATTATAGTTAATACACCAATATGTGAAGTATCCGATTACGGAATGTTAACTTGGATTCTTATGAGCAACTACCCAAAGAAAAGTGAAAATGTGGCTTTTGTGATACATTTATGTTAGCCGGGCGCAGGTAATAAATAGACAAAGATTGCTTTCATACCATATTCTTATTTTATTATTTTCATTTGATATATAAACCTTTTTCAGTCATTTCATTTAAAATGCACACATTTACATTACATGCCTTACACAGATTTCATTTAAAAAACTGAAAAGATAAACAATAACAGAAATAATTCCGTAATTAAAAACAAAGAATTATTTTTAATTTACATGCGGAAAATGTAAGTACTGCTACTGGCAATTTAAAAAATGCTATTGGCGAGATATGCGCACGGCTGTTATAAATGTTTCCATATTTTCTTCTTATCGAGGAGCAAATTATAAATCGCCAAATATTATTCCATTTCCAATTTCTTTCATTGAAAATAATTTTTAAGTCCTTAAAAACATTGCTTTCATATTAAATACTTTCGTTGGTACTACTTAGTTATCTCGTCGACCAATTTCGCCAAATTATACAAATAGACAATTTTTATTTTAAATAACGAAAGAACTAATAAATTAGTCTATATATAAAAAAAAAAAAAAAAAAAAAAAAACGTCGAAATAAAAATCACTTGATGACGTGAACATGTGCAACTTGCTTAAAGGCAGGTGAATTTGACATTTACGATCAACCATTATTGGCGTTTAATCTTATAGTTTGGCGATAGATATATGGTTGGCGGAATATCTAGTAGTAACTTTTCGTTTTATAATGTTAATTTCTCAGTAATTTTTCCCTTTTATTCTACATAAAATCACTATATATATATATATATATATTAACCATTTGGAAATGGTTGTTGTTTTCGGTCGAAGATGGGATTAAATGATGCTCGCATTTTATTTTTTTTTTTAACGAAATTCAACGATGTTCTTTACTTTTAGAAGAATTTTTATTTGAATAGGTAATAGAAAGGCATAAAATCGTTAAAAATTATTTGAATAGGTAATTGAAAGACATAAAATCGTTAAAAATAGGAAAAGTTACAAATTGGGTAGGCGCAAATTATCAGATACGGAAAAATCCAAAGCCGAAGAGCGAAGCCGAAATGAAAATCGTCTTGCAAAGCAAAAATCGAGGTCTTCAACTGATTAAGTAGCCCATGAAAATCGATTACAGAATAAAAGACGAACTCGAGAAAGGAAACAATCTTATTTTTAAACGATTGATATTAAAAGACCATGTCTCGAGGTCTCCAGTCCACTAGCCACGGTGTTTTACAATCGGTCGATTCTAACCGGGAAAAATTGAGCTCAACGTAGGAAATTTGTCGCAATCTGTGGATGATTCGGTGGAACTGCTTTCGAATTGTAAACTGTTTTTCTTCTCGAAACGGGAGTTGGAGAGTTTATCGGTGAAGGTTTTGATCGTCTGAAGTTTTATCTTTGAGATCTGTTGTTGAAGACGATGCGAGGGAATTTGGTGGACGAAATTTAGATTTTTCGGTTAAATTTTGTTACGAACTTGATTTGTCGCAATCTGTGGATGATTCGGTGGAAATGCTTTCGATTTTTATTTATTCGATTATTTAAAAAAAAAAAAAAAATTAAGATGTTCGTTTTTTTTTTTTTTTTTTTTTTTTTTTTTTTCAAACTCATAGAGCCGTTTCTATTCTTTAGCCAAAAGAGTTAATTAGAATTTTTTTCCGCTGCTAGATTAACGAATGTAATGTTAGATATTTTGAGGTTTTGTCGCAAAAGACATCACCGAATTAGAAAAATAAGAAAAATGCCATGAACTGTTGGAATTATAAGAATTTACTTGGTACCATTCGATTCAGCATACAGAAATACATAAATTTATGCTATCATTTGACGCATAATAATAATATCCGATTTTTGAGGATTTTTTCCCTCCCCTTGCAAAACCGCCGTTAGGTGTGATACTTTAGAAAATCCTTTCTTAGCGGAAGTCTATGTCATAAGAAGTATTTTTACAACAATTTTCAAGATTTTAGGTTCAGTAGTTTGCGCTGTGCGTTAATAAGTCCCCTAATCCAGACTTTATTTTATATACTATATAGATATGCCATTTGACGGCGATTCGATGATAGAAAACTAGTCCAATATCATTTGAAATATTACATAACACAGGATAAAATACGAAGATAGGCGAAAAAGAAATGGCGAATTACAAAATACTTGTAATTTTTTTTTTTTAATGTTGAAATTTTCGATAATAATAACGCATGATTGTATAAATCCTTCTATATATAAAAAATGTTTTGATTTGGAAATGGACCGATGAAAATCTGCGTAGATATTCCCGGTAGATCGGAATCCAATTTGAATGCTTAAGCATGGCCTTTCTTCGTGATTATATTTAAAAAACTGTCGCATACATAAATATGAAAATCGATGGTATTATAGAGAAATGTTTGATAAACACGCTGATGCAGACAGTTTTTAAATCGAAAAATTATTTAAAGAGATATTTAATGCTAAAGTTGGACAAAATCGTTCCATTAAATACGTTTTATTGGAGCAAAAACTATACATGAGAATTTAGTCATTTTTAGAGCATTTTATTCCTTATATGTTCCCGGTGTGCAGATTGCATTTATTTTTTTTTTATTTAACTCATTTTTTGAGGTTTTATTTCTATTTTAAATTCAAATTTTCAACATTTCGAGAGATATTTTTGTATGTATTTTAGAAAATGTTATTAATTTAAACGGTTGCCAATCGTATAAACAGCGCAAACAATAATGTTTACTTCAAAAAAAAAAAAAAAAAAAAAAAAAAAAAATATTTATATGTGACTATTATAAACAGAAAAAAAAACTTTAAAATTAGAATTAAATGATTACACATTAAAAGCAGGAAAATTACGTCATAAGAACCATGTTTACACTTGAATTTTAAAAGAGAAACAAAACGTTAATATATATATATATATATATTACGCGTTAAAACTTGTAAATGGATTAAATTACGTTATATTTAGAATGCCCCAAAAATATGGCAAAACAATTTAAATTAAAAAATATAATTGCGCGAGATATTTTGAGATAATATTTTCAATAATTGTCGTGAATTCGAAGACAGCGCAAATAATATTTCCTTCTAACAACAAAAGAATATTAATAAGAGAAATAAGACTTTGGTATAAATTACGTCGGATTTAAAACGATGCATTTAAAATGAATTATTTAAAATAACTCTCGTATAGCCCTATTAAAAAATACTGGGAGACAATGACGCTGTTTACTTAATTCATTTACATTAGCTTATTTTCAAATGTTTAACTAATTTTTTAATTAAATACGAAAGCAGGCATTGTATCTCTTAAGAGCAGCAGATTTGATCTTAAAAATCCCCAATCCAAGGAAAACGAATGGAAATCCGTTTACAGAGAAATAACTACTTTTTTTTTTTTTTTTTTTTTTTTTTTTTTTTTTTTTTAAATTCAATATTTTTAAAGCCGATCAAATTAGCTTGGTTTTTGGATTTTGGGGTGCCTGAACGGCGTTTGGCGAGTGTAGCTCGTAGTGGGAGAGCCCCCTAGTTTACTTAACAATTATCTTCATTTCCTAGATTTTGAAGCTGTGAATTTTCCTATAAATGAAATTGGCGATATGACTTAAGAGAAAATGAAATAAGCAATACATAATATCTGCTTTAAAAAATGGATAATATTCGTTGATCTGAGTTCAAGTTTATAAATATAACATGCTTTCGGAATTATGGTGAAAAACATTTAAAAAAGTATGAAATTGTTTAACAATATGTATGTGTGGCAGAGATTCGCACTAAAATTTAAGTATTTAATTCCATTTTTAAAATGTTAACTGATATCTAATATATAAGAAAAATGTACCCAAAAAATGATCTCGTTCACTTAAAAAAACACCATTTGTGAGAATATCCTCAAGCTAATGTCACGCTTATGCATTTTTGGCTTAAAATCACATTGTTTGGCGACAAAAGTAAAATAAAAAATCGTAAAGAAACAGATAATAATTACATATGCTTGTTTCTCCTATAAGTCATGTGATTGGGCAATTAGATATAATTAAAAAGAAAAGAACAAAAAGAAAAAAAAATGTCTTTAAAATTCATCTAATCAAATTTTCAGATTCATTTCTATAATCTAACGCAAGCGACAAAGCGCCAAATATTGCGTGTCAATTGTAATCTTTCTCATTAAATTAATTTTCAAGCATTACAAATATTTCTTTCACGTTTAAATTAAATTACAAATATTTCTTTTAGGTTTAAATTAACTAGTTTCGTTTTTTAACATCATTCCTCATTTAATTAGATTTTCTTTTTCTTTTTCTTTTTTTTTTTTTTTTTTTTTTTTTTTGTAAAATTAAATTAAATGTCAGTAATATTTTCTTCACTTATTTTCTAACGGATACAGCGATTTCAAATCATTTGACGCCAAAAAACATTCTCATGCAACCTTTTCGTTGAAAATAACAATAAAATGCGTAATTTATTACCAAAAATCATAGTTGCCCTGTACATTTGATTCATAAACCACCGGGGAATATTTTCTATCGAATGATACAATTTACAGATAAATCTACTGTGTAGTTTTTGAAAACATTCGAGCGGAACTTTTAGGGCTTACTGCTTTATAATATACTAGCCCACTGCGCTGGTCCATTTTTCCAAACGAATCTTGAATCAAACGAAATTGTGAATTTAACATTCTACTTTAAAGCAATAAAGACCATCACCTGGAATGTCCTCCCACATTGCTGAAAACGATGCGAACTTCATTGGGATATTATACTATCATATGCCTTAGACAAAATTTGGGCAATTAAGAAACAACTCTTACAGTTGATCATTTAAAGTAGACTTTGGTACGGAAATGAGACAGTTATGGCAACAGGAATTAAAATATACTCTAGTCATCAGACTGTTAAATAAGAGAGCATTAAAATGATTGCAGAGATTGATTTTTGAACTTTAAGAACATTCGGATTGTTCATTTTCATTTATTTGTTCTTGAACTCCCAGCATCTCAACTTGTGCTATATGTGGTTCTTGTAGCTTTCTCTTTAAATTCTCGCTCACGTGATATTCACTGGCTGTGTCTTTTAATCAAATTATTTGATCCCACCAGTTTTATAAAATAGTATAATTAGCTTTATTATGGTATAATTTTACCTGTCATTAAATAAGGTGAATATTTTTTTTTCAAAAAAGTGGTGCCAATAAGCAATTTGAATTTTTAAACCATAATTTAATGCGACCATTAAGATGCTAAATTCAATCTCATTACATGTTATATTACATTTTTTAATAAACGTACTCTTCTGACAGGTCTGCTACAGTTTTCCATCTGTCTATTCCAGCAGAGTAAATAGAATCAAAAACATAGATCATAAACCTATTGGACAAAAGGACAACAAACCAATAGGATAATACGGCAATAAACCGGCGTGTTTTTACAGTAAAGCAGGTTGAAAAATATTTTTAATGTCTGAAATTAAATGATTTAATCGTATGTGTGAGAGATGGGGTGAAGTGAGGGGCGCACATTTAACCTAAAATTTAAATATTTTACTCAACAATCATAATGTTAACTGCTTTTTTATATAATTTACATTTAAAGATAAAACTTTACTTCCAAATGTGCTCATACACTTTAAAAACACTGTTATTGTGAGGGTTGCTCGGGCATATGTCACTTTTTCTACCTTTTTGGCTTAAAAGCGCTTTGTTTCGCGCCAGGTTAATAAACGAATGGAAATAACGCACAAGTTTATTCATTTTAACAATTACTTCTGTCAGTTTCTCTTGTAAGACATATATACATATATAACATTTTATACATATATATTTACATTATTATTATTATATACAAATTAGATACTACTTGATTATCCCGTCGACCAATTTTGACAAATTATTCAAATCGCCAAACTATTAACACAATTATGCAAATGACATAATTTTTATTTAAAATAACGAAAGAAAAAATAAATTACTAAAACATTAATAAAAATAAAACGTCGAATTAAAAATCACTTGATGATGTAATAAATAGATGTAAAGTGATTAATGTCAAGTAAATTTGGCATTTACGATCACCCATTATTTGCATTTAATTTTATAGTTTGGCGATATTTTTTTGGTCGACGGGATAATCAAGTTGAACTACAAATTATTTCTGTTCGTATTTGACTGCCTAAGGGGATCTGCTCAGACGTGGGTGTCACGTCTGTAGAGCATAGATGTCCCCCCCCCCCGGACACCTTTATTAAGGTCTTTAAAAAAGTTACACAATGAGTCTGTAGGCTCTAGTCGCCGGAAAATAAACGCGAGCAATGGGCGACTGATAGAAGGATAACAAAAAGTAAGATACATTGGTATATTACAGATTATGGTCGTGGACTAGATCGCCAAAAACGAGACAAGGGGTGATAGTATGTCCAACGCGACAACTGTTTAAGGTAAGATAAAATAGAATTAATTGTTTGATAGAACCATTAAAAAGTTAAATATTTGTTTTAATTTTAAACGTAGTCCTGGACGGGATAAAATATTACTTAGCCAATTTTTAGGAATGGATAAGGCGCACCGAATATGCCAGCGTAAGGTAAGTGGACAAGTGTAGTAGTAGTATGAGGCACTTGCTAAATCGCCACATTCGCATACAGAGAAGCTTGAGCAATGGAATTTATTCAGGTGCTCTCTAAATGGGTCATGTCCTGTAAGGAATGCCGTAACGGCAGGAGAGAGGGGGGAAGCTCTAAGGAGACCTTTGGAACCAGGTCATGTGTGAATCTACCCTTCTCCGAATAGTCCCAGTGATCCTGCCACTGCTCCAACAGTTTTGCGTGCAAAATTCTCTTAACATATGAGTGCGGAGCTGGCAGAGTGTAGTCTACTACGGGGAAGTTGGTTGCGTTTTTAGCAAGTGTATCTGCATATTCGTTACCAAAGATCCCGTTGTGTGCTGAGACGTGACCAAGTGAGGATTTATGTAAAAGTTGTTTCAGCTGGATTTGTTGATTTCGACGCGCTAATGGCCTGTAAACTGGAAAGGCTATCACTATAAATTTTAATGAGATTTTTGGAAGAAACATTAGAGGTCCATTCCAAAGCTTTGTGAACGGCAAATAGTTCAGCTTGAAAAACTGAGTTGTTGTCATCCAGTCTACAGGACCATTCATGGGTCACGACTCCTACTTCCGTTGCGCAGAAAGCTGCCCCAACACCAGTTTCAGTACGTGAACCATCAGTGAACACCGCAAGTAAATTAGAAGGTTTGAAAGAATTCAGGGAGGGATTTACTTGTATATGGGTAGTGTCTTCAAAAGGATGGAGTTGCCAGCTTGAGTCTTTTTTTGAATGACTGCACATGGGAAATGTACAGCAGTTATTTCGTTGTTATTAAGGTGTAAAATTTCACTAATGTAATATTCATATTCTAAAGTGAGAGTGATGGGAGGAATACCAGTAATAACGTGCAGGGCGTCATTGGAAATGGTCCTGTACCCCCTTGACAATTGCAATAAAAACATTCTTTGGATTGAGATTAATTTTTCTTTTGCGACTTTTGTTAAATTACCCCCCCCCCTTAATGCCCGCGCCATAAGTGATAATTTTTTCTGTGATAGTTAGGTACCAAATTTTTAACATTTATTGTTAATGCCCCATGATTTAGTAGTTAGCTTAGTAGAGTTATGATAATATTTGATAAGTTTTAATTTTAAAAAGTTAGTATGCGAAAACCAATTGAGGTGTGTATCTATAACAATTCCAAAAAGCTGCAGACTGGGTACATGATGCACTCTGATTCCGCTTATTCTTATTGTTGGTTTCCTTTTCAAATTATGGGGTTTAGCGAATGTTAGAGCATTTGATTTTGAAGACGACAACTGTAGGTGAAAAGATTCCATGATCTGTGTAAAGATCGCAAGGGCTGAAGCTGTCTCCCTTTCCAGGGTTAGACGCCGACGACCAGAGAACATAAAGTTGAAGTCATCCGCGAAGGCATAGAGTAAGTAACGTAAATTTTTTAGTTCCTTCAGTATAAAATTTGCAATAAGGAGCCATAAGATAGGTCCCAGACAGGATCCCTGTGCGCATCCTTTTTTGTTGGTGGGTAGAGAGACCTGCTCCCAAGTTAACTAAAATGATTTTATTCGAAAGATAGGTGCGGATGACTCCAGCAATGTTACCAGGGCAAATAATAGGTATGATTTGTAGAAGAATATCCCACCATTCGACATTATAAAAGGCTCCTTTAATGTCGAGTGAGACCAGGGAAGTCTGTAGACCTTCAGAAATTTTTAGCGCGCAGGAAGACAAAATTTCAGACAAAGCTATGACACATGATCTGCCCTCTCTGAACCCAAATTGCCTATGATGTAGAAGATTGTTAGATTCCAGGAAGACAGACGATTAGCAATTAATTTCTCTAATAATTTACCTAATGTTGGAAGCAGGCAGATCGGGCATATGAACTGGGTTCAGAGGGAGTCTTCCCTTGTTTGAGGAAATACACTACTTCCCCTTGCCTCAGGACGAGAGGAAAATAATGAAATTGGAGACAGAGGTTAGCCCATCCGGTAAAGATATCCGGTAATATATTAAAAGCTCGTTTAAGAATTTTAAAGTCTATACAGGGGCCATACCGGGTCCATACAGTCCATACCGGGCCAGGGGCTTTGTTATCTTTAAATTTGGCAAGAGTGGCCCGAAGTTCTGATTTAGTGAAGGGTTTATCATTGTTTGTTCAAAAGGTGAGATCTGAGTTATCATGATGATAAACAAACTCAGCGAAGATTTGCTGTGTTAGGAATTCAAGATTTCTTTGTCTAGATGATTGACCGGATGGCAGTTCAAGTAGAATTTCGTCGGGAGTAAAGAATTTTCCAGTAAAGATTTTTTGAGCAACACCAAAGGGATCTTTCTGGTTAGAGCAAAAACACGTCCATGCGGAACGCTTTGCCTCAAGAATGCCACGCTTTTAAAGGTCTGCTGTTTTGTTGTAGATAATTTGTTTCTGACTAATAATTTCAGAAGGGTAGTTATTGTGTTGAAGAAAACGCAATTTACGTCTCAGGGCTGTGAGATGATTCCTCTTGGTCCTAAGTTCTGGGGTCCAAAAAAAAATGTTGGGGATTTCCTCAAGGTTTTGAGACGGAAGGAGACACGAGCAGCCGAGCGGATAGACTCTATTAAAAAAACTGTGAAGCTGTTAAGATCATTCGTATTAGAAATCTCTTTTAGTAAATTTTGAAGAATAGGTTTTTGATTTTAATGGTCTTAGATAATTTCTTAAAATTTCCATATTTAGTATTAAAGTGACGATGGGTAGAAAATATAGAAGAAATTAGGAAATTGTAAACAATGTATTTGTGATCTGAAAAGTTGTGGTGATCAAGAACCCGCCAATCGCGAATGAAGGGAATGGCTAACGAATTTACTAATGTGTGATCTGGGAAGCCTTTCGCCATAGTGCGACCAAGGCGATCCTTTTTAACAAATGTATGTTTCCTATTGTCTGCATTAAATAGAGATAATTGGTTAATGGCTAGGAATTCAATGAGATCCCCTCCTCTTGGGTCCTCGCGTGGACTTCCCCAGAGCGGAGAGTTTGCATTGAAGTCCTCACCACAGACAAATGTTCTTTTATTAGTTATTAGATGTTGCCATTCCTCAAGGGTAGAGTCAAAATCTTTCACTGGTGGGGCTATATAATTAGAGCCAAAAATAAACTCTCCTTCCGCCGCGGTAATTGTAATAAAAATACAGTGTTCCCCTGTGAAGAGATGGTTAATAATAAGGCTGGCATTACCGACAATCAGGTGAGCCGAACAAAGTTTAGATGAGAAGATCCTACAGCCGGAGAAGCCTGAGGGTTTTCCTTCACTACTGCAATGCACATCCTGAGCAGTGCTAAGTCTATGAAGTTTTTATCCATAAAGCGTTTCGCTTCAGGACTAGCCGCTTTGCAATGGTTAAGATTGCTCTGCAGGATTTTCAGAGTTCCTATAGGAGGAGGCTTCACAGAAGCCTGAGATGATTCTGAGGATTTACTTGCAGCTTTGGCTTCTTGGAAGATTAATTTGATTGGCGTTGACTATTACATCCGGGATATCGTTGTTTGAGTCGTTTTCTGTTAAGTTTTGGGAATCTTGTGTGCTATTGTCTGGGATAACAGTTGTTTGATGAGGGTCTTGATTGTTGGAATCTGGTCGTAGATCAGGTTTTTTTAATACTTTGAATTTTGACTGCTGTTTTTGATGGAGTTATTTCTGTCTTTCAAATAAAATAAGAATACTGGGCACTTGCTGGAATTTGCTGCGTGTGGAAAGGTCTTCTCTTGTTCCTGCGCAGTTGATGCATTTGTGTTTGTTTGGGGTTTCTCTGAACGTGCAGTTTTCTGTCTCGTGTTTTCGTTTGCAGTATGCACATGCTTGTTCATATCTGCATCTAGCGCTCTTGTGGCCATATCTTTGGCAGTGTCAACATCGTATCACAGGGCGGTACTCTTCAATTCTGCAGGAATTAAAACCAATCAGGATTCTTCCATCCTGTGTCAGAATCCTGGCCATATTTGCTTCGATATTTATTACTAGCTGGTAGGTTTTAGCACCCTTTCGTAGTATCTTTCTCAGAATTTCTACTGAAACTTCAACTTTATATTCTGTAAGGATCTTTTCTGTTATTTCCTCGCTCTCCATAATGTTTGGAATTCCGATGATTATGACTTTCTTCATATTTGTCGATCTAAATGTGAGTTCTGCTATGTCTTTCAGTGTTGCTATCGTTTCTATGAATTTCAAAACTTCCTCCTTCTTTGTGTCATCTTCCGCTTGTATTATTAGTGTGTTCTTGTCTCTTGATGTGCAGCATGTTATTTTTGGGAGGCCTGTTGTGTTTCGTGCTGCCCTGTTTAGGATTTATCTGATAGTGTTGAGTGTTGTATTTGTGGATGTATTACGTTTATAAGAATGGCTGCTCTTGAGAGGTTGTGTTTTGGTGTAGGTTCTTGTTTTTTCAGCACCTCCGAGTATTGTTGCTGTGCTTATGTGTCTTGTTTTTCTTCTTCTGTATATTTTGTTATGTTTAGTTTTTCTCTAATTTCCTCTAAGTGTTTTTCTATGTTTTGCACTCTCTCGTTAATGATGTTGAGGATGGTTTTCTCCAGCGTTTGGCTGCTTGTACCCAACGTGTGTTGTGTTTTGGGTTTCTTTTTGCTGTTGGTTTTGTTCTTGTCCTTTTAGGAGTTCTTCTAGGATTTTTATTTGACAATATTTTTCTTTTATTTTTTCTTCCAGTATCTCAATATTTTCTGTGTGCGTTATTTCTTTGTTCTGGTGTATTTGCTCGCTGTCTTCGTCGGTTTCATTTCCTTCTGTTGATTTTGCTAATTGTTGTTTTACATTTGCATGTTGTGCTTCTAATTCCTGAATTCTTTCTGTAGCACAGTTCCAGTATTTTTGTGCTTCTTCTGAATCTCCGCTACTCCTCCTTTTCTTTAGTTTTATGTAGCGGTTCATTAATCCCAAGATTTCTGTTTTTGTGCGTGTTCTTTGTTAAGTTTTGGTATGTCCGCTTTCACTGGAATTGTTGCTGGGGCAAGGTGTTGGGTTGTTGAAGTTGCAATGTGTTTTTCTATTAGTCTGTAGTTTCCATTGAAGCCTTTTTTGATACGCACCACATCTGTGGTGTTGCTTGTCTCATCATAGTCTGAAGCTGATGATTCCATCTGGCTTGTTGACATTGTTAGTGGGTCCTCCTGAGTATTCGATGTTTCTGGAGGCCGTGAGGTATTCTTGTCTTTTTGTTTATTTTGGAAGACAGAGATCTCTTCTGGTTTTTTCTCAGACATTGATACGCCTTTTACTAATTTTCTTTTATATCTATTCTACTATCAACGTAATTATTATGCAATTTATTTTTTATAGAGAAAATACCAGGTATCACTAGAGCACGAAAACGGTCTTTAGGAAAGAAAAGGGAGATATAGTATAGGGTAAAGCAAGAGCCGGTGATCTAGATCACCGAAAATGACTAAGAAAAACCTAATAACCAATTTTACTTTCTTTAATTTACTTTATGTTAATAATAATAATAATAATAATAATAATAATAATAATAATAATAATAAAATTAGGGGGGATAGTGTTACACTTTGGTAGAAATAAAGTGTAATTTATTTTATAAATTGGAGAGTGAGTGGAGAATTTTGGAATACAGATTAATGTAACTAGGAGTTACCATATTAATTAGATGAGGAGTAGATGCATTGTGGGCTTGGCATCCCGAGCTTGGAGATGTTGTTGTGCAATAAGAAATGGAACACATACAAATATTTTCACTAAATACTAAATATTAAAAGATTGAAATTATCAAATTTCATTCCACTAGTGAATACTAGACCGAACCATGAACAAAAAGTATATTCATGAGCCAAATTACAAAAACAGGAATGAGTAGTAGGAATCATAAATTAACTGTAGGGTGGGTATCAGACACAGTAAAGTGCAATGCCAATGTAAACGTAGATGCCAATTTAAAAAAAAAAACTTTTGGAATAAAGTAAGTAAAACAGAAAAGATGACTCACCTCTGATGACTGTGGTCCAAGCTGCGCTTGAGAAAACTGAAATCCCCAGTGGGTCAGGGGGAAAGGGAGATACTGGAGACGGAACGGTGAAAAAAAAAGAAAAGAAAACGCTAAAGGCGCCCCCTACTGGCTAGAAAGTGAACTGGACTTACACTAAATGAATGGAAGCGTTGGGTTTGGGCCAAAACCCATCCAGTGATATGCCGTAGGGACCTGTTCATTTGAACAGAGAGTAGATAACGAACTAAGGCTTACAGCGCCCCCTACAGGCGTAAGAATGAGAAAAGTTTAAGAGGAGACTGGAAGCGTTTCTCTTATCCCCGGACCTAACTAACATTGTGATACTGACCTATTAATTGAAATAATTAAAATGAAGTGTTGCTATAAGCTTATGGCGCCCTCTATAGGCGTGAAGGTTAAGCAAACTTAGAGTAATATGTGGGAGCAGTAAGCTTAGGTTAGCCAGCGAAGTATCGCATGTCCCAGTTCGTGTGGAAATTAGTGAAGTGTTTAAAATGAGTTAATGGCGCCCTTTACTGGCGTAAAAGTAAAGTAGACTAAAAAAAAGATAAGTGAATTATGAAGCTAAGGCCGAGACCTATACAACGATGTGACACATGTCCCAGTACATGTGAAATAAGAGCTAAAAGTGAAAAAAATGGATGATAATGGCGCCCCCACAGCTGTAAAAGTGAAGTAAGCTTAAAATAGAAAAAGGATAATAAGAAATCGAAACTTATAAATAGGCCAAGACATAACCAGCGATGCCACTTGGCCCAGTGCCTGTGAAATAAGAGCTAAGAGTGAGAAATAGAATCTTTGGCGACTCCTACTGGCGAAAAGGTGAAGTAAACTTAAGGAAGAAAATGAAAACAGGAAGCTTAGGCCAAGACCTAGCCAGCGATGTGTCACATGTCCCAGCAAATGTGATGAATAAATTTAAAAGTAAAAAATAAGGATTTTGGCGCCCCCTACTGGCACAATAATGAAGTAAACTTAAGATATATAATGGAAACAAGAAGAAAATACCGATACCTAACGAACGATGTGTCACATGTCCCAGCACATGTGATGAATGAACGTAGAAGTAAAAACTAAAGCTTTTTGCGCCCCCTACTGGCACAAAATGAAGTAAACATAAAATAGATAATGGAAACGAAAAGCTTATCCCAAGACCTTTCCAGCAAGGTATAGCAAGGGCCTATTGAATTAAATTTTTGAAAATACTCCACCCCCCTACCCTGACTCCCCCCTGACACAGCTAGAAAAAAAAAGGATCACGTCAAACGATGCGCCGTACCCAAATTTGTCCGAAAAGGGAAGACGAGCCTCTAAACTCAAAATTTAAGGGTGAAAAATCAATTTAAAAAAAATATGGGCAAGACTAGATAAATGTGAAACTGCTCTGATACCCGGAGTCTTTTAAAGGATTAAGGTATAAAGTGTGGGAAGATAAATAATTAAGATTCTAGTATACACAGTTAATGAAATATGAGTTTTTAAAATAATTAAGATCAGTGCCCAGTGCCAGACAGTGATATCCGACAGCCAAAGCTATCCGGTAAAGCAAATTGATGTTAAAAATTTAGAGCTAAATTAAATGCTTGCTAAATGAATTAATATTTGAGAAATGAGCTTAAATATGTGTCGGATATCACCATCCGACAGCCAGGACCTTTCCACAATGCTTTGGAATCCAAGCATTACCCATAATTTTCCATTAGATTTAAAATACACTTTATAATACAAGAAAATACTGTATTTCTGCCTATTTGAGTAGCAACTGACTCTATGTCATCTCTATACTGACAGAATCTCTGAATTTAACATAATAGTCTACATGTAGCAGTTAGAATTCGTGATTATACTCAAAAACATAAAAATAATTAAGTCGGGATATGGTCCACTCCATGATTTTGAATCTCCTTTCAGATCTGGGATAAAAATCCCACCAAATCCTCCAATCAATCTATCATTTTTAAGATTTCAAAAAGTAGTACATAAATTCAAGAGCTAATTAAAAATACTTCTAGTCATTTTAAAAAGACGAGGATGGAGTCGGAGCAAAAAATAGAGCTTTATCTTGCCGAAAAACCACTTCTCTAAACAACTATTTTACTATTTTACTTGAATTTTAGAAAAAAGGTCACTCCTAATGTTAACCTATGGGGAAGTCAAAATGAAGAGATAGCAAATCTATCATTTTCAAGATTTCAAAAAGTAGTACATAAATTCAAGAGCTAATTAAAAATACTTCTAGTCATTTTAAAAATACGAGGATGGAGGCGGAGCAAAAAATAGAGCTTTATCTTGCCGAAAAACCACTTTTCTAAACAATAACTTAGTTTAAAGTATTTTATTTGAATTTTAGAAAAAAAGGTCACTCCTAATGTTAACCTATGGGGAAATCAAAATGAAGAGATAGCAAAACGACATATTTTCAATGAATTTTTAAAAATATTAAAATTTCACTTAGAACAAACAACGTGAGTAGTGGCGAAGCAAACTAGAGATAATGTAGTTAACAGAAATTGCATTTGTTAGTCAAAAAATGTTCATCTTGATATATTTTAAGCTATTATTAAAAAGGTAAACAAACCTCCGTTTCCCATGTATTCCTATGGGAGACGCCAAAGTGACAGGTGTCAAAACAGCATTTTTTGAAAAATTCATTTAAAATACTTACATTGCTTAAAACTTAACAAAAGTTGAATCGGAAGAAAGACGACATTCCATAGTAAAGTAAAATGCCATTTGATTGTCAAAACAAATTAGTTATGACATCTTTATAGACATAGTAAAAGAGGTGACGCCACCATGTAAAGTCTATGGGAAAAAATTTAGCCAAAGTGTAAAAGTGATGCTTAATCAAATGCTATTAAAAATTTAAATACTGCAGATACCTTGACGCAAATAGTACTAAATGAAAGACAAAGCTCTAATGTATACAAATATTGCATCAGAAATGAGTTATCGATAAATTATATATGCACCAAAATTACATGGATAAGTGTTTTTTTGAAAATGGCGCAATTTTGCACAACCACTGCAAAAATTCAAAAATTTGTATCTTGGTTAATAATAAACGTAGAGACATGTATAACAGCTTAAAATGTTCGCTTTTAAGTATAGCATAATACTAAAAGATCATAAAAATATTTACACAAGTGTGTGTAGTACAATAAGCTCAGAAAGCCAGAAAAGCCAAACTGGCTGGATCGAGATTAGCTAAAAACTTTAAATAACCGTAACTTTGAATTAATTGATAGAAATAGGCCCACAATACATTAAAATTTTTGTCTTAAGAAGAGAAAGAGAATGAGACCAGAATCATGCTTCTAGCTTACCTGGTTACGGATTTCTAGCCGCTGTACTTGAGAGCTTTCAAAAACGCTGCAACAGGGTAGTTGATGATTTCAGTTTCTTCTGTTCGTATTTAAAAGTAGATAAATAGCTCTTTCTTATATTGAAGAAATATCAGAAATATTGAACAAAAGCTTATATGTATACTAGCAGTCTTCGCCCGCTACGCTGGTCGGTTTCTCCAAACGAAATTTTAATTAAATGAAATATATCGGTGTACTTGATCTTGTGTTTTATAGCAATATATACATTTATCTCCAAAGATCTTCCGCATTGATCGAAATAATATGAACGCCATTACGATTTTGTATAGTCTAATGTCAAAATTTCGACTCTGAATATGGAAAAGAACAGAAGAACAATATGTAGCAGATTAAAATCATCCCTGAAAATTAAAAAATGCAAATCTCATCCAAATCCGTTCATTTAAACTTTCTAATAAGACTAATTTTTCATAATCTAGGTCACACGATTATAGAACATTCACCTATAATTCTATAGCAAAGCAATGTAGAACAATGTGTTATATACTAAAACCTTTCCTGGAAAATTATCCAACAACCAGTGCTAATTCCAACGAACTCAGTAGAACGTTTTAAAAAGATTCACCTTTCAAAATAGGGTTCACTGATTAAATAACTTTCGCACATAATTCTTTAACTAAGCCACATAGAATGATGACGAAACCTTACGAAACCCTTTCTTGAAAATTTATCTAACTAACAATGCAAGTCTTCTCAAAATCCATTCAAAAGAATTCCAGTTATAAGGGGTCGAACTAAAATTGCTCTTTGTATTTTATATGTGGAATAGATAGTTAAATACATCTTTCATAATCGCGTTTACGTGATTGTAGAACTTTCAGGAATGTAGCGTAGGCTATGCGCTGTAGACCTTCTGGATTTTTTTGAAACTCTGCACACCCTCCATAGCTATAACATATATACTCTCTAGTATACATCCCCTGCCTGTAGATTTTATATTATGTTTTTTTTTACAACTACACTCTTCTCAGTCACTCTTACAACTCACTCTTAACGTTCTCAGGGGTGTCACTGAGAACTTTCCTCATAGCTTCATAACTAAAAATGTAGAATGATATGGTAAATATTGAAACAATCCCTGAAATATTACCTAACTGTGCAACTCCAATCAAAATACGATCAGTAGAGCTTTAAATAAAAGGTAATCTTTCACAATCGGGTTCACCTAATTTTGGAACTTTCTGTTGTAATGTGATTTTCTGCAATTTGATTTGTTGTCAAGTTTGTGCTTCAGAAAAAACAATAACCCAGAAGAAAACTTCGCTGTACAGAAGTATCATCCATGCAAGAAGTACCAACCATCCACAAAAAGTTTTCTAATTAACAGTGTATGTTTCATCAAAATACATCTAGGAAAACTCAAATCATAAACGGGTGGAAGGAAAGATACATTTGCATTTTATATAATTACAGTAGATGTATCTTTCATAATTGCGTTCACCTTTCTCTATAACTTTTCCAACAGCTAAGCTCTATAACTATAATGAAATGTTATATACCAAATCCATTCTTGAAAAGTTATAGAACAGTGCCACATGGCACTTGGATCAACATCAGTAGAATTTTTTAAAAGGCTAACCTTTACTAATCAGGTTCACTTATATTATTTACTTTTCCCTTTATCTCTTTAATTAAGCAACGTAGAACACTGTGTATACACACAAACCATTCCAAAAACATTACCTAACTAATAATGGTATATCCTATCAAAATATTATAAAAAATAGGAATGAAATGCAAATTTCCGTTTTAAATATGTACTAGATGATGATGATATGATTTTCTGTAGTAGAATTCATCGTGAAGTTTTCACTTCATACGTAAACGATGCTTTCAACATTTTAGCTAATACACCGATTGGCGAAGTATACAATTACGGAAGATTTACCAGGAATCCCATGAACAACTACCCAAAGAAAGGTGAATGTGTGGCTTTTGTGTTACTTTTATGTTAGCCGGGCGCAAGTAATAAATCAACAAAGGTTCTTTCCATACCCTATTCTTATTTTATTATTTTCATTCAAAATATAAACGTTTCACTCATTTCATATGAAATACATGCCTTACACTAATTTCATTGAAAAAAAACTGAATAGGAATAACAGGAAATAACGCCATAATTTAAAACAAAGAATTGATTTTAATTTACATACGCGAAATGTACCAAATGATAAATCGGGATGTATTATTTCAATTCTAATTTCTTCCATTGAAAAAAGTGGTACTTACATATTATTCGGACCATGAGATAGATCGATAAAAACGGTTGACAATCGCCAATCTTGTTTATCATTAGCCAATTACGTTCAAAACAGAAATTTAATAACATTCTTAATTAATCTTGTTAAAAATAGCAAATTGTTTAAAGTAAATAAATAAAATATATAACATAAAAACTACATACTATGAAACATAATAATAAAAAAAAACTATAATAACAAAATAAATTTAAAACTATAACAAACTATCAAATGGATAAAAAAATAAGGGTTGCTGTAATTAGTGTAATTGTCGCCATGTTTGGCGCAATTGTGTCTGGCATGACATGATTGTAAGTACCAAAAGTTTTTTTTAGGCCTACAAACATTGCTTACATTTTTAAATATTTCTGTTTAATAGTGTTAGTTTCTTCCTTGTATTTTAAATAAATTCAATATTTTTCTTTTTTTAAGACGATTTTATTTATTTATTTATTTCAAACTCATATAGCCGGTTTAATTTTTTAACCAAAAGAATTAACAAAAAGATTTAATTTGAATTTCTTCCGTTGCTACAGTAACGGATGTATAATAGGAATGAATATGGATGAAATATCAATTGTAATGTTAGGTATTTCGAGGTTTTGGTGCCAAAGACATCGCAAAATTAGAAAAATATCAAATATCTCACGAACTATTGGACTTTTAAAAAAAAATTGGTTAGTACCATTCGATTCAGCATACAAAAATACACTAAAATATGTTATCAGTTGAAAAATAACTATAAAATCAGATTTTTAAGGAATTTTTTTAAAGTTCGTTCTCTTTTTTACCCCTCTTAGTGTTCTAATGCTCAAGCCTTGCACATAAAAAATGAAATATATTCATTTTCATATGAAATATAATAAAAGATACAAAATTTATAAGACATCTTTTGATTTTTACTAGATAAAATAATATGCTAATGATTCCGGCAGGTGATTAAGTATATAAGAATCTTTCTTCATGACTACCCACCCAAAATTATTAATGCCTTCCTTTGAAGTTTATTTAAGGAAACTAGTCTTGCATAATCAGGATCATTCGCAATGAGGCTGATTATATCTCTTTGATGTATATTTTTGTAGAAGCAAATTAAATACTAATGTATATTTTGCTGATATTTCGTTGAAATTTACGATTTTGTTTCAACAACTTTTCTATTTAAATTCAACACTTTTCTTATATGAAAGATATTACAGTTTAAACACAACAAGAAAATGTCTTTTATTAAAAAAAGGGAAAATAAAGGAAAAAAAAATACATTTTGAAAAATTATTCACATAATTCATATTAAAAGGAATAAATGTATATATTATCATAACATTGATACATAACCATAAAAGTCTATAATTATACATGGTGATTAATAAATATCGAAACAATAGGCTATCTGGTTAAATATTTCCCCTAGTCACATACTTCCAAATGCAAAGCATAAAAAAAGGTGCCAAATTTAATGACATAATTGTAACTCCATGGGAGGGTCTATTTGAGAAAATACAAAACTAATTTTTTATACGGCTCCCGTTATGTAAAATTTCTAATTAAGAATTTTTCATTTATCTATTCCTGAATTCAACAACAAAAAAATCGTCTCGGTATCTGCAAAACTCGCAGAGTTATTAAAATTCAAAATTCGCGACTTACACCATTTTCCTATGCCACTGAGTGACGAGTTACTGACTCATTCTGAATGCAAGATAGGGATCATCCACAAATTATACGTTATTAAAAGTCGATTTAAGACAGTGCATCTCCTTTGGACATAAAATAGCAGCGTATAGATTTTAAGTTAAACCTTCTTTCAAATTATGCTGGAGGCCTTTATTAGGGGTCTGCACGGATCAAAATATACAGACCCAGTTTCGAGCCGACCCATAGAAAAAAAAGTTCGTCCTGGCCTGGAAATATGTTTAAATCTTAGCCCGAGTCTTGTCCGGCCTGATTGAATTTCTAGAAAACATAGTTTTTTAAGTCGATATGGTTAAACAAATTTTCGTATGAAAGAGTCCTGTTCAGAAATAGATTTATAGCTTTATAATAGCTTATAGATTTTCTTTTTATATGTTTATAATCTTCATTTTCAAAGAAGCGTCAAAGACTGTTATATTTATTATTTTAACGAATCTCTATTTGTATGAAAATGTTTCACTTACCATTTAATATCGTTAATCCATAATCCATGTATTGGAGACTTTAAAAAATAATATACAGTAAAACCTTCTAAAACGGAATCAAACAGACAAGAAAAAAAAATCATTGCCGGCCAGGCCTACAGGCAGAGGTAGATTTCGAAGTTAAGTATCCTAATTTCACCAAGAAAAACTAAATCATTATTAGATATAAATCCATTTTAACAGTTTTGTCTGTCTGCTTTTGACGGGTTTTTATTTCCTTTTTACATAATATCTGGTTTTATCAGAATCATGTTAAGGCGGTATTAAAAAATACTTTGTTCCATGCTCAACAACTCGAAATTTTCTGGCAAATTTTCAGCTTCATTTTTAATAAAAAAATAATAAAAATATGAAACATGCTGACGTGTGATTTTTAAAATGATTTATAAGCGACCTGCGTTTTTATTTTTCATTCAATTAATTAAAACTTGATTAATAAACAATTATTTTCTCAGTAGAGCAATATTTTTCGTTTCTAACACAATCCCTTCGAGAAATTCTGTTCAAAATGCCCACTTTGACATCATTTTTTGAAATATATTCTGCCTCTATCAAAAAATCGATCATTACTGTATATTATATAGTTTCTAAATAAGAGAATCTAGCAATTGGATGCTTTTGAGAGCAAAAATGAATTTAAAAATGAATAAGAAAATAGACAGTTTGGATTTGAATGCACCCTTAATAAGATGATTTTTTTCTTCAACCGCTATGTATTTTTAATTTGTTTTTGCTGTAAGAATTGGCCCTATCAAAAACTTGTCTATATAAATGTTGAAGACAATATTAAGAAGATATATGATAAATTCATGGAGATTTTATATCTTGCGAATTGGCGGAGTTATGAAAATTTTACTTCTTCAACCACCCCTTTTTGGTTTTCGTTTTTAATTTTTTTTTTTTTTTTTTTTTTTTTTTTTTTTTTTTTTTTTTGGCTGTACGAATTGGTCTTTCAGGAACTTGTGAATATAAAAGTTGTGGATAATATTAAGGAGATGTATAGTAAAATTAATTGGATTTGATATCTTGAGAATTGACGAAATAAGGAATTTTTGTCTCCCAAAAACCCTATTTTTTGCGCCCCTTGAGCCTATTTTAAATTTTATCGAAAATCTGTGATGCATGAATTTTTGGCGCTATTTTTAGAAGTAATAAAAACTTTAAACTGATTTGATATGTACAAAAATTAAGAAGTTATGGGGTTTTTTCGGTTTTCACAAAACCCCTCCCTATTTCCATCCCATTTGTCCGCTTTTGCCCATTAACGGACTTGACCGAGATTTTATGTCCCTTGATTTTATGTATCAATTTGGAAGAGATTTGTGCAGCATTGCGGAAGTTGTCGTGTCCAGAAGAAAGTGATAACACAATTGCTTCGGGAAATTCCGTTCAAAATGCCCACTTAGAGATCATTTTTTGAAATATATTCTGCCTCTATCAAAAAATCGATCATTGCGGTACATTATATAGTTTCTGAATAAGCGAATCTACCATTTAAATGCGTTTTAGAGCAAAAATGAATTTAAAAAATGAGTCAGAAAATAAGCAGTTTGGATTTGAGTGCATCCTTAATGCAATGATTTTTCTAACACAATCCGCTTCGGGAAATTCGGTTCAAAATGCCCAATTTAACAGCATTTTTAAAAATATATTCCACCTCTATCAAAAAATCGACTATTACGGTACATTATATAGTTTCTGAGTAAGAAAACGTACCAATTGGAAGCCTTTGATAGCAAAAATGAATTGTAAAATGAGTCAGAAAATAAGCAGTTTGGATTTGAATACACCCTTACTTAGATGATTTTTTTCTTCAACCGCTATACATTTTTAATTTGTTTTTGCTGTAAGAATTGGTCCTATCCAAAACTTGTCTGTATAGATGTTGTAGACAATATTAAGAAGATATGTGATAAATCCATGGGGATTTTATATCTTTTGAATTGACGGAGTTATGGATTTTTTACTTCTTTAAACCCTCTTTTTGTTTTCGTTTTTAATTTTTTTTGCGGTACGAATTTGTCCTATCAAAAACTTGTGAATATAAAAGTTGTAGATAATATTAAGGAGATTTACAATAAAATTAATTGGAATTGATATATTGGGAATTGACGAGGTTATGAATTTGTTTCTCCCAAAAACCCTATTTTTTGCGCCCCTTGAGCCCATTTTTAACTTTATGAAAAATCTGTGATACATAAAATTTTGGCCCTATTTTTAGAAGTAATAAAAACTTTAAACTGATTTGATATGTACAAAAATTAAGAAGTTATGGGGGGTTTTCTGTTTTCACAAAACCCCTCCCTATTTCCATCCACTTGGTCCGATTTTGCCCATTAACGAACTTCACCGAGATTTTATACCCATTGATTTTATGTATCAGTTTGAAAGAGATTGGTGCAGAATTACGAAAGTTATCGTGTCCAGAAGAAAGTGATATATATAGATAGACAGATAGATAGATAGATAAAGATATTTACTGAGGGTGGTTTTGGGTTCTAGGGGTCATGATCGATGTAGATCTGCAAAACTTTTTCAGAAATTCCAACATAGGAACGATCCCAATAGGTAGTATTTCATACGAAACTACCTAAAATGCCTTATAGACATATTTCCCATCTTAGGAGGTGCAAATGTATTCTATTCTGTTCTCAAGTATTATTATATTGATTTTGCATGGATCAAAAAATTATTCGGTTTCAGACAAGATTCCGTATTAGGCAGGTTCTTTTTCACTTGTTTTACTGTTTTTTTTTAATATTACTATCTTTTAAAAACTATTTTTAAAGTTTAATTGTAAATGTAAATATGTTTTAATTGTAATGGCGATTTAAAAATATATGCATTTGGGTTGAGCCAAAGTATACTGATTTTTGCACGGATTAGGTGAGTCAGATAGAATGAGTTTAATACGGGTTAACTTGAGACCCAGATTGAAAATTTCGCCCCTAGGAAGAAATGAAGCCAGTGCCTGTTCGGTATGAAAAATACATTAGGGCCGGTCGAGACTGGTCTGGCCCCACAATACAATTTTTTTTAACCGCTCGCCGGTACAATATAAAACTTGAAGTTGTGAAGGTTAAAATTATTAAAACACTCTTAATCGGTATGTTAGAAAAAACCTAATTTTAAATAGTACAGGAATAAGGTGGATAGGGCAAAAATTAAACTGAAACTGAAGTCTACTGAATCTTTAGGAAACTGTTACATACTCACCTGCAATTCTTTAAAAAACATTTAAACATTTTATTAGGAGCCAGTCTTTGTTTAAAATTTTAAATGCGTTTTAAATTATAAATTTAAATTTTTAAAAATAATTAATTTAAATTTGTTAATTTAAATGCGTAGTTAAAATTAAAATAAATTTAATTTAAATTAGTAATTTACATTTTTAAGTGAAGAATTGTTAAAAAAAGAGGGGGCTGCAAACTCGGAACATCACCTTTTTGATTATTTTACATTAATTTTGTTTCGACAAATTTGAAAATATATTTATATTTGAAAATATGATTATTTTTTTTAAATAAGTTGCATCTTTTTTTTATTTGTGTTTTTAATATCTTTAATATTAATATTTAAAAAAATCCTGAAACAAAATTAAAATTATATTTTCCTCTTTAATTAAATGAAAACAGTTGAAAATCGACGATAATATTTCGACTTATAACGATTTTAAATTACCCCAATTAAAAAAAAAATAATTTAAAAAATTTTAAATTTTGTAAAAAATTTTAGGATGTCATTTTGTTTCAAAATTATATGGTTAATCATCACAAAAAACAGAAAAATCTCATTCTAACTCAATAAGTATATTTTTTACATGTATCCTGGAACTTTCAAAGTAACATTGTTTCTTGAATAATACGCATTTCAATTTGTGTCTACTCCTTTAAAACCTGACGAATTATTTAACAGACATAACTCCACGAGTTTGGCAGATATGAAGATGGAACTTTTTGTGTTTAATTCAGCAGCATAATGCATAAGGAAAAAAATCCTAATTGGAAATTTTACCCTACGGGGACCGTATGAAAATTTAATTTTCGTATTTTCTCAAATAGACCTCCCATGGAGTTGTAACTTATCTTATCAAATTTTCTTCCTTTTTTTATGAAACTTTGCAATTGGAAGTATGTGCCTAGGGGCATTAATTAAGGAGATAGACTATTGTTTCGATATTTATGAATCACGCTGTATAGTGCCTTAAAAATTAGGCAGAATGAAAAAAAAGTAACTTAACAAGAAGAAAAGCCGGAAATTATACTCAAGTTTTATACAATTATTTTACCAGAATTTTTATTTCAAAGTGTTATCTTATTTATTTAACTTTTTTCTTATTTGTAACTTATAAACATATTTTATATATGAATTTCTACTTCGAACCAAAATATATTCCTATGATAGCGGTCAAATTAACACCTCATGGTATCTTCCAGTGTTAAGACTTGACATGATGTTACTAAAAGCATTTTCCTTGTTTCGGAAAACTTCAAATAATTGTGATTTCATTGAATCCATTAGTTTTTGAAAGATGTTGACTTGTTTTTTTCAATGATCACTTTTATTTGTTTGGTAGAGTCATGTTTCTTTTATCCCTGGTATCCTTCATAGGTTACAATCCCCCAAATGTTATCAATTGTTAAACAGTCAATTTAAAACATTCACATTCTGGGTGGAAAGCCATTGCTTTGTGCTATGTGAATTATGGATTGAACTATTGTTGTGCTGAAATGTCATCTCAGGATCCCTTAAGTTGTCAGCAAATGGACTCCAAGATCTATGAACACATTGTTGGATTTTGTTTTCTAAGGATAAATGCATGGCAGGTTTGGTCACTAAAGCCAATCGCCCGCAGATCATCAGAGACTTATAGACTTATCGCCTACTAAATAAAAGTATGTGGTTGTATCTTGAAGTTAGGTCAGTAATGATTCCAGTCATCAAAGACCATCCATATTCCAGTTTATTTCGTTCCCGAATAGTATGGAAAGCCACTTGTTCGTGTATGACATGTACTTTTGAACCCAGTACATTGCCTGTCTATGGTATGATGTTATGCGCGGTTTGCAATATATATTTTTAAAACGCTGTTTTTGCTGTAAATTACTTTTCTATATATTGTGTTATTTTATAACATTGGTGCAGATATTATTCGTAATTTGTCCTATGGATAAATTTTGCTTGACACAAATCTTTACTTATTTTTACTTCACTATAAACACTTATTACATAGGGCCACATATCTTGGTTTTCTGTCGAAATTGTTATTTCTAGCAAATGCTTAGTATACCCCTCTCTTTGAACTATTTAACATTCTATAAATGTTCAACTACGGGCTTCTTTTTCGATTTCATCGTAAATATATTTAAAATTTCCTCTTTTCATTTTCGTAGATTTTGACATCTTAGACTGACATTGTGCAATAGACATTCAGATTGATTTCGGGCCTACAGCAACTATGGTTTTTGCCTTGATTGATTCTTATAATACACAGAAACAACAAAAAACCACAACAATTTTACCGATTTTTTCCAATTACATATTTATATAACTGCAGATGGATATTCACAATTACATCCATGTCTTAACCAATGATTGGAAACGCTTAAAATTTTGCGATAGACTGTGTGTTCTGCAACTGTCTTGACAATAACATCTACAGTTACATTATAATTATTTTTAACATACAAGGGTAGAAAAGATATGATTATTACCTTATATTTCTACCTCGCTGCAGTTTTATTTTTAAATCTAATTGAAATTACATAAATAGTATTAGAATGATTCATAATTGTTTAACTACAAATGTTATAAATTGTACTTCCAAATATTTGATTTCCGTCAATGACCACAACTCTGATCAAAATTTTAAGGTGTATGTGACTACTGTGTGTAACTTTAAGATTGAAGACGAATCATTTCCTTTTTCACATTTTTTATAACACACAGCACACAAATGTTACAATCACAAACATGGATAAAGACATGAAGATATTTGATGGCTTTGGGGTAATAACCGGCTATTAGAACAAGTGACGTTCGTAAAACATTACGTGGGGAATATTCCCGCTATAACTTAAAAAGAATAATTGAGGATAAAACCCGCGCAAAAATACAACGTGCCACAATGGCAGCTAAAGAACAACAAATGAACTGGGTCACATGACCGCAAAACTGCGAAGCTCATTCGGTATGCGCACAAGGTCCGAACATGCCGCCCCGCGTTGCAATGTGCGTAACACATTCAAAATTTTAAAAATACACTATAAATACAAGAACTAAGTAAAAAAACAAGACTATAAAATACTATTACAATACATATACAATTAGTATAAGTTGCAATAACAAGGACTATCACAATACAATAAAATGCAATTCTAGGTTACAAAGGTTAAGCTATTTTCTAAAAATAGTTCTATATTGTTTAAAAGAAAAGTTTAATGTAAAATAACATGTAAATCTTCGATGCACTTTAAAATAAATAAACAATGAGAAAATAAGTGTATACATTAGATTTCATTAATGGGCAAGAGACACAATCTTGATAGAATCTAAGGAAGATATTCAAGCCTGTTTTAACCTTTGTAACCCTAACATTACCATCCTTTCCTGGTATAACCTCTAAGATTCACCCTAGCATCCACTTGCAGGAAGGTAAATTGTCCTCCTTTATCACTACCATCGCCTCCGGTTTGATGTTCTACCCTTTAACTGTCATTTCGAACGATTTTGGAGATGACTCAAACAATTTAATTGCCAATTTCTCCAAATTAAATGGACGAATTTAGTTGTTCTCTGCCACCTAGATAATCTCGATTCTGTGATATCAATCAACTGATGTTCTGGAATGGCATCAATAGGCCGACCAATTAGGAAATGGCCTGGTGTCAATGCCTCTCCATTCTTTCTGTCAGCTACCATAAAGGAGTATATCAAGCGGTTTACGAACCTGGACCCAAGAACTGTTCAACCACTCAATAAATATATTTACGATTACGGACGATTTTACTTCCGTCTCGATGGACTACTGAAAAAGGAAATTATTCGTCTTCAATCTTAAACTTACACATAGTAGTCACATTCATTTAGTGGTCCGTCTATGTCGCATCGAAAATAGCTGATAAGGACAAATTAAATAGAGCAAAAGGTGCTCTAAAATGTACCTTAACAAAATTAGAAAATTTCGTAAAGTTATAACACAGACGAAATTAATTACTGGAGTACTGAGCTCGAAATAGAGCTTCGAAAATTACACGAGTTTCAAACGAAAGTATCGGAAATACGGGATAAATATTATGATATCCCTGAAACGAAGGACTTACCTGAAATCGAGAATGAATTAGATGAACTAGAAGATCGTCTCGAGAAACGTGAGGTAAGTCTCAACATATTTCTTAAAATTTTTAATTCTCTGATATAAATGTGCATGCTGATAGTATTGAATCTAGGAGTTTGAATAATATTAAAGCTAAGTTACCTGAAATCCCATTATCAACATTTAATGGTAAATATGAAGAGTGGCCAATTTTTAAAGTACAATTTACTAATTTAATTATCAATAATGTCCAACTAAACGACGCATGGAAGCTCTTTTATTTGCGAGTATTGCTAAAAAATGAAGCAAAATATTTAAAAATTGCTGTCGATTCCTTTGATTCATTATTTACAGCACTTACTGAAAGATTCGAAAATCAATGTTTGCTCATTGACACTCATTTATCAGCCAAAATTAATTATGAAAAAATACATTAAGATTCTTCTATAGGATTGCGATCCATTATTGATTGTGTAGATAAAAAATTGAGGGCTTTAAAGGTATCGTAAAATGAACAAAACAATCTGTCGGATGCTATCCTTATCAATATTATATTACAAAAGGTTGATAAGGAAAAAAGAAAATTATTTGAATATTCGATCAAAAAATCAGAGTATCCGCATATCTCCGAATTAATGTCATTTTTTTTTGAAAAAACAAGAGTTCTACGTTAGAAAGCGTAAATAGATATTCCGCTTCAAACCCCTTCAAATAAAAACATTCTCCTTTCGAACAAACAAAAATATTTCATGCTAAATTCGAAGGATAAACCAAATGGAAAAACTTGTATTCTGTGAAAATTGACTTTTCATAACTTGAACAAATGTTCTCAGTTTCTAAAAATGAATGTATCGAACGATACGATTTTGTGAAAAAAAAGCTCTGCACGAATTGTTTGAATAAATCCTATTTTGTAAATTCTTGCATTTCAAAATATTACTGTGATACGTGGGGATTGCGAAACAGCTCATTGCTCCACCGAGATAAAGAAAATAGATCAAAAGTTGAATTGCGGCCGAAGCTTTTCCCCAAATTTCGTCCCCCTGTTGCCAGCTGTTGTAACCAGAAAAAGTGGAAATATTTTGATAAATAATGATGAATCTTTAAAGACATTAAATAATATAAGCAAAGATAGAAAGTCAAATTTATGGAGTACATGTTTCGTTTTTATAGAAGATAGTTTCGGAAATAAACGAAGGATTAGTGTAATTTTGGACAATGCCAATATTATAACTAAGGATTGCGCTGACATACTGAAATTTAAAAAAAGGGTAATTAATGTGCATTTTATAGGATTAAACGGTTATGCTCATAATGTAAAAAATAATTTTTTCACGTGATTACCAATTCAGATGGCGCTTTCAGGGAGAATATACATTTCTTCATTGTTTCCAAACTCACGGATGTAATTCCATCAAAGCAACTAAATGTATCGGACATTAACTCTTTCGTTACCGAGGCTGAAATTATACAGGTCTTTCAGAAAAACCGAAACGCCCGAAAAATTTCATACCCCTCTTCTTAGCAGAAATGTCAACTTAGAATACATCAATCTTAGGAGTGGGAGGAAACGAGCGTAGAAAAGGATTAGCGTATTCCTCTGCATGGGGGAAAGGGAAGAATTCTGACTGAATAATAACTTTTTGCAAGGGACAAAATTCCGAGAGAGCTTTAGAATAAAAATGTAAACATCTATTGTTCCAGGTTATCCAGATAAATGGAAATACCTTTAAGATATGAATGTAAAACTTATTAGTACCGCTTTGTATTGAGGGACACTTAAATATTATGGTTTTCTAAATATTTTGACATACAACCATTCTTTAACATTGCCATTTTAGCATGAAATTAGAAATATTGAAGCGGTCAATCCAGTGATGTATTTAAAAATTGTCTGAATTTATCGGAACTAGAAATGCAAGAACTATTGAAATAAATTTAAAACCTCGTGAATTGTCTCAAAAATTGAAGTTATAAGGAAGGTTTTCCTTTAGCATTTTGAAAGACGAATTAACCCATTAGTGCCTGATTTTTTTTTTCAACTCAATATTATACTTAATTATAGTAAATGGTGTAAAATGAACGTAAAAATAATAAAAAAATTATCTTTGAAAAAAATGTTTATTTAACATATAAAAATCTAAACGTCCCAATTTTGGGACACTAGGCACTAAAGGAGTGGGTGTTTTCTCTGTTACTATCTAAGCATTAAATCTATATTTGATGCCATTTATTTTGTTACAGAAATGTTATATATCATTCGGGTTATTATTTGACTATAAAAATTTCTTTATACTACTATAAGGGGGGAGGGGGTCTGGGTTCGGCTCAAGAACAAGACCCCCTTCCTCCACACCCTTAGCTATTGGCATAGCAAAAACTTATAATAATCATTAATTACTAATATAGTATATATACGTATATATTCGCATATACGCCGACCCCCCCCCCTTAAGTTTTTATTTCAATTTTGCACAAATTCAAACCAAAGATTTCACTTACTAATGCGAAAAATTAGTAAGTAAACAAAAAAAAAATCATTATTTTTTTAATAATAAATTATTATTATTTGTATATTTTATATATTATTTTTCTATTTATACACATAAAAAATCAGACTTTTGCAATATTTAAAGGGGTTTTTTGTTTGGCTTTTGTAATTGACCCGCGTATAAGTCTACCCCCCAATTAACTTGCAGAAAACTGTCAGAAATTCTTCGTTTTACACATTAGTATAGATGGTAAAACAGAACTTTGATTATCCGACACTCGTATAACCGAAATTCTCCGTAACCAGATGTCAATATCCTGAATTTTTTTCCAACGGTTTTTTTTTTTTTTTTACTTTTACATTCCTTGTATGTGCAAGCATTCCTTTACAAACCACGAGTAGAGATAAGTATTTTGGTTTCCCTTTCTTCCGATCATGGTATAATTGTACTTTCCCCTCCCTGTGTACACGTCCTCGTTCTAAGCAAATAAAATTATTTTCATGTATAATTTGAAGTTGGATATTTATTAAGCAGTTTAAATAGTCCTAATAGCAGTTCGATGACGATTTTAATGTTAAACTAGATGATTATTGATAAATTCTCGATTATCCGGAAATTTCGATTATCCGATGTAGGGACGATCAAAATTACGTCGGATAATCGAGGTTCTACTGTATATATATTAGTAACCCCATGTTGTCAAATATTAAACTAGTACAAAACGATATGATATAAATTTTTACTAAGCCAATAGCTAAGTATGGGGAGGGGTGGGACTTGTTCTTGAGCCGAGCCCAGACCCTACACCCCCCCCCTCTAGTAATAACAGAAAATAGCCAAATAATAATCCGAATAATAATTTTACAGCCAAATAAATGAAATAAATGAAGCTAAGAATTAAATGAATGAAACAAATTTAATAAATTGAATTACACTCAAATATTACATAAATACAATTACTGAACATCTATAGATGTTTACCGATTTCTCGCTTATATTTTAATCTTTTTGAGTGTTTTTTTTTTTTTTTTTCATTGGATACATGAAATCGGTGACTATTGTTGCGAGTTTGAACTTTTTAGATTTTAATTTTACAGTTTTTTTACATGACTATAGTTTCACTTTCAGGACTGGTTCTAACTGGTTCGAAAAATAAAGGAGTCTGCATGTAAAAACAAGTTGGAAATTGCTCGTCAAACGTGGCAAATGAGGTGCGTTCGTACTATAACTAGTTTTATAATTATTTTTTGCACCCCATATTGTACTGAATGTATATTTTTTTGCGCTTCATAAGTGCATAGTCTGTAACATCATTAAAATGCACTTACAATAATATTTTCCCCATTCCCCGTAATGTAACGGAAAACTTTTGACTGTCCCTGTAATTAAACTATAAATCCGATTTTCATAAAATTGGAAATGGCTCAACAAAATTTTGCAGCAATTATATATTAAAAATTTCAGACCATTCGGAAGGCTGTAAAATCATTAAAATGCATTTGCTATAATTTTTTCCCTTTGGCCGTAATGTAACGGAAAACTTTTGGGTGTCCCTGTAATTAAACTATACATCCGATTTTCATAAAATTGGAAATGGCTCGACAAAATTTTGCAGCAATTATATATTAAAAATTTCAGACCATTCGGAAGTCTGTAACATCATTAAAATTCACTTGCAATAATTTTTCCCATTGGCCGTAATGTAAAGAAAAACTTTTGACTGTCCCTGTAATTAAACTATACATCCGATTTTCATAAAATTGGAAATGGCTCGACAAAATTTTGCAGCAATTATATATTAAAAATTTCAGATCATTCGGTCGGGTAGTTTTCGCTCTGTTATATGCGGACGGACAGACAGACGGACGGACAGACAGACGGACTGAACGACGACTATAGGTGCTACGTATTTATATAATTACGAACGCACCTAAAAAGAACTATAATCAAAATCGAAAAAATACAAGCGCACAACATTTGATACCGACCTCAGATATCCTATATGAAAGAGAAGAAACGAACATACTAACATGAAAGCGAGAATTACGTAAATAATTCTCTCATAGGTTTAACATTAGCATTCAGATTTCTTCGCTTGACTAGTATAGGCTGTTATAAGCTTCATAAAAGATTTATTATGAAGCTCATTTATTATCTCATTTATTAGGCACAAAATTAGAAAAAAAAAAGTTGCAACGGTAGTAAAATATATGCCATTTCGCTGTTGAAAAAAACAGCGAAATGTCATATTTTGCTATGCATATATTCTACAAACATCTCCAATTTATCACAAAAACGGGCTCGTTCTATGAGCCGTTGTAGATAATATTAAGAAGATTTATAAAAAAAAAAAAAAAAAAAAAAAAAAAAAAAAAAAAAAAAAAAAGCGGATTTGATATCTTGTGAACTGACGAAGTTGTGAATTCTTTTCTTCTTCAACCCCTCTCTCTTTTTTTTTTAACTTTATTTATTTATTTATTTATTTTTTTGCTGTAAGAGTTGGCCCTATTATAAACTTGCCAATTTAAAAGTTATAGATAATATTAAGAATATTGATAATAAATTTAAGTGGATTTGATATGTTCTTAATTGACGAAGTTATGAATTTCTTTCTTTTTAAAACCCTATTATTCTGCCCCTTGAGCCCATATTTAATGATATCAAAAATCTGTTATACATAATTTTTTGGACATTTTCCCAGAAGTAATAATAACTTTAAAGTGATTTGATATATGGTATAAATAAGAAGTTGTTTTTTTTTTGTTGTTGTTTGGGTTTTTTTGTCTATTTTCACAAACCCGCTCCCTATTTCCACCCCCTCGGACCGATTTTGCCCTTTAACGAACCTGACTGAGAATTTCTGCCCCTTGATTTTATGTAATAGTTTGGAAGAGATTTGTGCAGAATTATGGAAGCTATCGTACCCATAAAAAAGTGATAGATAGATAAAGTTATATATCTGGGTGGTTTTGGGTTCTAGGATGTCGTGATTGGCGTAGATCTGCAAATAGTTTTCAGAAATTTCAAAATAGGGGAAAATGTAATAGGTATTGTTTCTACCGAATTCTATCTAAAAAAGGAAATTTCATTTCAATAAGAAACTCAAGCCGAAATAAAAAGCATAAACATACTTCATTTTCCCTTATCTGGTTCCTGAAAAAAATCCCTTTTCTGAAATCAAGTTAACAAAGAGGAGATAATCCTCCAGACACACCCCACAACGCGCGTCTTGACATGAGCGCTGAGGACAAAAGCGGGGTTGAAATAGTCCAGGCGATTTCGGGCGCTTTCGATATTATGGATGACCGGGCGTTTGAGTCGCTTTGGTATTGGAAGAGTTAATTTACCGAATATTGTAGAATTGGCAGACCCCACATTTTTCAAACCGGTGAAAAATGCATTAATTGTGGCTACATTATTTTACAGAATTTTTAAACGTAATTCGGTTAAAATTAACTATAAACTTTTTCTGCAAGACACTGTTTTTGGATGGATTCCAACTGGGGCGCTAGACGAGCAGACGTACACAAATAATATTGCTATGTGTAATTTTGTTACAGATTTCGATGAAATAAATGATTATTTAAAACAATTTTGGGAGCTTGAGTTAATAGGTATTAAACAGGGTGATCGAAAAGTGTCAGAAATGGATCAAATGGATCAAGCGCAACACAGTTTTGATAAAACTGCCGAATTTATAGGCTATTGGTATGAAGTTCAGTTACCGTGGAAGAGAGAGTACAAGGAGTTAAATGATAACTTTAATATTGCGAAACAGCGTTTGGAAGGTCTAAAAAGAAAAAACCTAGAACTTTTTCAGCAAGTTTCTGAAATAATCACGGATTATTTAAGGCAAGGAATTATATATCAGGTGCAAGAAAATGAACTTGTAATAGGCAGGGCGGTTTATTATTTGCCCCATCATTTTAATCTGTGAAGAAGATAAACTTACTACAGAAGTCCGAATCGTCTTCGATGCCAGCTTTCATGATAACAATGATTTGTCCCTTAATGATTGCTTATGGCCCGGCACCAACCTAAATCCACTTCTGTTTGATATTTTAATCCACTTCTGATTATACGAATTTCCCTTTTCTTCTGATATCCAGATGGCATTCCTTCAAATCTCACTCGCTGAAAAAGAACGTGATTCTATCCGTTTTCTGTGGTAAAATGATGTTTTTAGATCTTTCAATGTCTTCAGATTTAAATGTGTTATTTTTGGTGTTAATGCCTCTCCATTCATTCTATCAGCTACCATAAAAGAGCATATCAAGCGGTTTACGAACCTATGCCCAAGAACTGTTCACCTACTCGATAAATATATTTACGTGGACGATTTTATCTCAGGCTCGACAGACCGCTAAATGTATGAGTCTACTGTGCATAACATTAAGACGGAAGACGAATCCTTTCTTTTATCACATTTTTTATAACACACAGCACACAAATGTTACAATCATAAACATGGATAAAGACATAAAGATATTTGATGACTTTGGGTAGTAACCCGCTATGAGAATATGTGGCATTCGTAAAACATTACGTGGGGAATATTCCCGCTATAACACAAAAATAATAATCGGGGATAAGACCCGCTCAAAAACACAACGTGGCATAATGGCAGCTAAAGAGCAACAATTGAACTGGTAACATAACCGCAAAACTGCGGAGCTCGTTCGGTATGCGCACAAGGTCCGAACATGAAAATCACCCTCGTTTTTAAAGATAATGCTCATTTAGCGTTTGAAATACAATGGAAAGTTAGTGATTTCTTATGTAGCTTTTTAAAAATTAAAAATCGTAATTGAGAAAAATTCAAATGATAAAACGTGACAAAGAACTTCAGTTGATAGACTGCATTTATTTTTAAAAGAGTAAAATTGCCTTATTTTAATAGTAGTATGTATTTGCACAGCTGATTAGTTTGAGCACCCAAATTACAGAATAAAGAAAAAAAAGGAATTTTTTTTTATTATTTATTGAAGATCAGAAAAAGAACCTGCATTAAACATTTCTAGAAAGTAGTTACTTCATGCAAATGTTTTCATAGTGCGGTTCTGCAGACTGTACATTTATATATATTCCGTGGATATTTATATACATACCTTACCCATGGCTCTAATTCTTTGCGCACCAGTTTAAAAGAAAAGTCTTTCAAAGAAAGAAAACTCAAACTTAATTTTCTCTAAATAAACTAAGGAATTCTTGAAATGTCAGTTGTCTAAAATTAATTGCATTAAAAAAAAGATAAAATAAAGCCGCACAATCAGAGTTACGTATAATAAATTTTTACTATTAAAAATAGAAAGCCCTATTGTTTTGCGCATGTGCATTTAAAGGAAAGTTTCGAAAATTTCGATTGGCTCGTTGTTTCCAATTACGCAAATTATCTTATCCGGGACTAATGGAGTGGATTGTTTAACCCTCTCTCTGCGCAGCCCGAGATATGCTCAGGCATGACTTTTTTCGTCTAATTAATACTATTTGGTTATTCCCACCAGTTATTTTTTCCCGAAAACGTTGTCTGATTTAATAAGGACATTTTTCCCGATTACGATAGTTAAAAATTTCTGCTTTAAAGAACGGGTGATAAAAGATTAAAAATTCTGTAAAAGACGCTCATCGCGAAGAATTACTTACGCAGCGAGAGAGTTAAAAGAAGAGCGGTTTCATATCAATTCATAATATGAAAATGGGTGGTAAATGATTGAGAGTAGAGCTGAGGAAAAATATAATCGAAAAACGAAATAGTGGATGTCTAATTAGGCAAATAGGCAGGGATTTGATGATTCCTGAATCAACAGTTCGTTATGTTTTGAAAACTTTCGTCGCAACCTGAGATATATAGCCAAGAAACATTACTCGTCACCCATCAACAGCAACAGTCAGAGAAGATCGAATTTTGCTTCGGGTGGTAACACAAGTTGGTGAACAACAGACCAGGAACGATGATAAAAGCCGCATCCCTATGGAAAGAAAGCAAAGGTAACCAGTGACTCGTAAATTGGCTACAAAAATATTGCATAAAGTGGACTTCAATTCTTACGTAAGCCAACGTAAACCAATCTTAACTCCTGCTCAAAAAAAGAAACGTTTTCTGTAGGTTGTGGATCACTTAAAATGGTCAGATCAGCAATGGCATAGAGTTATATGGTCAGATGAATCCACTTTTCCAGTTTTATATAGAAATATTGGTCGTCGGGTAGTAGGGCAAGAAAATGAAGCTTTAAACCTAAAATGCGTCAAACAAGAGTGCAAATTTCTGTCATATGTTCAAATTTAGGGATGTTTTGGTTATCCTGGTGTGGGTCAAATGATGCCATGTGACAGGTTTATCAATGCACAATGTTATCGGGACATTTTGAAGAGTAAGTTGTTGCCTTCAATTCAAAAACTTGGCCTTCAATAGGACTATCTTTTTCAACAAGACTTAGCCAAACCGTTATGCATCTAAACAACAAAAGTCTGGCTTGAAAAAATGGTATTCCTGTGCTAGATTGGGTTCCGAATCCACCGGATATCAATCCTATCGGCGATTTGTGGCTGCACTTAAAGATGGAAGTTCGAAAAAGAAAACCACGTGACAATCAGCAATTGAAAAGTATTCTTCTTGAAGAAAGGGACAAAATACACTTTCTGTGTGCCAAAGATTAGTTTCAACTATGACGAGAAGAGTCAGAGATGTTTACGTTGCCAAAGAAGAACCAACAAAGTTGTAAGACTTACTTATTTCGTCTCATTCGAACCAGCGCAAAACATTAGGGGCTAAAACAACTTGCAAGGAAATGGATTTCATTGGTCACAAAGTATGTGTCTTTTATTATTTGTTGTACAATTTCACTATGTATTAGTAAAATGTATCATTTTTCATTAAAATAATTTACATAAAACATTTTGAATTATTTTTAACTTTTATTGTAAAAAAAGCATCGCCAAACTAATGCGCAAAAAATTAGGGCCACGGTAAAGCATATAGATTAGGAAAATGAAGATACTTAAAAAAAATAATATATATATATATTATTCAAAAGCAGCAAAAGTAAAAATGTTGCAAGAACTGAAAAAAAATGGTGAGTGCATTGGGATTTTAATGCAATGGATTTTTGCTGCAGGTTTTGTGAACATTCCATATGAGAATTATTTCGAGTGGTAAATTAATATAATAATTTAGAAAAAAACTAACACGAGGATTATTTCGTCGACTGGAAAGAATTTGCATTGTAAAATACAAATGTGTGTATTTTTACATTTTTTTAAAATTCTATTTTATTATTTGGCACTTATTGTTTTCAGAAGATAAAGCCTCTTTAAATGGCGATAGAAATATAGTATACTTAAAAACAAGTAGCCATAAACAGTACAAAGTCAGTTTCGTCGGTTAAATTTGTAGGAATATAAAACTACATTTTTCTTTCTTATATCTTTGCCAAATTGTAAGGTGAGTAGGAAAAGTGGTCCTCTAACGCTCGTATTCATGAAAAACTTCGACCGAGGGTTAAACCGTGGGTTCAGTAGCCCCAGGTTGGTATTTTCAACCGGGAGTTGAAAACTCGTATTCGGATGAAAAGTTACCCAACTCGGGGTTTCTCGACCTAGGTTGAACGAAATGTGTTTATTGGTTAAAAAAATCACATGCCTTGTTCGGTTTCGCATCGAGACTTCGTTTGTTTATGTTTTGAAAGAAAAACACCGATTAAAAAAAAAAAAAAGAAAGAAAGAAATGAACGATTCAATGTAGTGTTTTTTTATCCCCACAAAATGTATGGACAAAATAAAAACCTGTAATCACTAAATATGGATCAACTTAATTGAATTTCTTGAAAGTTTTAATATTTTTTAAACAATTATTTTTTTTAAATTTATTAATGAGTTAGGTTAATGATATGAAACGTGTCAACTGCTAAAATAAATGTTAAAAGGTTCTTTTTCAATATAAATTTCCGCATAGTTGCTAAAAAATGGAACTTGATTTGGGCCAAAACTATTGAAACTTGATTTGAATAAAAACTAAAATTTAATTTCAACATCAATTATGATGGTTTCTATTATTAATAGCTCTAGTTAGCAATTAAACAATTTTTGATAATAAAAATATTAAAATGGAGAAAAAGGGAAAAAAATTAAGAAAGTAATCTGTTGTACTTTATATATACTATTTCTTTTATTAGTATGGTATCCCAGATGTATTAATTTTATTGTTTGGATATTCAGCGAGCTAATTAAAATGTTTAATTCTAATTAAATTAGATAATAATTAATATTCCAGGTTGACAGGAAAAAGTAGTGAAATAATATTAACAGAACTGCAGAGAAAGTGGAACAGGTGATCCTAGCGGTGCCCTGGCACCAGGTACCAAGCCGCAGAAGCGCTCCGTAGGCGCATATAGTTATCACTTCCGAGCGATTGATAAACATTTTTCATTTAACTAGTCGCTAAATAAAACTCTATACTTCCTTTAAGTTTAAACTGTGTGCAGTGGAGATATTTTATAAGATATTATTTTAAGGAACACAAATATTTTAAACTTTTTAAGACTACTAGTGTATAGTGTATGAATTTCCATTCAACACATATAATCGAATAAGGCCTTTCCTAAATCATGATAAATGTATTCTGAATACTATCTGGACAAATAAATGTGAAATATTACAGAAAGATGAATTTTTATCGACCAGCTTTTAGGACTCTTCCCCTCCAGCCATTTGTATAAGAAATTTTCTATTATCACATTTACAAGATCAAAGCTATTCACTTGATTATCTTTGACTATTTTTTGATAAATTAGCCTAATAATTACGAAATATTATTGCATGCACGAAGACACTTGTTTTTGGTTGCAGTGTTGCATTTGAAAAAATGTATTTATTTACAAAATGTTATTTTATTTTCTATATTTTTTCCAGCTTCTTAATTTCACATTTTTAACTCATTTAGATATCACTTCATTAGATGTAATAAGAATCTCATTTAGAATAAAAATTAAAAGTGGGATTCTTTTTTTTTTTTTTTTTTTTTTTTTTTTTTTTTTTTTTATGACTGATTAATAATAGATTTCTAGACTAAATAGGCAGAATAATGATAGTTTGTAATCTAACAAAACAACTCAAATTAATTATTAATAATTTCATATAATTTTACATTATCTAATAAATAAAATAGCTGTCTGTTGTTTGTGAATCAGTGGAGAAAAACAAGTTCTCATTTATACCACCCTACCCATTCCCTCTATTTTTTGGTGTCATTCTTTAATTTAAGTAAATTAAACGTTTCTCAAGATGCTGTGTAAGATATAGAAATAAAAAGAAAGTTTAAAGTACATATTTCCAAAAATAGAAGAATATATGTAATCTCATACATACACACATATGTATATTATCTATACATTTTTTGATTGGTTTGTTTATATTTATACATTATATCTCCTTCATTACATCTTGAATTGTTTGCTTTCATAAATACGCATGATCACGAAGAATTTATTTATCTTAAAAATAGTCATCATAATAGTCATAATGCAAGGGCTGATAAAAATATTTTTGGTGTGGGGTTATTTTAAAAAAAGGAAAGTTTTTTTTTTTTTTTTACCAGGGTATTTCAACCCTTTAGTAATTTATTTTAATTTAGCTGTCAATTAAGAAGCAAAATTTATAAGTGATCTATAAAAAGAGTCACAATTTCAGGAGGTAACATTGAAAAGTTATTCATTTTAGGATTTATTATTACTATTATTATTTTCGTATAAAATAGTACTAATGCAATATTTTATATTATGTATAATTTTGAAATTAAAATACAGTTGAAAAATAAATGCAATAAAAAATAAATATTTCAAATTCCACAAAAATTGGGAAACATACGTAGAAGCTTACAAACAATCGTAAAAAAAAAAAAAAAAAAATCAATAAAGAAATAAAACTCAAATTGTTTAAATTTTAAGTTAAAATATCTAATTTATAGATCTGATTTATATTTATCTCAGTTTGTACATAAACAATAATATATCTTTTACACAATAGACCCAAAATTTAATTTTAAAACATTCTATAAGTACTGATCAAAAATCTACAGAGAATCTATGGATATTCTAAGATAATCTGTGTATTTCTTTACTTAAACAAAAATGCAAATTAGCCTGAGTCTCACATTTTAATTAGAACTTATGCAAGTATGGCGTTTATTTCGGTCCTGTTAAAATACATTTGTGAATTTTTTAACATCAAAATTGCAAAAAATAAATGACCTGAAACGCGACAGTTGTTACTTTAGAAGCAATTATCCGGCTGTTTAAGTAATATTGGCTATTTTTAAAGCAAATAATTTTTTCGCGACCACGCGTATTTATGTAAACAAACAATTCAACATGTATTCAATATATAGAGGCTATATACATAAATATAAACAAATCAGATAAAAATATTGAAGATAATTACATATATATGAGATTACATACATTTGCATAATGTTATTCCGTTTTATTTAATAGTAGAACTTCTATATTTTACACAGCACATTCTATCAGCACGTCTGCCGCCATTGTAAAATTAAAATGGCGGTCCTCTCCCTCTCCTCACTCCCACCGCTTGTTTTTCGTTAAATACGCATGCTCGCTTGAAAAATCCTGGGTTGAACCACCTGTAGACCAAGGTTGGGTTACTGAACCCGGCGTTAGATTTCAACCTCGAACCGGTTCAGTGGGGTTGACGGTGAATGCCGTTTGAGTTTTCAACCCGGGTTTTCTGCATAACTCCGGGTCGAAGTTATTCGTGAATAGGAGCGTAAATATTGCAGTTTTGGTAGCCGAGTGACTTCGTGAGTAGTCCATTATGCAGTAAAGATCCAGATTAGACTAAATCATTCGTAACACAGAGTGTTTGCGGTCATAATTTTTTATCTCCTGTTCCTAATAACAATAGCCGAATGTTTTCGCATAATGTCTTTTTTTTTTTTTTTTTGAATTAAATAAAGGGACTGTTAATTGAGAAAAAATTATCTCAAACTTAATTAAGCACCTTTTAAACAGTAACGTTGTATATAATACAAGTAAGCACCTTCTATACAACGCCACCACAATATTTTATGCGAAAAATCCTAAAATATTTGCTGAAGGATATCGGTTTGAACAGAAATACGGTTCAATCCATTCCAAATCACCCAGGTGGTTGCGCTCGACACTTTTAAATTTTTTAATCTTTAAAACAAGTTTTCTTTATAGTTTTTTTTTAATTTAAAAACATGATTAACTCTTTTTTTTTTTGGTCGTAGCGTTTTTTTTTTTTTTTTTTTTTTTTTTTTTTTTTGGGGGGGGGGGCGATTTAAATGAGTTAACACAGCCATTTTTCGGTGAAAAAAGTGTTTTAAAGAAGTAACTGCTTTTTTTTATACCTATAAAGATGAATCAAATACCAAATGTTCAACATAACATTATCAACATTTTATGTAATTGAAAATTTTTCATTAGACTTAAGGATCTAGGCCAAAAACGTGCTTAAAAACCGGAGAAATAAAACGTCAAACACCACATTACGCTGACATTATTTTTTATGACGGATATCAGACTCACTGTGAATATTTTTCTTACACAAATCTCTTATAGTACTACTTAGTTTTACAAATTTAATTCCTGAAAACCTTTTCTTTTTTTTGTAAAGATCATCAAAAATTGAGTTAAGCCCTATTTTTGGCAATTTTCACTAACTAATATCTCAAAAGGGGATGACTAAAAAATTCTGAAAACGTAGGATAATAAATATATTTGTTATATAAAGTTAAATTGTAACTATCTATATTATAAAGGACAAACATATCTGTCCGTAACGAATACGTCATTTTGCGAATGGCAACACTTTGAAATTTGAAATAAAATTTTGCTTTTCCAATTTTCTCTACTGCAAATTTTTAAACTTCTAAACATCGCACATTTTAAATTTTTACACCGTCGTATAAGGAAAAAAATGCTCTTTTAAATGCAATTCGTTTGAAAGCTGTACCTCAATTTATTTTTGAGATATTAATTTTTTTGTAGTTTTTAATACCATTTTTCTTATCGTGGCAACAAAAGTACCCCATTTCTATTGAAAATCTTTGAAAGTAAACGGAAAATTGTCGAAAATAGGAGATACTGTATGTTTATGTTGCCATTTTCACATAAAACCCGAAAAAAAAGTTGAAATTAAAATGTGGGCTATGTCAAGAATATTGTCTGTTATTCCGTGATAATGACGTCATATACATACTTTTCCATACACGAAGTTTAGATTCAAATGACGTCATATTATAAAAAAGCGTGTATTTTAATTCTTAAACCTGAATTATGTTTTTTAGAAGTGCGTCATTTTCACAGCCCAGCTGTTTTGAAATTCTTCACTGGTTAAAATGCTTCAATTTGAAAATAATATAATCGAAATCACGCACTGATAAAACGCAATGTTTTACAAAAATTTAGATTATCTTTATAAAAGAGAGGTGACATGCAAATAATAGCGATTTATATTACAGAAATTGATGATTCTCGCCTGGATGGATTTGCTTCGCCGAGTCAGACAAGCAACCAAATAATTCGTGGTTTAAAATAATATGTTCTTGAAGTTTTGTCCAAAATTCTCTTGAATAATAAAATTTTAATGCTATTTTTTAGGACATTCTACTATAATTATATCAAAATAACATAATTTGCTTAATTTAATTTTTCCTAATTTTATATATATTAAGAATACAAGTGTTTTTTAGTCATCTGCCCGGAACTTTCTGCTGAACCAATTTTACTAATATATATATATATATATATTAAACTGAAAGCTCTTCATTTGTAGATGTGGCACTATTTGTTTGTTTATTTGTTTGTTTGATTTTTAAATATCTCACTTTTATATTTTAATTTTAAAAGCATTTTATGAAATTGCTTCCAAATGGTGAAAATTAGATACCTTTCATTATTGCAGACAAGAGAGAAATAATGAGGTATTTTTATCTTTATTCATGCTGTTTTCTGATAAAAATTCAAAATTGTTGATAAAAATTGTTGTATAGAGTGTAGTGTCACAATATCCCATTAGGAGCAGAATATTATATTAGGGGCATAATAACGCAATGTAACATACTGCTTTTGAAAACACGTATTTTTCCTCATAAATTTTCTATATTGTTTTACCTTCTGCATGCGTACTGATACTAAATTTCAGACACTAGGCGAAATGCTTATTTAAGTGAAAATGAAGTAATATTTAAAAGAAAATGATGATTTTCTTAGATAAACCTAAACATTTTGACACAAATGCGTCTAAAAACCATAAATAACGGAAATTTTTACTCTCCGGAATTGCTATTAGAATCTCAAGTAAAGAGTGCATCTGTTCACATAAAAGATGTTGATGACAATCTTGACTTCAAGTTTTGAGTTAAAATGATTTTTAAATGATCAAACAAAGTACAATTTTTTAAAAAATGATGAATGAGAAGTACGCATGCAAATTTTGTGAACGTGAAAAATGCTGTTTTTCATTCAGGAATACCAATCATAGAGCCTCAATTGATAACCACATCCTAATAACTGATCTTTATTATATTTTACTGATTAAGTATCTATATTATAAAGAAGAAGCGTTTCTGTGCGTAACGCTGACGTCATTTTGCGAATGGCAACACTTCACGATCAAATTTCTGTCTTGAAATTTTTGCTATTGCAATTTTTTTATCTTCTGACCATCGTACATTTTCAATTTTCGTCGCATAGGGAAAAAATTTACTTTCAAATGAAATTTGTTTAAAAACTGTATCTTAATTGACCGTTGTATTATATTTTATAAGATAATGTTTAAGCATGATTTGGTACTTTTCGGTTAGCCGGGCGCCAGTGTTATATATACATATATATGTATGCATAAATGTATGTATATATACATATATATATATGTGTGGACAATATGTGTATATGTATATAATATATATGTATATTTACATATATGTATGTATATAGATATGTATATATAACACTGGCGCCCGGCTAACCGAAAAGTACCCATGATTTTTTTTTTAAGTTTATTTTATCACGTGTGTATACGTACTTATGTGCCGGTTTCAATACATAATAATAATAAACATTTTGCACATAAAGCAACAAACATTTTTCAGCATTTGTTTCTGACTATTTTTGCATAACGAAATTAATACTTCCTTTCTAAACAAATAAGAGAATTTAAAAAAAAAACCCACCAATCTAATATATTTGTGAAAGACAAATTAAAGAAATTAATACTCCTTTTATAAACAAATAAAAGAATAATATTGAAAAAACACAAATCTAACATATTTGTAATCGTACAATTTAAATTTTTAGATCACCAAATAGGATTTTTTTTTTTTTTTCAAATGGAATTTGTTAGCAAAGTTCATCTCAGTTTACTGATTGTCTATAATTTTAAAAACAATTTTAAAGTATGAAATATTTTTTAATTTATATATATCACGAGGAGCTCGATTACGAAAGATTAATCCATTTCCCCTTAAAACAAAATAAAGAGTTCATAATTTTCTTAGGGCTAATATTCATTTAAAAAAAACCCTTCCCTATGAATAAATATATAAAATAACATAAATAAAACACAAATTTAACAGTCCTGTATAAGCTCTGAAATTATCAGAATATAAAAGGATGCCATAAGTAGCAAAATCTTGGTCAAATACTCTTACCATGCGGCTAATAAGAAAATATCGCTTTTGATAAAATTCAAAAATTTATTTGATTGTATAATTCGTATTTCCATATGAAAAATACTTTTTTTAATGTAGTGGGCAATCTAAAAAAATTATTGCATATAAAAAAATTATTAGTTTTCAATTAAAATAAAAATACATTCACCTATATTCTTTAACCCGGGAAGCCCGGGTACGATTCCCTAGTTATGATTAAGATCTTACTGGTTTTTGAATAACAGCCCACAGAAAATGGACTCCCAACCTCTTTTTCCTCTTTGTTTTGTTCCAGATACATAGCATTACAGGTAATTTTTTTAGGTACGTTAAATTCACGATAAAAGCAAATTTTGCGCACAGCAGCGGTATATTTTCAAAAGTTTCTTGAAGAAGATGGAGGGGATCTTTTGATTTTACAGTGCATGTCTGAGTTGCACCTGATACATTCTGATATGTTTTTGAAATTAGCCTAAGTGTTCGCTAAGAGGTTACTTCACTTACCCGAAAGTGAAAACACTCGCTTTCTAACGAAAGTTTATGAAATATCTCGTAAAATTCAAGGCGCATTGGCGTATGCAAACGAGATATTCATTAGCGAAAAGTGTTTTCTCCCGTGAAGTGGAGTAACCTCTTAGCGAGTACTTAGGCTAATTTTCGAAAATTCAGAATAAAGCAGTATCAGGTTCTCCTGATCTATGCAAACCAAAATACCTTGAGAACCCCCTTCTACAAAATTTTGAAAAGGTGACACTGCCCTATTTAACTAATCAATAATGCGTAAAATGTGCTTTAATCGTCACGTTAACGTACCTAACTGAAAAGTCCCTGTAATGCTATGTATATGATTTCCATTTTTTTGCTCGAATTTGAACCTTTATATATCGTCCCAATTTTGGGACGCTAGGCACGAATAGGTAGAGGTTTTCTCCGTTACTGTCTATGCATTAAATGTATATTTTATGCCATTTATTTTGTTACAAAATCGTTACATACCACTCGGATTATTATTTGGTTATAAAATTATTATTCGGATTATTATCTGGCTAATCTTTATTATTACTATAGGGGGAACAGGGGCTGGGCTCTGTTCAAGAACAAGACACCCACCTCTTCCTAAACTTAGCTATTGGCTTAGTAAAAATATATATCATATTGTTATGTTTTGTACTTATTTTAGTATTTGACATCCTGAAGTTACTAAAATATATATCGCAGAACCTCGATTATCCGACGTAATCTGGTCCGAACCGACAGCGAATAATCAAATTTCGAGATAATCGAGAATTTATCAATAACCATCTAGTTTAATATGCAACATCTTCATCGAACTTCTATTAGGACTATTTAAACTGCTTAATAAACATTTAATTTAAATTATGCATGAAAATAATTTTATTTGTTTATTTGTTTAGAACAGGCACGTGTAACCGGGGAGGGGGGGGGGGGTATAATCTTCACGGGATCGGAACTTGCGGGAGCTCAAGCTAATTTCAATGGAATTCGAAGAAAGGGGAACCAAAATGCTTATCTCTACTCGTAGTTTGGAAGGGAACACTTTCATACACAAAGAATGTAAAAAAAAAAAAAAAAAAAAAAAAAAAAAAAAAAAAGGTATTGACATCGGTTTACAGAGAGTTCCGGTTACACAAGGGTCGGATAATCGAAGTTCTTCTGCACCATGTATACTCGTGTGTAAAACGAAGAATTTTTGACAATTTTCTGCAAGTAAATTGGGGGTAAACTTATACGAGAGTCAATTACGAGTACATAAGCCAAATAAATAAATAAATAAATAAATAAAAACCTTCGAATACTGCAAAAGACTGATTTTTTATGTATATAAATAATAAAATAATATATAAAATATACAAATAATAATAATTTATTATTAAAAAAATTTCAAAGATTTGTTTTTGTTTACTTACTAATTTTTCGTATTAGTAAGTGAAATCTTTGGTTTAATTTTGTGCGAAATTGAAGTAAAATGTTAGGGGGTCGAAATACGCGAGTTTTTGCGTTCAAAAGTTAATGGGTCGGCGTATATGCTAGTATATACGGTATATATACTCTATTAGTAATTATTGATTATTATAAATTTTTACTATATAAATTTTTACCGTGCCAATTGCTAATGGTGAGGAGGAAGGGGGTCTTGTTTTTGAGCCGACCCCAACCCTCCCCCCCCCACACTTATAGTAATAATAAAGAAAATTTTATAGTCAAATAATAACCCGAATGATATATAACCTTTTTGAAACATATTAAATGGCATAAAACATAGATATAATGCTTAGACAGTAACGGAGAAAACCCTTACCCTTTCGTGCCTAGTGTCCCAAAATTGGGACGTTTAGATTTTTATATGTTAAATAAATATTTTTTCAAAGAGAATTTTTTTATTATTTTTTTACGTTCATTTTACACCATTTACTATAATTAAGCACAATATTGAGTTGAAAAAAAAATCAGGCACTAATGGGTTAATAAAGTTTTGTATTTGGCATTGAAACTACTAAAATGATATTTCCTTATTTAATTTCTTGTACGTTTCTTACTTAAGAAAGAAACAATTGTTATACGATTATGAAATTACCATATTCAAACAACCTTTCACATAACAATAAGATTTTCTCGTTGAAATAAATAGAAGAAAGGTTACATTACATTTGAAAATGAGTAAATTCTATTCTATGATATTAAAGCATTCCCGGTAAATAATTATTAACCTTTCTGAAGAATAGATACACAAAACTATCATTTATATCTTTCTATTGTCTATCGGAAGATGCGTTTCTGAATACATTAATTTTAAGTTAGTTGGTGTTATTGTGTGTACATAATATGGCGTTCTAACTTCAAAAGGCGTAACCATTTATTTTAACAATAGGGGGGAATGACTGCATTTATTCTTATTATTAGGAATAAATGGATCTCATATATAGGCATTTCCTGTAGCAATTTATTTCAAGGAATATCATTTCTGAAACAAAAAACAATTTCTTTTTTTTTTATTATAGAAAATTCTTTATTATGCAATATTGTCCTTTTGCATTATCACTTTGCATCGTTACAAATAATTGAATTGGCTTACTAAAATTGAATTGGGTTGCTTACTGTCTGTTATAAAAATATTACATTTACGGCAAATTTTATGCATTTTATAATACATTTCAATAGATAATTATTGTTAATAGTAAATGTTGTTTATATCACTCTATTAAAAAGTAGAACGAAAGTTTATCAGAAATCGGTTCAAGCGCTGTCATTATTAAATTATGAGACCGAATGTCTGTACATAAGGATTTTACACGAATTATTAAGAAATAAATTCGCCCATTTCTCTAAAAGCCTTGAAAAACTATGTTTAGGAGCCTATGTTTTAAATCGTTTTATTTGACGTATTCCCTTCCATTCGTAAAAAAAAAAAAAAAAAAAAAAAAAAAAAAAATGCAGATACAGTGTAAAAACGTTTTTTGGTCGGAAAAATAACTCTTAGGAATTAAACAATTCAAAAGGTTCATTAAGTTGCAGTCGTTAAAAAATCCAAAGAATTCAATTAAGTTGTAATTAGGCTTTTTCAATTTGAGACTTGTAGAAGATATCGTTTTATGTTTAAAACCAATTTCAGTAGATTTTCATACTTAACAAGTAACATTATCGTGATAAATTTCATTCAAACTATACTCAACTCAATTCAAGATGATATACAAGATTTAAATATAACCTGATAGATTTTAGTTTTAAAAGGTTAATGATTTGCTTTAAATTATACATTTAACTGTAACTAAAGAATTCAAACGTATCTTTCCGGGTTACAGAATATATTTTCATTGTATTCTTTAATAGATTTTTTACATTTAATTATTTTTTTTATATCGTACACTAACAATACACAAAGGATTTTAAAATGAAAAATAGCATTTAAGTATTCAATGTTTACAATTTATGTAATGAGATACATTCCTATTGGCCTCGTGCCAGATTACAGCCAAAGAAATCGCCAAACATCACAAAAGATATTTACATAAGATTTTTTGATTCTGATAATTTTATTGGTCTAACAGATCACTGAAAATAGACTTGAGATATGTAGTTTTATAACAATTCTTTAATTTCTGTTTAATTTATACTTTATCCTTTATTTATTTATTGTCGAAATTTTAACATCGTAATATTAGCCGGAAACAAACGCTGAATTGTAGCAATTCATTCAAATATTTTAATTTAAGACTTATATTAATCATTCGTAATTGTAATCAATTGATAAAGATAAATAGAAAAAAAAATCATGTGTAAAGATTACTTTAAAGATGATAAAAATGAGTAAATTGTAATTGTTTTCAAACAAATTGCAATACTGTTTTCAAACCAAATTGCATTTCGAAGTTCAATGTTTTCCCCTTTTCGACTGCGTAAAAATTTAAAATATGTCATATTTCGAAGTTTAGAAAACTGCATTAAAAGCGAACTTTAATCGTCTGGTGTTTGCAACGTGAAAATGACGCCACTTTTACGCACATACACGTTTATCCACGATAATATAGATATGGCTTTTATGCATTGCACGTCGATTTAAACACGTTTTAATTTCTTGTAGCAATGGTTTCTATAAAGATGTCTCGATGATGTCTCGGCAAAAATTATTTCTACCACTATTTTCAAAATATTATCTTTATGGTATATTTCTATAGCACATTTTAAGTAAAGTGATACTGGCGATTATTGAATAGGGGTACTGTTAGGAACAGTAAAATTTTTCCTATATGCCGCGAACACTGTATTATAGTTTCAAAAAACTTGAAGGAAAATATTTAAATTTTACCAATTATACTACATAATATTGTTTTGCTATTGTTTTGCATTGTTGTGTTGTAAATGACATAAAACGCTTATCCTGACATGAAACACTTATTAAACGTTTGCTCCTGATGTTCAAGAAATTTTGTTCATTTATCAATTCGTTGTGTTTGGCATTATAATCAATTATCCAAATGTCGAAGCAATTAGAAGCAGAGGAATTCTCAAGCAAAGCTGAATCCGTGGCGTTTACTTCTGAAGCAAAGAAAAATTGTTATTTTATTCTTATTTAGCACCAGCATCAAGCGCTTTTGAAAATTCCGTGAATAGCGTGTTTTTCTTCATCTTGTTTATACATGGAAAAATCGTCAAATTTCGTTTAAGGATGTATAATGTATCTTTCATACAGTTATATTTAAACATAAGAATCTATTTTTTTTATAATGAATCTTTGGTGTAAAATATCTATATTATAAAAGATAAACATGCCTGTGCGTAGCGCTGACGTCAGTTCCGGTTTGGCAACACCTGACATTAAATTTTAGTTTTGCTATTTTCGCTACAGGATTTTTTTTTTTTTTTACTTCTAAACGTCGCGCATTTAAGACATTTACACTGTCGAATAGCGAAAAATGTACTTTAAATGTAATTTACTTATTTATAGTGGTTTAAAAATAATTTTCATCAACATTTGAAAAGCAATTATCTCCATAGCGTGCAGTCTACATTACGGAAGAATAATAAACCATTTTCATATAAAACAATATAAATAGTTCATCATTTTTCCCCTGTTAATTTTTAATAGTGAAATGAAAACATCATATAAATAAATAAAATAAAATGAAATACGAATATATCATAAATATGAGGGAACAAATTTAATTTTTAAACCATTTCGTAGGCAAAAAAGTGTACTTTCAAACAGAATTTGTATGAAATTTTGATATCAATTTGCGTATTGATTATGGTTCTTAACATAATTTTCAAGAATGCACTGTAAAGAAAAACCCGACCAATTTTCCCGTAGGAATCGGAAAAATAGTTGCCCTTATCGTACCGGAAAATTTTCTGACTCAGCTCGGAATAAAATCCGTAAAAAAAAGGAAATAGCCAATAAACGGTATTTTACGGATTTTATTCCGATTTTATTCCAAGCTGGGTCGGGAATTTTTCCAGAACGATAAGGGCAACTATTTTTCCAATTCCTACAGGAAAACGGGTTGTATTTTTTTACAGTGTGTTTAATTAAATCTATCTTTATCACGTACTGCCGGATTGAGAAATATTAATTATATTGCACTTAAAACGTTAAAGCCATATCAGCATTTGTTTCCGGCTAATATTACATAATGAAATTAAAACTCCATCAATAAATAAATAAATGAAACAAAAAAATATGTATACACTGTAAAAAAAAAAAATGCTGCCAGTTTTCCGGTAGGAATCGGAGAAATGTTTGTCCTTATCGTACCGGAATATTTTCCGACCCAGCTCGGAATAAAATTCGTAAAAATAGGGAAATAGCCAGTAAAACGGTATTTTACGGATTTTATTCCGAGCTGGATTAGAAATTATTGCGGTAAGATAAGGGCAACTATTTTTCCGATTCCTACCGGAAAACTGGCATTATTTTTTTACAGTGTATGTAAGCTAGCATTTTGCTTAAATTTTAAAACAAACAGAATCAAATACGCTGCTGTACCAGCCATGTAATAAAAGTGCGCTCTAAAAAAATATAACTCCCCTCCTCATACAATTTAATCTGTGAAACATCTCAGAAACAGTTATTCGAATGGAAATTATATCTTCATTCAATTTATTTAAAAAAAGTCTTTATATTGAACTTCTTCTAAACAAAAAAATCTTCAATACAAACATCAATTTTTGACTAATATTTGGCTCCTTTGGTAAAGGGTACATTAGAAGAGTCATTCGATCAATTAGTTTAGGAAATATAATGTTTAAAGTTGAGAACACATAATGATAAATTCATGTGTAATCGTTGCAAAACGAATTGAAATGGTATTAGTTTTTAAAAATAAATCAAAAACTACCAGCCGGAATGATTTATAATTCTTGATTTACATATCTGAAACTTCTAAAAATATATTTTTGTTTAGAATTCATGGATTATGATTCACCTTTTTCAAAACATAATTTAAAATTTGTATATTTTTTAGAAATAAATAAATTGAAGCCGACAATATTTTCAAACAAAAATCTATTTCTGAAATCTTTAATGGAAAATTTCATCCCATTCTGATAATTATTTCTTAAGTTATGGTTAAAAACCAACAGTACTGCTTATCTGTTATTCAAATTTGACAAAAAAAAAATACATTATGCTTTCCATACCTAAAAGCTTCACAATTCTTAAACTGTACAACCGAGAGACTTCCTGTTTGGCATCAAAACAATTTGCCGAAATAGACGTCTGTAGTGTCTGAGTATGAAGGTATGTAATGTCAAAATTAGGTATTAGTATTGAAAAGTTTAGAAACCTCAATTTGACGTAGACCTGTGGTGCGCGAAGTATTTTCCTTTCCGACCCCCCCCCCCCTTTTGACTAAAATTTTGTTGCGACCCCTATACAGACAGAATAGACTTTTTCTATTCTTCAATGTAGTTAAGTTAAAACTCTTTTGGGGATTCGCGCTTATGTTTCTGCCTTATTAGAGGTCTGAATAAAACACATAATTTCATGAAGAAATGGTTTTGTTTAGTGGAGAGTAACCATATTTGCACTATTACTGTAATTGGACCGTTTACATTCTACCGTTAATTACAGGAAGAGACGCCATTTACCTCTGAAATCCTATTCATCACAATGATGCCATTTACGATTAGAAGCAGCACCCGCCTACCACGTGCTGTGTTCAGACAATTTAAAAAAACCTAAACTTAGCTGTTTTGATCTAATTCTTTCCTACTAAACGTAAGTGAATACTTTAAAACTAAGGCAAGTTATTATTTTTTTCATATACATATCTAAATTCTATTAGATGTAAATTTCCAACTGGTCGAAAAATGTCCGAATCAGGATTCGAACCCGGGACCTCCTGGCTGAAGCCGCCAATGCTCTGCCATCTGAGCTATCCCGGACGATTCTGGTGGAACGAACTCTTTCACCCAGCTTCTGTTGAGCTGAACCAGGTTTCAGACCACATGCTGTAATCTTCTAGGTTAGCTGGGTGAATGAGTTCGACCAGAATCGTCCGGAATAGCTCAGTTGGCAGAGCACTGGCGGCTTCAGCCAGGAGGTCCCTTATTCGAATCCTGGTCCGGACATTTTTCGCCCAGTTGGAAATTTACATCTAATATGATTTGTTTACCAATTAGAATAATTGTGTTTAAAATAATCTAGTGTAATATCTAAATTCATCTGCTTATTGAGCATATTTTTCACGCTTTTTTGTTTGATTTCATTTTTGTTCTTAGTCTTGAGAGTATCTATTTAAAAAAGTGTTGCAGTTGCCTTAATTGGTCAACAGATATATGATCACAAATTTAAAAAGTAAGTAATGAATTCCGATTGTGGTACGCCTTGTACACTATATATTTTTTAATTGTTTTATATTTTATAAGGGATTACTATATCCATACAAGGGATTTTTCTTTTTTTCTGTATATCTGGATCAATTTCTTTATATAGTTTAGGCCTATATAAACGTAAAAATATTTTTAAATGTTTATGCAATAAATTTTGTTTTTTATTTATTTTATCTTGTATCTATTTGTATTTATTTTCTTTAATTTTTTTATTTCTACGGCGTATTTGGTTTACAGAGTTAAATCCAAACATTTTCCTCCTGGAGGATATTTGTGATTCCTTGAGGATAACCTTCCGGAGAGAGTGGTTGTTTCAAGGCTCCGGGTGGGGGGGGGGAGCCCTGAATTCATCACCGTTTGAATATATAATGTTTGCGTTTGATAAATCGTAACCTTTTTTTTAACACAGCATATTTTTAAGCACTTTTTTAATATAATGTTGAAAATGTTGAAAACAATACAGACAGAGTGTCTGGAAGCTGTTAAAGATATAGGAAACGAAAAGGGGAGAGTAAGTTTTGAAGAAGTTGACCTGTAAGAGACTGCAGCAACAAATCCCCTCCAAAAGCCAAAGAAAAATTAGAAATGTTATCTCCCTTGCTAAATTCATTTAAATCAAAGGACAGAGGGAGCCAAAAAACAATTGTGTAAACATCTTCCCCATATAAAGAAACCTTGAAAAAAAAAGCGACAAAAGTGAAGTTCTCTCCCTAGGTCGAAATTCATGCTGGTATTTATTTGCTAGACAAGCATAAATGCTATATCCCAGAAATGTAAACTAGCATATACTACTATAATACGTTTGCTGGTGGTGCCATAATTACCAGCAAGTCATGGTGTGAATTGGAACATTTTTCTGCTTGGCACTTTTCTGCTCTGCATGTATATTCCCGCTCGTGTTGCTTGAATATGCTGCTGGCCTAGCAGCAATCAAGATCACCACCTGCTTGTAATTTCTGCTATTCTAGAAGTAATTCACAAGCAACAAATACTTTTTTTGTTGTTATTCTACCATTACATTTCTACCATCAGTTGCTTTTAATTTTTGCTTTTCTAGCAGAATTTGCTTTTAATTTTTGCTATGCTGGCATTACATTTCTAGCTTCACTTGCTTTTAAGTTTTGCTGTGCTAGCATTACTTTTACATTACTACTACATCCTTTGCTTTTATTTTTTATTATTCTCAAAGTTATACAAAAAAAAGACGTTTGTGGCGTCATCTTTGGAGAATTCCTGAAGCACCTATATTTTTTAGAAGGGGAAACTTATATCGGATTTTCTTTTCTTCTGAGAAGGGCAGAACTGACTACCTGAACACGATGCCTTATTAACTTCGCTACCGGGACAGTGTTTGTGAACGATTTTAAAAGCGGGTAATGGGTGTAGAGCTGATTGTGCTGTGTGTTGATATTTTTATAAGATAAGGGTGAATTTATCGATGCTGTTATTCTCCAAGTTTCAGTTAATAAGGTTAATTTATTATTAGGGTTTTTTCTATGTTTAATAATAATTAGAATATGGCTTAATTATTATAATTTATTAGTGGAATTTTCATTGCTTGATGAATGGTTTGAATATGGTCATAATTATTTGTTGCAGAAAAATAAAAGATTTTGAAGTGTATTTAAGATAGAATTTATCAATTTCAGTTGGGGTGTTAAGATTTTCAAAATTTAGTCCTTATTGGAGGAGGGTGGGGTCAATTGTACATATTTTCAATTCCATTGTTATGAACTTATTTCTTAAATGAAACAGTGCTCTTTGAATTTTGAAATTTAACTGACTAAATTCTCTTTTTGAAAAGCACGGATTTTTTTTTTGTTGTTGTTGTATAATTAAAATAAGTAAACACGAAAAGAATGAACAGTTAAAAATTTTACGATGGGGAAGTAGAGGGGAGGCGCTTTTTCCCAAAAATCCTTCATGGGAATTAATTTTCAGTTTTTTTTTTATATTTATGTGTTAAAATTTGATCTAAACCGGGGGGGGGGGGGGTGGCTGGCGCTTTTTCCCAATAAATCCTTTATAGAAATTAATTTTAAGTTTTTTTTTTCAGATTTATGTGTTTAGATTTTATCTAAACCGGGTGGACGAATGCAGTATTAATTTAGGTTGTAGTGGTTCCAAAAGGAAATCTACCACCCCTGGATTTTGAAGTTTAACAAACTAATATTTTTTTTTTCTCTTATTTTAATAAACACGGAAAAGTTAATCTTTTCGAGAAACTGAAAGGAATTAAATACTAAGAGAAAGTGCAGCTATGAATTTTCTTCCAATTCGAAGGGGGGGGGGGTCTTTTCCCCTTTAAGTCTACCATGGAAGTTATTTGTTAATATTTTTAAGTGACACTGCCCTCCCCTCCTCCAAGCTTTTGAAATTTAATAAACACAATTTTATTTTTCTGCCATTTTTAAAGATGGGAAGAAAATTTATAATTTACAGGTAACCTAAAATAATTTAAGGGTAAGAGGAAGGTCAGTTTAAAATTTTCCGTTGAGGGGGGGGGGAGGGTTACTCTTCTATATCTGCTTTGGAAATTAATTTTTAGTTCTGTTTCTTTTGATATTTAGATGTTAAAATTTAATCTCAAATGGGTGGTTTAAGACAGTATTGAATTCAGGAGAAGGCCAGCCTGGGTTTTAAATTTTAATGAACAAAATTTTCTTTTTCTAAAACGTTTCCTAAACGTTTTCTAAAACTTTTTAAAAGACATACTGCATTTTTTCGAGTAAGTTAGAATATTTGAATTCTAAAAAACAGAAGAAAAAATTCCTTTATAGGCGGCGGGGGTGCCCTAGTTATTATGATGAAGTTATCAATCGAGGCTCTTATGCTTGGTATTCCGGAATGAAAACAGCAAAATATTTTCCTCTTTGAAACGATCATAGAATTTTTTCCTGGTGAAATGTTAACCCGGCCTCATTATCACCTTCTCAAAATCCTCATATACGTATTCACAATTTTTTTTTAAATGGGTATTTTAATTTGATTATTTTAAAATCATTTTATCTCAAATCTTGAAGTCACGATCGTCAGCAACAGCTTTGCATTTGAACGGTCACACTGTTAACTTCAGATTCTAATCTCAATAAAGGAAAGAGTAAAAATTGTTGTAATTTACATGTTTTAGACGTTTTTGTTTTAAAATGTTTAGTTTTATCTAGTAAAATGATCGTACACTTTTAAATATGAGATCGTTTTTACTTACTTAAGCATTCGCCTAGCGTCTCAACCTCAGTATCAGTACACAGGCTGAAGGAAAATAATATGGAAACTTTATGAGAAAAAATGCGCGTTTTGAAAATCAGTACGTTATTTTCCGTTCAAAATATTTTGACGCAGCATGTCCCTTGTGTGATTTTGCGCCATTAAACCATATACAACAAACTTTAAACCAAATAATTTTTTTAAAAATGTTCTTTTGATTTTTTATCAAAAAATAGCATTAATAAAGATAAATGATCCTTATTATTTCTCTCTTCTCTGCAATAATCAAAGCTACCTACTACCGCTATTTTGAAGAAATTTCATAAAATATTTTTTAAATTAAAATATAAAAACGGAGATACTTTTAAAAAACAGATAGTGCGGGCACATCTACAAATGAACAGCTTTCCGTTTAAAATAAAAGTTAGTAAAATTGGTTCAGTAGAATGTTCAGGGCAAATGACTAGAAATAGCCATGTGTTTTAAATATGGCATTATATTAAATTATGATAAATTAAATTAAACAAATTATGCTATTTTGATAATATTATAAAAGAATGCCTTAAAGAATAGCAAAAAAAATTATTAGTTCAAAGAATTTTGGATCAAAACTTGGGGAACCTGATTTTTAAATCACAAATCATTACAAAGATCTTCTATGTTTGCTTGTCTAACTCGACGAAGCGAAATCATCCAGGCAAGAATCATCAAGTTCTGTAATATAAACTGACATTTTTTGGTCAAAGACTTTCAATCTAAACATGCACACTATATGTCACTGCTCTTCTATAAAAACATTCTAAATTTTTGTAAGTCCGTTTTATCAGCCTGTGACTTCGATTACATTACTTTCAAAATTGAAGAATTTCTTAACACCTGGGGTGAAATGACACACTTCTACAAAACTTCAGTTTCAGGAACTAAAATACAGGCTTTTTTTTTTTTTTTTTTTTTTTTTTTTTTTTTTTTTTTTTTTTTTTTTTAACGACGTCATTCGCATCTGCTAAAGCATTCCACTTTTACGATCCAGTCTTAAACAATATCTAAAGAAAAGTATACAGATGACATACACAATCACAGAATAATACACAAACCCAGCAAAAAAGAAATGTCTTCATTCAAGAACCTCGCAAAACAAATCAGGTATCTACTAACTCATATGCCTCCATGTGTTTGTTTATAAATAGCTCCATGATTTATCAGACACCATTTATATATATTTTTTCAAAATTCGGAAAATATTATTACGCACGGATTAATAGAATTGAATTCTTTCAGCTTTCTGATACGAATGAAGTAAATGCGAAGAAAATAAGTCGTTCGGACCCACCGTAATACTTACCCATCATGGATATACGCAATATAAAATATGAAAACAAGTAATATAAAAATTTTGTTTTTTTATGTCAATTCCTACGTAGGTTATCAAAGAAAAATTTAATATAATCCCTTAAGCTAAACTTTTGGCGATATATCGCCGAGTTGGCGACAAACTTGGCAGTATTTGGTGACAAAACAAGGTCCCCCCTATGGTAACACCCCTTATAGATATGAAGATGTATTAAATGCTGTTCAATAACCAATGGCCGCCATTTTGTATCCCATTTAAAACTAAAATTATTTAATTAAAATTTAATATTTGTTAAATATTATAAATCAAATTTGGCAATATACCGCCAAGTTGGCGACAAACCTGGCGACATTTGGCGACATAACAGGGTCCCCCCCATGGTAAGCCCCCTTATAGGTATGGATAGGCATTAAATGCTTGACATTTACGATAAGCCATTATTGGCATTTAATCTTATAGTTTGGCGATAGTTTTTTTGTCGGCAGGGTAATCGAGTAGTACCGAATTGCGTAAAAGAAACATCCTTATAACTCAAAAAATTATAATCCTATTAACTAGCTATTAACTATATTATAGCATATTAACTAGTTAACTGCGTCGGTTTAAGCGTCTCATTTCCAATTAAAATATATCTTTGAATTGAAATTTGAATGAAATGCAGGGTCATGAAAAATTGAAGAGTGTAAAAAATAGCATTACAAATATCTCGGCAACTAATTATCCAATCGAGCTTATTCATGATGCAAAAAATATGTTTTTTTATTGTCTTTTATACTCACTCCTTCAAATAAATAATTTCGAAAAATTTTGTATACCTTTTATCAGAACGAATATTTCGAGGGTTCAAAAAAGTAGTTCCGAATAATCGAGGTTACTGATATTCAATCAGCTTCTTTCCCTTGTTACTTCCTAAGTACACACCGAATTTCAAGTCTCTATCTCAATTTGTTCGGGAGATACAGCGTTTACAGACACTCACACACCCAGACGCACGGCAATTATTTTTTTCTAAAAATCTCGGAATCTCCAGTGTCTGAAACGTGCAAATCCGTCAATTTTTTTTTTCAATTTTTAAAACGATTACAAGACTTACCCTATACTATGTATAATGAGTAAGCAATAAGTCATACAAATATTCTTTAAAATATATTTTTGTAAGGAGAAAGTGTTGTATCGTTTTAAAAGCAATCCTTTAAATCTTAAAAATCCTTTAATTAATAAATAAAAACTAAATAAAACCAAAATTCACCAGGTTTTATATCAGATGATATTTTTGACATAGCGCATTTTAATTTCATTTTTTTTATTATTTTTTATGAGAAAACGGCAATTAAAAGATACAGTAATCTACTTCTTTTCCTTTACTTTCAATCATACAGTAAAGAGAAAGAATATAGGAGATGTGTAGTGGCTGGATGTTACGCCAGAAATGTAACCCTAAAATCCGCTACGTTCGACCCAAACACAATCACGTGCTTTCGCAAAAAAAAAGAAAAAAAAATAGAAGAAAACTTCTAGTAATACAGTTTTTAATTCATAATACAATGAAATGCTACTTTAGAATGCTTAAATAAAGCAAATCATTTTCATTTAGAGAAAAAAAAATGCATGGAAGATGGCAAATAATTCGGGGCCTGTTCCACTTGCTTCTTTTGTTTGGGCCGAATGAGGGCATTTAAATTTCAGCGATAAACCGCATCATATTACAAACCGTTTTTACGGCATACTGTATCTCCATCTGTTTCATTACTCCATGACTTTCAATAGAAATAATTCAGTTGCCACGATAAGAAAATTGGTATTAAAAACTATAAAAAAATTAATATCTCAAAAATAAATTGTGATACAGCTCAAACAAAATGCATTTAAAAGCACATTTTTTTCTGTATACGATGGTGTAAAGATAAAAGTGTGGTATGTTTAGAAATTTAAAAATCTGAAGTAGCTAAAATTTCAAAACCGAAATTTGAGCAATAAACCGCATCATATTACAAACCGTTTTTAAGACATACTGTATTTCCATCTGTCTCTTTCCACCATGACTTTTAACAGAAATGGAGTACTTCAGTTGCCACGATTAGAAAATTGGTATTAAATACTATAAAAAAATTAATATTCAAACATAAATTTTGATACAGCTTTCAAACAAATTGTATTTAAAGTACATGTTTTCTGTATACAACGATGTAAAAATGAAAATTGTGGGATGTTTTGAAGTTTGAAAATTTGCATTACCTAAAATTGCAAAACCAAAACTTCATTTCAAATTTCAAAGTGTTGCCATTCACAAAATGACGTATGTGATACGCACAGATATGTTTGACCTTTATGATATACATATCATCCAATTTCACTATTTTACTGGTGTCTGATATTTGTAGAAGAAAAGCGTTATATTTTTTTACTGTTAAATAAATTTTTTGTCTGTTTGGCCACCCACAATTTTTTTTTCTAGCGACCACTTGAGGAGACGCTAACCATAGTTTGGGCATTGCTGACGTAGACAACCTCAGTTTATTTGTTTTCCATAAATTGAAAGGAAGCATAGCTGTCAATTGAAAGGCTGTTTTCGTTTGTCTCTTTTTTAGCTAATTGTAAATACTTTCGTATATGTTACCCATCATTTAAAGTATGTTAAGAGTTACTCTGGTGCTAAAACACATTTTTCACTGAAATATAATATGCTTTTATTCATGAAGCAGAAAGAAATCTAATAGGAAAAACTCTTCTTGACATTACTAACGAAATTTGGTTATCTAATTATTTACGTTTCTTATTATCAGAAACACGAAACAATTCATCATTTTTTTTTGCTTTCCTCTACCAGGAAATGCGTTTCGGAATTGATTAATTGTAAGGTAGCGAAAAACACGATACGTTCATATAAGGTAATTATTCATGTAAGCACTAAGAATCTGGTTCTACATGTTCAATTTGTTAATCATCATCAGTATTATATTTACGCTAAATTGGAGAAGAAATACATTATAATAGCATGACAGTTCTCCTAAATACTACATAAAGATGTTAATGTATAAAAATAAAATACATTGTTGACTGCACAATATCAAGATACACTATAGCTTGCACAATATCGATATACACTATTGATTGCACATTATCAAATACTTTAAAATTATAGAATAGAGATGCATCAATTTTCTTATTACGAAGACAATCTATAAACAGGTAGGATTCAAAAGTTCCCGGTCTGACTCTATAACTGTAAAAAATATTACCAATTTCATTGCTGAAACACAACCGCCTTCGAAATAAGATCCTTGCGCAACAACACACTTTTGCCATCGACTGTAAAGGTCATTAAAGCACTTCTGGAATCCATTTTTAGCCATGTCCTTTAATTCAGCCTGCGATGCACTTTTAGCAGCTGAAGATTGAAATTGACGACCCTGCAAGCGACGTGCAGTTCAGGAAACCGGCTAAAGTCGCAGGTTGAGTGATAAGGAGAGTGAGGAGGATGTGGCAAAACAGTTGTTTTCGTTTTCGTAAGGAAGTCACCGACAACTAGGGATCGGTATGCAGGAACGTTGTCATGCAAGAGCACCCATGACTGCTCAGCCCACAATTTTGGCCTCTTCTTCCGGACCGACTCACGCAAACGATGCAGGATGTCTACATAGAGTTCTTTGTTGACAGTGCGTCCTTCAGGGATAAATTCCAGATGCATAACGCCCTGGATATCGAAAAATACCTCTAGCATGACCTTCCCTTTAGAGCGATCTTGGCGGAATGTCTTCTTCCGTGGTCCAAGTTGCCGATGCTCTCTTGGATTGCGGATCGTATAAAAAACACCATTTCCAGTCACCAGTAACAATTCTGCAGAGTAGGGAAGGATCTTTGTTAACAGCCGAGATTAAGCCTCCCACCACTTCAATTCGAATTGCCTTTTGGTCTTCGCTTAACATGCATGGTCGTCGATATCAAACTTCAGATGAAGTAAAAAGTGCATCGCAGGCTGGATTAAAGGACATGGTTAAAAATGGATACCAGAAGAGCTTCGATGAACTTTACAAGCGATGGCAAATGTGTATTGTTGCGCAAGGATCTTATTTCGAAGGCAGATGTGTTTCAGCAATGGAATTGGTAATATTTTTACAGTTATAGAGTCAGTCCGGGAACTTTTGAATCCTACTTATTATGAGCATTTTCATTGTAGAAATCATTACAGTGTCATTTTTAGTCTATATTTTTGACACAAATTTTGAAAATACTTTAAAAACAAACTTTTCTAAAACAATAATTATGTTTTTATGAAAATTTAAGTATATTTATTGCTGTTATTGAAGGAAAGATGGTGCTGTTTCACTGCCTCTAGATTTCTAACACGTGGTATAATATTTTAAACAAATATTCCTGAAACTTGTTCTTCTTGTAAGGTTTGAGATGTTTCAGTTTCCATTTGATTTGTATACCTGTTTTACATTGATGCAAGGTTATAGAAATTTAGTTTGGCACAAACTGTGCAGCAGGCAAGTATTTACTTGATAACAGTTTCTGATTTTTTTTTTATATTATTCCTCAGGTACAACCAAAGCCACAAAGGATTTTCTTTCTGGAAAATTATTAAGCAAAAAAGTCTTCACATATTGGCCCACTAAATTCATATTTACCACTAACTTATTACATGCATTGGATATATATGTATACTTATGTTGTTATAATGAGGACTGCACTTTTCATAAACCTAAATATTTTAACAGAAATATATACTTATGTTATTATTGATAATCATAGATAAGAAAATATTATCAAAATCCTTTGTTTCTTACACAATTAGACTTACAATCACATGGAGTCTGGCAGGTTTTATTACCTAATGAAACGTGATATGACAGAGCAATTTTATTTACCAGCGATAGATGTGGAGATTTTCATTAATTTCAAAGTTAATTTACATTCTTATACTTCAATCAAAAATAACAAGTAAATTTGTTTACATATCATAATCCTTACATAATCATTACAAATCATAATTGTAAGGACACAAGATATTTCATTGCGATCATACAATAAATAAAAGAAATGTATGGTAATCATATAATTTATATGATTCGCAAAAAATGTAAATATCTCATAATATATATTTATATATGACCATTGACAATTTAAAGAATTTAAATTTAAAAAATAGTAATTTTAAACCGATTAATAGTTATAAAGAAACCTTGATAATTTAACAAAAAAATATAAGTTATTATTTCGTTGATCGCGTAGCCAGTCCTCATAAATCGACTTCGCTAATCTCCTATACATTTCGTGCTCCGTCTCTGTGAGTTTAGAAATTCCCTCAACATTTTGTAAATTTTCAGGTTTTTATTTTACTGCATATACTGTGCTAGGGTAAAGCATTCTTTTCATGGGTCCTGTAAGATGTATTAAACAAATATTCATTTACAGGACATGGATTTGCCTTGCAGCTCGGAAGCCAAACAACAATGAAAAATAAATGTATACTCAACAATAAATCTGCTAAAACAAAACAAATAAATGTGGAATAAAAAACGTAAGTTGCGTATGAATGCTGTTATGGCGTATATAATATTTATTAACTGAGATAGGCGTGTCACTAGTGTGTATAACAAAAACAGAAAATCTTCAATAACGGAAAAATACAGTCGAAAGAAAAAAAGTAAACACCCCATACTAAATCTGCAACTAATTGGCGCAGTATATCCCTGAAGGGACTTTGCGCCATAAAACCCCATACAACCATCCAACCAACTGCAACTAATTATAATAGAAGAAATTACTGTTACCAAACGATTAGAAATAAAGCCTACTTTTAAGTGATGCGTATAAAATTTGTATTGGGAGCAGCTACAAATCAAAACTAGGCGAAATTTTGTTTTTTTTTTCAATGGCCATGCCTAATTTTAACAATATATTTGATATCTTTTGTTCGAACTATGCCTTGGAACGAAATTTCAATTCATATGGATGATAATTTTTTGAGTTAAAAAATCCAAATTTAGAGCTTCTAATGTTAAATTATATTTTCACACTTTTATTAATATCTCTTGAAATTATGATCCTAGTTTGATAATTTTGTGTCTTTATAATACAAAAACTCCAAAATATAAATACATTGAATTTGTAATATTAAAAATTTTACAATATGAAGCATGAGTTATGAAATTATATTCGAGAAAAATATGAATTGCGACCTATAATTTTTTTTATAGATTTTGTTTTTATTATGTCCTTGTTTACACGAATTCTCAATTTAAAATTTTTCTTCAAAGTAGTTTTCGAAACCTGATTAAAAAACTTAAAAATGATTGTTAAAGGGGCCGTCTATGATCTTAAGAAAAGCATAATTCAAATATATGTATATATATATATATATATATATATATATGGAATAATAAAAATTTTCGCCCTTTATCTTAATTAAACTATTCCAAATTATTATAATATCTACCTTTTTTACTTAGCTTCAATACTATCTTAAATATCTTTTATCTTTTTTCCATCCTTTAAAAGCGTATTCTGTTATTCTAAAAACCTTAAATCCATACGTCTAATCTTATAAAACCTAATATTTTTTTTTTTTTTTTATTCTGAAACTAAATTTTTTTGTTTCGAATATTTTTAATAGTATTTGTTCTCTGATGTTCTATTTCCCATAATTCCTTGCAATGCCCGCCAACATTTGTTTACGTTATTAATCTGACGCCGAGATTAAAGAGTTCATCATCGACGTTACGCGTATACCCCCCCCCCCCATCTCCCGGAGTTACGACATATCGTAGGCTACCTCTCGTGGCACCCTCCCGGCTATTCTTTCGCGGTTGTTGCTTTCACTTGTAATGTATTCATACGCGTGCATTTTTCGCAATTATTTAACCAGTTGCATTGCCTAAGAGAGAGAAGAAATTCACGATTATTGAGTTGCTTAAATAACCTATGTCACCTGGAGAGCTTTGTTTTCTGTATCTTCGTCATGCTGTTCTAATATTCAACATCTAGTGGTTTACATTTTACGAAGTAGCAATGACCCGAATATAGCATCTAGTGGAATTGGTGCATTTTATGATCATCTAATAAATATTTCATGATTCTAAAGTCTTCAGTTATTATTTACGGGAAGCTACCAATGAACGTCGGCCTGATCTTCCACTCTTAACCATGATTTTACGACTGCAAAACTTTGATTTCTCGGTTGAGTTGGATAATGAGTGTATGACTGCTGCTTAAGACCGATATGTTTATATCATACTTGTGAATATGTATCATATATATATATATATATATATATATATATAGCCGAAACATATTAAGAGAGTGAAACGGTCATATTGGTAAGAAATAATATATTAATAGAAGTGTCATAATCATTCTGTAGTATTTCAAGAATCGAGTACCGAACTTCAATTTGTATACAGCCCATAAAATATGTTCATTTTAAAATAATTAATTTCTCAAAAACTATTCATACGAATTTCTTCAAAATGCGCATTTAATATAATTAAAGAGTAAAGAATTTAATTACAGTATCAAACTTGTGTATTGCTATTGAAAAAAGCAAATTTTTGAGTTCTTTTACATTTGTAGATGACACCCTAAGCAAAATTTATATACATCATTTAAAATTAGACTTTATGTCCAATCGTTAATTAACAGTAACTTTCTTCTACAATAACTTGTTGCAAAGTTCGTTGGGGGTACTTTTTTTTCGCAACTGTACGTGATCTGCTGTTCCTAATATTTCGAAAATTAGGGGTATTTCATTAAATATAATAAATTCCATGTCATAATAGTAAATAAACATATAATCATCCTCTATTTTCTTCCAGCTGGGTGTGGTTAGAAATTAATAAATAATGATATACATATAATTTTCATTGTTTAATTGACCACAAAGTAATTATTCTGCAGGCAGTTATTAAGCATTGAACAATAAGTAGGCGTCTCTGTAATCATGAACATGATTCATTAAGCATAAGAAGAATACATTTTAATTGAAACAAAGCATTACAAACTGGAGTGAAAAATTAATCCGTATTATATTCAACGTTCAGAAATTTTATACATGGAAATATTTTATCATTTGTTTCATTGAAAATAATTACAAAATTTAATAAATTATATTATAATTTTAAACAATTACAATAAGTTATATATTTAAAGATACAATAAATCCAATTTTATTATACTTCATATATATAAATACAGAAAAATTAAAAGAAATCTAATTTCTAAATACATTTGTTTGGGTAGATTAATATATACTACATAAATATAAATGTATCAAACAAAAATTTAATAACATTTTTAATTATTACTAATTTTTGGAAGTACATTTAGCGTCACATACAAAATGGGGCCCATAGGCAAAATACTTAAACAAGTTCTATACAGGAGTGCCCAAAGATTTCATTACATGCGGCCACATTTGCAACAAAACTTATGTTACTAGTAATTATGAATACTACGTCATCAGATACAGGTACATTTCGGAACAAACGCAATCATAATTCTTTGTTGCTGAATGATAATTTCAGCGACATAAGTTCACAATATTCCACCAATAATAACTTAAATTCACAGACACACACAACAGCTTAAATCAGGAAACTTCCGTCTTCAAAACTTAATGAACTTTTATTAACATATTACTACTCTCTTTTGAGAGTTAAAAATTTTCCGCCATGTTCCATTCAGTTCAAATGTTACATCTACCTTAAACCAGTCTGATGTGTCAATCCCAAACCTTTTCTTCTATCTCATACATGTTAACACTTCAGAATTCGCTACCACAGTGCCAAAAATAAATGGCAATATACAGGGTGTTCAAAAAAGGAGTACACATTTTTAAAAATGAATAAGAATCAAACAAATAGACTTATTAAAAAAATATTGGGGGAAAAGGCTGTGTGAAGTCTGGAATTTTGTTTAGAGTAATTTATTATGTTAGTTCAAATTCTTTCCAACAGATAGCGCTTTGGCTATTGAATTCATCAGCAATAGTGGAAAATTAAATGACAATATTTTCAATATGTCCTTCATTTAGCACAATAACATGTCGTAGTCATATAATGAAATTAGCACATACCTTCTGCAACGTCTGTACGGAAATGTCTGCACACTCGTGAGAGATTAATCGCCTTCAGATGGCCCCAAAGAAAAACAATCACACGAATTTAAATCTGTTGATTAAGGTGGCTAATCCAAACTCTTGCCGGTTAATTTCGGGTAATATAAGGCAATCTAGCGTTTGTCAAAGTATTCCGCAAGAAGAGCGAAATCCTCAGATGTTCGATGAGGTCTTGTACCATATTGCACAAACCAGGATGTTTCAGGTACATCTTCCAAGGCGTTATGGATGGTCGCAAATTTATGCAATATTTCTGCGTAACAACTGGCATTCACAGTCCCCTGAAGGAAATTGGGTCCAATAATGCCTCTGCTGAATAAATATGCCCATACAGTAATTCTTTTTGTATAGAACAATCGTGGAACACACACATGTGTGTTTTCAGAACCCCACATTCGCCGATTCTGTTTATTGGCGAAGCCATCCAGGTAAAAATGTGCTTCGTCAGAAAACCATATTTCGCTTGCTTGTATGTCGCCATCGTCAATCGTTTGCAGCATTTCGTTTGCAAAATCGATTCTTCCATCAATGGAAGTACCCTGTAGTGCCTAGTGCATTTGCAATTTGTATGGAAACATTTCCAGGGATATGCGCAGACTTCTGTGCGTCGTTGTTATGCTTATCCCACAGGAAGCTGCAGTTTTGCGAATACAGGTTTTTGGAGTGTGTGCAATGGTATTCTGAACAACCTCAACATTTGCTGTTGTTCTTCACGACCGATGTCGTACAACGGTTCCCGTAAATGCATCCACACACCACAAGTTCTCTGAAACTTTTCCCATAACTTCTTTATTGCATTCATCTGCGGACCTTTCTTTATATTAATCTGGAAGCCGCTTCTTGTTGATATGGAACTTTCACTCAATCGGTGATATTCTAAAACAATGAAAATTCTCTCTCTCTCTACCAACGAATATACAATTTTGAAGAATTTACGCAACGAAAACTACTGTTTCCCTTGAAATGGTTACTACTTACATTTTACTGGCTCGTCAACGTCTCTCTGGTCTTCACACATGCTCCGTTTGTTGATGTAGCACCAACTGTCGGTCAGATTTTGAACTATCCTAATAAAGTGTTCTAAACAAAATTTTCACTCATCTGTTTCCTTCAAGATTTTTTTTAATAACTCTATTCATTTGTCCCTTATTCATTTTTAAAAATAGGTAATTCATTTAGGGGCACCCTGTATATCTATCATGATGATTCTAAAGATATAAAAGTCCGTGCATTAATTTTTGACATATATTTACCATTAAAATCGCGTAAATCCTGCAAAATACATCATAAAAGCGCCACCTGCTGGTTGATTTACACTAACACGTAATCAACAACAACTTATTTGAACGTCTATCCCAATCTGAAGTTTGATGAAAATAAGTGCATTAGTTTTTTGAGACAGAGCTATTGCAAAAATCGTGAGAAACGCAGCATAGTAGCTCTACCTGTTGGGCTATTTACACCGAAACGTAATTAGTACCCGTTCATATCAAGGACTAACTGAATCTGAAGTTTGTAGAAAATCTGTGCTTTAATTCTTCAGATATAGCTATTGCAGAAATCGTGAAAAATGCGGTATAGCAGAGCCCCCTGTTGAGAGATTTACTCCAAAAACTAATCAGGACCAATTTACATCAGAGACTAACTTAATATATATTTTTATTAAATTCTGTGCATTAGTTCTTGAGATGCACCTGTAACATTTGTGTCGCAGACTGACAGAGTCACAAAATCACAGACTCATACACAGATATTTTGTAAAATCGTGGGTTTAGGGATTTCTGACCCGTAACCTGGTTAAATCCTTAGTAAACCGAATTTAGAAAATATTTACGAATCCAATACTTTCTTCTTGTAAGGATAGAAGAAGGTAAAAATAAATGAGAGAAAAAAAATAAAGGGTTTCAACAGCATCCGACTGACAGATTTGGCTAGTATCGCCTAGGAGGCGTTTGTAACACACTACCTCCGGCTGAATACTTAGTTCTCCATCTACAATTCTTAAACAATTTAATAAACATAAGAATATACTTACATTCATGATATAAGATTCTGATTGCATACTTACATATAGTGCATTCAGAAATAAGAAAGTTTTAATCCAAGAAAAGAAAAATAAAAGACCTGAAATGAATTAAACAATATACAAAGTAAACATGAGTTTGAAAAAAAATTATATATTTAAGAATAGAATATTTTTAGTGTCCATCAGCCCACCAAGCCCAATTTAAGATTATATGAACGTTTCAGAGGTCATTTAAGATCGGCTTTCGCAGTCTGAAATACACATGATCTTATTTTAGAGTCACGGTCAAATAACAGTTCTTTAACACAACCACATTTCCACGTATTTTTTGGGAGCTTTGCATCTCGGATTAACATTACATCATTAATTTTGAACTAAGTCACTGAATTTATCTTTTTCATTTGCAGATTTAAGTTTCATGAAGTATTCGCTTCTCCACCATTTCTCCAAAAGGGGTCAGTAATTTGTTGCTTAAACATTTATTTCTTTGTTAACCACATCTCACTGAATTTCACTTGGGTACAAATTGGTAATTCATAAGACAGTAAGGATATTAATCCTCTACCAACCAATAAATGAGATTGCGTCAAAGGTGACGGTTCAATATTTTTCTCGTAGGGATGATATTAAGGACGGAAATTGATCACAGCTTCTATTTCTGGAAGTATTGTTTCTAGTTTATACGTGAGACAAGTTTTCCCTAGACACTTTTTCAAAGGTGTTTTTACTGACCGCACCATTCTCTCCTCAAAGCCGCCCCAGAAAGAAGCCCTCGGAATTATAAACTTCAATGTTATCTTATTCTTTCTGATATAATAAAAAAAATAATTATTACTTAGACATTGTTTCCCAAGTGTCTCTTAACACCAAATCAGACTTAAAAATGGTCTTTGCATTGTCACTGTTTATTGTTTTGCAAAAACCTCTTCTGCAGCGAAATCTTCGTAGTGCTAAAATAAAGGTTTGTGTATTTAGATTGTTGATGGATTCTAAATATGTCTCTCTAATTACTGCGCATCTCAATATAACAATGTCAGACTTTCCAGTACCTTCAGAGTTTTTATAATAAATCGGACCTAAAAAATCGACACCAAAGGGCTTGATGAATCTATATTTCAGTAAAGGAGCGATTTTCACTTTTCCAGTGATAGAATTAAGTTTTACATATCATGGGTTTAGGATAAAATTAAATTTATTTCTCAATAGAATTAAATTTCTTTTTGTTTTCACTTCATTATCAGCTTCAGGATATATTTCTATAACGTTTTTCAAAGGCTACATATTTTCCTGTTGTGATAACTATAGTGGGGCGCATCCGCATATACGAGAGTGGTCAATAATTTTTTGCCTCTAGTGTATATAAAATATTTGTACTGCGATGATTGTTGACGAATATTGAAACCTAATACGTTAGATGCCTATATACTCAATTTCAGAACCGTAGCTGATATATTCATATAGCTTTCGAGGGAGGAGTGAAAGGGAGGGGAGTGGGGATGCAAGGCTGATTTTTAGCTTATGGGGCTAGATTTGTGACAGTGGAGGAGATGTAACTACTGTCGTTTGGACTTGGGATCATAGTGATGTAGCCACGTCTAATCCACTGCCCAAATTTTGCCTCATAACTTCGAACTAGCATTTAACCCTCAGCCCCTTCTTAAAAACTCCCCCAAAAATAAGTCTTTAAATCTTCACTCCTCCCTCCAAAACTATGTTCATATAGCAGCTACGGTTCTGAAATAGAGCATATAGACATTTAAGAGACTAGTCATCAATATTCCACATCAACCATCGCAGTACAAATATTTTATATACATTAGGGACAATAATTATTGAACCACCCACCTATTACTACGCGATAAGTTTGATAAGTTCGTGTACGCAGATCTGCAGTGTTTTCTTTTCCATGACAATAATTACGGTTCTTTCGATCTGTCAATGAGTGAATTTCAGTTACACAATTAGCTAAAAATGGTCTCCAATTTGTAGTACAACCTCTAATCCGACAAAAGTGTTATTTCTGATTAGGACAATAGCCTTACATTTAAATTCGGAATATGTAAAGTTTGTCTTAAATATTGACACATTCTAGAGGTAATTACTGTACTGATAAGCTTCAATCATTGAATGGTTAAGCTCTCGAGGTCTCTATTTTACATTTACCACAAACAAAACTTGATGGGATTTCAGCAGTTAATGAAATGCAACGCAAATAAGCAACACCTCTAAACAAGGCCTTAAAACTGATTACAAATGGCTTCATAAACATTAATGGATCATTAACTGTCAATAATATATTCATCATTGTTCGCTTGGTTATACTTTATTGGTTATATTATTTCGTCCGCTTCTAAAAAAGAAAAGTGAAACACCATAATATATTCTTATTAATATGTATAATATATTCTTATTAAGTTTTATCTTATGCATAAAACTTCTGTTCTAGCGCGCAAATGCAATGAAAATGCGCTTTACGCGTTTATTTAAATACTTTTATTAATAGATATATATTATATATACGAGAACGTATTTATATTAGAGTATTTAATAACTTTAATTTTTCAACGTGTTAATTAAACTTCATAAAATAAGTTTAAGTACATTATAATTTAACAAAATAAAAAGCCGATATTAAAAATTAGAAGTTTAAGTTTTAGAAACAAAAAATGAAAATAATGCGTATATGTTTGTGACAAAACTGAGCATTAAGAAATGAAATACCAAGTTTAATACGACAAAAAAAATTAAATAATTTATGATTCAGAGAGAGAAAGAGGTTTTACTTCATCGAAACATATACAATTGAATGCACAAGGGAAAACTAAATAAAGTAGCTAGTCGTAAAAACATTTCCTTTAAGAATAAAATGTTATTTAAAATTTTCTGGAATTACCTAAAAAATAAAATTAAAAGGGGGTTAAAACAGATTTATGGGGTATTTTTAAATTCTAAGACGAATATATAATTTTATATAAAAGGGGATGTAATTATAGAGATTATAAGGGTGGAAAAGCTAATACGTACATTGATTATATTTTTCTTCGAAGCATACATTCTAGTTATTTATTATTTGAATATGTAATTATACTTTATACAATGTTCAATATTTGCAGAAAACTGTCCAGTCATCTCACCGTTTTTACACAAAACAGTTTCATAACGGTAATTTAACTCTATTATATTGCCCATATTATAGTCAGAATACAATTAAATTACCGTTATGTAACCGTTTTCTAAAAAACGCCCGAATGACTGGACAGTTTGCAGCATATTATTAACAGAGTAAGTAAAAAAAAAATACATTTTCTTTTTTTAAATTCTCACAGAAACAACACAGGAATTATACATTCGACTGAAACTAAGGTCTTTCTTTTCAATTTGTTGTAAAACAATAAGCTTTGGAAATCGCCTTTATCCAGATATTTGTACCAATGAGCTAAAATGTTCAGTACAGTCACATAATTTTTACGTCATAATGAGCATTTTCGCCACATTTTCCTATATAACACAAAACGAGAAGTTATTCGGTTATGTTGTTTAAGAATTATGAAAGTTTAATTTTAAATTGTATTTTTAAAGTTTCGCAACCGATTGCAATGTGTGTAGTTCGGTTGGTTCGAGAAAACTTAAAAGTTTACCTTGATAAAAATACAAAATTTAATAAATATACTAAAAGCAATTCTCCTCTCATCTTATCTGATATTTATCTGTAAAAGCTGTCGTGGTATTAAATCCATTTCTGAATGAGTAAAGATAAATTTGGTCATAGTATTAAAAAAAAAAATATTTCCATTTATTTATGTATTGATTCATCATATAAATACAAATATAATAAAAACATGGTCTTATCTACCTATAAGATATTTCGTCTAATGGTAGCAGTGTTCCTAAGGTAGCCCATTCCCAAAAAGTAGAATTCATTTTATTTTTTATCAAAAAATGGCGCTACTACATTTTAAATTATATTTCTGCAATGACGTAACTGAATTTGACGAGATCACCTTGATCGGCCGCCATTGTACAAGTGGTTCACTTGTGTGAAGTAGTCATTCTATTTTCCAGAAGAGAAGATATTTCAATTTACATGTGTCTAAATTCGTAAAACTTTGAGTTACGAAAACATATTTCTTTCTCTTTAACTACATTTACTTTTATTCTATTAAATCTATCAGATTAATAGTTTTTTTGCCGTGCAACTGGAGGTCATATACATATTCCCAGAGTTACCCGGAACCCGGTCCAACTTAGGAAACAAGTATGGAAATGAATGTAGTAGGGGGGATTTTCAAAATTTCTACTTAAATATGTGAAAAAAGTATTTCCATTTATTTCCCATTATTATCAGGCTTAAAAATATCTAACAATTTCCACGCTACTGAGAAAACCAGATATCCAACGATTTTCGTCTAATTATGCAAAACATAGTTTTCGGTTTTGTTGAATGGGGAAGTTTCCAAAGAGAGAATGAAAACAAACTTCATTATGGGTTTATAAAGAAAGAAATCAGCTTAGGTAATACACTTATACAAATCCCGGAGACAGAAAATATCCAGTTTTAAAAACCAAGACATTAAGATAATTGAATTTGTGAGAAACATTTTATAGAAAATTATACACGAATAAAGAAAGGGATGATAAGTTGTTAAAATTACTTTAAAAGATGACCCAACATCTTTTAGTAATTTTAAACAAACTGCAACGAGAAAACTGAAATCTTTATGGAATCATCTAGCAAAATATCCTGAGTATTTAAGATTATATTTAAAGATTATTTTTAAAGAATCTCACAGTTAGGCTACGTGGTTGAAGTTAACGAAAGCGAGGAAGAAAATGGATTCTATTACATTCCCTGTTTTGGAGTGTATAGAGACCCTTTGAGAGTAGAATTTCAAGATTCTTCTTTAAAAACTAAAGGAGATTCATCTAATACTAAACATTATAACGGGGGTGTAATACACGATGCTTTATTCTCAATTATGACAAGAATTCGAAAATTTATCTTCGCTTTCAATACAAACATTAAAAAAAAATGTATAGAGCAATCTCTTACCATCCAGTTCAGGGAAAGCTGCAAGAAGTTTTATGGAAAGTCTGTCTTAACGAGCGAATTAAAATTTTTGATATAACGACAGTTACTTATCATGAAAACTTTACTTCAATGGTCTAAGTATGAAGGAAGCAAGTTTTCTCTGGCAGCACCCATACCGAAAGAAGAGATGCATATGGACGGTATTCTATATGGGGCTGATTCTTTAAGTTCTACATTAAAGCTCCAAAATCAGTTAATATAAATTTTAAACAAGGGTGGGGGGGGGGGGAGTGAGAAATTGGAACCTTGCTGTAAGTCTGATGGAAGTGTTTTCTTACGGACGACGGACGAAATCCATTTGTTACTTCATCCTTTTGACAGCAGTTGTAAAAAGGTTGATCAATGTTTATATTTATACTTTAATAACTCAAAAAAAAAATATTTAGTCAATGACTTATCTAGTACTCCCGATTTTCCAAGTATTTGGAAAGCAATAATTTGGTTTCCCTTTTTTGGTTTCTTTTTCTCTCCTTCCACGGTAGATGTCGCTACTTGTCCACCCAGTCGTTTCCACTGCGTCTCTTTCATTGGTTGTTTTTAGCGCCTTCGCTACCCGCATAGGGTATATAAACCAACGCGTCTCTGTGTATGATTTTCCTCAGCCTTGCTTTTTCTAGCACGCTGTTCCTTTTTCCCTATCATGCACTGAAGAAGAATCTCGCTAGTAGATTCCAAACAGCTGTTTGCTGCTTTTCATGTATTATTTGCGCACTTTAAACATTGTTTTTTCTGTTTTTACTTTCTTCTATCTTTACAAGAAGAACGTATTGGATTCATGAAAATTTTCGAATTCCGGTTTTTGACGGATTTGCACGTTTTAGGGGTCAGAGAACCCGAAAAAGATATTTTTACAAAATGTCTGTCTGTGAGTCTGTCTGTCTGTCTGTCTGTGTGTCTGTGTGTGACACAAATTTTTTGGGCGCTATATCTCAAGAACTAATGCACGGAATTTAATAAAAATTCATATTAAGTTAGTCCCTGATACAAATTGATGCTGATTATTTTTTGGTGCAAATCGCTCAACAGGTGGCGCTGCTATGCTGCCTTTTTTACGATTTCCTCAATGGCTCTATCTCAAGAACGAATGCACGGATTTTCATGAAACTTCAGATTCCGTTAGTCCTTGACATGAATAGACAATTTGTAGATTTTGGTGCAAATTGCTCAACAGGTGGCGCTGCTACGCTGCCTTTTTACGATTTCCGAAATGGCTCTATCTCAAGAACTAATGCACGGATTTTCATGAAACTTAAGAGTCAGTTATTCCTTGATATGACTTGATGCTGATTACGTGTTGGTGTAAATCGCTCAACAGGTGGCGCTGCTATGCTGGATTTTTTACGATTTCCGCAATGGCTCTATCTCAAGAACTAATGCACGGATTTTCATGAAACTTCAGATTCAGTTAGTCCTTGACATGAATAGATATTTTATAGATTTTGGTGTAAATCGCTCAACAGGTGGTGCTGCTATTGGGCATTTTTTGCAATTTCCGCAATAGCTCTATCTCAAGAACTAATGCTTGGATTTTCAACAAACTTCAGATTCAGGTATACCATGATATAAATTAGTGCTGTTTATGTTTTGGTGCAAATCGCTCAACAGGTGGCGCTGCTATGCTGCATTTTTCAGAATTTCCGCAACAGCTGTATCTCAATAACTAATGCATGAATTTTCATCAGACTTCAGATTCAGGTATACCTTGATATCAATTAGTGCTGTTTATGTTTTGGTGTAAATCGCTCAACAGGTGGCGCTGCTATACTACATTTTTCAGAATTTCCGCTATAGCTCTATACAAGAACTAATGCACGAATTTTCACCAAACTTCAAATTCAGATATATTGTGATATGAATTGGTACTATTTAAACGATTTAATTGACGTGATTTATATAGAAGAAAGTTTTGTGATGGCCACAACATACTAGTTTTATATTGTTGCACAAAGGCTTTATATGCTGTTTTTACTACATAATCTAGTTAAAATTCCTGGCAATAATATGTCTGGATTTTTGAGTAGCAGAAGGTGTTAATTGGAAATTTATCATACAAAGAGCTCAAACTTACGAGACCTCTAGGGACAAGGAGTGAAATTGAAATATAATCTAAAGCGAGTAATGTGAAATGTTATTACCATACGAGAGTTTTTTGACTGTAATAACACAGATTGAAGGAATCCAAAATTAACGTCCTCTTGCACTTTTGTCATCTGACCAATCACCTCTGTTGTTGAATCTGAAGTAATTAATATTCATGATTTAAACTGCAATTATGGGAAACAACAACAAAAATGTTTCAATGTTTTTTGGAAAAAAATCTTCTAAAGATTATTTGAACACTTTACAACAAAAGGGGAAGTGTATGTTTGAGAAGGACAATGTTAAAATAAATTATTTAATAATTATTAATGGGAGAATGTTGCTATTTGCAATTGGCTTCCAGGTAAAATTGTTGAGATATTTCCAGGTAATGGTGGAATCATGCAAGTAGTAAATGTCAAAAGACAACACAGTTTTTCCAAGAGACCAATTTCAAAAATTTCTCTGTTACCCATTGAATAATAATTATTATCTTTTTTTAATTTGTTGATTTATGTTTTTCTAGCACATGCTGTATTAATTATTTAAAAATTCAGTAGTAATAATGAATTGTGTTTGTGATTCAATGAAATTCAATGAGCGGAGGAGGGTGTGTTCGGTCATATTTATGCTTTCTATTATTGGCAATATTTTTTTTTTTTTTTTTATCGTCTGCGTCCTGTTTTCGAGTAGATGGATAATTGCATTTCAAGAGTTAGCCATGAGCGGATTATTTTGCTATATTACTCGTAAATTAAAGTGTATTTAAATATTTTATTGAGTATTATTGAATATTAATGTATTTTTATATGAGTATTCAACAACTCCTGTGATTTAATTAAGCATGTGTAAAAATGTATCCAGTATTTACTGGAGCTTTGTTATCTTCGAATTATGGAATTAATGTTCTTTCCGTTAACATTATAAAAGTTTCAATGTATTGTAAACATGATATTCAACCAAACCCCTTCTTCTAAAAAGTACACTTACCAATTTCATAATAAAGCTTTTTAAATTTAAATCTTTATATACTGCAAAACATGCAGAAAATGTTGGATACATACATACAAATTAATTTTTCTTACATTATTATTTTCAGAAAATACGTCTATTTTATGATTGGTTGATGATTCTTTTATGAAAAAAAATTGCATGGACAGAGAAAAGTACTAAAAATTCAAGTTTGTTTCATACTAAATATTGAATCCTAAAGAATTTGCGTACTCGTTTTATTATAAAAACAGCAATTATAACAGCAAAATAAATGACAATAAAACGGTAGTTTTCATTTTATTTTGATCTCTATTCATTTTAAATTATAAATACCAATTACCATGTCTAAAGTGAAATTAGACTTGAAATATGAATGTATTGTTCATTATTTATAATTCCAATGACGTACTTTCTCCTCTTAAAATATCATTACCAAGCATTCATTGCATATTTTTGATGTAATATCAAGTTCTTTTACATTTTCGGAAACTACAAATGATAATGTTTTACGGGCTTCTGGTATATCTTCTTCGTTTATGGTAATAGGTTCATGCACGGGAACCTCATTGCTTCTTAACCACTGTGGGCCGTTCCACTACAAGTCATGGGACAGTAGTTCTGCAGAAAGTAACCCACGTGATGCACAATCAGCTGCATTTTCTTTTCCGTTCACATGGTTCTAATTCTCAGCTGGTTAAATGGATTGGATTTCAGATACTCTGTTGGCTACAAAGATTTGCCATCTTTTAGGATTTGATCTTAGCCATGACAATACAATTTGTGAATCACTCCATGCGTGCACAGAATCAGGTTTTATATGTAATGCATCTCTAACCGCCTGTATTAAGTGTGCCAACAATACTGCAGCACATAATTCCAGTCTTGGAATCGTGGCAGGTTTTAGTGGTGCTGCGCGAGTTTTAGTAGTTAAAAGTTTCACATCAGTGTTATAGTTATCACAAGTTTTGACGTGAATAACTGCTGAACAACCCTTTTCCGAAGCGTAACAAAATCCGTGAAGTTCACATCGAGAATATTTGGGCAAGATGACTTTTCTTGGTATATACGAGGGTGAGTCGGAAAATAAGATTCCCCTGGCAACTGTGGACACATGCGTGTATGAAAGACAAAAAATTTAATGAAACATTAAAGATAAGACGTAACTTTATTTTTCTACTTAAGTTCCAAAGGTTGAGACATTTGTCATACACTTTGTAAGTTTCATAAAGCTCTCCAGGAAAAAAAACAGGGCTCTGCATACAAAAAGAAGCATTGAACGGCTGGTGTGTCTCCAGCATTGCTTACAAACAAGTAGTCAAGCATTGCTTTCGTCTGTAGTGACCGTGCAAGTCCGTCCAGGTCTCAGTCTGTCCAACACTTGCTGACGCCCCTCACTGAATTGGCGGCACCATCTCCGCACCATTTGTTTCGGCATCACATCTGGCCCATAGACTCCCACGTGGCGGTTAAGGATTTCTGCTCCCGGTACTCCACGTTCCCATTCATAGCGGACAACCGCTCTCACTTCCTCCTTTGAGCACGAAATCACAACGCACTTTCTCTCCATATCTACCGGGAACAGAATGATGCAGAGCCCTGATTTTTAAAAGGGGCGCTTTTTGAAGCTTATAAAGGGGTATGACAAATGCCTCAACTCACGTGGCACTTATGTAAGAAAATAAAGTTACGTCTTATCTTTAATGTTTCATTAAATGTTTTGTCTTTCATACACACCTCTGTCCACAGTTGCCAGGGGAAACTTATTTTCCGACTCACCCTTGTATATGGAATTTAACAAAATTTTCTACTATTGATCAATATTTTCTGGTACTGGGTGATTCCATGATAATTGTAATTTCCACAGCTCTTGAAGGATCATTTTAGTTAGAATTACAAAAGGTGCAATCCATCCCAATGGATCAAAAAGCGTTGATAGAAATGACAGAATAATTCTTTTAGTAGGGACAATTTGACAATCTATAAATTAAATCATCATGTGTTTTGGGACCTATCATTAGAGTGTCTTTTAAAGATACACCTGTTTTTCTTTTAGCAATCCCATAAAAACTACTCTTTTAATTTGGTGGTTAAACTAGAACTATTCAAGACGAAGTGATGTGGGATGTAATAATGTTTATTCTCTAATTCACGATCTGTATTTGAAACAAAGTCCATGTGGCACAGAGATAAATATTCTTTCATAAATTGAACATATTGGTTGTAAATTTCTAGCATGGATATTAATCTTTTCTCGAGATAAAGAAATCTTCCGTGTGCCACTTGGCGTGAATCACCTAAATTATCTCGATCCTGTTTAAACGGTAATGCGACTGAGTAGCGGCCTGTTTTTTCTCTGAAATGAGAACTCTCAAAATGCCTTTCACAAAGTTTTTCTTCAACTGTTAAAGTTTGCACATTTGGATTTTTTTCTAATTCCCAGAATAAATTTAACTCGTCGGTTTTTGTACTTAAATGATTTACACATACTGGATCAGTTGTCAGCGTTTCAGAATTTGTAGTACCCGAAATTATCCACCCCAGTCTCGATTTTAATGCAAATGGAATGTTAGGTTCACGTTTGACAATTGCTCCAGTCATTAAATGAATAAATACATTTACACCAAATAGAATGTCAATTTTTTGTGATTTGAAAAATAATGGATCAGCTAACGTTAAATCATTGGAATTATTGCAAATGATTGAAGGCAAAGACACATAGGGAATATTATTTGTCACCTTATCCATCACGAATGTGATGTTGATACTCTAAGATCACTTTTTAAGTGAGAAGTGAATAATAATTCAACCTCCCCATTAGTCACAGTATTAAATGTTCCCAAACATGACACAGAGATAGAACTATCTTTGACCTGTAATCCTAATTTATTTACACATTCTTGCGGAAAAAAGGACCTCTGAGAGCCAGTATCACATAAACATCTGCATTTTACAAACTCTTGTTTGGAATTTTGAACATTTACTAATGCGGTACACAACAAAATATGGCTCTTTTGATTACAATTTTCGTTTGACTCATAATGAGAGGCACAGACTGTAGACGAAACATTTTCACTTGCTGACTTGAGGAAATGCATATTAGATAAGCAATTGAAACAATAATGATTACTTTTTACGAAATCTATTCGTTGTTGAACAGGTAAATTAAGAAACTTCGAGCGCTTAGCTAAACTATGGTCTTCCTTACAATAACCACAACCTAACGTAGCTACAAAAGCATTACTCTTATTCGGAACTACAGATTTAGGTAACTTATTTACCACTAGCTTGCTATTTTGAAGAGTTCTTGCGTAATTCTTAAGAAATTCGATGAAGTTTTTAAGTTTCGGAATTTCATCGCTTTTAAGCTGACGTTCCCACCACAATTTTGTAGAAGGATCCAATTTTTGTGAAATTAAATAAGTCATTAATGTATCACCAAATTTGTCAATTGTTTGGTTCAATACTTCTAATTAGCAAATGATTTCATTAATGTTGTCAACTACATTTAAAATAGCAATAGCTGATTTTGTTTGAATAGTTTGTAAACTTAAAAATCGTTTAATATATGCAAATATTTGTTCTCGCTTATTTGAATATCTTTCATCTAATAGATTCCACGCAATCTCAAAATTAGAATTCGAAATTTGAATAGGCTGAATGACGCGATACGCTTCACCTTTCAACGAAGCTTTTAAATACTGTAATTTTTTAGCATTAGATATACTTATATTGCTGTTTACGCATGCATTAAAAAATCCTTAAAATCCTCCATTCTGTTATATTACCTCCAAAAGGAGGTAATGATAACCTAGGTAATTTAATATTCTCAAACACGTTTTCTGAAATTACACTATCAGATTTAATTTCACTCTTATTTAACTCAGCATTTTGTATTTTCAACATTTTTTCACCCTTAAATTTCGACAAATCAAATTTATCTGGGATTTACTGTGCGCTATCTATCTCACTTTCCAATTGTTTAGATTCTGTAATTAAAACTTCAATTTCCCTATCAAGTTTTTTTTAGATTCGTTTCTTTCTGTTTTAAGAATTCAATATTTTCTTCTAATTCTATTACATTAATGTCATCACATGCGATTATACTTTCCATTTTCTTAATGTAATTTGTTACACTTCTCCATAGAGCAGTTCTTTTGTTTATAAAGATAACACTTCACTCCCTTTTGCTTAAATCAAGCCCAAAACTAGTTCTAAAATATCTAAACTGTATACTTTCAAAATAATTCTACACTTTTAAACACAAATTCTTTTTAGACATGAAATACAATGTTCAAATTTAACTTACCTCACAACCTGAGGTAATTTTTCATCACAGACGATATCACTCGGCAGTTCATAAAATGTTTGATTGTACTCTTTTATTTTTCACTAGCGCTCCGGCTAGACTTGTACCAACAAATGGTTTTGCGTCTTTTACTAATCACTTACAGAACTGGTTCGTTCACATAAACGCCAAAGCGGATTGTAAACACGAATTTATTTTAACACTAAATATATGCGAGCCAACAGACGGCTTACTACATTGTATCATTTTTCACATTCCACAACAACAAGAATCAAAACAGAATAAACACAGAGTGAAGCCACATGCGGAAAAAAAGAACAAGAAACTTACATAGATTCGGAGCACACGAAACCAAGGAATATGCAGCAGACGATACTTACATAAACATCAGTAGTGTCAAGTAAAGTAATACATGCTACACATATGTAGTAAAGTATTAAGTTTCCCTCTTTCCCTATAATACATTTCACATGAAAATCAAAAATCAAATTCTCAAATGGATTCAAATTTTTATATCTTAGTTATTTTCTGCTTTTCGAATTACGTTTCTCAGAAACATTGCATTCTCACGCCTTATATTGATTTGCTTTTCTTTTGGCATTCAAAACAAAAATTCTTTATTATTGGAAAATATAATAATCTATGAAATAGGAATCCAAAAAATTGCCAATGATAGTCACATTTTACGTTAAATAATTAAATAAAAATAAATAACTGAGATTTATTGATATATTGCGATAGTACTACACTTTACAGTGATTACTTCTTCACAGTCATAAATATAACGGTACTATATAGATATTTCCCCAGGATTCCTAAAAAAATTATGTTTTTATATAGTATCCAAAATATTAAGTTCAAAATAAAAAAAAAAGCATTCATTATATTTTTCAAATATGGGGTGTTTAATTTAATCATTTCAAATCATATTTTAAAAGGTACGTATACGTTATACCTTTTGAATCACTAAAGGTAAATTTCGGTATATAGTGTGATTATCATATTCGAGAAATGAATGATATCTTATGTAATTTAATGGATTAAACAGCGAATCTAAGTACACTGTCAGAGAAACTCATATACATATACACAAATTATTCCTCATATTTTATCAGATAATCTCTGTACTCCTAGAAAACATGTTTTATCCGTGAATTCTTCCTAAAAGTCTGAAACAGAGGGTGAAATTGTGTTCATTCCTAGCACGCATACGCTCTATTAATACTAAATTCTGATATTATTTAAAAACATAAAAACCGAAAATTCTATAAAATAATAAATAACTAAATAAAATTTAAAAATAAATTACAATGATTTTCTTCATTCCCTGAAACGTATTTGAAGTTTATTTTTTAGTGTTGAATAAGTTTAATAAATTTAAATGAAGTTGAATTTATAAAGTAGTTTATAAACAAATACTCGCACTCAAAATATAATATTTTAAATGAACACATTTAAATTATATTTTAAATGAATACGTTTAAATTATATTTTAAGTAAACACATTAAAAATATATAATTTAAATATTAAATGAAAAAAAAATATTTTACTCAAAAAAGGAATGAAAATTTTATCAAATAAAAATTACATTAATATTTTACATCTAGCAATCTACTACAAATATGTATAATTAATTTTTATGATATACTAGTACTGTAGTTTCAAAAGTCTAGCCACAATCTCATGAAAGAAGAAATCTTCTTGAAATTAATTTTAAAACTAAAAGCTTTTTAAAAAGATTAATAAAGCCATATCCATCTGAAGCAAACATATTTAGTCTAAAGTGTTTCACTACTGAGCAACTGTAGCTAAATGGTTAGCGTACTCGAAACAGTAAGATAGCTGGTTCGATTCCAGGTCAGCAGCTTTTTTTTTCCACTTTCTTCAATTGACGCATATTTTACCTCTTCTAATGGATATTCGTCAATTAATGGGAAAATCCTGGTCGCACAACGGCGAGGAAAAAATATGTAAATTGAAGAGAGTATTTCTGAGAATGTATTGTTAAAGTATCCATTATATTAATTTGTAGTTTTGAATTTCAGTCCCAATTTTATTTAGCTGTATTTCGAAACCACTTAGATGTATCCCTATATATGTTTAAAAGCTCTATGTTCACTAATAGTGAAACAATTAAGATAATTAAATTTTACAGAATAAAATTCGTTTATTGTTTTTGTACTTTTTTTAATGACATAGAATAATGCAAAGTAATAATAATTATAATAAATAAAATACATCTATGTGCAGTGTGAAATAAGAAATATTTGCTCCAATAGAGAAAAATGTTTTGCTAAATTCACTTTGATTATCCAGAAAATAAATCAAAATGAATTCGTAGAATAAAATGTGCTTCACGTTCCACGGGAATGCTGGAGCTGCAATAAAAACGCAAGACATGACTTGGTAGAATGCGCTAAATTAGTATCTTTTATTATTACTAGGGTATCGTACCCGGGCTTCCCGGGTTACAGAATATAGGTGATAACATTTTTTTTAATTGAAAACTAATATATTTTTTTTATGTGCAATAATTGTTTTCGACTGCCCACTCACATTGAAAAAGCATTTTTCATATTAAAAATACGAATTATACAATCAAATAAATTTTTGAAATTTATCAAAAGCTATATTTTCTCATTAGCCGCATGCTAAGAGTTATTTGACCAAGATTTTGCTATTTACGGCATCCTTTTATATTCTGATAATTTCAGAGCTTATATATGTCTGTTAAATTTGTGTTTTATTTATATTATTTTATTTATTCATTCATAGGGAAGTTTTTTTTAAAGGATATTAGCCCTAAGAAAATGATGAACTCTTTTGTTTTAAGGGCGAACGATATAATCTTTCGTTATTGAGTTCCGCGCGATATAGAAAAACATAAAAAAATATTTCATGCATTTAAATTGTTTTTTAAACCATAGACAATCAGTAAACTGAGATGAACTTTGCAAACAAATTCCATTTGAAAAAAAAAATCATATTTGATGATCTAAAAATTTAAATTGTATGATTACAAATATGTTAGATTTGTGTTTTTTTTTTATATTATTCTTTTATTTGTTTATAAAAGAAGTATTAATTTCGTTAATTTGTCTTTCACAAATATGTTAGATTGGGTTTTTTAATATTATTCTTTTATTTGTTTATAAATGAAATATTAATTTCGTTATGCAAAAATAGTCAGAAACAAATGCTGAACAATGTTTTGCTTTATGTGCAAAATGTTTATTATTATTATGTATTGAAACCGGCACGTGATAAGATAAACTTAAAAAAAATCATGCTTAAAAATTATTTTAAAAAACGTAATACATCAGTCAATTAAGATACAGTTTTGAAACAAATTGCATTTGAAAGTAAATTTTTTCCCTATGCGACGAAAATTGAAAAAGTACGATGGTCAGAAGATTAAAAAAATGCAGTAGCGGAAATTTCAAGACCGAAATTTGATCGTGAAGTTTTGCTATTGGCAAAATGACGTCAGCGTTACGCACAGGTACGTTTGTCCTTAATAATATACTATCCTTTTATCCTTAAGTAGATACGTAATCAGTAAAATATAATAAAGATCAATTATTACGATGTGGTTATCAATTGAAGCTCTTATGCTTGGTATTCCGGAATGAAAAACAGCAATTTTTACCTTCTCAAAATTTGCATACGCACTTCTCATATCCATATTCATTATTTATAAAAAACTTGTATTGTGTTTGATCATTTTAAAATCATTTTAACTCAAAACTTGAAGTCACCATTGTCAGCTTTTATGTGAATAGACGCACTCTTTACTTGAGATTCTAATCTCAATTCCGGAGAGTAAAAATTTCCGTAATTTATGTTTTTTAGGCGAATTTATGTTAAAATGTTTAGTCTTATCTAAGAAAATGATAGTTTTCTTTTAAATATGACTTCATTTTCACTTAAATAAGCATTTTGCCTAGTGTCTGAAACTTAGAATCAGTACACATGTTGAAGGAAAAACATTATAGAAAATTTATGAGGAAAAATGCGTGTTTTCAAAAGCAGTATGTCATTTTCCGTTATTATTCCCCTAATATAATATGCTCCTAATGGGATTTTGCGCCACTAAATCCTATACAACAATTTTTATAAACAACTTTGAATTTTTTCCAGAAAATGACATGAACAAAGATAAAAATACCTCATTTTTTTTTCTCTCTTGTCTGCAATAATGAAAGCTATCCAATTTTGATCATTTTGGAGAAATTTCATAAAATGCTTTTAAAATTAAAATATAAAAGTAGGGATATTTAAAAAAAAAAAAAAAAAAAAAAAAAAAAAAAAAAAAAAAAAAAGGTAGTGCAATCACATCTACAAATGAACAGTTTTCAGTTGAAAAAAAAAATATTAGTAAAATTGGTTCAGCAGAAAGATCAGGGCAGATGACTATAAAACACACTACTATAAAACACACTTGTGTTTTAAATATATAGATTAGATAAAATTGTGAAAAATTAAATTAAGCAAATTATGTTATTTTGATAAATTTATAGTAGTATGTCCTAAAGAATAGCATTAAAGTTTTATTATTCGAGAGAATTTTGGACAATAGCTTCAGGAACATGATATTATTTTAAACCTCGAGTTATTTGTTTGTTTGTCTAACTCGACGAAGCAAATCTTTCCAGGCGAGAATCATCAACTTCTGTAATATAAATCGTTATTACTTGCATGTCACCTCTCTTTTATAAAGACACTCTAAATTTTTGTAAAACATTGCGTTTTATCAGTGTGTGATTTCGATTACATTATTTTCAAAAGTGAAGCATTTTCACCTGTGAAGAATTTGAAGCAGCTGGGCTGTGAGAATGACGCACTTCTACAAAACATAATTCAGTTTTAAGAATTAAAATACACGCTGTTTTATAAAATGACGTCATTTGCATCCTCTAAAGCAATTCACTTTTGCAATCCAATCTTAGACTTCGTTTATAGAAAAGTATGCATATGACATCATTATCGCGGAATAACAGACAATATTCTTGACATAGCCCGTATTTTAATTTCAACTTTTTTTTCTGGTTTTATGAGAAAATGGAACCAAAAAGATACATTAATCTCTTATTTTCGACTTTTTTTCCGTTTACTTTCAATGACTTTCAATAGAAATGGGGTACTTTGTTGCCACGATAGGAAAAATGGTATTAAAAACTACAAAAAAATTAATATCTAAAAAATAAATTGAGATACAGCTTTCAAACAAATTGCATTTAAAAGAGCATTTTTTTTCTTATATGACGGTGTAAAAATTTAAAATGTGCGATGTTTAGAAGTTTAAAAATTTGCAGTAGAGAAAATTATAAAACCAAAATTTTATTTCAAATTTCAAAGTGTTGCCATTCGCAAAATGACGTATGCCTTACGCACAGATATGTTTGTCCTTTATAATATAGATAGTGTGTTATGAAAGTCTAGCGATCTCAAAGATAATGCACATTTAAACATAATATATTTTCAAGTAGAAAATTATGAAAATAAATCCCAAGTAAATTAACCTATTGCACTTAAGTGGACATTTAATTTGTCACAACATTAACACAAAATTTTTGCGTTAAAAATAATATTTAATTCATGCACACAACTACGTAAATTGTATTTAATATACAATTTATTTTGTTTAAAAATAATTAAAAAATAATTATAAATTCATGCTACTGTACATTACCTTAAGCATTACCTACATTGCACGAAATAATAATAAAAAAAAAATCCAGACACAATGAGGTATAATCATTCTTTTTTGAAAACGGAAAAGCCGCTCTAAAACATTACGGTGAATATGAGTAGTGATCTATTTAATAATTAGATATTAAGAAATAACTATTTAAGAATTGATGTATGGGAGGATTATTATTTTGCAGGCTCTTTTATATGGTTATTATATTTTAATTGCTTAATTTATAGTTGTTGTCTAAAGAAAATCGTATTATTAATTATTAAAAATGTAAGCTCGTAGATTATGTCGGATTAAATTGAGAAAATATATCGTATATCGAAACATGTGAAATTATTTGTGTGATTAAATGTACATTAATATGCTATAATATTTTTTCTGTTGTTAAAAGATAATTTATTATACATACACAAGCAGGTAATAATTATTAATATAAATTTTTGAAGAACATGTAATTATTATGCACATTTAATCAAGCATACATATATATTTTTTGTAAAGTTCCGCTTTCATTTTTCAAAATTAAATTATACGTGTTTAGAATTAATATATGCTACCAGTGCAATTTTTTTCACATCGTAAATTAAAATTTTACTTCTGTTTTAATAATGAACATTTTTTAAATTAGGATTTGCAAAAGCTATTAATATTTTCAGATTTATTTTATTTATCCCTTTAAGCACTTACCAATTGTGTAGGTGATCACAAAGTAAAAGAAAAAGACTACTTCCTGTTTTTGTGTCATGTAAAACCAAATCTATACATTTGTATGAGTTAATTGGCGTCAGATGTTTGATAAGACAGAACTAAGCGGCACCAACTGCAAGACAGGATTAGATTTTCTGCTTTTAGGAAGACTATATAAACTGTTATCAATAGACAAAAAATACGCACTGTCGTAATTTATTTTATATATGATTTTTAATGTTTGCTTTGATTTAATTTTTCTTTTTGCATACTTTATTCATGATGTTAATTGATTTTGCCCTCGATAAATTTAATTAGGTTTTACAAAAGTTCAAATAATTAATGACCTACACATGTATGTTATTCCGGCATTCATTTAACGCTTTAATAATAGTTACAATTCATAACATATTATTTTTAAGTGATTTTTTTAAAGATATGTTTTAGCAATTTATTTCTTATTTTCCTTTTTAAAGCGGATTAATTTTAAATTAATAGGTTTGAACAATTCATGATTTCTATGCAAAAAATATACTATTCGATAAATAATAAGCATACATAACGAACTGTATGTTTCTGTTCTGAGTTATAGATGTCATATATGTGTTATATACAGGGTGTGCATAATTAAACGGCCCTACTTAAAGTTGTATACACACAAAACTATTGTTCATAAAGTTATTAAATTTTCTGAAAGGCATAATAAAGGGATGGAAATGAGTTTAAGCAAAAAAGAAATGTAAAAAAATTGTTCAAAATTTCGCCAAAAGAGGGCTATTTTTATCAAATTACACATTTAACAATATGATAGTTTAGAAATTTAATTTACAGGGTGTGGATAATTAAACGACCCTATTTTGAAGTTGTCTACATACACAACTATTACTCAGATAGTTGTGAAATTTTGTGGCGGACATAACAAAAGTATGGGAATTTGTTTGAGAGGGAAAAAAGGGGGAGACTGTTTTTTAACGAATGACACATTTAGAATACATTTAGAACAGTTTAACAAGATTTGTTATAACCAAACGTTTTCCGCATGACAATAATCATTTTCAGATACTATCTGGTATCGTCAGATAGCGTGTTCCTTAGTTTATCGCAGTGTTTTCTGGGAAAGGCTAGGAACATATCGTGAAAGGCTGTCTTTAGAATCAGGTTAAGTTAATAAAAAAAGTTTCTAAACTGAATGTGTAATTTATAAAAATAGCACTCTGATGGCGAAATTTTGAACTATTTTTTTTTTACATTTCTTTTTTGCTTAAACAAATTTTCATCCCTTTATTATGTCTTTCAGAAAATTTTACAACTTTATCAACGATAGTTTTGTCTGTAGAAAACTTTAAAGTAGGGCCGTTTAATTATGGACACCCTGTATTTATATGAGTTATATGCATGCCACTAGATAGATTTTTCAATTTGCGAAATTTGAATTCTTGTCGAAACATGAAATAAACCACCAAGAATGAACAATAAATTATGGAATGTTCAGCAAATGCTTCACAAAGTCCGTAGTGTCTGCTTGAATTTACCAAGAGATCAAGGAAAATATTCCGTAGATTAAGAGATGATTTAAGACGTGCCCCAATAAACAAGTATGTAAAAAACAAACCACACTCTGTGGAGATGAAGAAATTTGTTCTAACAGGATCATCTGGAATAGTTTTAAATTTTGTAGTATACTAGTGAGAAAGAACAGACCTGGTCCACGGATATAGGCTAAGGATCTGCTGTTATCCTTACTTTGGTCCAGACATAGTTTATGTACTTCGATCGGTATTTCAACAAAATACCTCTTCTGGAAGAATTCAAGAAAAGAAATTTGAAGGAATAGCCACAATCTAAACAAATAGAATAAAAGGCATCCCATTTGTCAAGCCAACGGCTCTTAAGAGGTATGCGAGCATTGGGTATGGGCACATCTCAAAAAATGGAATTGTAGTGGTCAAGTGGAAAGACAATAAGAAAGTTGTAGTGGCGTCTACGTGTACAGGACATAACCCCGACGCAGACCGTCAAGCGCTTATCGAAGGTATAAATGTTGATGCCTCTTGTCCAGCCAGCGTTATGAGATATAACGTATCAATGGCAGGTGGGGAGATTTGCGATAAGCAAATGGAGGCATATCGAACGTAGTTTAAAACAAGAAAGTGGATCTTGAAAGCAACGGTTCATTTCCCTGACTTGGCTATAGCAAATTCCTGGTTTCTCTACCAACTAGATGCAAAAGCAAACAAATTGCCTCTTAAAAAACACTTGATTTACTATCGTGTCGATTAAGTTCTGCTGATAATCTGTTACATGTACCAATTCCAAGAAAAAAATGATCATGGTCTGTTCTCAGCGACAGCGAAGAAGAAGAGATTGAAGGTGATGTTACTGACTCATTCAGATCGAAATTCGACAATCCGCCTATAAAGGTAACATCTGAAAGTAAGAGGTTAGATGCAACTAGGCACTGGCCTTATCTCGACGATCTTAAAACATCCAGCAGTTGCCGGTTCCAAAACTGTTACAGCCGTACGTGAGGTGCAAGAAATGTGATATTTATTTATGTCTGCCCAAAAATAAAAATTCTATCGATGATTTTCTTTGTGGCTGATGAAAATTATCTTAATAAACAACAATAGTTTTGCTTAAAATTTTATTTTTGGACATTTGTACACGAATCCCAAACTACACAATTGTGTATGTTTAGTCAAAAAACGGCCCGACCTACAAAATTGTGTGGGTCGTCCCGTGACATAGCTGGCATCGGGTATTTTTTTATTATTACTTTTCAATCACATACGGTCCTATCGATTAGGGGAAGCCACATAAACTTTTAATTTCCATTAAAAGAAAAAAAAAAAACGCCCGATCTCAAATGTTATATACGTTTAAAAAATTGTCGAATATTTCGTCAATTATTTTAATCAGTGTCAAAACATTGGCTTAAAAAAGTATTAGGAAAGGAAAATATACCTTCTTATATATATTTACTTATAAAAAATATTTGTATGAAAAGAATTCACAGAACGTTAATACTATGATAAACTAAATAAAATCCAATTTCACATACATAACGTATTATTTAGAAAAAAGAATGGATCATTTAAAACACTTTCTTGTAACAATAAATTATGATGTATACAAAAGAAAAAAAAAAGACTCTTTTGTAACAAAATCTTTAGTGTAAAGTAAAGTAACTTCGTAATAACCCTGATTCAGAAATCTTTTGTTTAATTGTCAGGATTATTTTAAAGAATGACTAGTCAAAACATCATAATTAAAAAATACACGAGATTTTTTCCATATTTATTTTGAGTATGTATAGAAAAATACAAATAAATGTATCATCATTACTGAAAGGTGCGGACAACATGATATAAAAACATTTAAAATATATTCAAGTCCTCTAAAATAAAAACTTGGTCGTCAAAAATTTACTTGGTCGTCATCAGTGAGACATAAAGGTTGTTTTATCTCTATGCCCCTTCTACATTGGAACTGGAGAGACAATTGTATTTCAAGGATTGTATGGAATAAAATATGGCACGGAAATGGTATTAAAATGTTTAACAGACATATATTTTACATATTTACTCGCGGAAGACGACCGAGCAAGTTCGGTTGAAAACGTTTTGACTTTAAACGTCCTTAATGTATTTTATCATACTAGAGGGCACTACCCCCTACGAGCTACACTCGCCAAACCCCGTTCCGACACCACAGATTCTAAAAGCAGGATGATTTTCTGCGGCTTTAAAATTATTGAATTATAATTAAAAAAAAAAAAAAATCCCTGCCGGCTTGGCCTACAGGCGCAGGTAGATTTCGAAGTTAAAAACTAAAATTTTATTTTAAATAAAGAAAGAACAAATAAATTAGTATAACATCAATACAAATACAAAATAAAACGTCGAAATAAAAATCACTTGATGATGTAAATACGTGTAATTTGCTTAAAGTCAAGTGAATATGACATTTACAATCAACCATTATTGGCATTGATTATTATAGTTTGTCGACAGATTTTTGGTCGACGAAATAACTAAGTAGTACCAATATTAGATTTTGTTGCATTAAATATCCCAATTTGTTGATTTTCTGTAAGCAAGTAAACCCTATTTGTTTACAAGGGAAGGCTATAAAAATTTGGCGAAATAATACAGATATCGACAAGTTAGCGTCCCTTTTTCGACTCATTTTTGTCACCAAATTTTTCGATATATTGTCATGTTGGCGACAAACTTGGCGGTATTTGGCGACATAACAGGGTTCCCACCCCCCTTATATGTATGGAGATAAGATTGCAATATTACGAGATACGATATTTATCATTTTCGCGTGGAAATCTTGCAAAAGAAAAATAATTGTTGTGGTAATAATTTTATTGTGTTTTTTTTTTAATTGTTGGCAACTGCTATAACGATTTTTTATTTTTTTCCTGTCATTGTTCTGTGAGAGCTCGTTTTATCAGAATCATGTTAAGGTGGTATTCAAAATTTTTAACCCTGCTCCATTTCTACTGCCTTGGGCCGATTTTTCTCATTTGCAATCCTCGCCGAGATATTAGTTATCTTAATGTGTTCGACGAGTTTGAAGACGATTCGTGCATAATAGCGACTTTTATCATGCGGACAAAATTTAATACATAGATGCATACATACATACACACACACACACACACATATATATATATACATATATAAAGAGAGAGAGAGAGAGCATGTCGCAAGTGCATGCCGCCTGTCTCCATTAATTTATTTTTTTCTGATTTTAGTTATTGAATAATATTTAAAGTTTGCTGTTTTTAAAGTATGTTGTTTTTGAAGTTAGTTCTTTTTAGTTATTTTGGTTGTTGTCATTTGGTTTGGTTTATTTATCTTCGGTTCAGTTCTGTGGTTTTGAATTTTTGGTTTGGTTTTTAGATATATATATATATATATATATATATATATATATACTTTATAGGTGAGGGTGGTTTTGGGTTCCTGGGGTCCAATAATGAAAAGTTATGAAGGAATTTTTCGAAAGTCGCACCATGGTAACGATGAGGCGATAGGTAGTATTTCTTACGAAATCTACCTAAAAACAGTGGCGATCTCATTGTAAACGGATTTTCATTCGTATTCCTTTGATAGGATATTTTTAAGGAGAAATCAGCGTTTGTTAAGGGACACAATAGCTACTTTCGTCTTTGATAAAAAAAAGAAAAAAAAAAATCAGTTAAAAAGTTGAAAATAAGCTAATGTAAAATTAATTAAGTAAACAGAGTCCTTGTCTCTCGGTTATATATATATATATATATATATATATATATATATATAAACTTTTATAGGTGAGGGTTGTTTTGGGGTTCCTGAGGTCCTATAATGAAAAGTTATGAAGGGATTTTTCAGAAGTCGCACCATGGTAACGATGGTGCGACTTTTCATTATAGGTAGTATTTCTTACGAAATCTACCTAAATACAGTGGCGATCTCTCTATAAACGGGTTTTCATTCGTATTCCTTTGATAGGATATTTTTAAGGAGAAATCAGCGTTTGTTAAGGGACGCAATCGCTACTTTCGTCTTTGATTAAAAAAAAAAAAAAAAAAAGAATCAGTTAAAAAGTTTAAAATAAGCTAATGTAAAATGAAAGTAAACAGAGTCTTTGCCTCTCGATTTTTCAACAGCTGTAATAGGAGGTTCTTTTAAATAACACATTTCAAATGCACCATCGCTTTATATCTGACGTAATTGGCACCTAAAGTTTCCTTTCTCTTTTTAACATTCACATGAAAATAGTTTTGTTGTTAGTATGGAAATATTATTTGCGCTGTCTTAAAATTCACGATAATAGTTGAAAAGATTATCTCAAAATATGAAATAAATATCTCGCGCAAATATATTTTTTAATTTAAACTGTTATGCCAGCTGTCAATTATTTGGCCTTTTTAAATATGACGTAAATTTACTCCATTTGTGACTTTTAACGTATAATAAAAAAATTATTATTTAAAAATTGTCTTTCTCTTTTAAAATTCATGTGTAACTATAGTTTTTATGACGTAATTTTTTCTGATTTTTAACGTATAATCACTTAATTCTCAATTGAGTTTTTTTAAATTAAAATAGCCACGTGTAAATAAATTTTTAATTTGAAGGAAATATTATTCTTTCCGCTGTTTTTAAAATTGGCAAAAGTTTAAAATAATATCCTTTCCTAAAATATGTAAAAAATATCTTCCGAAATTATGCAAATTTAAGATAAATCCTCAAAAAATGAGTAAAAAAAATGCAGCCTCACACCGGTAACTTCTAATGTATTACATGATGTAAGAATGTTTAAATTCCTATATGAGGTAAAGCGATGAGAGTCTGCGCACATTTCAAAAGAGTAATAGTAAAAAATCTAAATATTAATATTTTGCTAAACTATGCATGAATAATTTTGACTTCATTTGTTTTTTATGCATTTCCATTGTTATTTTGTTTTTATACTGTAATTTAATAGAACAGCAGTAATAAAACCAAAAAAACTATTTTGCGCAATCTGTCCTTACAGGGTAGGAGAGAACACGCACATGGGTAGGAGAGATTGCGCACATAGGTAGAAGAGATTGTTATTAATAATAACTGCAATTAAATTGATAAAAATAATAATTACACTTAATCGACATTGTTAAAAGGTTTTTTTGAAACGATATTATTGTATTAGGAGTGAATATTTCAACAAAATTTTCAAATAATAAATAAAATAAAGAATTTTAACAACAGTTAAAAATTTTAATTTAAGAAGATTAAAATATCAGAAAAAAGTCCTACTAAGATTACAAAATAACATTAATCTAGTTGATAACATGTTTAACTTGAAATTTACTTCATTACCATTCCCACAGTTTCATTGTATTTTGCTTGCTAATCGAAGTTGTCGTCGTCCACAATCGATGCACTTATTGTTGTAAATCGTGCATCTTTCGTGCAAACACCTGCAACAAGCAATACATTGAATCTAGTCAGTTGTCGAAGTTGTCTCCTGGAACAGTTCCAGACATTCAGTGCACTCATCCTCATTGACATTTTGTTTTATTCCTTGAGTTTTTTTATCCCCTTTTTGTGGAAGCACCTTATCTTCAGGTATTTTCTTTTTTTGTAGCGGCATCCTTCTTACGTCTGTTTTTATGTATATTTTGTGGATCAGTAACATTAGTTGCAATCTGTTTCCTTTTGATTTCGATGGCATTACACTACTTGGAATGAGTGAAAGCTTTTCCAAAACATTGAATTAGAAAATTTATTTTAGTGAACAAAATTAATATATTAGAAAATTAATTGCTCATAAATTAAAAAATATATATAAATATATTTAATTAATTTAATTAATTTAATAATTAATAAAAGTATATTTAATTAAATTATTAACAAATATATTATTAATTTATTAACGAAAATAATTACATAAAATTTATTTAATAACAACTCTATTATTAATTTATTAATAAAAATTTTTCTGCAAAAGTATTTTTTTTGCAAATTAATTTGTTGACAAATTTAGTTTTGATAATTATGCGTTTTTCCGAAATTATTTCAAAATTGATTCATTCATATGTTTTACACGTAATTTGCAATTCATACAAATTTATCAATAAGCTGTGTAATCTCTCCTAGCACTTAAATTTATGGGGAAATGCGCCATCTCTCCTAAGTAGCAGATGCGCAAACTCTCCTATTTTGGTAGGAGAGATTGCGCGGCCTTTTATTTAAATATGGTCACTTCTAAAATGAATTTTCGTTGTTCTCATACTTAGTCCAGGTTAGTAGTTTATAAGAAATCGTTTAAGTTCAAAATATTTTGTATTACTGACGTTCTATAAAAATTCTGACGAACAGTTATGAAAATTCAAGCACTTACTTTCGAAAAACAAAACAAAATAGCACTGCTTTATCCAAGACCCTTGGAACAATCAATACGCACATTCATGTTGACACTGCGCTAATGCTGCTGTACAACTACCAGGAGTTGCTGGGCGCGCAGTCTACTCCTTCACGTCGAATCTCTTTGTGCATAATATCTCCTACCGCGCGAACTCTCCTCGCTTTACGTTATAGTTCTGGCACATATATATATATATATATATATATATATATATATATATATATATATATATATATATATATATATTAATGAAACGATTTTGATAAACTTCAACATTAAATATCTCTTAAAATATTTATTCGATTTAAAAACTGTCTGCATCAGCGTGTTTATCAAACATTTCTCTATAATAGCCCCAATTTTCATATTTTTGAATGAGTTTTCTTAATATTAACGAAGAAAGACCCCCGGTCACACGAAATATGGATGCCGATCTGGCAGTGTATCGGGAAGATCTACGCAGATTTTTATTGGTCAATTTCCAGATCGTTACTTTTTTTATATGTAGAAGGTTTATTTATTACATTAAGAAATGTATAGGCTATTAAAACGTCTTTAACGATCGAATAAATTTAAGAAAATTCAATGTACCTGTCGTTCAGAATTTTAATGCATATAATATATATAATAAAGATGAAATCACAAATATATGAACAAATTGGAAATTTTTTAAAGATGAGCAAGATATGAACATTGAAAACCAGTATGTAAAATAAGAAACTATTAATAACTTACTGAGTCATCAGAGGAGGTGGCAGGTTCAATTCATACTCATCATAAAAAAAACCAAGAAATCAAAAGAAAGATCGCAGTTAAAGAATTAACACAAGCATGAGAGGAGATACTTATATTAACATGAGTGTAATTATGGAACATGCTCAAAGACATTGGTCAAAAGTTCTTCCGCCAGCTGTAATACACATTTCACACCTGCGGTATCGGGAATAAGTAACACTTGCGATGGCACCAGCCATTCCCCGAATATCGTCGACAGCAACAGCAATCCTGGCGACTAGATCCATATCGGTTGCTATGGGGCACACGAAGATTAGTTATTTCATATGGCCCCACAGTAAAAAGTCGAAACACGAAAGATCCGGCGATCTTTGTGGCCAGACTATGGGACAACCATCGCTCTGGGACAGCGGAAAATTACCTTTTAACTTCTTACCGCTTGCGTTCATACATTCTATGACGAAATTTGCTCATATAGCTACGTTCTATCACCCCGTATAGTTTTGCCCACTTTTCAGATACACCCTGTATATATATATTTACATGTTATAATTTTATGAATCAAATAGGCTTAATGCCGGCAAAAGTGGATGTTAAAACGCATCTTCACTATGAATTAAACCTGCAAGCTCCTCTGCAGGTTATTCATTGTTTTTTATTTTACATACTGGTTTCCAATGTTTATATCGTGTTCATTTTCAAATTTAACCATTTTTTTCTTATATTTGTAATTTCATCTTTATTATATATATATATATATATATATATATATATATATATATAATTCTGGACGATAGAGGCATTGCATTTTCTTAAATTTATTCGATCGTTTAAGAAGTTTTAATAGCCTATCCTTTTCTTGATTTTCATTTAAATAAAAAAGAGCATTTAAATAAATAGACAAAGTAATTCCACAGATACGACACAACCCGGAATACATTTTAACGAAATCCTAAACATTATCAGTTCAAGTGTTTTTATCTCTATCAAATAATTTCGAAACATATTTTATTCTTACTTCTAATTAGATGGTAAAACATTCTGTACCTTTAATAAATTACACACAAGAGAAACGCTGGAGCTGTGTTTCTTGTGATTATAACTTTTTTTTTTTTTTTAATATTAGTTAAACGGATAACGTTATATTTATCTGATTTTTTTTTCTTATATGTTTGACATATGAAATAGGAATTGTGTTTATATGGTAAATTTGTTCAGAAACTTATATTGACACATTTTCTCTCTGTTAGACATAGATTATTTATCGTTTAAAACATTTGCTGTAAATTTTAATCCACTACAAAGTTTACAAATTATGAGTTATTATGCAGTATGTACAAATTGAAGTTTATTCAAAAGCGAATATCATGTCTGAAATAAACGGTATACGTGGTTGTTTTAACTCATCGATTATACTCATAATTCAGTTTTTTAATATAAATACAAAAGAGTTTAGAAGTTATGATTTGTTTTGTATGGTAGTGTCTATTGTAAGAAACGAAACAATAATTTAGTAAGGAATCTGTGTGAAACAATTTCAAGTTTAATGAAAATAATAATATATATTATATTTAAATGCAATTTTCTTATTTTATATTTCGACGTAATAAAATATTTCCTTTTTTTTATCTGTCTTAATATAATAAATATAATTCTTTTTAAATAATAATGGCAAAGACATAATTTCTTTTTCTTTTGGAAAAAAAAATGTAAACGTTTTTTAATAGATATATAAATGGAAATTTTAATACATGCTTTAAAATATTTTATGTTATAGTAAGTTATAATACTGATAATAAAAAAAAAGTTTAGTACATATGTTTGCCTACTTTTATATGCACGTTAAATTTTGTAAGTATAAAAAAAATGTTAAGAAGTATAAATTGCAATGACATATTCCAATCCCCAGAATAAAAAAATATTCTTACTTCTGATCTTTAATATATATATATATATATATATACAGGGTGTCCGAAAAGTCTGGAAACGGTCGAATAACTCGAGAAGTAAAAGCAGATTGAAAAACGAAAATATACGTGTTAAATATTCTTAAAAAAGCTACTCAGTTATACCAAATTTGATCCCCCCCGGGTTCAGGGGGGTCCAACTTTTAAATCTTGAATGATAACCCCTATTTGTTATCGCAGATTCAGATTCTACGGACAAAAATACGTAACTTTTGTATTTAACATTTTTTTCTAATCCTCGTTGATCACGGTGTAATTGAGCAAATAAAACAGATACATAATTTGGTTTTCCCAACCAGGTTTTGACATTTCGAAATCTGATTGGCTAGAAATTTTAACGTCAAAGTTGTCATCTTTTGCGGAAATAGTGTTTCTCAAAAACCACCAGTGGAGATTGTTTTCATGGCGCTTTATATGCTTTTTCCATAAAAACTAATAGAAATATATTAAATTAGTTTTCTATTTGCATGTCTTTTTATCAAGTCGATCCTTTTAAAATAATAAACTGCGTAATACACAAACCGAACAGAAAAATGATAGTATTCATTATTTGGGGGCGGAGTGTGTTGATATTCGATGTTTCGATGTCTTCTGCTGTCAAAAAAATCACTTAATTCGGAGATGGAAGTGTATAAGTTTTTTTTTTTTTTTTAATTATTACTATAGAATAATATAAAAGAGAAAAACAACAACAACAACAAAAAAAAACATATAAAATACTTTTGTGCTGGCTGATCAAAGGGTGGGAAGTTGAGTAAATTTCAGGTGGAGGGGGTGGGATTATAGGTTCTGATGATTGATTAGTTACTGGAACTACGGACTAGCAAGCAGGGCAAAAAATATTCAAAATTTCTAATAAATGTACTATTTTTTTGTAAATTAATATTTTTTTCCTATGTAACATTTTTTCCCTAATTTTAAATTTATTATTGGGTTGTTCGGGAAGTCGTATCCGTTTAGGAAAATCAATTCGCTCCGGAAAATCCAGCCCGGTAATTTTCTGATATAAGATATAAGAATCAATGTCTAATTATTAAATTATAGAATTTTCCGGTACGAATTGATTTTTCCAAATGGACACGACTATCCGAACGACCCAATAATTTTAAACAATTGAAAATTTTTGATCTTTTAAACTTTTGAATTTAAAATATAATTTAACTCTTTAAGCACTGTTGATTATTTCCTGTGGGAGAAGACGTTTTAATTTTCATGGGGGAAGGATAATGTAGAAAAGTGTTTAATTATTCATTAATTATTACAATAATATAACAAATGTGAAAAATATGTATAAGCAAAAACGTTATTTGCAGAACAAATTAAAAACAAATCAGTTTTTTTTTTTTTTGTTTTTTTTTTTTTTACATTTTTTAAGCCCGAGAAGGGACATTTATCCATATATTTCATTCAGTTACTTCGATGTTTAATGTTAAAGTTTTGTAACAAATAAGTTAGAGCTTTTTCGGACAGTGTCCTTAAAAAAGGACTCATAATTTTTTATTTTACAGGCACTCAGAATATTTAATTAAAATTTTCCATTTGTAATGTACTTGAAAATAAGAAAGTTTGTATTTTCCAATAAACTCGTTTATAAATTCTGATGTCAGTCTATCATTTCATCAGTTTATAAACAGAATTACTCCGCGCAAGTAAGCGTTAAACCAAATGAACATTAAAAAAATAAAAACGAAATTTAAACAATATAATAATTTAAATACTCTAAAAATCCCTAAAATTTCCCTTCAAATTAAAGCGAAATAAATCTTAGACTTTTAAAAATGTTTTTTTGTATTTTACATATGCCTTATCATTTTGTACACACTCATCATAAGCAAAATACAAAATCTGCAATACAAAATCTGCAATACAAATATTTGCAACTTAAAAAGGAAAAAAGTTTAAAATTTATTTAGATTTCTTGTTAACGGAACCTAATTTTTTAATGGGTTTTACGTATCATATTGTTTGATTTTTTTAAATTGTTCAGTTGGTTTAACTTATTTGTTGTAAAAATTTAAGAACGTAGAACTAACTGAATGAAATATATTAATAAATGCTCCTTCTAGGGCTTAAAAAACGAAGAAAATAAACTGATCTGTTTTTAATTTTTTCTGCCAATTATGTTTTAGATTATACTTTTGTCACATAAATTATTTTATTGTAATAACAAACAAACAATTTTCTACATTATCCTTCTGTTATGAAAATTAACACGTCGTCTACCCCAGCAAATAATCATTACACTTTAACCCTTTCGAGACCGCATCGCGTACACAAATTTTATTTGAATACACCGTGTTTTTTCAACTGTCCCCTTTACTTGTGAAATACCAAAAAATCCTTTAATTAAAAAATTAAATAATATTATTCATTTATTAATGGTGCCCCAAAACAAAATTCACATGCACCTTTTGACGATGAATATATGTGTCTCACAAATCCCGACAGAGTTAAAGAGTTAAATTATTTTTTAAATTAAAAATTTTCAAATATCAAAATTTTTCTATTGTTTAAATTTATGAAAAAAATGTTAAATTGAAAAATATATTAATTTACAAAAGATTATTACATTTATTAGAATTATGGAAAATATTTTTGCCCTACTTGTTATTTTCTGGTTGCAGTAACTAATCAATGATCTAAATCTCCAATCCGACCACCACCTGAATTTTACACTACTTCCCCCTTTTTGCTCCGCCCGCACACAATAAAAAAAAATTGTACTTTTTTTTTATTTTGCCCTATATGTTACTCTATAGTAATAGTAAAAAAAATCCCATACACCCACCTCCTGACCACGATTTAGAGTATAAAAGAAAAAAAAAACAAACAGCAGAAGCCATCGAAATGCCGAATATCCACGCCTACCTCTACCAAATAACGAAAATTATCTTTTTTTTCTGTTCGGAAGAGGAGGGGCATGTTTACACATCAAAATATATAAAAAAAAACCCGCAGGTTAATTAATTAGAATGGACTGGATAGATAAAAAAAAACACAAATAGAAATCTAATTCAATATATATTTGCTAATTTGCATGCCAAAAGCATGTAAAGCACTTTTGCCATCGAAACAACCTCGATTGATAGTTTTCGACAAACACAATTCCAGCTAATGCGACCCACTTTGGCAACGAAAGCTTTAGCCCATCACATTTCGTGATTAGAAAACTTGGTTCAGAAAACAAAATATGTATCTGACACAGTTTGCTGGATTACATTGTCATCTACAAAGATTCGAAAACAAAATGTTAAAAGCAAAATTTGCGCATTTTCCCCCGTAGAATCCAAATCTGAAATAAAAAATGGGGATTATCATTTACAATTTCAAAGTTGGAACGCCTCTGCCCCCTGGTGGTCAGGGTGGGTGTCAACTTTGGTATCAAGGAATAGCTTTTAAAAAAAATATTTAACACGTATTTTTTTTGTTTTTCAATCTTACATGAATTTCTTGAGTTATTCGACCGTTTCCAAACTTTTCGGACACCCTGTGTTTTGTCACATTTGATATTTTATTGTAATAATTTATAAATAACTAAACAATTTTCTACATCGTCCTTCCTCTATGAAAATTAAAGCGTCGTCTTTCCCAGAAATAATAAAGAAAGCTTAAAAAATGTAATTGATTTTTAAATGAAAAAGTTTAAAAGATCGAAATTTTTCCATTGTTTAAAATTGTTAATTTTAAAATTATGAAAAAAAATGTTAAATTGAAAACTATTTTAAATTGAAATAAATTATTACGTTTATAAGAATTATTGAAGAAGTGTCTACCCGACTTGATATTTTCAAGTTACAGTAACTAATCAATCATCAAAATATATAACTCGACCCCCACTGATATTTACGCTACTTCCCCATCCTTTGCTCAGACAGCATAAAAAAATTTTATATCTTTAAATAATATATATTTTGTCCTATATTTTGTTCTATAGTAATAATTAAAAAAAAACTGTACACCAGCATCAGCCTCCTGAATTAGATGATATTTAAAAAAAAAAAAAAAAAAAAAAAAAAAAATAGCAGAAGCCATCAAAACGCAGAATATCTGCACACTCCGCCCACAAATAATGAAGATTATCCTTTTTCTTTCCGAGAGGGAAGGTGTATATTTACACGTTAAAATCAAAATACGCAGGTTATTATTTTAAAATGATTGAATGGATAAAAAAATATGCAAATACAGTTCTAATTTAATATAATTTTTATGGATAAAGCATATAAAGCGTCATTGAAATAACCACCACTGATGGTTTTCGAGAAACACTATTCCCGCGAAAGACGGCTACTTTGACGATGAAAGTTCTGTCGAATCAGATTTCGAAATGTCAAAACCTGCTTGGGAAAACCAATATATGTATCTGTTTTATTTGCTCGATTACACCGTGATCAGCGAATATTAGAAAAAAATGTTAAATACAAAAGTTACGTATTTTTATCCGTAGAACCCGAATCTGCGATAAAAAATGGGTGTTATCATTCAAGATTTCAAAGTTGGACCCCCTCTGACCCCCGGGGGGTCTGTTGCGAGGGTCAAATTTGGCATCCCTGAGTAGCTTTTTTAATAATGTTTAACTCGTATATTTTCGTTTTTCAATCTGCTTTATATTTCTTGAGTTATTGGACCGTTTCCAGACTTTTCGGACACCCTGTATATATATATATATATATGTATGTGTATGTATATAGTGGTGGCCAAAATTGTGGACATTTTTTTAAATTTTCATTTTTATAACTTTATGTGCTTGACGAATATAACAAATTTCAATTAAATGCAAATGTTTGTATATCAAATTCAAGAAAATGTAGTATATAATTTAATAAATAATACATAATTAAAGTATCTGATTTATAAAAAAAAGTTACAGTTACAAAATTAGGATCTATATTAGATTTCATTATATTTTAATATAAGTTACACTTACACATATAATATTTAGTAGGATAACCCTTGTATTTTCATTGAGAGAACTAGTGTTTGAAGTTCATCTTTTTTAATCACATATTGCCAAGAATCAATTACAGCTTCAGTAAGTTGCGTTTTATTAGATAGACACTTTTTTTGTTCAAGCATTTTCAAACGTCACCACAATTTTCTATAGGATTCTTATAAAGGCTGTTTCCTTGCCAGGGTAATATTTGCATGCATTTATTTTTAGTTTTCTTTGCATATTTTTGCCATGAGACATGGAGCTGAATCCAGCTGAACGATAAATGGTGCTTTATTGAGGAAGACATCCCTAAGGAAGGTATCAATTTTGATTCCAGGAGAGCTTCGATGTATATTTTTGTATTCAGAATGCTATCGATCACTTTAATAAGGCCCACAAAATCTTCATACATAAATCATGATATTTGTTGGGTTCTTTTAATTGCTTCAATGCAATCAGGGTGGCCTTTCCCTACTCAACGAATATTTACGCCCATCATTACCAAAGAGCGATATTTCACTCTCATCGCTCCAGATTATTTGCGTCCACTTTTTCTGACCAATTAATGTTTAATTTTGCCCACTGAACACGTTTCTTGCGTTGCTAAAGATTTAAAAATGGATATTTTCCTCAGAATTCTACCTTTCAGTCCAAAACTTGTTAATCTTATCCTTATTGTTCTTGAAGTAACTGAAATACTCATTGCAGCATCCGATGAATTTCTTCTATCTTTGAGTCATATTTTTATCTTTCTATCGTCAGAAGCACTTTTGAATTTTTTTCTTTTTACCTGATCTTGCCCTATTAATCAATGATTTAGTTTCTCCATAACGTAAACACAACTTCCGTATGCCAGATAAAGTGACTGATCCACCACCCTGCCTTGCAGTTTAAGCATAAGAGAGACAATTTTCTCTCAATATTACAATTCCGTTTATTTGTAGGTGTCCAATCAGTTCTTGTTGATGATGACATTGTTTTAAATTATATGAATGAAATATATATATATATATATATACACACATATATACACACACACACACACACACACATATATATATATATATATATACATTATTCTATTTAGTTACACTGTTATTCACCCTTCTGCAAAATTCATTCCAGCAAAATACCGCTTTTGCAAATCAAAATATACTACAGTTTAGTAGTTACTGACATTTGATTGATTCTCAGAACAGTGATTGTGATTGACTAGGAAGCTTTTATTACAATGCACTTCAGCATTCATGACTAATTGTTTTTGTATTTTAGACTAAAGTAAGCCTAACTTTTTTGTAATGCAGGCATTTTAATTTCGTTTTTTTCATTAAATTCTACATTAAATTTCCTTGAATTTCATAATATTTGATAATCTTTTAATTCTATAAGCAGTCAAAGTTATAAAACATGCAAATTTCAAAAAATGTCCACGATTTTTGCCACCTCTGTATATATATATATATATATATATATATATACAGAGGTGGCAAAAATAATGTGAAATTAAAAACTTATATATATATATATATATATATATATATATATATAAGTTTTTTATTTCACATTATTGGTTTCCAATGTTCATATTTTGTTCATCTATTAGAATTTTACAATTTGTCATATACTTGTGATTTCATCTTTATTACACACACACACATATATATACCGGGTGTCCCAAAAAGGACTGACTGATTTTAAAATTCAATAACTTGCAAACGGTGACAGATATTTAAAAAATTCTTGCAGGAGGGTTATGCATAAGGTCAAAAGTTTTATTACAGTGATTTTCAATTTTAGTTCGATTTACAAACAATAGATGGCGCTGTAAGCAATAGTCGCTAAATACAGGCTCGATTTTTGGTCCTTTATCTTGTTCCATGCAGAAAAAGGAGATGGAAATGTATTATCCGGGCCACGAAGTACGAAAAATCGAGCCTGAATTTAGCGTCTATTGATCGCAGCGCCATCTATTGTTTGTAATTCGAACTAAAATTGAAAATCACTGTAATAAAACTTTTGACCTTATGCATAACCCTCCTGCAAGAATTTTTTTAATATCTGTCACCGTTTGCAAGTTATTGAATTTTAAAATCAGTCAGTCCTTTTTGGTACACCCGGTATATATATATATATTTACTTACCCAATGTATATAAAATCCTAATGAAACGAATTTATGGAACGACTGATTAAACAAGTGATTATGTTTCACGGCGACATTTCCTAAAATATGGAATAATTTGCAATGAAATTAACACCAGAAATACGTATTGATCCGCAGATTTCAAAACTGGTAATAGAATTTTTAAATTCGACTTAGTTTTCGAGATATTATGTTTTTTTTCTAATTTTAAATATTTTTCTGTAATGATGGCAACTCAAATTTTAATCATAACAGGTATTTTTTTCATACTTTAGAAAAGGATGAAAAGTGTTTATGACTTCGGTTTGTCTGTCCGTCTGTCCGCGCTCTAACTCTCGTAAATATACTCGGATCGTTCTGAAATTTTTGGATGTTAGTTATCTCTACCATAGCACGATCCCTATTTGAAATAAAGTTTCTAGCATGTTTAATTCATTTACAGGAACAGTCAAAAGTTTTCAGTTACATTACGGTCTATGGGAAAAAATCGTTTAAAATGGTTTTTAATGATGTTACATGCTTTCAAACATAACAAAATTGATATGCATTTATCAAGTGCACTAAAATATGCATTCTGTAGAATGTACGGTGCAAATAATAGTTATTATTCATTTACAGGGTCACACAAAATAATTCCGTTACAGAACGATATACGGGTGGAGGGAATTGTTTGCGGCGTATTTCAATTATGTTAAATTATTTCATGTATAATGAAATTGATATACGTCGCTGAGGTTTATTATAACTTATTTCATGTATAATACGAAGTGCATAGCATTTATAGGGACACACAAAAGATTGCAGATACTATATTGTATCCGAAGTACTGTACAGTAGCGATGATTGCTGGAAAGGAATTTTTACTTTATTCTAACTTTACAAGAAGAAAGTGTTGGATTCGTGAAAATTTTCGACTTTCGGTTTTCGACGGATTTATACGTTTTAGTGGTCAGAGATTCCGAAAAACATGTTTTTACAAAATGTCTGTTTGTGTGTCGGTGTATCTGTGAGTCTGTGAGTTTGTCTGTGTGTATGTGACACAAAATTTTGGGCGCTCTATTTCAAGAACTAATGCACGGAATTTAATAAAAAATTATATTCAGTTAGTCCCTGATATAAATTGGCGCTGATTAGTTTTTGGTGTAAATCACTCAACAGGTGGCGCTGCTATGTAGCCTTTTTCACGATTTGCCCAATAACTCAATCTCCAGAACTAATGGACGGATTTTCATCAAACTTCTATTTCAGTTAGTCCTTGCAAGAGTTGAAGTTTTGTGCATTTTGGTATAAATCGCTCAACAGGTGTATATACTGCATTTTTTACGATTTCTGCAATAGGTCTCTCTCAACAACTAATGCTTGGATTTTCAACAAACTTCAGATTTTGATATTATTTAGTGCTGTTTGTGTTTTGGTGCGAATCGCTCAACAGGTGGCGCTGCTATGCTGCACTTTTCAGAATTTTCATTATAGCTGTATCTCAAGAACTAAGGCACGAATTTTCATCCAACTTCAAATTCAGACATAATATTCATGTATAATCCTTGATATGAATTGAGATTTAGTACATTTTGGTATAAATCGCTCAACAGGTGGCGCTGCTATGCTGTATTTTTTAGAATTTCCAGTATAGGTGTATCTCAAGAACTCTAATGCACGACATTTCATCAAACTTTAGAATCAGTTAGTCCTTGACCTGAATTGACATTTTATACAGTTTGGTGTAAATCGCTCAATAGGTGGCGCTGCTATGCTGTTTTTGTTTTTTTTTCCGCAATAGCTCTATCTCAAGAACTAATGCTTGGATTTTCAACGAATTTCAGATCAATATATATCTAGATATAAATTAGTGCTGTTTATGTTTTTGTGTAAATCACTCAACAGGTGGCGCTGCTATACTACATTTTTCAGAATTTCCGCTATAGCACTATCTCAAGAACTAAGGCACGAATTTTCATCCAACTTCAAATTCAGACATACTTTGATATGAATTGGTGCTAAATTGATGTAATTTCTTGTACTATTTAAAAGATTTAATTGATGTGATTTATATAGAAGACAGTTTTGTGATGGCCACAGTATATTAGTTAATTATGTTATGTGCTTATATGTTTCACCATATTTATGCATAGTACATGGTGTGTATAAATGTTCTAATTCATATACAGGGCTACAGAAAATAATTCGTAATGGTTACTGGGTATGATTGCAAATTGCTTAAATGTGTTTTTTAAATGAGTTATGCTTTTTTACGCGAAACTGCATTTGGTTTACTAAGAAATGTGTGTAGAACATAGATAAAATGATATACAGAGTCACGCAAAGAATTAGATACATGACCGTCTATAAATGATAATTTCTGGAAATGTGATTTCAGTAGTTTTAGGAGTACTTTACTTTGAATTAAAATTTAGCTAAGTAGTGGCGTGTAACAAAGGTTCTAGGTTAACCACAGGGCTGTACAAATCTATGCAAGTATGTTTTGATCTATCAGTATAAATTGCTGAAAGAGAAATTTTAACCTGTTATATGTTTTCTTGCTAAACTAAATTTTCCCATCATATAGTATATATATATCAATCTACAGATCAAATAAAGGGTTGTTCAAAAGAATTGGAATACATATTAGGCTATATACGGTAACTGCGGAAATAAGTTTTTCAAATGTTTCATGCGTTTTCTAAAATGTTTACTTAGGTCTCTTATATGCCTTATTTCTCTAAATAACGAAGTTTTGTTAAAACATTCAGGAAGTGTTGGAAAGTGTTTCATAATTTATGCGAAACGCATGATTTTTCTTACTTGATAAATATTCAAATGAAAATATAAATGAGAATACTATTCTGAAGAGACTAAACTGTACCATTATTAAGTATTTAATACTAACGCAGTTCATTCTACTTAATAAAAATATTTTTGTCTTTTAGACACTGAAATATAAAAATGCCCTTATAGCACATGAAATTTGACTCATTATACTGTTGTTTTTTTTAAAACCATTTGGAAAAATGGTTATTGCTCTCTATTGGGGTAGGAAATCAAAAACATATCTGAAGCGTTTTATTGGTTTAATCTGCATTTTATTCGGTTCATGATGGGTCTATACAGTAATCTGTATTTTCCCTTTACTTTCAACAGAGATGGATACTTCTGGTGCCACTATGACAAAAAAGTAATAAAAACTACAAAAAAAAATAATAACTCGGAAACAAATTGAGATACAGCTTTCAAACAAATTGCATTTAAAAGTACATTTTTTCCTCTATACGACGGTGTAAAAAGTAATATTGTGGGATGTTTAAAAGTTTAAGAATGAAATTTCATTTAAAATTGGTCCAGGAATATTAATGTTTAATCCATGGCGTACATAATGAATGACAAGTTCCGTAGAAGTTAAAAAAATTACAGTATCGAAAAGTGTAATCCATGCCTTACGTAATGTATGATGATATCCGTGTGATTTTATATGTCTTAAACTTTAGTCTTTGAAAAAATCATTCTTCAAATGGTCGTTGTAATTTTTTTTAAAATCTTAAATAGAACTATTTGCTATGCACCAGTAATAAAGCATGGTCATTTTTAACATATTTTATTATGTTCAAAGTCTAGTAAATTTTTTAACGTAACAGACTATACAATTATATAAATAAATAAACAAGTAAGAAAAATCATGCGTACAGCATAGATTGTAAAATACTTTCCAACACTCCCTGAAAGGTTTAACGAAACTTCGTTATTTGGGGAAATAAGGTAAATAAGATAACTAAGTAAACATTTAAAAATCTGATTTCAGCAGTTACCGCCCATAGCCAAATATGCATTCCAATTCTTTTGTACAGCCCTGTATTCGATCTGTATGTTGATATATATACTATATAATGGGAAAATTTATTTTAGCAAGAAAATGCATAACAGGTTGAAATTCAGCTTTCAGCAATTTATACTAATAGATGGAAACATACTTGAATACTTTTGAACAGCCGTGTATTTTACCTAATACATTTATTACATGCCACTATTTAGCTGAAATTTAATTCAAACTAAAACACGCTTAAAACTACTGAAATTACATTTCCAGAAAATATCACCCATAGACGGCTATGTATCCAACTCTTTGCGTGGCCCTGTATGTCATTTTATCTATTTTCTACAAATATTTCTTAGTACACTAAATTCTTCAACGAAAAATGCATAACTCCTTTAAAAACCCATCTTTAAGTAATTTATCTTTAAGCAAGAAAGAGCACCTTCAATTCTTGCTTGGATAAAAAGGTTACGTGAATTTCATTTCTCTGATATTGAAGTCCAAGATTTTGTTAATTTAACCAAAATTTGCATCACTCAAACTACTTTTGAATTTGATAATAAATTTTTCAAACAATCAGATGGCTTAAGTATGGGTAATCCTTTATCTCCAATTCTTTGTGATATTTATATGCATTATTTTGAGGGAAAATTATTAAATTTGGTTAATTTTAAATGTTGGATGCGTTATGTCGACGATACTTTTGTTTTAGTTGATAATCCTTTTGATATATCTACCATTCTTCATACTGTCAATTCTATCGACCCACATATTCAGTTTACTTTTGAATTGGAAAATTGTAATAAACTTCCTTTCCTTGATGTTTTAGTTACCAAATGCGATTCTTCTTTCAAAACTTGTGTTTACAGAAAACATTTTTCTGTTTCTAACCCACCGCATGCTCTCTCAAATCATCCTGTCAACCAAAAAATTGGTGTTTTTTACACGTATGTAAATCGTGCTCTCAAAATTTGTTCCGATTCTGTATCCCTTAAGGAAGAGCTTAATTACTTAAAAACCGTTGCTGTCAAAAGAGGTTTTAATCCTTCTGTTATCAATAATGCTGTGAAGAAATTCAATAGACCGTCTAATAGTTCTACTCTTTCCAAATCTGTCAAAAGCAAACCTGATAATTTGGTTGTCCTCCCCTTTTATCCTCCTTTATGTTTCAAGTTAGCTAAAGTTTTACGGCGTTTCAATTTTAACATTATCTTTAAACCTGTCAATAAATTCAAATTTTCCTCCACTAAATCTCCTGTTCCTGATCTTCGTAAATGGGGAATTTATAAAGTTCCTTGTAATGGTTGTGATTTATCTTATATTGGTCAAACTAAAAGGAATCTCGAAATCCGCTTAAAAGAACACTCGCGTTATGTAATCAATCAAGAATTTTCTAAATCTTCTATTGCCAAGCACTCTTGGGATTCCGGCCATAGTTTTAATTTTCAAAATGCTAAAATTATCTCTAATGCCAATAGTATCTCTGAATTGGACTTTCTTGAAAATTTAGCTATTTATCTTAATCGTGATGTTATTGTTAATGATAAATCTGATTCCACAATGCTCTCTGCAGCTTAGAAAAAACTTTTCAGTACTACCATTTAATTTATTTTTGTATTATTATTAGTATGTTTTTTTTTTTTTTTTTTTTTTTTTTAAATATATATTATTCATTTATTTATTCATTTTTAATTTCATGTGTTCCCATATTGGATTATATGTATTTTTCCCCCTCCCATTTTTTGCCCCTCCTACTTTGTGTTCTTTTGTTTTGATTATTTTCTTCTGTGATAGGCTGTTGTCTTTTACTTTCCTATTGGCTGTTGTTTTCTAACTTCCTATTGGCTGTTTCTTCAGCTTGTTTCCTTTCCCTTGTCTCTCATTTCAGTCTTGCCTCTGCTTTCATAGTAGAAGGACGTCTTTTTTGCGCCTGACGAAGAAAGACTCAGATCTTTCGAAAGGCCTAGCGCATTTACAAATTTTTGATGGTGTTTCAAGAAGATTGTTTGTTCTTAGTCATTCACACCAGTTTTAACTTATTTTCTTTCATTTATTAATTGCTCTAAAATTTTGGACTTATGTTTCTTATATATTCTTTCATCGTTTTCGGGCTAGCGCAAAGAAAAGGTCGGAAGTTACAAATATTACTGCAATGTCGAAATTTACAACATTTTCGTCTAAAATTGCATATTTTGAACCTAAACTGGAACCGGAAGCTATTTACTGATTATTTTGAAATTTTGTGAGTATATTCCTGAGACCATTCCACTACTTTACCGCGCTAGCGGGAAAAGAATTTCGAAAAAAAAAAAAATTTACGCTCCGCCCTATTGCTCAGACAAGAAAATTCCTAAAATACGTGAAGGGAAAGCGGATTCAATGATAAAGTTTATTAAACAATAAAATTACAGGAACTTTTAGGAAAGAGACCATGTAAGATAAGAGGATTTAAGGATAATGTTTATTAGTCATTAAAATCACGACATAAAATTTTAGGAAACCGGCCATATAAGCGGATTCAAAGATCAAGTCAATATATATTATTGGTTGATAAACTTTATCATTGAATTCGCTTTTCATTCGCTTTAAATATTTCGCTAATTTATTTTCTGAGAAATCATATTTTACATTGATGACGTTACGCTATGGCTACAGAAATTAGTTTTCAAAAAGAAATAACGAGTTTCTGTGCTTTAAACTTTTTTTAAAAATTCATTTATATTGCACTGCGCCAAGTAATTTCTTATCGTAAGAATAATATATCTTATACAATATAAAAGAAAAGTAATTTTTCCGCGATTTGGATGTGTCATTTCTAATGTTTACGGATGTATTTAATGTACATTGTGTAAATATTGTCCCACATGATAATTTTTGTCTCTGATATTAACAATCTGAATTTCATAAAAAGTTTCGCTACTGAGAATAAATAGATAATACAGATTTTGTTTTGGTCTAATGAAAATACACAAATAGTTCAAAAATAAGTTTCTATTTGTTATGTATGGTTGCAATTTACATTAGTATGCTTAAAGATTCATCAGAAAACATCGTATTTTTACATCAGAGATGTGGAAAAGAGAATGGAAATCCTTCCCATATAGTTTCATAAATATGAATGATATGATTGTTATTGTGAAAAACGTATAAGTGTTATTTCATATATATTGATAAATGTTTATTTTCTTTATTTTGCAGCATTAAATTTAAAGAACAAATTACAACCGATTCCCTCGTAGGATAGGAATCTTTTTAGAGTACCATTTATTAAAATTGTTCTGCCGCATAAAACCCTGTTGTAAAATAATTTAATTGCGAATCAGGTATATTGGTTTTGCCTCTTTGCAATGTTTAATATTTTTTTTAGTCTCTATTCAAAAATGTATTTCCTTTCTATTTTAAACTGCATAGTGCTCTTTTCAATGAAAGGATAATGGGATTCAAAACACAGTTCGAACAAATAAAACATTTAATTTAGTTTAAACATAGTTTACAATTTTCAAATTATTAATTTGTTTTAATATTATTGAGCATTATTTGATTTAATGATGATACGCTATAATGCTTTACAATAAAATTTAAAATTATATACCTTTATACATATTTTACAGTCAGTTATTACAGTATATTTATTTTACTTTTTAAGTTATCCTTACTTCACCGGCTATTAAATATGAGCAAATATTTTCGTAGAAATCTTCAGATTTATTGTAATACGTATACCAAAATTCCATATTCGAAATATATATTTGTAGCGGAAGACATGCTATAAGAAAAATATTTTAAAACACAAATTCTTTTTTTCTTTTTTTAAGAATATATTTTTTTAATCAATAGGTATTTATAAAATCTGTGAATCTCAAATATTTTTTTTTCATATATTTCATTCGAGATGTGTAAATCCAATCTAAATTATTGATACACAGATGTCATATCGAAATGTCAATGTTTCGAATAATTTGAATAGGGGAGCTAGGGGATGAATGGGACAAGGGATGGATGAGACATTCGCAATATTTTAGACAATAAACATTTATTTTAAATTGCTTTCTAACCCCATATAAGGCTCTAGCACATTGTGCTTCAGAACTAAAAGTAGGACCACATTGCTGTTTTCAGTTTCCTTCAAAGTTGCATTTTCTGAAATCTCTGCTTAAAAGTAAGATTTTTTTTTTTTTGAATATGTGAAATATCTTATACAATATACAATATTAAGCTATGTTGCAGTTATTTATTTTAAGGATCAATATCGATAATTAAAATGAATGAATAGTAACCATTGTGACAGAATAATTTTTGAGGCAAAATGGCTGAGAAGGGAATATATTCATCATGGGAATGATTGGGACATTTCAAATGGGGATGAATGGCACATTCTCATTTATCCCTAGAGATGTTGAAATTTTTATTTATTAACTAAAATAGTATTATATAGGTTGATAAGTTAATAACTTACGTTAATTAATATTATTAAATAGTATTATATGAGTTGTTATTGTTGAAAATTTCTAAGTGTTATTTATTGTATTGTAATAATTATTAATGGATAATCAAAAAACTTAATCAAAATAGATAAAATTGTTATTAATAGTATATGTTTATTGATCAAGTGGGGGAAATTATATTGAGTTTTGAAATGTTGCACAAATAAATCCCCACCCCTAACATATTGGATCGGTCGGAAAGTCGTGTCGTTTTGGGAAAATTAATTCGTACCGGAAAATAATATCATTTAATTATTAGACAGTGATTCCGATATCTAATGTCTAATAATTAAAGGGCAGAAATTTCCGGTACGAATTGATTTTCCCAACACGACAAAACTTTCCGATCGACCCAATAATTTCCGTACTGCATGTTTCCAAGATACATTTAATTAATATTAATTAATAAGTTATGATTGAAAATTATTAGGTATGCCATATTTAAAGGCATTTTGCTCTTTCATTTAAAATCTAAAATGCCTCGTAAGTGGGAAAAAAGAACAGATTGATAGCTGAAGTCTGCATTAAAAGTTAAAACTGCAAAAAAGAAGTTAACGAAAACAAAACATATCGATTCGTGTTGTAAAATCGTATATTACAAATATAATTATATGTAAGGTTATCATTATAAATTTTAATTTGATAAAATTGAATACAGGGAGGAAAATCTTTGTGTCCCATCCATCCCTATTAGTGTCCCATTCATCCCTGCTGTGGGAATGATTGAGACAGGGAGGAACGTTTTTTTCGTTTTCATAATATTTATCTGAATAAATCATAATCTAGAATAAATATTGTTCATATATGTTGTCAAATACCTAATGTATGAAATGTGATATATAATATTGATTATAACTTAAATTAAAAAAATATATATTTTTTTGTGAAAATGTCCCATTCATCCCCATCTCTCCTACATATTATCAAATTCTTGTTTTAGGCCTTTTCGTAAGAAATGCCATTTACCGCATTCCTATGCACGATACTTTTGCGATTATTGAAAGAAAGTTTTCCAGCCTGAAATTGCAAATATACACTATCATAAATTTTCTCTAAATTGTATAAGTAACCTATATAATTTACCGAACTAATACAAATAACCAAACTATACTTTTATATTATTTCTGATTTATAAGATTATTATACAACATTTTTGTTCCTGAATTTGTTAACATATTTTATTCAGTGCACTTGTCTGAACATATATGAGACTTGGTTGCATATTTATTTTCTACTTGCGTGATATCTAGTCATTCTAACATCAGTTTTGCATCAAAAATAAAATAAGTATTGCATTAAAAATATATTATCTTTACTAAATTATATACACGCAGTTAAATGCAAACTATAAGTTTTGGAAAATCCGAAATACTAAAGCTTATTGAAGTTAATAAAAATATAGATGATGAAGAAGGATTTTCAGATGAAATGTCCCATCTTTCAAACATCTTTTGACATAATATAAATTCATGTGTGTTCGAATATTTAATTGAAGTTTTTTTTAATCATTAAACAAAACCTTAAAATATCGTACATAAAATGTAAAATCAAATTTATTCTGTGGATAAGGTAATTATAAACAGAAATCAATAATCCATTAGCAGAAATAATAAAGCTATTAGAAAAGTCTTAAGTCTTATGACATAATGGTACGCGACAAAGAAAGCAGATACCATAAATGTTGAGAGTAACACTTGCAAGGAAACTAAAATCTAGAATGTCAGAAAAATATATTGTAAAACTGGTGCCAGTTACCAGAATTTTTATTTTTTGGAAAAAAATTCCGAATAAAACACAAGGGCTAGCTACAAGACATGCGAAAGTCAATACCACACAATGATTTACAGAGGTTGTATAAGTATATCTGCATAATATATATGCTCAACCTTTACAATAATTGGTTAATTACACTCATTGCCATACAAATTTGCGCACCAAGAAAAAGATGTCCAAATGAAACGAAATTTTACACGAGTAAGTACTACTGTCATATAAGTAAGTGAGTAGAAAACCAAAGAAAAAGGATCATTTATTGCAGAAAAAAGTACAAATGAACGGGAATTTCAGTACTCTGTTGGACCCCCCCTCTAGAGTGAATGCATGATGCGAAACGAGCGGGCATTGAGGCATACAAGTTCCGCATGATGTCCTGAGACATCTCGTTCAACAGTTGCTGTAAACGCGCCTCGAGTTCAACCAAATTCGTAGGGTAGTCAACTTGTCGTCCCAAATGATCCCAGTTATGCTCGATTGGTGACAAATCTGGGGATCGAGCAGGCCAGGAAAGGGTGTAATGTGGCGGAGGCAGGCTTGTGACATCCTTGCTGTGTGTGGCCGAGCATTGTCTTGCTGAAAAATGGCTCCTGGGAGCCCTGCCACGAGTGGCAACACATGTGGCTGAAGAGTGTCCTGGACGTACCGCTGGGCTGTCATTGTGCCACGGATAAATATTAGGGATGACCGTGTATCGTAAGCAATGGCACACCATACCATCACACCAGCTGTGAGAGCGGTGTGTCGCTGTAAAGCGAAGGCAGGATTGAGGCATTCTCCACGGGGCCTCCACACACGAACACGATTGTCATCGCTGCTCAAATTGAATCTAGAGTCGTCGCTGAAGACGACCTGGTTCTATTCCGTTGCAGTCCAATCCTGTCGTAAGCGACACCATCCAAACGGAGTCGTCGGTGGGTGAGTGTTATTGGCAGCACACGTAATGGGCGCCGCGATACCAGATGTCCTTCGGCCAGGCGCCTTGCGATGGTTCGGAAAGACACAGGGATCCGTAGTGAAGATTCTACCTGTGTCTGGATAGCGGCTACTGAGGCAGTTGGCTCTACGCGTGCGTTTCGTATGATGTGACGGTCTTCTCAACGACTGGTCTGTCGAGTGCGTCCCGAGCCTGGTCGCCGTGTAAATGACGTCTCTTCAGTCAACTGGTCCCAACACCTCCTCTCAGTAAAATCAGAACGGCCTACTTGCCGAGCTGACCACCCAGCTTCCATCATCCCGATGATTCTTCCCCTCTAAAACTCTGACAGCTGCTCGTATTGTCTTCGATGGCTGCGTAACGGCATGTCTACCTCAGCGTTTCCTTTGCAAAAGAAAAGGTACGCTCAGACACGTTCTGCTTACCAGTTTTATACTCCAAGGAGGACAAAGTTCAACGCCCTCTAATGGCATTACGCAATGCGCAATCACGCTGCATTTCTAATCATTTGCATATCTGCCTAATATGTACATTCATGCCAAGTTTCGTTACGATCCCACAATTATTTCTTGGTGCGCAAATTTTTATGGCAATGAGTGTATATTGAATACAAAAGCTTGGGAACTTTAAGTTAAAAAAAAAAAAAAAAAAAGACTGGTTCAAAAAAATCTTAACATAAGTTTCAAAATTAAACTGAATGTTGAAATTTGCCTTACTATACAGGGTGTCTCTGTCAAGGGTGAACAATGACTAATTCCTACACCGTTTGTCGTAGACATATTACAAACCAACATATTCCAATTACAAGAATGTTTTAACTAAGGTAAAGAAATATTTTAGAAGCGATTTGTGTTAATAAAAATATTTCTTAAAAAATTACGAAATTTAGGTTTTTATGCGGTCCCCGGTCCTATAAGTTATATTTGGTATTTTGTTTCTTATTACACTGATAAGTAAGACACAGAACGTCCCGTTCATATAACGCTAAAATTGACCGTGTTATGAAAGTTTAAAAATGCATAACTTATACCACGTTTCTGTATCCGAACACAGATGAGTTTTGTCATGCTTTGAGGGGTCATATACGTGCAAGTGCTTATAGTATACAAGTGCTTATAGTATTTGAAGAACTTATTTCATGTGTATCTGAGCTTTGAAAAAAATCCTACAAGTATTACGATTGACTGTTTTTAAGTTTCAAACTGATTAAAATAATTGTATTTTGAGACATATTTTGTTTTGTAATCATTTGAGACTGTTTCTTTTCCTGATTTCTTTTAACGATTTTTTTTTTTTTTTTTTTTTTTTTTTTAACAATTTGGAAAAATGGTTATTGTTCTCTGTCAGGGTAGGAAATCAAAAACATATCTGAAGAGTTTTATTGGTTGAATCCGCATTTTATTCGTTTTCTGATTGGTCTATACAGTAATCTGTATTTTCCTTTACTTTCCTTTACTTCCAAACAAATTGAGATGCAGCTTTCAAACAAATTGCATTTAAAAGTAGATTTTTTTCTCTATACGACGGTGTGAAAATGTTATATTGTGGGATGTTTAGAAGTTTAAGAATGAAATTTCATTTGAAATTGGTCGATGGAAAAGCCTTTTCCCGAACAGCCAATGAAATGCTTGGATAATACATAAGTTTCAGGAAATCTGACGAGTCGTAGGCGATTTTTGTCTCTTGCAATTTTACGTGTAATAACACTATTAATGTTTAATCCATGGCGTACATAATGTATGATCAACTCCGTGCGATTTTTTATGTCTTAAATTTTAGTCTTCGGAAAAAATCATTTTCCAAATGGTCGTTGTAATTTGTTAAATTGCCCTTTTTTAGGGTTTCGTTCATCTGACGAAACCCTATTCGTCTCGCTCATCTGTCTGTCTGTCTGTCTGTCTGTCTGTCTGCCTGTCTGTCCGTCTGTCCGTCACAGAGCCCGTTCTCAGAAACTACACATGTTGGAGACATGGAACTTTGGGTACTTATAGCTGAGCACTTCACATCATACGGCAAATCATAAAATTTTGAAAAAGTCGTACATTTAACCCTTTGGGCTCGCGCATGTGTATTTTAAACAATTCTTTCTAAGTGAGCTCCTAATTATGTTGGAGACATGAAATTTTGGGTACTTATAGCTGAACACCTCACATCATACGACAAATGATAAAATTTTGAAAAAGTCGTACATTTAACCCTTTGGGCTCCCGCATGTGTATTTTAAACAATTATTTCTAAGTGAGCTCCTAATTAGTTTGGAGACGTGAAAATTTGCATACTTATAGTTGAACACCTCACATCAAACAACAAATCATAAAATTTTGAAAAAGTCGTACATTTAACCCTTTGGGCTTTCGCATGTGTATTTTAAACAGTTCTTTCTAAGTGAGCTCCTAATTAGTTTGGAGGCGTGAAATTTTGCATACTTATAGCTGAACACCTCACATCAAACGACAAATCATAAAATTTTGAAAATGTCGTACGTTTAACACTTTGGGGTCCCACATGTGTATTTTAAACAATACTTTCTAAGTGAGTCCCTAATTAGGTTGGAGGTGTGAAATGTTGCATACTTATATCTGAACACCTCACATCCAACGACAAATCATAAAATTTTGAAAAAGTCGTGCATTTAACCCTTTGGGGTCCCACACGTGTATTTTAAACAATTCTTTCTAAGTGAGCCCCTAATTATGTTGGAGACATGAAATTCTGGGTACTTATAGCTGAACACCTCACATCATACGACAAATGATAAAATTTTGGAAAAGTCGTACATTTAACCCTTTGGAATCGCGCATGTGTATTTTAAACAATTCTTTCTAAGTGAGTTTCCTAATTAGTTTTGAGACGTGAAATTTTGCATACTTATAGCTGAACACCTCACATCAAACGACAAATCATAAAATTTTTGCAAAAGTCGTACATTTAACCCTTTGTGCTCCCACATGTGCATTTTAAACAATTCTTTCTAAGTGAGCCCCTATTTAGGTTGAAATTTTGCATACTTATAGCTCAACACCTCAGATCTCACGTCAAATAATAAATTTTGAAAAAGTTTTATGTTTAACACTTTCAACTCCAGCTTGTGTATTTTAAGCCATTCTTTCTAACTGAGCCCCTAATTAAATTGGAGATTTGAAATTTTGCATACTTATTGCAGAACACCTGAGGCCAGGCGACAAATCATAAAATCTTGAAAAAGTTTAACCCTTTGAGCTACCACATATGTATTTGAAGCAATTCTTTCTAAGAGAGCCCCTAATTAAGTTGGTGACATGAAATTTTGCATACGTATAGCTGAATGCCTCAGGCCACACGACAAATTATAAAATTTTCAAAAAGTATTTTATTATTTACCCCTCTGGGCTCTAACTTGTGTATTTTAAGCAATTTTTCTAACCTGCGCCCTTTTAACACAGGGAGAAATTTTCCAACTTTTGCCGACACCCCTTTGACCATTCTTTCATATTATGCACCATAGCCTTACATATTTTAGTTCCATTTTTTTCCCGCCAGGTGTGCCTACTTAACTCGGGTGCTATGGGCCCAATCCCCTCGACTAATATATCTACGGATAGTATGTAAAACGGATTTTCGTTCGAATACAGGTTTGTTTAGAATCAAGTGCGCCCCCTGGTTTTGCAATATGGAACTAACAGATTTTTCAAAAGGATAAAGTGTTTTGAAAGGAATATTAAACTAAACCCTCTGTGCGATCTGTGATCACACTTACCCACTTGTTTTTTTTTTTTTTTTTTTTTTTTTTTTTCAACAATCGTATGTATGTTTTTCCAGTTCAAAAAGTGTAATCAATTTGGGGTTCAGCGGTATAGACAGCATACAAATTAATTATCAAAAGCTAAAAAAACATGACATAAACTAGCTTTTGTAGGCTAGTGTAATCAAATAATGTTTCAAAATATATATCAATTTATAAAGAATTGACGATGTTAATTTTCATCACCTTATTTAATAAAATTCCTGTATTTTGTTTTCTTGTATGTTTATTACAAATTGTATATGTTCCATTTATATGTTAGAATTATTCAAGATTTCAAATTTCTATGCAATGTTAATTTTAATATATCTGACCACTACCCCCTACATACTAAATGCCTCTCGCATTCACTGTTTTTCCCATATAAGAACTGGAAGTCAGCTTAGCCCCAAAATGCTCTGCCATCTATCGGTGACAATTGACATGATTTTTAAATACCTATAGATAAATAACGTAAACAAAAGTTGTTTTGAGAATATTTAAATAGAAAATTTTAAAATAAATTAGCTTAAAAAGCAAAATTTGTTAAAAAAATTTTGTTATTTATTCCTAGAGTTTCACTTTTTTTTTTCTCTTTTCGTATTTATTTTAATTGTTGTATTAAATGATATTTTTTTTCTATAAAATATTTGAAAAGAGAAATTATTTCATAATTTCTCTTCAATTTCAAATGATGAATGATAAAATAACGCACATAATTTATTTTATTATATGAATTTTAAATTATATGTTCTTTTTTAAAATTAATTATAATATATAAATTAATAGCACTTACATTTACTTGTAAATAGATTTCCATCAAAAATAAAATAAACAAGGTTTATGAAGTGAAAATATTTATTAACACTATAAAATGGTACATGAATTTTAATCAATGGATCAAAAACTATGAGCAAGTTTAAAAAGGTTATTGCAAAACATAAAAGTATTAGATTAAATTAAATTTTACTAAATAGTAAGACATGTATTTTTTCAGGCAAAATATTAAAACAAAAGGCAAAATTAAGGCAAAATAATAAACAAGGTTAATGTGGTGTGAATGTGTCAGTGAAGGACAATCTTAAGGAATTGCTTTAAAAATAATTTTTAATTAATAATTATAATTATTATATTCCTGTTTTTTTTACATTATATTAATCTATCAACAATGTTTAACTAACTTCATAGTTGTACTTCCCATTGTGAATTAAAATTTAATTCTAATAATAACATAATTACTTGACACTCCAGTACTAGTACCATACAGTTGCCTCAATAAATAGATTGCAATATTTTTCTGTACTTCCCTATTTAATATTTTCTATCTAAAATAATTAAATCATTGATATTGTGATAATAATACTATAAATATTAATTACCTTTATCATAATAATGAAACTAGCAAGTCTTTTTTTTAAGTGTTTAAAAAACATTTAACTCACAGTTTCATTTCTTTTATATTTGAATTATTAATTATTATAAGTAATCATCAAGTACTTTCAGGAAATTTAAATAGTTGGAAATATGATTCTGTTCAATGATGCTCCAAGACACTTTTTTTGTCATCTTTTTTACTATCCCCCCCCCCACACACACACACCAGGGCCGAAACTAGCCTTTTTTGCACCCGGGGCAAACATGGATTTTGGTAAACCCCCCCCCCCCCCCCCTCCCTCTTCCACAATGTATATTTACAAAGAGAATTTTACTAATTTCATAATAGACGACTTATTTCAAAATTTAAAACATGTAATACTGAACTACGTAATCTACAGTGGCGGATCCAAGGGGGAGGTCCCTCTGAACACCAGCAAAAATATTCTAAAGATCATTTTTAAAATGAAATAAACAGTAGAGTCCCGATTATCCGAGTCCTGCCTAACCGAGTTTCCGCTTTCACCGAGTTATTTTATTCTGATGGACTGATGGCTTCCATTATTATAAAACAGCCATTATAAATGAAGTGTTAGGTGAAGATGAAAGAGCAGTCGTAAAAAGTTAGAACTCTGATTTTCTGGTCAGAATGGGAAAAATATGGGCAAAAACTTTTTTGAAAAAAAAAATTATGGCCATTTTTTTTTTTTCGAGAACTCTGATTTTCTGGTCAGAATGGGAAAAAAAATGGGGATATTTTTTTTGCCATTTTTTTTCCATTCTAACCAGAAAATCAGAGTTCTAACTTTTTACGTCTGCTCTTTCATCTTCACCTAACTCTTCATTTATAATCGCTGTTCCATAATAATGGAAGCCACCAGTTCGTCAGAATAAAATGATCCATTCTAAAGGTAAAATCCTTCGTTTGGCGCCCCTTCATTCTGGCGCCCGGGGCACGTGCCCCCTCTGCCCCCCCCCTTAGTTTTGGCCCTGCCACACACACACACATACACACGCATGTTGCCTGAATAAATTTATTTCAATGTTTTTCTGAAATTCCCTATTTAATATTTTCTATCTAAAATAATTAAATTATTGATATTGTGATAATAATATTATAAATATTAGTGACATTTATTGTAATAGTGAAATTAGCAAGTCTTCGGGTCAGGACCTCAAACGTCAATTCTGCAGCTTTTTTTTCTTTCTCCCTGTCTCTCTCTCTCTCTCTCTTTTTTTTTTTTTTTTTTTTTTTTTTTTTTTTTTTTTCTGCAGTGTTTAAAACAGTCAGCTCACAGTTTCATTTTTATTTGCATTATTAATTATTACGAGTAATATATGAAGTGCTTTCAGGAAATTTAATAAATTGGAAATACGATTGTATGCACTGATGTTCCAAGACACTTTTTTCATCTTTTTTACTACACATCTTTTTTTCGGGTCAGGACCTCAAACATCAATTCTGCTCTCTCTCTCTCTTTTTTGCAGCGTTTAAAACAGTCAACTCACAGTTTCATCTCTTTCATATTTGCATTATTAATTATTACGAGTAATATATCAAATACTTTAAGGATATTTAATAAATTGGAACTCTCTCTCTCTCTCTTTTTTTTTTCTTGCAGTGTTTAAAACAGTCAACTCAGTTTCATTTCTTTCATATTTGCATTATTAATTATTACGAATAATAGATCAAGTACTTTCAAGAAATTTAATAAGTTGGAAATACGATTCTGTGCACTGATGTTCCAAGACACTTTTTTCATCTTTTTTACTATCCCCCCCCCCGATACACACACACGTTACCTCAATAAATTGATAATAGTATTTCTTTTAATTCCCTATTTTATATTTTCGATATAAAATAATTAATTTATTGATATTGTGATAATAATACTATATATATTAATTACATTTATTATGATAATGAAACTAGCAAGTCTTCCGGCCAAGGCCTCAAAACGTCAATTCTGCAGTTTTTTTTTTTTTTTAAACATTTAATTTAGTTTCATTTCTTTTATATTTGTATTATTAATTATTACAAGTAATAATCAAGTACTTTCAGGAATGAAATTATTGATATATTTCAATTACATAATATTTATATTGCTTCAAAACACAATGCTATGAATACATATTTATTTTGATCACATTACTAATTCGTATTCGATTTCATCGTGTATCATTTATTATTATTATCATTATAATTTTGCTGGAAGAAATTTAAATAATTTTGAATGTTATTGTATTTTCATTTTCATACAGAAAAGGCTTAGCATAATTATTGATAAAAAGAAATACTTTGATCTATCATTTTTATTATTAATAATAACAATATTATTTCAGATTCTTTCAGATTTAGGTACTCTTTTCCTTTTAAGACATTGTAAATTAATAAAAATACATCTTATTAATAGCAACTGTACATGAATTTAATTTATTATTATACAACGGAATGTTATTAGAAACATGCAAATAATAGTAGTAAAAATATCTATTTGTATTTTTAAAAATACAATGAAAAAATGTTAAAAAGACTCGTTGGCTGTCTTCTACAGGAATGGTGAAAAGAAATATTTTCCTTTATTTTGCTGGATGAACAGCAGTAAGGCACACAGCAATATGGCAATTTATAGAGAATATATTAACTTCATTAAAAGTAAACATTCTGTTTAAAAAAATCACAAATTACTGCAAAAAATAAAAAAAAAATAATAGCTTTCAAAGGCAGGTCTATGAGGCGATCCATGTAAATACAGCAATAACATACCCCAAACAGTAGCGCCATCTATCAACCTTGCTGACTTCCATTTTTGAGTCAAATGCGAGAGGCATGTAGTATGTAGGGGGTAGTGATCTGACAAAATTATATTTCTACTAATTTTGTGGATGATCCCTAATTTGCAGCAAAAAATATGTTCCACCTTTAAGCAACTATTATTCGGTCAATTTTAATTGCAGAATAACGAACATTTTTTTTTTGTCTTACTTGTAAGGTTAACAGAAAAAATTTAGTAAGTATAACTTATAGGACAGTGGTGCCGTATAAAAATTTAAATTTTCAAATTTTCTAAGGAATGTTTTTATTGACCCAAATTGCTTTCAAAATATTTCTTTACCTCATTTACAACATTTTTGTAATTGGTTTATGTAATATATCTATGACTAATGGTTTAGGAAATAGCCATTGAACACCATTGACACTGGACACCCTGTGTATTTAACAGATTATAGCAGGACACAGTTAGAAAAGAGTTATTATTTAAAATTAAAACACATTGTTTAAACATAATTTTTTGAATTCATAATGGGATATAACAAAAAAAACCTAGCATTTATTCAGAATAGGACTCTTCCATTGGCCCTTCATGGCATATTGAAGATTGAAAAAAAAATACTTTTGCCGCAAAACCGAAAATATACATGCACTGCGATATTTCACTTATACGGATGACCGATCATTATATTTTGTACCTCTATTTCAGAGTAGTTATTTTTGCTTTATTTACAAGTACAATTAAAAAACCATATATTAATTTATAGAAACAATGAAAATAAATGAAATTGTCTTTAATCGGGCAAAAGTGAGATACATATACGACTACATACTCTACAAACGACTGTAGATTATTCTTACTTTTAAGATGAATATAAGCATTTTTTGTATTCGAAAATAAATAATATTATTCTTCTTTCGAAAATCATGCACATTTATATGCTATATCTTTGTCGGTACGCCAAGATTGTTTGCAAGCAAAAAAAAAGGTCTGGGGCTTTTTTTAAATTTCATAACTGCATAATCTCCGAATGTATGAAAAACTGCGAGCAGTGATCCGAAAAAAGGGAAAGCAGAAAAAAAACGTATATATTTCAAGAAAAGTTGTTGTCTCTTTAAGTTTTTATTATGTGTACGAATAAAGCATTTTGCCTTATCTGCAATGACAGTGTAGCGGTAATGAAATAACGCTACATTAGGAATCATTATAAAACTATTCCTAGTGAGGAAAATTCTAGATTAGTTGGGTATTTTCGCATTGACGAAGTGAATGAATTAAAATCGGTTCTGAATTATTATCAAGCTGTATTTTGCAGTAAAAATATAGAATATGAATACAGTGTCCGTATTGGTTATATGCTATCAGAAAAAATTGAAAAATGAGGACAACATTTCACTAATGGAACGGTTTTAAAAGAATTTATTAATCGTTCAAATCCTGGGTTTTGCCAATCTCAAAATATTAAGAATATTCACTTGTATGGTATAACAGTGGAATAAAATATTTAACATAAAGTATTTTATTACATTTATATTTAAATGACTTTGTAATTTATTTTGTAGTGATCGGTTAATCAGCAGATGCTACAGATATTGCTTAGACAGATATTGTCGTGGTGTTAAGAGAAACATTACAACTGTAGGAAATTTAGTTAATATTTTGCACTTAAAGCTAGAATACATTATTGCTATTTGGATACTGGTTGAAAGATACTATGGCTAAATGGGAGCAAGATTTAAATATGCCGTAACAACTGATTGTGTTTATTCCACGATAGGTAAATAAATGGGATTAACAGCATTGATGGAATGTAATGCTAAATAATTCGATGATGGCCTTACACTTTGTCATTCATCAAGGAATTTTGCTTAAGAAATCCTTATTCAATTTTAATAACGTGAGGATTAATGGAATTTTTTTTAAACTTTTATTCGATTAAATGCCTTAATCTCATATAGCTTCAACAATTGTTGAATGATACGGAAATGAACATAGTGACATTATTTAGTATATTGAAGTTTGTTTGCTGAACCGTAGGAAAATGTATGAACTGTTTTTTTACCGATTGTCTTAACATTTAATGGAATCCATAGACAAACACATTTATGAGTTCCAAGAGAAGAAATAGTTACATACTTTTCATTGTTAGTACACATTACAAGCCACATCAATTTTCTGAACACCTGTTTACTAGGATAGGATAAACGTGTTCATAAACTTTAGAAAATCGTTTGAGAAACAGATTAATTGTAATTTTAATGTCAGCTGAAAAAAAAACACCATTAACTTCCAACATTAACGGAATTTTTAAACAAGACAACAGATTGATGTATAGCTACTGAATCTATGTAATTAAAATATCAGCTCGAAAGCACATTTTCTGACTTTCATCAAAATCAAATTCCAATTAATATAAGACTATTATTTTCAACATTCACAGTTGATATCAAGAATATTCCATTTAAAAATTGGAATTCGCAGATTTACAGCATGATTCAATGTTGAAATCAGTGGTTGGTCTGGGAAGGACAGTCCCTTCTCAGGAAGATTTGAGATCATATGCTTATTGATCAACTAGATTTTCAATTTTCTCTTTGGAACTCCAGAGATTTACTGGTAAAACTGTTGAGAACAAAATCCAATACTACTTCTGAATATAAATTAATAAAATGCTTCTTTACGAATAAATAATAGGATTTATTAATATTTCGCAGCCTCTATAAACAACTCTTTGTCGTTATGAAATTGTTCACTGGTTTTGGTGTGAAAGCATCTTTCCATTAGGGCAGCTCGTGGAACTGTAAAAAGTTGCTGATGTAAATCTCGAGTGCAATGGGCTGAACATCACTAATTTAAAACAACGATGTATTCATTTTTTTAACGACTATATTTCAAAATATCTGCGGAGAAATTTTTTTACACATATTGTCGTTAATACAGTTAAAAAGCAGATTCCTGTTTTTTTTTTACGAAACAATGTATGTTTTAAACATAAAAAAGTTTTTTTTTTTTTTTTTAATAGAGAAATTTGATCTGTTTCAAACATTTTAATAATTACAAAAAAACAGGCTTCAATAAAAGTTAAAAATGGTAAAAGAAGAGAAATATTTACAATTTGAAGCAGTATTCATACATTAATGGGACTAATGAAAGAAAATCCATGTGAGTCAATAAAAACTTGCTTGCTGAATATTAATTAATTTTTAGCTGTGCATTATTAATTGCTTTTTAAAAAATATATAATTAAATATAAACAAAAAAATCTGCTTTTTTATACAACATTGATATTTGTTACCAGTGTGGTCCAACCTTAATTACCCGAGGGCCAATCGAACTTTAGGATAGTAATGTGAAAGCCAGAGATATTCCAGAAAGAAAACGAATTACATATTTTATTCAAAAAAAATTATTAAAATTTATATTAAAAGAAGTTTAATATACCACTTCATTTTATGGTCGAGAAATGAATGTGATGATTGGCACTACTTTCCTGATACGAGTTTATGAATGTCCACTGTAAGTTCAGTAAGGCAAAGTCTTGGGATCGATTCCAGTGAAGCACTTTCAATTCGATTTTTTGCTTTTGATATAATTTGTTTGAGATCAGAAAAAGCACTTTCGTATACATATGTACTGTCAAACAGTGATAACAGTTGCAGAGAGAATTTAAGCAGTTTAGGAAAACGTTCTTTAGAAATCAATTTCCAGAAATTTTTAGGGACATCACAATTTTTAGTCTGGTAGAATGGGTCTGCTTGAAGATAACAAATTTTCGTTTCAAGATTCTAGGGAACCTCACTATCTTCATTACCTATGAGATTGTTGAACAGTGCAAGAGTTGGTTTTAAGAAGTCAAAATCCAAGAATCTATCCTTCAATTCTTTCTTGATATACACTAGTTTCCAAAAATTAAGGAAAAACAACAAAATTAGCGATTACTCAAAATGTTACAAGTCAATTTTAATAAAACTGAGCCACAATGTACAACGCATAGTAAGGTATAAAATAACACTAAAGGTAATTACCAGACGATTGTAGTGTTTCAGAAATTAACACAATTATAAAATAAGCAAAAGAAATGTGTCAGTTTGGTATAGGACAAGTACCTTTAAGATGAATTATGATCACCCCTAGAAGGAATACAACACATACAGCGATGTGTGATACCGTCAATTATGCAATCGATAAGTTCGCTGTGAAGTGCGAGCCATTGCTCTTGTAAAGCAGTTGTAAGCGTGGCATGGGTCTGAGGAGGGGGATTGAGAGCAGCGACATATCTTCCTAAAGCATCCCAAACATGCTCGATGGGAGTTAAGTCCAGTGATCGCGCTGGCCATTCCATGCGCTGAATTGTTTGGTGCTGAAGATAATCTTCTACGATATGAGCCCTGTGCGGTCTAGCGTTATCGCCCTGTAAAATGAAATTATTACCTATTGCACTGAAATAAGGGCGCACATAAGCATCAAGAATGTCATTTCTATAGACGTGAGCATTCACAGTTCCACGTGGAAAGACATGGAGGCTTGTACGTCCGCCGAAAAAGATACCATCTCAAACACAGACACTGCCTCCCCCATATAAATCTCTTTTACGAATGTTTGATGGATGATAGCGTGTTCCATGTTCTCTCTAAATCAAACAAAGCCTACTATCGTTTTGGAGGTTAAACTCGAACTCGTCTATGAAGAGAACACGCCCCCATTGTTCAGCCGTCCTGTGGACATGTTGACGTATCCACCTTGACGTTCCCTCCGGTGACATAAGGTAAGCGGCACACAAATGGCTGATCGCCTCGCATAAAGACCACCTTCAGGAAGCATTCTACACAAAGTAGACATTGATACTAACCTTATATTGGCTGCAGCAAGGGAGGCTCTAAGATGAGAGGGGTAGCTGTTTTAACCCTTCGTACACATAATCACAGATATCGGTCATCGGTGTTTGTCGTAGCTCTTGCTTGTCCTTGGGTAAACCTTCTGAAGGCCAAACCACTGGTTTGAAATTGTTTCCGAAGCCTATGAACGAGAGAAGGACTCAAATTTAGCCATCTGGCCACCTTTGTCTGACTTTGGCCTACATCCAGTCTTCCAATAGCTCTATATCGCAGCTATGCGGACAAGTGATACCCCGAGGTGATACAAATGAATTGGCTATCTCGGTTTTTTTATCTCTTAATCGTAGCGATACCAGCAGCCGTACTCTCAAACATGCATTTTTATGCTCCTGACAGATGACGCAATCCGATTGCAGCGCCACTAATTTGCATTGTGTAATTTTATTCAGCATCTTTTAGTTAACAACATATGCAAATTGCATACGAATAGGTTCATTTTTGAATGAGTTATCGCACTTTTTGTGATTTTTCCTTAACTTTTGGAAACCAGTGTATATTGTTATTTCATGAAACATAGTAAAATTTGTGTCACTTTTTTCTTCTTTCAACTGCTATCAAGATGGGTAGTATTATTTGTCTTCAGTGCAATTTGTATTAAATGAAGTCTTTTACGGAAGCCCTCAATATGTTCATAAAGCTGGGAGATGTTTTGTTTTGTCGCCTTGTTGTTTCAGGTTGAATGTTAAATCTGTCCGAAAAAGCAAGGTTATTTAAAATCTGGATTTCTTCCAATTTTTCTTGATACTCATTCACGATATTCTCATTTCTGAGAAAAGCACGAATTTCATTACTCAAGCCAAAAAGCTGTTGCAGGCATTTTTCAATACTCAGCCAGTGCACTTCACAGTAAAATGAAAAGTCACTAAACTCAGCTTCCAAATTATCCAGGAATGCGATAAACGCTTGTGTCTATAAACTATATTACCTCCACTTATTGAATTTACAGTATTTACAACAGTTTTCATTCTCTCAGTGAGCCTTGTATTTTTTCCACAGAGAAAATCCTGGTGGATAATGCATTGAAAAAAAAAAGCATGCCTTTTTCTTTACACAGTCCTACCATATTTATGACCAACAATTGCTTTAGCTCAATCTGTTCCATGGCCAGAGCACTTCATAAAACCTCCTTATTGTGAAACGACATCATCCAGTGCGCTGAATATATCAATACCTTTTTCTGCTGGTTTATAATGATTTGAATTCCAACAGTTCTTCATGATTTTCAAATTCTTCGTTTATCGTTCAAACAAAGCTAAGGAGCTTGCTGATGTCAGCTATATCTGTGCTCTCAACTACAGCTAGAAAGTAAAATTGACACTTTTCCAAAATTTCCTTGCGAGAACTCGAAACTTCACCACTCATAACAGTAATTCTTCTACTTACTATCTGATGAGACAAGGAAGCTGTTTCAAAAATTTTAGCCATCTTATTATCTCCAGATGAGAATACCATTTTTACAGCATATCTCTTAATGAGTTCCACCATCCCTAAAAGACTTTTACTTTTATCTAGCTTTAAACATACCTCATAGGATGCCTTTAAAGCAGCAGTGTGTGATGGTTGCAAGATATTCTTTCTAGTTAATTTCAGTTTTAAATAATTAAACACAACTTCAGGCACTTTCCTGGTATTGATCATATTTTGATTTATACTAGCTGGTATAGTGTCTACTCACATTATACTCTTTCGAAACATCTAAAACTTGAGAACAGAAACACACTGCGGTTTTACCTTATGTTCAACAAAAATGTAACTTTCCTGCCACTTTGACTGAAATTGTCATTTCTCATCTTTAGCGTGCCGTTTCTTAAGTTACGCCATTGTCGGTACCGTTCTCGCAACAACGAAGACAATAATATATCGTCGTACTATTTCTCTCGTCAAAAACAACCATTTCGAACTGCCCTGTGCTCCGTTTTATAGAGAAACCTTCCAGAAAATCTTCCGCAACAGATGAACGATTGCGAACCTATTGGCAGTCAATCACTAGCCACAACCGTCGCCTAGAGGCGCAGTTGGTTTTCGCCTTTTCCAGCTGCCTTCTACGTAATAGTACTGAATGAAAGTGAAAATCAAAGTAGGCACGCCGCGGATTATAACGGTCGAAGAGTAAAAAGCTTCAGTGTGGCTGTTATAGGGGAAATGAAGATTGTAAAATGCTCCCTAAAAGACTTAAAAAAACCTGAAGTAGTATTATTTAAAAACTTAAAGCAGTAATAAGGGTAAACGATTTTTTCCAAATGTTAAATTAAAATATTTTTTCCAGCAAGAAGGGAAAGAACCAACAAAAATGAATTGGTGGGCCGCGGGTTGGACCACACTGTTTGTTACAGTAATTTTTCTTTTCCTGAATTAACTAATAAAAACATTCATTTTGTATTCTTGTAACTGCATTTATAAGAAAATTGTTATTCTAACTTCCGGAGATAATTGCAAATTATACCTTTTCGAAAATGTATATTGCATTATGTTATTTCTTTCCTTTTTACATTTTAGCATTACAATTATTTTTATAGTCGATATATCCTTAGTACAAATGCAATATCTAAAAGGCATGTTCTATCACTCAAAAAGTAGAACTTAGATTAATAGAACTTGGATGCAATTTATTGAAAGCATTATCGAATTATTGAATGCGTTCATCTTTCTCGGCAGTGTCAATATTTTTATACTGTTTCAAAAAATTGCACATAGACGTCAAATGGGTATGTTGCCGATATTTATCTTCGCTGTTCCGTGAATGTCTTTTTGCCTCTTTCTGTTTCAGCAGTGAATTTTTTTTTTTTTTCGAAATATATACTACCATATCTTTCAAAAATAAAAGACGTTTATAGTGAAACTTAAAATCATAAAGACTGTTTATACGCTGAGATAACTTAAAGTAATGATATTGAGCATATCAGGGTAGAGAAATTTTCTTCACTATTCTACCATATTTTATGATTTTCTTTTATAAAAAGAATGTAAAATAAAAACTTTCAAGACGTTATTTGCATTAATTAGGCCAAAATAAAGATATTTTGATTTAATGTACTTAAAAAGCTATTTTAAGCATTAGTATTAGACATTGACTTCATTCAAACTTTCGAACAAAAATTCGCATTTGTAATATTATAAAGATATTTTAACAGAGCTTTAAATAATAATTTAAAAAGAAATAAAAAAAATCAGAAGCTCTTTTAACAATATCTTTAGTAACAGATAAAAATGATAAAACAAAGACAAAAATAATAACATTATTATTAATAAATATTAATAAATTTAATATGAAAAATGTAGAATGATTAATAATAATGACAATGATTCGTTTTGTTACGACATAAAAGAAAATATTAATCGTTCTTAACTTTTGCGTCGAACAAATAGATAATACTTTTTTATTATATATTCTCTATCTTCTAATTTGATATAGTTATTTATCCCTAAATATTGCGATATCTTGAATAAGACGTGCTAAAAACAATTTTTGTTCTATTGGAAAAGTTGGATTTTCTACTGAGAATATTCATCGATCTTTCGATGAATAGACACGAATATCCATTACATAAATTTATATTTGTGCGATTTTCACAAAACAAAATCAACACTAACAAAATATAAAAATTTCTGAATATATTTCAAGTAAAAAAAAATAATTCGTCTACAAGTGAATATTATAGAAAAAATAACAGTGATAAAAAATTAATCAAAACGGAATGTCAAAAATTAATTTTTCCAAAAATGCAATTATGCAACAAACTTTGTATTCAGTTCAATTATAACTTCGTTGAAATCTCATTTATTCTTCATACATTTTTCTTTATTATATTTATGAGGTTTTTTAAAAGATTTTCCATTCCCATTTCTGCTACTTCTAAAGCAGTGAAGTATGTTTATACTTTAATGAAAAAATTGTTATTTGACAGTAATATATGTATTTTTAAGTATTAACATTTGATAATGAAAAAAAAATTAAAATAAGACATTTTAACATAACTTTTCTTCTCCATATTCTTTGGACGATGAATTTAATTTCTCCATAAAATATTTAAATTTTACTTATAAAAGAATAAGTTATTTTAAGTATATGTAATTTTAAATATTAACCACTGATAATGAAAAAGCTAAAAATAGAACATTTACACATAACTTTTCTTTTTTTTCACATTCTGAAAAGGAAAAATTTAATTTCTTCTTAAAATAATTAATGAATACTTAGAATTTTCCCATTAGAATTCTTTTAATTTGTTTTAGTACAGAAGTTGATTTTTTTAATGCAAAATATTAGAAAGTATGGCATTTTGTGAACTAAAAATGTTTCTGCATACAAGTAATTAACTGTATCTAGAAATAGCAGATGCCGATTACTATAAAATTGTTAAAAAATGTCAAAGCTTGAAAAGTGAATATTTCAAAAGTAAAAAAATACGTATAAATTTATGGCAAAGGTTGGAAATATTAAAAATGTGAGCATTATAATAACTACCGGTTTCATAATTTTTAAATAATTTGAGTTATACAAATGTAGTTACACGCTCTTTACAATAATATATTAGGACATGTAAAAAATAATTTTGATGATATGCAGTTTCTAGGAATATCACAAAGTTAAACATTAATGTTTAAATTATAATCGTTTCGAGTCGTTTATTAATTAGTCTTAGTCCTAATGCAACAAATTTATGAATAAACTAAATGATTTATCTTTTGTTGGAAACATTAATATTCAAAGAGTTGGAACCCCTCGAATCTCGACGAAAGAAAATGTCTTTAAAGGAAACTGTTACGTTATATCATAAGAAACCTACAAAATTAATTACAATAAAAAGTTCACCTTACATTAGTTAGTCTAATTCTTAAAACAAATATTATTTTAGCATAAAGCTACCAAAATACTATTTCCCTAAACTTAAAAAATTAAAATTATTGAAAAATTAAAATGATGAAGTCATAGATTGGTTCTTATGCTTAGTATTACGGGATGAACTATCAACAAAAAGGATTTCACTTTTACAAAATCATAGATTTTTTCACGTGAGATCTAAACATATAGTCATTTTCACTGTTTCAAGACTCACACTGATACATCCCATATTCATATTCACCATTTAAAAAACAGTGAGCTATTTTTAATTGCATTTTTTTTTTTTTTTGCATTATATTATTACTAAATATATTTCCACACTTTACCTCAGGTTTGTCAACTAAAAATTAGCATATGAATTGTAACATATTTAGTTTTATTAAATAAAATAATCGTTTACTTTTAAATATGACGTCATTTTTACTCACTGAATCACTTCGTTTAGCATTTCAAATTCAGCAACAGCAAGATGAAAAGTACTGAATTGTAAAAGCTTTATGCGGACAAATGAATAATTTTTAAATCGTTGCATCATTTTTATTAAACAAAAACATAAATTATTTTTAATTGTAATGAGAAAGTGGCACCAATAAGGATATAATGAATAAAGGTCAATAAATCCCACTTCTTCTCTTTTCTCTTCAACAATGAAAGAAAATCCGTTTGCCACAATTTTTAAGAAATTTCACAAAAAAATTAAAAATTAAATTAAAAATACAGAAATCAGAATATTTTTTGCTATTGCGGCATATCTACAAATTAACAGCTTTTATTAAAAATAATAATAATTACCAAAATCGGTTCAGCGGGAAGCTCACGCCAGATGACTAAAACAACAGTCTTGTTCTTTAAATATATAGATAATCGATGTAGTATCTACATCTTTATAAAACAAATAAATCGGGTCATTTTATAAAACATTGTAGTTTTTTCTACTAATATTTCCATATTTACCCGCATAACTTCTTTTAACACTAAAAAGACCTTCACGGGTCATTTTGACCCCTACCATATGAATATATTTCGGTTCGAAACGGACATTTCTTTTTAAAATAAGTTTAACCCTCTCGTCACCCTGAACCTCATATGAGGCTCCTTCTTCAAATAGTAATATTTTAATAAAAAAAAGACGGATTTTTTTCTTTTTTATTTAGTGACACCGTTAATTCATTTAGAACACATATGAGGCTTCTAAATAGTTTCATTAATCGTACCTTGATGATCGTACTTAACAATTTCTTTCATTATTTACCATTCTTTTTTTATTGTTTCAGAATACAAATAAAGTAATTATTTGAGCTGCATTATTAATTTTTTGCGAGGTAACAAAATGTATTCTTATTCTTTAACCTTAACTTAGTATGTGCATGCTTTTAAATTAATTTTAAACATAACATATTCCTTAAAAAATGTGGAAGTGCATTGGACCTCATATGGGGCTTGCAGTGTCTACTGACTAGTGCACTGTAAAAAAAATCTGTAATCCTACAAAACTAGTTTTTGTAAAACTACAGAAATCTGCATGTTTACTAGAATTTTATCTGTAACCGGGTATAATATTTACCACTCGCATAGTAGAAATACATGAAATATCTTAGTCTCCCATGTCAGCCAATGAGAAAGGACTTCAAAGATGACGTAATGACTATTCACGCAACCACAGAGGTGTTCAAGGTATCCATCTTGATTATGATTTCAAATTAGGATGTAAGTAAATATTTCGTCTTTATGAGTTAAATTTTGTTATATTTCCATTCTCCTTGATTCCTAATAAGTAAAAATGAACTACACAGTAAGACCGTTTGATTTCAAATTATAATGTAACATGATTTTAGCGGGTATTAATGCGATATCATCCTATTATTTTATTGTTAAATATTTATCGTTCAGTCAAATGACTATTCTTTACATCAGTGTTTACTGCATGCGTGCAATTTCCAATGTTTTATGTAAAAAATAATATTTTATTGCAATATGGTTAGCAGATTAAATATTTTATTTCTAATTAGTGATGCAATGAATAGTACCCCCCAGCTCCTTTGACTGATAATGAAGGCTAAATATTCCACTATTCTTCTGCAGAATACTTAAAATGTATACCAAAATTATCTTTCTTAATATTAGAGTCGTGCCGTGTAATCGGTATTTATTGTACTAGGTTCCGGCATCGGGTCGGGTTTACCTTACTTTTTTGGTTCGGATCGGGTCGGTTTGGGTTTTGAATCTTGTGTGTCGGGTTCGGGTTGACTGATTTTTCAAAAGAATGTCCAAAATATTTTTTTTTCAGGTTAAAAATCTAGGTATTGGGCAGATGTGCCAGCAATTGGATAAAATTCAAAGTTTGTTTATAAAAAAAATTTATACAATAAAAATTTTACTTTAAAAATTTTCTTCATAACACCCCCCCCCCACCCCCTCACGCTTACATGTTTTATAATCTGTGTTATTGTTGATACTCTTAATCAAACCAATTAGGAAGCAAAAAGTGATCCTTCGAAGTTCCACTATTTTTCATTTATGTTGGCGAACATGCAAAGAGGTGGTTTAACTTAATAAATTTTATATATTCTTTTACTTTCCTGCAAAATTTCCTGCAAAATTTGTTTTTGTTTTGGTAGTAATAAAAATTTTTGAATATGATCATTCTAGACATTTCATCAATCGCACACTAGATGAAGCAATGGTAGCCCAATCTCCAGTTGAAAAAAGTTGCATAAGATTTCAATTGTATAAAGTAAAAGATTATTTCAAGATCAGAAGTGATTTTGCTTCATATATTTTTTATGCTTTCTGAATATTAATGACTTGTTTATGCATAGATGTAATAGTTTCCCAATTTATGGAACATTATACTGTATATTATCCATAATATAAACTAAGCCTTTAAGCATGGATTAAACTAAGCATGGGGCAAATTTTGAAACTTGCAATTTCTTTAATTATAAAATTGTTTCTGAAAATTATGTTTCTATATTGTTCAGGAACATTAGAAAGTGTTTCATTTTGTATTCTGTAAAGTGAAATGTTGTTTTTGTGTCAAACAAAGTTCATTTTCTTATTTTTGTAAAATGTGTCCCATTCCTCCATACTCTCTCCTATGCTTCTAACTCTGAATATTGGGCACTTTTCTATCCATACACACATATCATGGGTATGTGTTTTAAAACTATCAGAAATATTATACATATGTTTGCGTGTATATGAAAAATGAAATGTTGGTAAAATTTTTCTATTCCTAGAGAAGGATAAATGGTTCTTAACTGTGCCTTAAATAAAAAGAATTTATCACATTTCTTATATATGTATTTTTTTCTTAACTTTTCAGCTTTTTTTTTATTTTTTATAGTTTTGCAATTATTTATGTACTTGCAATTTTCAGTTTAACTACAAACACTACCGAAATTTTGTTCCGTTGTGAACTTTAGTACTATCACCAGACACTTTTGAATAGGTAAATTTTAATTATAACAGTCCTGTACAAAAAGTTCAGTACAAAAACACCATCCTATGAGTTAATCGTGCCTTTTATTCATCTTTCGATAAAGCGGTCTCACAGACAACTTCACACTGATTGACTTCACACTAGTTGTGACAATTTCTGTGACATCAGTTAAAGGTTAAGGAGTAAATTTAATAATAGCTCATTCATATTGAAATATGTATTTATTTTATCTGAAAAATTGTTCTGCTCAAACTTTTTGTGAAAATCTTAGACTTGGAAAAAACCTAAATATAAACAACTGCATTTTAATTTTACGTGAGTTTGAGCGATAAAATGCCGAGTTTTTACTTTCTCATGCAAAGAGAGATATAGGGTAGGTAGGGGTAAAGATATGAGCGGGGCAAAAATACGCACCGGCTGATTTCATATGAAGCAACATTTCGGCTCTCATGACCAATAGGTGGCAGTTTTGTTTCAAGTGTACTAGTCATTTGTTTAAACCTTTGATTAAAAGTAGCAACTTGTGCTAAGAAAATGAGGTAAGTTTAAATTTTCGAATTTTGATCTAATATTTTTTAAATTTCACTTTATTTTTTAGCTGATAGTACCTGGAATTTTTACAAATCCAAAATTTTAGTGGAGATCGAAATATTTTTAGCTTCTAAATGCCGTAGTTTACCTCGATCACATTTGTTTATACTTATAGGTAGCCGGTTAAGCAAAATACTGCAGAATAGGGTAAAAGTACGCATCCTTCTTGGGACAAAGATACGAACATGTTTAAGATATGGGACTTGCCCTATCATTTTAGCTAGATGCAAAGCTTTTCACAATTTCTAAATTTATATTATATAAAATATAATAGCTGCTTAACTAATATAAGTTAGTAAACTACATTTTCCTTTTTCTAGTTAAGTTTTTTAAATATAGAACATATGTTCTACCTACCTACTTTTAAAAATCAATATTCTTGTTTCATGAATCGCTTTTGTTTTAAACCTTAATCCTTAACTCCTGTTAACGGTCTCACCGACCACTGCAATATTCAGTTTTCACAGTTTAACTCTTAATTTTCAATTTAAGTAGTTATGTTAGTTTAATTTTGATTAGTTTGGTAAATTAGAAATATAGCTGAAGACTTCTGAATGCTGGAAATTTTACTATAATATTCCTTTGCATAAAGTTTAGCGCAGAAACCGCCTCTTATGAGTCAGTCAACCATTTTATTCAATCAACGATTAAGCGGTCTCGGAGACCACTTACATTATTTATGAAACGATTTTTGTCACAACAGTTGGAGGTTAACTGCTATTTGTGATCTCGCAGACCGCTGTTCTTTTCATGGTCTAGTTTAGAATTTTCAGTTTAAATATTATCAAAATTTACTAATGCTTTTACATTACTCATTCATTTTAGTGAAAATAGGGGCAAAATCCGGCCGTAATGGGGAAAAAATGCGCACTGCGAATCTTTTGCCTCATCACTGCATACTTTTAGCCCAACGAATAGGGCAAATATACGCAGAGCAATGTTTTTTTTTAAATTACAATTTCTCACGGAATTATAATTTGACAGAATGTCTTTTGATAGTGGTCGTTTGATAGTGGAACGTGCCTAAGGTTTTAATACAACATTTTAATCAGTCGTCACATAAGTTTAGATCAATGTGCTCGTTAAAAATCAAAATTAATAAGTGCGTAACTTTAGCCCCCACCTATCCTACATCACTTAGGTGTGTCATGTGATTGTGAGCCATGTTGTGGACAACTTGTCAGCAAGCGCCATTGAGATCAACCATGATGGTGAATATCGATGGCGCTTTTTAACAAGCTGTCCTCACTTCAAGTACTTGTGGGCATGATACCCACATATGTTTGAATATTAAAGTATGTACATTTGTCCCTTTACCTACATAAAACATTGTTATTAGAGATGTAATTGTAGATTACATTTCATAATATCAATAAAACAGGATTTCCTTTCCTTTTATTTCGGGTTCGGGTTGAAATAAGTCTGGGTTGAGTTGCAGGTTGCCGAAAATTATTTTGGCTGATTCTGGCCAGGTTGCGGATCGAGGAAATATTTTTGGAGGGTTCGGGTCGAGTTGCGGGTTGACTTAAGTATAATATTCGGTTTTGTGTCTGGTGCAACTTGACCCGTGCAGGACTACTCTGTAGTCGGGAAATTTTTTATATATCAGGATTCGTACAGTCCTTAAAAGTACTTGCATTTTTCAAAAGGTTTTTGTTGTGCTTGAAAGTGCTTATTTTCATACAAAAATTTTTAAAAGCCCTTTAAAGTGCTTTACTGTCATATTATTTCTTAATCGGGGGGTGGAACTCTTCTGCATTTCTTTTCATTTCTGATTTAAAAAATAAAGATAAAACCGCCATTGCTAACCTTTCTTCTGAAATTTCACCTCCCCTTTTTACTCCCTTCTCCACAATACCAAAGTTTAAACTGTTTAAAACTTTTTTTTTTTTATTCTTTAACTGATGTTACCGGTCTCACAGACTAGTGCTTTTTTCAATTTTCATAGTTTAACTTGCAAATTTCAGTTTATTACAAACACTACTGAAATTTTGTTTCACTTTAGTACTAACACCAGAGACTTTTGAATAGGTGAATTTTAATTATAACACTCCTGTGCAAAAAGTTTAGTACAAAAACATCCTATGAATTTATCGCGGCTTTTATTCATCTTTCGTTGGAGCGGTCTCACAGACCGCTTCACACTAGTTATGTGACAATTTCTTTGACATCAGTTAAAGGTTAAAAAAAAAAATTGCTCTACTGTATTTGTTACTTTAAGTGACAAAATAATTGGTCCTAAATTTCATTAACTATTCATTCCATCATATCCATTTCATTAAAATTTTATCTGAATTTCACCTTGAAAATTTCGTTTCCCCGTTTTCTTCACATCTCACAGTAATAATACTTAGTTTCAAAACTCTTTAAAACTGCTTAAATTAAAAAAAAAATAAAAAAAATAAAATGTTCTGTGTCATTTTATTGTCACAATAAATAATCAAGATTTTTCTTCCCACTAGAAATTGGCATCCCCCCCCCCCCCGCCAAAAAAAAAAAAAAAAAAAAAAAAAAAAAAAAAAAAAAAAAAAAACTTAGAGCACATAGAATTTTAAAGTCTTTAAAACTCTTTATAGACCAGTAGTAGGGGAGGAAAAAAGGGCCGCATTTGGAATTAATTAGAGGAAAACTGGAAATTGTTTTAATCCTTTTACTTAAAGTCTAGAATGAATGTACTAAGTTTTCCCCCTCTTACTAGGTGAGTGGTTGAAGATATGTACAGATTTGTAGTCAAAAAACACATTTTTATTAATTACCATAACAATATCTAAAAAAAACTAACTCTATCAAAAACATTGTCAATACAGATGTTGTAGAGGTTAAAATTCTGATTGAAATGTGTACTTAATATTTTTGTTGAATTTTTACAATTATAATGCAATGTTTTGCCTAATTCGTTAATCAAGTGATTGAAGCCAGAACAGACGAGGTTATCAGTTCACCCTGTTTCTAATTTATATATATATATTAATTTATTGAAGATTTTGTAATTATTTTAGGCTTTATTTTGGATATTTTCAGAGTTATGGCTTAAACTCTTGATTACGGAATATAGCCCAGTGGTAGGAAATGAAAAAAAAAAGGCCGAATTCGGAATTAAATACGGAAAAGCTGGAAATTGTTTTAATCCCTTCAACATAGGTCAGAAATAAACGTACTAAGTTTTCCCGCCCTACTAGGTGCGGCTTTGCCGCTACGAACAAATAGATAACTTAAAAAGTGCACTATTTCATGATTTTTAGCATATTTCAAAAATGATTTGTAAATGATGGGAAATATTGTTTATGATCTCTGATATTGTATTTGAATTATGCGTCGTATTTAATTTGACATATATAGTGAATAACAGTGCGTATGCATCGCATTTAAGGAGGTCGAAAATAGTGGGGAGGAGCGAGGGAACAAATGAGTGTGCAGGATTCTTGTCGCTAAAGGAATAGGTCAACCAATAGCACAAATTTAAACTTCGATATTTTACGAAAAGGACTAAGATGGTTTTAATAAAAATTATATTCGACTAGTATACAAGCATCTTAAGTTAAATTCATAAAATTTTAAAACCTTCGGAATATTGAAAAAAAGTATTATTAGTTAGCTTAAAGTTAGCTTTACGTTTTTTTAAACTAAGGTTTAAGGTTGACGATATCAGTTGAGAAATGGCATCTAAAACGGCTGTCAATTATGTACCTGTTTCTCGATAACTACTAAATTATAATCCTCAAAATATACAAAATAAAGCATTAACATATTTACAGAAACATCTCAAGGGCCTCAACAACTTAAAGAAAATACATGTATGTAATAAACGGAGGCAGGTTGGATTGATAACTCTGTCTCTCTCCTGATTAGCGGTTAAGGCAAAATTTAGAAATAGAATTGCGACCTTAATGTTCAGCAAAAATATTAATATGGGTACTCATTTTATTCAGAATTTCAAATTCTACAACATTTGTATTGACAATGTTTTTGGAAGCATTAATTGTTCTGAGATATTGTTAAGATAATTTAAAAAAAGTTTTTCGACTATAAATATGTACATATTTTCTAATGTTCACCTAGTATGTGGGATAAAACTTGGTACTTTCATTTTAGACCTAAACGGAAGGGATTAAAACAATTTCCAGTTTCCCACCCACATAATTGTGAGTTACATCCCCCGATCACGGGTCTTTGAAATAGAATTGTGACAATGTTCAACAAAAATATTAAATGGAGTTCTCATTTTACTCGGAATTTTAAGCTGACGACAAGCTGAACACGGAAATTGCAAAACCTAAATTTCATTCCAGATTTCAAAGTGCTGCCATTTGCAAAATGACATCAGCGTTACGCGCAGATATATTTGTTTTTTATAATATTGATAGATATAGATTTTATTTTCATATCAAAATCTTGGTGTTTTTTTTTTTCTTTTCAAACTAATTTTTTTAACCCTTAAATCCATTTACATCTGAGCCAAATCAATACTCGATCATTTCAAAGCTACTGTATAACATTAAGTGTGTATTTTTAAATAATATATAGGGGAGACCGGGGGAATGCCGCCAACCCGGGTTATGCCGCCACCCCACCTCGTTTAAAAACTAAGGGCAGTTTGAGATAGTGAATGTGCCTGCACTATAGCGGCCAACAATATAAACAGTGCCTAAAGTGAGAGTGACTTTGCTGTACGTCGTTCGTTTGTTCTAGTGAAAAATGTAGTTTTCCTCTAGTTGCTTATTATTTTGGAGCTTCAAATGAGTAGAGATAAGCACCTTTTATTGTAACATTAGGTATTTAAGATAATATGACCCGTAATCTACATGCATTCGCCGACATTTTGATGCAATGTGTTGAACAAGTTCGGTTCTTCTTTCGGCTTTGCTTGGGGATTTCCACCATATTGTCCTCTCGGGGTAATGCCGCCGCCATGCAAATCGGGTGAGAAATGGCCTCATTTTAATATAGTGGAGCCAATTCAGCAGAGTGACTTTTGCAATATGAAGTAAATTGTAAGGTTAACCATTATTCTGCTCAATTACTTTGCTTTCTAACTATTTTCAGTATGTTGTGTGTTTCTTAGTATCCATTTGATGCATGGACTAGGTCATTAAAGAGTGGCGGCATTACCCCGGTACAGTTGCGGAATTACCCCAGTGTCCTGGGTAATCCCGCCACTGTGCAGAGGTTTAAAAAATATTTTTTTATGTATTCTTACATTACAGTTATGATTACGGTTAAATTTATACAGATACTAAAGATCATGATTCAGCTCTAGAATTTTTACTATTAAAAAATAAACATTTTTTCGAGGGGAAAAAATTTAAATTCCCTTAAGGTGTCGCCATTCCCCCGGTCTCCCCTACGTAATGTGAGTCGTACAGTAAAATGCGCAGAATAACAGAAAAGTGACTTCGGACAATGAATTTTTTTAAAAGATTAATTTTCTATTTTTTTAAATGTATTGCAGTATTTCAAAGAGAATTGAAAGTATATGCTTTTTGGTATTGTTATTATTATTTGGTATTAATATTCTGCATAATTTGATTTTTCGAGTCTTATGTGTAATTTTGAAATATGCCTGGAAAGGGATGTGGGGGAGGGACAAGGTTCTTCCAGTATTTTAAATTCTTAAAGTTTGTCGTTATCATCTAGACTCTTTGAAATTTTTAGATGGTAAAAACATAATGCTTTCGTATCCCGAGTGAAAAAATATTAATATTTTGTGGGAAAAAGGCTGGTAAGATTTTTACCACGATGTAACTCAGGTTTTTGCTTATTTTGTCGAAGTTTTTGCACATTTTATTTAGTAAAAAATATTTATTTGTCCGAATGTTAAGAAATTTTCTTACGTAAATGTAAATCTCGCCTGTTGATTTGCTCCAAAAAGATTGTGTTAAAATACGGATGTTTACTTAGTTTTATGGTAGAAAAAATATAGTCTTTGTGAGGCACGAAGTGACCTACGCTCATTAATGTATTTGAAAGAGTTAAAACTCATGTTTTTAAAAATCAATTGCATCATCAGTTAGAAGATTTTAACTTTTAGAGCATATATATATACATATTTGCCGATACTTCTAAAATATCATCCTGGAATAAATTGCTACAAGCTTTCGGAAAACTTTTTTGATCTTTTTTTCAAAACTTTAACTACTAGGTGGGGAGAATATCGTAAATTTAATATCGGAATATATCAACGTTTTAATATTGGTGATATATCGCGATAACTACCGTAAAGTGTATGCGAATAGAAAAATTGCTTATTTTAAAAGATAAATGGCATGTTACCAAAAATTTTGGTAGAAACAGATGTAGAAAGGAGCTAATAAATGTTTCATGCTATTTTCTTCTACAGCATCCTTTAAATATATGTAGGGAAGGTGGGGCAAAATCGGGTACCATAAAAGTTGTTAGTTTCAAATGCTGTGAAATGGGAAAACAAACTTTGAACACTGTTTTTAATGTAAAATGAATCCTTGGCTATAATAAAACGTTCTTTTCAAACAATATATATATCAGACCTGCCAACCTTTGAAAATGAGAAATCGTAGTACACAAAATTTAAATTAATATGGAGGTTGGTTGGGTGGTTTTTCGTGTTAAGCAGCCATCTTTTGACATTCGTAAAAGGAATAAGGTTTCAGTCTTTCAACTCAATATAGTAATTTTTTTTTTCCTCTGAAACTTTTTATACGATTGTTAGTTTCTTTTCGTTTCGCAGATTTTTTTTTTTTTTTTTTTTTTTTTTTTTTTTTTACATTTTTAAAAGGAGTCTGGTTCCAATTTTTTAGCCCAGTTCAGTAAATTCACGAAATTCGCGATTTTTTTCCCGCGATCATTTCAAAATATTCACAATTTTGTTTCCCACAATCGTAATTCACATTTTTCTATCACGATTCTTTGTTGAAATCCACATTTTTTACCATGAACTTTTGACGAAATTCGCAAATCGTGCGATTTTGCACACTATTTCAAACCTTGCCCCTCAAAGAACCCCTTTTTCCCCTTTCAGAAATTCTTAAAATTGCACCCTTGTTTCTAAGGAAGGAAATTCCTGTATAAATATTCACAGAAACACGACTGACTCCTGGTTAATATACATAAAGAGTGTTATGAAGTTTGTTTTGCAGCCCAGATTTTTTTCAGACTAATGGCCATTTTTTTTAAACTTTCGGAAATGAATACGTTGAAATTTCGTAACAGAATCACTCCTGAAAAAATATGCTGCGCGGGATAAAAATCGTAACCAGAAACAAAAAATGCATTTGTGTTTTTTAGCAAAAAATCGTAGTTTAAGACCGATTTTCGTAGCATCGTAGTTTATCGGTCCAAATCGTAGCTACTACGATTTTTTCGTAGCAGTTGGCAGGTCTGATATATATATAATTATATATATTAAAAATTAGCTTTTTTCAAACGTATGCAAAAATCTGGTTTTACCTCGCTGGTTGGGTAAAATTGGGTATTCATTTAAAACTACTGGAAACTCATTTTGGTCAAAAGATCTTGCTTAATATAGTAAAAAATGCATTTTAATTATTTTTAACAAAACGAAATTGCACATGTGTTCTTCCATGTGTAAAAAAATAATTCGTTGGCAAATTTTCTACGTTGTATAGGCTTGCTTACTTTACACTGTACGTTTTCGAGTTCTTTTAGCTTCAAAACTCACAGATGAATTTGTCATCATATTCTTTTGCATTACTACATGCTTCGTGTGCCTAATCGTGGAATTTTAAACATCGTATTTGGATTTAGAATTTGAGTAAAGTTCATAGCAAAACATACAGGTTTCATTATCCTCTTCTTTTGAAGATGTGTCCGCAATCTTTTTTGGTTTCTTTTTTTCTTTTAAAGAAACTCCTTTTTTCGTCTTGCAGTTTGTTTGGCTTATTTATCCTTAATATCTGCTTCGATCTGTAATTTATAGGGAGAAGAAATCAAAATAAGTTTTTCCCTTTCTTTTCTCAATTCTAAAGCCTTCCTTAGAAGGGGATAATAACATTTTAGGCGAAATTGGAAATACAGATTGCTGGGCTACATAGTCTGAAGATGTCGAATGGATAATTTTAATAATGTATTCTGTTGATGTAACATTTTGAATGAGTGATGACGCCTGTGATTGTGATGTTAACTGCTGCATCTGGAAGCAGCTCGACGTGAAAGCTGCTGGATGTTGTCAACTCGTTTATGTTCGGAAGGTTGAGCTCCATTATCCTGTGATGACTTTCATGGGTTTCTCTGTCACTTCCGAAGGAGCAAAAAGATGGTCTGGAAAAACATTGTTGTAGGGGAAATCCCTGTTTTCTCGAACCTTCTGATTGCAGTATTTACAATTGCTGCTCTCGAAAATGCAGTTTTAAATAATTTTCCAATTTGGTATTTTGTTATAGATCGCGCAGAGTTGGAAAATAACCACTTTTTCACCTCTTGTTCTTAGTATGAGCTTAGAGATACTTGAAAGACACATCAAGGGGTTGAAATCGATGCGTTGCGTAAGGAAAGAAGCATATATAAATACATTGCTTTCTCTTAATAGATTAACTGGATTCTTTTGTATGAATTGAACACCTATTAAGGATTTAAAGAACAGACTTTTCAGGACAAGGATTGGAAAAAATCTGTACATTTTTTAACCAAATCTTCCTCTTTCGTAAACCATCCACTCCTATTATATACAGCAAATGAGTCTGGGGAAAGTTTCATTCGTCAAGAGGGTTTTTTTTTTTTTGCCTGTTTAATATTTGATAAAAAAAATTATGTTATAGATTATATAGCCTAGTTATGTAGGATTGGGATTTTTTGGATTATTTGTCAATTTGGGCAGATTATTTTATTTAGAGAAACAAGTCACGAAATATATTTGCATTTTAAGTGGACCCATAACGCAAGTTATTACACCCCAGATTAGAAAGTTATTTATTAAAATGTAATAAGCATAACATAAAATTATACCTTAATTAGTACCATTATTTTGTTCATTAATAATTGCAAATTATTTAATTTCATAAATGTAAGTTAAAAATTAGACCCACTTTTTAATATAAAACAAAATCAAAATTAAAGTTTTTTCATTATAACTAGATAGAATTATATTATAACTTAGCATGGAATTTTAAATTGCATTCTTAATGCTGTTAATTTATTAACTTTACTAAAAATACATTCTATGAGTGTCGGACAAAATCGGGTATAACCAGTTCTGACCCACTCTTAAGTACCCGGTATTACTTCAACATAACAGAGTTTAAACATAGCGTCACTACTCTTAATCCTATAAGCAAAAGATCAGTAAAAATTTTAAAATATTATCAGGAAAGGAAAGAATTAGATATAGTACTCAGGAATATTTAATATGCTGAAAAACGTGGTTATACGCGTAAAATCTAGAATCAAATAAAACAATTTTTTAAGAGTAATTGAAACTAATTCCTTCACACTAAAAAAAAAAAAAAAAACCGCACACAGTAACGTTTCAATCAGCTATAAATGCCATAATGGTTACCGACAAGTAATTCCTCGTGTTGGCTGATAGACAGAAGTACAACTGAAGGAGGGATCTGCGCTACCCGGTTTAACCCACCTACCCTGTTTTTTACAACTCGCCCATATGTATATATATACACACATACAAAATAAAAATATTTTTTTAAACAAGAACGTAAAACAATCAAGCTTCAATGGCAGATTATAATTTTCCAACACATTCAGAATTATGTAAAAAAAAAAAAAAAAAAAAAAAAAAAAAAAAAAAAAAAAAACTTTTAATAAAGTTACATATGATGGCTAAGTAAGCAAATTACAAAACACGTAACACATTTGAAAATTAAAGTTCAGCAATTATTATCAGTCATCGAAAAAATATTCGAATTCCTTTGTGCAACGCTATATATCATCTATACATTTGAATATATACCAAATAGTATGCTAAACATTAGTTCATTTAAGAAACTCATTTTCACAGTTGAAAATTCCCCTTCAACATATTTCGTCAATAAAGGAAATTTATACATCTTTTTTGCAGCCTGTATATGATTTACAGATTTTATACATACGAAGTAAATAAATTAGTTAAATTTAAAAAAAAAATCTCTTACCACAACAAATAACGAACTTCCAGCAATTATTGTTTATTTATACAGTACTATAAGCGAATCCTTTTGTTTCCACCCATAAATAAACGATTAATGCTATGTTCATCATGTTCTATAGTAAGCATCTTTTTGTACATTTCAGTTATGTGTATCAATTTCTATATGCTTGAAATAGTGTAATATCATTCCAATATACTACAAATGATTTTTCCCTACATACCATTGAAATAGACCATAAAAAGTCATTGATTAAAATAACAAATTTTCCAAAAAAAATCAGTTGATTTCATCATGATTTAATCGTTGATTAAAATCGTTAACACCCTATTGCAGCCAAATGGCAAGCATTAGTTTTTGTTAATCACGATTGATTGACGAATTTTTTCCCTCAACCAACTGACGCTTTTTGCAATATTTTTTTACATTTAAGAATTTCACAATATTTTTCTTTTACCTAACAAATGGAGAATTTTGCAGCTTTTTCTTACAAACTTTCTTTGCAGTTATCCAAAATTTTTAGCCTAATAAAATATAAAATTATAACTAAAAATTAAATAAACAGCACATAAAGAAAAACTATAAAATTATTTAGATATTTTAATTCCAATATTTCAATTGACTAAGGTTTAATGCAGTTTTATTTATTTTTTAAAATAAATAAAATTGTGTGATTTGTGTTAGGTTGCCGTTTTCTCCGAGACGGGAAAATTTAAGTTTACCTATGACCTTTTAGAGAGGGGGGGGGGGTGGTTACTGTTCCTGCTGACCATTAAATTTTCAAATTAGTGGTTCAAATGAATTTTTGGTGTTCTTGGGCCAGCGGACCACCAATGATTTCGAACACTGATTGATTTTTTAAATGCTGAACATTTCCTTGTAAAAGAGATTTGAATTGATATACTGTTTAATTTTTTTATTAATTCCCCTGTGTGAAATTTGATTATTGTTATGTTTGCACAAGAAATATTTTATGTCTTAAAATATTTACTCTTTCATTTAAAACAGGTGGAGAATTTAACCTGATGCTTGGATCTATTCCATTTTACCAGATTTGAAATCCTGATTTAGAACATACTAAGCTTCAAGAATTCTTTTTATTTGATGACCTGAATGGCCAGAGAGGGTGCAGCGCCCTCTTAAAACTGTATGAGAGAAACTGTATGTAAAATGATATTATATTACAGTAAATATTAGTCTGACATACTATACATATAATTTAATGATTATATAATTTGTATTTTCAATAAATGGAGCGGCATACCGCAAACCAACTTAAATGTGTTGCTATTTAATAGTGTCTGTAACCATTTCTTTTTCAGCTATTGCAAGGCTGCTGATGATGAATATTTTTCTTTTTTACGAGTATAGTTAAAAAATAAATAAATCGTCGTCATAGATTATCATTTAAGGAATACTGAAAAAATACTTATATGTAAGAATAATTAGTCGCTTGGTGGCGACACTGCTGTTATTAAATTAACCCTTTAAAGTAAGTATTTAATATGTTGTAGAAATACATTGTGTATTTAAAAAAAAGCTTTAAAGTTTAAAGTAATACTTTTGTATTAGCTGATATTAGAGGTTAAATGGATTCTGCTACTTATAGCTGCCTTTTTAATTAAAACAATAATAAAAACAGGGTATGTATTTAAATCTAAAGAAAATTATTATTATTTTTTTTTCTTTGTGAATAAGCAAACACTAAATGGACTGTAAGTGTAACTGAGTGCGAAGAAATATTCCAAAATGTAAAAGGACAGAATGGTAATATTTGTGGGGAAAAAAATGTAATTATTTTGTTAAATTAGATCAAAATGGTTTACATTTGTTTTTTAAATATATTTCAAAGACAATAGAATCAGTAATTAAAACTTAAATAATTTTCGGTTTAATGAAAATAAAAAAAAGCTTTCCTACTGCAAGATAATCTCGTATAATCTGAAATTTTATTTATTATTACACCATAAAATGATAAATTGAAAACCAAAGTGAGGGGAAAAAAGAGAGCTACAATCCGGCGTAACCATTCCCCATAAAGATGAGAGAAAATCCTGAATCGTGATTCAAACTTTTAGCAAAAAATTGGAATAGAGAAAACCTTGAATTATAATTTAACCTTTCACCAGAAAATTGGATTTAAAAACAATCCTGATTCGTGGTCCTACCTTTTACCAGAAAATTTGATTAAAAAAAAACTAAATTATGGTTCAAACTGTTACCAGAAAATTGGATTTTAAAAAAACCTGATTTATAGTTAAACCTTTTATCAGAAAATTGGATTTAAAAAAAATCTTGATCTATGGTTCAACCTTTCACCAGAAAATTGGATTTATAAAAAGCCTGAATCATTGTTTAACATTTCACTAATATAATGGTATTTGAGAAAGCACCAATAAACTGGTAAAACTTATCGCCAATATCTTGGTTGCAGCTAAATTTCAGCGACTTTTCACAATTTTCTTGGTGAAACATCACACTTTATTTTTAACAGTGTATCGATAACATTTTTTGAAAATTTAGGCATATTTTATAAACTCAGTAATGATACTTTACTTTCATTATTGTTACTATTCGCTTTTTTAATTTAACTAAAAACCATAAGATCTGCTTCTGCTTATCTGCTTATTTACTGCTGTTGTTATAATGCTCATTTAATATGGAAATGATTTTGTACCTATTTGAATATCTACAGTGAAGCTTCAGTCAGTTTTTTAATGCATAACATACAAATATTTCTGGCAATTGCTGTGGTATTACTGAAAAACACTTCAGGCCATATTACTTATTTTGATCGAAGGATTTTGATTTTACTGCAATATCTCTTGCACGGTTACAAAAAACTTTCTGGCGAGAATACAAAAACTGTTTTAGACACAATACTAAAAAATCATTGGTAATTTTTCTGACGGTACTTTAATAAAGTTACCAACAATTTTTTGCTAATGTATATGTAAAGTTTTGGGTGCAACACTAAAAAAATTCATAGTAAATGTACTATGAAATCCTTCGCAAATTTACAAAAAAAATTCTTAGTCAATGTACTAAAAATTCCTTTGTAAGTGTACTAAAAAATCATTAGAAAATCCACAAAGTATTCTTTAGGAAACTGCCTAAAAAAAAGGTTAGTACCTTGACTAAATAATCCTAAGTAAATTTACGAAAAATTCTTTAGTAAACTCCCTAAAAAATCGTTAGTAAGTTTACTGAACAATATTTAGTAAACTTACAAGGAATTCTTTGGAAAACTCTCTAAACAATCCTTAGTACGTTTACTAAAGTATCTTTCGAAAAATTACCACAAATTCCTTAGTAAACTCCCTAAAAAATCGCTAGTAAGTTTACTAAGAAATATTTAGTAAATTTACAAAAGCTAATTAGAGAAACTCCCTTGAAAAACCGTTAGTAAATTTACAGCACAATATTTAGTAAATTTACAAAAGAAAATTTAGAAAACGCCCTAAAAAGGAATAGTACGTTTACAACATATTCACTGATAAATTTACTAAAACTTATTTAGTAAACTCCCTAAACAAGCATTAGTAACTTCACTAAACAATATTTAGTAAATTTACAAGAGTTTTTTTTGGTAAACTCCCTAAAAAATCACTAGTACGTTTACTAAGCAATATTTAGTAACACTTACTGAAGAAACTTTTGTAATTTTACATGATTATCTTTTGTTGTGGTTACATAAAAAGTTCTAGGAATCCCAGTTTCCTACAAAATTCTTAGTAACCTTACAAATTTTTTTTTACAGTGTGGTTTTTTCATGCTTAATGTTCTAAAGTTAAGATTTAGAAGAATAAGGAAATTGTAAGCTAAATTGAAAATTATTTGATCTAAAATATCAAAACTTCTGATTTTTAAAAATATTATAAATATATTATTTTCATGGCAACAGGCAATGGATGAAACCGGTAATTCAATTTGTTTTAAATGATGTGTCTAGAAAAGAAAATAACAAACTCTTTAAAATCAGACCAGTACTAAATCACTTTTTCAGCATATTCAAGGAAACATATGATCCAGAAGGATATTTATCTGTCGATGAGACGATTATTCCTTTCAAGGGAATTGTAAAAATAAAACAATGTAGTAGAAGTAAGCCATGGATATACACATGAGTGTGAAGTTTATGAAAGGTCGAATCAAATAGCAACTGAGTTTTCCACTGAATTCGGATCTGTTGGAAGTGTTGTACGAAAGCTTTGTGAACATATCAAGAACGAAAAAATAAATTTTTTTTGATAATTTTTTTTATCGATTCCACTTCTATATGAACTTGTTAAGCGGAAGATTTTTACAAGAATACGTGAAACAGATTAATAGAAGCTTCTAGCAAATTGAGGATTATAAATGTACTGAAAATTCAGCCTAGAGGTTCGTTTCCTCTAGTTACAAGCATTGAGACCATAACCATTACTAGATAGTATGGTAATTCTGAGGTCCATGTTGCTTCCTTATCCTCATTTTTAGGAGCAAGCCCTATTGGAACTGCTAACCATTAGTGTCGAAAAGAAAAATGCATTATTCAAATTTCCTAGACTAGCCGCAATAGGAATGTACAATACAAATATGGAATATGTGGATCTAATTGATTTATTACTTGACGTTTTCTGACATACATTGCGACGCAAAATGTGAGATTTACGCATTATCAATCACATATTAAATGTACCGGTAGTCAATTCCTAATTTTTTTGGAAAATGGATCCACATAATGAGAACACTTCGATTTCCTTAAGTTTAAATCCTCTATTTCCAAATGACTTATTTATCAAATCTCGTCAAAATCGAACAAAAAAAGAGTTAGACCATCACAAACCTTTGGAGAAGAAGCAGCAAAGAAAAAGGGGTAACAAACTAGCTGCAACCGAACTTTGAAGAGATTGCGGGGTGGGTGGGTGGGGGGGGGGGTACATTTATCGTTATTTTTTTAATTGTTATTTTTATTTCTTTTTAGTTTATTGTAATTTTTTTAAACTTAATAATTGTCCAACAGAATAAAGCAAGCATTAAAAAAAATAGAAAAATATTGATATCAACTTTTATTTTAATGATGTAATAAAAATGTTCTTGTCTACAAGTGCAATCCTTAGCTACATTAAGCCTCATATGAGGCTCGTACAAAAAATTAGAAAGAGCCGACATTACAAAAAAATTATTTTTGCAAATGATTTATAGTGGCATTTTAGAAGTATTAAATGTTAGATTAAATGTAGATGTAATATATATATATCTATATATATATATATATATATATATATCTACTTTTATCATAATTTGGTGACGAGAGGGTTAAAAGATACAAAGAAGAAATATGTTAAATATGTTAAGCAGATTTAAATAAAAATTCTAATTATAAAAAATGTTTTTACTTGAGTAAAATTTCCGGACATTCTAATATTAAAATTCATAATTTATCTAAAAATGTATCATTTTTTAAAATAAAATTTCAAGGATTTATAACAAGGGATTTCATTTATTAGCAAACATTTCGTAATTTGTTAAAATGTTCTTACACCTCTTTAATGAAAATTAAAACTTAATAAAATTAAACTGAAATTATCCATTATGGAAACAATATAAATAAAATCAAAGTGTTAATATAAAATAATATAAATGATGTTTCTAAATCTTTAGCAAATGAAAACTATAGAAAAATATAACGACAAAATTTAGATGAGTCTAAATCGTTTTAGACTTTTTGATATACACTGCATGCTCCAAAATTCAACAGAAAAGCTGAGAGGGGTGATCATCCTCTTAAAGGCATCAAAAGCATGAAAAATTACCGTAGAACATGGGGTCGCAATATACGTATTTAAACAAAAATACGGGGTGCTTTGCCCTTATTCAATCTGCGTTGGCGCAATAACTTTCAGAAAAAGAAGTATATTATAATAAATATTTAACAGACATTCTCACCTTTGTTTTAAATCTGATAATATCGAAAAAAGTGGTAGAAGTTTGCATTATGCGCATCAGCACTATGCACTTGTCTGTCTACATTTTGGACTCGCCCTGGCAGTTCCTACGATATCACCAATTGCTTGAGCACCCAGTTTTTCCAGAACTTTTCGTGATGTTATAACATTTCACACAAAATAAGGTACATATCGTTGCATTTAAATTGCAATGTTTTGATTTTCCTCAAAATTATTTCCGTGAACGGAAGTTCAGTAAGGATAAAACGCCCTGTATTACTGACTAAATACGTGGTTTGCGATCCCACGTTCTATGTTAATTTTTCATCCTCTTTTTGCCTTCTATCACCTCTCTTAGTTTGTCGGGCGAAAATTTGAACACCCTGTATGTATATATATATGTGTGTGTGTGTGTGTAGGTGTTTGTGTGTGTGTATGTATTTATATACAATCGCATATATTGGTCTAAAGAGTGGAATTTTGGCCCTCAAATTAAACTCTTTCTTCCTAGTTAAAGATATCACATACAATGGATTTGAAAGTTTATCATGCATAAAGGAATAATGTTTCACCACCTTTTGCTGAATTCTACCTTTTAGATATCTTCAATGTTTGCAATTAACGGATATACGCAAACTATAAAATTGGTAACAATTCTCTTCGTTTATCAGTATGAGAATGTTAAAACAAATTAAACATTATAAATCCGTATGCAGATCATATGGTGAATGGTTGTCGCGTAGGCTGGTTATAACATGGTTTGTCTGTGGTTCATTTTAGAAACTCAATTGTTATGTCGTATAACCTCATAATCACATGTACATGTGTCTTATGATGTGACTCAAAGGAAACGATTCATATGCTCATTACAAATTACTTGTTTAATATCATTTCTCTATTCATAAAAACATTATCTATGTCAAAATATTTCTGCTTGTCCATTTCATGCTATTTTACATCGTTATAACATTTAATTCCATATTATTAATTGATTCAGTCTAGAATAGAAGAAATTATTGTAATCGAATTTTTTTCTACGACGGATGTACGCGTTTTAGGGGTTTTAGCAGAAGAACATGCTTCTCAAACAGTCTGTCTGTCCGTGTTTACGTATGTGTGCGTGTCTTCTTCGCACCAAAGAAAAATGTATCGAGTTATGTATAGAAATCAAAGAACGTTCGTCGGTGTCATATCACAGTTGAAAATGTTGATGTTCCTTAAGAAGAGCATAATTTACCCAATTAATTACCCAATTGTCCAATTGTCTATTATAGTGATTACTGTGCGATTTTATCGATTTATTACAGTTTATGTGAAGATTTTATGTATATTTTTTGCCAAAGTTTAAAATTTATATGTAATGTTACAGGCCTACGTTCGTAGAAATTTTTTTGAAAATCAGCCTGAAGATGGCGCTGTCATAGGAAATGTTGCTCTACCTTCTTGACGGAATGGCTATAGAGAAAGCAGTTGTGCTGCGGAAACCATCTGCTCGGAACTCGATTTCCTCGCAGAAGCAAGATGCCGGGAAGCTGTTGGTGTGTGCGAAAACGATTTAAAATTCGGCTAGCCAGAAAAAAGGGCATAATTTACCCAATTAATTACCCAATTGTCCAATCTAAATTTAATTTTAGTTTTCAAGTAGGTGTTTAAGTTCTAGTTAGCATTTATGAGTTTTAAAAAAGCTTTTGATTTGGCACATGCGATTAATTAACACTGCCTTGCATTTATGTGTTACATTATATGTATAGAGAGAGATATATTTTTAAATGTCATTATTTTAAATGTGTTTATTGTTACAGCCTGAACCAGAAAAGTTCTGTGACGGGAAACAAATTCCAGACATACAAATCAATGTTAAATTCTGTTTCATTAAGATAATCAAATTCATTTCTTCGATAATTTGCGAATCAGTCCATGATTACAACATCAATTACCGGAAGTATGTAGAAACGTTCAGCGCAGAAAATTGTGCAACGAGGAATAAAACGTAATGTATAATATAGCTACTAGGGTGTAAGGGAGAAGCGGACAAGTATTTCCTGTTGGAGTGAAAAATGAGCTTAGGAATTATTTCTAGAAAGTATGAAACTTTTATTTTCTTTTACACCTGAAGGGTTTTTTTAAAGCATGTCAAGTTGGAAAAGTAATTAAACTAATCATGCCACAAAACGGATATGCCACAAAATATCTGATATTTTAGAGAATCGGTTATTTAATAATCCATTTTATTTAGGAGCCTATCGTGAATGCAAATGTGAGCGAGAAGGTTAAATGTAGTAATTGTGTATAATATATTCCAAAAGCATTGGTACAGTATTTAACAAGTTGGAATTTGCCATCAAACGTGGCAAATGAGTTGCGTTCGTACTATAACTAGTTTTATGACTATTTTTTGCACTGCATATTGTTCTGAATATATATTTTAGTGCACTTCATAACTGCATATCAATTTCATTCTGTTCGAAAGCCTGCAACATCAATAAAGTGCATTTGCAATATTTTTTTCCCACTGGCTGTAATATAAAGGAAAATTTTTGATTGTCCCTGTAATTAAACTATACATCCGATTTTCATAAAACTTGAAATGACTCGACAAAATTATGCAAGAATTACACATTTAAAATTTCAGACCATTCGGAATTCTGTAACATCATTAAAATGCACTTGCAATACTTTTTTCACATTGGCCGTAATGTAACTGAAAAATTTTGACTGTCTCTGTAATTAAACTATACAGCCGATTTTCATAAAATTTGAAATGACTCGACATCATTTTGCAACAATTATATATTTAAAATTTCAGACCATTCGATTCGGTAGTTTTTGCTCTGTTATATGCGGACGGACAGACAAACGGAGAAACAGATGAACAGACAGACGGACCGAACGACGACTATAGGTGCTACGTATTTATATAAATACTAGCAGGCTCTGCCCGCTGCGCCGGTCAGTATTTCCAAATGAACCTTGGATTAAACTAAATGGTGAATTTGAACTTGTATTTTAAACAATATGGATCTTCAGCTTGAACTTGCACATTACTGAAAACGATGCGAACGCCATTGCGATATAATGTTATCTTAAGCGTTGTACAAAATTTAGCAATTAAGTAGTAATTGTTTTAGTTGATTATAAACAGCGCACTTATGGTCGGGTAATGAGACCGTTATGACAACAGGAATTAATACCTCTGTAACTAATCAACATATAATGAAATCGTATATACTAACACCATTCCTAAAAGTCATGCAACAGAGCCACTTGTAACAAAATATGTTCTGTAGATTTTTTTAAAAAGGCTAAACTTTCATAATCAGGTTCACTTAATTTTTGAACTTTTACTGTTGCTCTATAACTAAGTACCCTTGAACAATATGTATACACTAAAACCTTTCCAAAATTATTACCTAACTAATTGTGGTACATCCTACGAAAGTATTACAAACAATCGGAATGAAATACAAATTTCCGTTGTAAATATATAGTAGATGATGATGATGCGATTTTGTGTAATAGAATTCATAGTAAAGTTTTCGCTTCAAACAAAAACGATGCTTTCAACATTAAAGCTAATACACCAATATGTGAAGTATCCGATTACGGAAGGTTAACTTGAATTCTCATGAGCAACTACTCAAAGAAAAGTGAATATGTGGCTTTTGTGATACTTTTATGTCAGCCGGGCGCAGGTAATAAATCAATAAAGATTGCTTTCATAGCATATTCTTATTTTATTATTTTCATTTAAAACACAAACCTTTCACTCATTTAATTTAAAATGCATGCCTTATACTAATTTCATTTAAAAAACTGAAAAGATAAACAATAACTGGAAATAATGCCATAATTAAAAGCAAAAAAATATTTTTTTATTTACATACGCAAAATGTAACTACTGCTACTGGGAATTTTAAAAATGCTATCAGCGAGATGTGCGCACGGTTGTTATAAATGTACCCATTTTTTCTTGTTATCGAGGAGCAATTTATAAATCGCACAATATTATTCCAATTCCAATTTCTTTCATTGAGGAACCTATGACCGGAAAAAATGGAAAAAGACTCTTGTAGATTCTTCGGATGATGGCATCTGACGCCATAAACCGAGTTTATATATATGAAAATAATTTTTAAGTCGTTACAAACATTGCTTTCATACTTAAATATTTTCATTGGTACTACTTGTTATCCCGTCGACCAATTTCGCCAAATTATATAAATCGCCAAACCATTCACCAAATTATATAAACATAATCTTTATTTTAAATAACGAAATAACAAATAAATTAGTATAATATTAATAAAAATACAAATAAAACGTCGAAATTAAAATCACTTGATGACGTAAACACGTGTAGTTTGTTTAAATTCAAGTGAATTTGATATTTACGATCAACCATTATTGGCATTTAATCTTATAGTTTGACGATAGATTTTTGGTCGACGGAATATCTAAGTAGTACCTTTTCCATTTTTGTTTTATAACGCTAAATTCTCAGTAATTTTTTCCCTTTTATTTTACATAAAATCACTATTTTAAAAAAAAATTATATACTTGCATTTTTATTTCAAACTCATAGAGCCGTTTTTATTTTTTAGCCAAAAGGGTTGATTTGAATTTTTTCCGTTGCTAGAGTAACGGATGTAATGATAGATATTTTGAGGTTTAGATGCCAAAGACACCGCCAAATTAGAAAAATATGAAATGTGTCATGAACTGTTGGACTTATAAAAATTTATTTGGTAGCATTCGATTCAGCATACAAAACTACATTAAAATATGCTATCATTTGACGCATAATTTTGATATTCGATTTTTTTCCTCTCCCCGTGCAAAAACCATTAGGGGTGACACTTTAGAAAATACTTTCTTAGCAGAAGTTTATGTCATAAGAAGTATTTTTACCACGATTTTCAAGTAGTTTGGTTCAGTAGGTCAAGGTTCAGTAGTTTGCGCTGTGCGTTAATTAGTCCCCTAATCCAGACTTTATTTTATATACTATATTAGATATGCGATTTTGCGGTGAATCGATGATCGAAAATTAGTCCAATATCATTTGAAATATTACATAACAGAGGAGAAAGTACGAAGAAAGACGAAGAAAACATGACGAATTACAAAAGATTTGTAATTTTTTTTTTTCAAAATGTTGAATTTTTCCATAGTAATAACGTATTAAAACATAAATTTCCTTAAAAATTATCTTTATTTCCTAGATTTCGAATCTGTGAATTTCCCTATAAATGAAATTGGCGATATGACTTGAGAAAATAGATAATATTTGCTTAAATAAAATGGGTAATATTCGTTGATCTGAGTTCGAGTTTATAAATATCACATGCTTTCGGAATTACGGCGAAAAACATTTTAAAAAGTATGAAATTATTTTACAATATGTATGTGTGGCAGAAATTCACACTTAAATTTAAGTATTCGATTCCATTTTTAAAATATTAACTGATATCCATATGAGTTACAATTGAATATGAAAATGTACTCAAAAAATGATCTCTTTCTCCTAAAAAAACACCATTTGTGAGAACATCCTCAAGCTAATGTCACGCTTATGCATTTTTGGCTTAAAATCACATTGTTTGGCGACAAAAGAAAAATAATAAATTGTAAGGAAACAAATAGTAATTACACATGTGACTCACAATTACATCTGCTTGTTTTTTCTATAAGTCACGTGATGGGACAGTTAGATATAAAAAAAAAGAAAAGAACAGAACAGAGAGAAAATGTCGTTAAAATTTCATCTAATCAAATTTTCAGATTCGTTTCCATATCTAACGCAAGCGATAAAGAACCAAATATTGCATATCAAGTGTAATATTTCTTTTTAAATTAATTTTTAAGCATTACAAACATTTCTTTCAGGTTTTGATTAAATGTTTCCGTTTTTCAATGTTATCACTCATGAAAACGGATTTTCTTCTTCTTTTTTTCTTTTTTTTTTCATTTAAATAAAATTAGTAACAGTTTTTCTTTTATTTTTCGAGGTTTAATAGCCGTTTCAATTTTTTTTTTTTTTTATCAACGATAAATTTCGCAAAGAAATAAAATGGTAACCTTATCGCCCAAAATAACAGAATTTTCCGTCATAATTCTAAAACTAATATAGGTAGAATAATGTTTTATAGCTTAAAACCTTCCCTGAAACAATACCTATCTAACGGTATAGGTTCCGTAAAAATCCATGCAGTAGAACTCGAAATCTAGGCGTTCGGGACGAAATTTCCGTTTGGATTTTATATATATAATAGATAATAGAATAGATAATAGATTATATATATATATATAATAGAATAGATAATAGTTTATGTGTTATGAACTATCTCAAAGTTTAAAACAGATCGCATTGTTAGATTTCTTAATTTTAACAATATCGCGTTATGTTAGTTCCACATTCCATCACCAGGGAGCGCACTCTATTCTCAACGAAAGCGTATCTGAATGAAACTCCTTCATGCAACCTTTCCGTAGATACATGAATTGGGAGGGTGGCGGTCTTAACCAATAATTTAAGATAATTGCTGAAATTACTACGAAAAATATTTTAAAGGGGCCCTACGCGGGCCCCTAATCGAGGTAGAAGAAATCGGAAGACGGCAAAATAATCGCGGGGAAAAGTTTGCTTGGGTGCTTCGGAGCTACTTTTGGCGCGAGATCTAAGCTCTACGACCAATAGGAGCCCAGATATTTAAGGAAATATGAAGTAACAAAGTCCAAAATAATACAATTTTTCGTACCAATTCTATAACCAATCTAGGTAGAATGATGTGTTATAGCTTAAAACCTTCCCTGGAACGATACCTATCTAACGGTATAAGTTCCGTAAAAATCCATGCGGTAGAACTCGAAATCTCGGCGTTCGGAACGAAATTTCCGTTTGGATTTTATATATATAACTAGCAGGCTATGCCCGCTGCGCTGGTCAATATTTCCAAATGAACCTTGGATTAAACTAAATGGTGAATTTGAACTTGTATTTTAAACAATATGGATCTTCAGCTTGACCTTGCACATTACTGAAAACGATGCGAACGCCATTGCGATATAATGTTATCTTAAGCGTTGGACAAAATTTAGCAATTAAGAAGTAATTGTTTTAGTTGATTATAAACAGCGCACTTATGGTCGGGTAATGAGACCGTTATGACAACAGCAATTAATACCTCTGTAACTAATCAACATATAATGAAATCGTATATACTAACACCATTCCTAAAAATCATGCAACAGGGCCACTTGTAACAAAATATGTTCTGTAGATTTTTTTAAAAAGGCTAAACTTTCATAATCAGGTTCACTTAATTTTTGAACTTTTACTGTTGCTCTATAACTAAGTACCCTTGAACAATATGTATGCACTAAAACCTTTCCAAAATTATTACCTAACTAATTGTGGTATATCCTACGAAAGTATTATAAACAATCGGAATGAAATACAAATTTTCGTTGTAAATATATAGTAGATGATGATGATGCGATTTTATGTAATAGAATTCATAGTAAAGTTTTCGCTTCAAACAAAAACGATGCTTTCAACATTAAAGCTAATACACCAATATGTGAAGTACCCGATTACGGAAGGTTAACTTGAATTCTTATGAGCAACTACTCAAAGAAAAGTGAATATGTGGCTTTTGTGATACTTTTATGTCAGCCGGGCGCAGGTAATAAATCAATAAAGATTGTTTTCATAGCATATTCTTATTTTATTATTTTCATTTAAAACACAAACCTTTCACTCATTTAATTTAAAATGCATGCCTTATACTAATTTCATTTAAAAAACTGAAAAGATAAACAATAACAGGAAATAATGCCATAATTAAAAGCAAAAAAATATTTTTAATTTACATACGCAAAATGTAACTACTGCTACTGGGAATTTTAAAAATGCTATCAGCGAGATGTGCGCACGGTTGTTATAAATGTACCCATTTTTTCTTCTTATCGAGGAGCAATTTATAAATCGCACGATATTATTCCAATTCCAATTTCTTTCATTGAGGAACCTATGACCTGAAAAATGGAAAAAGACTCTTGTAGATTCTTCGGATGACGGCATCTGACGCCATAAACCGAGTTTATATACATGAAAATAATTTTTAAGTCGTTACAAACATTGCTTTCATACTTAAATATTTTCATTGGTACTACTTGTTATCCCGTCGACCAATTTCGCCAAATTATATAAATCGCCAAACCATTCGCCAAATTATATAAATTGACATAATCTTTATTTTAAATAACGAAATAACAAATAAATTAGTATAACATTAATAAAAATACAAATAAAACGTCGAAATTAAAATCACTTGATGACGTAAACACGAGTAGTTTGTTTAAATTCAAGTGAATTTGATATTTACGATCAACCATTATTGGCATTTAATCTTATAGTTTGACGATAGATTTTTGGTCGACGGAATATCTAAGTAGTACCTTTTCCATTTTTTTGTTTTATAACTTTAATTTCTCAGTAATTTGTTCGCTTTTATTTTACATAAAATCACTATTATTAAAAAAATTAAGATGCTTGCATTTTTATTTCAAACTCATAGAGCCGTTTGAGGTTTAGATGCCAAAGACACCGCCAAATTAGAAAAATATGAAATGTGTCATGAACTGTTGGACTTATAAAAATTTATTTGGCAGCATTCGATTCAGCATACAAAACTACATTAAAATATGCTATCATTTGACGTATAATTTTGATATTCGATTTTTTTCCCCTCCCCGTGCAAAAACCATTAGGGGTGACACTTTAGAAAATCCTTTCTTAGCAGAAGTTTATGTCATAAGAAGTATTTTTACCACGATTTTCAAGATTTTAGGTTCAGTAGTTTGCGCTGTGCGTTAATTAGTCCCCTAATCCAGACTTTATTTTATATACTATATTAGATATGCGATTTTGCGGTGAATCGATGATCGAAAATTAGTCCAATATCATTTGAAATATTACATAACAGAGGAGAAAGTACGAAGAAAGACGAAGAAGAAATGACGAATTACAAAAGACTTGTAATTTTTTTTTTTTCAAAATGTTGAATTTTTCCATAGTAATAACGTATTAAAACATAAATTAATTTCCTTAAAAATTATCTTTATTTCGTAGATTTCGAATCTGTGAATTTTCCTATAAATGAAATTGGCGATATGACTTGAGAAAATAGATAATATTTGCTTAAATAAAATGGGTAATATTCGTTGATCTGAGTTCGAGTTTATAAATATCACATGCTTTCGGAATTACGGCGAAAAACATTTTAAAAAGTATGAAATTATTTTACAATATGTATGTGTGGCAGAAATTCACACTGAAATTTAAGTATTCGATTCCATTTTTAAAATATTAACTGATATCTATATAAGTTACAATTGAATATGAAAATGTACTCAAAAATGATCTCTTTCACCTAAAAAAACACCATTTGTGAGAACATCCTCAAGCTAATGTCACGCTTATGCATTTTTGGCTTAAAATCACATTGTTTGGCGACAAAAGAAAAATAAAAAATTGTAAAGAAACAAATAGTAATTACACATGTGACTCACAATTACATCTGCTTGTTTCTACTATAAGTCACGTGATGGGACAATTAGATATAAAAAAAAGAAAAGAACAGAACAGAAAGAAAATGTCGTTAAAATTTCATCTAATCAAATTTTCAGATTCGTTTCCATATCTAACGCAAGCGATAAAGAGCCAAATATTGCGTATCAAGTGTAATATTTCTTATTAAATTAATTTTTAAGCATTACAAATATTTCTTTCAGGTTTTGATTAAATGTTTCCGTTTTTTTTAATATTATCACTCATTAAAACGGATTTTCTTCTTCTTTTTTTTCATTTTTTTTCATTTAAATAAAATTAGTAACAGTTTTTCTTTTATTTTTCGAGGTTTAATAGCCGTTTCATTTTTTTTTATCAACGATGAATTTCGCCATGAAATAAAATGGTAACCTTATCGCCCAAAATAACAGAATTTTCCGTCATAATTCTAAAACTAATATAGGTAGAATAATGTGTTATAGCTTAAAACCTTCCCCGAAACAATACCTATCTAACGGTATAGGTTCCGTAAAAATCCATGCAGTAGAACTCGAAATCTAGGCGTTCGGAACGAAATTTCCGTTTGGATTTTATATATATAATAGAAGATAATAGAATAGATAATAGATTTTATATATATATAATAGAATATATAATAGATTATGTGTTATGAACTATCTCAAAGTTTAAAACAGATCGCATTGTTAGATTTCCTAATTTTAACAATATCGCGTTATGTTAGTTCCACATTCCACCACCAGGGAGCGCACTCTATTCTTAACGAAAGCGTATCTGAACGAAACTCCTTCATGCAACCTTTCCGTAGATACATGAATCGGGAGGGTGGCAGTCTTAACCAATAATTTAAGATAATTGCTGAAATTACTACGAAAAATATTTTAAAGGGGCTCTACGCGGTCCCCTAATAGAGTTAGAGGAAATCGGAAGACGGCAAAATAATCGCGGGGAAAAGTTTGCTTGGGTGCTTCGGAGCTACTTTTGGCGCGAGATCTAAGCTCTACGACCAATAGGAGCCCAGATATTTAAGGAAATATGAAGTAACAAAGTCCAAAATAATAGAATTTTCCGTAATAATTCTATAACTAATCTAGGTAGAATGATGTGTTATAGCTTAAAACCTTCCCTGGAACGATACCTATCTAACGGTATAAGTTCCGTAAAAATCCATGCGGTAGAACTCGAAATCTCGGCGTTCGGAACGAAATTTCCGTTTGGATTTTATATATATAATAGACTAGCAGGCTACACCCGCTTCGCTGGTCCATTTTTCAAATGATCATTGATCAAAGAAAATTATGAATTCGACCTTGTATTTTAAATTAATATGGACCTTCACCGGGAAAATCTTTCCGCATTTGCTGAATACTATGCGAACGCTATTTAGCTATTATAATATCTTATGGGTTAGGCAAAATTCAGACTATTCAGAAGAAATTCTTTTTACAGTATATATTTAAAGTAGAGGTTGGGAAGAAAATGCGGCCGTTGTGATAATCAGAAATGTTAAAATGTTCTCTAGTCACCACACTAATAAAAGGAGAGATAATTACAATGATTGCAGAGAGTGACCACTGAACATTACTTATGCTCGGATTATTCACTTTCGTTTGATAGTTCTTGAACTCCGGGCTTCTCAGCTTGGTGCTATGTGTGCTTCTGGTAGCTTAAATACAATTTCTCTCTACGTTGCATTATATTTTGTAATACACGTCTTCTAGCAGGTCTACTGCAGTTTTCTATCTTCGGATTACAGCAGAGTAAATACGGTAAAAAAAAAATGTAATAAATTGTTTGCACACAAAAAGTCTTTAACTTTCATTAAAAGAAATGTAAATCATATAAAAGTGGATTTTTATAAATGAAATGTTTGAATAAAATTAAAATAATGTCATTTTCATTACCATTTCCTTTATATATATATACCACTTGCAATTATGTAACTGTTAACCTAAAGAAAAAACTCGATAACTCATTATGATAGAAAAATAAACCTCTTGTTTTCATCCAATCAAAATCTTCCCAATCGTCCATATTCGGGTGCACAGCTAAGTTTTACGGCAAGCATTAGAAGTGTTTGCAAACTATATGGTTACTAATTTACCAGAGTTAACACACGTAAAACACACGTAATTATGTGCCAGACTACATCCCATTAAATAAAGTCAAATTGCTGTTGGCTGAATTATAGATCTTTCGCCAAAAATACTCTTTGTAAATGACAAATAAAGTCAGTTATACAAAACTTAAAAACCTAACACGTTATAATATAACGAAATAATCTTTTTGATGCACCGAAGACCTTTTTTCATTTATCTAAAGAGTGCAATAACACGGAGAAATAAATACACTTTTTATTTTCAAAATTACATTATTCTTCAGTCTGCTGCCTAAATAAACCTGAAATCGTTAATTTTTTCCTCAGTTTAGGGAATAGGATTGTCCGTCAGAAGAACTTGCTTTATAATGATTTCTATTTTCGATTTTATCTGCATTTCAGGTACTTTTTTTCTTATCTAGGCTAAAATGATAAATCAACAAATATTGTTCCACCAGCCACCATTGGAATTTCAAATTTTTTCCCCCAAGTATTTATTTTTTAGTGACAGTAAAATAACTGCAAATAAAAATATATATAATACTAAATCTTCTGTTCTCCGTTTGCTTCATAATGAAAAAACATAAATTTACTAATAGCTAAGTACAAATTTCATGTAATCTTCTACAATCGAGATCACTGTCTGACAGTCACTGTCTTATCACTGATCTGACTCTTTCAAATATAAAAGAAATATCTAAATAGTTCAGTAAATACACTAATTAGCAGGTAACCTGATTACGGAAGATTAATCCAATATCAAAAACCTTAAAAAAAAAACTGAAAATGGGATGACGAATTAAAAAGACAATCGAAAATGTATTACACTAAGCAATTTTTATTGCAAAATATTTTCTTTTGTGGTATTAATAACACAAAATTGCATAAATTTTCTTAAGAATAATCTTTAGTACTTAACATTTGAAACAGTAGACTTTTCTAAAAGAAAACTTGGCGATATATGTTTAAAAAAAATAAAAAAAATAAATAAAATAAAAAGAGAGAGTGGACAATATTTGTCGATCTGAGTTCGAGGTTATAAAAGTCATAAGTTTGGGGGAAAACAAAATAGCATGTATCCGTAGTAAAGTACGCGAAAAATATTTTAAATATCTGAAATTAAATAATTTCTAATATGTGTGTGTGGGGGGGGGGGGGGAAACGTTTGCATTAAAATTTAAATATTTGACTCCACTTTTATAATATTAACTGCTATTTATGTAATATCATTATTTTTATAATTATATCTGCTAGTTTTTTCTGTAAGAGATACATAATAATAATAATAATAATAATAAAAATTGTTACTCACAAGGAAGGTCTCCTTAAAAAGCATACTCAAAATATTTTGAAAAAGGAAATGCTAATAAAATGACTCATGTATGTAAAAAAGATCGGTAAAAATATAGCGGTCGAATCGCAGTAGAAAATCCGTAAAAAAAAATATTTTTTCGAGTATTTGGCGCGAACAGACGAACGCTCGACGCTCTTTGGCGAACCAATAGGTTTCCTCGCCAAATGCAAGAGATTGAAATGCATTTATAAATTCCTTGTTAAATATGTAATTAAATGCCTAATGATCAATGAATTTAAACTTAAACTGTGGATTAGTTTACTATTTTTGCTGTAAGCTTATATAATACATGCAAATTGCGTGTTACTTGTATTGAGCTATTTAATTTTATACGGTGTCACCGGCTGGATAAGTTTTAAGGGTATTTTAATTAAGAATGCTATCATTAAACATTTCGATATTAAATTGTTGTTTCCATGGCAATAAAACTCTCTTGTTGTCTCTGACACTAACAATATCGAAGTCAAATTGCCAATGCTCAGAATCGGACCTTAATTTGAGTTTGAAACACTTTTAATCCATTTAAATTTCATTGTAAACGGCATAAATACGATCGTTAAATTTCATTGTTACATACATAAATGTATATGACAAAACTGCAGTTATAAATATGTATTTATTTAAGTTAAACTTACTTAAACTAACTTCGTATCGAGAGTTTAAAAAGTTTTTCTAGAATATTTATCATAGTATTATTCAAAATTTTATCGTGTCGCCATCCAGCGCTAAATCGCAAAAAATGAAATTTTCATTATTTTTTTAGGAATGCTAAACAGAGGTTCTGCCGATTTTTTTATGGATATATATATATTTATGAGAAGAATATTCTATTTTTTTTTTTTCAAATAATGCTGAGCATGCGCTTATGGGGAACTTCCTTGATATCATTTTATCAATTTTCAGATGCATTTTCCTTAACCTGATGCAAAAGATAAATCGCCAAATATTATTTCAATTGCAATATTTCAATTGAGTAATTCTTTAAGTATTACGAACATTCTCTTTCATGTTTAAATAAAATATATTCGTTTTTTAATATTATCATTCATTAAAATGAATTTCTTTTTTTTTTCTTTTTTAAAGATTTTAAATAAAATTAGTAACAGTTTTTTGTCTTTTATTTTTCTAGGTGTAATAGTCGTTTCATTTTTTTCAACAACAAAAAACTTCGCCAAGAAGTAAAATGGTAACCTTATCGTCCAAAATAACAGAACTTTCCGTCATACTTCTATAACTAATCTAGGTAGAATGATGTGTTATAGCTTAAAACCTTCCCTGAAACGATACCTATCTAACGGTATAAGTTCCGTAAAAATCCATGCAGTAGAACTCGAAATCTAGGCGTTCGGAACGAAATTTCCGTTTGGATTTTATATATATAATAGATAATAGAATAGATAATAAATTGTATATATATATATAATAGAATAGATAATAGATTATGTGTTATGAACTATCTCAAAGTTTAAAACAGATCGCATTGTTACATTTCCTAATTTTAACAATATCGCGTTATGTTAGTTCCACATTCCACCACCAGGGAGCGCACTCTATTCTCAACGAAAGCGTATCTGAACGACACTCCTTCATGCAACCTTTCCGTAGATACATGAATCGGGAGGGTGGCGGTCTTAACCAATAATTTAAGATAATTGCTGAAATTACTACGAAAAATATTTTAAGGGGGCCCTACGCGGGCCCCTAATAGAGTTAGAGGAAATCGGAAGACGGCAAAATAATCGCGGGGAAAAGTTTGCTTGGGTGCTTCGGAGCTACTTTTGGCGCGAGAACTAAGCTCTACGACCAATAGGAGCCCAGATATTTAAGGAAATATGAAGTAACAAAGTCCAAAATAATAGAATTTTCCGTAATAATTCTATAACTAATATAGGTAGAATGATGTGTTATAGCTTAAAACCTTCCCTGGAACGATACCTATCTAACGGTATAAGTTTCGTAAAAATCCATGCCGTAGAACTCGAAATCTCGGCGTTCGGAACGAAATTTCCGTTTGGATTTTATATATATAATAGATAATAGATAATAGAATAGATAATAGATTATATATATATATAATAGATTATATACATATATAATAGAATAGATAATAGATTATGTGTTATGAACTATCTCAAAGTTTAATACAGATCGCATTGTTAGATTTCCTAATTTTAACAATATCGCGTTATATTAGTTCCACATTCCACCACCAGGGAGCGCACTCTATTCTTAACGAAAGCGTATCTGAACGAAACTCCTTCATGCAACCTTTCCGTAGATACATGAATCGGGAGGGTGGCGGTCTTAACCAATAATTTAAGATAATTGCTGAAATTACTACGTAAAATATTTTAAAGGGGCTCTACGCGGGGCCCTAATAGAGTTAGAGGAAATCGGAAGACGGCAAAATAATCGCGGGGAAAAGTTTGCTTGGGTGCTTCGGAGCTACTTTTGGCGCGAGATCTAAGCTCTACGACCAATAGGAGCCCAGATATTTAAGGAAATATGAAGTAACAAAGTCCAAAATAATAGAATTTTCCGTAATAATTCTATAACCAATCTAGGTAGAATGATGTGTTATAGCTTAAAACCTTCCCTGGAACGGTACCTATCTAACGGTATAAGTTCCGTAAAAATCCATGCGGTAGAACTCGAAATCTCGGCGTTCGGAACGAAATTTCAGTTTGGATTTTATATATATAATAGATAGATGAACGTACCTAAAAAATCTTTGAAGTAACATGACATTATAATACAGGAATTACAAAATATCATGATTTTCTTAGCGTCATAATACCGTAGAACTACTTTTACCACTTAACTATTTTTTCTTTTTAAATTCAGTTTAAAAAATATAGAACGTAGTTATGCATTTACTTATTATTTTAAGTCATTTTTTTGTTCCACGAAACTCTTTTGTTTTAACTCTTCTAATGAGCAGCACTTAAATGGTCCGCAATTATCTAAAGCAGATCGTTCTTTTTGTCAAGTCAGAAGACAAAGCTGGCTTCGTTCGTTGTACGTAGAAGAAAAAAAAAAACTTTAGTTTTTTTAAAATCTATGGATAACATTTATAAATTGATATATACGGATATACAGGTTACAATATGTTATCTATCACCGACTTTTAATTTCTCAACCGTTGGTCGTAGACATATAATTCCAATTACAAAAACTTTTCAAATGACGTAAATATTCATGTCGTGGCATTATTTAAAGTAAAAAAAAAAAAATCAATTTTATAAAAAAATACGAAATCTAACTCTTTATACGGTCCCCCAGTCCCTATAGTTATATTTAGTAAAAGTTTACACATATCATAAAAGATATAAAGCAAAAAGTTTGACATCTGTACTACAAAAAATTGACACAGTTAGTAAATTTCAAAGTTTGAGATTTTTGCACATGATTTTGTCTTTCATTGAGGGATCAGTTAAAAGATGAATTAAAGTAATTCGAGATCAAAGTCAGGGTGCAATTCCGCTGCCCTTTATCTGGTCCTTAGTGAGTACGTTTAATTTCCGGTTGTCGATTCTACCTACTTTGACATTTGCATGTTGTTCGACCTATAAAAGTTAGCTCAAATTTTTCGATGAAATACCCTCTTTGGTCGTTCCCCGATTTTGCAATATCGGCTAAAGGTGGTTTCGCCGTAAAAAGGACATTGCATCTGATTTTGATCTCGAGTTACTTTAATTCATTTTTTAACTTATCCCTCAATGAAAGACAAAATCATGTTCAAAAATCTCGAAATTTGAAATTTAATAACTGTGTTAATATTTGTAATACATGTGTCAAACTTTTTGTGTTATATCTTTTATGATATGAGTAAACTTTTACTAAATATAACTATAGGAACTGGGGACCGTATAAAAGTTAAATTTCGTAATTTTTCAAAAAATGATTTTTTTACTTTAAATAATGCCACAGCATGACTATTTACCTCATTGGAAACGTTTTTGTAATTGGAACTATATGTCTACGGAGAACGGTTGAGAAATTAAAGGTCGGCGATAGGTAACATATTGCAATCTGTATATATTCGAAACATTCACAAAAGTGATAGATACGTCATTATATACATATTATTTTCGTCCTATATATGATACATATTAGGGGAAGGGGGTGGTGGCAAATTACCAGGTTACTGTTCTATAATTTTTCCTAATCATTGTAAATGGATTTTTTAACATATTGCAATCTGTATATATTCGAAACATTCACAAAAGTGATAGATACGTCATTATATACATATTATTTTCGTCCTATATATGATACATATTAGGGGAAGGGGGTGGTGGCAAATTACCAGGTTACTGTTCTATAATTTTTCCTAACCATTGTAAATGGATTTTTTAACATATATATGCATGAGAATTTCGTCCATATATACCCTGACACTACGAATATTATAAATTTATAAAAACTTTAAATGATTAAATGTTATCCAAGGAACGGTAATTTACGTCTTCTTTCCATGGGCTAAGATGAAAAATTGGATGGCGTAAGAAGACGATCAAAACGTAGGATTTAAGAACTTCTCACATTAAGGAGCTGCAATAAAACATCAAAACTGTAACAAAACTTAAAACTAGTATGTTGTGGCTAAAACAAAAATTTCTTCTATATAAATCACGTCAATTAAATCAATTAAATAGTGCAAGAAATTATACTAATTTAGCACCAATTCATATCAAAGTGCATGTGAATCTGAAGTTTGATGAAAATTCGTGCATCATTTCTTGAGATACAATTTTAGCGGAATTCTGAAAAATGCAGCATAGCAGCGCCGCCTGTTGAGCGATTTACTCCAAACTGTATAAAATGTCAATTAATGTCAAGGACTAACTGAATCTGAAGTTTGATGAAAATCCGTGCATTACTTCTGGAGATTGAGCTGTTGAGGAAATCGGGTAAAATGGTGCATAGCAGCGCCACCTGTTGAGCGATTTACATCAAAAACTAATCGCACCAATATATATCATGGACTAACTGAATAAATTTTTTTATTAAATTCTGTGAGTTATTTCTTGAGATACAGTGCCCACAAATGTTTTGTCACATACAGACAGACAGATTCACAGACTCAAAGAAAGACATTTTGTAAAAACATGTTTTTCGGAATCTCTGACCCCTAAAACTTGAAAATCCGTCGAAAACCGAAAGTCGAAAATTTTCATGAACCCAATACTTTCTTCTTGTAAAAATAGAACAAAATAAAAAAAAAGGAAAAGGGATTACCCGTGAAATACTTTGTCACTAAACTGATATATATATATCCACAAAATGACAGATTTTCAGTTTCTGTTAAAAATAAAACTAATATCAAGTTGAATTGATTCAAATATGAGTTCCATCAGAATATGCTAAGAATTGTAATTTAATTTAAAATATATATATTTGGCATATCCCTTTATTAGATAGAAAGGATCTTTTGTGGAAGAAAATTTCGTGCGGAAGGAACAGCGATCCCGATTATAAAAAATGAACGAAGAAATTATAGCAAGAAATTATCATTTGAAAAATTAAAAATCTGCTCAATCTACTCGTAAATAATTTATAATCAAATAATATAGATAAGTTAAAATAAAGGAATTATATTACTCTTGCAAAGCCAGTATAAGCCTTGTTTAATATCCCACTTGGTGAAATTCGAACGCTAATGGTAAGTCTGTGGAAGAAATCTTTTGAAAATAACAGCTTGGCACACTCTAAATTAAAATGTCTGAAATTCAGACACTTAAGTGTCTGAAATGGAGTGTTCAATTTTCAGACATTTTAAAATGTCTGAATTTTTTCAGACACTTTTTGCGTCTGAATTTCAGACACTTCAAACGTCTGAATCGCATCCATTTTTTTGTAAGCATCATACGTAGCCATGTTTGACCACGTTGAATCCTGGAAAAATATTTGGCTGTGGTCCTGCCCCCCCTCCCCAATACAGCCTGATTTTTTTGGTGCTCTCAGTTTTGGTATACAATTTTCGTTACGTTGATAATTTAAATCTTTTACGACATTGTACTGATTATAATCAATATCTTGAACTTCAGGAGTAGAACAAGATTAAAAAACCAAAAATATTTATCTAAATATTAGATTTTTTAAAATTTATTTTGTTTTTAACCTTATTTTACTTTAAAAGTTCAAAATATTGATTATAATCAGTACAATTTCGAAACAGATTTAAAATATAAGCTTTACAAATATTGCACATCAAATTTGGGGGCACTACAGTCGTAGGGGGACGGGGCACTTCCCAGTTTGCCCTTCCTTTAATCAAGAAGTACTTTTGCAAAAAACGCAACCCTGCATTATAGTTGTCTAAATTGAGATGTCCGGTATTCGGGAGTATCCGTTGTGGAGGTTAATGGACATTCTCGAATAGCGAACACCTCTATTTAACGAATACTTTTTTAATCAGCAGACATACATATTTGTATATTTTTACCTCAAAAAAGTAGACATCTCCAATTATCGGACAAATTCCACGGTCCCGAAGTGTTCGCTATTAAGGGCTTTTAAGGTACATAGATAAATATATATATATATTTTATAATCTTGTCCTACTCTAAAAGTTCAAAATATTTATTATACTCGGTTGAATGTGGAAAAAGATTTAAAATATCAGATGTACGAAAATTGCAACCCCCCCCCCCCCAAAAAAAAAAAAAAAAAAAAATGAAAATATAAAAAAATATATTGCCACATAGGCAATTTTACATATACATCACTTGATAATCACAACAGCCATTTAACTATGAATAATGAAAATAAATAAATAAATATTCTTTAAATATCTATAAATATTCTTTAATAACATTGGGGAAAAAATGACTTTGGTATTTTGTTAAATATATTTGCGTTTTTAAACTTGTCCTACTCTAAAAGTTCAAAACTTTCATTATAATCAGTGCAAGATTTAAGATATCAGCTTTACAAAAGTTCATGCAAAATCCCCCTCCCCCCCCAAAAAAAAATGAAAATACTTATTTAAAAATTATGTTTTTAAAAAATTTATATTTCCACATGGGCAAGTTTTTATGTAGATCAGAGGGTACTCACAAAAGCTATTCAACTATCAATAAAAACAAATAAGTACATATTCTGTATTAAAAACATGAGGAAAAAATAACTTATGATTTCCAAACTTCTTTCGTCTTAAATATATACAGTAACATCTGTCATTTTTGTATTTTTCGTATAAGTGCATATAAATAAAGTTACCACAATTTTAAATACGAAATCTAGTTAGAGGTTTTTACTTTTTCCCATTATAAATTTCAAATTACTTTTTTATTAAAAATAATAAAAAAATCAGTATTAGAGTTGATTGCAAATCAAATACATATGTATATTTTTACAGGCAGCTTCATATAATAGACCAGTCCCATTTACTTTATTTATCTTTTTTTAATCTGCGGTTTTATGCCAGGAAGTAAGAAAGCATTAGGTCATCTTTCAAAGTTTTTTTTTTCTTTACTTCCTTGTGGCCGTCATTTACTGCGAGATAAAAATTATCCATTGAAACTAAGAACTGACATTGAATATATAATTCGTAATAAAAAAGAACGTCATAAGTTTAAAAATATATACTTCTAGAATTAGTGGGGTTTTTTGCGAACAGATTCAAAACTAATTAAATTTCATGCAGGATTTTGTTTAGTACAATAAATAAATTCATAAAATACACTAATTTTACTACTATAAAGAAACTTACTTCAGTTGCTGCAAGAGGTAAGAAATATTCCTCGATTTGAAATTTTAAAAACTACCACAACCACAGTGAGGGAGAAAGACTTTCATCAGTTTAAAAGGTAATCCCATAATACATCCGACTAGCCATATTTAAAGAATGAGATGTTTCATCCTAAAAACAGGACCCGCCAGACAAAAGTTTCTTTTTTTTTGCCAGTTTCGACAGGACGAAGATGAATAACACAATATTATTGACATAAATTGATACGAGTTAACACTAAGCCCATTGCACACGCTTTGTAGAATTTCCGGGTGTAATCTTCAACCGTCGTCTACTTCTGTTCTGTGTCTATCCCACCCTTGTATCGACGACAGCTTCTAAGAGACATTTGATGTCGAGCACACACGTCAGATGTATGTATTCAATAAATAAATAATCCAAGTTAATACGAATTAAAATCACAGTACTTCACATTTCGCAAAAAACGAATTAAAATACACGCGTACATAAAAACAAACTTTGTTTGAATTACAACGTATACCACTTCGAACGAAGACATCTAAAACGCATGCGCAACTGGGAGTGCTAGTGCCCCCTGGTGGTTATTGCGTCGGAAGAATCAAAACGTCTTAAATTAAGACACGTTTAAAGCAATGAAGTGTCTTAAAATAAGACGTTTGCGGATATTTTAGACATTATTCTCAGTTCGTTTACACCATGGTCATAGTAAGACGCTTATGTATCTTAAATTAAGACATCTATAGTGTCTTAATTTTCAGATTAAGACACTTAAGTGTCTAAAATTCTTTTTCAGTCACATATGTGTCTAAATTTAAGACGCTTCTATTTGCAGTGCATAGTTTTGGGAGAAACAGTTTTTTTTTTTTCATTTTATATGAGGATGATAATTTTACTTTCGGAATCGGTTGAAACTGGTTCCAAAAGTGAAAATGTCCTCTTAAAAAGAAAAAAAAAAACTGTTACCAAAATCGTAAAAGTAAAAACGCACAAAAATGGATATCAGAATCTCGGATATCCAATGAAAAAAAAAAAAAAAACATTAAAAAATATTATAATGCGATCGAGAAATCTTTGAAGATTTCTGCCACAGACTTATCATTAGCATTCGAGTTTATCCACGTGACCAGTGTAGGCACTTAAGCATGTTTTTACTTTCTCGTAAATTTTGAAGTAATATACTATTTTTTTTTACTCACATGATAATAAATGACGATCATGTTTAGCTCTAAAAAAGAAATGAAGAAAATCTTAATTTAAATAAAATTTCCCTTGATAAATTTGTTATTAAACTTCAACTGAGGATTAATTATTATTGTAACCTCAGGGACATTATTATTGTAAATTAATTTTTCCATTTTTACATAACAATTGATTAGAATAAAAGAATGATTCGTTACAGAAGATATCAATTTAAAGCTCACAATAGTCACGAGGAAAATTTTGGACTATTTTATTTAAATTAATTTTTAACTTTTTTTAACGACGAATTTCAACGAGCTAAAACCAGTTTTTAATTAGTAAATAATATTTATAACCATTAGTTGCAGTAATTATTATTTTGTTTGTTATATCTTCTCAGTGTTGGCTTGGGTATAATTTATTTTAAAGGTTCAGGATTCAGATTCGAGATCTTACGTGGAACATCTGGCTATAGCTGTTTCGTATCTTTATTTTCCCACCTCTTCCTATAGTTATTCGCTGATATTTCGAAGAGATGGTGAGCCTAAAGTACTGTCTCTCGCATAGGAACGAAAATAACCATACATTAGGGAAAGATATTATATTTAAAACGGAACTGGACTATTATAGAAAGCATATGCGGTAATATGATCAGCTGGGAAATAATCGTCATCTTTCTCCTTTGAAAACACGTCGCCTGTTCCCGTGACACCTTTTATATCAAACCAATGTTTACCAGTAACCAAGTGTATTGCAAAATAACTTAATCTCCTAAAATTGCGTAAGTATTCAGTTCTACATTCAAAAATTTTTAGTGAGGAAATCGAAAAATGTGCCATAAATTGGGGATTCCTTAAGTTGTGATTATCAAAAATTGTAGCGAAGCACACTCAAAATGAACTAATGCTCATAACTACCCTCGAAATGACAATGCTCAGTTTTATCCTATTAATACATGTCCCGCCTTCAGGGGACTCTTATGATGTCCCCGACGTCCTACCGTCTGAGATTAACTGCGAGAAAAACTGAATTCGTCATTTTCCACCATTTCTCATATTGCCCCGCCTTTCACTATATTTTAAACATCTCATACACATACATGCATATGGGTGTTTATAAAGTACCGGACCCATTTGATGTTTAATAACTCATAAAATAATAAAGATAGATTAAAATCAATAACATAAATGGCTAGTTAGACTCAAAAAGTTTCACGACCCTTGTCAATAAACTTCCACGTGTGCCCCCTTCGTCTCACGGAGAATATCAAGTCGATAGTCAATTTCACGCCCGGTAGCGGCAAGCATGTCAGCATCCACATAGGTTATAGCGGTTTTAATTCTGCCATGTACACCGTAACATTTAATAAACATGTACACCGTCGAAATTGGCATATCCAATTTTCTTGCCGCTGATCTCACAGATCTTCTAGGATTGTGTAAAAATGTCTCTCTGACACGCTCAACATCAAAATCACTTGTGCAGGACGTCCGGAACGTTTCTTATCTGCGATACTTCCAGGTTCTAGAAAATTCTTTTTCCACCGCAAGATGCTGCTTTTGGATGGAGGATCTTTTTGGTAAATTCTTCTGCAATTTCTCTGTGCTTGCACTATCGATTTTGTTTCTGTGAACCACCATAAAATATGTGCTTTCTCTTGTTGTGTATGCATTCACCTTAATATCCGCTCGAATAAAATATCACATACAAAAGTAACATAGAACAAACACATCAAAAGTAAACATAATATTGCAATAGTTGTCAAAAACAAAAGAGAGAAAAATGCAATTAATAAGCAAACGATATTTAGAAAAGTTCAGATATTTAGACTGGAAAATGAAATTATCTGAAATTAACCACACGCGCAGACGATATTTACAAAAGTAAAGATATTCAAACCTGAAAAGGAAAATATATGAGTTATTCCATCAATAAATGCCATAAGTTTTTTTATATCTTCATTATTTTATGAGTTATTAAAAATCAAAGTGGGTCCGGGATTTTATAAACACCCTGTATGTCATAATTGCGTCTTAAATGTCTGTAACTGGGCCATATACGTCGCTAAATGTTATATACCTCAGATATTATTATATTCTCGTATAGTATTATTTCAATGCAATATAATGCTTTATAATTTGGCGAAAAATCTTGATGGATTTCTTATTTATTTCCATGGGCCGCTATAACCCAAAAGTGTCTTACTTGGTTTTATGATACTGGTTAAAAATTACAGTTTTATAAGAAGTTTTATTTCTGTGAAGACTGGCGATGCATTGAATCATATTCAATTATTTTTATCCATACTGATCAAACAAATTTCTGATAGTACTAAAATACCGCACGTTTTGGTGATAACTGGACAAAACGGAACATCGAATATTCTTTTTATATTTTAATTGTTCCCTATCTTAGTATAATGGAATAACATTCAATTTTTACTTGCTCAAAGTTATAAAAAAACCCCAGAAGTTACCTTTTTTAGCGAAACAACTTTAAGGGTTTGTATATGTTTTATTAGAGCTTTATATTACTTTACATCCAGTATATTGTGTACCCAGATTTTCTATGTAAAATAAAGAAACATTTATATTTTTTTCAAATAAAATCTTTCACTTAACTTAAACAAGTGTAAAAAAAGGCAATTATAAGAAGGACGGATATTTACTCCATCATAGTAGCATTTTAGCACAATCAATGCGGCAAAAGCACACAGAGCAAACATATTACGCCTTAAGGAGTAAAATACAAAGCTAAATAGATAGACTGATACTTACTTTGATATACAATTTTTATATATTATAGCGAGAAACTAATAGTAATGTTATACGAGTACTCTTTTGTTAAAAGTTCTTTTTTATAGTGGATATAAAACAAAAAAATATAATTAAATTATTAATTATGATATTAAATAGTAATAATGTGTAAATCATGTACATTTTAAAATAACTATAACATATATTTTATTAGCTATATTTGCTAATTGAAATTTTAAACTTATTTTAAACGTTTCGCTAAATATGTTTCATGTTATTAACACAATACATTCTAAATTTAAACGTATAAGTTATAGGTTTATTTTTCAAATAATGTTTACTCTTATTATTATTATTTTTACTATTTATTAAATACATTCTACCTTTAAATAAAAAATTAATAGTTCAGCATTCCTCTGAAAAGTTTAAAGCATTCTTTAATACATATAAGAGGAAAAAATAATATTTTTTGTAGTAGTAATGCATAAAAACTTACAGAAAAATTAAATAAATTACTATTTTTAAGTCTTTAAAATATTCAGTGTAAAGTAAAAATGCATTTAAAATAATTATAAATTTAAAAATATCTTTTTTTATATTATTGGATACTTTAACTCCATTATAATCAGTTCGATGTTTCCAATGAACATATAAATCCGATCTCTCTTATTTTATTTAACGAACTGATTACACACCGTTAGATTTGTAACTATTCTTAAATTAATTTTCTAAAGTATGATTAAACAAGTAAAGAACATACTTTTAACGTATGGAGACATTTACTTAACCATTTCTCTATGTATGAAACTAACATAAAAAGAAATATTATTTGCAGAATTACTTTTTCTTAGCTCTACTTTCTACAAAAACGAATGTTATATAAAAACAAGTTTTTGTTTTAGAAAATACAAAGACTTATATTGCTTTTCTTTAAGAAACACGTGTTCCATTTTATTTCTTTTCGGAGGCTTATGAAATATCATTTAATCTTCTTCAACAGTTTCTTTCCACGTAATAAACTTTTTAATTCACCTGAAAGTAGCATGATATGCGTTACTGTTTTTCGCTTTCCTTTTTGGAAAAATATTTTTTAAAGATGCTCCTATATTTACAGTATTTCCTTTAAAATATTTTAATACAGAAATCTATAATATATTTAATTATTTTTTTTTTTAATTCAAAAGCTTTTTAATGGAAGAAATAAAATAAAATCCATATTTGTCCATTTTGCTAGTTTTGTAAGTATCTTTAGTTTCACGGGAACAATCATTGGAATCTTACATTTATAAACTCAAGAGTAAAAGCGCATAAGTTAACCAGCCATTTAATTTATAAACGGACGCAACAACAGTCCCAATATTTATGGCCAGGTCTTATTATAAGTGCGATAATCGATCAAGTTTTTTTTTTTTTTTTTTTTTTTTTTTTTTTTTTTTTTTTTTTTTTTAATCAGGCAACCAAGTTATATAAACTGGCCTTATTGTTACTATTAAAATATCTAGAAGGGGTGAGTTCGCGATTAGCGTGAAGCTAAAGACCCAGTATAAATATAAATAGTTATACCAAAAGTTTTTTCATTAATAATGAAAGATAGAAATTTATTTTCTTACCTTTCTGGTAAAGCAGACATGTGCTGGTTTACTTCATGTGAAAACAAACTATATATTTTATTTATTGAATGGAGGTGAAAAATATCTTCTTAGAATGATGGGAATGCACTCGTAGAGAAAAAAAAAACTATTTAATGCACGACGATGTCTAGGTTACATGGACGAACACATACACACTAAAAAAAGAATAAAATAGAAGGGTTAAATGTGGGTACTATAGAAGTAATAACATTAAAATCCAGTAGGAGACGCAAGTCTTCCATTGAATAAAAAGTTAACGCACTAAGAAACCGTGCGTCTTGGCCTCACGATGTCGGGCCTAGAAGTGAGAAGTAATAGGGGCCCACAAGAGTTAAAACAGAGTAAAAAAAACTTGAAACAATACAGTCTGCTTAATAAGCAAAAAGGTTCTATTTAAAATCAGTTTATCAGGAAATTTCTGTGGTGCTGCGATCTGTTGACGCCTTTTCGAAACACAAGTCTTTTACACAATCCTTCTTTAGTTTGTGACCTTACGCTACGATGACTCACGGAAGTGTCGCCATCTTGGAACATATTTCACAACTAAAAGAGACGCGTTGCACGTATCACGAAGAAATCGTCATTTCACAAGCGAAGAGATGTTTGACATAAAATTACTTACACTGTGACGTTTTCCAACACCCCCGCTTTTTATGTCAAACCGACGAGCGTAGAATGTTTAACTTGTTTCTCAAACACTCGAAATAAGGCTTAGGCAACGGCTTGGTGAGCACGTCTGCCAGCATTAACTTCGATGGGCAATAAGTTATTTTGATTATACCATTCTGGCATAGATGTCTGATGTGGTGATACTTAACTTCCACGTGTTTAGTCCTTGTCTGTGCCTTTTCGTTTTCGGTCAATCTTATGGCTGATAAGTTATCTTCGTACAACGTTACGGGTAGTTGTTGACGCAGTTCGAGGTCATTTAATAGGTCTAACAACCACGAAATCTCTTGACCTGCATTAGAGGCAGCGATATATTCAGCTTCCGTGGAGGAGAGTGCTGTGCAACTCTGCTTCCTCGATGACCATGCCAATATATTATTTCCTAATTTGAACAAGTTTCCAGTGGTTGATTTCCTGTCTATTCTGTCGTTTCCCCAATCGGCATCGCTATATGCCGTTAGGATTGGAGGTTTTGTTTTATCTATGACGAATTTAAGATCTTTGGTAGTAAGCAGGTATCTAATTAATTTCTCGATAGCTTGCCAATCGACTTCCCTTGGGGATTCATTCCTTCTTCCCAGGATGTTAACGACTGATGCTATGTCGGGTCTAGTTAAAGTTGCAATGTATAGAAGCCCTCCTATAGCCTGTCTAAATTTTACGTTATCTCCCATTAGTTTCCCGTTTGGATCTAGATTAAAGTAGTTAGTATTCATGGGTGTATACGTAGGCTTACCATTTAACAAATTGAATTTTTCTGCGATTTGTATTATTTTGTGTTCCTGGTCTAACTCTAGATTACCGTTTGCCTTTTCCTTTATGTTTATGCCTAAATATTGTGTGACTTGACCCAGATTTTTGATTTCGTATTGCTTTGATAATTCAGTGTATATTTCGTGTGTGTCTGTTTTGTCTCCTGCGACTAAGATGTCATCAACATACACTATTATGTATGCGATTTTTCCATCTTGGACTCTTTTGTACAGACATTTGTCTGACGCGCATTCAACGAAATTTAGTTCTTTTAGAGATTTACTTATTTTTTGGTTCCATGCCCTAGCCGCCTGCTTAAGGCCGTAAATCGCTTTGTTTAAACTACAGACTTTATCTTCTTCCCCTTTTGTTATGTATCCCTCTGGCTGATGCATATAGACCTCCTCTTCTAAATCGCCATGTAAGAAAGCAGTTTTGACATCTAGGTGAGTTATTTTAAGATCTTTGTACACCGCTGCGTTTAAGAATGCTCGTAGGGTGGTATGCGCTACAACGGGTGCGTAGGTCTCGTCGAAATCGCTTCCATATTTTTGAGCATATCCCTTAGCGACCAATCTGGCTTTATATCGCTCTATAGACCCGTTCGCTCCCCTTTTTGCCTTAAACGTCCACCTACAACCTATGACGCGTTTTCCCGGGATAGGTTTTATTAATCTCCAAGTATTATTTTGCTTCAGAGAATCTATTTCCTCACTAGTGGCTTTTAGCCATTTATCTTTAGTTTCTGCGTCATTGATATTTTGTAGGTCTGTCCATGACTTTGGCTCCTGAATGTGACACAGGTTTGCGCTTATTCCATAACGGTTAGGTGGTACACCACGATTTTGTCTCTGCGATCTTCTCGGCTCAAGGGATGTGTCGGTCGGGGTGTTATTCTGATTATCGTCGCGCTCTTCTAGATCAATTTCAATATTATCTGCGGGAGTTTGTTCGATGTTTTGATTTTCTTTGGCGGGTATAATTTCCTCATCTTTTATACCTTCTTCGAAGAATTTTACGGTTCTAGATATTATAATTTTATTTTCACCCGTATATATCCTATAGCCCTTGCTTCTGAAATCATATCCCAACATTATTCCCTCGATGGCTTTCTCATCTAATTTATTTCTTTTAGGTTTGTCGACATAGGCAAATGCCTTACATCCGAATGTTTTGATGTTCGAGAGATCGGGTTTTCTTTTATGCCAAAGTTCATAGGGTGTCATGTTATTTTTGTTAGCCTTTGTTGGTAGACGGTTGATGAGGTAGGTGGCGGACATGACAGCTTCCCCCCAGAATTGCTTAGGTAACTTGGCGTCCGACAACATGGTTCTAGCCATTTCCACTATCGTTCTATTCTTTCTTTCTGAAACACCGTTCTGTGGGCTAGAATAGGGAACACTCAATTGACGCTCTATCCCGTTTTCTATCAGGCAGTTTTCAAATTCGTCACTGATATACTCTTTTGCGTTATCGGACCTGATTGCCTTTATCAACTTGCCAAATTTATTTTTTTGTTAGCGCTATGTATTCTTTCAGTTTGATAACGGCTTCCGATTTATGCGCGATTAAGTATGTTATTGTGTACCTGCTATAATCATCCGTGAATGTTATAAAGTACCTTTTCCCTCCTATCGTTTCAGTATTCATGGGGCCACATATATCGGAATGTGCGAGGGTACCGATGTCTTTGCTTCTGTTTGTGGCTACTTTAGGGTAGGGCAGAGCGGAAAGTTTCCCTTCAATGCACTTGGTGCATCGCGTGTCATGTTTACATTTGTTAATTGTTATCCCATTGGCTAATTCATGATTAACAAGATATTTAATATCATCAAAATTTTTGTGTCCGAGTCTTCGGTGCCACAATGAAATACAATTTGTATTGTTACAGAAAGTTTGAGTACTTATAGTATAGCCGTAATCATCTTCAGGGTTTAATACGTAGAGATTATCATTTAATTTAGCTGTCAAGATTATATTATCATCTTTGACAAATAAACATGCATTTTTCTCGAAAATTACCTTTATATTATTTTCAGTGGCTTTCTTAACTGACAATAAATTGCCCTTTAGTTCTGGACAGTACAAGACGTTTCTTAGTGTAATGTAGTGGTTTTTGTCTGTTTTTATTTTTACGTCGCCCATACCTTCCGAATTAAGCCTTTTTCCATTAGCGATTGTTATATTCCCAAAATTCCCGGCTGTGAATGTAGCAAAATTTGTTTTTGCTGATGCAACGTGCCTGGTGCAACCCGAGTCAATGATATATGTGTTTGGATCTGTTGTTTGTGTTTGGTTAATTTTTACTGACTCAATTTCAAAATTGTTTTCCACTGGGAAGAGAGGAATGATCGATTGGTTGACCTCATCCTCTATATTTGATTTGCTGTTAAAGCAAAAATTCGAGGAGTCTGTTTTACTACCATTGTGCTGATTTTTGGGGTTTACCGAATTGGCTTTAAAGTTGGCATGGTTGTTAAATTTATTACTGTTATAATTTTCACTTCTTTGGTAATTGTTTTTCTGTTTGTTTTTTAATTTGTAACACTCTGAACGAGCGTGCCCATCTCGTTGACAGTAGCTGCAATATTTTTTGTTTCCTTTATTTATTATTTTATATGCTGTGTCCCTTGGTCGTGTGCTGGTGTTTTTGTATTCGGTTCGATGAGAGTACTCGTCGATGAGTTTGTTTTTCACAAACTCGAGGTCTAGATCCTTTTCGTCTCTAGCCTCCATGCTCGTTATAAGAGGAGCATATGACTGAGGCAAGCTGCAAAGCATAAGAGCCACGATGTGCGAATCATTTATGAGCTCTCCAATGGCAGCGAGTTTGTCGCGGATAGTTAAAATATTGTTGATATGTAGATTTAAGTCTCCGCCCTCATTGAGCCTTTGCGAATATAGTTTCCTCAAAAGGAATAATTTGGATGATAAATTCGCCCTTTGGTGAACACTTTTTAATCTTTACCAAATTTCTTTGGGAGATGTCAAATGTCTAATATGCACGATTTGTGTATTTTCAATGCACAAACAAATTATGGCTTTCGCCTTAGCCGCGTTTTTAGTATATGTATCATTGGGTGTGGCAGGTGGAAATTCTGTTATATATTTAAATAAATCGTCTTTAATTAACAGATTTTCTAATTTGAAACACCAATGATTGTAATTATTATCATTTAGTTTCTCCACTGCCGTAATTTCTTTTGTGGCTGACATAGCGTGTTATTCAAGTTTTATAAATTCTTTGATAACAAATATATTTACTATAAGAAGTTTGTGACTTTCTTAAAATAATTTCTTAGAATATATTCATAAATATAAATAAAATGATCAGTTATTCACAATAATCAATCAATATTCGTTCACAATAATACTCTTTTTGCGATATTATATATATCGTTATTTATTCATGCACATTTATTTTTATTTTCATGTATATAGTTCAATATTTCATATCTCATATGTGCATCTTGTTCATCATTTTATCATAATCAGATAAACAAATTTTTATTACTGGGTTTTTTTTTTTATTTATTTATTTATTTACTTTCCCCTTCAACTCAGTCTCATAATCTATTAAAATATCTAGAAGGGGTGAGTTCGCGATTAGCGTGAAGCTAAAGACCCAGTATAAATATAAATAGTTATACCAAAAGTTTTTTCATTAATAATGAAAGATAGAAATTTATTTTCTTACCTTTCTGGTAAAGCAGACATGTGCTGGTTTACTTCATGTGAAAACAAACTATATATTTTATTTATTGAATGGAGGTGAAAAATATCTTCTTAGAATGATGGGAATGCACTCGTAGAGAAAAAAAAACTATTTAATGCACGACGATGTCTAGGTTACATGGACGAACACATACACACTAAAAAAAGAATAAAATAGAAGGGTTAAATGTGGGTACTATAGAAGTAATAACATTAAAATCCAGTAGGAGACGCAAGTCTTCCATTGAATAAAAAGTTAACGCACTAAGAAACCGTGCGTCTTGGCCTCACGATGTCGGGCCTAGAAGTGAGAAGTAATAGGGGCCCACAAGAGTTAAAACAGAGTAAAAAAAACTTGAAACAATACAGTCTGCTTAATAAGCAAAAAGGTTCTATTTAAAATCAGTTTATCAGGAAATTTCTGTGGTGCTGCGATCTGTTGACGCCTTTTCGAAACACAAGTCTTTTACACAATCCTTCTTTAGTTTGTGACCTTACGCTACGATGACTCACGGAAGTGTCGCCATCTTGGAACATATTTCACAACTAAAAGAGACGCGTTGCACGTATCACGAAGAAATCGTCATTTCACAAGCGAAGAGATGTTTGACATAAAATTACTTACACTGTGACGTTTTCCAACAGTTACTATTATTATTATCATTGTTGATTTTGTGGTTTGTACGAAAATTGTATATAATCTAAGAAATTTTAACGTTTACTTTAATTCATCGATACTCCCTCATCAGATATATATTTTGTAGCATTCAAATATCCGTACACTTGAAGCATTAGTCAATTACTATTTCACACATATGCCTGATGAATAAATCTTCACAGAATTTCTTTATTTATATATATATATATGTACATTATTTTGATACATTTCACTAGAAAACTTAGCTTGTATTATCGCTCTAACTTATATACTATTCTAAACAAAGCAACTAAAAAAGGTTGGAATATGATTTTATCTTTTTCAATTGCTTCATAAATAAAAAACAATTGCACCGCTTGAAAAGGAATGACGGGGAGGGGAGGTGAATATTTTTTATTCGCGATTTGAATTTTTTCGTAGTTATGAGATTTGGTAAAAATTTTAAACTCCTGTTTTTGACTATTTATAGAAAGTGAATATGGGATGCCCAATGAGAACTCTCACAGCACCTTTTTTGATGAAATGTGGAAAAACGATCCTATACACATACAGGGTGATTAACAAAAAACAAACATGCCAAATGAGCCATACAACAAGTTGGAAATTGCTCGTCAAACGTGGCAAATGAGGCATACAACAAGTTGGAAATTGCTGATAAAACGTGGCAATGAGGTATGTTCGTACTATAACTAGTTTTATAATTGTTTTTAGCACCGTATGTTGTACTGAATGTCTATTTTAGAGCACTTCATAAATGCATATAAATTTCATTCTGTTCGAAAGGCTGTAACATCATTAAAATGCACTTACAATATTTTTTCCCATTGGTCATAATGTTACGGAAAACTTTTGACTGTCCCTATAATTAAACTATGCATCCGATTTTCATAAAATTTGAAATGACTCGATAAAATTTTGTAACAATTATGTATTTAAAATTTCAGACCATACGTTGGACAGTTTTTGCTCTGTTATATGCGGGTGGACAGACAGAGAGACTATGACGGTGTTCCGTGTACCCATGGTTCAGAAACATGTAAAAACTCCGTTACAAGAATTTTAGAGGACTTACTTCTTTTATTATAAAAACACTTAAAGGGGGGCCGTGAACATACAGAGACTGGGGAGAAGTTCGTAAGCTACCCAGGGGCAGGCCCCACAAAGGGGAACGGTGACGTGTAAAGCGCTCAAGATCAGAAGCAAAAGTGAAAAATATTTTGTTACAATTACTCACGGATTAGCGAGCATACGATAACCACATGTAAGATATTGGCCATAAACACGAATCGGGCAGACAAAGCAATTCAATAAAAATCAGGAAGCTTTACATTGAATTAAGTTATACGACATGGCGGGCTTATAGGGTTGTAAGATAATGAAATTCTTGTGGTTAGGCGGGGTAACTGAAAAATAGCTAAACACGTGATATTACATACGTTACAAATTTAATGACAACTGTCTGTACTAGTCAGCAGGGCATATGGTAGTTATCTGACAAAATAAAGATTGAGCAGCAAAAAGTATGAGAGAAATTTTATGCGCAAGTCTGAGTTACTCATAAAATATGCATTACATATTGTCGGCTCAGAGGCCAAGGAAATTCATTTCTATTTTATTCTTTTTCTCTCAACGAAAATCGCTGGCAGTTAACATTTATACCGATACACATGTCTGTGTGAAATTAAAAGAAAAAGGAAAGGAAAAGACAGAAATGGAGCTTTAAATTTGCTTGAACCTTTAAAGTATTAATATAACTCACAGTAGTGTGAGGGGGAGGGGGGTAAATGAATACAGAAGTGTGAAATAAAGTGTAAAATGTCAAATCTAAACTAAATATTTTATTTTAGCGGGGGGGGGGGGATAATGAAAACTACAAAATTGAACAAGTAAAGTTAAAGGATGATTTTTCGAGGGCGGGGAGGTTTTAACTGAATATATAACGGGAAAACCGTTATAGAGACAGGCAAAGAGACAGACAGGCGGACCAAATGACGACTATAGGTGCTACGTATTTATATAATTACGAACGCACCTAACAAAGATGAAACATCCCATAGGAACATAGGGTCTCAAACCACTTATTTACTCATAGAGATAGGGTGATTAATCATGACTCGATTTGGGTTGACGGTAATAACTTTCAAAAAACTGAATTATATTATAATAAAACATTTAACTGACATTCTCACCTTTGTTGTTAATGTGATAACACCAAACAAAAGTGTTAGAAGTTTGCAGTATAAGCGTCAGCATTATGGACTTCATGCCGCGCATTTTGGACTGTGATTATCAATTCATACGGTATCAACGATTGCTTGAGCAACATGTTTTCCAGATCTTTTGTTAATGTTAACACAAAACAAGGTACACATCGTTGCATTTTCGTAACAATGTTTTTATTTTTCTCGAAATTATTCCCACTAACCCGGTATATACTAATAATACAGTAGATTTCCGTTAAAACGAACTCCATGGGACCGCTAAAATATTTCGTTGTAACGGAATTACTCCTATTTATCTAATGATTGACATAAGTACGTAAACTAATTATTTAAGATTAATTTACCTTTCCTTATAGAAAATGTTTAATGAAAATGCTAGTTAAATTAACATAGAAAAAGTTAGTAAAATATAATTCAATATTAAAAATACAAAATTACTGACTAACCTTTATTTAGTAGCACATTATTGCAGAAAATCTTCGATTTAGTTTGTACAAAGGATTGCGTAGTTTATGCAATGACGTGTGCAACGATAACGAATGAATGTGGGAAAGTACCTTCTCTGGAACATTTTTTTTAATAGAAACAAAAGCACGCATTTTCTCCAAGCATGAAAGAGCTCCCGAAGCGGTAACTTTTGAATCGTCTGTAACATGAATATCGCCATCACTGCTTTCGTAATTTTGTCATTCTAATGTATTTTTAATGGAAAAATGATATATCTTCATCAGACACATCAGGGCATATTTGAATATTGTTATCCACAGATAAGAAATCCTCCAAATCCACCTGATCAGGAACTGAAGTTAAATTTCTGGCAGCCTTCTAAATTGTGTTTATCTCAGAAGATTCACCGAATTCTAAAATTTCTGATACATTTTCTTTGGTCTCAGTTAACCGGGCATGTTTCCAACAGTTAAAAATTGCTTTCTGCCTACGTTCTTGCCACGAACCAGATATCATTTCAAAAAAAAAAAGAAAAAAGAGCTCGATGCAGATTTTTCTTAGTAAAGGAATTCCTAAAAAATGCACTTCGTTAAATCGGAATTTTTAATATATTAAAGTTAATGCAATTTGAAAAGGGGTTTTGTCAAATTTCGCTGTAACAGAATTTTTCGTTGTAATGGAATTCGTTGTCACGGAAATCTACTGTAATTTCTTCTTAATAAAGGTGCATCACTGTTATTCCTAAAAATTTTCGCCACATCAATTGTCTCTGTATCAAAATAAACAATCTTGAATCGATGTGGATTATACAAATTTAAATTAATTTTCTCATTCAGGTTTTGGCAAACTTGTATTTAGAGTAAGAATCCCCCGACAGAAATGGCGATAAAAAACAATCAAATTGATTATTGTATAATTATGGTTTATGACTGTAATTAACATACATGTTCATTACACAGGCAGCCCGTGTACCGAAATCAACTCTGTAGTATCATTATTAATCGGACAATTTAAATTAATTTTTCACTTTCAGTTTAAGTATTTCATGAATTTAGAGCAATAATCCTACTATATCTATGAAATAGGGTAGCTAACTTTTTCACTTCGCCGATTAATGCGTATTTCTGGGTATATATTTTTATAATTAGAACTATAACCTTATTTTTCGGCATACACATTACCTAAATCAGTTTACAAAATAAATACATGTGCAACTTATTCTCATTTATTTAATAACTTCCATGCATGTCTATGGTAATGAAAAAGCTCTGTTAGTATCTTTTATTATCTGTGCTAAATTATTTACATAAAAAAAATCACTGTCACTGCTACATTAATATGACTATATGTGTACATTTATTCTGAAATAAATGAGGGCAAAAGATTGCTTTAAATGTTTAAAACAGTTATAATTAATTATTGGTGGCATTTTTCTATCATTTAGAAATATCAATTATTTATAAAGCAAATTATCGATTACTGCTTTTTTGTACAAACCTGAAACCGTCACGAAACCAAAGTGATTGTCACTTTGAAATATGACAATCAACAATGAATTTAATGCATCAAAATCACGGAAGGAACATTTTCCGAAAACATTCATACTTACAAAAAAAAAAAAAAAAAAAAAGAAAAAAAAAAAAAAGTACGTTCCCTATCACTTATATTTAGCGAATTAGGCGGTTTTAATATTTAAATGTTGAAAATGTATTTCTTTGAAAATAGAAATGAATTTTTATATGTGTTTTATTTGTAGAATTGTTGTAAAACATTTTTAAGATTTGAAATTGTTGACTCTCGTACCAGAGAGTTTAATAATTCATTTTACTCTTCTTTAACAGAAACTCCATTAATATTTAGAACTCAATCTAATTTTTCAAATATTTAGATCTTAACTGTTTATGGTTTATTTTTAGATATGAGAAGTAATGTTTCAAATTTCATATTATTAACATAATTTGTTGTTACAAATTTTCTTTGACATAAGTTGCAATTGTTGAAAATGATTATACTAATTATTTGTACCAAAATATCTTGATAAAACACTAGTGTAAAATAAATTTTCATTGTATTATTTATTTCAAATTTTAACATATGTTATATTAATTTGACAGTACACTATAATATCTTACCAATTGTAACGTTCTAAGACAAAAAAAATTATTATTTGTTTAAGATAATCTGTTTATATAACAAAGATGATATGGAAATATATATATGTATTTAATAATGATAAATATTTACCAAGTGAAAAAAAATATTCACATTTTGCTTTAGAAAATAAGCCTTTTAATGTCTTAATTGGATGATACCGAAAACAATATTTACCAAATAACGAAATAAAACGAAAACAACTGTTTTGCCACATCCTCCTTACTCCCCTGATTTCACACCTTGCGACTTCAGCCTGTTTCCTGATCTGGCACGTCGCTTGCAGGGTCGTCAATTTCAATTTTCAGATGAAGTAAAAAGTGCATCGCAGGCTGAATTAAAGGACATGGCTAAAAATGGATTGCAGAAGTGCTTTGATGACCTTTACAGCCGATGGCAAAAGTGTGTTGTTGCGCAAGGATCCTATTTCGAAGGCGGATGTGTTTGAGTGAAGTAATTGGTAATATTTTTACAGTTATAGAGTCAGTCCGGGAACTTTTGAATCCTACCTCGTATATATATTTAAAAATTAACTAAATTTTCAGTTTTCTGATATTAACTTTTTGTATATTTGCTGGCATAAACATTGACTTCTAATTATTATCAAATTTTTTTAAAGTTTCCTATATTATTTCTGCATAATTTTTCAATATTAAAATAACCGTGTTTCAGAATGTGCAAAATATGTTGCAATGGTTTTTCATATAACAATACTTTTTCCTCATTCTTTTAGGAAAATTGCTCCATATAACAGCGTATTAAAATATACGCAAAGAGTGCATATAAAACTTTAAAAAATACATCTCCGACAAAAAGTCTTTGAATAGGTAAATATGAAGATAGATCTGAATTAAACATTAACCGTATAAAAATTTATATAAGCGAATTTTTACTAAAGTATGTCGTTTCATTTTTTTTAATGTCACATAGGTTAGATGAGATCCAGGATAAATGAAAAAAAAAAAACGATACTTTAAAGCGTGTTAAAAAGTGTATAATTCAATGACAGGGAAAAAAGCCGTAATTTAAAAATAATTTCAAAATATTTGCTGGCCTGAAAAAGTTGTTAAAAATTTTATAAACGTAAAAAGTTGGATTAATAAATATATAGAAAAAAAACATTTTTTTAATTTTCGATATTTTTGAGGATCTACAAAATATCTTTCCCTCTCACTATTTCCAATTACATTATTGCTAATCCAGAGTGATGCCGGATATTCCTTATTTATTCATCCACCAAAAACGTGAAAATGTGCTCATAACAATTTTATCTATTTATATAAAATCCCAGTCTCTGTGTGTCCCTCACAATTCCGGTAGGACCGCCTCATTAAAATGAGTAATCGTTGAAAAATGCCTTGATGACAAAAAGTCCTTCCGGCCAGTGCCGGGAGGAAGAGGTAGCTTTCATAATCCTTATTTTAAAAAAAAGCCAACTTATATCATGCAAACACACGAAGCTCAATTTAGTGGAAACCGAATATAGGAGATTCAATACTAATTTTTATCAATATAATGAATGAGAATTTCGCGAAATTAGTCAGCTTTATCCAAGCTGCTTTTCTTTAAAGTAACTTATATTTGGCTGCCAAATTCGGCAATTTCTTAAAGTGCCTGTCATTATAAGACAACATGGTGGATGAGGCTAAGCAGTGAACTTGGTCGAGACCTTAGTAATTGCTGTGCACATGCTCACTCACATCGGAATCGGTTAATATATAGGAGTGCTGTCGCATGCAAAAAATCAGATTTTTCAAAATGTCACCCACAATAGAAATTGAAACTGCTATATCTGAGCCATTTTTTAAGGTAAAAACAAACAAAAAATGCTCCTGAATCCTTATATCAAGATCAAATACTTAAGAAAGAAACCTTTTTCAATTTCTAATTTTTTTGCACCTCACTTTAAATATATATATATTTTTTAATTTAATGGCCGCCATTTTGAAACAAGATGGCTGATGAATCTGGCCAGCGAACTTGGTCGAGGTGTTGATGTATACTATCCACATGCCTTCTTACATCGAAATAGGCGAATACGTGTGTTATCGCGTGACAAATACAAGATCGTTTCAAAATGTTAGCCAAGCTAGAAATTCAAAGTGCTATAAATCAACCATTTTTTAAGATATCAACAAAAGAACAAATTTTCAGAAACAAAAACTGCTCCGGAATCTTTGTATCAAGGCCAAACACATAAAAAAATCTTTTTCATTTTCCAATTTTTTAATACCTCATTTTGAATTTTAAATTTAATTTTTTTTAATGGCAACCCTTTTGAAACAAGATGGCGAATGAAGCTGGCCAACGAACTCGGTCGAGACATTGGTATGTACTATGTACAGACCAAGTTACATCCAAATAGGTTCATAAATACGCCTGTTATCGCGTGACAAAAATCAGGTCGTTTTAAAATGTCAGCCACAAGAGAAATTCAAAATGCTATTACTCAGCCATTTTTTTTTAGATATAGACGAAAGAAAAACTGTTCCGGAATCTTTGTATTAAGGTCAAACACATACAAAAAAAATCTTTTTCATTTTCCAATTTTTTGGTATCTCATTTAAATTTTTTTATTTTTTAATTTTTTTAAATTGCCGCCATTTTGAAACAAGATGGCGGATGAAGCTGGCCAACGAACTCGGTCGAGATATTTGTATGTACTATGTACACACCAAAGTACATCCAAGTCGGTTCATAAATACGCCTGTTATTACGTGAGAAAAATCAGGACGTTTCAAAATGTCAGCCACGCTAGAAATTCAAAATGCTATAACTCAGCCATTTCTTAAGATATAGACGAAACAAAAACTGCTCCCGAATCTTTTTACCAAGGTCAAACACATAAGAAGAAAACATTTTTTCAATTTTTAATTTTTTGGTACCACATTTCAAATTTAAACTTTTCTTAAAAATTTAAATGGCCGCCATTTTTAAACAAGATGGCGGGTGAAGCTGGCCAACGAACCCGGTCGAGACACTGTATGTACTATGTATAAACGAAGTTACATCCAAATCGGTTCATAAATACGCCTTTTATCGCGTGACAAAATTCAGGACGTTTCAAAATGTCAGCCACGCTAGAAATTCAAAATGCTATAACTCAGCCATTTTTTAAGATATAGACGAAACAAAAACTGCTCCAAATGCTTTGTATAAAGGTCAAATACATAAGAAAAAAATATTTTTCCATTTTCAATTTTTTGGTACCACATTTCAAATTTAAAATTTTTAAAAACATTTTAAGTGGCCGCCATTTTGAAACAAAATGGCGGATGAAGCTGGCCAACGAACTCGGTCGAGAGATTGGTATGTACTATGTACACACCGAATTACATCCAAATCGGTTCATAAATACGCCTTTTATCGCGTGACAAAATTCAGGACGTTTCAAAATGTCAGCCACGCTAGAAATTCAAAATGCTATAACTCAGCCATTTTTTAAGATATAGACGAAACAAAAACTGCTCCGGAATCTTTGTATAAAGGTCAAATACATAAGAAAAAAATATTTTTCCATTTTTAATTTTTTGGTACCACATTGCAAGTTTTAAATTTTTTTAAAATTTTTAAATGGCCGCCATTTTGAAACAAAACGGCGGATGAAGCTGGCCAACGAACTCGGTCGATACATTGGTATGTACTATGTACACACCGAATTACATCGAAATCGGTTCATAATTACGGGAGTTACAGTGTGACATAGTTCAGATATATATATATATATATATATATATATATATATATCAATTTTGAACGGAGGGTGGTTTCGGGGTCTGGGGGTCATGATCGATGAAAATATACCAAAATTTTTTGAAATCGCTTTCCTCCGAACGGCTGCAATAGGTAGCTTTTTTGTAAAGAAAGCTACCTAAAATAAGTTATCATATATTAAACCAACTTGGCGATAGCTGGCTAATTTGGCGAAATTCCCATTTAAAACCATTAATCTCTCATAAAGGAGGTCACCGCAATTTAATTTAAACTCCGCTCTTTTAAGGGTTTTTTTTTTTCTTTTTCAAAATCCATGGGTGAGAATTTAAAGTGTAATATACGAAAATGTACATCTTTACCTCTTCCTCCCGATGCTACTAATAAAATAATCACCAATAGACGACGCTGAGCTCCTGTCTGAGCTCCTAACTGAGCGATTTTAATGTGCTTTAGATACTTTTCCAGTATAGGTGCATTGGCGAAGAAGGAAATTTGGCAACATATTTTCGGGGAACCTATCCACTGACACGCATTTTTTTTTTTTTCGATATTTATACGATTTATTTAACATATAGAAGCCATTTATCTAATTTTTTACAGAAAAAAAAGTAATTTAGACATAAAAAAACATCAATAATATACAGATAAAATATATGGCACTACTTAGTTATCCCGTCGACCAAAAATCTATCACCAAACAATAAGATTAAATGCCAATAATGGTTGATCGTAAATGTCACATTCATTTGACTTTAAGCAAGTTACGCGTGTTTACGTCATGAAATGATTTTTATTTCGACTTTTTTTTAATGTTATACTAATTCCTTTGTTCTTTCGTTATTTAAAATAAAAATTATGTCAATTTGTATAATTTGGCGATTTATATAATTTGGCGAAATTGGGGATAACTAAGTAGACGGGATAACTAAGTAGTGCCAAATGCATATATAAGTAAACAAAAAAGCTCATCAAGTTTGTTTTCATAGCTGTTTATATGATTTGACAACAAATCTCTCTTTTTGATGCCCGAATTACACCAAGCTTTAAAAAAAAAAACGCCAAAGCCCCAATAGTGGAAAAGTACCCAATTGTCAATTATTTTGCGCTATCTGCGCTATAGTTTGTACTATATAGAAAGAAAAAAAAGCTATTTATCCATTTTTATAAAGAAACAGAAGTAATTTTTGCAGAGATGTCATATACGCATCGGGTTTGGCGTAATTTTTTTCTGATGCTAATTTGGCAAATGTCTCGCTTTCGAATACCAGTTACATACATATTTTTAAATTCTTTGCTATTATTTTGAAAAGGAAATAACAATAAATAAATAAAATTTTAGGCACAGATGTCATATACACATTGGCGCGATTTTTTTCTGACACCAATGTTATATGCGCAACGAATACTTAACTGGCGCCAAAATGTCGTGATTTTGCTTGATATGATAACCCGGATGTTGTTGTTTATGCTGTTGATGTTTTCGCCAAATTAGCGTCGGAAAAATATCGCGCCAATATTAGGCGTATATGACATCTGTGCCAGAATTTAATAATAACTATAGAACAAAATAGTTTATATAATAAAAAAAAAGCACAGTTGTCATATTGGCGCGATTTTTTTTATGCCAATGCCATATACTCACCGGGTACTTAACTGGCGCCAAAGTGTCGTTATTTTGCTTGATAGGGTAACCCGGACGTAGATGATATGGTAACAAGGTTTTCGCCAAATTAGCGTCGGAAAAAAATTGCGTCAATATTTATATGATATCTCTGCCAAAAAAAAAAAAAAAAAAAAAAAAAGTAAATAATAAACGGTACTTTTCCCTTATACGGGCAGCATACCAAAATGTATGCTAATGCGCCAATTATTTCAACCCTGATCGTGAAAAGGATTTTTATTGTAAACCATGCGAAACATTGTGATTTGTTATTTATGAAACGTGAGTCATGTGAATGATTATTATTTAATCTTAACCTTGGAAAGCTTTTTAATGTGCTATTATTCGAATTAAAAATGCTTTTTTTTTTATTACGTTATAATTTACTTTTACTTCTGACGCTGAGATGGATTTTACCATTTGGCAATTACCAGATGATGAGAAAGTTGCGATAAAACTGTTTCAGGAATTTGGAATTCTGCATAATAAAAGGTTGTGTTCAAAAAACCATGAAATGAAATTATGGATGGGTTCTGGAAATCCGAAATGGAGATGTAGCTTACGATCATGCGAAGAAAGCGTAGGAATACGACAAAAAACATGGTTTGAAGGATCGCGGTTGTCTTTTCTTAATGCTTTGAGGTTTATATATGTATGGTGCCAAGAGTTGACATCGATTGAGTTTTGTGAGCTGTAACTTGATATGAACAACAACACAACAGTGGACTGAAATAGTTATTTGAGAGACGTTTGTGCAAATGCTTTATGTTCACGACCAAATAGAAAAATCGGTGGAACTAATAAAATTATAGAAGTAGATGAAAGTCGTTTTACCAGAAGAAAAAGCAACGTAGGGCGTATTCTTCCTCCTCAATGGGTGTTAGATGGTTTATGCCGTGAAACACGTGGACGTTTCCTTACTTCTATTCCCGATCGTGCAGCTGAAACTTTAATGGCGGCAATAGAAAACAATGTAGCTGATGGAAGTATTATTTATACAGATTACTGGAAAGGATATAAAACAGATGAACTGCGAAGTGCTGGTTATGATCATTTCACAGTAAATCACAAATACAATTTTGTCGACCCTAATACTGGATGTCATACTCAAAATGTTGTGAGATTATGGGGCATCGCAAAATGGCGCAACAAAAGACATCGGGGAACTGTTCGTCATCATTTAGAGTCGTATCTCATAGAGTTTATGTGGCGACGTCTTCATTCAAAAAATGAAATGTTTACTGCAATGCTAAAAGATATTTGTAATTTTATGGCAGCAGTTTAATAGGATTTTTAATTTTATTACTTTATTGTATAACAGTTATTTGTTCACTTATTCTAAGTATATACTTGTGAATTAATAAAACAAGGCGGAACCCGCCGAATTTCGACGAAAGAAAATGTTTACAAAGGAACTGTTGCATCAAATTTATAATACATCGACAACAATAATTAGAATAAGAAATTCATTTTACACTTGTTAATTTAACTCCCCAAAGACATATTTTAACCTAAGATTAACAAAATACTTTTTTCATAAACTTCAACTGTTAAAATTATTGAAAAATTAAACTTTATTCATATACGTCATCAGTAACATATAATCAAGATAAGTAATTTTGATTAAGTTATTAATTGATGCTTGGTATTACGGAATGAAAAATCCGCAAAAATGATTTCACCTTGACATAATCATAGAATTTTTCTACCTTTACATCTAAACCAAATCAAGTCATTTTCCACGTTTCACATCCATATTAACTATTTAAAAACATTTTAACTCGCAATAAGTTATTAATAAATATATATTCACGCTTGAAGTCACGCTTGTCAACTATTGCAACTTTCCATGTTAAAATTCCCACTCGTGATCTGAGGTCTTAGTATAATCTCTGTACCTGCGCGTAAAAATTCCAGAAATTTATAACTTTTAGACGTATTCAAGGGGAAATATCTCGTTTTATCAAATAAAATTATCGTTTACTTTTAAATATGACGTCATTTTATGTCGCTGAAATATTTTGCCGATTGACTCAAACTCAATATCAGTGAAATGAAAAAATAGTGAAATATAACAGCATCATCAGGGAAATTGTGTCTTTTTTAAAGCGTAACGTAATTTTTTGTTCAAGTTTTTTAAAAAAGATATTTTTAATTGTAATGAGAAAATAGCATCAGTAAGAATATAATCAATAAAGATAACTAATCCACTTTTAATAGAGATGAAGTACTTCAGTTGCCACGATTAGATAATTGGTATTAAAAACTATAAAAAAAATTAATATCTCAAAAATAAATTGAGATACAGCTTTCAAGCAAATTGCATTTAAAAGACCATTTTTTTCTGTATACGACGGTATAAACATTTAAAATGTGGGATGTTTAGAAGTTTAAAAATTATGCAGTAGCAAAAATTGCAAAAGCGAAATTTCATTTCAAATTTCAAAGTGTTGCCATTCGCAGAATGACGTATGCGTTACGCACAGATATGTTTGTCCTTTATAATATAGATAGTTCGTAAAAGTCTGTAATTTTCAAATGTTATATTTTTAAAATGCTCAAATAACTATCGACAATATTTTTTCGGTACTTTTCGGTTAGCCGGGCGCCAGTGTTATATTTACATACATATATACATATATATACACATATATGTACATATATATATACATGTGTATGTATATATTTATGCGTGTGTGTGTACATATATATATATATGTACATATATGTGTATATATATGTATATATGTATGTAAATATAACACTGGCGCCCGGCTAACCGAAAAGTACCATTTTTTCTTTTATTTTTCAAATGTTTCAATTCACGTGATTTTCATTTTGCGCCAACTACTGCGCTTGGCGACAATGCTGTCCGTATAACGGAAAAGTACCTAATAAACAATTCATTAATAAATAAAAAACAATAGCCGGGTTACCATATCAGGCAAAATAACACCATTTTGGCGCCAGTTAGGTACCCCGTGGCATATATGACATTTGAACCGTAATTCGTATATATATATAAAAAAATATTATATATATTTAGAAATTATTTATGGTACTTATTAGTTATCCCATCGACCAATTTCGCCAAATCATATAAATCGCCAAACCACTCGCCAAATTGTACAAACTGAAATAATTTACATTTTAAATAATGAAAAAACAAATAAATTAGTATAACATTAATAAAAATACAAATAAAACGTCGAAATAAAAAGCATTTGATTTTCAAAAGCATTTTTAATTAGGCCGACGGGATAACTAACAAGTACCTTATTTTTTATGTATATAAATACACATATAAACAAAAATAAAAGTTCATTAGAATTTTTTTTGATAGCTGTTTATATATTTTGGCAACATATCTCACTTTCTGATGCCCAAATTGCGCCAAGCTTTTTTTTTTTTTTAAATGCAAAGTGCCCTATAGTGGAAAAGTACCTAAATAAATATTTAATAATAATAAATACATGTATAAACAAAAATAAAAATTCATCAGGTTTGTTTTCATAGCTGTTTTTATATTTTCGCAACATATCTCACTTTCTGAAGCCCGAATTGCGTCAAGCTTTTTTAAAAAATGAGCTATAATGGAAAAGTACCTAAATAAATAATTAATAGAAATAACCAATTATATAAACTAAAACATTTTATTTCGAGATTAAAGCATTGTTTTTAATTTCGATTAAAAAGTACATGTTCCTAGGATCACTTCAGTTGAAATTAGGTTGACAGCTTAATATCTCATTCCATAAACCTAAACAAACATAAGTGATTCATTCATCGTGAACCGTAAAAAAATATTAAACCATTGAGGTAATCATTCACAAAGTAAGTTCTCCAACAATCAATGGACTGTATTCTTATGACGTCATAGTAGGTAAAATGTTGGCGGTATCGTTTGTTTATGGTGTGAATTCACAAAGATTTTATTTTACAATGTCTCTTGGTTACATTATTTTATTGTCATATTTATGAGCTCAGAACAAAAGCATATTATTTCATTATTTAAATATTAAATAATAAAAAAATATATAAATGTATGATTTGAAAAAAAATAAATAATTTTCTTTCATAATACTAAAAAATAACATTGGCGTAACAGCGGGTTTAAGTTAAATAAGTGTAACTGTTTAATTCTGTTGTAATATTCAAAATAACTGTATTTATTAGATTTCAGTAAGCAACACCAGGACCCGATTAAACTTTGAAGTTAGAGGAATTGCAATGTCATTTCAGGACCTTTCTTTTGGAGAAACTTTTCTAAATTCCACGTATACATAGAAACTCTTCATTGTTGCAAATATTATTCCTAGGGCTGGCATAACATCAGAACGGCCGGCAATTTTACACAAGTTTTGAAAACTACTTTATATCAGAAATTTTATTAAAAACTGGTTAGGTCTTTGTTATAGCGGCCCACACAATTATGATTATGACAAGTTGTAACCAATTTCGCCAACGTCGTAACCAAGATCGTGAAGCACACACGTATAATACCATTTCATTAAATCGTATACGATAGTTTAATAGTTTTTACCTTACTTAAAGTGTGTAAGTTATTTATTTTTAAGAATTAACAATCTAAATTGTCCAATATATGAATTAAAAAAAATGTAAACAAAGATTGAACAGACATGACCCCAAAAAGCCTCAAATCCGCACAACACTTGGAATTAAACTGTGCAGATTAGTAGTCTTCTACTGTACACAGTTTTTCATAAATGTGTTTCGTTCTTAGAATGTATTATTTTTCATCTATCACTGCGGAACAAGCGAGAAAAACTCATATTCTTGCACATGAGTTGTATATATCTTTATATCTAATTTTCCGTCATTTTTGACGGGCTACCTTTCTAGTAATTAAATAATATAGGTAAATTAAAATGAAGAATTATACTAATCTTGCAAAATCTGCATAAGCTTTGCTTAAGAATTTTTTACTTTCTCATGAATACTGAAGTAATATATTATTTTTTTTATTCATTCAGATTATAATAAATAACGATCATATTTACGAATGGCATATGTTTCTTTATGGATCTAAAAAAGGTTTAAAATAAAGCATAATTAAAATAAAATATAGTTTCATTCATTCTATTAAACTTCAACTGTGCATTATTCTTTGATCAATTTTAACTCGTATAAACATTTTGAAATTTTTAATTGACTTTAAGACAGGCAAATATTCAAATTCTATTATTTTTTAAACAAATTGCATGTTCTTCTGTCATTTTTTATTCAATTCAATATTTGGAACGAAATATATATTTTAAGTACCAGATAAAAATATCACAGCATTTAAATATTTTAAATTAGTTTATTAGAAATTAATGTTTACAACAAAATTATTTATTAAACTATTTTAAAATGATTGGGCTAAATGTCTTTCAGATGCATCTTTGCGAATACTTCCATTAAAAAAAAACTTCAGCACTCTTATAATTATTTTTTTTTATTTCAAAGTATAATCATAATTTTACATATTAGTCACGTATTCCATATTATTGATGAAATTGAACATAAACATGAATACATTAGGGAGTTAAATTTAGAAAATTAACTGTCGAATAAACATTTTTTTAAATCTTCAAATATTACGAATATAGATACATTTTCAGAGTTTATTATTCATAGAGTTATTGAATACTGTAACTTAAAAAATAATAATAAAGAAAAAATTATGAAACATTATAGAAAAATAAAAATAAATAAATAAAAATCCCAATATGTATAAAATTTACATATTGAACATAATAAAACATTAAATATTATATATTTCTACGTTTAAATATAATAATTAAAATAGCGTACATATATATTAATAATTTGCTTCATTATGTGAAAATTATCCAAATTTGTGTTTATTTTACCAAAAGCGTATACTTCAACATATTTTAATTAATTAAGCAAAAAATAATGGTGTTAAGTGAGTTTATTAAAAAGTATTTAATTTAAATAATATTTTATTATTTATTATTAATATTTATTAATATCTCATTTAAGATTTTGAAAATGTTTTATTTTAAAAATCGATATTTAATTTAATTAAAATAATTTTTATAATTAAAACCATTAAATATTGTTCTCTAAATTTCAGTTTTCTGTATCAAAGATTTATTTCAATTTAATTTATTTTACCAAGCAAAACTAAATAACAACACAGCAATACCTTGCCTTTTTAGAGAGGTATTTTATTTGATACTCGAAATTCATTAAGAAATTCTTAAATAAGGAGGAACTTCAACAGCGTTTCCTACATAATGTAATTTTTTCCAATGATAGTTCAAAATCAAGAAACACAATGAAAACTTTTTAAAAATCATTTTCAATAAATACAGTATGTTTTTTTAACTTAATAACATAATTCATTTGAAATTTTTTATCATTATACAGTTTCGTGTGTAATTGTTTCAGCTTGATTGCATTCGTTCTTTTCATATTTGCTTGCATTTTTTATGCATTTGAGTTTTAATAGTTTTTTATATGCTTTTATTTAACACCGTTTTTGTCTGTCTATGCAGAATATTCTAATCCATTTTTGATCCACAACCATGGAACCGAGTGCCATTCAATACTGGTTACATGCTCAATGTTCAGAACATTACAATGTATAATCATTTTGAGGAACGTATCATTCCAGGAGTGGCTACAATGATTTAATCTTGCTCTTTCCTCAGGGAATAAACAATTAAATTCACCCAACCGTTGGGATGTTTCGAGGGTATAAAGGACTTCACATGCACAAATACGCGTGAAACACATAACCCTTCTTTTCAGTCGGGTAAAAAGTATTTCATAAGTATGTGAAAAATGTTGATGTCGAATTTAATAGAGTCGTTTTTAATCTAATTTTAGTTATTTTTTTTGTGTGTGTGTCTGTCTTTTTTTCCTCATATTATCTCAGCACGCATAATTATAAAAGCAAGAACGATTATATTTACTCAAAATCTTACTCAATTTTATTGCATGCCGTAAAGGAAGACATATTTGAAGACGTACTTTATTCTGATTCAGATAGTGTCTCTGATGATCATGTTAAGACTAATATATACAATGATAACCCTCAAGTATGCAATCACTGTGAATATTTTGGATTATTTACAGATTTGGAGTTGTGGAAGGGATCTGGAGAAATTTTAGACTCGGGACTAAAAAGAGATGTTAAATTCTAAAACTACTGTATAAGCTGAAAATAGACTTTCTGAATGACATTTTCTAAGATTGCGATTTTAATAGATTGATGCGTATAGCATGTTGCGTTGATGATATGTTTGACGTTAATTATGTTGCCCATGAATGGGACATTTATTGGCAGTAGTAATAAGATAGACAAAGTAATAGATTTTTAGATCTATAATAGGCACCAAAATATTCCTCTACGGTTTGTAACACAGTCGGAGAAATAAATGATTGTCAATTGTTGCTGGATCAAAATCCGTAAATAAGCACATTATTCACACAACACAAAATCCAAAAATGCAGATTTACTCTCAAAAGAAAAGGAAAAAAAAAACAGCAAAAGACGTTTAACTATAAAAGAAAAAAATTGAATACTCATATTTGTCCCCCTTACGATAAGCAGGGAATATGCATCAATGTAACTGTGTTGAGGCATACTGTGAAACAAACTCTACATGATAGAAAGAAACCAACATAATTTTAGATAGATATAGCAAGAAATACCTATTACATTCTCCCCTTCGTTGAAATTTCTGAAAAATTTTACAGATCTACGCTGATCATGACCCGAAGAACCCAAATCTATCCCCAGTTCAAATCTTTATATATATTTATGTATATATAATTTTTTATGGACACAATAAACTCCATAATTCTTCAAATATCTTCCAAACTGATACATAAAATCAAGGTGCAAAATATCTTAGTTAAATTTGTTAATCAGCAAAATCGAAAAAAGGGGGTGGAAATAGGGAGGGGTTTCGTGAATTAAAAAAAACTCCATAACTTCTTAATTTTAATACATATCAGATCACTTTAAAGTTATTATTACTTCTAGGGAAAGAGCCAAAAATGTATGCATGACAGATTTCTGATATCATTGAAAATCAGCTCAATGTACGAAAAAATAGGGTTCTAAGAAGAAAAAAAAGTTCATACCTTCGTCAAATTACAAGATATAAAATCCACCTAAATTTATTACACATTTTCTCAATCTTATAAACCACTTTTATATTGACAAGTTTTTGATAGGACCAAATCTTCCAGCAAAATAAAAAATAAAAATAAAAAATGTGGGGGGGGGGAGAAAGCAAATATTCATAACTTCGTCAATTCACAATATATGAAATCCGCTTAAATTTATGATAATTCTCCTTAATATAGTCTACAACTTTGAAAAAAAAAATAGCCTGCTAACATTATTCTGATAAAATCGACTCTTACAGTAAAACGAAATTAAAAACTCGTCAAAAGAGACGAAATAAAATTGGTAATCTCGGTTTATCTGTAATTGTGATTTAATTTTTGTTGGTGAAATTAGTACTTAACTTCGAAATCTACACCCGGCAGTTGTCCGAGCCGACAAGTTTTTTTTTTTTTTTTTTTTTTTTTTTTTTTTTTTTTTTTTGTATAAACAACTTAAAAATAAGAAGAAACAGGTTAAACATTTTAAATAATTATGCAACTGAATTGTAAAGACTTGTGATAGTCTTATCATCTAATTATCTAAAATATATAATCATACTATAAAAAATAATTGGATGTGCCACTCCTACAACTTTCTTCTATCTCATACATCTTAATATTTAAAAAAAGTAATTACACATGTTAAGACTTCAATATTATTAGTTTAATACTATAATAACTCTCCTTAAATTTCTGCTTCAGTCAGTAATTTGGAATAAAAACGATTCATTCTTGATCATGATATTAATAAAATCAAAAACTCTCAGCCGGATCGGCCTACAGGTACAGGTAGATTTCAAAGTTAAGTACTACTTTCACCGACAAAAACTAAATTAAAATTAGAAATAAACCTAGTTAAAAAATTTATCTGGGCGCTTTTGACGCGTTTTTAATTTCATTTTTCTAAAACAGTGGTGTTTATCAGAATCATGTTAATATGTTAATTTTTTTCTTCAACACCTAATTTTTTCATTCCTTGAGAACATTTTTACTAATATCATCCCTTAGTAGAGATCAACATATCTAATCTTGTTGCTACAAAAGTTGTAGATTATATTAAGAAAATCTATATAATAAATTTAAACACTGAATTGATTGTTTCCTTAAAATAACCACATAATATATTTTAAATTCTGGGGTAATTTTTTATTGAGACACACGCTCGTTTAATAATACACTGCTCAAAACAATTAAAGGATATTTGAAGTTTTATATAAAATAAAGATATAAACGAAATTTTTTTGGCCGAAAATAGAAGAAGAAAATCTCAAATGCAAATTTTTCTGGTTTTCAAACTGTGGAGCATGCAAATTTTGAGTTCGACGTCAAAAACGTCGCTTCAGCGGCAGCGAATGAAATTTGACTTTCAACTGGATGAAAGAGAATGAAGACAAGGATGATCGGCATTCAGTGATTGCTTTGTTTCGATGAGTACGATGTCTCAGCGAAGTCATTTGACAGATTCAGAAGCTTTGAGAATTGTTGGTAGGTTAGAAGGGGGCCAAACTCAAGCCGAAGTAGCGCAAGCCATTGGAGTGTCACAAAGTGTCATTTCCAGGATCTGGAACCGTTTTTTGGAGAGTGGATGTGCAGGCTGAAGACCAGGGCAAGGTCGTAGACGGGCAACAACGCCCAATGAAGATCGGTATTTAGCGTTAACAGCTCGGAGACACCGAACCATGAACGCTACTCTTCTCCAACAACACCTTCGCTCGGCTACAGGCACCACGATTTCAACTCAGACTGTCCGAAACCGGCTCCATGCTGTAGGTCTGTATGCTTGCCGACCGATGGTATGTGTTAGATTAACATCAAGGCATCGTCGCGACCGCAGGGAATGGGCAACCGAGCATGTAAACTGGAGGAAAAATGAATGGAGCAATATTCTGTTTTCTGACGAGTCCCGTTTTTCTGTACATCCGGATAATAGGCGTATTTTCATCTGGAGGGACCGTGGCAGTAGGAATAAACCTGCGTTCGTGCACGAAAGTGTCAGATTTGGCGGTGGAGGAGTGTTGGTGTATGGTGGCATCTCCATTGACGGACGCACTGACCTCTACATCATTCGAGATGGAGCTCTGACTGAAGGCCGATATAGGGATGACATCCTCAGACCTATTGTAGTCCCTTACGCTGCAGCAATCGGAGATAACTTCATTTTAATGGACGATAACTGCAGGCCACATCGTGCAAACCTGGTGGAGGATTTCCTTTTCGAGGAAGGAATCGTTCGAATGAAATAGCCAGCGTGTTCTCCAGACATGAATCCAATCGAGCACGTTTGGGACGCTCTAGGAAGACGAGTTTCTGGCCGCCAACAACCTCCACAAACTCTCCAAGAACTGGAAAGTGCTCTTCTGGAAGAGTGGGGCAGAATACCCCAACTCGTCATTAATAGCCTCATTGAGTCCATGCCTCAAAGGTGTTCAACGTTGCTGGCCGCCCGTGGAAACCATACACCTACTGAAAATGATTTTCTTTGAAGAAAACACCTTTTCTTATTCTTTTTTTCTCATATGCACAAATTGTGTTTTTTTCCTTTAGTACACAAATGCGCAATAAAATGCATTTTTTTCTGCCAAACATGTGTAATTTATTCTCATATAACCTACTATGTCTGTCGACCATGTATCAATCAGCTAAACAGTTTACCAGATACAAAATCCACCTAAAACTGCAATATCCTTTAATTGTTTTGAGCAGTGTACAACCCAATATCAGCATATCGAGGGCCCAGCATATCGAAACCCAATATAGATGTTTGTCAAAAATTTTCATCACGTGAATGATACTTTTTTACCTGCTATACTGTCTAATTAATGGATTTTTTTCATCTAGATTAGGGATGCACAACCTGTGGCCAGCGGGCCAAAAGTGGCCCGCAATGGGTTAACTTGTGTCCCGCAAATTTCTTCAATTTATAAATTGGGAAAAATAGCAATTTTTGTCCATATGTCGCTGGAAAAAATCGCGAATTTTGTCAATTTGTCTCTGGAAAAACTTGCAAATTTCGTTGACCGAGTTCGGAAAAGTCGCGAATTTTGTCGATTATGTGCGGGAAAAACTTCAAATTTCGTTGATCGTCTGCTGAAAAATCGCGACCTTCGTCAGTTTAGAGTGAGAAAAAATCGTGAATTTCATCTTTTTGCTGCGGAAAAAATAACAAATTTCATCAGAGTCAGTTAAGAATCGCGAATTTCGTTGATCGAACGGGGAAAAATCACTATTTTCTTTGATAGAGTGCAGAAAAATCGTAAATTTGGTTGATTCGGTGAGGAAAAATCTCAAAGTTCGTTAATCGGGCTGAGAAAAATCACGAATGCTGCCGATAAGATGCTGAATAATTCCAAATTTCGTTGATCAGCTGCGAAAAAATCGAAAGTTTCGTCAGTTTATCGTGTGAAAAAATCGGGAATTTGGTCAATTTTCCGAGGGAACAAAATTACAAATTTCGTCAGTCAGTTAAATAATCACAAATTTCGTTCGTTGATCGGGTCTTGAAAAATGGCGAATTTTGTCAATCATGTTCGGAAAATCTCAAATTTCGTTGGTCGGCTGTGGAAAAATTGCGAGTTTCGTCAGTTTACAGCAGAAAAAATCGCGAATTTCGACAATTTGCCGCGGAAAAAATTACAAATTTCGTCAGAGTCATTTACGAATCGCGAATTTCGTTGATCGGATGCCGAAAAATCGCGAATTTTGTCGATTCGGGCGGAAAAATCTGAAATTTCGTTAAATGAGCACAAAGAAAACGCGAATTTTGTAGATGAGATGCTGAAAAATTGCAAATTTCGTTTGTCGACTGCGGAAAAATCGCAACTTTTGTCAGTTTATCTCGAAAAAATATCGCCAATTTCGTTAATTTTCCGAGGGAATAAAATTACAAATTTCTTCAGTCGAGAATTATGAATTTCGTTGATCGGGGGCGGAAAAATCGCGACTTTCGTCAATTTATTGCCAGAAAAAATCGCGAATTTTATCACTGTTGCGGTAAAAAAAAAAAATCACAAATTTTGACAATTGATGGAAAAAATTACAAATTTTGTCTATTGGTCGCAAAAATATTGCGAAATTCTTCAATCGTTTGTGGAAAAAAATCATGAATTTTGTCAAAATTTTTCAATTATCAAGAAAAAACAGTCTTCATAAAGTGTTGTATGGTTATTCATAATATCTGAAAGAGCCCTGCATACAATTATGTATATTTCTATTTGTTTATTTTTTATATACAAAAAATCATCATTCTACAAGAATAAAGAGTTATTACCCCCTCCCCACAGCAACCTTCCAGATATAGAATTCTCTTTGTGTTACTGAAGTGGCCCTCGACAACCCATACATTTTTGTAAGTGGCCCTTCTCTTAAAAAGGTTGTGCACCGCTAAAGATAGATACAATTTTTATCTGCTTGTGATGTTGGGTTTTAGTGATCATTATCGGCGTGTATCTGTAAAACTTTTTCAGAAATTTCAACATAGGGGAGAATGTAATAGGTGGTATTTCTTACGAAATCTACTTAACAGTTTTCATTATTCTGTTCTACGTCAGGTAATTGCGAATTGCCGACTTAGCAGAATCCGAAGTTATCATCGATGAACGAGACGTCAATGTACGACAAAGTACGAAAAATTGAGAAAATTACATTAAAATTGCTATTACAGCGATCACTTTCGGCAGAATTTTTCCAAATTCAAGTGGGATCATTTTTTCATAGCTGAAAACAAACATATGAAATTTGGTTCAATATTATGCAAAACTTTTTGCGCGTTTTGGTGGTACAATAGTGAAAATGCACAAAATTCGATGTTACAGCTCTCACTTTCGGCAGAATATTTCCAAATTCAAGTGGAACCTGCTTGCCATTGGTAAAAACATATATATGATATTTGGATTAACTCTATGGGTAACTTTTCAAACACTTTGCTATGGTACAAAAACGAAAAAGCACAAAAATCGCTATTACAGAATACCCTTTATACGGAATATTTTCAAATTCTACTGGGACCTTTCTTCTATAGACAAAAACTTATATATAGAATTTGGACCTTTTCTATACTGAACTTCATACAGTTTTCGATAGTACAATAGCGATACACGGACACACAGAAGGACAGACAGACATTTTGTAGAAACATGATTTTTGCGATCTCTGGCCTCTAAAGCGCCTGAATCTGTCAAAAACCGGAAGTTGAAAAATATTTTAATTACATTAATTTCTTCTATTATATTTAGAAGAAATTAAAAATGCTATTTTATTTTTAAAAATAACAATTCCATTTTTATGAGTGAAATTTTTAACACAAAATTAAACTTTTAAAACAAGTTTCATTAATTGTGATTTTAAGTAATACCTCGTATTAATTATTGTTTCTAGAGAAATGAAAAAGATGAAATAAACAATTAGATAGAAAAAGGCTGCAATTAATTTTTTATAAAGTTTCTTAAGATAAAAAGAACTTTTGGAGAAAAAGTAAAAAATTTAGAGAGTTTTTTTTTTTTTTTTAATTTATTTTTATTTTTTTTTTTTACTTTCATATCCGTATAAATTACATGTAAAATTAACCAAGATTGCAAACTTTAGAAATATAAAAAAAATATCCAAATGTTTTGCTTTATTGGATTTTTAACGAAATTATCCACACACTTGTAAGTTCAGTAAAAAGTTTCTTCTTAAGCAGCATATTAATTAGCTTAAAATATAGTTTATTCTGTAACTTAGTGCTTAAGTTTAGAAGAATAAAGCGTAATTTGAATGTTTTTGAAATAGTAATATGGAATATGATAAAAAGTATTGTAATGTGCAGGTTGTCTAAAAAATGTAGCGACTAACAGTTAGGGGATGTAGGGTATATCATAATGATTGAGAATTGCACAGCAACACATGAGCGGAAACGGCATCATACGCTGCTAGCTGGTGCTGTTCACGAAAGTACTGGAGCAAAAGTATCTGCTTTATCACAGTCATTCGAGTTTTAGTCGCCTTTAGAAGAACATGCAACATTTTATGGACACGAGCTTTCAGATATTAACGTCGTGCACAAATTGTCTGATGGCAAATGCACAGCAGCTCAAGGGAAGTTTGGGCCGGTTTGATGCGATTTCATTGTGGGGTCTTAACTGTTGTTATCAACTCTAAAACTGCAAATTATCTCATCTTTTAAACATGCACTACCAGGCTTACTTCACGTGCTACAAAATGTCTGACGCAACATGTGGATTCAACGTGATGGGACGCCTTCCCACCTTCTATCCATTCATTTCTTGTACCTCTGCTACCACTTTCCCTTGACGTTGCCAGTCATGGGTTGCTATGAAATTCTGATTCCTTACGATGTGCCTTACCTCCCCTAAAATGTTTGTCGCTATATTTTTGACACACCCTGTACATGCGTATTTCTATAGGAAAATATGTGGGGAAATTTTTGAAAAATAATTTTCTTATTCTAAACCAGTCAAATATAACAATATCAATGATCAATAAAAATCCGCAAAATTTAAATATATTTTTATATTTCTATAAAACTCAGAACATAAATCACTTTAAGTGTTGTCTAATAACTCCATTTCTACGAAAAATCAATCTGTTTTATATGTGTGTTTGTGTATCGAATGAAACTCTTTAAAAGCGTTAAATAAATTTGTTTTATGTAATATCTAATGATTGTAGCAGGCTAGTTAATATCGTTATTCACTTCTAAGGATTTGTGCACACTTTCCCATTTTTATTTCACGAAAGTTATCCGATGTCTCGTTTATCCCGACATTAGATGGATTGTCCTCTTCCACAAGGTTAACACAGTTACAGAAATGCTCCTAACATACTTTTATAATAATTATTTTTATAAGTATAATAAATTATAAAGGATAAAAATAAAAAAATACATAGCTACTATGGAGAGTACTTGTTCCTGTGTAAACTAACCGATTAAATCAACTAGCTAGCATTTCATACCAGTCATGAAGAAACAGGTAACCTATATAGAACAATATAACATTAATATTTGAATAAAAGAAAAATATATATCTGGAACAATAAAATAAAATAATATCAAATACTAACACAGTAAGTGTTTTGTTTTGTTTTTTATTTCCCCATATCAGGTTATGTGCCAGAATAGTCAAAGCCGTAAATACTTTCTCATATTAATACTTTACAGATTCTGATATTAGCCCCATACACTGTCTCGTCTCATATTAACCAGTCTACTGTTTAACATAAGCCCAGTATGCAATCTCAAATTAGTGACCTGGGTTTGGTGACTTATAAATCATACTACAATAATCATATTCGAAAGATCAAATGGGTAAAAGAATTCGTCACTCTTTGCTGAATCACCGCCCCATGAATATTAAGCCTGAGCGCTCACACAAAATTGGCGGCTGTCGAAGGCGAATATTTTTTTATAACGTAGGTACGGTCCCTTAAACTTTGACACCGGTATTTTATTAAAGATTTCTCTGACTCGTTTAATCTCAGAAAATAAAGCTGAAAAAGACTTTAAAAATTTATTGGTACCAATATTTAAGGGACCGTAAACACGCTGAAAAAAATCCGCCTTCGGCAGCCGCCATTTTAAGTCAGCGCTCAGGCCTAGTATTCAGGGGGCGGTGCCTGAATAAATGCCATCTAGAATCACTTACTTAAGAGTTGTACAACAAAAGTTTTGAAGTTTAACAAAAAGTTTTTCTTGTGAAAAAAGTAAGGTTTTGAAATATATATTTTTGGGAATCTATGCATATATTTAATGTTGAGTGTATTCGTAATGGATGAAAATAACATGATGCATGGGTTAAAAAATAATCATAAAGCTAATTTTATTACGACGTATTTTAATTTTTTTTGTATTTCTCACATTAGCATAAGTTTTTGGGGGTATGCCATATTTGCCCTTATTTACACTTTTTTATTCTTCCTTATTTATAATTTCTGTTTTTGATTATATTTTTTGTAAGTTATATTTAATTATAATAATAAACAGATGCTGCTTTTTATATCTCCTATACAAACATTTTTTGTATATGTCAAGAGAGAAATAGTATTTACAGTTGAATAAATAATCAGAAAATTTAAAATTGTATACATATATACATATATATATAGTTCTAACAAAAAAATGTGAATTATGAAATTTATGAAAAAGAGAGTGCAAAGCGCAACAATAAAACTAATGAACATTTACAACAATCTCTATAATAATAGTCTAAGTCATGTGACTGTCATCAACAATTCCGGGCTGACCACTTCGCATTTTATATGCCAGGCGGCCATTTTGGTATTTCACGCAGGTGATAAATCGCCAAATATTGCTTCATCGCCATCATTTCATTTATATTATAATAGTTCAAGTCATGAGACTGACATAAAAAAATACCCTTTTTATATGCAAGGCGGCCATTTTCGATCAATTTTTTTTTCGAATAAAACTACATAAAAGTTGCCATGATCGCAAAGAAATTTTAGTACTTTATGTTAGCCGGGTGAAAATCTCGAAAATAGCATTTTCTTTTTTTTTTTTCGCGTGGTAAATTAAAACAAAGCTTTGACGTTGAAATTAAATGTTTTTTTTTTTCTTTTTAATGAAAGTAAAAGTCAGGAATTGTAAATGTTTCAGTTTTAAATTAAAGTTGTGTATTTTAAATAAAATGAGTGAAAGGATTATACAGGGTGTTTATAAATTCCCGGACCCATTTTGATGTTTAATAACTCATAAAATAATGAAGATATAAACAAACTTAGGGCATTTATTGATGGAATAACTCATATATTTTCTTTTCAGGTTTGAATATCTTTACTTTTGTAAATATCGTCTGCGCGTGTGGTTAATTTCAGATAATTTCATTTTCCAATCTAAATATCTGTACTTTTCTAAATATCGTCTGCTTATTAATTGCATTTTCCTCTCTTTTGTTTTTCGCAACTATTGCAATATTATGTTTACTTTTGATGTGTTTCTTCTATGTTACTTTTGTATGTGATGTTTTATTCGAGCGGATATTAAGGTGAATGCATACACAACAAGTGAAAGCACAGATTTTATGGTGGTTCATAGAAACAAAATCGATAGTGCAAGCACAGAGAAATTGCAGAAGAATTTACCAAAAAGTTCCTCCATCCAAAAGCAGCATCTTGCGGTGGAAAAAGAAATTCCCCACCTCTCTGTAGGAAAAATTCTTGCCTCTGTGGATGCCGACATGCTTGCCGCTACCTGGCGTGAAATTGACTATTGACTTGATATTCTACGTCGATGAAGGGGGCACACGTGGAAGTTCATTGACAAGGGACAAGAAACATTTGAGTGTATCTAATCATTTATGCTATTTATTTTAATCGATCTTTATTATTTTATGAGTTATTAAACATCAAAATGGGTTCGGGACTTTATCAACACCTACTTTTAAAAATCATATTTTGATTTAAATTTGGTTTACGGCTAAAAAACAGTTTTTTACTAATCGGAAATACTGGTCATTAATAGAAAAAATAATTTTTCTTGATAAATTTCTATAATATTAAACACACAAGAACTTTAAGGGCTTGGATGCTGTATGTTAGCTGGCTGCTATTTTGAATTTCTTGGCGATTTTTTGTTGGCGTTGTTGGCAGTGTTTGTGGATATGATAACCATGCTCTGATAACCCCGTCTGTTTGGGAGATCGTGTTTTGATGCGTATTCAGTTGATTGAATTTTTTCTTTAAAGTATGGTCACTTTAAAGAAAAAAAAAACTCCACATTTAAACCAACAGTTTCTTGGTGGACAGCGGAACTTAGGAAAATCAGAAGCTTTGTTAAAGCACTTTATAGGAAAACAAAACTTTTGTCTGCATCAGAGGAAGACATGATCAAATTAAAAAAAGTATAGAGCACTCTAAAAAAGGAAAAATCTGGAAGCAAAGAAAACAGCGTGGAGTTCTTTTTGCTCAAATACCAAAGTCCCCTTTGGGAAACTAAAAAAGACGGCATTTAGAGATTTTTACAGACAGGAAGTCTACGCTCTTTCTGATTCCACTACAGCAACCCATCAAGACAATCTTTTTATGCAGAAATTGCCAATTCAATATTTGGTCCTTCGGACTTGCAACCGCATCAAATTCAACCGCGCTCAACCCAGCCAGTTGATCCATTTATACTCCAAGAACTAAAAGCTGCCACCTTCTCGTTCAATCGGAATAAAGCACCAGGTCCTGATAATGTTGACCATCTGATTGTACGAAATATTTACCACTCACATTCATCTCTATTACTGAATCTTTACAATACTCTATTAAACTTAAATTACTTCCCAAAAAGTTGGAAAATTGGAGAACTAGTCTTTTTTCTAAAGGCAGGTAAGGACCCACAATCTGCTCAGTCATACAGACCAATAACTCTACTCCCAATTCTGGGGAAAATTTTTGAAAAATTATTATTAAAACGAATAAATTATCATTTTCGAAATTCGACAGTTCTACAGAGTTCTCAACACGGATTCTTAGAGGGTAAATCGGCTGAATCAGCGATACAAGAAGTTCTCTCAACAATTGACTTACTTCAACAAGAAAACAACTACATTTCATTAATATCATTAGACATCCAAAATGCTTTTGACCTTGACCTTGGGACGCAACAATCCAAGAACTGGAATTTTTGGGGTTGGAGGAGCCATATGTTAATATCCTGAAATCCTTTTTATCTCACAGAGGAGCGAAACCAAATTGGCTAGCACAAGAAATTCATTGGTTTAGGAAGGGGTGCCCACAAGGTTCATGCTTTGGGCCCTTCCTATGGAGAATCTTCCTAAACGCTCTCTTACGCCATTTAAAATCGTTAGGTTACATAATAATAGCTTATGCAGATGACATTTTAATTATATTAAATGGTAAAACAAGGCGAGAATTAGAAAAAATAGGAAAGGACATCTTAGATTATATTAGTAGGTGGATGTCAAATCACAACATGAAAATATCTTACAATAAATGTAAAGTTCTCCACCTTAGAAGACCAAAATTTTTGAAAAGAGCTCCAACACTCAAAATTGACAACCATTCATTAAAAAGTGAGCCAACTTTAGAATACTTAGGTATCGTTCTGGATAGTACGTTGTCGTTTCTCCCCCATTTACGAAATAAAAGGCAGGAAATTACACAACTTTCGCAAGACCTATTGAAGTTTGCCTCAGCTTACGGAGGGGTAAACAAATTAATTCTGAAGATTTGGTACAATAGTATCTTGGAGAAGAAAATCACGTATGCTGCAGCAACTTGGTTTCACCGGATAAGCAAAGCCCATGGGCTTCGTCTGATCTCATCAATACAATACCAATGCCTGTTATTAGTTTCACGTGCCTACAGAAAAACTTCGGCGGATGCCCTTTGTGTTTTAACAGGTATTCCGCCCTTGGCACTTCCACTTGAATATATAGCAACAACAGGAAGAGCCTTACGTCTTGGAATCCCGACAGGAAATCGAGAACCAATATTTTACCAACCAAAAATGAAGTCAGATCAAGTTGAACCATTTAAAGAATATTTCTTTCAAATAGATCCAGAAAATACTCCACATGTAGAAATAAACATTTATACGGATGGTTCCAAGATGGAAGATGAAACGGCATATGCATTCTGTGTGTATCAGAGAGGAGAGTTAATCCACGAGGATCAAACTAAGTTAAATAAAGAAAATACTGTTTTTCAGGCAGAACTCCTGGGCATAGAAGAGGCTGTGCTGTGGATTAGGAACTCCCCTCATAAAGAAGTATTAATACACTCGGACAGTCTCTCAAGTCTCTTAGCAATAGAAGATGTTTTTTCAAAAAATCTCATCGCAGTACAAATTATCAAACTACTCCAAGAAACAAGAAAAAAGATCTTCTTTAAATGGGTCCGTGGACATGTGGGTAATGTGGAGAATGAGCATGCAGATTCTTTGGCAAAAGAAGCAACCAAAGCCACATCACATGCCAAATACAAATTTTTTCCCAACCCTCCTTCTTACTTGAAGAAGCTTCTAAAATCATCTCTACACGAACAATGGCAGACTCGCTGGGACTATGGTACCACAGGACGGTACACATACGCTTTAGCCCCAAAAGTCTCGGAAAAGAGAATCCTGCTGCATAGAAATCTTTTTCTGTTTGCCACTAACCACGACCCATTTTCATCATATCTTTATAAATTTGACAGGGTTCCTTCTCCATTATGTGTATGCGGTCAGCGAGCTACATCATTGCATTATATCTTTAACTGTACCCTTACATCATATTACCATATAAGAAAATCTCCAAAAATTTCTTTGTCTCAGTGGTTCTCAGTGGTTTTGTCAAATCCATCATTTTGTCAAAAGATAATTGAATGTATGAAAGTTTTAGAAAACAACCATTATTTGTTTCAAAATGTTTTGCCATTTATAGATGATGATGAGAACGTATCTTAACAAATAGACAGATACCACCAATTCAAAATAAACTCTTAGCCACAAACAACACGATTGAACTATAATTCAAATGTTGCAAGAACAATAGACTTTTGAACTTTTGTGTGTGTATATAATTATATAATATTCATCATAATTATTCACTATTTTACCTATTTTTTATATTCTACATTATTTTTAAAATTATGAATCTCTTTCTAATTTAGTATACATATATGTTGCTTTTATTGTATTTTTGCAGAACGCCCAGCTTTGCAGAGTAATTGAGCTTTTGCCGCTCCAACAAGTTTAAAAATCCTATTATCTATTATCTCATGATCTTATTAATTACAAATATCTAAATTTCTCTCGTAAATGCCCAGTAAAAATTGGGCTTTCCATCGTGTATATATTGTACATATATTGTATTTAATCTTAATATTCTCAATTGGCTTTCCTGTAGGTTCCCTTCAACTTTTATTTATTATTATTATTATTATTATTATTTGTGTGTGTATGTGTGTGTGTGTGTGTGGTGACGGCGGTAGTAGATGGAAACCGCTGGGTGGGGCTTGTGAGTGCTTAATCCATTTGGTAGGCCTACCCAACTAGCTGACCCTTGCTTGTGATATCGTGTTGTGTTTCCAAGATGGCAGACTGGGAAATTTATGACATCTGTCCCACTTTAAGAATTATGATAAGAAATAAATTTTACTTGCTCATTGCAGAACAAAATGGCGTATTTCGCAAGTTTCAATAAAAAACAAAAAGAACATGTAGCAGCAATTGAAAAAAATAAATGTATTTTTATTCTTAAACAACACAAGTGTTGCCATCTACATGTTAAAATCGATTTAATAATATTTTCAGAATGTATTTTATTGGTAACATTATGCATTATAGCTTCAATATTATTCTAATAGTATATTAGAAGTCTAAATTGGGTATTTTGCCGAAAGGCAACACATCGCATTTAAGTGTGTGGTATATTGCTTTTTGAAATAACAATTTCCTAAAAGAAGCTGATTAGACATATGTACCTAATTTACATTTTATCCACCTGCCTATGAATAATGAGCATTCGCACTGACACCGTAAATGGTGTTTTTTTTTTTTTTTTTTTTTTTTCAACATTTGTAAGTTCACTTAAAATTAGATAACAATGACTAGTAAATGATTTATCCGGATTTTTTCTTTTTATATTAAATAAATCAATATAAACTTTTAGAAAATAGCTGTTTCCTAATTCAGGAGACCCGTACATATGCTTTAAAATATTCGCCTACGACAGACACCATTTTCATGTTATCGTGTAGGTCAACGAGTAGTATTCTGTTGGCAGTGTTTTATTATTAGATACCCCTTTACATACTGACAGTTTAATTTTATAATTTTTTAAGCCTCATACGGGAATTGAAAATCAGTAATAACTTTTATGCTCATCAGAAATAACACCTCTGCTAATTTTCATCGGGCATCACTGTACCAAAAATTGGATTACTCAGTATAAGTAAATCAGTACTTTCGTATTTTCTAATTAAACATAATATAACCAGTAAATATAACTCTCATATAATCATCCGTGCTTATGATTACCTTTTAGGATTCTTCAAATTCATTTAAAGAGCTGTGTGTGTACTCCGACGAAGCATCCTTTCATGTTTCTGGCATTGTTAATCGCCATAATGTGCGCATATGGGGATCTGAAAACCCCCATGAATACCGTGAGGCAGTAAGAGATTCCCCAAAGATTAATGTGTGGTGTGGACTAATGCACGACCGTGTCATTGGGCCTTTCATTTTACAGAAGAGACGGTCTCATCAGTCGTATACTTAGACATGTTGGAAAACTTCGTAATTCCACAACTAGAAGAGCTTTAGCCATATGTCGTTTTGCAACAAGATGGTGCACCACCTCATTGGGGTACCATCGTTCGTACGTCTTTGAATGACCATTTTCCAGGAAGATGGATTGGGCGAGGAGGTCCAATTCCTTGGCCACCCAGATCACCTGATATAACGCCGCTGGACTTTTACCTTTGGGGATTTGTAAAGGACAATGTTTACAGGAGGAGCGTGTCGAACATTGATGACTTACAAGTCAGAATTACAACCGCAATAGCCTCTGTGGATGCCGACATGCTTGCTGCTACCTGGCGTGAAATTGACTATTGACTTGATATTCTTCGTGCGACGAAGGGGGCACACGTGGAAGTACATTGACAATGGTCATGAAACTTTTTGAGTCTATCTAACCATTTATGTTATTAATTTTAATCTTATCTTTATTATTTTATGAGTTATTAAACATCAAAATGGGCCCGGGACTTTATAAACACACAACATGGAATTAACGGAATAAGGAAAAATGCGACGGGAACAATCTTTGGCGATTTATCACCAGCGTCTGACTAACATAAATATACTGAGTCCTTGATTTCTCTATCTGAATCTTCCGATTTGGCAAAGGATTGAATAAGTAAATTAAATTATGAATAAAAGTAACATGATCCAATGCTTAGCATTAGATTTAAGGGAGACCAATCTGGTCGCCAAAGGTGGCCAGTAAACAATAAACAAACAAATCCTTGCTCGTCAGAGGGTGGAAGGAGTCAATACATATATAAAAGAGCCAATTGTGAGGACAGATTTAAAAGTATAGAATTAAAAGTATCTATATTTAATCGATAGATTTGCGTTTCCCACAGTTATAAAAATAGTATAGTCCACAATGTTTTGCATCAAATTAGTGTGATAAAATAGTTAATTTTGGGAACGTAAAGGAAAATGCTTAAAGGTTTATTGATATTATTTTTATTTAACATTAATAATATTTTGGGGGTTTTTTATATATAGAATAATGCACTTGATTCAATATTATTAACATATCTATTTAAAAATAAGTTTGATTCTCGGCAATTAAACATTGCCTTTTAAGACTAATTAGTATAGGAATGCAAATGAAATTACAAAAACCACTTTCATTAGAGGATAATTACACTTTTACCACAGTTTTTGATAGATTTTTTCTACTTATTCAACTCTCAAAACATTAGGGATTCTATGTAAAAACCAGACAATAACAATTTCAGCAATTTATGTGTTCTGAAGAAAATGTGCTATCTTAAATGAAGCTGGTAGACTCGTTGAAATATCAATAAGTCTGTTCAAAAATAAACACACGCTACTTAAATTTTTAAGCATTACTTATGCATACGTTATTATAGTAGGAAGCAGGGTTTTTATATCCGCGAACTTACGAAAAAATCAAAAAGGAAATTTCCTTTTTCTGGATTGTGGCCAATACATCATACTGGAATGTAATGCAAATACACTATATGTAATGCAAATTGGAAAATCGCAAGCCAAAATATGTGGATTTACAAAACACATTTCGCTACTTTCGATTTTAATACATGGAGACTAAATTTAAAATGACAGCTTACCTCAAAATTGTTACAAAAACTCGATTTTCTTTTCAAATGTTGGTTGAAATCCTGTTTAATCGTTGTTATTTTAACACCACATTTTTAACCACACGGCATTTATATCGTGAGATATTGTGAATTTTATTAATACAACCCGCGCAATTATCCACACAAATTAAAACTTTAAATGTCTTTTTTCACCATATTCATATTATATTCACGAAAATGTTTAAAAATACATAAGGCTTTTTTTTTTTTTTTTTTTTTTTTTTTTTTTGTATTTGAGATAGTGATTTAAACTATTTTTGTACATGTCCTTTATTATATACGTGATATATCTGGTCATGGAATTAGCCTTCAAGTTTTTGTTATTTTTAGGATTCAGTACTTAAAATGTAAAAACGGAACCATTATAAGATAACTCCTGTGTCTGTCTGTCTGTCACAGTCCTTTTACTCATAAACTATGCAACGTGAAAAGTGATAATTGGGGGAAGTAATTGTGATGTGGAATCACATATATTTTTCTTAAATTATACCTTTCTCTAAATTTCAGTTAAAACTAATCTTTAATTACTTATTCATTTTATCCTAACCTTTATTTCAGTTCCCATTGTAACTTTCCTCCAAAAGAAAAGAAAGAAAAGATATTTAAAAGATGCCTTTATCACTAAAGCGGCTCTCGCATTGATAAAATTCATTTAGATGATTATTCACGCTGACTAGATAAAAAAAAAAAGAATAAAGATCGACTTTGCTTTCAGTCAGTAGAAATAACTCTTTGATCTCTGCTTAATTTTTGAGTATAACTTCCTTGTTAAATCATAAACATTTCCAGTAAATTCGGTCTGTATTGTCTTTCACGCTATGTTCTCAAAACTTTACTCTTAACGTACGAATTGGCGTTCGAATTATTTTTGGCTTATATTTTAGGACCGCTATACTGGTGGCCCTGCCACGCAATTCAAAATTCTCCTAATTGTCCAAAGCGTAACATATAATTTTTACTCATATGATATCATTCATTTTTCATGTGCTCTTTTCGCCAATTGTTCGATGCCAATGTGTGTATTACAGAATAATTGGCAATTGCTCGCTCTCGATTCACGAATTCAGTCATGTGAAAACCTTTCTTAAAAATGTTCTCAGGCACCATCCCTATCCATTTCTGTATGGAATGCTTCAATTTTTATATATTTACTCCAAATAAACAGAGTTCGTAAAAAACAATTTAAAAGCAAATTTTTCAAAAATTATCAAAGCCTATAGATAATTATCAAACTCCAGCGAATGCAAAGAAACTGAACCTCGTAATCATTTAAGATCTACAAAATTTTAAAGTACGGATCTCTACTATAAATATTGGTGCCTGTACAGGGAATTCGCAAAATTTTTCTTGAACTTTATTGGTTGGTGCCTGCCTGTTTATTAGCCTGCCTGCCTGTTTTTTATTAGCCTACCTGATGTTTGTTAGTTTGCCTATTACGGATGTGAATTTCTAAATATCTTTTCTACCAGTATTTTTGGAATGTCTATCGCCTCGATAGGTGACTGCCTGTTATTTATGCGAATCGTAGAATATTAAATTACTTCCCATTTGCCTGACTGTTGTTTGAAGTGATCGTGTTTCCAGTGAATTTATGCTGCCAGACTTTTTCCGATGTTTTAATAATAATGGAGTTGGATCCTAGTGCCTAGTGTCATTTATGACTGTTGCAGCTGATTCTTCGGATCAAGATTTTGTTCACGATGTTCGTCGTAATCTCTCCCGCTTGTTACAACCCCTCCTTCCGATGTATGTTTAAAAAGCTGCGGTAGCCTTTTTGTTCCGAGTTCTCCGTTCACCGACTTCTGTTGAATCAGTGATTTTTATTTCGACTTATTTGGATACTTCGTAAATTTATTCAGAACTATACTGATTCAATTCTCTACTTATGCTTCTAAAGTGCTGCAGATTTGCATGTTTGACGTTTAAATTAATCGACCTACGTGGACGTCATATTGTTTTCACACTGTTTTTATTTTTTTGACTTTCACTTGCTGGTGCTAATGCTACCTTTCTGCAAAAAAAAAGTGCGTTAACCAATTGTGTGTTTTGAATTCAAATTCGATATTGCACGTTCATTTTCATTATAATACTAAAAACTTCATAAAAAAGTACAATATGATAATGAATATCAAATATTGATACAGTTACATGGATTATAGTAATGGAGAGCATACGAGAAAACATACATATATAAACAATTAGGGCTTATCATGTGAGTATGAGAAAAATATTATATGCATTTTATATTTTTATAATTATCAATGCTCAATTTGTATTTTGACTACATGACATTTTTATAAAATGTAATATTTAAAATAATATATTGAGTAATTTTTAACAATTGTTGTTGATTATGCATTTTTATTTTCTCATGCTCATATTTTGTTTGCATGAATAATAACAGTTGTAGATACTTTTAAATTTCTTTGAAATTTATCACAGTTTTAGAAATGCTATTTAAGAACTAAGATGCCAAACGATAGCATGATAAAATTACATTTTTCAGATATCCAAAATACTTATTTACTGTTCACTTTTTGCTGGAATGGGTTTCATAAAGATCAAGACAATCGATTTAAAAAAGTATTTAATTTCGAATAAGTATTTTATGGATCGCATTCATTTGGATTTTTTTTATGCTTTTTTCTCTTATTTTTCAAAAGAACAAAAAGAAAGTTTTATCATTTCTCTCATTTTGTTTAATGATTATGTATTTTTTTTTTGTGCAGCTGTTTTTGAAGTATTATAAATTGACAGTTATATATATATATATATATTTCTTTATCTCATATTTTATATTATGATTTTCTTTAAAAAAAATTAGGTAAGTTAATGGTGCGTCTAAAATATTCCTGTTTCCAAGTAAATAATAAGATAGGATGCTGCCAGTTTCAAACTTTGTTTAGTAGACAGGAAGTCTTATTTAAAAAAAAACTGTATATAGAGAGATAAAGATGAATACTCGTAATGAATAAATATTTTCTTTATTAGTGACATTGCCTTCATTTTTGAGGTATATAAAATTTTACCAGTTGAATCGAATCTCTATTTTTATACTTTGAAAGTTTCTCAATTTTAAGGTAAGTTATCTTGTATTGTGTTTGTAGGGTATTATTAAGACATTATTTTTATCTGTTCTTAAAATTAGTAGCCGAGTTCTTGCTTGCATAATTAAATCCATCAAGGTTATCAATATCTTTAAAGTAGAGTGCCCATTGATTATATCGATTCAAGTAGAACTATTCCTTACAGTTTATATACTATAGGGGAAAACGAAGTAATTTTTCTTGTTTTATTATTATGATACAAAAAGAAAAATGACTCTTTTAAAATATAAAATGTTTAAGAGTACTGCATGCACGATTATTTTTCCGCCAGTAATTATAACCTTATAAAATTTTTCATTTTAGATTATTTTAATTTAAAAAAAAACTTTTGGTAAGTTTCTTGCTACATTATAGCATTTATTATGCATTTTATTGAGAATATACACAATGTCATTTTAAATAAAAGAGGTTAATATTGTTTTTAAGTGGTTGTTTATCTTTTTTTCTAAAATTTAAGTAGATTATTTTGAAAATAACTCATTTTGTTATTAATGATGTTTTAAATTTTATACACGTGAAAGTAAATGCTTAGTGTCGTACTTTAAATTATGATTCAAGAGGGTCTAAATATTTCGCATGCAGCTTTTTTTTTTATTAAATTGTTGGTGTGATTTTTATTTTGCTTATTTTCATAGTGGTAAAAAAAATAATAATAATATGCCAGATAATTGTGTGCTGATTCGATATCCAAACATTATAAAGAAGTGAATAACCTAAATTTGGCTGTATTTCTGATGTCGAATATGCATTAATTGAAACTGTCATAATATAGCCATGCATTTTTAAAAATGTTGCACTTTTCGGACAGTTAGTGATTCCATTTATCTTTATAATTTCAGGCATATGTATTAATTTTTTTCTCTTACCTATTTCAAATGCTTTGAAAATTCACCACTCTACGCATATTTTAGCCTATACAAGACATCATATTACTAACACATATTTATCTATATTTTTTAAAGGAAACAAAAATCATAACTTTTTGGGTGTTTTGGCTCGTTAATGAAGTCTTGTGACATTCTCACATGTTTCTTTTAGTCTTGCGGGTCATAATTTTTATAAGAACACACTTTTTTTTCGTTGAATTTTTATTCGAATATCACATGCTCAATTTTGTTATAATTTCCTTTCGTTAATTTTTTGTCATAAAAACATACATGCACACATGCTTACTTATTCATTTTTCTTTTGGACACGCTTTGCATAATTTTTTTTAAATGTTAATATTTAATTATGTCGCAATTTTTTTTGGAGAGTTATAAACGCCTTTCATTTGACTATTTCAAAGGCGCCTGGAATGGTCTTGCGAAGGTATAGATCGTTTGAACTGGTACGTTTGAGGTGCGGGTCGCCAAAAATTGAGCCTTGCTCGGGTGATATTTATTTATCTCACTCTTTGAGTTAACGGTTTCTTAATATCGGTAGAATACATAATACACATACACATTTTACATGGTTCATTTTAATTTAAGTGACATTACCATTTTATTTCAACATATCACCTCAAAGTTGCACGGTCACAAGTTATTAGTTTGGTAAAGTAGTTCAACAGTACTTATTCTTAAGGAAAATGTAAAGCAATCCTTGATATTTTATACTGCTTTACTATAGCATATAGCCATATTGGTACTATGTAACAGTGTCCTCCTTTTTTTATCTTTTCATGTTACTCATTTTCAGGTAGTGTTTTCCATTTTTACACGAGTGCCGTTGCAGATTATATAGGAGATATAAATTTGTCACATCATACTTTTCAGTTTTTATATCTGTCAATAAAGTTTTACACATTTTGTTTTACTTTTTAATAGTGGCATGGTGTTTGTGAATTCTTATCTGGTGCATACCATTTGAGTTATTTTCTGTCGAAATTATATTAGCGTTTACATCAAACACTATGTACACTACAGGTCAGTGTTACATACATTACAATTTAATGAATGTTACGAATCAATGCTGCCAATGAATGTTACATTCAGAGTTACCATTCAGAATTACCATTCAGAGCCACCATTCAGAGCTACCATTCAGAGATATCATTACCATTCAGATTCAGAGCTACCATTCAATGTACCATTTAGGTACCAATCAATGCTTACATTCATTGTCACCCGTCATTGCTTTTAATACTACCATTCCATATCATAATCCTTTTCTCTTTTCACTTTTGATATTAATACACCTTCCTTTCACATTACCATCATTTAATAATATCGAAATTCTTTGTAAGTACTAGTTGCACAATATACAATTGAATGATTTCATAACATTATTCATATTATTGGTAAACATCTGTACTTGTTACCTGTTGCATCGCAATAGTGTTGATATTATTATATATGATGGTTAATAACAATATTTTTATCATAAAACTAGGAAGAAAATTTGCTTTATTTTTAAATGGTTTTAATTCATCATTTCGTGTTTTATATTTCTATCCTTTTACATAATTGCTTTCATATACATACATTTTATATAATACATATATTTGAAACATTTTACATGTATGAGATTTTTATCTTTTTGTATTATCTTGACCTGCTATTGATTCATATAAACATTACTACTCATTGGAATATGTTACAAGATATTTTCTAGCGTCACATAATTTCAGGGATTTTTGATTTTTCCCGTTAGAATATTTTCACACATCATTAAGCTAAGACACATTCAACTAATATACATGTGAACAATCGACATTTTAAAATTCACACTTAATCTATGCCAACTGTACAACTGTTCAAAAATTATATTCAGGCGTTAGTTAAACTTACATACAGAAAAATTTTCATTTTTTCTTGTTGATATTCTAAGACGTTTCCTTTTTACAAATGCTTCAATAAAAGGCTCTTGCATTATTACATTTTGAATTCTTAATTTTATTTTCTTTCACTTACATTTGTTTATTCAGTGCCATCATGAATATATGACAATACAACAGTAAATAATTATACATGTCATGACAATATTTATACATGGAATACACATGTTAATTATACATGTTAAATATTTATTCATGTCATACATGATTAAATGGCACATATTGAAGAAAAAAATTCACATTTTTTACTTTCATTGGGTTATACATGGTAAACAGAGAAGTACGTCACACCACATTCACGACCATTCGAGTTTTTTCTTCCTCAGTCAATGTATATTTACATACGTACTATCTATATTGTCATTATATCTAGTGATATTACTGCTTCTTTATTTCAAATTCTGTCAATGTACAAAATTTTATATCTTTGTCAAGGGTCACACTTTTTTTTTTACTCAATACGCATCCTCTTCTAATTTGTACAAAGTATTTAAACATTTGCTCATTAAGAAAAAAAAAAAAAAAAAAAACGCACACCCCAGTCAATTTTATACACATCGGTAAACGGTACACACCAGTGAAGGCGATAAAAAAAATTGCATACCTATCGATGTTTTCACACTGCTTTTCAGTGAAGGTATATCGTCAATTTCTATAAGCAAAGACAGTGTTATACTCCTGCCTTAATGGTTATTGCAAGTCTTTTATTGGTGTTTACTGTTTATACCAACCATGTATTCTATTGCGATTATTTATCAGTTTGCATATTACTTTTTCATACATTTTCACATATGTCTAACTTTTTTTTAACATTTTCTACGTGAATTTCCTTCCATTTATCAGTCATTGTTTTCAGTAAAAGTATTTTATGGGTGATACCGAATATTGTATATGGATTTTTCTTTATTTACATTACAATACCGTTTGTATAGTCAATACAATTCGATGCCTTTTCTAAATAGCAAATTTAATTTTTATTTTAAAATTTTAATATTTTAGGCCTTAAAAAATACATTTTAGTAAACATACACACAACAACACAGTTGTCACATGAAATTCAATGGCTTATGGCAGTTTTGCTTGAATTGTTATTTTATGTATACGTTTGTTTAAAATTAATGTTGTGAGCTAAAAGAAAAGGAAGATACACCTTTGAAAATTATACGTTTATTCATTATTATGGCATTATTTCAGGACTCTTGCTTGTTTATAGCATATTTTTATTTATCTGTGCATTATATTATGTGTTTACCTACATTATATTACACGAGTATTTTATTATAATTATAGTATTGATCAATGCACATATTTAATGTTTATTATGACAAACATTTTTGAATTTATTGCCAGTAGGCACATGACCTGTGCACTTAGGCCTAATGTTTGTTTTATTTGTATGTGCACATTTTTGATACAGGTCATCGTCAGACTATGACGAATTGCAAAGTGATCACAAATTTTATTGACGTTGCTGCAGCTGTTTCTAAATACTAAAAACAATATATGATGTCATCTGTATGACAAAACTTATGGTACCAATATATTTAGATCATGATATACTTTTATTTTAGGATGATTGCCTACTTAGAGAGAAGTTCAATTGCTGTTGCCTTAATTTGATCATATCTGACTTCGTTTACATGACTGCCCCATACATAATGTACTCCTAAGAGCATATGAAAATTGATTTCACGCTCTTTATGTACATTCTTTTCGTTGGTTGAAGGGGAGATATATGTGATGTGGAATCACGTATATTTTTCTTAAATTATTCCTTTTTCTAAATTTCAATTAAAACTAATCTTTAATTACTTATTCATTTTATCCTAACCTTTATTTCATTTCCCATTGTAACTTTCCTCCAAAAGAAAAGATATTTAACAGATGCCTTTATCACTAAAGCGGCTCTCGCATTGATAAAATTCCTTTAGATGATTATTCACGCTGACTAGATAAAAAAAAGAATAAATATCGGCTGTGCTTTCGGTCAGTAGAAATAACTCTTTGATATCTGCTTAATGTTTGATTATAAGTTTCTTGTTAAATCATAAACATTTCCAGTAAATGCGGTCTGTATTGTCTTTCAGGCTATGCTCTCAAAACTTTGCTCTTAACGTACGAATTGGCGTTCGAATTCTTTTTGGCTTATTTTTTAGGACTGCTATGCTGGTGTCCCTACCACGCAATTCAAAATTCTCCTAATTTGGAGTAATATATATAAGCGTAACAGATAAGTTTTACTCATATGATATCATTCATTTTTCATGTGCTCTTTTCGCCAATTGTTTGATGCCAATGTGTGTATTACAGAATAATTGGCAATTGCTCGCTCTCGCTTCACGAACTCATACATGTGAAAACCTTTCTTAAAAATGTTCTCAGGCACCATCCCTATCCATTTCTGTATAAAATGCTTTGATTTTATATATTTACTCCAAATAAACAGAATTCGTAAAAAAACAATTTAAAAGCATTTATTTCAATAATTATTACAGCCCATAGCTATTTATCAAACTCCAGCGAATGCAAAGAAACTGAACCTGGTAATCATTTACGAGCTACAAAATTTTAAAGTACTGATCTCTACTATAGTAATAAAGACTATTGGCCCACATATTTACAGATTAATAAATATTCATAAATATATTTAGGAAAAATGTACAGTAGGGTGGAGCGGAAGTATAGGGCAAATATTTTTTTCAGCAAATAATTTTCTAATAGCAACTAAAAGTTGTCTTTGTATGTTAACAATAAAACTACGATGTTTTTTCGTTCTAAATTTATATCTTGAAATGTCGCAAGAGCCTTAAAAATAAGGATTTTTTTTACAAAAAATCCAAATTTAACATAAAATATTTTTTTTCGCTGTTTTATTTTCACATTGTTAAAATCAAATATTGTTTTTAGCAGCAATCTATAGATGTTTCTTTATATAACAACAATAATATTAAGTTTAATTGATGTAAATTTATGCATTAATTTTCTGAAAAAGTGAAATAAATGAGCTTTTTTCAAAAAAAATCAAGATGTAATATCAGTTTGAATTTAACTATCTTAATTACTTTTTTCGAAATTAAATCTTTACAGACATTACAGCACAGTACAAAGTCACAATCTGCAATTGTGCACAGCTACATTTCCCGAATGTGAATAGGCAAAGTAGAATCGTCGCTCATCGATTTCGGACATATTTGAGTATGCAGGCGAAGATTTATCTTATCCGTGAGCACCAAATGTCGTTTCGTTCTAATTAATTGATGCTCTAAAACTTTCTAATTGGAAAATTTGCTCTACTTGTTTTCGTTTTCGATTTGCAATGGCTATATTCCAAATTTCGTCACTAAGGGGGCTGCTTTTTTTTGCATTAGGTCGGGCGTAGTCGCTTTACTGTACCGCTACCTCACTTGTATAGCTGTAGCTCTCTCCGTTCACAAGTATTTTAAGGTTAAAGGGACTTTCCTTTGCCCCCTGTATACTATACAGCTATACCCAACCCTACGTTGTATAGTTTTTACAAAGTCTTTTTATTCTTTTAGCAGTTAATAATACACTTACTAATTCATATATTATTGTACGGAACTCTCTGTTTATTTTTAAAATAAAAGTCTATAAAAATGTGTAAGATTTCATCGTTTTACACTAAATATATAAAAAAAGTAAATATATATATATATATCAAATGTATTATAAGATATATCTAAAAATCCAAGCACAGACTTCTGTAATACATATTTGAAAATGTAAAAAAAAAATGGGCACAAATATTAATATTTAAAAACATAGTTGGGATAAAAAAAAAATTCATTTTTTTTAAAGTTTTGTTTAGATTTCTAATTAAATAGGGATATATATATTTTTTAAATAGTACTTTTAGTTCAACATTGAAACGCAGTCAGTTCACAATTTGAATCATATTTTTTAAAATAAAAAAAATCCCTGCCGGCTCGGGCCTACAGGCGGAGGTAGATTTCGAAGTTAAGTACTAAATTCACCAACAAAACTTAAATCAAGATTAGAGATAAACCCAATTCCTTCACTAAGAATGAGCTCTAGGGAGCTAAATATTTTGTAAAAATTCTAATATACACGAATACACACAGCATGTATATCCAATAGGTTTAAAAAATAGCTAAAGCAAATTCAGAGAACCTCAAAATGTTAAAATAAGTTAATATTTCCATAGTCGGGTTTTTATCATGTTTTAATACGTTTCTTCAAACTCACATGATGTTACATATTCATCTGCTGAAGTCCATTTTATTTCCAATATGACGCAATATTTTTTTGTTTGTTTGTTTCTTTTTAATTCGTCAAACTATTTATTTCATTTTGAGTTTTCATGCGGAAATCTTGCTCGAAAAAACTTATGACGTAATATTCAATTTGTTTTCAATTCGTTAAACTGTTTATTTAATTTATTTTTACACGTGAAGATCTTGCAATAGAAAAACAATTGTTGTGGCGATAATTAATTTTATTGCTTTTTTTTAATTGTTGGCAACTGCTATAACGAAAAATATTTATTTTTTTCCTGCCATTGTTATGTAAGAGCTGGTTTTATCAGAATCATGTTAAGATGGTGTTCAAAATTTTGAACCCTCCCCAGTTCCATTCCCTTGGCCCGATTTTGCCCATTTTCAATCCCCGCCGAGATATTAGTCATCTCGAAGTTGTTGACGAGTTTGAAGACGATCCGAGCATAATTGCAACTTTTATCGAGCGGACAAAATTTAGTACATACATACATACATATATATATATATATATATATATATATAAACTTTTTAGGTGGGGGTGGTTTTGGGTTCCTGGGGTCCTATAATGAAAAGTTAGGAAGGAATTTTTCAAAAGTCGCACCATGGTAACGACTGCAATAGGTAGTATTTCTTACGAAATCTACCTAAAAGTTGAAAAGGTAAACTGTCCCCTTAAATATAAGCGAGCGAGCATGTGAGAGCATGTATTGATCAATTAAAAATAGAAGAATATATTGTTGGATAAATTATAATGTTTGAGTATAAATGACGCTACACCTAATTAAACTATAAAAAATGCAACAACTACTTCATCATTATTCAGTACACTATAACTATCTACATTTCTCATCATCTTGAACCATATAATAAATAGTTTAAAACACAATATACACATTAATTTCCGAAACGGTTCTATTCATCTAATGAAACGTATTTTATGTGTCTATGATTTCAGAACGATTCAGTCGGAATGTATTCGCACACAGTCAAATCTTTGGATCCTGATGCATAGTTATAGGATTGATCTTCAATTTAGGTACATCATCAAATATTGCATACCATTGTTGTATAATAGTTTTTAAATTTTAGCAACTGTTGAGTTTTTTTTCAAAAGTATAACTTAACACACAAAATGTATCTATTAATATCTTTGTTAAAATAATAAGCTTCATTTGTAATGCCCGTTAAGCCACGTTATAATATATTTTAATACTTTTTTATTCACTGACATTCTGAAAAATCCATTATAACGATAAATATTTAAAAGACAGTAGGATTATTATTTTTTCAAACACATAAAATGGAATAACCGAAATCACAAAAATGGAGCTCAAAGCTTGTTCACATAAAAACACATACATGCAATAAAATTAAATAAATCTTTTTTCCGACGTTCAAATTCACTAACAACAACAAAATATAATTTTATTTTTAGAATTGTTTAAAGTTTTGTTATTAAATATGTAATTTCAATGAATTAGTATCTGAAAATTTATTTGACTCAAAATTACATCCAGTAAAACTTTTACTACGTAACCATAAAGAAAATATTTCAGAAAGACCCCAAAATGATTTTAAATTATAAATTATAATGTTTTTATACAGTCATGTACGTGTAGTGTGCTATTTACGTGTTTCTGTTGTATTTCTTTTTTGTGCTGCTACTGAAACACAGCAGAAAGTATTTACAAGAAACATCTCGATGTTTCGGGCATATTTGGGATCTTTCCACGTTCAATTTTTTTTTTCTTGTCAAAAATTCTTGTTTTATTCTTGTCAGTTTTTAATTTTAAATGTTTTTAGCATAATTTTTTTCTTTTTTATATTGAATATATATGGGGCATTCTCACAATCTTTCATGTTCCTTAATAACAATTTTATTTTAATACACTTTTTGGTGTTTTTTTTTTTTTTTTTTTTTTTTTAATTTCATATACTGGGGAATATTTCATTCCATGATTACATAACAATATTAACGAGATAAATTTGTTGTGGACGATGTTGGGGGACGAAATACCAGGAAAACTCCTATATCGCCCCGTGTCCCTGATACTAATTTTTAAGTTTGGAGCTGTCTGTATAAAATTGTTTCAATAAAAGTAATTAAGTGTAATTTTTTTACGAAACTGGGACATGTGTTTTATACAAATATGTAGCAAAAAATTACCTACACACATTTTTATGGTTGATATTATTTTTTGAACTCTGATCCTTACCGTCCCTCTTGCTAAACCTATACGGAAAATCACTTCAAATGGAGCCAGGGAATTTTTTTATAAGTTTTTTTTTTCTCATGCAGAAGTACCCTAGAGAAAGAATGTCTAAAATTCTTTGACAGGAAATTTACTGCAGGATTTAAATCAGCATTTAAATATCAATTTCAAGATCGTGGCTTTATTGGTAGTGTTACCGTCCACAACGTTTATTCCTGCACTTTTGGAGGCAAATTAAAAAAAGTCCTTCCGGCCAGTGCCGGGAGGAAGAGGTAGCTTTCATAATCCTTATTTAAAAAAAGCCAAATTATATCATTCAAACACACGAAGCTCAATTTATTGGAAACCGAATATAGGAGATTCAATACTAATTTTTATCAATATAATGAATGAGAATTTCGCGAAATTAGTCAGCTTTATCCAAGCTGCTTTTCTTTAAAGTAACATATATTTGGCTGCCAAATTCGGAAATTTTTAAAGTGCCTGTCATTTTAAGACAACATGGTGGATGAGGCTAAGCAGTGAACTTGGTCGAGACCTTAGTAATTGCTGTGCACATGCTCACTCACATCGGAATCGGTTAATATATAGGAGTGCTGTCGCATGCAAAAAATCAGATTTTTCAAAATGTCACCCACAATAGAAATTGAAACTGCTATATCTGAGCCATTTTTTAAGGTAAAGACAAACAAAAAATGCTCCTGAATCCTCATATCAAGGTCAAATACTTAAGAAAGAAACATTTTTCAATTTCTAATTTTTTTGCACCTCACTTTAAATATATATATATATTTTAATTTAATGGTCGCCATTTTGAAACAAGATGGCTGATGAATCTGGCCAGCGAACTTGGTCGAGGTCTTTATGTATACTATCCACATGCCTTCTTACATCGAAATAGGCGAATACGTGTGTTATCGCGTGACAAATACAAGATCGTTTCAAAATGTTAGCCACGCTAGAAATTCAAAATGCTGTAAATCAACCATTTTTTAAGATATAAACAAAAGAACAAATTTTCAGAAACAAAAACTGCTCCGGAATCTTTGTATCAAGGCCAAACACATAAAAAAATCTTTTTTCATTTTCCAATTGTTTAATACCTCATTTTGAATTTTAAAATTAATTTTTTTTAATGGCAACCCTTTTGAAACAAGATGGCGAATGAAGCCGGCCAACGAACTAGGTCGAGACATTGGTATGTACTATGTACAGACCAAGTTACATCCAAATAGGTTCATAATTACGCCTGTTATCGCGTGACAAAAATCAGGTCGTTTTAAAATGTCAGCCACAAGAGAAATTCAAAATGCTATTACTCAGCCATTTTTTTAGATATAGACGAAAGAAAAACTGTTCCGGAATCTTTGTATTAAGGTCAAACACATACAAAAAAAATCTTTTTCACTTTCCAATTTTTTGGTATCGCATTTAATTTTTTTTTTTTTTTTTTTTTAAATGGCCGCCAATTTGAAACAAGATGGCGGATGAAGCCGGCCAACGAACTCGGTCGAGATATTTGTATGTACTATGTACACACCAAGGTACATCCAAGTCGGTTCATAAATACGCCTGTTATTACGTGAGAAAAATCAGGACGTTTCAAAATGTCAGCCACGCTAGAAATTCAAAATGCTATAACTCAGCCATTTCTTAAGATATAGACGAAACAAAAACTGCTCCCGAATCTTTTTATCAAGGTCAAACACATAAGAAGAAAATATTTTTTCAATTTTTAATTTTTTGGTACCATATTTCAAATTTAAATTTTTCTTAAAAATTTAAATGGCCACCATTTTTAAACAAGATGGCGGATGAAGCTGACCAACGAAACCGGTCGAGACATTGGTATGTACTATGTATAAACGAAGTTACATCCAAATCGGTTCATAAATACGCCTTTTATCGCGTGACAAAATTCAGGACGTTTCAAAATGTCAGCAACGCTAGAAATTCAAAATGCTATAACTCAGCCATTTTTTAAGATATAGACGAAACAAAAACTGCTCCGAAATCTTTGTATAAAGGTCAAATACATAAGAAAAAATATTTTTCCATTTTCAACTTTTTGGTACCACATTTCAAATTTTAAATTTTTAAAAAAATTTTAAATGGCCGCCATTTTGAAACAAAATGGCGGGTGAAGCTGGCCAACGAACTCGGTCGAGAGATCGGTATGTACTATGTACACACTGAATTACATCCAAATCGGTTCATAAATACGCTTTTATGCGTGACAAAATTCAGGACGTTTCAAAATGTCACCCACGCTAGAAATTCAAAATGCTATAACTCAGCTATTTTTTAAGATATAGACGAAACAAAAACTGCTCCGGAATCTTTGTATAAAGGTCAAATACATAAGAAAAAATATTTTTCCATTTTTAATTTTTTGGTACCACATTCCAAGTTTAAAATTTTTTTTAAAACTTTAAATGGCCGCCATTTTTAAACAAAACGGCGGATGAAGCTGGCCAACGAACTCCGTCGATAGATTGGTATGTACTATGTACACACTGAATTACATACAAATCGGTTCATAAATACGCCTTTTATCGCGTGACAAAATTCAGGACGTTTCAAAATGTCAGCCACGCTAGAAATTCAAAGTGCTATAACTCAGCCATTTTTTAAGATATAGACGAAACAAAAACGGCTCCGGAATCTTTGTATAAAGGTCAAATACATAAGGAAAAAATATATTTCCATTTTTAATTTTTTGGTACCACATTTCAAGTTTTAAAATTTTTTTAAAAATTTAAATGGCCGCCATTTTGAAACAAAACGGCGGATGAAGCTGGCCAACGAACTCGGTCGAGACATTGGTATGTACTATGTACACACCGAATTACATCGAAATCGGTTCATAATTACGGGAGTTACAGTGTGACATAGGTCAGATATATATATATATATATATCAATTTTGAACGGAGGGTGGTTTCGGGGTCTGGGGGTCATGATCGATGAAAATATACCAAAATTTTTTGAAATCGCTTTCCTCCAAACGGCTGCAATAGGTAGCTTTTTTGTAAAGAAAGCTACCTAAAAATAATAATAATCCAATGTTAACAACTGTTTCTAAAAATCAATAAACATTCTGGCTATCACTTAGGCTTAACATGAGTTGCCTAAAATAGGTGGTAATTTTCCTTACCGTTCCATCCGTACCGTCCCTTTTTTTTTCATTTCGTCCCTCTTTTGCTAGACCGTCCCCTTTTATTACCTTACCATCGTTTCTTTAATACTCCTTTAAGACAATGTTATACCAAAATTGTGTACTAAAAATACTACATTGTTATTATTTCTTATTTGAATGTCCTCTGGGTACTGTGCAAATTCATTACAAGTAAAAATTTCGAAGAAAATAAAAAGTTTTAGGGGTAAAACGGTAAGGAAAATTAAACTCGTAAAGTTTAATTTTCCATAACATAGGTTTAACATAAATCTCAGTTAAATAATAATAATAAAAAAAATCACTGCTAACAATTTTTTCTTTATTTTGAATCATTAAGACATTTGCCTATCAAATAAAAATGTTATTTTAGCAAGTTTAATTTCAGCAGATTTTTTTTTTCTCCAAAATTCAAAAGATTGCGTGAATGCCCATATAACAAAAATGAAAACTAATAAAACTAATTTTATGTATGTAAATGCAGTATACAAGATTATGTTATACAATTTTAATGAAAATTCAGATTCTCGTTTTGTCACTAGAAATTATGTTTTAATGTTTTTTCAAAAAGGCGATATTTTTAGGCTAGAAAAGATCAAACACATATCTTATAATTTGCATACCAAATTTAATGTGAAAAATGTTTTGTTACTTTATTTCTTTTAAATATGAATGATTTGTATCAGTGCATAATGCACAACTTATTGAATTAATACTTTGTATTAAAAACTATGAACAAACTACAGAAAATGAACCAAAATACTTGTAATGTGGCAAAGAACATATAAAAATAATTAGAAAGTAAATATTAAGTTATTATATGTTATTCAAGATATTACAATTTAATTAAATTCATATTTTTTTTTCTTTATAGAAAAATAAAACAATTATATGAATATTATGATGCAAATTATTTTTAACGATTTTATCTTAATTTGATATTGATATTATGTTCAATATAAAAGGAAATTTGTTTTTTCTCTTTAGTAGATAGATTTCAGTTTAGCACCAATATACGGTATTAATCTGCTTTATTTGGCTACAATTTTGATTCGAAAGTGCATTTATTTATTATTCGATGATTTCGAAATTGAAATTTATCGATATTCAGGAGTCATTATAGCAATAATAGCAAGACACTATAAAAAGTAAGACATAATCAGAAACGGCGTTCGATGTCTCCATCGTTTTCAGTTTCAAAAACTAACAGCTGGGTTTTTCAGCCGCCCTTCTTTTTTCAAACACAAAAAATGAAATAACCGAAATCACAAAAATGGAGTTCAAAGCTTATTCAAATAAAATGATACACGTGCAATAAAATTAGATAAAACATTTTATTTCCTGACGTTCAAATTCACTTAGAATAACCAAAAATAATTTTACTCCATGTTAATAATGAAGTAACAACCTTCGAGATAGCAAAATGTCCGTAGTAAAAGAAATAATACTTTGTTGCTAAAAACATACAAATTAATAAATTAATAAATATTATTTTCCAGATCAAAATAAATAAGTTATATTTAAAAGAAACTAGAAAAATTGAGAAAGAGGTCAATTCTATCCTAACTGACGTAACATTTCATGATCGATTATTATTTTCTAAACTGTGCAGAAAATTTTCTAATGAAGCTAGAACATATTTTTATAATTTAAAATATTTCGTATTAAGTACTGTTAGATTTTATTCAATCTCTATTTAAGTCCCTAAAATTGCACTTAAAAATTCTGTAACTGGTGTTACATAAAACAGACAAATGTATTTCCTGCTTTCATTGAAGTATAAAAATTATCAATTCTATCCATGAAAAATGATTTTGTGTTATTAACAGCATTAAGCAATGAAAAATTATAATTATAATTTTTTAAATTAATTTTTAACAAAAAAAAAGAAAAATTGCGTTTACATATGTAACTGACGGAACTTTTGTTGTGTAGCTGAAGTAACACTATCGTTTTACAAAGACAATAAAGTCACTTAACTTAGTCTGTGAACAGTAATTCACATAACGCATTCTGAAAACTTAAACTGTACCTGTGGCATTAATTGGCTGTGGCACTTTTTCTCAATGTCATCAATGTTTTACCATATATAGTTTGGGCGAGATGGACATTTTCAAACACGGTGGCAAGGACACATGTTTATTTTACTTTCATCGGCTTGAATTTCTTCTAAAAATCCTAGAAATTGTTTTGTATCATAATTCACAAACAGATAATCTCCAATTTTGAATTTATTAATACTTGTATTCTAAAATTGCGTTCTTTATTAGCTTCGTTTACAATTATTTCTACCTTCTTAAAATCGCTTTGAAAAGGGACTATAAACAGAAGTTTCAACTACATGGCAGTAGACTGGTTTCACATAATGAATTCTATGAGTATAAAAAAATTATTTAGAAGGATATAAATTAAATTCTTTTTTTAATTCTTCTTTTGTGTAACTTTTATTTTTGAAATGTAAATAAAATCTATCTTACGTCAAATTTTCTTGACTACTTCAAAAAATTCATAAACAGTGTTTATAACAACACGATTCTAAAATGTTAGTTTTAAAACTGCTCAACTGACCATGACCCCCCATACTATCAATCGCACCTTTTTGTAGGGTGTACCAGAGAAACTCCAATCAGCAAATTTAAGGGATGGGCGGAGCTTATCTATTTTCAAAATTGAAGAAAGCGTGAATCCATTTAATTTTAAAACTAACTTTTAGCTCCATTACAATATATATATATATATATATATATATATATATATATATATATATATATATATATATATATATATATATGTTTACAAAGGTTCATCTGTATTCATATTATGATTTTAAAATAACAGAATTAAAACTGAGAACTGTAAATTTGCCATGTGACAAATCGTCACTTATAACTACATAAGAAACATTAAGATGTTTGCTACATTATTGCTGTGAAAAGTTTAAGACTTTCTGAAATCCAATGAGCCGACATGATTGCATTTTGATGCGGAATATTAAAACTTTCATAGAATGGAGAACAGCATCATCCTCTGAAACAATCTCTTTCAAAAATATGATTTTTTGAAGATGAGTTTCGAAACAAAACAGTGTCTCAGAAAAATTGTCAACTAATTTAAACTTCTTGATTTGTATTTGAAATTGTGGTTTCAGTTAAAGCCTTTTTTATTACCAGTTTTCCATTGATAAAAGGTTGATGAATTCGCTGCGTATGATGTCAGAATTAGAACATCATGAAAACTACTATCGTCGCTGCAATCTTCACATATCCCAAATAAGCATTTTTCCAATGTGCATACTGATTTGGTAACTAACATATTTGTATCAACTGACAGGTTAAATTAAATTTTAACTTGTATAATCAAAACAGAAAGTGTGTAACTGGTGTAACCAATCCTTTGTTATGTCAGTTTTATTTTTATGGTTATGTTAGTTACAAGTTTTAGAGACTTTCTTTTCAATTGAAATTCAACTAATACATCGTTTGAAAGGATTTTAAATGCTTCAAAATGTTTATGGATTGCAAATTTTCTTAAAGTAAAATATTTTGAGAAGGCTTAACTTTTCACTAAAATTTGCAAATGACGTAACAATAAAAATTCACATTTAAAAGACACTTTAAAAAATAATTTTATAAAGCTAAAAAAATTATTTGAAATAATCTCTTTACCTACATATTTTTATGCAAAATGAAAAAAAAAAAATATCAAACTGTTTTCTTGGAGTAACTGTTTGCACCTGCAAACATGTACACTTTTTGCATTTGTATTGAAAGAAAACTTGAAATAATCTACATCATCTATAGAGGGCAACACTTTTGATATAATTGGGAATTTTTTATAGAACATAAAAATATAAGCTTCAATCTTCCTAATCATACCCTTAAATTAAATATTTCATTAATTTCATTTTTTTCCCAAAATGGTATTTTTCTGCGGAATTGCCCAAGCCTTTAAATTTTAATACATTTTATTAAAACTTAACAGCATAAAAAGTTTAATTTTTTTTTAAGGAAGTGTTTTATAAATGTTATGCTAGAAAAATATACGCCTCCCCTGTAATGGCATATATAATCAAAATTAAAATATTTCACTCTGAGGCAGATTTCTAAAATAAGATTAAATACTGGTGATATACCTAATTCGTGTTTAAGTTTTTAATAGTTCACATGGTATTAAATGGAATAAATTCCTTAATTTGTCATTTTAAAAGCAAAGTAATGCATTGCCATTGCGCTTATGCACGGCTTTTCCCTACAATGGATTTATAGATACATTCATATATCATTATGATTCATAAAGCATGATTGGCCACAACAATTGCCATATCATATATACAGGAGGATTCCACAGAGTATCAAATAACTTTATGCGTTTAAATTACACTATCAGTGGTTACATTAAATCACGAGATAAAGCAATATTATGCATATGTTCCTGCAACAACGCACGTAATATAATGTGTTTTTGAATATTATTCTAGTTATTCAGCATACAGAATCTGAAGCACGGATATCTAAGAAGCAAACCGAGATTAAATAATCTTTTTTTTCCCATCAAAGTAATGAATTATTTTAATCGTATATATATATTAAAATTGCTTAAAAAAAAAAAAAAAAAAAAAAAAAAAAAAAAAAAAAAACGAGAAAATAAATAAATGATTCGTTTTATTTAACATGATTTCTCAGACAAAAAATTAGAAAGTGTACATTATATCCTTAAGATAACAATGAAATTATCAATACTGGAAAACAATATAGCATTGATGATGTGTGACTGCGTTTGCTAAAGTATTTCTTAAAAGTATTTAATACTAGACTACAACAGGGTGCACTGTATGTCGATCAACATAATTCAAGGATAAAGAGTTCAGCTATTATTAAGTAAATTATAAATTTAAAAAAATATTTTATCTGTGAGAATTGCATGTATGATGGAATAATAACAAATGATAGTTCGGGTTTAATTTTGAACTAAACAATACATCATTATTATGTAATTTTCCGTAATATTGTTGAAAAGATAATTTCTTTTAAATTAAACTATAATTTGCTTTTTTGTGACATATGTGATTAAAGAAAAATTAATTCTATAACATTTCGACGGACAAGTTTATTATGTGGTTCATTCTCTCAAAAGTGTACATTTTAAATACAGACATTTCCCGTAACAAAATTTTGTTTCCAATGACAAATATTATTTATTTTTAGAAACTTACCACTTACTGGAAGTAAAAATCAGCAATGACCAAGCTACATTATATTTATTGTTTTCAGAAACGCAATTTATTTTATAATTTCCTTCACGGAGGTGAACTTTAATCTACAATTATGTTTGTATAGTGCGACAAAGCATATAAAAATCTTTACTCTATTCGAAATATAACTAAGGAGCAGTTTTATTAAAAAAAAACACAAAAAATTCATCCCCCATTTGGAGCTTCTTTTCATCACCCATCTTTTATATGTTATTAAATTCTTCTCTTTTAAAGCTTTGAAACAATCTTTTTTGATTTACAGTCATTCTATATTCTTGTTAAGCATTTTCATCTGAAGTATACATTTTTAAAATTAACAGATTCACAGAGGTGTTTCACGAAGGTGAAGAACATGGCATAATATTAACCTACATATTTATTTTTTCTAGAATTGTTTTCTTCTTCATTAAATCAACATCTGTTGATATAATTACATAAGAAATATATAAGCAAATATCTTAGTGCACTGTAAAAAATATCTGTAAAGTTACTAAAGTTTTTCTATGAAACTGGGATTCCTAGAACTTTTTGCGTAACGGTAACAAGACAATTTCATGAAACAGATACACTTTTGGACCGAAAATCCAAAAATATGTAACGTTACTAAGATTTTTTTAGGAAACTAGGATGCCTAGAACTTTTCATAGAACTGCAACCAGGGTTACAGACAAAATTTTAGTAAGATTACTGTAATTTTAGCAGATTCATATGTAAAGCTACAGATTTCTGTAGATTTACAAAAACTAGTTTTGTAGATTTACAGCTTTTTTAGTACAGTTTCAGTTGAAAGTTTAGTAATCATGCAACTTTACCTCTGTAGAACTACAATTTTTTTTTACAGTGTATTGATTTAATCCCCTCGAATTACAGTTCATGGATATGAGAATCTCCGATAACCATGGTTGCATTTTACAACAAAATCTAATACCTGAGTATAAAAACAAATTTCTGACTTATAATTTAAAAACAGAAAACATACTTAGTCCAGGCAATAGAGACCGTATAGGGGCTCTACCTAGCAAAATTCATGGTAGTTCTGGAAAAAGGCTTACTATATGTTTTTTGGTTCGCTGAATCCGAATTTTTAACTTCTCACCAAACTTTCCGCAGGCAACCCCCCAATATTGGTAAAATGCCCCCAAAAAAGGTTTTTATAAATAAAATCGTTTTTTTATTGTTTTATGGGAAAAATATCTAGAAATTCACAAAGTAGACAAAATTTGCAACAAATAAAGATGTATGACATTATGACTTAGGATGAAGGAGAAGGGGGAATCTGTATCGAACTTTCGCGCTGTGCTGCGTGAACTAAGTTGTGCAATTCCACTTAACCACTCACACGTTTACATTCTCTCTCCTATCTCCGAACTTTCTCTATAAGATTTACTTTAAGTTTTTTAGGTCGCTGAATCCAAATTTTTAACTTCCCCCCAAAATCCCCCCCCCGGAAACCCCCACAAATAGTTGTTTTTAACTTAAATTTCCTATTGTTTTAGGGGAAATGCATTAAGAAATTCAGAAACTAGACAAAACTTGCAACAAATAGGATATATGACATTATGACGTAGGATGAACGGGGAGGGGGAGGGCTGCCTCTGAACATGCACTGCGGCGCTAGGTGCACTAAGTTATGAAATCCAGGCAATAGGAGATTTTACCTGGAACAATTAATGCTAGTTTTGGATTTCGACTCACCTCATGTTTTTTGTGTTGCTGCATCCGAATTTGTAACTTCCCACCGAAATTTCAACCGGCAACCCCTTAAAAAATTTATTTTTTGAAAAAAATTTGGGTTTTGAGAAAAGCGAGCGGGGAATGTTCCGAGGCAGGCCCCTATCGTCATAATGTCATATATCCTGTTTCTTTCAATTTTTGTCTAGTTTCTGAATTTCGCAATGCTTTTCCTCTAAAACAATAAGAAATTTAAGTTAATAACAACTATTTTGGAGGGTTTTCGGGGGGGGGATTTGGGGGAGAAGTTAAAAATTCGGATTCAGCGACCCAAAAAACTTAAAGTAAACATTATAAGGAAAGTTCAGATGGGAGGGCGAATGTAAACGTACCCAGCTCGGAATAAAATCCGTAAAAAAAAGGAAATAGTCAATAAAACGGTATTTTACGGATTTTATTTCGAGCTGGGTCGGAAATTTTTCCGGTACAATGAGGGCAACTATTTTTCCGATTCCTACAAGAAAACTGGTAGTATTTTTTTTTTTTTTTTTTTTTTTTTTGCATAGTGTGTACTAAGAAATAAAAAATGTATGCACACAGCACATTTAGTTTTCTTTCACTTTCAATAGAAAACATAAATTAATTCAAAAATGTCCATGTTATATATACATACATACATACATACATACATATATATATATATATATATATATATACAGTAGCTTACTTTTTATATTTACATTGAGGAGTAGATCTCTCAATACGCCTACCGTGTCTTTAAAAGTTAATTAAAAACCTATCTGGACAGACGAAGCACGGGCAAAGGCGACTGTGCTACTTTGCGACGTCCTTTCGAAGCGAGCTAGCAAAATACCAGGTTTAAACTTCGAAAAAGTGTTTTGTTTTAGCTACACTTATTAGGATTAGCTACACTGATTAGGATACACTGAAAAGGAAAGATTATATGTATATTAAATATGCACTACTTTTGTTGTCAGTGCCGAATTATTTTCATCTTAAGCAGATTAGGATAACATTTAAATAAAAGTTATGCAGAAATATTTGATATTATTTAGGCTTCATATCTCTATGAGCTTTTACGGTATAGCGTGTTCATATTTTTCTAGTATATATATATATATATATATATATATATATATATATATATATACAAAGTCTTATTTTTCTTTTAGTAACGATTTTTCTTAATAATACAGCTAATAATTTATATGTTTATTGTACGGAACCCCCTGAGCGCGAGTAATAATGCCACTTGACCGTTTATTTTCATTAATATTACAAGCGTATAAATATACCTTTTTCATGACTGTCAACAAAAGCACATTCCAAAAAGTGTACTTACAAATGAAATAATATTTTTTTAAGTTAAAATAAAAGCGGAAAATATAGAAATTTGCTGACAGTAAATTTAAAAAGTACGTCAGATACTTATAGGCTAATTTGTTTACTTATCTTATTGCTTTAAGAAAATGTGTTTATTTTATTATTCTTTGGCGTTTCTTTTTTTCAATTTATTTCAATTTCTTTGATTGCATTTCTTTTTTCAAAAAGAAATGCAATCAAAGGACAGAAAATTAATCCGCAAATATTGTTTCTTTCGTACAGATCTAATTTAAGCCGAACCTAGCAGTTTTATATATATATATAGTCATTAATTTTGAGTTTTAAAATAAAAACGTGTTCACAGTATCTGACAAAAGACATGGCAATACCACCATTTCTTTTCTTTTTAATTTGATCGCGACACGTTTTTAATTTTTGATACCGATTATAATGCTAAAGTAAAATTAGACTTAAAGAATGAATATATTGTTCTTTCGTTATAATTCATATATCGTACTGTCTCCTCTTAAAATATCATTGCCATTTTTTTGTTGTAAGAATTTATGTACGATTCATTTGTGGTAAATCAAAAAATTCGAAGCACGTATCACGAATTATCCTTTAGGGGACTTTTTATGTATATGTCGCACGCAATGAATTACACATGCAGTAGCATAAAAAAAGACTGCCATATTTGGTTGTAAAGGAAGCTTTACTTAAAAACGGAAGCTAGAGAGAACTTAAGATTTATCAAAATTAATTTTTACAATCCGTTGGGTAACAACAGTGATGAGCAGTAATGTAACACATGGTACACATATGTAATGAAGTATAGTACCTAATCCGTCACCTATAATACATTTCAAATGAGAATAAAAAATAAAATTCTCAGATAGAGTGCAATATTTATATCATAGTTTTTTTTTTTTTTTTTTTTTTTTTTTTTTTTTAACGGAACAGCTTATCGAATAAAATCTCTTATATATATTGCGCTTTCGCATTTTACCTCACGCCTTTCCTTAATCTTTTGACATTTAAACTAAAATTATTTAATGATGAAAGGTATAATAAACATTCAAATGAGAATCTGAAGAACCTATAATGATAGTCACACTTTATGTTAAACAATTAAAAGAAAATGAGCAACTGAAATTTATGGAAAAAAATGCTAATTCAACAATTCATAGTGATTAGTTAAGGACTAAAAATGGAAAGCGCTAAAAGTCCAAAAGTGGAAATATTTCAAGAAAGCGAAAAAATATTAAAATAAAAATCCTACTTCTGGTACTTATAGCGCTTTCCACTTTACTCATTTTGGGCTCTTAGATCAACACTTTAAAATGTAGGTAGCTTAATTTCGTTTAGTTTTTAATACCTAATCTAATCATTTGTAGACATTTATTTTATTTATATATTTGTATATTTTTCACCTTGCTTAAAAATATCCCATTGATGTAAAAAATAACAACATGATACAGTTGTGTAATGGCCATCAATCGACGTGCATCATATCACTGGCACTTGCAGCCTTCTCCACTTCACTTTGTGTGCCACATTCAGCGTTCTCCACTTCACTACGTGATACGCACTTCAACCAGTGACATTTTTTCTATTCTTTTTTGAAATATTTCTACTAGGGTTGGCGCTTCAAGGGTTCTCCTGCTTGTTAAGCTTGTTAAGCATTTTGTCCTAAAAAAAAAAAAAAAAAAAAAAAAAAAAAAAAAAAAAAAAAAGATTTTCGATTTACTTATACTTTTAGCGTTTTCGATTTTCAGTCCTCATTTCTTCAAAGCTATAAAAATATCTTTATATAAATATTTACTCAGTATTCGGTGTAAAATGATTTTTTTTTCTTTACTGTATGATTAAAAATTTAAAGTATGAAATAATAAAACATTCATCAGTTTTTTCAAATATAGAATGGTGAGAGTAGCCATATTTTGAAAGCCGCTTTCAATGGACTGCTACAATTTTGCCGTTAATTACAGAACGAGATGCCATCTATCACTAAAATCCAGCTAATTAAAATGACGTCATTTATGAATAGAAGAAGCATCCATCTTTTAAGTGCTGTTTTCAGACAATTTAAACCCCCCCTAAAGTTAGCTTTTTTGCTTCAGTGATATTGTATCGTATTAAACTGACGTGTTCTTTTTCAAAGATTAAATAACGTATAATTTTTTTGATTGTTAATGAAAGAAAAAGATTAAATGAATAAATGTACAAGGGACTTCCACGACACAACCCGAAACACATCCCAACGAAACGATAAACATTATTGGTTCAAGTTGTTTATATCTCTACCAAATAACTTCGAAACATGTTTTCTTCATACTTCTGATTAGATTGTAAATCTTTGTATCCATTTACAAAATTACATATAAGAAAAATGCCGGAGCTTTATTCCTTCTGACTATAACGTTTCTAGAGAATAGTTAAACGGTAAACGAAATAAGTATCTGGGAAAATGTTTTATGTTTGACATATGAAATAGAAATTGCGTTTATTTACTAAATTTATTTAGAAACTTATGTTGGCATAGTGTCTCACTGTTAGCTATCACGGTTTTTGTGCATTGTTTATTATTTCAAACATTTACTTTCAATTTTATCCCGATGTGAAATCCATAGTTTTTCATATAATGTGTACTACGTGCAAACGCATATTTATTCAAAAGAGAAAGTAGTGCTTTAAATGTAGGGCATGCATTCTTGTTTCAGCGAATTGATTACACTCAAACTTCAGTTTTTTAATAAAAAATATGAATTAAAATAAAATTAAAGAAAGGTGCATTTAATGTCAAATATACAAAAAAGATATTGCATAATAAAGCATCTTTTAAAAACTTAAAATCTTCCGTGCCAAGTGCTTTCGATCCCTCCCAGATCGTTCTCGGGGCAGCTTTGAATTGAAAAACTGTGCTCCGTCTTCCGCTGGGCATTAAGGGGAGTCTAACTTACAGTGGAGGGTTCGAGTGGGGGTGGAGGCTGTAAACTGAGTATTTTAATCCTACTTAAAAAAAACATCTTCTATTTTAAAAACTTTAACCATATAACCGGAATGTTGCATGACATATTACCATTAATAGCCTTATTATATTTTATTAAAATTTCTATGGACTCTTTTTTTAACGAAATATGGTAATGGGAGGTAGGAATGATGAATCTTGCTTCATTAAAACTGTACTAAAGCTTCATTGATATGTCATACAACATTCCGGTTATATGGTTAAAGGTTTTAAAATAGAAGTTTTGTTAAAGTAGGATAGAAATATTCAGTTTACCGCCTCCCCCCCTCCCCCCTCTACTGTGAAGTAGCCGAGGACAGAGTGCAGTTTCTATATTCAAAGCTGCCCTGAGGACAATCTGGGAATGATCTAAAGCGCTTGGCATGGAAGTTTTTAAATTTTTAAAAACTACTTTATTAAGTTAACAACATCTTTTTTTATATTTGTGACATTAAATGCAAATTTTCAGCAAGATTTATTTAGTTTTATTTTGATTTAGTTTTCAAGTTGAATGTGACTCCATATATTATATTTGGTGTTTAATGGTCGATGGTGAAAAAAAAATTCGGATTAGAAAGTATAATTTGAATCACGGGGAATTTTTTATAAAAAATGTTTGAAACAATACTCTAATAATGAATTTTTGTCAAATGAAAATGAAAATATATGTATATTTAAATGCAGTTTTCTTATTATTTTTATGATTTTAACGTAATAAAAACTGGAGTTATTTCAATTGATTTTGTATTATAAGATTCATCCATTTGAAATAATAAACACTAATACATGAAAAATGAACGCAAATAATTTCTATTTATAACTAAATACATAAAAGTTCTTTAAACATATTTAAATTAAAAAAATCATATATTAAATTATTTTATTTTATAATAAATTATGATACTGATAAAAAAGTTTAGTAGATAAAATTATGTACTTTTATACATATGTTAAATTTATGAAGAATAATAGAGTGAATATCCTGAATCGAATCCTGGTCCGGACATTTTTCGCCCAGTTGGAAATTTACATCTGGTGTGATTTGTTTGCCAATTGGAATAATTGTGTGAAAATTAATCTAGAATAATAGAGTGGTAAGGAATTTAAATTGTAACTTAAAATAGTGGCGTTCATAATAAAATATTCTTCATCTCTGATCTGATTTAAAAACGGATAAGTTATGAATGAGACATTCAGTTATTTTTGCTTTCGTCTATATTTACAAGAAAGTATTGGATTCGTGAAAATTTTCCAATACCGGTTTTGGATGGATTTACACGTTTTAGGAGTCAGAGATTCCGAAAAAATATGTTTTTGCAAATGTCGGTCTATGAGTATGTAAGCCTGCGAGAGTGTGAGTCTCTGTCTGATTGTATGTGACAGAAATTTTGTGGGTGCTCTATCTCAAGAACTAATGCACGGAATTTAATAAAAAAATATATATGCACGAAATTTAATAGAAATTTACATTTACACGGATTTTAATAAAAATTTATAATCAGTTAGCCTATAATACATGTTGGTGCTAATTAGTTTTTGGTGCAAATCGCTGAACAGGTGGCGCCGTTATGCTGCATTTTTCACGATTTCCGCAAAGGATCTATCTCAAGAACTAATGCACGAATTTTCATGAAACTTGAGATTCAGTTAATCCTTGATATTATTTGTTGTTTACTATGTTTTGGTTTAAATCGCCCAGCGGGTTGCGCTGGTATGCATTTTTCACGATTTTCGCAATCGCTCTATACATGATCTAATGCTTGGATTTTCATCAAACTTCAGATTCAGTGAGTCATTGATATGAGTTTGTGCTGATAACGTTTTGGTGCAAATCGACCAATAGCTGGCTCTCCTACTGTGCATTTCGCACAATTTCAGCAATAGCTCTATCTCAATAACTAATGCACGGATTTTCACCAATCTTCAGATTCAGTTAGACGTTGACATAAATTGTTGTTCAATAGGTTTTATTGTTAATCACCCAACAGGTGCCGCTGCTATGCTGCATTTCGCAGGAATTACACGGTTTCAGCTATAGTCATATCTGAAGAACTAATGCATTCATATGTTTAGAATTCTCATGTTTGGCATAGAATGCCATATATTTTTGGCACTGTGATAGCGAATTTTGAAGCATCAATATGTATGAGATATAAGAAAAGATTCGGGATTGGCACATCAGACTAGTTTATTTTACTAATGCTGATTTTAAATTTCGAAATGAAAATATAAATGTAATATCTATTCAAACGTAACTAAACCGTCCCATTAATTAATTACAAACGCTAACGCAGTATATTATACTCATGAAAATGGTTTTCAGTTTTAGACACTAAATTATGAATTGCACTAAGAACACTACAAATTTGACTTATGGTACTCTTTTGAGCTTTTGAATAATTTATATATGTCTCACATTTATAAGCAACAAATTAGTTTCAAGCTGAAACGAAAATTTAAGCTATATGCGCAATTAAATAATAAGGCCTAGTTAACCCTTTTTGTCTCAAATTATGAATTCATGAAATTTTCATCTTCTCAATCAAGTTTTGTGAATTTTTGAAACTACATTAGAAGATTTATACAATCATTTAAGAAATTTTATAAGGATTTTGTATATTAAAATTAATCGAATTTGAATTTTTAGGGATTTTGTACTATATTTCCATCATCAGTCAAATATTTTATTTAACAGCTTTTACAGAATTAGGAAATATACAAATATAATTCTCTTACAATAGAAATATAGAAATATTTGCGAACACAATCTTTCCCCCCACAATCTTTCAGCGTCTAAAAAGCTGAAAAGTTGCAGGTAAAAAAGAAACCATCCTTTTGATAATATTTCTGTTTTGTGTGATCCAATAATTCTTTTCGAGCAACATAAAATAAAGTATTTATAAATCATTCTCAACTGTATTTCTACTAATCGATGTATTAAATGAATTCTATAACAAGTTATTTTAATGGTACTTTAAAGTACCGTCGGGCATAAAGGGTTAATAACGATTTTATTACGTTCAAAAGTTTAGACTAATAAATATTATTTATCAATAAGTTTAAAAGAGTGTTTCCTCATGATTGTGTAAAGTTTTTTTTTAAAAATCTGTTGCTGGTATTTACAATCTGTTTTAGATAAAAAATTTCGCGATTGAGTAAAAAGAATTAATACTGATTTTTTTTTAGACTAACAAAAAGACACCAATAATTTGTAAAATATTTTATATTTGTTATATGTTGTTAAAATAACATTAGAATGCCTAAAATAATGCATAAGTAAACATCGTATTTTTAAATCAATATGCACAGGTGTGAAACTATAATTTACGTTTCATGTATTTACTTAAATATGGATGATATGGTTGATATTATGAAAATAAAACATCATCTATTTTGATAAATGTTATTTTTTGCATTTTAAAATGAAATGATATAATATAAAAGATTATTAGAATTATTATTGGAAAAGTATTAGGGATAAATAATAAACTACGACGGATTCACTGCTAATCTCAGGGCTGCTGATCAATAGATAGCTAATCTCAGGAAGCTACGCTCTGTATCATTTCTTTAAAATATCATTGCTGTTTTAACGCTATTTTAAAAATAAGCTAATTATGTCTTAAGATATATTAAGTTTACCTTACCGGAAAATATAATATTTTTTCTATTCTATTTAAATCACCTTTGATTTGACAAATTTTATTTTATTTTCTATAAAATTTGCCGTAAATCATTACGTTTTTTTACAATGAATTTTTTTACCTGTATACTTTGTCATTATTTCTGCTATGATTATTCGAGGAAAATTTATAATACAGATAGTCAATTTTGTTGATATCCGAATAGCGTAAATGAAGTATAAAACAATAGTGAAATATATGTTATAAGGAATATAAATAAAAAACTAATTATTTTAATTAACAAATAAATAGTATCGGATCAATGTACTTTGATAAAATAATTGAATCAGGGATATTTAATTGCATATCTTTTCTACAAGAACCAGAAATTTTATACCATTTGTGTTCATGTTGCAACAAATGTCATTTACTACATCCGAAACACGATACTTTTGCCATTATTGTAAGAAATATTTCCAGCTTATAATTGAAATGTGCACTATTATATTTCTGCCACTAAATTCGATAAACACCAAATAACCGAACTATGCTTTTTTGTGTTATTTCTGTTTTATTAAAATGTAATGCATAATATCCGATAATGAATTTGCAAATATATTTTATCCAATATACTTGGGCGAACTTAAGGGGGCTTGGAACTTAAAAACTTTCAAAAAATCGTTTTTTTTTTTTTTTTTTTTTTTTTTTTTGTATCTATTTTGATGTTATTCAATTAATTCTGAAAATAGTGCAAACAAAAAGCATAAAAATATTTGCATTTTAACGGAGTTATATGTATTTAGGTAAGAATCACTTTCAAAGCCTCACCCATTTAATTGCAACTTTAAGTCGCGTTTTCTCAAAACTTTATTTTTGACGACTCTCCGTAAGATTAAAAAAAACTATTTGATGAAATGGATTAAAGATTTTTGCATCATTTTTCATCATTTTTAAACATTATTATCTATAGAACGAATTAATATATTTTAAATAGTTTAATATTTTGAGTATTTTTAATGAAAAAAAAATGTTGTTGTTGTTTTTTTTTTGGGGGGGGGTTAAATTTTAAAATTTGAGAGTCTTTTCAATAAAGTTTTCTTTGAGTTATAGTTATATCGTTGATTCATTCTATAGAGTGAAGTTTCCTGATTATTTTAAATCGCAAATTAGGTTCTCATGTCAATTCAATGTTAAGATATCTTACGAACGGTGATATGACACATAAATTTGATTTCAAAAATTGTGTTATATACATTTTGCTATATATTTTATTTTATTACATTCAAATACTTCATTTTATAATTTTATAAGACTACAAACATTTTTTTTAAAATATCAGAAAGTTTAAATTAGTTACACTGAATACATCTGTTTTTATATGGACTCGAAGCGAGAGCTCTGTTTACATGTTTTTTTTAGGTATCGATCAGGCCGCGAGACCCCCTTAAGAGAAACAGGGTTGCACATTTGTTTTCCACTTGCGTGACATCTTGTAGTTTTAACATTGGCTTTACATCAAAAATAAAATAAGTATAGTATTAAAAATAAAATGTGTTCGTGAAATTATATACATGCAGCTAAATAAATACAATATGTTTTTTTTTTTTTTCCCTAACTACCAAAGCTAATCGAAAGATGATATGTGCTCTGTATTTCTAAAATTAAAGATGTTAATGGATGATATATTTATTTTATGATAAAACATCAAATATTTGCAACGTTTTGACATGATATAAATTAATGTACGTTCCCATGTTCAATTGAAATATTTTATTACTAGGTTGAGCAAAAAGTTCTGATAAATTTGTGAAAGTTGCGTTGTTATGCGCAAATTAACAACAAAAGCAACAAGGACTGTTCTTCAAAGTAGAGACCATCATAGTCCACGACTTTCTGCTGTCGTTCTACCAGATTACGGACTTGCTGGAGGCACCATGGCGGCTCCTTGGAATCGAAAATCTCTACATTCTTCTTGAACTTCTTTAAAAGATTCAAATCGACTGCCCTTGAAAAAGTGTTGCATTGATCGAAAGAGACCATAATCGATGGAGCCACGTCTGAACTGTACCCACTAGTACTCCTATATAGGATACAAATTCTGGTAACTATTGGATTAAAAATTCCCAGAACTTTTTGCTCAACCTAATATTAAACACTGCGGTCTATTAGTACAAATAATAAAGCTAGTACAAACGACTGGATCAAAAGAATTCATCGTCCTCATGTATTGTAGTATTAATTATGACACTATATATGACATTATGATCAAGAAATCGCAAGTTTTGGAAGCAATCATTTGTTTACAGAATGTCAGAAAAATATATTGTAAAAAATGCCTAATGTGCCAAATTTCATATCCTTTAATTTTTTGGCAAAGTACCAAAATAATCAGAGATTTAGCACAATGACTTGAAATTAAATATCCAAAACAATACCATGCATTCGTTTCAAAATATTATATGTGTATTTGTGTATAATATCAGTGTTCAGCATTTAAATAAAATACGTGGCTAATGCTATGGAAAAACATTCTGTAAACGGTACAAGATTCGGGGTGACTAGGCATAATGCGACTCGCTTTGCAGTTTGCCGTTTGACAATAATTCATTAATACAAAAGATTGAAAATTTATATTAAAAAATAAAATGATCTAACATTTTACTCTCATTGTTCAACAAATGTTAATATTAATTTTCAAATGATGCGGAATCTTAAAAATTTGCCTCACTATATATTTAATATCATGTTGAATGACACATTAAGAGAACAAAACGTTTTTCGTTTCTATTTAAACCCATTTCAAAGCAATTATTTGAACTCAGCATCTGATATAAGAAAATAAAATGTAACTTATTAAAAACTATAATTTTAAGCAGTTTATTAATTTACTTTAAAAAATATAATTGAATATAAAATAAACAAAATATGTTTTGTACAACATTTATGCTTGATGGAATAACTATTTTTCTGAATTGACTAATTAAAATAAGTATTTTGTCCGATTCTGTAGTTAATTGTTAAAAATATTATTATTCTAATTTCCCAAGCAAATTTCCTCCCTGTTTTTTAAGTTATGTTGTATAATCCAAATAGCTTTCTTTTTTATTTGTTAGCATTACAATTCATATGCAATTTATCGAAAGCATTATGTAATTTTTCAATAAGTCATTTTTTTCTTTAGGTAAATCAGTATTTATTATACTGTTTCAAAAAATTGTACACAGACGTCAAATTGGGTATGTTGTCTATGTTTCTCTTTACTTTTTAGGGAAAGGCTTTTTAACTTTTGCTGTTTCGGCAAATAGAAAATAACCCCGCAAAATATATGCTACCATTTCTTTAAAAAATTGGATGCTTTTATAGAAAAACTTATATTTATATTTTTTTTTTTTTTTTTACTCAAATAACATAAAGTAATGATATTGATCAAAGAAGTACAGACAGAATTTCCTGTCTATTGTACTATATTTTATGATTTATATTTATCAAAAAGTGTTAATTATTATTTTTTTTTCTATAATTTATTCTAAAAAAGTAAAATCTGTTTTTTACTACTTTTATGCTTGTATGCAGTAACTATTTTTCTGAATTAACTTATTAAAATAAGTATTTTGTCCCTTTTTAGTACATTGCTAAAAATATTATTATTCTGATTTCCCCACAGAAATACTATATATATATTTTTAATTTATATTGAATCATTCTATTGTATCTTTCTTTTTCATTTATTAGCATTTCAATATTTTACAGGAGATCTTTCCTTAAAGTAAATTACATATGTAAAAGTCATACACCATCTCTCAAAAGGTGAACATAAAAGAATTTGGATGCAATTTATCGAAAGCATTACGGAATTTATGAATGAGTTTATTTATTTATCAAGCCAATATTTTAGTACTGTTACAAAAATTTTTACGTGAACGTCAAGCGGATATGTTGCCTATATTTATCTTCTATTTTAAGAAAAAGTCTTTTTCAATCTTGCTTTTTCGGCAGTTTTAAAAAATAGGTTCAAAATATATGCTACTATTCCTTTGAAAAATAAGATACTTTTATAGAAAAAATTATCACCATAAAGACATTTTATCCCCAGATAACTTAAAGAAATAATATTGAGCGTACCAGGCATGGAGAGATTTCTTTTAAGTGTATTGTATTAAATTTTATGATTTCTTTTATACCAAAAAAATGTAAACACAAAATGGGAGGATCTTATTTGGATATATCTGCCCAAAATAAATATATTTTGACTGAATATATTTATTATATTTTACAGAGAATTATTACAATTAAAAATAAAATTTTAAGAATTAAGAGTATATATGTTTTAAAACGAAAGAATATGAATATAATATAACGAATGAAGGAATATACTAATTCTCGATACATTATGAAGCTCATACTAACATTTCGAAAGATTAAATCTAACTCTACTATTTCACATAGGTATTTAAGTACATTAGAATTACTTTGTATGGATCTTTAAGTGAATTTGTCAATGTTATTTAGACTTAATGTATTGTCAAACCATTTTAAATATTCAACAAGCACTAATTAATAAAAACATATTCTTGCAATCCTTACGACTGAGGAAATGTTTTAGATAGCATTTAAGCGTTTGTAAATGATACTTTTGTTTTCTGTTAATTATATTTAAGATTCTGTTCTGCAAGATTATAGATATTTTAAGAAATACAATTATTCTTTAAAAAATTCCGTTTTACGACATCTATGGGGAGCTTAAGTTGCAAAAAATGTTTAAAGTGGAATTCAAATTTGGCCTATTGTCAGAAAATGACTGTTTTAAATAGTTTTCTTTCACTCAATATTTATACTTTTTTTAAAAATTTATAAAAACGTAAAAGCAGAATTTTATTTGAAACTAGTCTGGAGTATATTTTTACAAGATACAAGATGTAGATGAATTTATAATGCTTAAAAAATATAGTTTACCAAACAGGAGATTCTGTGTTTGAATTCAGCACGTAAATTCACAGCAAACTTGACTTTAGAAAACATAGTATGGACAAATTATGTAGGAATTTAATGATTTCTCCACACACCAATCTGGATGAGTAGTGACTGACAAACCTCCAAGAACAATGATCAACAATTCTCTTTCATTTTGATCAGTACTCATATAAAAAAATTCTTTAAACTAACAATTACATTGCCGGATTTTATCTATGTGAAATACATTTCTACTTGTTCCTACATATTTATATTCACTCAAAAAACTTTAAGCAGTTATCTTTAATATTATTGGTTTTAAAAATTTCTGGCGCACCCATCCCCCCGCATACACCTATGTCAATATATTTTCATCTATGTAAAAAATTTTCTACTCGCTCTTAGATATGTATATTCACACTAGAAACTCTAAGAATTTACCTTTAATAATTACGTTTTTATTAATCCCCCCCCCCCTTGAAATTCTATGAGGTAAATAAAATCCTTTTAATTTATGATTTTGGCATTTGTCAACGTTAAATAATTTATTTCCTTTTGTATCTATAATTAGATATGCGATCGGCTTATCTGATTAAATGGATCTGTTTTATGTTCCGTTTTAAATGAATGCTGGTCCCCGTCTGGATCAACATTCTACCGTCTGGGTCAGATGTTTTAAAAAATTAAGAAAAGTTATCTGTTCATTTTTGGATTCAGTAAGTTATTCTACGTACGTGTGGCGACTTTCGAATAGAATCCTCAAATGGTTTTGTAGATGATTATTGAAAATTAAAAATTTCTTTCGGCTGCCTTTCTGATCGGGAAAGCGAAACCATATATGCAACATTTTTGTGGTTTTGTGGCATAAATACTTTTGTAATTGGGATTTTTGATGTCTTTTTAATTAATATATCTCCATTAAATGCCTACTGAAACATAAAAAATGCATTGCCTGATTTTTTTTACCTCTATCTTCCTCACACAGACAGGCGGGGAGACGTAATACTAACTTTAATACTAAAGATAAAAGGTTGCTAACCTGTGCTCAGCGGAAACCTAAGGTCTCCGAATGAGCTTTGCAGGGTCTTCGCCTCTCTTTAGGAAAACAAAGAAAATTTGAAAGATACCAAAGCATGTCATTCAGGGTATTCTTTTCTTTCAAAAATACCTGTAAATTGATAACTACCTTTAAATACATGAAATGTCTTAATAAAAAATTGAAAAAATTTAAAACAATTCCTGTACGAACATCATTTTCGGATACTACTTTTTTTTACGTTTACCACACAGCAAATGCAACAAATAAAAAAAAAATGTAGATTTAATCCAAGACAGAGATAAATTGCATTTCGAAAAAAAAATTGATAATTTGGATTTTTTAACTTCTTTTAATGTGATTTGTTGCGAAGTGTTAACAAATAACTGTACGTTTTATGCTTAACTGTGCATATTTTCAAGGAAACTATTCTGACATGATCGATAGACAGCCTGAATTTATCAGCCACCAATGAATGACAACGCAATGTATGCTTTATCCTCTTTGCTACTATTTATTAATGTAATATTATTTATAATTACTTAATTATTTCTTTTTACAATTTAGAGAGAAGCTAAATTTTAATCTTTCTGACTTATTTCGTATATTAGATATCTAAAAATATTGCTATGAGATCCGAATTGAAATTATATTCCAGTATCATTAATAAAAGTGGAAATAAAGGCGCTTCAAATATGTTGACTTAGAGGAAGGATATATTAAAATAAACTATTACATCACTTGTTACAACAAATAATGAAATTTCTGGACATATATCAGTACGATTTCATGGGCAATTCGGTAAACATCTACAACAAATTTATTTTTTTAAATCTATGTGCTTAAGGCAAAATTGACATACTAAAATTATTGACGGAAGTTTGCGTTTTTTAAAACGTTAAATTGGCGCCTATGATCCTGGAATATTTTAAACTTTTAATTTATCAAATATCTTGAGTTGATGAAGTTGATATACTTGCAGAGGCTCTTAACCTCTTCGCTCCCTGGCTGCCCAAATGGAGGCCTCCGTTTTGTATAATTTTATTGATGGTACTCGAACATAATTACAATTTCGTTATCACAATGATATGTTTTCAAGTCCAAGATCCGAACTAATGCAAATAAAATAAAAATCTTGCTCTGAAGGCAAATGGGAGAATAAATAATTCAGTAATAATAATAATACTGCATTAATACTCAGTAGCGAAGAGTTTGATATACCTTGAAAAATTGATATTGTCGAGCATTTGCTTTATGAAAAAATTGTTAATTTTGTGTCCGATATTCCCTTGTCAAATGACATACATTAAAAAAAAAATCAATTATATGATTTGTGATGTGAAATAAATTCTTATCAGTCACTTCACATCTACTTAATTTACACTACAGTCGATTAATCTACTGACGTCACTGTAATAGCAATTTTATTAGTACTTTTTGTTACATATACTAATATTTCGTACAGATTAGGGCAGTTAAAAGAACTTACGTTTTTGAAACAAGCGATCCAGATTTGACTTCTGAATTATTTACCACCTTGTTTTAGAACGCTGTAATAACACTCTCTTAACCACACTAGTCTGCCAAAGATTTCAGAAAGCTATCGGGATGATGTTGTTTGACGATCACATCAAACCAACACTACGAAGATAAGACAAATTCATGGATGAATACATGGGAATTCACATATGAAGATATATATGCACATTTGAGAAAGCAATAAGGGGTCACAATGTTGCAGCCATAGCAACAAATAAAGGAATGACAAAAATCACTATAGAATCTTCTATTGCGTCTTTGTAGATACACGCTATTCCCAAGAAAATGTGTTCTGGACCGCTGCCATCGAAATATTCAAGGCCAGAGGACAATATTTGTGACGTCATCACTAATCAACCGACTTCTCAATAGTGTTGGAATTCCCAACGGGAAATTTTAAATAGCATTTTTTTTTTTTGAAATATCTATCATGGTATAAAACAATAATAACTATTTAAAATTACTGTTGAAAATTCGGAATCCCTAAATAAAAATTAAGCCAGATGAGGATCGCCACAATTTTGCCGTATCTGGCTGATTTTTTGTTGGGGGATTAGAAATTCTCGCCAGTAAATTTAAATAGTTATTACTGTTTTATAAGATGATAGATATTCTACCAAAAAAAAAAAATCGCTATTGAAAATTTTCCGGTGTGAATTTCAACACTAGTGAGAACTCTGTCGATTAGTGATGACGTCACAACTCGTGTCCTCTGGCCTTGGGTATTTCGATGGCGACGTCTAGACTCGTGCAATGGTTTAATGATGCCATAAAAAACATCTAAAATCGTGGACTCTTTAAAAGAAACCTTTAAAACGGAAGCTCCATGGATGCTGGAAAGCTGTAGTTTTCTTGTTCTATTTTATGACTGCTATGTGTTCTTTGATCCTAGTTTTTAAATTAAGAAATGACAAACAGAAAGCTATCATTGCAACTGTCATCAAAAACTGTCACAATTTTCGATGCATTTGCCAAACGTGCCTTCTTTTAGGAAGGAACGTATATTGGCTGGATTCTGATGTAAAGGAAGGTATCAATTACACTTCCTTTTCTAAAAACGAATGCAAATAACACTTAGTTTTAAAATTACAAACGAGAAATATTCAGTAATCTTAAAACTTTAAGGTACTCGTTTAAGCAATTTTTTCAAAACTTCATTAGAAAGCTTTCGACTACTTTATATGTGAGGTGAAGGTGTTCAGATTTAACAAGATCATGCAGATTTACTTCAGCGAAAAAATAAATCCTTGTTCGTTTGACATTCATGTTATCCTTGTCTGTGTAAAGAATCGGTTATTTGACCGGTACGAAATGAAAATATTTCATTTAGTACTCAAAATTTATTCATAAAATAAATACAATTTAAATTGCACTTATTTACGCGATCGAAATTTTTACGAAAATGAAGATATCGGTGAAAACGCGAGCTGAAAATTTCGCGAATTTTATATGAACATAACCAAAAGTCGAAAAATCCCGAAACTACCTAAATAGAACCCCTTTTGCATAAGACATTTTAAGAAACTTCTTTTTGTCCGAAAAGTACGCTCCCTGCCTGTCTCTATCACTCTAAAAACATAACGCGGTACTCATCAACATTGACCTTAGCTCAACAATTAAGTAACTGTATTTAAATAACTGTGATCAGTAAATTTTGGACAAGAGAAAAATTTCTGATTTTTTATTATTATTTGAGGCGAAAAAAAAATATTTCGCGAGGCTTACATTTCCGCGATTACGATTGGCTGACGAAAATCGCGAAAATAAGTGCTTTTACAGTATTTTAAAAAAATTAGTTTAAAAAAATTCCTGTGCAAAAATATGTTTTTAAAACCGGTATAAAATTCATTGTTTGTGTAATATTAAAAATGTTATTTTAAAACCTAAACCTTATTAGATTTTTTTATGTCATTTGCAGAAGAATTTAAAACCTTGTCTGAGAAAGTAAAATTAGTTTTACTTATTTTCTAAAGGAAATTTTTACTGAAGCACCAGTTGAGGTCTGCACAGTTACCTGAACGAAATACGGAATCCTTAAGCATAAGCAGACATTTCTTCTGAAATTATCTGAAACTGGACCGGAATTCAGACATTTGTGTAAAACTATCAATTCCCAGATTTAACTTTGATGGTTTTTGAGTTATTCGCCACAGCCCCAATTTATAATTTTTACCGGAAGGAAACTATAATGATCTTCTTGATTTTTGTGTTTTTAAGTGTGTAAGCTTTTGACAATCTCATCTGTATTGATGGTATTTGAAAATAAATTGAGTAGTACTACGGTAAAAGTTTCAAAACATTAATTTTAGTCTTGGGACAATGCAAAATTTTTTGGATAACTGTCCATTAGCTCTTATTGCTCTGTGGAAATGTACATATAATCCATTCCCATGTAACATATTGTACGGTGGGCTTAATAAGCTTCGTCATAGAAATCCATTTATGTGAATAACAAAGTTTGGGAACCACTGGTATAGATAATTCCTCTTGTTTCCAAAACAGCAGAAAACATAAATCGTTCCTGATTTGTAATTTAAGACTTAGATAATACTTTCTCCGATCTATTTTCTATCTTGTAAACCGAGTTAGACATTTATTCCCTAAAAAATGTATTGTATTTAATAAGTATGAAACAAAAATTGTTTTATTGAATAGTTAAATTTTCTACTGAGAATATTAAACCATTTTTAAATGCTAAATATAAATATGCATTATAACCAATTTATCATTGTACAGTTTACATAAAAGAATCTAGTTCTGAATAAATAAAATGTATTTATCGTATTTGCATGTTGAGGCATTACAATGTTTAATATTAAACATATTTTTTTAAATATCTATAATACATAGACAGAAATAAATATTATCAAAAGAAATTTTCATAATTATATTATGCAAAAAATGTTTATATTGAATTCATTTAAAGTTTGTTTGAGATCTCATTTATCACTCATATTATGCATACATTTTTAGTTCTTCTAAAAATATTTCCATTCTCATTTGTGAAACTTTTTAAGACACGCATGAGACCTCTGCAATTAAAAATAGTTTTACTTACAATTAAATTATGTAATTTTAAATATTAACATTTGAAAATGATAAATAATTTAAAAAAAAAGACATTTACACATAACTTTAAAAAAATCTCTAGATGAGAAAGATATTTTTTATTAATATAATTAATGTTTAATTAGAAAAAATTTAACTATCCAGTTAGTATTTTTTTTTCATTTGTTTTAATGCAGTATGAGAAATGATTTGTTCCAATACGTAGAAATAATGAATAGAAAAAGTTACAAAGTACGGAATTTTATAAAATACAAATAAATCTCGGTACATGTAATGAATTGTATCAAAATTAAATGATAATTACTACAATTAAAGTATATTAAAAATGTCAGAATTTTTAAAAACTAAATATTTCAAAAATTTAATATATATATATATATATATATATATATAAAGTTATATAAAATGTTTGAAAAAAAACATTACCAATGTGATATTTTACAAACTACGAATTTTATAATCGTTGTTTAACATTACTAATAAGTTAGGAATCATCCGCTCTTTATAAGCTTCAAATAGTATATGTAAAAGTAATTTCAGTGAAAGGATATGGTGGACAGCTGCACTTCCCGACATCTATTCAAGATAAATCATGAAAAATTGCGCCATTTTTTTTTCTTTTGTATATATAAATATATTTAGTAAATATACCAAACTTCATAAAAATATCAAAATTAGGTCTTTGGAAAGTACAAACATTAAACTACGGAAGAAAAATTCTATTTTATAAATTTTTTATTTCATTCCTATTAAAAAAATCATTTTGTATATATTTATGCTCGTTTTACGAATAGGTTACAGGAAGCTTGGTGGACACCTGTGAGAAATCTCGTCCGTCGTCAAAGTGACACTAGAGAAGAAAGTGAATACGGGAAGATTTATTAGATTCTATAAACATAAACGTGGTCCATTTTAGGGCAATAAAAATGTCCTATATGATTACGGAGAACCTCGGGAAAAGCTGGTTATTTTCTTTGAGAGGTGCGGTGCGTTGGATATTTCAATTTATATGAACAAATGTTAGAAATGTAGAAGGATTAGTATTATTGGAAGATTTGTAAGCCAGTAAAGATAGATTGTAGTCTTAGACCGCCCATTGAAATCAGAGTGTCTTCAGCTAGTATATATATGTTATATTATTAGATCTAATTCTGTGATTTCCTAATATTATTCTAAATTACTACTTTATATTCACTAAATCCTTATTCTTAAATAATCTCTATCGTTAATTTTGTTAAATTCCCTTTAATTTAATGTCTCACTTGTCTAAATTACTTAAATATTACGCTTTTAGTATTCTTAAATTAAATGTTCCATTTCCGCTCTTTTTTCTTATTTATATATATATATATATATGGGGCATTCTCACATTCTTCTGACTTTTGGGGAAAAAAATCTGACAAAATTAAACTTGCTAAAATAACATTTTAATCTGATAGACGAATGCCTTAATGATTCAGAATAAAGAAAAAATGGTCAGCAGCGAAATTTTTTTTTATTTAACTGAGGTTTAAGTTAAACATGCGAGTTTAATTTTCCTTACCATTTTACACCTATAACTTTTTATTTTCTTCTAAATTTTTACTTATAATGAATTTGCCTATTACCCACAGGACATTCAAATAATAAATAATGACAATGTAGCACTTTTAATACAGAATTTTTATGTAACATTGTCTTAAAGTGTGTTAAAGAAGGGACGGTAAGGTAAAACAAAGGAGATGGTATTGGAAAAAAGAGACAAAATGTTAAAAAAAAAGGGAACGGTAAGGATGGAACGGTAAGGAAAATTACCACCTATTTTTAGGAATATCATGTTAAGACTAAGTGATATCCACAATGTCCATTGATTTTTAGAAACAGTTGTTAACAGTGGATTAAAAAAAAAATTAATTTACCTGAAAAAGTGCAGGAATAAACCTTGGGGACGGTGAGACTACCAATAAAGCTTCGATGTTTGAAATTGATATTTAAATGCTGATTTAAATTCTATAGTAAATTTCCTGCCAAAGAATTTTAGACATTATTTCTCTAGCATACTTCTGCATAAGAAAGGAACTTGAAGAAAATTCTGTGGCTGTATCTGAAATGGTTTTCTGTATAATTTTAGAAGAGGGATGGTAAGGAATCTAAAATCCAGGGACAGAGTTTTAAAAAAAATAACAACCCTAAAAATATGTGCAGGTTAATTTTTAGCTACATATTTATATGAAACAATAGTTCCAGTTTCATAAAAAAAATTACATCGAATGTTTTTTATTGAAACATTTTTATACAGACTGCTTCAAACTTAAAAATCAGCATTAGGGACACGGGATGGTAGATGAATTTTCCAGGTGTTTGGACTCCCAAGATCATCCAAAACTTATTATTTCTCGTTAATATTGTTGTTCAATCATGAAATGGGATGTTCCCCATTATATGAAATTTAAAAAAAAATGCCTCGTACATACTAAAACATACTAATGCATCAACCGAGTTTGTTTGCCATCTTCATCCACATCTTGTTTCAAAATGGCCGCCATTTGAATTTTTGAATTTTTTTATATTTTCTAGCGTAACATACTTATAGAAAATGTTACGTTTTACAAAATGCAAACTTGTATGTATCATTTTAAACAGAATGTTAGAAACATTAAAAGATATTTTAAGAAGTCACACAGTGTTAGTTAGTGCTGCACACCCTTTTGCCAGAAAATTGTTTGCCACCACAAAAAAATTAAAAATAACATTTTTCTTACTTAATAGCAAAGTTTCTGTCAATTAATTAGGAAAAATTTTCTTCATAAAAATAGTGGTAGTCTTGGTGGTCCGCGGGCCACAGGTTGTGCACTCCTAGTGTAAGTGAACAACATAGCTCATTTTAAAAAGAAAGTTAGGAAACCGGAAAATTTACAGATGTGTCCACAAAATTCAAATGGCCGCTATTTTGAAATAAGAAGGCAGATGAAGCTGTCCAATGAGCTCGATCGAGACATTAGTATATACAGTACGAAATCACAGCATGACAAAATTCAGATATATATATATACATTAGGGTGTCCCAGGATACAAGGTAATTTTTTTTTTTTTTTTGCAAAATCAAATACGCATACCCTCTACGTTTTTTTTTCTATTTCACCTGAGAAACGTAAATAAAAAATATTATTGCAATCAGATAACGGTAACCCGTGTCGACTTTAGGTCAAAATTGAACATGAAATCTTGTATGGGGAATACTATGAACCCGTTATTTGATGTTTAATTTTCCCTATTAAAAATATCACTTTTTTAGAAGTACACAATTCCACTGCCATGTTCTGGTCACTGTTTAAAAATTATCCAGACATTTACTAACAAAAGACTAACTTGGAATTATAAGCACATTGACACACAGACGTGCGCTGTCCTGAGTAAACTTGTACTGACACGTTTCACAGGTTTTGCACTGTTTCTTCACGGGTTGCACTGTTTCTTCACGGGTTGCACATTGTCACAAGCATTCCAAAATCTTTCTTTTTTGTTTTGTTTTATCATTTTTATTTGCAGCTGCTGGGTGTTCCGCTACAAACACGTGACAGGTTGACATGTGTCAGCGTTCGCTCGCTAAGTACACAAGTACTGACTGAGACGTTTAAATGCAAGTCGGCACGGGTTCCCGTGGTCCAAATTACATGAAACTTTATTTACAATTGTTTTGACATAAAAGGGAAAAAAAATGAGAGGGTAGGCGAAAAAATAAAACGACTTTCATTTTTTTTGGGACACCCTAATATACATATTTCATTACTACTTTAAAAATGCAAAAAACATGATAACTCTGAAAAGAAGGTGTATATCATCAATATTTAACGATAAAAATCTCAAAAACTTTCAAAAATACAGCTAAAAAACAAAGCACAGGCAAAAAACAGTCTGTTCTTCATCAGTGGGAGGACAGACAGACCTAACTCCACCCCCACTGTTAAAAGCTTGCAGGTTTCTGAACATACGTCCATTCTGCACTCAATACAGAAAAAACTATTGCCATTTTAGAAACAAAACTCAAAAAAGCTAAAATAAGCCAAATTTAAAGAAAAAAGTAATGTAAACAAAGCATAATTTAAAATACAAAAACAAAAAATTCTTTAATAAAATGGTCTTTTAGAAAATTACTGCCATTTAAATATAAACAAATGAAATTAACATGTATGAATGCAGAAGAACGTGCACCCTCCCAAACCTACAAGAAAAAAATTTCAAAAACATGAAAAACAGTAGTACCTGTATAATGTCCTTCACCTACCAATAATATCGAACTGTTAATTTTTTCTCCGAGTCCAGTATCAAAATATAGAAATCCATATCTGCATACTTCCTTTGATTAAAAACATCCGCGTAAATTAGTTCTTTAAACAAGACTTTAGAAAACACACTTCATATGGAATGTTCAATGTAAAATTTGAAAAAAAATAGAAGGTGAATTAGATAATGTAGATTTTTATGCAAAGCTTAATATTGATAAGAATCCTGTTGTTAAAAATTTTTTTGCATATAAAAAGAAAGTTAAAAATATGTTTTCTTACAATTTTGAAGTTTCTAATCATCACTGTTTTCCATTTATATTTTTAACACCTAAGTTTCATAAAAATCCGATTAAATTTAGATTTATTTGTAGTACTTCTAAATGTGTTAATGGAAATTTTAATATTGGTTTACAGAATTTATTAAAAAAGATATATGGTTTTTTAAAATGTAAATTTAAGAATTACAGCTATTTTTTGGTCGATTGATAATAGTATCGAAATTTTGGATAAACTGCCATTGACTCCTCTGAAAATGCAGGTATTCGACTTTGAAAATCTTTTCACCAATATACCTATTGATTGTCTTTATAATGTTTTAATGAATATTTTTGATTTATTTTGTTTAAATGAAGAATTAAATATTAATGGAGATTTATTTTTAAGTTTATGCCATTTTTGTTTTTATAATAATTATGTAACTTTCAACAATAATACCTTTAATCAGATTTGTGGAATTGGAATGAGCTCAAATAATTCTAGTACAGCAGCTAATTTATGTTTGTTTTATTATAAATTTATGTATACAATGAAATATAATAAATCTTTAAAGGTCTTTAGGTATATGGATGATATTTTGATTTTTTATTTTGATTTTACTAACGAATATGACAATATATATCCAAATTGTTTAAAGTTGAACAGAGCAAACAGTGCTGATTATAATGCAGAATTTTTGGATATTTCATTTAAAATTTTTGATAATAAATTAACTTTGTATTTGTATGAAAGAAGAAATAGTTTTCAATTTTTTTACAAGAAGTGTGCCACATTGGTTTTCTAATTTACATAAAAAATTTACATAAATATTATAATTAATCAATTAATTCGTTTTAACAAAATTTGTGGCACAGATAGTAATTTTTATAAGCAGTTTTTGGCTAATCTTTTATACAATAATAAATATCCTATAAAGTTTTTGAAGTATTATTTAAAGAATTTAAAGAAAGTGAGTGGCAGCATTGTGGATTGGCGGGATGAGCAACTTAGGGTAGCATTCTTCCAGAACATTCATATGAAGTGTGAATAGTAAAGTCTTGCTTAAAGAACGAATTTACGCAGATGTTTTGAATCAAAGGAAGTATGCAGATATGGATGTCTAGATTTTGACACTGGACTCGGATAAAAAATTAACAGTTCGATATTATTGACAGGTGAAGGACATTATAGAGGTACTACTGTTTTTCATGTTTTTGAAATTTTTTTCTTGTAGGTTTAGGAGGATGCACGTTCTTCTGCATTCATACATGTTAATTTTATTTGTTTATATTTAAATAAGCAGTAATTTTCTAAGACCATTTTATTAACGACTTTTTTGTGTCTGTATTTTAAATTATGCTTTGTTTGCATTACTTTTTTCTATAAATTTGGTTTATTTTAGCCTTTTTGAGTTTTGTTTCTAAAATGACAACAGTTTTTTTTTCATGTATTGAGTGCAGGGTGGACGTCTGTTCAGAAACCTGCAAGCTTTTAACAGTGGGGGTGCAGTTAGGTCTGTCTCTCCTCCCACTGATGAAGGGTAGACTGTTTTGAGATTTTTATGGTTAATAATTGTTGATATACACATTCTTTTCAGAGTTATGGTGTTTTTTGCATTTTTAAAGTAGTAATGAAATGCATTTTGTTGCATTTGACTTGAGCTGCTATCAGCGCCAGTTGTGCAATAATTTTTTCATTAATTATATAGTACATATATATATATATATATAGTATATACGTATATGTAATTTAGCATTTCAACGGAGGGTGGTTTTGGTATCTGGGGCTCATGATCGGCGAAAATGTAGCATAATTTCCTGAAGTGTGTTCCTTCGGACGGCTGCAATAGGTAGCTGTTTACTTTTTGCAATGAATGTTACTTAAAGGTGTCCACAATTTTGGCCACAACTGTATATATAATCTATTCTTGCTTATGTGTTTGTGAAGTTGATTTTTTGACTCTCAATTTGTTGAGTGGGATTTTATTTTCACTGAATATAGAGATATAAAAAATAATAATAATAATAAAAAAAAATACTAAAAAAGCAATTTATCAAGTTACAACGACTATTTCGAAAACGATATTTTTGAAGACTAAAATTTAAGACATAAAAAATCGCACGGAGTTGATCATACATTACATACGCCATGAATTAAACATTAATAGTGTTATTACACGCAAAAACTGCAAGCCAAAAATATCGCCTGCGACCCGTCAGATTTCATGAAACTTAAGTATTATTCACCTGAAACTTACGTAAATATCCAAGCATTTCATTGGCTGTTCGGGAAAAGGCTTTTCCATCGTCAGATTTCCAAGAAATCTGACGGCCAATTTTAAATGAAATTTCATTCTTAAACTTCTAAACGTCCGACAATATTACTTTTTACACCGTCGGATAGAGAAAAAAAATGTACTTTTAAATGCAATTTGTTTGAAAGCTGTATCTCAATTTGTTTCTGAGTAATTAATTTTTTTGTAGTTTTTATTACATTTTTGTCATAGTGGCAACAGAAAGTATCCATCGTTGTTGAAATCAAAGGGAAATACAGATTACTGTATAGACCAATCAGAAAACGAATAAATTGCGGATTAAACCAATGAACACCTTCAGATATGCTTTTCATTTCCCATCCTGACGAGAACAATAACCATTTTTCTAAATGGTTAAAAAAAAGCTTCATTTAAAGCAATTCACTCATCTATACTAATAACAGAACAAATCACTATGCCTTTATGTCTGTCTTTATGTTATGGCTAGCAAAATCTACCGCACGTAGAAGTCTGAAAATTTAGGTGAGAATAATTCCTAGACAGGTTCTGATGCACTGAGGGTCGGATTTTTATTTATTTAAGGGACGAAGGCCCTGGCCCCTTTAAGTTTTTATGCACTAAATCGTTAATTATTTAACTCCTTTTAATCCAATCTTCTTCTCTTTGGGGGACCTTTCTTCGTATAGATATTCTCGACATTTGCTTTACAGTTATGACCCTGGACATTTGGGGCCTAAAACAAGTCCACTTGAAGTTTTTGTGCAAATAAATTGTTAATAAAGTACTACCTTTTAATCCGATCTTTATTTTGGGATCTTTTTTCCATTTAGTTATTCTCACGTTTCTACATTTCAGTTAACACTCTGGAGCCCCCTATGGTCCCGTTACAGCCCGGTCTAGTGCCCTTGAACTTTTTGTGCGGCATGCATTTTCAACCCTTAATTTTCTCATCTTCTCAGTGTAAAATTTTACAGTTGAGCCTTGGACTCTTGTTCCAGGACCAACACCCTCTTATTTTTATTGGGGAGGGCTTTTTTTAAAGCATTTATTCAATTTTTATGCATTTCTTTAAAAATATTATTCTAACACATAATTAAAACCCTATGCTTAATTTTGACTAATTGTAGATCTAAACCGTTAGGTACTCGGATATTTTAATATATTTTCATGATATGGCCCTGCTTTTAACTATCAGATGGCCCCTTTTGGGCTCCCTATTACAGTCCCATTAAAAATGGTGCGATTTACTAGTTTGTTTTTACTAACAACTTCTTAGGTCCTCCAGCTAGTATATAAACGACAAAAAAATTTCTCAGACTTCAGATGAAACAAATTTTGAATATTAATCTCCTTCTTGGGGCCTTTGTTTCAGTTACTTTAAAAACGATACCATTACAATTTTCTGTAACATAGTTTTAGTGTCCTCCAACTTTAAAACTACATTCCAGTTAAGATCCTGGCCCGCAGGATCCCGTCCTTCTTCTTATCTGGGCTACCACCTTTTTTGAACATTAATCTTATTTTTCAGCAAAAACTTACATTTTCTCATTACAGCCGTAAATTAAAAACCACGCTACTATAAAACTAACTTCAGATAAGGGATTTCATCCGTTTATTAAACATCGTATTAATATTGAAAGTCATTTGAGAAATTTACAAGAGGGATCACCTTCCATTCCTTGGAGGCGCATTCTTTCCACGGTCTCTAAGGGCATAATTTCAACGGGATTTTTTCCTTCAACTTAGTTAACAATTCGACTACTTTCTAAAATATTAAATTTTACATTCGACTTCAGTTACCAACATTTTCGAGAATTAATGGAACATTATCTTTTCGGGTTCCATGATCTGGATTACTATGAAGTTCGGCTATTCAACTTAATTTTTGATTGTCCTCGGCATGTACTGAGCACTTCCTGTGCATGCTGCTTCACCTGCCGTGGAACCAGCTTCCATGTTCGTTCGAAAAGATGCTTATTGGAAACACAGTAGATGCTGCGAAAGGCAACGGGGTCCCCAAAACTAGGTTCATTTAAAAGATTTTCAAATTATATAAGATCATACAAACTTGGGTTTTGTTTATGGTTATCATAACGGGCCCCGGGAAACGCCAGCTAGTTTAGCTAGTTTAAAACAATTAGGAATGTATCATAATCAATTTCCAACACAGTTGAAAAGTGTTTTTGAATTTGATTTTTCTTCCTCTCTACCGCCTGTCTGTGCGGCAAAATTCTAACTGTATTAAATATACATGAATACCCATGCACTGAATAAATGCTAATGAGGTTTATTATATTATACTTGGCATTAAAAATGAAGTACGCAGCAATTACAGTTCATTTACAGCGACACTCAAAAGAATTCCGTTACATTACGGTTTAGGGGGAAATAATTTCGAATTAATTTTAATGATGTTACGCGATTTCAAACATATTGAAATTTATCTAGACACACGGCAGTGTGTCAGCCAAGTTTGCCTGACATAGCCGTGTGTTATATTACACGAACCATTTCGGGCTGTTTTCGTCAAATTTCGATACTCTACTGCTGACAATCCATGTGACCTACGTACTTGTTATACGAAGTACGTAGTAAGGCCACCCTAATTACCTAGAATCGAAAATTTTATAAATAACGCATAATTAGTTTCCGAGATAATGACATTTGAAAATCTCTGATAATGGATAATTTTATCACTGACTAACTGACTGACTCACTCATCAAAAAGATCTCATATATCTACTGCAGCTACAGGCTTCAAATTTGGAGCGAAGTTCGTTTACACTATAAAACTAAGGAATAAAATAAAACAAATTGGGAAAATCAACGAATTACCTACCTGGGGTACTGTCAATTTTTTATTTAATGTTACATCTATTAGGCGAAATTTTAATTTGCCGTAGAAGGGGACGCTGTTCTTTCGCCAAATACCGCCAAGTTTGTCGCTATAGTGGCGATATATCGCCAAAAGTGACGCCATCTTGGCGATATCTCTAATATTTCGCCAAAATTCCCATACACTTCCATTGTAAACTTATCTACTTACTGGGGGTTCATCTGGGTTTACTTGCTTACAGAAAATCAACAAATTGAGATATTTTAATAATATTCTAATATTAGCTTAAGGGATTATATTGTTTTTTTAGAAACAATAAAAATTTCGAATCAATACATTTCGTTTCAAAACATGCACTCAACACAGCAGTATTAAAATACAGATTTCTGCCGCAAATTGACAGCCAAATACTTTGTAGTAGGAAATTTAAATTAAAATTGAATGTTGCTGTGTGAATTTAGACACACGGCAGTGTGTCAGCCAAGTTCCTGTGACATGCCCGTGTGTTAATTACACGAACCATTTCGAGATGTTTTCGCCAAATTTCGACACTCTACTACCCAAAATCCATTTGACTTACGTACTTGTAATACGAAATTCGTAGTAAGGCCACCCTAATTACATAGAATCCAAAATTTTATAAATAACACATTCCGAGATAATGACATTTAAAAATGCCTGATAATCGATGATTTTATAATTGACTGACTGACTCAGTCAATCATAACAAAAAATCTCATACATCTACTACAGCTACAAATTCCAAATTTGGTGCGAAGTTCGTTTACACTATAAAACTAAGGAATAAAAAAATGTCAAAATAGATTAATTACCTATCTGGTGGCGTCCACTTTTACATTAACATTACGTCTATTAGGCGAAATTTTAATTTGCCAAAAGAACTGCGTAATGCTGAATTCGAGCAAAACATGCTGCAACTGATTGTTTCCTTAACTGATTGTTCACAAAAGTAATGTTTTCAGAAAGCGCATATATTTTATTTCGTAAAATTTATTAGAAATATTCAACCTCCTTTAAAAATCTCTCGATTTATACATTATACCTTCCTTAATTTCAATATTGAAAGACATTATTTTTCTTTAGGTTACCTAAACTTACATATCCGTTTTTTAAATAAAAAGTTTTGGATAGCTAAATGCACATTCTTTCATATGAAACAATAAAAATAATATGATACATTTGCCGAGAATTGATTATTTAAACGTACTGGGATATTTTAAGTGGGCAGGTGACATTGAAAATAAGCAAATTTGCTCAAATTAATGAAAAATAACTCTAAAAATCATTTTATCTGGAAATATACCTTTAATGAATAAGGCCAGACTCATTTGAAACTAGCCCGATCAGAAGAAGATAACATTGAGTAATTACTTTCTTCCTCCATTATTCACCTATTATGAAATACCGAAAACACTTAATGTCAAGTTTTTTTTCTCCAAACCTTATCAAATTTTTAATAAACAGTTGCGGTCTTATTTTTCAAAAACCCTAGTGTTCATTTCGAAAACAGGAAATTTCATAAAAAATTAGAACCCTCAAATGCGATAGTACGGTACAAATTTGAGAAAAACCTTTTTGCAAACGAAATATCTCGTTAATTGTAGCAAAAAATTTCGGCTATAAGAAATTTTTTTATTTCCCTTTTTTCTCGGCGTTTTAATTATTTTAAATCACTTGAGAAGAATAAATTTCATTTTTATTTTCAAAATCATCAGAGAAAAATATTATATAGTTAATTAAATTTGAAAATCCAGGGAGGAGCAATGTCCTTCATTTGCACTGCCACTTTGCCGGCGCCCATGAATGAATGATGCATAGTGTGGCATAATCTCATAAATTTATTTTTCATTTTCAGTACAAAAATCAGGCCTAGCTATAGGAAATTTAATTGGAATATTTAATAGGAAAGTTTAATATATGAATTTGACAGGAAATGTTGTTTCAGAAACAATAAAAAATTTTGAATCAATACATTTCATTTCAAAACATACATTCAAAATAGCAGTATTAAAATATAGATTTCTGCCGCAAATTGACAGCCAAATACTTTGTTGCAGGAAATTAAAATTAAAATTGAACGTTGCTTGGTGAATAAAATAGTCACATGTAAACACATTAAAACGCATTAAGTAAAGTGTCTAAATATATTGTAACTTTTCAAAAAGTAATGATATCTAACAAAAACATAACTGTGAAAAAAGGGAGCAAAAATCTGTAAAGACAATGGCAAGAAAAGAAATAATATCGAAGTGGGTGACAAGTTCAAATAAAATTCACTCATACTTACCTAGTGAAGTATTATGGCATTTTTTATATTGTTTAGAAATAAAAATTATTGATAGCATATTAATAATAAATCTAGAACTTGGCAAGTTTTTAATAAGTGTTATGTCTATCCATTTCATGTCTTAATAAAATGATGATGTTAATATTAACAACAATGTCATTATAAAAAGAATAATATAGTTATTATTATAAACAAATGACTCATGTTAAAGATTTGATAAACCAATAAATACACAGATACACTCCCGCTCGTCTTTGGTTATCACTCTAGCACCCACCCTTCGGAAACCTCAATGTAAACAGACTAAAAGGCCTGAAAAAGAGGCAGATATAGTTACGCTTGTTCTTGGTCATCACTCTAGAGACTGCACCCCTTCAACCCTTCAGGGGCAAAGAAATTTTATTTGTGAAATGCTGAAATGATTGAATCACACCAGAATTTAAAAACAAATTTATTTCAAAATCGGTAAAAGCTTCTTTTCACGTTTTTAATAAAGTTAAACTTTTTAGGCCTGAATTCTGTTGTCAAAGCGGCATTTTCAGTTAAAATTAGGTAGGACAAAGCCCATCAAGTGGAAGGAGCTCACTCAAATTAAGGCTTATAAACATGAAATAAGTTTTGATATTATAATGTCATTAATAAAAATAAATGAGACGTAGGTAAAAACTTGCCAAGTTCTAGATTTATTATTAATATGCTATCAATATTTTTTTTATTTCTAAACAATTTAAAAAATGCTATAATACTTCAATAGGTAAGTTTGAGTGAATTTTATTTGAACTTGACACCCACTTAGATATCACTTCTTTTCTTGCCATTGTCTTTACAGAACTTGGCTCCTTTTTTTTCACAGTTATGATTTTGTTAGATATATATTACTGAAATATAATACATTAAGCTTACTATAGAATATTGTGTGCAGAGCATTCATTGTTTATTCACAAGAGGCACACAAAAGGATACGGTTACAGTACTGTCTATAAACAATAATTGATTACTGGTACTACATGTTAAGTTCCGGTACGCGTTTAAAGGCCTATTACTTGTCTTGTATAAATTCTATAGATCATATACAGGATTGCAGAATCAATCTTCGGTACTTTTCCGTTTACTAACAGAAATTAGGGAAAATAAATTTAAAACAGTTCTATGCGTTTCCTAACTGTTTTAAATTTTGAATACTGTGTGGTAGAGTTTATACAAATGTACAGATCATATACTGGATGGCGCAAAATAATTTCATATATTTCTTTTCGATTGTTGATGGTAATTACTGAAATTGGATTTTCATATGTGTAAAGCCTTTCCAAATTGTTTACTTAGACATCATATTTCAACTTATTAATCGGTGATTTTTTGTGAAAGTATACTAAATGTGTTTAATACTCTATGTTTGCGAATGATCTTTCGTTCTTGCTTTATTATTGCGAGTATATGCATTCATCAATTCCATTATATTCCATTCCATATTTTCATTGAAAATATAAGCACCATCTAAAATATTCTCTTTTAGCGATTTGATTCCACAGTGTTACATTTGTAATAATTCTTAAATTATTTTTTTTATGTATAACTAAACAAATAAAGAACCCACTTTAAAGGTATGGAACATTTAGTTAATCATTTTTCTTAGTATGAGACTAACAGAAAAATGTTATTTACAGAATTACTTTTTCCTTAGCCTCTACTTTCTCCAAACACGGATGCTATATAAAAAACGAAGTTTTTGTGAAAACTCAATTAGTTGCATTGCTTTACATTAAGAAACACATGTTCCACTTTGTTTGCTTCTAAGGCTTATGAAATATCATTTAATCTTCTTCAACAGTTTCTTTCCACGTAATAAACTTTTTACTTCAACAAAAAGCAGCGTGATAGGTGTTACTGCTTTTTACTTTTTGTTTTGAAAAGATACACACACACACACACACACACATATATATATATATATATATATATATATATATATATATATATATATATATACAGTACTTTGTTTAAATGGTTATAATATAGATAATAAAATCTATATTATATCCTTTTCTATAAATTCTAAAGCTTTTCAATGGAAGAAAATAAAATTCATATTTATTTGTTTTGCTAGTTTTCTAAGTGTGTTTAATTTCACAGTGAAAGAAACTACTGGAATCACCATTTACAATCTCATGTTGTAAAACCACATAAGTTACGCAGTCATTGAATTTGTGATAACAACAGTCCTAATATTACGACCATGGTTTGACAAATGCAGTCGCCAGACTGCCTCTGGCAATCTGGCTATTTACGCCTGTTAAGCAATTTTCGTTCATACTCAGTAACCATTAAGAATTCTGTTGTCTAGCCATGTTTATGATCTACAATATACTACACACACCATAGAACGCATAGAATGCAAAAATTTATTTAAAATGAAAACTTTTATCACAACTAAAAATACACTAATATTTCGCTATAATCGCTAATATTTAGCATCTCGTATACGTATCCTATCTTAAACTTTTTGTGTGTCCCTGTAAATACTATGCACCTTCTATTATACAGGAAGTTGATTTAGTAAACATCCTCATCGTATATTAATTTCATTATATGCAAAATATCTTAACATAATTAAAATACGTCGCTAACAAGGTTTCTCTTATAACATTATGTAATGGAATTCATTTGTGTGGCCCTTCAAATGAATAATAACTATTCTCTCTACCGAATATTCTACAGAATGTATATTTTAAAGGACTTCATAAATGAATATGAATTCCATTATGTTCGATAGGATGCAACATCATTAAAATGCATTTGAATCATTTTCTTCCCCATTTCCGAAATGTAACGCAATACTTTTGACTGTCCCTTTAATTCAACTATAGATCCAAACTTCATAAAATTTTAATTGACTCGACAAAATTTTGCAACAATTATACAGGGTGATTTTTTTAAAGTTGTGAAAGTAAAACTCTATAACAAAAGATCCACTGATCCAAATGACCTGAAATTTTACCTGTATGCTCCCACAGCAATGTCAATTTTTTGGGCGTGGTTAAAAAAAACTTAAAATTGCACCGACAGATGGCGCTGTATATTCAGTAAAGTTGGGAGACAAGCTTGAGCACACACATGCACAGTGGTGATAAAAACGTGAAGCACGCACACCTCGTGTTTATTATTTTAATCCCAATCCGTGCGATTCCTGGCTCTGGAGGTACCTAAAAAATACTGTGTACTATGGCGGTGTTACGAACTTAGCTGACCTGAACGCACGCATCGTGCACCAGATCCACACCATCCAGACGGATACTCTTTGCTTTCTTGTGGAACATGCGATTTCACGTTTCCGACTCGTAGCTGAAAACGGTGGACAACACATTGAAAATCTTTTGCGTTAGTTGCGCAGTTCCGTACGAATGCTTTGCCTTATAGTTTTATTTCGTTCTGTTTCTGCAAAGGTTTCCGCAATGCGTTTTCCCAGTTACTGCATTCTGTATTTTTTTTATATGAGTAATAAAGTTTTTTTTTTTTTTTCAAAGTACCGTCCATTGTTTTCCTCCCATTGACGATATTTTTTGGTTCTGTACTGTCGGTGCGATTTTAATTTTTTTTTTAATTTTTTTTTTTTTTTTTTTTTTTTTTTTTTTTTTTTTTAACCACGCCTAAAAAATGCCCATTGCTTTGGGAGCATACTGGTGAAATTTCAGGTCATTTTGATCAATGCTTCTTTTGTTATAGGGTTTTACTTTCACAACTTAAAAAAAGAAAAATCACCCTGTATATTTAAAATTTCAAATCGTCCAGTTGGCTGGTTTTTACACTGTTATATGCGGACGAACAGACAGACGGAAAGATCAGACGACGACTATAGGTGCTACGTATTTATATAATTACGAACGCACCTAAAAACTTTTTTTTTCAAATAATTTTATAAATTCATTTAAAAAGGCATTCATAGTTGTTAGGGTTTCGTTCTTTTGACAAAACACTATTCGCCTTACTCCTCTGTCTGCCTGTCTATCCGTCTGTCACAGAACCCGTGTGGAAAATTTCAAATCATTCGAACATAGAATAAATGAACGAGGTGCGTTCTGAATTCTTTTCTTGAAATATTTAATGAATATTTACAGATACATGATTCTATACATATTTACAATAAGTATTATCAAATACTTAATCTGGTTTTTCGAAAAAGGGAATCTTAGCCTCATCAACAAACTGTAAAAAAATTACAGCGATCATGCTTTTTGAAATCAAAACATGTCTTCCTGTCGTTTCAGCAATAAATACCGAAGTAGCATTCTAAGATAGGATGCGCGCGCATCGCCCGTCCTTCGTTGCCATTTGGAGCAGAGAAAAAGTTTCTCTTCACACTCCCCACCTGAACTCTTAAAGAGTTCACAAATCAAAATTCCATCATAAAATCATAAAAATTAAATTTTTCGTATCAGTGGTTTAGTAATCTAATACAATTTTTAAAATTCGAATACAAAATACTAAATATAAGAATTCAAACAATATCTAATTAATCACTTAATTAGTCAAATTCAAAATATCAATAAATTCTAAATACACTTTAAATTTAAACAAAGTAAAAATAATGACAGTTAAATAACACACACATTTTTTTTTTTTTTTCAGTTAAATCATATACTTACTTATACCAAAATTCAAAAAGATTCTATATATAAATAAGACTAAAAATTAAAAAACTGAAAGAAAATATTTAGAGTTCTAAATACAGAAAAAAACAAACTAAATAAATGTCTATAAAATTGTATGAATGTTTATAAAAAGTATGCAAAAGTCATTTGTTAATCATTTTGTATTTCAAAGGGATACAAGTGCTGGATGGATCTTTTTAAGATTCCACTCGCTGTTTTTATTTCGTATGAACGAATATTGTCATCTTTTCCAGGAATGGCAGTCTGAATATTACCAAGTTTCCAAATAAACTTATTTTTTGCGTTATCTTGAATCAAAACAACATCGCCCACTTTCAGTGGCGGATGGGCATTAGGATTTTTCAAGGAATGGGCTGTTTTCAAATCCATCGAATATTGTTTTTTCCATTTGGTCCACAATTGTTTCAATAGTAAAGATTGATATTTTTTTTTTCAGGAGTGTTGATCTCTTTGAACAATCTTCAATTATTTCAAAAAAAAATAAATAAATAATAGGAAATGAAAGTTCTTTTCCAAAATTTAAAAAGTGCATTGGAGTAAGAGGTTCTGGTTCATCGCTGTCGCTATATACATACGTCAGTGGTCGCGTATTCAAAACTGCTTCCACTTCTGCCAACAGAGTCGCTAATTCATCATAACTTAAGAGTGCCCTACCAATTACTTTTCTCAAACAGTCTTTGACTGACTTTACTAGAGCTCATAGAAGCCTCCCCACCATGCAGCTCTTTCTATAATATTCTTCCATATAATTCTCTCTTTTCTAATAAAATTTAAAAATACTTTGTCTGGCAGTATGTTGTATAAAATTTCGAGTTCACCTTTGGCTTTTTTGAAGGTTTTTGCGTTGTCAGAATAAATAATTTTGGGATTTCCTCGTCCAGCTGTGAATCTTCTGAATGTCATCAAAAAAGAATTTGTTGTCATATCAGACGCAATTTCCAGGTGAATGCCTCTAGTCACACCGCAAGTAAACAGGACAATGTAAGATTTTTTGCGTTTCGTTAAAATTTCGGATATAGATCGGACCGACGAAGTCTAAACCGCAGATTGCGAATGGCGGTGCTTCACTAGCTCTGTTTTTTGGTAATGGTGCGGTGATCTGGTTTGCTGGTTTGGAGAAATATTTTTTATATATTATACAATTCTTGATAACACTCTTGACCAACTGACGACCTTTAGGTATCCAAAAACGAGATCTAATTTTTCCCAAAGTACTGGCTGTCCCTCCATGCATAATTTTCTCGTGTTCTTGACGAACTATTAGAGTAGGTAACCAAGAATGTTTGGGGAGAATTATTGGGTTTTTCTCTTCTGCGGACAGGTTAGAAAATTCGAGCCTTCCGCTCAACCTCATCAACCCGTTTTTGTCAATAAAGGGCATGAAATTTGATAAGGATGACGTCTTATCCACTGATTTACTATTTTTTAGAGATTCTATTTCTTCCTTATAAAATTGTTTTTGTTCAGATTGTATCAAAAAATTTTCAGCTTTTTTTTTTTTTTTTTTTTTTTTTTTTTTTTTTTTTTTTTTGTATTCTAATTCATCTGAGTAAGCGATTTCTTGATTTCTTAGTTTTCTGATATTGACCAACACTCAGGAGGTAAACTTAGCCATTCTGGTCCCTGTAACCAAGTTGCATCATCGATTATCCTAGAGATTTTTGATCCTCGAGAAACTATATCAGCTGGATTGGCAGTATCAGGACAATAAAAAGGGACAGCCAATAAAAAAGAAACTGCTACTAATTCCAAATAACACTCTGGTGAATCTATAAATTTCAAAGGGTTTAGAATTATCAAAGAAATCTTGTGAAAATAAAAATCTTGTTACATCACGATCGTTTTCATCTGTAATTATTTGTATAAATGCTTGTTTTATATGAGTTGTAAAAGCTATGGGATTAAATCTAAACCGTAACAAAACATCAAATATTTCAGGGTACAAATTTGGACCTACATGCAGGCAATTATTCAAAAACACCTATTATAATACACATATTATTATATAGCAATTATTCAAAGTGACCTTGTGTCATGAGCAGAGGCATCGAACACTATGCGTAATCTGCTCGCTGTCCTATGAGTTCTAATTATTTCTCGATGAGGTAAATAAAAAGTTACATTTTGTTTTTCTTCAGGATCTGTAACTAACTCATTAATACCTTGTTTCAAATAATCTGCTAACACCTCCTTATACTCAAAAAATAATTCAGGGTTTTTAATCAATCTTTGTTTGAGTTTAAAAAATCTATATTCTGCAATTTTCCGATTGTCATTTAAACATCCCCTTTCAAGCTTCCACGGAAATCGAAATGTATATCGCTTATCATTGTATTTAATTTCTGACTCAAACTCCTTCATAACGTTGTTTTCTGAAAAATCTGAATCCTGTTTAGAATTAAAAAGGCCAGATGATTCGATATTCCAGAATTTTTCAATCTGTTCAGAAATAATTTTTTTTCTACTATTACATTAAATACTAAGGCCGTATAACTGTCAGTTGTTTTTCCCTGTAGACACCAACCAAAAATGGTGTCGACAGCTACTAATTTTTTTATTCAAATGTTTTATATTTCCATTAACTATATCATAATAATAGTCAGCACCTATAGGTAATGTAATGGGTTCTTTGGATGTGGGTGTGTCCGCAAGGGTTAAATTTTCAAATTGTTTACTTTTCATCAAATCATTGATTTCAGGTGGGGGGATTTCAGTAGCTGATATTTGATTGGTGACTAGCGCTTCTATATCTAATTTTGAATTAGGTACATTTTTATTTTCAATAGTTAGTTTAACTACGTCAAAGGTTTTTTTCAATGGGGTTCTTATTTCTAAATGTAAAAACCGACAATTTTTCTTTTCTTATTGCCTGTAAATTCAATTTATTTGCTATTTCTTCAGATATAAAGGTTCACATGCTCCCACAATCTAAATGTAACCTAATTAGATATTGTTTTCCGTTTGATTTTATTTTTACGCAACAAGTTTGTAGAAGAATTTTATTATTTTCTGTAGAGGAAATAGCCGAAATTACTTTTTCACTAGTTTCACTTCCATTAACTTTTAAGTCGGGTGTGTTTTCTTCTTTTATTAATTTAGATTTTAGGCATATCGTTTGATTATGTCTGCTTGAACACTTCTTGCAACTAGTTTTAGAGTTACAATTTTTGATAGCGTGTTTCCTGCCTAAGCAAAGGAAACATCTTCCTTGAGATTTCAACAAATTTCTTTTAGTGTTTACATCAACAGCCTCACACAAATCAGATGAATGTTTACTATCGTTGCAAAAAATGCAATGAGCCAGCTGCCTGTCTGAAGTCGATTTATCATTCGAAATGTTCATAAATTCACAAGTAGATTTAAATTCAGATTTTGTTGTTTGACTCTTGATTTTTTTTTTATTATTTTCAAATGCTTTCATTCTCGAAAAAAATGTGTGTTCTCTGCTTTTTATTTCAGTTTGCAGAAAATCTAATAATTTGTGTATATCTGAATGTGTTAAATTGTCTACATTTTGTCTATTATATTCCAAAGCTAATTCTGCCGGTATCAATTTTAAAATTACGGTGATAAGCATGGAGCCATAATTTGCTGGTTCGAGCCATAATGTGGACAAACATCGAACATTTATTTCTATATCACTGTGAATTTTTTTCAATTTTTGAATTTCGTTAGCCTTATAAACAGGGGATAAATTAAGAAGCATGTTTAGGTGATGATTAATTATCACGTCTTTTTACCATAACGCGTTTCTAAAACTTTCAATGCTGCGTCATAATTAGCTTCTGATATTTCAAAACCTTCTACAGCATTAGCCGCAGCTCCAGATAAATAACTCTTCAAATAATGAAATTTTTCAATTTTCGAAAGCGATTTATTTTCGTGAATTGTATTTTTAAAGGTATTAAAAATGAAATAAATTGCGTACAGTCGCCATAGAATTTTTGTATATTGAGTTTTGGCAATCTAACAACTGAGTTTTCACCATTAATCACATTCGATTTTAAATCTTGACTGTTATTTAAATCAATATTAACATTTTTTTTTGTTTTCGGTTAATTTTTTCTTCACCCGGAATTTTGCAACTGATATTTTATCCGCGTAATCATAAACAGAATTGATTTCAGTTTCATAGTCGCCTAACCCTAAAAAGGGCTCAATTTTCTCGTCAACTGACTTCAATAATTCTGCTTTAGTATCTAACTGAATAAATAATTCTTCTAAATTATCAAAATCTATTGGACTATCCTTCGTAACATTTTTTATATTATTAATCAGCTTTGTTACTGCTGTTCTCAAAACTGTTCGGTTCTTTTTCAACTTTTCTAAATCAGACATTTCGAAATACAATATGAAAGACTTATCTTACCTTTGCCGTCTTCTTATTACTTACTATCCTCTATTTCCTTATTTGTGCTTTGAAGACATTAAAAAGGTAACAAATACTTTTTCTTTCTTTCTTTCTCGGCGTGATGCACCATGTGGAAAATTTCAAATCATTCGAACGTAGAATCAATGAAGGAGGTGCGTTCTGAATTCTTTTCTTGAAATATTTAATGAATATTTACAGATACATGATTCTATACATATTTACAATAAGTATTATCAAATACTTAATCTGGTTTTTCGAAAAAGGGAATCTTAGCCTCATCAACAAACTGTAAAAAAATTACAGCGATCATGCTTTTTGAAATCAAAACATGTCTTCCTGTCGTTTCAGCAATAAATACCGAAGTAGCATTCTAAGGTAGGATGCGCGCGCATCGCCCGTCCTTCGTTGCCATGGGGAGCAGAGAAAAAGTTTCTCTTCACACACCCCACCTGAACTCTTAAAGAGTTCACAAATCAAAATTCCATCATAAAATCATAAAAATTCAATTTTTCGTATCAGTGGTTCAGTAATCTAATACAATTTTTAAAATTCGAATACAAAATACTAAATATAAGAATTCAAACAATATCTAATTAATCACTTAATTAGTCAAATTCAAAATATCAATAAATTCTAAAAACATTTTAAATTTAAACAAAGTAAAAATAATGACAGTTAAATAACACACACATTTTTTTTTTTCAGTTAAATCATATACTTACTTATACCAAAATTCAAAAAGATTCTATATATAAATAAGACTAAAAATTAAAAAACAGAAAGAAAATATTTAGAGTTCTAAATGCAGAAAAAACAAACTAAATAAATGTCTATAAAATTGTATGAATGTTTATAAAAAGTCTGCAAAAGTCATTTGTTAATCATTTTGTATTTCAAAGGGATACAAGTGTTGGATGGATCTTTTTAAGATTCCACTCGCTGTTTTTATTTCGTATGAACGAATATTGTCATCTTTTCCAGGAATGGCAGTCTGAATATTACCCAGTTTCCAAAGAAACTTATTTTTTGCGTCATCTTGAATCAAAACAACATCGCCCACTTTCAGTGGCGTATGGGCATTAGGATTTTTCAAGGAATGGGCTGTTTTCAAATCCATTAAATATTGTTTTTTCCATTTGGTCCACAATTGTTTCAATAGTAAAGATGGATATTTTTTTTTCTTTTCAGGAGTGTTGATCTCTTTGAACAATCTTCAATTTTTTCAAAAAAAATAAAATAATAGGAAATGAAAGTTCTTTTCCAAAATTTAAAAAGTGCTTTGGAGTAAGAGGTTTTGGTTCATCGCTGTCGCTATATACATACGTCAGTGGTCGTGTATTCAAAACTGCTTCCACTTCTGCCAACAGAGTCGCTAATTCATCATAACTTAAGAGTGCCCTACCAATTACTTTTCTCAAACAGTCTTTGACTGACTTTACTAGTCGCTCATAGAAGCCTAACCACCATGCAGCTCTTTCTATAATATTCTTCCATATAATTCTCTCTTTTCTAATAAAATTTAAAAATACTTTGTCTGTCAGTATGTTGTATAAAATTTCGAGTTCACCTTTGGCTTTTTTGAAGGTTTTTGCGTTGTCAGAATAAATAATTTTGGGATTTCCTCGTCCAGCTGTGAATCTTCTGAATGTCATCAAAAAAGAATTTGTTGTCATATCAGACGCAATTTCCAGGTGAATGCCTCTAGTCACACCGCAAGTAAACAGGACAATGTAAGATTTTTTGCGTTTCTTTAAAATTTTGGATATAGATCGGACCGACGAAGTCTAAACCGCAGATTGCGAATGGCGGTGCTTCACTAGCTCTGTTTTTTGGTAATGGTGCGGTGATCTGGTTTGCTGGTTTGGAGAAATATTTTTTATATATTATACAATTCTTGATAACACTCTTGACCAACTGACGACCTTTAGGTATCCAAAAACGAGATCTAATTTTTGCCAAAGTACTGGCTGTCCCTCCATGCATAATTTTCTCGTGTTCTTGACGAACTATTAGAGTAGGTAACCAAGAATGTTTGGGGAGAATTATTGGGTTTTTCTCTTCTGCGGACAGGTTAGAAAATTCGAGCCTTCCGCTCAACCTCATCAACACGTTTTTGTCAATAAAGGGCATGAAATTTGATAAGGATGACGTCTTATCCACTGATTTACTATTTTTTAGAGATTCTATTTCTTCCTTATAAAATTGTTTTTGTTCAGATTGTATCAAAAAATTTTCAGCTTCGAGTAATTCTTTGGTTGTTACTACGTATTGTACTTCAGTTGATTTTTTCAGCTTCATAATGAATTTCTTTACCCAAACGGTAATTCTCAAAAGTTTCTCTAAATTACTATATTTTGAAATGTTTATGGGATTTTCGAGTTTTTTGACTAAGCACTCGCTCTGAAAAACACCGTTAGGATTTTTTTTTTTTTTTTTTTTTTTTTTTTTTATTCTAATTCATCTGAGTAAGCGATTTCTTAGTTTTCTGATATTGACCAACACTCAGGAGGTAAACTTAGCCATTCTGGTCCCTGTAACCAAGTAGCATCATTGATTATCCTAGAGATTTTTGATCCTCGAGAAACTATATCAGCTGGATTGGCAGTACCAGGACAATAAAAAGGGACAGCCAATAAAAAAGAAACTGCTACTAATTCCAAATAACACTCTGGTGAATCTATAAATTTCAAAGGGTTTAGAATTATCAAACAAATCTTGTGAAAATAAAAATCTTGTTACATCACGATCGTTTTCATCTGTAATTATTTGTAGAAATGCTTGTTTTATATCAGTTGTAAAAGCTATGGGATTAAATCTAAACCGTAACAAAACATCAAATATTTCAGGGTACAAATTTGGACCTACATGCAGGCAATTATTCAAAAACACCTATTATAACACACCTATTATTATATAGCAATTATTCAAAGTGATCTTGTGTCATGAGCAGAGGCATCGAAAACTATGCGTAATCTCCTCGCTGTCCTATGAGTTCTAATTATTTCTCGATGAGGTAAATAAAATTTACATTTTGTTTTTCTTCAGGATCTGTAACTAACTCAATAATACCTTGTTTCAAATAATCTGCTAACACCTCCTTATACTCAAAAAATAATTCATGGTTTTTATTCAATCTTTGTTTGAGTTTAAAAAATCTATATTCTGCAATTTTCCGATTGTCATTTAAACATCCCCTTTCAAGCTTCCACGGAAATCGAAATGTATATCGCTTATCATTGTATTTAATTTCTGACTCAAACTGCTTCATAACGTTGTTTTCTGAAAAATCTGAATCCTGTTTAGAATTAAAAAGGCCAGATGATTCGATATTCCAGAATTTTTCAATCTGTTCAGAAATAATATTTTTTCTACTATTACATTAAATACTAAGGGCGTATAACTGTCAGTTGTTTTTCCCTGTAGACACCAACCAAAAATGGTGTCGGCAGCTACTAATTTTTTTATTCAAATGTTTTATATTTCCAGTAACTATATCATAATAATAGTCAGCACCTATAAGTAATGTAATGGGTTCTTTGGATGTGGGTGTGTCCGCAAGGGTTAAATTTTCAAATTGTTTACTTTTCATCAAATCATTGATTTCAGGTGGGGGGATATCAGTAGCTGATATTTGATTGGTGGCTAGCGCTTCTATATCTAATTTTGAATTAGGTACATTTTTATTTTCAATAGTTAGTTTAACTACTTCAAAGGTCTTTTTCAATGGGGTTCTTATTTCTAAATGTAAAAACCGACAATTTTTCTTTTCTTATTGCCTGTAAATTCAATTTATTTGCTATTTCTTCAGATATAAAGGTTCGCATGCTCCCACAATCTAAATGTAACCTAATTAGAGATTGTTTTCCGTTTGATTTTATTTTTACACAACAAGTTTGTAGAAGAATTTTATTATTTTCTGTACAGGAAATAGCCGAAATTACTTTTTCACTAGTTTCACTTTCATTACCTTTTAAGTCGGGTGTGTTTTCTTCTTTTATTAATTTAGATTTTAGGCATATCGTTTGATTATGTCTGATTGAACACTTCTTGCAACTAGTTTTAGAGTTACAATTTTTGATAACGTGTTTCCTGCCTAAGCAAAGGAAACATCTTCCTTGAGATTTCAACAAATTTCTTTTAGTGTTTACATCAACAGCCTCACACAAATCAGATGAATGTTTACTATCGTTGCAAAAAATGCAAAGAGCCAGCTGCCTATCTGAAGTCGATTTATCATTCGAAATGTTCATAAATTCACAAGTAGATTTAAATTCAGATTTTGTTGTTTGACTCTTGATTTTTGTTTTATTATTTTCAAATGTTTTCATTCTCGAAAAAAATGTGTGTTCTCTGCTTTTTATTTCAGTGTGCAGAAAATCTAATAATTTATGTATATCTGAATGTGTTAAATTGTCTACATTTTGTCTATTATATTCCAAAGCTAATTCTGCCGGTATCAATTTTAAAATTACGGTGATAAGCATGGAGCCATAATTTGCTGGTTCGAGCCCTAATGTGGACAAACATCGAACATTTATTTCTATATCACTGTGAATTTTTTTCAATTTTTGAATTTCGTTAGCCTTATAAACAGGGGATAAATTAAGAAGCATGTTCAGGTGATGATTAATTATCACGTCTTTTTTACCATAACGCGTTTCTAAAACTTTCAATGCTGCGTCATAATTAGCTTCTGATATTTCAAAACCTTCTACAGCATTAGCCGCAGCTCCAGATAAATAACTCTTCAAATAATGAAATCTTTCAATTTTCGAAAGCGATTTATTTTCGTGAATTGTATTTTTAAAGGTATTAAAAATGAAATAAATTGCGTACAGTCGCCATAGAATTTTTGTATATTGAGTTTTGGCAATCTAACAACTGAGTTTTCACCATTAATCACATTCGATTTTTAATCTTGACTGTTATTTAAATCAATATTAACATTTTTTGTGTTTTCGGTTAATTTTTTCTTCACCCGGAATTTTGCAACTGACATTTTATCCGCGTAATCATAAACAGAATTGATTTCAGTTTCATAGTCGCCTAACCCTAAAAGGGGCTCAATTTTCTCGTCAACTGACTTCAATAATTCTGCTTTAGTATCTAACTGAATAAATAATTCTTCTAAATTATCAAAATCTATTGGACTATCCTTCGTAACATTTTTTATATTAATAATCAGCTTTGTTACTGCTGTTCTCAAAACTGTTCGGTTCTTTTTCAACTTTTCTAAATCAGACATTTCGAAATGCAATATGAAAGACTTATCTTACCTTTGCCGTCTTCTTATTACTTACTATCCTCTATTACTTACTATCTTCTTATTACTTACTATCCTTATTTGTGCTTTGAAGACATTAAAAAGGTAACAAATACTTTTTTCTTTCTTTCTTTCTCGGCGTGATGCACCATGTGGAAATTTTCAAATCATTCGAACGTAGAATCAATGAAGGAGGTGCGTTCTGAATTCTTTTCTTGAAATATTTAATGAATATTTACAGATACATGATTCTATACATATTTACAATAAGTATTATCAAATACTTAATCTGGTTTTTCGAAAAAGGGAGGTTTAGCCTCATCAACAAACTGTAAAAAATTACAGCGATCATGCTTTTTGAAATCAAAACATCTCTTCCTGTCGTCCCAGCAATAAATACCGAAGTCGCATTCTCAGGTAGGATGCGCGCGCATCGCGCGTCCTTCGTTGCCATGGGGAGCAGAGAAAAAGTTTCCCTTCACCCGTTCTAAGAAATTACATATGTTGGAGACTTGAATACTTATAGCTGAGCACCTCACATCAAACGGCAAATCATAAAATTTTTAAAAAAGTCATAATTAACGGACGTTATTAATTAAAAACCTCAATTACAAGACCAGAAAAGCACTTAAATTCAAGAAAAGCATGGATTTTTTTAAATCAAGTTACAAAAACGATATCTTTCACGGATTAAAAACAGGTGTCATTTTAATGGCAGATACAGACGGGCGATTTGTGTAAGAAGCGATTGGTTTTTTTTTTCTACGCATCCCAGAAATCCGAAATTAAAAACACAAGACAAGGAAAAAATCAGCTTTCAGAAATTCTAAAAATTATCTCGATTGCACCATAAAATCTTGAAAATTCGTTAAAAATCCAGAAAAATATCCGTTATTTTCTTTCATTTGTGAAAGCGATAGAAGTCTGATGACATTGTGTTTCCGATGGTAAATAAGATAATATAAAACAGGTGCGCCTTGGGATCAGAAACGAACACAGAATTTTTATACACATATTTATTACATATTATTATTATTTGTAATTACCAAAAATTTTTTAAATATCGATTTTGAGTTACAATTTTTGCACCATCCGACGTAGAATTTCATCCTCTTTCAGAATATGTCTTTTTTTAAATTTAGACAATCGGAAGCGAAGATATTAGTTTTTTGGTAATTAATTCCATAATTGCATTTTTGCACTGCCGGCCACGTGGCAGGAGAAAAAAAAAGATATTTTTATACTAGGGTTTTATAACGCATTACAGTTTTTTTTTTTTTTTTTTAACTATTGATTCTACAAATTTAGTTCTTTCGCATCCGAATGTTATTTCGTACGCTGATTCATAATATCTAAATTTAAGAAAAAAGAATTGTACCACAACTTTCCGATTGATGAAAAAATCTATTTTTAAACTTATAAAAGAGATACCTTTTCGCACAATTGACGGGAATTTGTTAAAATGGGGAAAACTAAAGAACTGATCGCTTTTACAGCATTGTTCAAAGCGGTGTCACATTTTTAAAAATTCAGAATAAATTTTACTTATTCAATATAAAAATTTCGTAAGTGTTGATACCACTATTTTCGAATAGTAATTTCAGAAAATATTTTTAATTCTAGCTTAAGAGCATTTTTAAACTGTAGTGTTCTCTACCGTTTTGTGTGCGTTTTTTGGTGGCGTGATGAGATAAATATTAGTGATTCAAAATAAAAAATTTCATAAATGTTGATATCATTATTTTTGAATAGTAATTTCAGCAAATATCTTAAATTGATGTTTAAGACCGCCACCCCCTCTACTAATGTATATACTGATATGTTGTGGAAAAGAGTTTCGTTCAAATGCACTTTTGTTCAGAATAGAGTGCGCAGCCTGGTAGAGAAGTGTGGAACGAACAGACAGCGATTTTATTTAAATTATGAAATATAACAAGGCGATCTGTTTGAAATTTTAAAATAGTTTATAACACATAATAAAAATTTTTAAAAACAATGACGCAAGAAATTTCGGGAGGGGGGGATGGCCGTTAAAATATTAAAACAGTAGCGTTTTTAACCGTTTTATATGTGGTTTTTTTGACGGAGTCCTGAGATAAATGCTACTTGTTCAATATAAAAAAAAATCCATAAGTGTCGATACCTCTATTTTAAAATTATAATTTCAACAGATATCTAAAATTGGTGTTTAAGACCGCTACCCCTCGAGTAATGTATCGATAGCTAAGATGTAGAAAGGAGTTTCGTTTAAATACAGTTTTGTTAAGAATAAAGTGCGTTTAACTGGTGGTGGAATGTGGAATTAAAAGAACGCGATTTTATTCAAATTGGGAAATATAACAAGTTGATCTGTTTGAAACTTTAAGATAGTTTATAACACGTAATAAAAAGTTTTAAAAACAATGGCGCGAGAAATTTCGAGAAGGGGGGTGTTAATTTTTTTCTTTTAATCTTAGCGTTTTTTATCGTATTATGTGTGTTTTTTTGACTGTCCTGAGATAAATGCTACTTGCTAAATATAAAAGAAAATCATAAGTGTTGATACCACTATTTTAGAATAGGAATTTCAACAAATATCTTAAATGGGTGTTTAAGACCGCCAACCCTCGACTAACGTATCTACGGATACGTTGTACAAAGGAGTTTCGTTCAGATACAGTTAAGATAGTGTGTGGCTCTTTGGTGGTATATTGTGGAATTAAAATAACGCGATTTTATTTAAATTAGGAAATATAACAAGGCGATCAGTCTGAAATTTTAAAATAGTTTATAACACATAATAAAAAGTTTTAAAAAGAATGGAGCGAGAAATTTCGTAAGGGGGGGGGGCGCATTTTTTTTTTTTAATCTTAGCTTTTTTTACCGTTTAGTTGCGGTTTTTAAGGATTTAGTAATTATAAATTATTTATCAATTTGGCTTTATTAATTAAAAAATAAAGTCTTTTGAAAGTAATATTAAAAGAAACCGTCTGTGTGATCTGTGATCACACTTGCCCACTTGTTTTTTTTCTTCTTTTTTTTCTATTTTTGGGGTATCTGCAAACTCTTTTTCCCATCTAAATGAGGCCATACATTCCGTAATTATCCATCTACCAACAACGTGGAAATGTGTTCATACAAATGTTTTAAGTATAATAAAGTAATTGGTTTCGATTACTCTTGGATAGCCATCATAAGCATTGCATAGAGACTTTTTTTCATGAATTTTGGATTTACATATTCCATTTAGTTTAAATCAGCAGATAATAAAAGACGATAATGTTCTGGAATTCCAATTTTATTGACATTTAAACAGATGGTCCGTTAAGATTTATATATATTTTTTAATTTTATTGTCGTGCTTTTTTATTTGATTCAATATTTGAAACAAAAAATATATTTATATACGTGATCCAAATATTACAACAATAAAAATATTTTAAAATTGCATATTAGTGAATTAATGTTGGCAACTAAATTATTTAAGAAACTATTTAAAGCTCTTTTGTGAATCGTCCTTCAGATACATTGCTTCATTTACTTCCACTTAAAAAAAAATCATAATTTAATAATTAAGAAAAAAATATTTATTTCAAAGTATAATAATAGTGTTATAGTTTAGTCACGTATCTCATATTTTTAATGTAATTTAACGCAAACGTGAAACATTACACACTTAAAATTAGAAAACGAACTATCGATTAACGGTTTTTAAGTCTGCAAATTCTAAATATAGATGAGTTTACACAGTTTAATCTGTATATATAAAAGCCGTTCTCTGTGTATATATGTCCTTTATACAAATCTCCAATTTTAGACGGATTTGAACGAAACTTGCGGTATATACGTTTTAGAACGTGGAAAAGATTACTGTCTACTTTAAAATATAATCAGACCAATATTTATTCCTTTTTCCTACGACCTTTCATAATTTAACATTATATAAATATCTCTTTTTTAATACTCAAATTCAAGTTTCTTTTCTGTTGCCACACATCTAAAAACCAGCTCAATATTAAAAAAAAAATGATAACTCGAGTACTTTGTTTTATAAGTCAATAGAAATTCGGATTGTCTCACTATATTTTTGCTGTTTTTGAAATTGACGCCATTCAAAGAAGAAAATGCACAATTCTCATATATTTATGTAAAAACTTTAACTTTAGCACGTTTTAAAATGACCTTAGTAGTACTTTAGTTGAATGTTAAAAAATCTATTTTAATGAAGTCGTTTCAATATCAAGAAATCAATTAAGGAAAAAGATAATAATAATAAAAAATAGTTTGCCAGATATGACGTCAATTTCGTCAATATAATTTTAAACTTTTTCTAAAAACTGGATGCTACAATTTATTCCCTATTTCTTTATAATCTTTAATTATATCATTTAGATAAATATTTTAATACCTGAAATGCAGTGATTCTACGATTTATATCGAATACGGTTATATAAAATACGATTTTTCTACGATTTATATTAAATAGAAAATATAGCTACTATTTTTTAGGGTAAGCTTTTTTTCTTTTTTAAACAAAATTTTATGACTGACAGACTTTTCTGTTAGACGTTGAAATAATGGGATGCATGATGTTTAGAGATTAAATTGCAGTAAAAGCGCAATTTATGGTACGGGTAGGTGGTTGCCACCAACAATATGGTGCTAGGCGTTACTCATAGATATGTCTTTTCTTCATAATATTGCATTAATAGCAAACGGATATATCTTTCTTAATTGGGTTACAGGTATATTTAAAAATATCCCCGTGATTGAAAATTCATTTAAAACGGATAAACAATCCGTAAATTGAGATAAGCTTTTCAAACAATATTACTGAAAGTACTTTTTGTATTCTATTAGATGTTGGAATAATCAAATGAGCGATGTTTAAAGGTCAAATTGCAGTAAAAGTTAAATTTATGGTTGGGTTAGGTTGTTGCACCAACAATATGATGCTAGAGTTACTCATAGTTCACCAATGTCTTTACTTTTTATACTATTGCATTAAGGACAAACAGGTATATATTTCGTAATTGGGCTGCATGTAGGGATGAGATTTCCACGTTTTTGCACACCGGTATATTCTTACAGAAAATGTTGTTCTGTTAAATCGCGAGAGTGTTCCGATTAAATGAAATATCATTTTCTCTAACAAAATACTGGTGTAAAAAAACGCGGAAATCTTATCTCCATGCATGCAAATCAAAAAATATCCATGATTGAAAATTACTTTAAAATCATTCACATGAAAAAATTGAGATACAGTTTTCAAATAAATTTCATTTGACAGAACCTTTCTCTATTCGACAGTGTGAAAAACGAAATTGTATGATGATCGTAAATTAAAAAAAATCAGTAAAGGCAAAATTTATGGGTTAGGTCATTACCATCATCAGTATAATGTCACAATTGGCATTGTGTTTGTACTTTTTTTTTTTTTTTTTTTTTTTTTTTTTTTTTTTTTTTTTTTTTTTTTTTTTTTTTGGATATTCTGAAGAAGACTCAATGAAAGAGTCGAAACATGTAAATTTTTAATGTTTTATTATTATTATTATTATTATTATTATTGAAATGACGCTTTTTAAGCAAATAAATCGTTTGCATAAGGCCAACCAAAGAGTCTCTCTGGGTATTGTACCAAAATGATAGACATTAATTACTGCCGATTCTAGCTGGAATATTAATCGTGAAAATGCAGAATCCTCAGAAAACAGAAGCAAATAAACGATATTTCACTAAGGAAAATAATGATTTTATATCTATTTTAGTGCATTTTATGTTAATTCGTACATCTAGTATGTTCGCATTTTGATATAAAATGGTTCAATTTTACTTATTTGTAGCAGATAATATACGTTCACGTAACTGCGTTAATACACACTGTAAAAAACTGAACGTGGTAGAAATAAACTAAGGTCATTCTTGGAATAAGGATGCGAAAAATGTGATCAAACAGTGTAAATGCTTAAAAGCATTTCTCAACTGAAAATTCTTGTGATATGTTTATCATCCAAAAACATATAAATCAGACAATTGTTTAAAAAAAGAGGGCTATTTTACATAGAAAAAATAACATTAATATTTCTAAGAAAAAAATATTTAATACAAAATTAAACTTTTAAACATATTTCATTAATTGTGCTTTTAAGTAAAATATCCACGTTTTCTAAAGAAATGAAAAGATAAAATAAACATTTATATAAAAACAAACAGCAATTAGTTTTTAGTAGTATTTCCTAAGATAAAAAACTGCTTTTGGCAAAAGAATAAAGGGTTTAGAGTTTTCTCATGCAAGCTTTGCTATTCATATATATGCCAGATAATTTCGCTTATAGTTAAGCGAGATTTCAAAGCAAAAAAATATTTCAAAAAGTAATTAAAGTATGTTTCTTTACTGAAAACATTATAACAAAATTAACCATGCACTTAGAGATTCAGAAAAAGTTTGTACTTAAAAAGCAGATTTATTTTGTTTTAAAGTATACTTTATCCGAGAGATTACTGCTTACGTTATAAGTATTAAGCGTGCATTCTTTGTATAAGTAACATGAAATATATTTTATTAAAGTTTAATGGATATGTAAATTTTTAGTATCCTTTCTGCAGAAAAATAGATTAGGAAATATTCTAAAAATACCTTCTCTTATCATATATAAGATGTATGTAATGGGTGACCAATAAAAAAAAAAAATAAGTTAAATATAGTATTTCTAAATGTTTATAATATTTATAGTTTTAAAAATTTTTGCGAATTTAAATTACATTATTTAACTAATAGTGACCATAAATCGCTTTACTTCTGTTCAACCCCTCCATTCCCACTAATAAAATAAATTATTTTGTTTGTGGATGTGTGTGTCAGATGAAACTCTGGGTTCAGCTTTAAATAGATTCAGTTTAAATAACATTTAATAATTTTTATAAGTTGGTTATTCTTTTTTTCTTCCAAGATTTTTGACAAAAATTTTCTTTTACGAAAGACCACCATCCGTAGAAGTATTTCACATTCCGAACATTAGATGGGTTGTAAAGTTTTCCACAAAAAATAATTTATACTTGATTCTAATAATCTACAAATTTTTGCAAATTTTTATATTTGTTACTTTGGGCACTTTGCTCTAATATAAGGAAATAATCTTTTTTTAATGCGTTCGTTAGGCAATTATTTTGAATAATAGCTTAATTTATCTCCTGTATGCAATGTTTAATTATTTCTTTTACCGTAATTGCAATCCGAATAATTATAAACTTTTATTTCTTTTAGTGGGTGCTTTAATATGAAGTATTACACATTTAAGGAATAAAGATGAACAGTATCATTTATTGACGAGTGTGAAATAATTAAATGATAATCATCGTCAAGAATACAGAATCGTTTTCAATATTATTTGGAAAAAATGCGTACATATTTCTGTTGTTGTTTATTGTTGTTAACTCTCGTGCTTAATTTTGTTCAGCCATGATATTTTCCTCTGGGCAACTGATATTTGCTGTCCTAAGTCCAGGGTTGGTACGCATCAAGGGATTCAGGGGATTTTAATTAGTGTAGTACCAGAAATTGCGTAATGTATTGGTCGTAATACCTGAATTTAGAATTTTTTTATTGCTATGCATTAAATAAGACGAATATTACATTGCAAAAATTCTAGTAAAAAGTCCTTAATATTCCTTGAATTGCACGAACAATGAGTACATAATATTGTATATTTAGTAATGAACTAATAATAGTTAAAATAACTCTTAATAACGAGGTCGCTTGTAGACATTTAAATATTTAATAAGCACTTCACAAACAAACACATAACTTACAGAACGCCTGTCACATGACAACAACAGTAAACAGAACAGAATCTCTGAAAAAGAATTGAAGGGGGAAAGAAACTTTGATGTTGCCATCTATAGATAAGAAATTGAAGAACACACATGACAGCTCTCCCCCACTTAATATTTGAGTCTGTTAGGAGGTCTTCTGCATCGACCGGATCTTCTCAGTACCTGGTGGAGAAGGAAAAGAAGAATTAGATTTTATAAGTTCAGCAACATCAACTATTGAACTAGTGGGAACAGAAGGTTTTGGAGAATCAGGATGAGAGTTAGTTGGTGTAGGACCTGAAGTACCTAGCTCAAGAGATTCAACTGGTTGTGGATTTGCGATACTAGGCGGTATTGGTGGAAAATCACTTTGTTTCTCAATTGCATTTTCACTTCTGAAATTTCCTGTAATTTTCTTCAAAATTTGTATCATTAACTAAAGAAATATCTAAACCTACATTAGATATTTGATCAACATGCCTTTTCCAGATATTCGAACCAACTTGAACTCTATAATGTAATTTTCCTTCTCTTGCTATTATTCGACCAATTTTCCCCTTGGCTTCTGAAGTATAATTTCTTACTGCTACTTCATGGTTAATTTCAAATTCTTTTATTTTAACTTTGGACTTTTTTGTATCTTGTTTAGCATGAACGAAATTTGTAACATTTGGTACTATCAAATCTATTTTTGTTCTTATATGGCGATTTAGAAATAGAGAAAGGAAGCTATTTAATTTCATTTGTAAAGTACCAGGTTCTGAAGATAAGGCTTTTAATCCACGTTTAAGAATTTGCACGTATCTCTCCGCCTGTCCATTTGTAGCTGGATGGTATGGGGCACTGAATTATGTTTTTCACCATGATATCTCAAAAATATCTCAAATTCTTCAGATGTAAACTGTTTAGCATTATCTGATACTAAAGAAATTGTCAAACCGTATCGTGCAAAAAGTGAAGAAAGACAAGTGATGGTATTTTCTGAAATTGTACTAGGAACATTAAAAACTTTTGGCCATTTGCTATGGGCATCAACCACTAAAAGAAGCATTTTCCCATAACAGGACCAAAATAGTCAATATGAATTATTTGTCATGGAACTGTGGGCCATCCCCAATTATGTCTATCGACTTAGGAGAATTATTTTTCAAATTTACACAAGTAGTGCAATTTCGTGCAAAATTTTCAATATCTTGGTCTATACCTGGACACCATAAAAAACTACGTGCTAAAGACATTTTAGCTATACCAAAATGACCAAAGTGTAATTCTTTTAAGATTTGGTTTCTATGAATTTCAGGGATAACTATCCTATATCCTTTTAACATACAACTATGTTACAGAGTGACTTCTACTTGTTTACCACCAAAATGTAAATTTTTAGGAATTTCAGAACCAGAAATGAGGTGATGAAAAATTTGACGTAAAATGGAAATGGGTCTTGTAGCTGAAGCAATAGATTTCGAAGTTAATGGTAAGATAGAGAGTTGATTAATTTAAAGAATTTCAGATTCATCAGTTGCATCATTCGAATTTAATTGTTGAGGTAAATCTTCACTACGTAAAGGAAGTCGTGAAACAGCATCAACATTTCCGTGATCAACAGTTTTTTATAACGGATATCATATTGAAACGTTTGTAAATAAATTGCGTATCGTTGCATTCTAGCAGCCGATAAAACAGGGATACTTTTAGAAGGAGAAAAAATAGACACTAAAAGTTTATTGTAAGTTAAAATTGTTCCCATACAAATATTGAAAAAATTTCTTTACACCAATATAATAGCTAATGCCTCTTTATCAACGTGACTGTACCGATTTTCTGAAATATTCAAAGTTCTGGACACAAATCCAATAGGTTTTTCAGTGTTATCTGGCATCCTATGCGAAAGAACTGCAGAGATACCCTAAAGAGAAGCACCAGTAGCTAAAACTAAAGGTAATTTGGGATTAAAGTGAGTAAGAACCCTGTCAGAAGTAATTTCTATTTTTATACTTTTAAATGCTTGTTCACACTTATAAGACCAATTAAATTTAACATTCTTCTTAAGCAAATTATTTAAAGGATTTTCAATAATAGATAAGTTTGGTACAAACTTAGCATAATATGTAACTAAGCCTAGAAAAGCTTTAACGTGAGATACATTTACTGGTCTTGAAGCATTTAAAATTGCTTCAATTTTATCTTGTGTTTTATGAATACTATGTTTGTCAAATTTATAACCACAGTAAGTAATCTCATATACCATAAAGAATGATTTTTATTTATTTATTCTAATGTTATAATCCCTTAATATTTTTAATACGTGCTTTAATCTTTGTAAATGAATTTCATCTTTTTCGCCTGTAACCCCAATATCATCTATAAAAATACTAACTCCATCAATTCCTTTTAATATGTGCTCAATTTTTCTTTGTCATATAGTAGGAGAACTAGCAAGACCCATTGGTAACTTAAGGAATTGGAATAATCCTTTTGGTGTATTAATGGTTAATATTTCTTGTGATTGTTCATCTACAGGTAACTGAAGATAAGCTTTATTTAAATCAGTTTTTTGGAAAATGGGCACCACCACCTAATATAGCTAACATATCTTCTATTTTAGGTAAAGGATATTTTCCAACTTTCAAAAATTTATCTAATGTTACGTTAAAATCACCACATAAAGGGTTTTCCCATTAGGCTTAAACACTGGAACTATAGGAGTTGCCCACTTGCTGTTTGTAACTGGTTTTATAATACCCGAGTCTTTTAACCCTTTCGCTACTGGTGTCCATGATCAAGGACATCCTTTTTAGAAATTTTTTTTATCAATTTAAATTTAATTTAAAGTAATTTTACAACTTTTGTCAGCATTTTTAATCCTTTCCCTACCAAAAGCACAAATATTTAGAAATTGAAATAGTAGATGGCAGCACCTAGGAACTTTTATATAAAGATGGATGGAAACACGAGCTCTCGTCCCGGTAAGCCTTTTAAAAATCATATTATTTTGATATAATCTAATATAAACAGTAGCTAAATACATTTATTATTTTGTTAAGGAAACTAGAAACTTTGATTTAAGCTTATTATGAAAGCTCTAAGTAGTTATAATTTTGTTGTAGAATTATTTTAAAATATGTGTCCATGATCATGGACAAAAGTTTTCAATGTGTGCATATCACTATAACTTTATGATATTGATTGCTTTCGTTCAGTTTTTATTGTATATAGTTCATTTAGTGTATTCTATGTTTTATTTTTGTTGTTATTATTTCTATAAACTTTTTATAAAACATAATATGAATAAAACTTCGACATATATAAAATTTCGAACACATGTTTGAAAACGCCGTTTTTCCCCCCCGTAACGAAATGATAATAAATTATCTGTATAAAATCATACATTCATATTATTCTTATTAAAACTATTTTTTTAGGTCTATCGATGGAAAATAGACGTTCTCGATCTCTTCAGGAACGGAAGAGAGTTGAGGAATTGCTAGAAAAAATAGCGAATGGATCAGATATATCTGATTTATCAGAGGTCGAAAGTAATGATGAAGAGGATGAATGGAAAGCTCTTAATGAAGGTAAATAACGAAGTAATTCTTTATTTCAACTTAATATTTATTTACATAATTTTATTTCTTTGTATTTAAATGTATAAATTAGTTTTATTGATTTTATTTTTCTCTGTCCTTTAGATTGTAGACCTGATTCTTCTTTGGAATCTGAAGATGATATAAACAGTGATGGCTCTGATGAAGATACTGTTGATAACATAAACAGTGATAGTTCTGTTGAAGGGAATGATGATTGTGTTATGTTAGATGATCGTTATTCATTTGTCACAGAAAAAAAACAAACATAAAACGGACGAAACGCATTACTTTCACTCCTGAAGCATATGACTGGAACTGTCAAGCAAGTGATATAATTTATCCTCTAGACCCAGAAAAATATTTTTTTAAATATATACCTAAATCTTTATTTGTTCAAATGGCAGAAAATACTAACATTTATGCTCTCCAAAATGATATACCGTTCATTCCAGCCAAACAGCAAGACATTGAAATGCTATTTGCTCTTCATGTAGCTATGGGGGCATTGAAATTTCCAAGAGTTGGACTCTACTGGGATAAAAACCTGGGAATTGACCTTTTCCAAAATTCTATGACACGCAATAGATTTTTTTCATTGCGAAATAATTTACATATGGTAAATAATTTAGACCGCCCTTCAGATAATACTGATGTCTTTTATAAAGTTAGGCCACTTTTTGATGCTGTTCAAAGTAGATGTAAACAACTGAAAATGGAAGAAAAGTTATGTGTTGATGAGCAGATGTGCCCATTCAAGGGACATCTAAAAGTAAAACAATACGTCAAAAACAAACCAAATAAATGGGGTGTAAAATTATTTCTTTTGTGTGGAGAAAGTGGAATTGTGTATGATTTTATTATATATCAGGGAGCAACCACAGAAATAAATAAAGATCTACAAAACAGATTTGGTCTGGCAGCAGCAGTTGTTATGCATTTGAGTAAGAGAATAACTACCGAGAAAACACAGTTATATTTTGATAATTATTTTTCATCTTATGCTTTGTTGCAGATTTTGAAAAGTCATAAAATATTAGCAGCTTGTACAGAAAGATTGAACAGATTTGGAAATCCACCTTTCATTCCGGAGAAAGCAGCAAAAAATCAAGGAAGAGGTTTTATAGAAGAGCTATATAGTAAGGACAACGATATTGTACTTGTAAGATGGTATGATAACAAGAGTGTGTATATTGCAAGTAACTTTTTGGGTAAAGGAAACACTGATGTTGTTAAACGATGGGACAAAAAGTCTAAACAATACATTGATGTGCTTCGACCAGAAATAGTGCAGAAATATAATGCATCAATGGGAGGTGTAGATAAGATGGATTTTCTAATTGGCTTATACAGAATTTTTATTCGATCCAGAAAATGGACACTTCGCCTTATATTCCATGCAGTAGACCTGGCTATATGTAATAGTTGGCTTGAATATAAAAGAGATGCTACCGAGTGTAATATTCCAAAAACAGAAGTTATGGATTTGTTACACTTCAGCGTGGCCATAGCTAACTATCTAGTCAAAGCTGGAAAGCCATCACCATCAAGAAAACGTGGTAGACCAAGTAAAATCAAAGACATGCCAGAAAATTCTCAACACGATACTTCACGAAAAAACACAGAAGTAAGACCTTATAAGGCAATACAACTGGATGCAATGGATCATTTCCCTGCCCACAATGGCTCTAAGGAAGCAGGCCGCTGTAAAAAAAATCAGTGCAAGGGTAAATCCCATTTCAGGTGCGAAAAGTGCCAAGTACATTTATGTTTGAATAAAGAACGCAATTGTTTCAAAGAATTCCATTTAAAGTCTTAGTTATTACAGTATTTTGTAACCATAAAATAAATTTGTTTTTCCAATAAAAGTGTCTTTTCGTTATAGTCTACAACACACCCATTGAATACAAATGTCCTTGATCAAGGACATTCTCTAATTAAAAAAATAATCGTCACTAATTTTTTATTATGTGGTTTTTAGCTTATTGGGAGCTGTATTAACAATGTGTGAAAACTTCATAATTTTTATTTCATTTTTTAAAGTATTGGTACTGAAAGGGTTAATCTTTGTAATTCGTCATTGACTGCTGCACGTTGTGCATAAATGACAGTCCTAGCTTTGCAAAATATGGGTGTAGCATCTTTTGCAAGATAAAGTTCTGTCTGTAAACTTTTTATCTTCCCAGCCTTATCAGTAAATAAATCAGAAAATTCCTGTAACAAACTTTGTAATTTATCAGAATAATTTACAACTTCATTCACATATTCTGATTTTAAATTATGTGGGAAAATATCAAATTCAGGTACCCAATCTCTACCAAATAATAATGGAAAATTATCTTCTTTTATCAAATAGAACTTTACTTTTCTAGTTATATTTTCATAAGTAACATTTATTTCAACATAACCTACAGGTTTGAAAATTTCACCAGTTGCAGTTTTTAAATGGACATCTAGAGGAAAATTTTTATGATCAAGAAAAATTCTGCGAAATCTTTTTAAAGGAACAGCAGAAATTCCAGATCAAGTATCTAATTCCATATCAGCTCTAGCTCTGTTTTTAATGAAAGCAGACAACTTAATAGAATTTGAACCTTTATCATACTTTATAGTTAAAACATTTACTGTATATAAAGAAGTTACGTGCTTTTGAGAATTTGTACTTCTGCATATCTTGCTTAAATGGCCCTTTTTCCTACAAAGGTTTCAAGTAACATTAATAAATCTGCAAACATTTGTTAAATGTGAGGCATTTCCACATCGATAACACTATAACTTATTTTTATTCATGTCAGAATGTGTATTATTTACCTGATTGTTGACATTGTGTTTTTGAGAACAATTTTGTAATTTCTTATTTTGTATATTTATCGTACTGGAAATTTTATTTATATTGAAATTTTTATTCTTAATTTCAGCAATTTCAATACCTACATTATGTAAAGCTAAAGCTTACTCAACGGCTTTTTTGAAATTTAAATCATCAACTTGCGTAATCAATTTATTCTGAATGATTTCATTTTTCAAACCGCACAGGAACTGTTCTAGCAAATTTTCATTTAGAGTATCACCAGTAAATGAACAAAAGGATGTACTCTTTTTTAATCTAGCCACAAAATCTTGAATTGATTCAGTTTCATTCTGAAAACATTTTCTAAATTTAATTCTCTCAATGAATTTATTGGGGGCGGGGCTTAAGTGTTTAAGCAGAATGTCAACAATTTCATTATATTTTAAAGTTTCACAATTCTTAAGTACATATAAATCCCATAATAAAACATATAATTTCGGTCCTAATAATGATAGAAAAGCAGGATTTTTTTTTGTTGTTGTTCTATTATATCATGCAGAACGAAATTTTGTTCCAGCCGTTTTCACGTACATTGTGAAATATTCTACGTTTTCATCAAATTCTTTGAAATGCGTGAACATTTTACTTTTTTAAACGTATCAAAAGTGTAAAAATGTAAAATTAAATCTAATATCACACCACCGCATAAATTTTATAAAGTTAGTTGCACCTCGATAAGATTATTTCAGATATTTTGTACGTTAAATATGTTCAAGGCGGAAGCAGGACGTTTCGGTCCCGACACTTCGGTCCCGCCATTTCGGTCCAGCCGTTTCGGTCCCAAGACATTTCGGTCCCGAGACATTTCGGTCCCAAGACATTTCGGTCCCGAGACATTTCGGTCCCGAGACATTTCGGTCCCGAGACATTTCGGTCCCGAGACAATTCGGTCCCAAGACATTTCGGTCCCGAGACATTTCGGTCCCGAGACATTTCGGTCCCGAGACAATTCGGTCCCAAGACATTTCGGTCCCGAGATATTTCGGTCCAAGACATTTCGGTCCCGAGACAATTCGGTCCCAAGACATTTCGGTCCCTTTTCCAGCAAGCTGAAATTTTGTGCACTTGAAATAGGTGACAATTTTATAGGGGACATTGTAGAGTTTTTTAAATAAAGGCCTTAAAATTTTAGTAAACACACACAAATTTCGTATGGTAATCATTTTAAAAAACAAGGGGGGGGGGGGATTGACATTTTCTATATTTTAGTGTATCATAAGTATAAGGGTCTGATAAATTAAGACATTTATAACTCGATCTATAATTATTGCAAAACACTCATATTTTGTATGGTAAACGTAATCTTTATAAAAGGAGGGACATTATCAAATTTTTTAACTGAACTCCCTAAATTTTAGTATAACTCGAATATAAGGACTCGAAAACGCAAACACTTATAACACAGATCAAAATTGTCGCAGCCCACACAAATTTCCTATGATAATCATAATCGTTTTATAAGGCAGGGGGGGGGGGGCTCTGTTGACTTTTTATATATTTTAGTGTATCTTAAGTATAAGGTCCTGATAAATCAAAACATTTATAACTCTCTCTGTAATTATCGTAATCACACTCATATTTTGTACGGTAAACGTAATCTTTAAAAAAAGAGGTACATTATAAGATTTTTTAACTGAACCCTTGAAATTTTAGTATAACCGAATATAAGGGCCCGAAAACCGCAAACACTTATAACTCGCAATCAAATTGTAGCACCCCATGCAAATTTTATATGGTAGAAGTAATCGTTTTCAGGAGTGGGGGAAGGCAGAGTTCTGTGGATTCTTTATAGAAGCTCCTCATATTTTAGTCTATCATAAATATAAAGTCCAGACAATTTAAAAATATTTATAAGTCGATCTTTAATTTTCATATGCAAATGCCCATGCCAAAATGCACATATTCAATTGTATATAATTTGCACACTATGTGATTAATAATGAAAAAATCTGCAAATATTTTTACAAATCTTTATTTTATCCTATTATTTAACTGCGCATCAATTTTAAATGTATTGCATTTTACATATTTTTTAAAAAGGGGGTTCTTAACATGGAATTGTCATAAAGACACATTATTTTTTAAATTCTGCACCGGAACAGACTAGAACTTTCTATTTTATTTTAATAGTTATTTTAATTTACTATTTTTTGAAAAACTATTTAAAAGTTTGCATTAATCTTTTTACATGTAACAATAATATTACCGCTATTTCTACCGGTGTCGAATGACAAGTTTAAAAATATTTTTAATTTTGAACCACTTCACCGTTTGCTCCGAGATAACTCGGGGATAAAAGCACTTTTTCCCCATACCTGTCGACGGTGAAGTTGTTTGCAACAATTAAAAATCCTTTTTAATATATTTAAGACTTTTATATGCTTATTACATTAAAAAACTACGAGCACAATAAACATAAATCAAAATTTTAAAATTTCTATTGTCATAAAATATTCTTTTCGTATTTAAAATTAATTCTGTATTTCAAATATTTCTTTGTTATTTCTTTGACTTATATACTTAGAATTAAAGCAGCCTACATGTTTTAATATGACAAATAAAAAATAAAAATGAAAATACAAAAAAAAAAAAAAAAAAAAAAAAAAAACATAAAATCTCAAAATAATAATGTATAGTGAATCACTTTTACGTAAAATTTCATTTTAAATTAAGAAATTTTATAAATATATCACAATGAAGAAATTTGGAAATTTAGAATACATATTTGGCTTTTCTTGATATCTATATGTTATTCATTCAAAAGAATATTATATATGTATATATATATATATATGTCAAGTGTAGATGTCCTAGCTTCCCCCATTTGATTATGCTAAATAAAGATCCAGATAGAAGAATTATTCTACTCGCGCTCTCTTTGTTCTAGTCAGCCGGCGCTTTTTTGTGGCCACATCACGGCATTTTTCATCTTTAATGGCTTAAAAAAACCGGGACGACATGCAGTGGCGTAGCCAGGATTTCGTTTCGGGGGGGGGGGGGGGGGAGGGTCAGGATTTTCCCTTCATGTTATATATATAGTAAAACCTGTCAAGATGAAATTGTAAATATTGGTGAAAAATTCCGTTTTACACAAGTTTCCGTGTTATTTGGTGTATTTGTATAGTATTCTTTTCCGTAGCACTATGGAACATTTATGTTTAAGACAGAACTCCGTTATAGGCAGGTTCCATTTTTAAAAGTTTCGTGTATTTATATAAATATACTTATTTATATCATATGAATACAATAAAACTTGTCAAAATAGTAATTGTCTATAACAGAATCCTGTCTTTAACGTAAGCGTTACATGGTCTTAATATGAATTGCGATACAATTAAATTTGCTGAAAACCTGAAAAACCTGCTGAAACGGAAGAGTTTCAGAATCCCTGCGAAACGAACAATAGATCTTATTCAGGTAGTGTATCTTAGAAGTATAATTAATTACACTTCTTTACATGGAAGCCTGTCTAAAATGGAGCTTTTTACCAGTCCTTGGAATCTTGTCTTGACTGTGTATATATGATAGAAGTATTTCGGGTAACTTTAAGAATTTAGGTATATCCTTATTTAATTTCTTAGTTTAAAAAAAAAAGCATGGATAAAAAATATAAGGCCAATCTCTATAACTGCAACTAATAATACATTCAAGTTACATTAATATTTACCAGTGAAAAAGATTAACTTATGATGTAAAAATCTGAGCGCATACTGAAGAGTTAAATTTAATTAAACCATTCGCTGTCATTCACGAGTATACTCGTGGCTTTAATTTATTGATTACTCTGTCACCACTATTTTAGAATTTAAAAAAATGCCTCATTTATTGGCAGAAATTTCGCTGTATTAGTAAAGCGAAATTTATCTTTCTGAATTTGTGCTGGCAAACGACCTTCAAAAAAAATTTTGAAAATTCTTAGTTTTGGCAACGAATGGGTTAAATCAAGTTTCATATTACATAACATTTGCCTACAATAAAGTTAGGGCCAAGTGATTAAGAGTAAACCAGCAATTTCCATGTTTAATTTCTTGCCATTGAATTAAGAATTTGTGCTGTAATAGATATTGGATAATGATTTCACATAAGTGTCAATCGCATGAGCCGTTCATGCGATCCGCCGCGCTCCCCATGGAAATTTTTGAGGTAACCCAGATAGCATGAACATTAGCAGAAAGTTTGATTTTTTCTGATATTATCTTGCCGTGACAAATTTGAATTGAGAAATTCGCAGTAAATCTCCCGCAAGGTATACCATCACCCACTTGCATGAGTAGTTTGTTGTGAAACTGATGGCAAGACTGTCTTTAATTCACGAAAGCAAAAAATCTCTCTGTTGAGAGACTCAACAACAATGAGAATCAGCACATACGCAGAAATTGCAGAAATTTTATTCGGTAGGCACCGTTTTTTCTAAACGCTATACTTATTAAATACCAAAAAATGCTCGAAATGAAAAGTACAAATATTACCTAAACTTGTTTATGGTGATAAAACCTATGCATGCGCCTTCTGACGGCGCTTTCGCATCAATAGACCTGATCAGGTCTATTGGACCCTTCGAAGGGGTTAAACTTATAGTGTGATATGGAAAGATTACTACTTTGCAGTAAGTTTGGAGTATTTTTGATTACTTGTTTGCCGTTAGTTTGCAATAAATTTGATACAGCATGAATTTAACTTGCACGACAAGTTGAAAACACTCATAGTTATATTGTTAAGTAAAAAAAAATTCAAAAATTGAATTGTTTTTATTAAACGTATTTATCAATTCAATATTATTTTAATTATTAATTGTTTAGATAACTAATTTATCAATTGCTTGTTTAAAAACTATTACATGAACTATATAATAGTTTTTATAGGGTAAATGCAAATGTATATATTTTTAATTTTCGGTTATTATAACGTTATTAACTTCATTAGGATGTATAAAAGTGATAAGGGTTCTGAAGATAAACATGTTGTTTATTCATTTATTAGTTAGCTTATAATATTATTTTTGCTCTTTAATTATAATTAATTAATAATTTCTTACTTTTTGCGAATTGTAAATTATAACTGTACTTAAAAAATTAAAATCTACATAATATCACCTAACACTGTTAAAAGGTATTTTTACGTATTTGTACAATGTTGCATTATTATTATTATTATTATTATTATTATTATTATTATGTTTAATTAATTAATTAATTATTACTTAGGCTTTATGTTTTTGACTGATTTTTCAAAAAATTCCTATATTATTTTTTGGAAATTATAAATTAAAACTTTTGAATAAAAACTTTAAGTGCTATTAATAATTGCTACTAATAATTGCTATTAATTAATTCTCAAAAAAGTTAGGAATTTTAGTATAAAAATTAAATTAATATTTTATTAAATATATTTTTTATTTAATGTATCCTTAATTTATTAAATTAATAGCATTATTAATATACATTACATTTTTTTACTTTAAAATAAACTCAATACATAATACATTTTATATTCAATTTATCATACAGTAGTTATAAACTAAAATTTATCTTTTACATGTTTATTTATTTTATATTTAAAGTCACCGAAATTTAAAACTATTAATATAATTAATAATAAAACTAAAATAAAAAATTATTAATTTTTTTTCTGCGAAAGTGGGAGGAAAAGGGTAATATTAAAAATCAATAAATAAATGACAAATACAAACAAGTTGGAAATTGCTCGTCAAACGTGGCAAATGAGGTGCGTTCGTACTATAACTAGTTTTATAATTAGTTTTTGCACCCCATATTGTACTGAATGTATATATATTTTTTGCACTTCATGAGTGCATAGCCTGTGACATCATTAAAATGCACTTGCAATAATTTTTTCCCATTCCCCGTAATGTAACGCAAAACTTTTGACACTCTCTGTAATTAAACTATACACCGATTTTCATAAAATTTCAAATGGCTCGACAAAATTTTGTAACAATTATATAGTTAAAATTTCAGACCACTCGGAAGGCTGTAACATCATTAAAATGCACTTGCAATAATTTTTTCCCATTGGCCGTAATGTAAAGAAAAACTTTTGACAGTCCCTGTAATTAAACTATGCATCCGATATCCATAAAATTTGAAATGTCTCGACAAAATTATGCAACAATCATATATTTAAAATTTCAGACCATTCGGTTGGGTTGTTTTTTCTCTGTTATATGCGGAGACAGACGGGCAGACGGACGGACTGAACGACGACTATAGGTGCTACGTATTTATATAATTACGAACGCACCTAAAAACCTTAGTTTTGTCAGTTAAAAATTGGAAATAAAATTAATTAAAATAATACTTACACTATTACATAAAATAAAAAATAATCATCTTATTACAAAGAAATAGGCCCAGTTTCAATAAAATTAGTTCACAAAAATCGTCTGCAATGGGTGAGAAGACTGTTAAAAATGCAACCAATAATTATTTTTAAAAAAAATGAAGCGGTGGGTTGAGTTTTCTGACAACAAAATATTTTTCCTGGCACACCTAATTACCAAATCACTATTGTTTTCCCAATGTTCATAATGGTAAAGTAACTTATGAAAACAAAATTATAACTTTGTATTATAAAAGTAATAAGAAAAATTAAATATTTTTGCTTCAATAAATATATCTCATTTCTGAATTATTAAAGGAGAGGATGTAGAAGAATGATTTGAGGAAATATTTACCTACAATAGCTTATAAGTGTCCAATTGAATTATTGAAGACATATATTATTAATCTAATTGTAAGAAGGAGAAAAAATAAGAACAGTTTTTAAATTATTTAATTAATGATGATAATTTAAAGGTTCTAAAAAACGTATGAAAACAACCAAAAAATCATCTATGGCAGTTTACAGTATACATAAAATACCTAATATTAATAACAAATAATACAGCTTAAAAAATCCATTTTGTTAAATAATAATAATAATAAAAAGACAATGTCCCCTGTAAAATTATATCACATTGTTCAATCAAACAAATTTTCAGCTCGCTGTGATTTCATTATCACGAGTTATAAAAGTTTAAATTTATCGGACTGTTATATTCAGCTTTTTTTTTTAATTTGGGGGGTGGGGGGTGTTAAAAAAATTTAAAAAGGTCCCAAATAATGTTTAAATTACTGCGTTTGGCGGCCCACGACAATTAGAATACGAGTTATAAGGTGGTGGGCCCCGAAATGACAAGGGACCGAAATGGCTAAGGACCGAAATGGCTGGGGGCCGAAATGGCCAGGGACCGAAATGTCTCGTGACCGAAATGGCCAGGGACCGAAATGTCTCGGGACCGAAATGGCCAGGGACCGAAATGTCTCGGGACCGAAATGGCCAGGGACCGAAATGTCTCGGGACCGAAATGTTTCCGGACCGAAATGGTAAGGGACCGAAATGTCTCGGGACCGAAATGGCCAGGGACCGAAATGTCTCAGGACCGAAATGGCCAGGGACCGAAATGGCCAGGGACCGAAATGTCTCGGGACCGAAATGGCCAGGGACCGAAATGTCTCGGGACCGAAACGGCGGGACCGAAATGGCGTGTACCCGTTCAAGGCTGTTAGATTAAGATATAGCTTTAAATAATTTGATGTGTGAAAGTTTCTTCATGAGACATACAGCAGAGCGAATAGAAATGCAAAGCTCATTCAATAAATATTCGAAGAAGTTTTGAAAACTGTAAAATATATTCATAACCAAAATAATTATAGAAACTTTTAATTATGGAAAAAGCACAAAGGAGAAGGTGATAATTCTTTGTAAATTCTTCATGTAATTATTCTGGTTTGAATTCTATTTTTAAACTTTGATTAGGGGTTTCTTTTTTTAATTCAACAAAAAACTCACTTTTTGAATTTTTTAAAAAAATTTTCATATATTACTTTAATTTTTACATCCTTTTTCCAAAGATTCATGCGGGAAATGTGAAAATTTATGAATTTGAAATTGCCCCCCTAAAATGTTAAATTGCCCCCCAGTGGGGCGTACGCCTCACGTTGGGAACCACTGGTGTAGATACCAAAATATTTTTTTAATAGTAAAATTAAATATGCAAAATCGCAAAAATAGAAATTAAAGTCTGTTAAAAGAAAAGCTTGCTCAAGTAATTAAATCATTTATTTTTTTTTCTTTTCGCGCTGATCATCTCTAAATAAATCGAAAAATAAATGTATACTAACTTGTGTTATAGCGTGAAGTACAATTATTTTTAAAATAGTGAGTTACTTTAATACTTATTTGTATCAGATTTACAACTTATAAAACTTATAGTTTATGAATATAAAAAATAATTTGATATTAGTAATTAAGTAAATGATTTCTGTAATAAAATTAGGACTATAATGTGTTTATGCTACAGTCAATAAATGTATTTCTATTGTATTTTTTCTTATTTTTGTGCTGCTATTGAAACACCGCAAAACATATTAATTTGAAAATGTATGAATTCTATTGTTTGGGAACATTTTGTTTTAACTTATAAAATAATTATAAAAGGAAGATCATTTCATATTTGATTGTATTATTCTTGTTAACATTGTTAATGTATAATTTTGCATAGTTTGGAGCATAATAGATTTCTTTATCTATCGCATATATTACAAAAATGGTTTTCTCAAACTAACTTAAGTATCTAAAGGTAGTACGTTAGAATTTATATTAATTTTTTAATCAAGATTCCGATACCGGTTTTCTATCTACAAATTATTTGAAATAGTATATTTAAAAAGATGCAGTTTTTAGACTGAAAAGATTCAAACACTTATCTTAGAATTTCATACCTAATGATCGGCAAAAAACAAATTGATATTTTAGCTTAAATACTACACTGTTAAAAATTCTGCAGCATTCTGGCAGGTCATTCGACCGTTTTTGAAAAAACGGTTTCATAACCATAATTTAACTATATTCTGACCATAAAATGGCCAATAATATGGTCAGAATAGCGTTAAATTACGGTTGCGTAACCGTTTTCGGAAAAAAAACGGTCAAATGACCTGCCAGAATGCTGCAAATTTTTAACAGTGTAGACACAATGACAGCATGAATCTTTTAAATGATGTATAATTTGAATAAAACACTATTTGCAAACTATAGTTAAAGCACCAGGCTATTGATAATATAACAAACTACAGATTAAAATATGTTGAAAATAAATGAAATTAATGAATATAATTGAGGATATTACAATTTAATTAAGGTTATACTTTTATAAACGTTTTAGACAAAAAAAAAATGTCTTGCCTGTATTTATACAGTGGAAATGATTTTATTTTATTTTATGACAAAATTTGTTGCAAAAAAAAAGTCATACTCTTGAGATAAATTATTACATGTTGTACTTGGAAAACATTTAAATAAATATATATGTTTTAGTACATATACCTAATGTTTGTATACGATTCTCAAGAACACGTATAATATTTAATGAAATAAGTTTCTTGATTTCTCATTTTAAAATTTCATGTTCATTGGATAAATAGAAAGTAATGCATTTCCTCTTCAGTTATACACGACAATCACATTATGATTGGATTTATAGACATAACCAGATATCTTTATGCTTAATAAAGCATGACTGGCCACAACATTTACTAAGCCATATAAGTTGGTGAATTCCAGAGTGTATAAGATATCTTTATGCTTTGGAATTACACAATCAGTGGTTAAATTAAATCATAATTTAAAGCAAAATTATACATATGTTGATACAACAAAGATTGTAATGCGCTTTTGAATAATCTTCTAGTTATTCAGCACACAGCATCTGAAACACGAATATTTAAGAATTAAATCAGTCTAACACAATTTGTCTTTCCCATTTCCGGCTTTTTTTTCTTTTAAAATTATCCATATTTTGCATTATTAATGTATTTTGAACTTGCTGTAGAAAAAATGGCATCGTGAAAATTCAAGAATTGAGAAATGATCCTTTTTAATTTCAGATAACTTTGTAAAGCAAAAAATGTGAAATTTGTTTATCTAAATAAGGTAAAAAAAAATAATGTCGCAAAATTCAGTTCAGATTGTGATTGCGTTTGGTAGAATTATATATTAGAGATATTTAAATCTAGACTACACTGGAGTTCACTTTTTGTCGTTCAATTTAATTCGATGAAAAACTATAAGTAAGTGAGGTACAAATACAATTTTGTTTCTCTCTCTAAGAATAGCTAGAATGATATAAATATAAATATAAATAGCTCGGTTTCAATTTCGGAGTACACGTTAGATCTTTAATTAAGAATTGTTCACTGTTTCGTTCTTATGATAATTTGTTTCTTAATTACATTGTAACTTAATCTATGATTTAGATTTCTGACGGGTTTTTGAAAGAGATAGTGATATTAAGGCAAAATGAATCGATGACATTTGAACGCACAAGTTTATTTATTTATTTTACAAAACAGAAATTATGATATTACATATATCATAATATGTCATCATGCATTTCAAGGTATTTTCAAGGTAACTTTCAAAGTCACATGTTAACACGTTAAAGTCACACGTTTTGAAAGCAACAATATGAATGCAGAATCTCAGAAATCTGCATTGTAAAAATTGCAAGGGGAAAAATTACATGACTTCTAATTTTTTGGAAAACAGTTTCGAAATTCTGGAATATTTGCCACAAGACCTTGCGTCAAAACATTCACTCGTACATTTCATATTTAAAAAATAATAATATTTAATGTTTCGCTTTCATGGTTCAACAGTTGTTAATATCACTTTGCAAATGAATCTGAATAAAGACTTGTATCAATATATATTTAATACTTTGATGAAGGTCATGACAAGAAAACATAAAAATGTTCGTTCGTTTTGATTTAAACACATTAAAAAAATAAAAAAAATGTTTGAACTCATCTGGGAATGTAACCAAAAAAAAAAAAAAAAAAAAAAAAAAAACCGAAGAAGAAGAAGAAGAAGAAGAAAGCCAGAATTCTGCTTTTTCAGAATTTAGTGATGCCCCGAAGGAAAAATAAATATTTTACTGGGTGGAACCAGTCGAATTTCGACGAAAGAAAATGTTTGAGAAGGAAGAGTTTAATTAATTTATAATAAACCTACAGAATTAGTTACAATGAAATGCATCATAAATTGGTTAGTCTAACTTTCAAACAAATATTATTTTAAAGTAAAGGTCTCTGCTCTTCTATAAAGGAACTTAAATTTTTGTAAAACTTTACGTGTTATCAGTGTGTCATTTCTATTGCGTTATTTACGAAAGTGAATCATTTACACCTGCGAAGAATTTCAAATCCTCTGGAGTGAAAATGATGCACCTCTACAAACTTTCTTTCAGTTTTAAGACTTAAAATACATGCTTTTATTTTACATCAAATGGCATCATTTGCATCCGCTAAAAGAATTTCACATTTACGATCCAGTCTTAAACATGAATCTAATGAAAAGCATACATATGACATCACTTTCGCGAAATAATACAAAAACACAGCCAAAATGGATGTCTTAAACTCGACAAAAAAAAACACTCTATCTAATGATGCGTATGCCTTCACATATATGTGCTAATAATATAGTTACTTAAAATTAAATATAGTTTATAATAGCTCTATGTTTTATCAGAAATCGTCCATTTATATATTTAATAAAATGTATTTTAATTGCAATTTTCTCAGCTGTTAATGAGAAATGTGCAACAAAAAATTATTCTTATTATTTCCTTTTACTTTGGAGTACTTCAGTTGTCACCATTTCAGAAATGGCTTTAGAAACTAGAAAATGGAATGTATCAAAAATAAATTGAGATGAAGTTTTCAAGCAAACTGCAGATAAAAATACTTTATTTTCCTTATCCGAAGGTATAAAAATTGAAAATGTGCGATGCTTACATCTTAAAAATTTGCAATTAGAGATTACCGGTATTTGAACGTACAATGATACACTTGATTTCTTTTACGACTGGCTTATGTAACGGAACATTATATTTTAGGGACGACGTTTAATTGCTGTCCGAAAGAAATAGCATATCGGTGTCTAAAAAACTCGTATATCATTCATTTAGACTTAGAGCAACAATTTTCTTTCAATGTTTTCAGTAACGTTTTACCAAAATATTTACGTAGACATTTTATTACTTATATTGTTGTTAATACAGATAAAAAAAAATATAGCTTCATTACTCTTTTTCTATACAGATTTGCTTCAAGATTTTTTAATATGATTTTTTCTTAATATTCAAATTGGAACTACTTTACGAAATTATTTTAATAAAATACAAAACATTCAAACATTATAAATAAAGAGACATGAATAAAACCCTTCGCGTAACACGAGAAAAATGCATAAAATTGAAGATAGTCATAATTTACTAAAAATGCAGAAAAACGAAAACGCTGCATTTTTAAAAATAATTTGAGCTAAAATTATGTTTTATGCATTTGCATAGTTAATTACTTTTTAAAAATATACTTGAATATAGAACAAATAAAGTTATTTTTTACAGCACTAGGGGACTCGGCCCCCTACGAGCTACGCTCGCCAACCCCCGTCCAGACTCTAAATGCACTCTAATGTGATCGGCTATAAAAAGATTTCGAAAGATTGAATTATAATTTAAAAAACAGTGGCGATCTCCCTATAAACGGATTTCTATTCATTTCTCTTTGATTGGGGAAATTTTAACGCCAAATCCGCTGCGGTTAATTTCGCCAAATTATATAAATCGCCAAACCACTCTCCAAATTATACAAATTGACATATATTTTATTTTAAATAACAAAAGAACAAATAAGTTAGTACAACATTAATAAAAATACAAATAAAACGTTGAAATAAAAATAACTTGATGACGTAGACACGTGTAACAACATTTCAAAATAAGCTAATATAAAAGGAATTAATTAAACAGAATCTTTGTCTCCCGGTATTTTTTAACAAAGCGAAAAGAAAGTTCTTTTAAATGAGACATTTTAAATTAATCGTTTTTAATCTGACGTAATTTTGACTAAACTAGTCTTTCTCTTTTTAATACTCACGTGAAAATACTTGTGTTAGAAATAAAATATTATTTGCGCTTTCCTAGGAAAAATAGTTGAAATGTATCCTCTCAAAATATCAAATAAATGTCTAGCGCAATTTGTAAATTTAAACCGTTTTGCAATATTATTTTGTGTTCATTTTATGTAATAACTGTAATGTAACGTAAATATGACGTAATTTCTCCTATTTAAGACTTCTAACGCATGTTAATAAATTTATTATTTTACAAATCCCTTTCTCTCTTAAAATCCACGTGTAATTATAGTTTTTATGACGTAATTTTTAATAAGTTCCTGCTTTTTGTACATAATTATTTAATTCTAATTCCAAATGTTTTTTTTTCTGTTTATAATAGTCACGTGTAAATAAATTTTTAATTTATTACACGTATAAATATATCTTTTTTAAGCAAACATTATTGTTTCCGCTGTTTATACAGTTGGCAACAGTTTAAATTAATATCACTTTCTAAAACCTGTAAAAATTATTTCTCGAAATGCTGAAAATTTGAATTTAAAATAGATATAAAACCTCGAAAAATGAGTCAAATTAAAAAAATAAATTAATTCTGCACACCGGGAAATTATAGCGTATAAAATGAACTAAAAATTATTAAATTCCGATGTATAGTTTTTGCTACTATAAAACTTTTTTAGTGGAACGATTTTGTCCAACTTTAGCATTAAATATCTCTTAAAATAATTCTTCGATTTGAAAACTGTCTGCATCAGCGTGTTTATCAAACATTTCTGTATAACACTACCAATTTTCATATTTTTGTATGCATTATTTTTCTTAATATTAACGAAGAAAAACCTCCGGTCACAAAAAATTCAAAACCGGCGGCGGTGACAGCGGTAGTTACTTTTTTTTTAGAATAGAGAGTTTCATGCTTGATGTAGTAACTACTTTCTGAATTAACTGATTAAAATAATTATAGTCCGAGAGCTGTTAAACATTTTAGAGAAAGTATTTTAGACACCCTGAAAATTTGTGCAACATTTCTTTTGTAATGCCTAAATACAAAATCAAATGTCTGGCTGAAGGATCGTGGTGCTTAGCTCACTCGTGAATTTTTAAATTTCCAAAAATTTCGTGGCAAAAAATATCCTTGAGGCATTTTGAAATTTTTATAACTTCAAATTTAGTATTTAATGAAAATATATATATATATATATAAATAAAAGCCAGACACTTTAGTCGGCCCAAAAACTGTGCCAGACACGTGTCAAGTGCCATTTTATGACTACTCAAAAAAGGTGTTTGAGGCACGCCGAGATTGAGAAAGAATAATGTTTATGTTTAGAAAATAATATTTTGAAAATGACATAGACAGTTTTGTTTACACTTTCTACTTGCCAGACAACACAGAATGTTAATCGCGAGTGCCAGTAAAGCTGGACTTGTGGTGCCACGCTAAAGAACCATTTGCTGTCTTACGATACAAATTAAAGCGTAAACCGTATTGCATCTTAAGATGGATTTCAACAGGACGCGCGCGCAATCACAAGAAATCTAACTGTGATAGGCTCTCGGAGGAACACGTGTCCCATAGCACGCAGTTCTGAAAATTTTGGAGTAGTAATCATGGAAATTACAAAGAAAAAAATGTGTTATTTGCGCAAAAAGCGACGAAAAAATTACTGTTTTTGGTGAAAAAAACGCTACAAAAATGTTGTGAAGTATTGTACATTCGGCAAAAACATAGCTTAAAATATAAAGATATTATTTTACCACCCAATGCTAATCTGAAAGAGAGCTATCATAGACATTGCTACAAAAGTTTCATCGCTTTAATGAAGAAATACGGCGACGACAACACTTCAGATATATCAAATGTGCCTTCTTCTTCATTAGGTACACGGAAAAAACTGTTTTGTTGAAACAACTAAATTTTAGTTAATATAGCTCCAACCAAATATTTTAGTTGGAATGATGAAATTTTGGTTAGAATAACCAAATGACTTTGTTCATTCAACAAGTCATTTGATTATTTCAACCAAAATTTGGTCATTCCAAATAAATTATTTGGTTGGAGCTATATTAACCAAAATTTAGTTGTTTCAACAAAACAGTTTTTTCCGTGTATAGTATAATTTTATTTTTATTCCTTATAATAATATATTGACAAATAGCGTAAAATAAATCTTGTCTATCGGATAGATGAAAACTCTCATTGTACGAACTATAGAATATATTTATGTGTACTATTTATATCTTTTATCTGTTAAGCTGAAAACAATAACTATAGAATCAGTTCGTCTACGACTTTATTACCTGCATGAATTTCAATAGTTGCCTCAATGAATGTAAAGAAACATTTTACACCAAATATTTTTTTAACATCATATAATTTTAACCAGGAAGATTTGCATAAGTGCATACCCAGAAAACATTGGAAATTTTTATGAAAAATACTCTTTAATAAAAAACTTTGTCTACTCTTTATACGGAACTAGTTTAAGAAAGTTTAACTTAAATAAATAACTATGATTTTGTCATATACATTTATATGTACATGCAATGAAATTTAACTATCGTTTAATGACGGTTAGTTCAAATTTTAAACTGATTAAAATAGCTTCAAACTCAAAGTTAATCGCCGATTCTGAGCACTGTCAATTTTTCTTCGATAGCGTTAGTCTTGGGGTCAATTTGAGAAAAGTATTATTGTCATAGAAACAACAACTTATTTAACTTTGAAATGTATAATGAAATAGTTCTTAATCGAACAGTGACTTTTAAAGTGCACTTAAATTTATCTAGCCGGTGAAACCGTCCAGAAATTAAATAACTTTGGCAACACGCACTTTGTATATATTACATAAGTTTATAGAAAAAATATCGAAATGTTTCATTGTTTAAGTTTAAATTCATTAAGTACCGCGCATTCGAATAATCATTTAACAAGCAATTTTCAGATGCATTTAAAATATCCGCGTGTGGTGAGGAAAAGTTGTGCCCGCCAAATAGCGCATTCGTTTTTTAGCGCCAAATAATCGAAAATATTTTATTTTTTTAAAGGCTTTCTACTGAAATTCCGCAGCTAAATTTTACTGATACTTTGAAACATACATATGTATAATAAGTATTTAATTAGCATATAAGTTTTATAAGCATTTTTAACACTTTCCAACAAAGTTAAAAAGTGTTTGGGAATTTGTGTTGCCTGTCTATTCGTCGGTGCTCTGTCTCAATGGGTTGCAAAGACAAAAAAAAAAAAAAAAAAAAAAAAAAAAAAAAAACCATTTGAATTTTATTAGTTTGATGGCAATTTTATGGCACAACTAGTATTAGATGGTGTTGGTAATGAAAGAGTCGAGATAGAGATGAAACTGTTACAGGTAAGTTTCAAAAATACTCTTTTTTCAGAATTATATTATTCATTTTATTATTCATTCAATATAAATTCATTATCATTTTCAGATAATCCAGAAGAACCGGAGGAAGAAGAGTTTTCAAATTCTAATGAAGACTTCACTGATGGTGATGAAGCAACAGTCACTGACGATGAATAAAAAAGATCTAAAAGGCATATTCATGCTTTTATACCCATATAAATAGTTAATTATTAAAAAAAAATATATCAAGATATTTCATTTTTGTATTCATTAATTTTATTTAATATTCTATATTTTATTATAATAAATAAAATAAATGTTTAAAGTAAACAGAGGTTAAACGAAAAATATTTTATTTGTTGTTATATCGTGTATCAATAGATATACATCATATCTTAATAATTTAATGTTAAATATATGAAAATTCTAAAAAAGATATGTATACTATGATTGAGAATCTTTTTACTACTCCAAACTTTTTCGATCAACTGCATGCTTGCTGGGAGTCACGTTGTCTGGCGAGAGCCTACCACAGTTAGATTTGTTGTGATTGCGCACGCATTCAATTGAAATTCATCTTAACATGCAACGCGGTTTAAGCTTTGTTTGTATCGTAAGTCAGTTAATGGAACTTCAGCGAAACACAACAAGTCTAGCTTGACTGGCACTCGCGCTTAACATTCTACACTGTAAAAAAAAGGGGGACTATAGTTACGCTTAATTTGAGTTTATGAAATGCCAAATGAGGATTAAATATAATCTAAGTTTGATGTAAAAGTATCATGATACACTTAAAACGGTTTAATTTTAATCTTTTAAAGAAATTGTGGAAACCGAACACCAGTTCGGGTGTAAAGTTTTTAAACGACATATGATCCAGTCCGCCATTTTGAAATCTGTTAATATTGCCGTGTTCCAGGGCTCGGAATTTGTTCGAAAATGTGTCTCAGTAATGATCACTAAATAAAAAGCAGCTAACCAGCTTCTTTTGCAGTACCCGAGCTGAAAGGTTCCTTGATAGCTCTTACTACTGAAGCATCGCTGAAAAAATGCTCGTCTTCTTTGGCTAATTTCTTCGGTATAGGGTAAGAGCTTATACTTATATTTAACTTCCTATTTTTGAAACATTCCTGTTTAATATATACACTACAATCATTTCCCAACATTTTTACACATACTATGCATCTCTAGCTGCTGTATTTATAATTTTATGAGTATATGAAGTCAACCTACTTTTACAATGTATTGGTGCCATTTTCATATTTTTGCATTTTTGTCACTTTTGAGACGTTCAGTATACAATGAATTTCGCTTGTTAACTTTAAAATAATGTTCGATTCAACTAAATTGAAGATCGTAAATTATTTTTTAACCAAGAAATTTAAGTTTTCAATAAGTTTTAACTATGTGTGATCCATTTTAAAAAGTATCGTTTTTAGGAGTACGACTTTCGTTTTCCCATAGGAAATACATTACGTAAACAACGATATTCTTAAGCTTTTTTAACTACAAAAACTAACTTTTTCTGAAACACTAATGTGATATTCAGCTCATTTAAAGCTTAAGCTTCAAGATTCTATCTAGTTTTAAAAGTTTTGAAAAATTTTTGTGTATTTGCTGAGCATTTCAAAAGTTGACATTTTTCGATTTTCCAGTTAGCCCTCGTCCATAGAAATACATGGGATTTTTACTGTTCTTGACATATAACATAGCTTGTTTTCAACATTTTATTAATTATTTTGAAAAACTAATACTTGTTTTATGTTCTATAAAGTACGGGCTTTGCTCCGCCGCACACTGTGTATTCTAGGGTTGAGTTTAGATATGTTTAAAAAATTCATGAAATTTGGTATAATTTTTTTTTTTCTCTCAGACCACTTTCCCATACCGTTGCGAGTTTTGTTTACTTTGTTTTGAACCCTTTTTTAACTATTTAAACCTTTTCATTTTACTTAACTATTAGTATATTTTAAAAGCTTAAACTTTAAGCTTTCTAGCGGTGTAGTATTTATTAATTAATTATGCCGTTAAGTATTTCTAATTTGCATTTTAAAAGGGATAAATATTGTTCTTTAGCGGATGAAACGTTGGTGGTTTTTATCTCTCTGTATCTGATTTTTGTACAATTTACCATGTTTAGTTGTATTTATGGTATGTTTATTTTAATTTGCTTAGACTATTTATTCGAAAACCAGTCAGGCCTACGCTGAGTTTAAAAAAATGTGTCAAGTACACGTGACGTAAGCATAGGCGTAACCAGGGGGGGTGCCCTGGGTGCCCGGGTACCCCCCCCCCCCCGTTTCCGCGGACTCGAGCACAATTATTTAAAAAATCGAAATCTACAAAAGAAAAAGGAAGAAGCGAAAGCGGAGTTCAATTAGTTTAGTTCAGAAAACTAAACGGCTAAGTTTTGAAATGTGATAAAAAAAGAAACCAACATTCTTTTTTTTTTCCTTTCTTTTTTTTTTTTTTTTTTTTTTTTTTAAAGAAAATTGTGTTGTTTATCTTTTTTAAAACTAGAATATTTGCAAGAATCTGTATTAGTCATAGTAATTCTAAAAGGTGGCTTTATAATCCCACTTTGACGTCCTTTGTCTGTGGGAGATGTTTTTAACTCCGTTCTTTCTATTGCATGTTTCTGCAATTTCATGAGAAATTAACGCAAGTTCTTCACAAGGATAGAAACTATTTGTCTCTTTGTTTTGGTAGTTTAAAGTCAAGAAAGAAAAAAAAAATTGAAAGGGGATGCAAATGTGAAACGATAATTCCAAATTTCGATTAGCCGAGGTAAAAGGGGGGGGGGGACACATACCCTGCCTCCTTTCTAAATGAAAAATAATAGCACAGAAAATTCAAATTAATCTGTAGGTTGGTTGGTTGGTTGAATTTAGTGTTTCGTGGCCATTTTTTGACATTCTTGAAAGGAATATGATTGCAGTCTTTCAAGTCAATATAGTAATTTTTTTCCTCTGAAAATTTGTATATGATTTCTAGAGTTTTTCTCGTTTCGCGGCATTCTTTTGAAAGTAGGAAAAGGAACCCCGTTTCAACCTTTTAGCCCAGTGCAGTAAATTTTGACAAATTCGCGATTTTATTCTGTGTTCATTTCCTGATATTTACAATTTTCCCCCAAAATCGTGTGAGGAAATTCACGTCTTTCTACCCGATTTTTTGTCGAAATCTGCACTTTTCACCACTTACCTTTGACAAAATTCGTGTTTTTAACCGCTATCCTTTGACGAAATTCGCATTTTTTACCGCAATATTTTGACGAAATTGGCATTTCTTTAGCACGCGATCATTCGATGAAATTCGCGTTTTCTTTCCACGATCTTTTGATGAAATTCGCTTTTTCTTTCCGTAATCTTTTGACGAAATTCGCGCTATCTGTCTGCGATCCGCTGACGAAATTCTCGTTTTTATCGCGATCATTTCACGAAATTTATTCTCTGTTGCGACCGATTGACGAAACTGATATTTTTACAGGGAGATCATTTGTCGAAATTCGGGATAGTATTGCGCGACCGTTCAGAAAAATTCTCGATATCTTTCCGTACCAATTAACAAAATTCTCTACTCTTTTCCGCAACATTTTGACGAAATTTGAAAAAAAAATTTCGTCAATCCTTTATCAAAATTCGCAATTTTTTTGCGCAATCTTTAAACGAAATTGGCGATTACTTTCTGCACTCTTTTATCGAAATTCCCGATATTTTTCCACGATCGTTTGAAGAAATTCTCAATTTTTTCCGGGACTGATCCACGAATTGATTTTGAGAAATTCCATAAAAGAAATAAAAATCACAGACCCAATTTTTTTTTAAATACTTACTGAATAATAACAGGTCTGTGAAAGAATTTGAAGGGGGAAATACTGCACAGCATTTTTTATTATGAGAAATTTTCCTTTCTGTGCACAAATCGCGCGATCTCGCGCGTTATTTCAAGCCCTGTCCCTGAAAGAAAACTTCATTACTAGAGAAGTGGTTGTTTTTTTTAAACGAACATAGATTTAAACAAATCTAGGATTGGAGGGGTTTCGGCAACTCCCGAGCAAGCTACGACCTCTTCTGTCTCGAAACAAACGAATCTTGAACTATTGCGTTTTTTATTTCGAGCAAAATTAAATTTTCAGCTTTCTTATAAGAGCTGATTTGACATTATTCCAATTCGAATTTAATCACGGCAATTGCAAAAATTACCAGAGAGTTTTTTTTTTTTTTTTTTTTTTTTGTTTCAAAAAATCGCCTCAAAGCACGAAAACCCCCGCTAGAAAGTGCATCAAAAATTCGGAAAAGATTATAAAACCACATGGAACGAAATTAACTAATTGGGTAAAAGATTTAAAACGGATTCGTTTTAGGAATGTCAAAAAAACAAACAAACAAGCAACAACAACAAAAAACACCGCGAAATGCGAAAAAAACCCCTCTAAAGATAACATTAAAAAATTGTTAAAAACTGAAAAATCGCTGTAAGAATCTCGAAAACACTTTATTGAAAAGAAGACAAAGTTCACTGGGTAAAATATTGATTTCGGATTCTTTTTTACTTATTTGAAAAAATTGCCGCAAAATGCGAAAAATATGCATAAAAAATTAATTGAAAAATCCCAGAAATTGTCTTCCATATGCATGAGTTTAGGCATACAGGTCCTGTCAAATCTTACAAGTGCAGGCTGCATTGTTTTTTCAGAGCTCAGCGCGCGTGCGCGTACACACACAGAGAGACATACAAGCGCCTATCTTTATTATTACAGTCGCATCATGATAGTATAATTTTTATCATCTTGATAAAATTTAGTGTATATTATCATGACCTGCTTTACCTAATATATTCGACACACTCTGGGGTAAAAAACCTGAATTACCGTAATTTGCGGCCTATAATCTGCGAATCAAACAATTAGGTTCAGACCCAGAAATCTTGTTTCATAAAACGTAACTTATTAAATCGCGATAAATATTTAACTTAAATAATGAAATAAAATTTCTGGGTCGAAGCATGATTGTTTGAGCCGCGGATTATAGGCAGGAAATTACGCTATTAATGAATATTATAATTATTTATAATATTATAATAATTATTTATATAGACTTTCCTCCAAAATTTCTTCGGTCCCTCCAGTGATCCCTAAGAAGTCATGGAGTCACATTCTGAAAAAATTTCGTGCGCATGTACTGATGTACCGCATGTATTATCTGAGATTTATCATCCGGCAAAATTCCATCTTCAAGACTTTGACTGAGATAATTTTAGATCTCATGCAGTGTTCCCTTTTGCCTATAGAAGTTTCCAGCATGATTAAAGGCCTTTTTTAATCTTTATAAGAACAATCATATATGAACTTTTGCATTTAATATCATAGGCGTAACCAGCCTTTTGAACGGGGGGGGGGGGGGGGGTACCCAAACTTTTTAACCTGAACATGTTGGATACAAACAATTATATGTTTGTAATGGTTGGGTGCCAAAAGATTTTACAGTTGTGACCACACTTAGTCACTGTCTTATATCACTGCTGCAAGGACATTTACATATCTTATTTTTTACCATTAGATTTAGTTTTAATGTTTTGAACCCCTTCTCAACCCTCCTCACGCAAACAAAAATCGCATTTGAGCCCTTTTTAAAAGAAATACCACACAATTATACCTTCTAAGATGGAAAACTGTCTAAAACGGAAATTGGATTGGTTTTATGGGATTCGTTTTAGCAGGTTTTACTATATAAGATATAGTTTGTATCCAACATGTTCAGGTTAAAAAATCTGGGCACCCCCCCCCCCCCCGTTCAAAAGACTGGTTACGCCTATGCGTAAGTTCAGATGTAACGAACGAATGATTTGTGAGGAAATTTCGTTGTTTACCAAAACTAGCATGTTTAAAATACTTGTTTAATTGAGATAATAAATTATCGCAGTTAAAACAATGTTTAGCAGCCTCTTTGCGTGAAACTATTTATTGTAAATTATGGTTGCATTAGATTTAAAATGTAATCTTTAAATTGATTTTTATTTTACTGTTAAAGTGCAAACCAAATAAGCTGTAGTGTGACTTTACACCAGATAAGCAGTAGCATGACGTTACACCAAAAATAATGGCAACTAAATTGCGAATAAATGTGGTGTTTGCCATTTACACCATTTGATAGCTGGTGGCTCATTACACCAATTTACAAATGGAATTTCATTACACCACTTGGGGTGACAACTTAGTTGCCACCCATTTTGGTGTAAAGTAAGGGAAATCTTATTTACAGTGTATGTTGTCTGGCAAGTAAAAAGTGTCTGTCATTTTCAAAATATTTTTTCTAAGCATAAATATTATTCTGTCTCTATTTCAACGTGCCTCTAATACCTTTTTTGGTAGTCATAAAATGACACATGACACGTGTCTGGTACAGTTTTTGGGCCGACTAAAGTGTCTGGCTTTTATATTTTTTTATTTCATTAAATACAAAATCTCAATGTATTAAAATTCCAAAATGCCCCAAGGATATTTTTTTGCAACGAAATTTTTGGAAATTTAAAAATTCACCGGTGGGCTAAGTGCCACGATCCTTCAGCCAGACATTCGATTTTGGATTCAGACATTGCAAAAGAAGTGTTACACAATTTTTAATGGTGCGTCAAATATCTACCCTAAAATGTTCAACAGATCTCTTGCTTTTATTTTGTCTTCTTCTCTAATTTGCATTGCTAAAAATATTATTATTTTACTTTCCCAAGAGAATTTCGTAGTATTTTATTCTAAAATTTCTATTGTATTATTTTATTAGATTGTCTTTTTATTTGTTAGCGTTACAATTCATTTTATTGACGATCTTTCTTTAGAGTAAATGCAATATCTAAAAGACATGTTCGATAATTCAGAATATAGTGCCTAACTTAATAGAAATATGTTACAATTTATGGAAAGCATTATGGAATTTTTGAATGAGTTTATATCTCTAGGAACGTCGATATTTCTTACTGTTTCAAAATATATATCATAATATATGTACATAAAAGTCAAATGGGTATGTTGTCTATATTTATCGGCTGTTTTAATGGAATGCGTTTTCTGCTCTTGTTGTTTCAGTAGTTAGAAAAAAAAGTCGCAATATATATGCTATCATTTTATTGTAAAGTACGGCACTTTTATAGTGACACATTATAATCATAAAGACGGTTTATCCCATCATAGCTTGAAGTAATGATAGTGAGAAGACCATTAAATAGAGATGTTCTTTTCTATTGCATCATATTTTGATTTATTTTAAATTAAAAAATGTGAACACTAAATTTCAATACTTTATTTGCATTATTAGACAAAAATAAATATATTTTGATTTAATGTTTAATATTCTCGTATATTTAACAAAGAATTACTATAGATGAAATTGATGATGAAATTTTAGGATATATATATATATATCTATATATATTAGGATATATATATATATATATATATATATATATATATATAAATAAAGTGGATAAAAAATTAAGGATTGAAGAATTACACAAATTATGCTTAAATTACAAAGCACATATTAATATTTCGAAAATGAAAATTTAACTCTACTATTCCGTATAGTTATATTCTGATTACTTTGTAAGCATCTTTAAATGTATTGTAAATGCTATTCGAACTCAATGTATGCCCAGACCATTTTCAACATTGTATACGGTAACTGAATTAAACATACAATTTTCGGATATTTGAAGATAGCTAGGACATGTAATGGGTAATCCGCGCTGACTGATAAGAATCATATTTTAGGTATCCTTAAAACGCTTCTTAGTACTGCTCAGAATTCTCACTTCTTCCATTGTCCCTGTTTTTAAAAATGTTCTGTTCTTAACCCATTTGCGCCTGAATTTTTGTTTTCTGAAATTTATCGGTAAAATCAATTGAAATGTTGCAAAATGAACTAGAAAAATACTAAAAAAATATGGTATTCTTTTTTATTTGTTTGATAAAACATAAACGCATTACATATGGGAATATGCATAATATTTATGACAGCATAATATGCATAATAATACGTTTTGTCTAACTTTATATAAAATAAGCTTTTAAATTATATATTACATACTATAATTAGTATTTCTGTGAATTACTTAAATATATATTTTTATTTCTTTAAATATATTAATAACATTATAAGTATCAATTATATTAATCTAAGAATAATCGTATTTCAGACTTAAAAACAATTTATTTCATAATCATCTTGAAAAGCACTTTACATAAATAACTGTCCCTAAATGGCTGATAAAAATATATACCCATTCTTTTCTAGCGATCAATATTTTGTATACTACAAAAATCCATAAAAAAATAGGCTTGAAAATATAATTTAAAAAAAAAGTATATTTTCAAGAAGTCTACATGCTAATATTATGATTTTTTTTTTTTTTTTGGATCATTATTAGAAAAAGTACAAATAAACTTACTTTTTACATTTCGCATTCTACAAAAAGGAAAAATCTATAAACACCAAAGAAAGCCTTCGTTTAAGCAAGTAAATTTACATCTGATGCTGTCACCCTTCGGTAACAGGTAAAACCATTTATAGATATTTCATACTATTTTCATATTAGAAAGGAGAAGAACAGAATTATACAAATTCATGAAAACTCGAAGCGTTCTAAAAACGATACGCTACACTGTAAAAAAAAAAAAAAAAAAAAAAAAAAAAAAAACCACTGTAAATTTGCCAGAACAAACTCGATCACAGTGAATGTGCTGTATCTTTCTTTGGTTTCCTGACTATATTAAGATGGAAAATACAGCAGTTGCGTAAAATTAACAGCACAATGTGCTGGCAATTTGGACGATTTTTTTTTTTTTTTTTTTTTTTTTTTTTTACAGCACAAACTGCTGGCGTCCAAATTGCCAGCACATTGTGCTGTTAGTTTTACGCAACTACTGTATTTTCCATCTTAATATAGTCAGGAAACCAAAGAAAGATACAGCACATTCACTGTGATCGAGTTTTTTCGCGAGATGAACAGTACTTTGTACTGTAAAAATGTCTTTTTTTTTTTACAGTGTAGGCATAAATGAGTTAATATTTGTCGGAACAGACAGAGCCGCCCATCCGAGCTTTCTGCTAGCACGGCTCCAGCGCAATTTGCAGTATCTTGTCTGTGGGTCAACAAATGTCGTATGGATAGCTGTAGTATTAAGCCTATCTCTTGTTTTTCCATTTCTCTTTTTCGTTTGAAAAAAGAGGAGTCTCTTACATTTCGACTACCTCTCGAATTTATAAGTAGCGCTTTAAAAGTAACTACTAAATGAATACCCGTATGTATTCCGAAATTTGGTTTTCAAATATGTTATGCTTCTCACAAATGGCTTATTTAGAAACCATCTTTCACCTTGTTAAATAGTGAATTTTTTAAAAGTATTTTGAAAGCATTGGAATGTGTTTCGTAGTAAAAAGAAGACCGTTACATTATGGTCTATGGGGATAAGTCCTTTGCTGTGTACTTAAATGATGTTACACCAGTTTAAACTTATTGAAATTTCTATATAGCGTTGATGTTCTTTTCAAGATTATTACTATCGAACATTGCATGTGTATAACTTATAAACTCGTTTACAGGGTCACTCAAAAAAAATTCTTTATATGATGGTACAGTAAAAATTCTTTAATCCGGCATCCTGGAAAATCTTTCACGAATTTCGGAAACATAACGGAATCGGGAAGAGTAGGTTAAATCAGATTTTGACTATCCGACAGAGGATATTTTGACAGATGAGGCCATCATTCAGATTATCATCCCAGAATCCCTCAAAGATGTTGTTTCTGATGAAGATGTTGTTTCTGTGGTTCTGATGTTGTTTCTGTGGCAGCAGCCGATGCCTTCAATTCATTTATCGATATTTCTGAGCGCAGCAGTTTGTTCATCCATGTGGAAATTTCGAAACTTCACACCATAAGAAATGACTTACTAAAAAACAAGCGAGAAGACTACTACTAAACAAACTGATAATAGAGATTTGGTCATCATAGCTACTACGGGTACACCTACTGTCTAGACCTACAGTACACGTTTTTATTTCATATACATGTATATACACTATATGGCCAAAGGTGACCGGCCACTTGCAATTTTTGACTTTTTTTAAATATCTAGAAAAATACATGTAGAATTATCTTAAAACTCCAGGCGTGTAAAGAGAATAGTACAGCTCAAGTATTACCGTTAAGATTTTTTCCCGAAACCCCATAGAGGACAGTCAACAAATTGAAATAAAACGAATATCTTTCGGACAACCCTGTAAAAACTAATGTAGCAAAAGCGTTCAAAATGTAGATTATGATCAAGTGCCTTATTGTAATAAGTTGTGTTCATTTTTATGAGATTAGAATGTATATTCGTAGACAAATTTAAGTTTTTATAAAAAGAGTCCCAAATTTTCCAAGTTTTTTGCTTATAATTTGTAGAGTTCTTAATATAAAGAAAAAGTTCTTTTAAGAAAATATGACAAATAACATTGTGCACAACACCCCGCAATCAGAATGAAAAAATAATAAAAATTCTATGAAAATGAACAGTTTTACTAAATAATGATTCACTGTGCATTCCAGAATGTAAACAAAATATAATTTGCATAATGTGTTAGCAAAATGTATAGAGTAACTTTTGTGAAAATCTCAAAAATATAGTTAGAAAAGTCTGAAAATTATCGGTATGGATCTTTTTTGCTTCATTTTGGAAACAACGGCTTTTGTGCTTATTCTATCAACGCTAATTTTCAAGATATGATTTTGAGACTTTTACAAAAGTTGCTCTATACATTTAGCTAACATGTTATAGTTAGCAAATTATATTTTGTTTAACTTCGGGCATGCGCAGTGAATCGTTATTTAGTAAAATTGCTCATTTTTCATAGAATTTTTATTATTTTTTTATTCTGATTGCAGGGGCTAATAATAAGCTAGAAGAAGCAAGGGGTCATCGGGTAGCTTCATCGTCCCGAGTCCTCCCTTCCCGGTTTTCGGTGTCTTTAATTTGTGTAATTTCCCTTTTAAATTTGTCCGGTTTCAATTTTTGAATTTTTTTTTTCATTCTGGCTTCCGCTTGGGACCTAGGAATCTTGCTTCCGCAAAAGAGTCGGAATAAGTGGAAGAATAAAGGGCTGCGGACGAAGAGAGGCCGCTCGCCGCGGCGGTTGATCAATGTTATTCAATGATCAATGATTACAATGTTATTTGTGATAATTTCTGAAAAGTACTTTTTATATATATATTAAGAACTCTACAAGTTATAGGCAAAAAACTTGGCAAAATTTGGGACTCTTATTATAAAACTTTAATTTCTCTACGCATATACACGCTATTCGCACAAAAATGAACGCAATTTATTACAATAAGGCACTTAATCATTATCTACAGATTGAACACTTTTGCCAGTTCTATGAATACATGGCCGCGGATAAATGGTAAATTCTGTAATTGTTATTTGAGCAGTTTTAATAGTGCTTTTTTCCTGATTTAAATTTTACTTTAATATTTGACGCTTAAAAAATCTATATGTAATAAACAGGGACGTACAAAAGGAAAACGAATAAGCATCCGTCTACTTCTAGAAATTACTGAAAGTGAATTTTAACCTGTGTTATGTATTTCCTTTTTAAACTGAATTTCTGCATATTATGTATTATATAGACAATTTTATAGGTTATTTGCAAGGCTTCACAAAATAAGTGAAGAACTTTTTCTTTTATGGGCATTAATTACCGAAATCCGGTTTTCAAATGTGTTATAAGTTTTCTATAATGTTTAAATAGATATATTCTTTCACCTTATTAAATAGCGAACTTTAGCGAGCGTTTTAAATGTATAACGAAGTAAATTTTGAATGAATTATTTTCTGATGCAACAATTTTCGTTGGCATTTTTATGAGATATTTCTTGTTGAAATGCTTTTGATTACTTCATCTTAAAGCATCACGTGTTAAAATTAATTTATCACCGTAATTTTTAGAACTTGCGTATAAAGTCTTAAATGAAATTAAAATTCAAAATATAAATAATATGTTGTCAAATGTTTATCTCAACATTTATTTATCAGAAATACAAAGCTCGCACACAGAAAGGCAATTAAACCGCGAAATAAAATTCTTATGAATAATAAATCAGAAATAACATTATTGAATGGGTAAGCAAAAGTGTCACTATTTTTAATTGAGAAAATCATAACGACGATAAATATAATACGGAAACAATAAACGAAATAACAAAATACAAATTTTCAAATATTTTCGAACATTTAAAAAATTCCTAAAAATTAACTAATCATCAATTTATATAGCTAAAGTAATTAACCAAACTGTTAAGGAAAATTAACAAGATTTGATACAAATTGATGGAATTCTCCAAACATATCAACCCTTTAAAACTTATATTTAAAAAAATATGAATACTTCAATCAAAGGAGGAAAAAGTCCAGAAATTTGACGGTTACAATCACATTACAATATTCTTCTAATGCCCGCCGTTATACTAAGTCAGATGCCTTAAACGAAGAACAAAATTACCACGTACGTTCTGCAAAGCTGCATCTGAAAGAGCTTCACATACTTCATTAATTATTTGATGCAGTTCAGTTTTAGTGGTGGAATTATATTGGTGAACTGCAATCTTCTTATTGTCCCAAAAGAAGAAATCGCACGAATTGAGATCCGGCAAACACAATTACCAATCCATACCTATACCAGTTTGTTTGCCTAAGAGGAACATCTCAGACAAGGAAACGAAGTCTGTAGAGCAAAATTTTCCTCCCGGTTGCCTTTATTAAGGTCTAAAAAATACTGTTTTCAGATATTCGATAATGTAATGCAATGACACGATTACCAAAATTTTAATTCAGGAAAGTGAAAACATCATAAGTCCGATGAGGTATTGCACCGTCATGCATGAACCAGTATGTTTGTAAATCAATTAAGGTATTCAATATAGCCGCATATTGATGCAAGATTTCAATGTATCGAATTAAATTTACAATCTCCTCCAAATCAAAGCGTCCAATATTGCCACAGCTAGAAAAGGCTGTCCACAGAGAATTTTGTATAGAAATTAACAGAGTGATTGTGGCACACATACATGAGCCATCATATTCTCCAATTCTGTTTATTGAAGCAGCTATCAAGATGGAAATATGCTTCGTCAGAAAACCAAATGCGATTAGCGTCAATACACCCGTAATCTATCAACTGTATCATTTCATTTGCAAAAATATGTCTTTCCTCTTTCATAATAACAGGAAGAGGCTGCTAAATATGAATTTTATATTGATACATTTCTAAACACTTTGGCAATATTTTGTATGTTGCGGCTTTACTTACCGAACATGAGGCTCCAATTTTGCGGGCCGATTTTTTTAATCTTGAGTAATGAAATTTTTAATAACATCCACGTTAAATTCTGTCATAGCCGATTATTGTCGCCCAACGTTGTTCGAAACGTCAGCATCACTAACGGTTCCTATAATTTTCTCATAAAATTGTGTAATTTTACTTCGATACGTAACATTCTTTAGCTTAATATTCATTTGGATGTTTCTTCTATCTGGGATGCAAGCGCTGCGTCACAAATGGGCGATTGGAACCACTAAATATTAATAGTATTTCTCGCCTTATTTAATAAGAAGATTTCTGAGATTTAATAAAGCAAATAATACTATTACACCTCAGTGGTTAAAATCAGCAATTTTTCACGCAGCTCTTTCTCTGTTCTAGTTGTTAATATGCTTTGATCCAAGTTGTGGTACTCCAAAACTACAAACATTCTTTGTTCTAAAGTGAAAACAATTTCCACGATTTTTTTCAACATGCATAACAATCTACTGACGGACTTCTTTAAAAGATCTAAAATTTCTTAGAATTTAGCAAAAGTTATGAAATTTTCAACAAATTCCGCAAAAAAACAATATACTAAGTCTCCTAGTTTCAACATACGATGCATAAAATATTCTTTAAGTAAAACAATAAAAAATAAATTAATAAAGCTTCATAAATATACAATTGTCTGCAAACTCGAATACTGCTTCTTAAATTTATACTCAATTCTGAAAGCTGCCGTTAAATCGAAGAATTTGTTATTTCAATGACATCAGGACATTTCATTGAAATCATATCGTTCAGAATCAGGCCCTCAGTGCAAGATCGTATTGGCGAATGAGAACCTTAATCTCTTTCCTCTGCATAAAGCTGAGTGACGTCAGTTTTGGCCTTGACAGAGCGCCAATTGCTCTTAGTGCCTTTGTTTGTAATTCGAACTAAAATCGAGAATCATAGTAAAAAATCTCCTGACATCATACATAACTCTCTAGCAAGAATTTTTTTTAATATATGTCACCAACTGTAAATTATTGAATTTTAAAATCTTTTAGTCCTTTTAGGACACCCGGTATATAGGTAAAACATTCTTTTATCATAAGCAGAAAATTATAAATAATTCAAAACTTATAAATTATAATTAAATAAATTTAGAATAAAAGAAATAAATAAAATATTTCTCTATAAAACATCTTATTAATAGATATGTGTATCATGTAATAAATAATAATAAAATAGTAAAAAGTAAGTCGAAAATCAATTAACATATATTTTAAGTCCATTATTTAGTGCAAAATAAATTTTAAATTAGAAAATAATGTTTATTTTGGCTAAATATGTTCTTGTTCTTAACTCAATATATACTGAATTTACGCTTAGCTTTTACACTTTTAATTTTTCAAATATGTTTTATTTATTTATGTTTTTTAGTTAAATACATACAATATATTCAATTCAAAAAAGTTAACGGATAGCATATTTTTTTTTTTTTCAGAAAATAAATTCATATTGTATATTTCACGTGTTTGTATTCTATATTTATGTAATTTAAAAATTCATTACAAATAGTTAGGATTTTAAAACATTTCTTGTTTTACTATTTTTAGTATCTATATTATTGAAGTCCATTGTATTGCATTCCATATTTACAATGATAATTTATTTATAAAAAAAAAAATCATTTATTTTATTTTAGCAAACTGATTTCAGACTGTTACATTTTTAAAGATTCTTACATGAATAGTCTAAAGTATAACTAAACAAATAAAGAAAGCAATTTAAAAGAATTCAAATATTCAGTTAATCATTTTTCTAAAAACATTCTTTGTTAAACTAACATAAAAATAAATTTTATTTTCAGAATTTCTTTTCCCTTAGCTCTACTTCATCCAACAATATTTTTATGTAAAAACTAGTTTTTGTGAAAACATAGAGTTATATTTCTTTTCTTTAGGCAACACCTGTTCTGTTTTTGTTCATTTACAAGAATCACTTGCTCCACTTTGTTCGCTTCTAAGACTTATGAAGTATCATTTAATTTTCTTCAAGATTTTCTTTAAACGTAATAAACATTTTTATTCAAACAAAAGCAGCCTGATATGCTGTTTGCGTTTTTTACTTTATTTTTTTTAAAATTATTTCTCTTTATTTACAGTATTTCGTTTAAATGGTTTTAAAATAGAAATTAAAATATATACTATGCTTTTCCTATACATTCGAAACCTTTTAAATGAAAAAGATAAAATCATTTATTTATTTATTTATTTTTGCTAAATCTTCAAGTATGTTTAGTATCAAAAGAGCATGTATTGCAACGTGGCGTTTACTATCTGAGAAAATAAAATATATATTATAAAATATATATGCATATATTATAACCATTGTAATATACTATTACGATTCATCATCTTTTTTAAAAAATAATAATAAATTGAGTATCAATACATGGCACAGACATTATACATATTAAATATGGATCAACTATTATTAATTTAACTAATCATTAATGATTTTTTTATAACCTTGATCCCAATCACTAATATTTGAAGTATTAAAAAATTTAAAATATTCAAAATTGGCGAAAGGAAAATATCAACAGGAAAGTGACTGCATAAAAGGAACAAATAAATAAAGACATATATGTAGGAAATCCGAAATATTTGAAAAAAATGGCAAAGATAACTGTAACTAAAACAAATTAACCAATGAAAAAAGACCAGAAATAATGAACCATTGTCAGCATCAACAAATTCTTTGCACGAAGTGTATGATCTCAAAATTGAAAATTCCTTAATTCAAAAAGAAAAACTAAAAAATGAACTTAAAATGATATAAAAATTATGAAGCACAGAACAATGTCATGCACAATAGAAATAAAAATGAAACATGTGAGTTAAAAACTTACTCATCAATAGAAACAGACAATTTTTTAAATATCATATTTAAATGAAAATCATGCATCCCCACAGTCACAGCAAATACCCTTACACGTGACTTAGTAATGGGTTACAGTTAAAAGAAAATTCTGACTTCAAAATTATCACAGCAAGGGAATAATATTATTAATAATGTAAATAAAATAATTATAAAGTATTATCGTAATTAATCTAAACATAATAAATTATTGTATATGCTAATTAAAGGATCCCAGCAGAAATCCATTACACAATAGGGCTGAAGAAATACAGTTATTAAATTGAGAGGTAGGAATGACGACAATTGTATAAGCTGGTATCACAAGATTTTAACAAAAAAAAAATGTGAATAATTTTACAGTGTTACCATCTACTGATATTTTTTCAAGTTATGAACTAGTTTAAATTAATAGTAAATAAAAATACTTTTTTGCTGCCGCATGTCTTAGATTATTGAAATTAAGTACGGTGAATTAATTAAAAGTTTGGAAATCAGAAATCCAGTTTTATTCTTAATTTTTAAAAACCAAACAGCACAGCATGTATAATTCTAAATCAGCTAATTAGTATACTGATAACAAATAATCAGCATCTATAACGTAACGTTTTCATAACTATTTTTAAATTATAATTCATAAAAAATTAAGTAAATAAATAATAATATTAGATAAATAAATAATATAAAAATGTTACACTACCCGACCCTTTATAAAATTTAATTTTTAGTTTTTTAATTATTCTTCCCTTCTTTCCTTTCCTTACTTTTTTTGAAGGGGGGGTGAGAGTGGAGGGGGGGGGGCAGATACAACTAAATATAACATATTTACATGGTTATATAATATATATGTATATCATATACAGTATTAGAGTCCACTATTTATAAGTTATAATAGATAGAAGTAAATTAATATAACAATTTAAAATGGTTTTATGCCTTATTAAAAATTGCTTATTCATCACACATAACATAAGCATAGAAACTATTTATTGCAATGTGCCTTTCCATTAAAAAAAAAAAAAAATTATGAAATCCCCATTTGCGTATAAATTATCCAGACAATACCTCCCTCCTACACAATTTTACATCTACCCACCCAGCCAACCTATTAATTTTTTTTTATATATTAATTATTATTTTAATATATTTATTATAATATATTATAATATATAAATAATATATTATATTTATTATAATATATTATTTTTTTAATATATATATATATATATATATATATATATATACATTTAAATACGGAAAATGTTAATAGTAAACTTACAATTTACTTCCCTACTATCCATTGTTTAGATAATTATATATTGTTTAGATCACTATATATATGTAGATTAAAGAATATATGAATGTCTTAAGAAAACCATGATTTAATGAATCGAATATTAATTGGTTAATGTTTTTTTATTAATAAGATGTGAAGAACATAAACTCTTGATTCTATACAAATGAATAAAGAGTATATTAAGGTACATTGAAATATGAAGAGAGGATCATCTTCTAATCATCCATGATGGACCTCATTGTCAGGGTTGGGACAAACATTGAAAGTGATGCATCAATATTGTTACACATGCACCAGAGGTAATAGCAAAACAAAATTACCATCCAAATTACGTTCCAATAAATAATGCATTTTTTATTGACTCAATTATAGATATTTTACCAACAAATCTCCATACCTTAAATAGGACTGACAATGATAAAGTTAGTTATACAAAATTTTTAGCAATATGCATTTTCGTCAATACGGATTGAAGATGTATTTTGCATTATTCTAAAGAGCCTATTACCACGGAGAAATAAATAGGCTTGATATTATCAAGCATAAATTATTCTTCGGTCTATTGTGTAAATAACCCAGATTATGAAATTAACTCTTAATTTATTGCTACGATTAGCTGCTAGGGTGTGCGTCAAGACAATATGCTTTATGATGATCGAGATTTGTAGTTTTATCGTATGTAGGCTCAAATGTTAAGTCGACAGATATTATTACATCTGCCACCATTGGAATAATAAAGTTTTTCCCCTCCATTGAAAGTATTGATTTTTATGAGGTAAAATAATTTGAGATAATGAATAAATAATAAAAAAATCTCTTCTGTTCGTTTGCTTCATGATGAAGCACAATAATTTCCGTAATAATGAAAAATCACGAATTTACCAATCGCTAAATACAAATTTCATGTAATCTTCTGCAATATCGTTCACTGTCCAGAGTCTCTTTCAAATATAAAAAGAAACATCCAACGGTGCAGTTAATACGCTAATTAGCGGGCAACCTGATTACGTAAAATTAATCCAATAGCTTTCAAAAAACCTTCAAAAAAGATGAAAAGATATGCAAAAAAAAAAAAGAGAATAACGAATTAAAAATATTATCGAAAATTTATTACAGTAAGCAATTTTTATTGTAAAATGTTTTTTTTGTGATATTAAAAACACATAATTGCATAAATTTTCTTAAGAATTATCTTTAGTACTTAACATTTGAAGCAGTAGACATTTATAAAAGGAAAACTGGCCGTATGTGTTAAAAAAAAAAAAGAGTGGATTATATTCGCTGATCTACGTTCGATATTATAAAAGCAGCAAGATTGGAAAAAACAAACCAGCAAGTATGTGAGAAATATTTTAAATGTCTGAAATTAAAATATTTTACAATATGTGTGTGCGTGTGTGAGGGGGGGGGGGATTGCAGACTTTTGAACTAAAATGTAAGCATTAACTCCACTTTTATAATTTTAACTGCTATTCGTATAGTTTAAATTTTTAATATAAAAAATTGCTCAAAAATGCTGTCTTACGCTTTCAGAATCACCTATAATGTTAACATCCCTGGGGCTGATGTCAGGTTTATGCCTTTTTGGATTAAAATCAAATTGTTTGGCGACAAAAGTAAAAACTGCTAGTTTTTTTCTGTAAGGGTTAGATAATAAAAAAAAGTCAATAAAAAAAAATAACACATCAAAAACAAAATTGTTACTCATTTGGAAGTTCTCCTTAAAGGCAGAGTTGGGCAGTATCGAAAATACATGTATTTGAAATACATTTTCAAAATTCTTTTGTTTCTTGTATTTCGTATTTTAAACGGATAAGATCAAAGTATTTTTGTAATGTATTTTCTGATGATTTTACAATGCATTTTGTATTTTGAAAATACTCAAAATACATTTTATCCAAATTTCAAACAGCCATGTTTAAACCGCACGGAGAAAAGCTGCAATTCTTTAAAAAGGAAATGCACTACTATTAGCCCAGTGGTAGGGGAGGAAAAAAAGACCGAATTCGGAATTAATTAGGGGAAAGTTGGAAATTGTTTAAATCCGTTTAGTTTAGGTCTAGAATGAATATGCTAAGTTTTCCCCCTCGTAGTAGGTGAATGTTAGGAAATATGTATAGATTTATAGTAAAAAAACGCGTTTTTTTGCATACCATAACAGTATCTCATAACAGCTAACTCTGTCAAAAACATTGTTAGTACAAATGTTGTAGAGCTTAAAATTCTGAGTAAAATGAGTACTTACAGCTACACTTAATATTTTTGTTCAGTATTAAAGCCGCAGTTTTGAGATATTGTTAAGTTAACTTGGTCTCTTCTGCCTTCAATCTCTTGATTTGAAAAATTTTGAAATAGAATTGCGACCTCAATTTCGAACAAAAATATTAATGATGGTACTCATTTTATTCAGAGTTTTAAGAACTACAACATGTGTACTGACAATGTTTTTGATAGAGTTAGCTGTCTTGAGATATTGTTAAGGTAATTAAAAAAAAAAAAAAAAAAACGTGTTTTTCAAAGATAAATATGTACATATTTTCTAACATTCACCCAAATACAAGGAAGAAAACATAGTACGTTCATTTTAGAACTAAACTGAAGCTATTAAAACAATTTTCAGTTTTCTACAAATTAATTCTGAGTTCAACCCCCTGAGCACGGGTCTAAAACTTTAAAGCAGAATTGTGACCTTAATTTGCAACAAAAATATTAAGTGTCATCATCAACTGTGTCAACTCATCACCAGTGTCAACTCATTTTACTCAGAATTTTAAGCTCTACAACATTTGCATTGACAATGTTTTTGACAGAATTAGCTGTTTTGAGATATTGTTATGGTATGCAAAAAACGTGTTTTTTGACTATAAATCTATACATATTTCCTAACGCTCATCCAGTACGAGGGGGGGGGGGGCATAGTTTATTCATTTTAGACCTAAACATAAGGGATTAAAACAATTTCCAGCTTTCTCCTGAAGAGAAACTTTTTCTCTGCTCCCCATGGCAACGAAGGACGCGCGATGCGCCCGCATCCAACCTTACAATGCGACTTCGGTATTTATTGCTGGAACGACAGGAAGAGATGTTTTGATTTCAAAAAGCATGATCGCTGTAATTTTATTTTACAGTTTGTTGATGAGGCTAAGCCTCCCTTTTTCGAAAAACCAGATTAAGAATTTGATAATACTTATTGTAAATATGTATAGAATATTCATTAAATATAAATTTCATTATATTTCATATATCAACATATTTTTTATTCATTAAATCATAATGTAAATATCCATTAAATATTTCAAGAAAAGAATTCAGAAAACATCTCCTTCATTGATTTTATATTCGAAAGTTTTGAAAATTTCCACATGGTGCATCACGCCGAAAAAGAAAGAAAAAAAAGTATTTGTTACCTTTTTAATGTCTTCAAAACACAAATAAGGAAATAGAGGATAGTAAGTAATAAGAAGACGGCAAAATTAAGATAAGTCTTTCATATTTTATTTCGAAATGTCTGATTTAGAAAAGTTGAAAAAGAACCGAACAGTTTTGAGAACAGCAGTAACAAAGCTGATTAATAATATAGAAAATGTTATGAAGGATAGTCCAAAAGTTTTTGATAATTTAGAAGAATTATTTATTCAGTTAGATACTAAAGCAGAATTATTGAAGTCAGTTGACGAGAAAATTGAGCCCCTTTTAGGGTTAGACGACTATGAAACTGAAATCAATTCTGATTATGATTACGCGGATAAAATATCAGTTGCAAAATTCCGGGTGAAGAAAAAATTAACAGAAAACAAAAAAAATATTTTAATATTGATTTAAATAACAGTCAAGATTTAAAATCGAATGTGATTAATGATGAAAACTCAGTTGTTAAATTGCCAAAACTCAATATACAAAAATTCTATGGCGACTGTACGCAATTTATTTCATTTTTTAATACCATTAAAAATACAATTCACGAAAATAAATCACTTTCGAAAATTGAAAAATTTCATTATTTGAAGAGTTATTTATCTGGAGCTGCGACTAATGCTGTAGAAGGTTCTGAAATATCAGAAGCTAATTATGACGCAGCATTGAAAGTTTTAGAAACACGTTATTGTAAAAAAGTCGTGATAATTAATCATCACCTGAACAAGCTTCTTAATTTATGCCCTGTTTATAAGGCTAATGAAATTCAAAAATTGAAAAAAATGCACAGTGATATAGAAATAAATGTTCGATGTTTGTCCACATTAGGACTCGAACCAGCAAATTATGTCTCCATGCTTATCGCCGTAATTTTAAAATTAATACCGGCAGAATTAGCTTTGGAATATAATAGACAAAATGTAGATAATTTAACACATTCAGATATGCATAAATTATTATATTTTCTGCACACTGAAATAAAAAGCAGAGAACACACATTTTTTTTTTTTTTTTTTTTTTTTTTTGAGAATGAAAGCATTTGAAAATAATAATAAAAAAAAATCAAGAGTCAAACAACAAAATCTGAATTTAAATCTACTTGTGAATTTATGAACATTTCGCATGATAAATCGACTTCAGATAGGCAGCTGGCTCATTGCATTTTTTGCAACGATAGTAAACATTCATCTGATTTGTGTGAGGCTGTTGATGTAATCACTAAAAGAAATTTGTTGAAATCTCAAGGAAGATGTTTCCTTTGCTTAGGCAGGAAACACGTTATCAAAAATTGTAACTCTAAAACTAGTTACAAGAAATGTTCAGGCAGACATAATCAAACAATATGCCTAAAATCTAAATTAATAAAAGAAGTAAACACACCCGAATTAAAAGGTAATGAAAGTGAAACTAGTGAAAAAGTAATTTCGGCTATTTCCTCTACAGAAAATAATAAAATTCTTCTACAAACTTGTTGTGTAAAAATAAAATCAAGCGGAAAACAATCTCTAATTAGGTTACTTTTAGATTGTGGGAGCATGCGAACCTTTATATCTGAAGAAATAGCAAATAAATTGAATTTACAGGCAATAGGAAAAGAAAAATTGTCGGTTTTTACATTTGGAAATAAGAACACCATTGAAAAAACCTTTGAAGTAGTTAAACTAACTATTGAAAATAAAAATGTAGCTAATTCAAAATTAGATATAGAAGCACTAGTCACCAATCAAATATCAGCTACTGAAATCCCCCACCTGAAATCAATGATTTGATGAAAAGTAAACAATTTGAAAATTTAACCCTTGCGGACACATCCACATCCAAAGAACCCATTACATTACTTATAGGTGCTGACTATTATTATGATATAGTTACTGGAAATATAAAACATCTGAATAAAAAATTAGTAGCTCTCGACACCATTTTTGGTTGGTGTCTACAGGGAAAAACAACTGACAGTTATACGCCCTTAGCATTTAATGTAATAGTAGGAATTATTTTTATTTCTGAACAGATTGAAAAATTCTGGAATATCGAATCACCTGGCCTTTTTAATACTAAACAGGATTCAGATTTTTCTGAAAATAACGTTATGAAGCAGTTTGAGTCAGAAATTAAATACAATGATAAGCGATATACAGTTCGATTTCCGTGAAAGCTTGAAAGGGAATGTTTAAATGACAATCGGGAAATTGCAGAATATAGATTTTTTAAATTCAATCAAAGATTTATTAAAAGCCCTGAATTATTTTTTGAGTATAAGGAGGTGTTAGCAGATTATTTGAAACGAGGTATTATTGAGTTAGTTACAGATCCTGAAGAAAAACAAAATGTAACTTTTTATTTACCTCATCGAGAAATAATTAGAACTGATAGGACATCGAGCAGATTACGAATAGTTTTCGATGCCTCTGCTCATGACACAGGCTCACTGTCTTTGAATAATTGCCTGCATGTAGGTCCAAATTTGTATCCTGAAATATTTGATGTTTTGTTAAGGTTTAGATTTAATCCCATAGCTTTTACAACTTATGTAAAACAAGCATATCTACATATAGTTATAGACGAAAACGATCGTGATGTAACAAGATTTTTATTTTCACAAGATTTGTTTGATAATTCTAAACCTTTTAAAATTTATAGATTCACCAGAGTGTTATTTGGAATTAGTAGCAGTCCCTTTTTATTGGCTGCAACAATTAAACACCACTTGAAAAAATACACCGAAAAATATGAAAACACAGTAAAATTTTTAAATGAAACTATATATGTTGATGACGTTATAGGAAGTCATGAAAATATTGATCAAGCCCTATCCACGAGTTTACAATGTATTGATATATTTGAAAATGCAAGTATACATTTACACAAATGGCATACGAATTCTTTACCACTTAGTGAACTATGGAATGAAAATGGCATAACTTCAGAAGTCAATTCTGAAGCTTTTGGAGAACAAAATCTCCCTTATAAAGTTTTAGGAATCGCTTGGAATAATTCCAAAGATTTACTTTATTTTGATGTTCGAGGTTTAGTTGATCTCGTTTCAAAAAGAATAGACACCAAAAGATATATTCCACAAGTTTTAGGCAGGATTTTTGATCCACTTGAATTCCTAGGACCATTTACATTAAGACTAAAATGTATAATTCAACAAATTTGGAATTTGGGTCTAGATTGGGATGACACCTTACCCGAAGATTTACGTATACATTGGAATAGCTGGTGTAACGAACTCCCTCATTTGAAAAACTTTTCAGTACCCAAGTACTATTTTTCTGACATCACCAATTGGCGTGATTATGACCTACAATTGCATATTTTTGCCGATTCGAGCATGAAGCTTATGGTACGGTTGCTTATTTACGTATAGCAACAACCACCAAAAATGTTCGAAAAGTTTTTGTTGCTTCGAAAAACAGGGTTGCTCCACTGAAAGCGCTTACCTTACCAACGCTTGAATTGATGGCCGCATTGTTGTCGGCCAAGCTAAGTAGTAACATTTTGAAAGCTCTAAAATTGAATGTACCGACTTATTACTGGACGGATTCAAAAATATCCTATTTTTGGATAAAAGGATCCCCTAAAATGTTTAAGCCCTTTGTCAGAAACAGAATTGAAGAGATCCATAAATTGACCTCACCTGATAACTGGTATCATTGTCCTGGTACTGCCAATCCAGCTGATATAGTTTCTCGAGGATCAAAAATCTCTAGGATAATCAATGATACAACTTGGTTACAGAGATCAGAATGGCTAAGTTTACCTCCTGAGTGTTGGCCAATATCAGAAAACAAAGAAATCGCTTACTCTGATGAATTAGAATACAAAAAAAAAATCCTAACGATGTTTTTCAGAGCGAGTGCTTAGTCAAAAAACTCGAAAATCCTATAAATATTTCAAAATATAGTAATTTAGAGAAACTTTTTAGAAGTACCGTTTGGGTAAAGAAATTCATTATGAAGCTGAAAAAATCAACTGAAGTGCAAGACGTAGTAACAACCGAAGAATTACTCGAAGCTGAAAATTTTTTGATACAATCTGAACAAAAACAATTTTATAAGGAAGAAATAGAATCTCTAAATATAGTAAATCAGTGGATAAGACGTCATCCTTATCAAATTTCATGCCCTATATTGACAAAAACGGGTTGATGAGGTTGGGCGAAAGGCTCGAATTTTCTAACCTGTCCGCAGAAGAGAAAAACCCAATAATTCTCCCCAAACATTCTTGGTTAACTGCTCTAATAATTCGTCAAGAACACGAGAAAATTATGCATGAATGTACAGCCAGTACTTTGGCAAATATTAGATCTCGATTTTGGATACCTAAAGGTTGTCAGTTTCTCAAGAGTGTTATCAAGAATTGTATAAAATGTAAAAATATTTCTCCAAACCAGCAGACCAGATCACCGCACCATTACCAAAAGACAGAGTTAGTGAAGCACCGCCATTCGCAATCTGCGGCTTAGACTTCGCCGGTCCGATCTATATCAGAAATTTTAAAGAAACGCAAAAATCTTACGTTGTCCTGTTTACTTGCGGCGTGACTAGAGCCATTCACCTGGAACTCGCGTCTGATATGACAACAAATTCTTTTTTGATGGCATTCAGAAGATTCACAGCTAGACGAGGAAATCTCAAAATTATTTATTCTGACAACGCAAAAACCTTCAAAAAGGCCAAAGGTGAACTCGAAATTTTATACAACATACTGACAGAGAAAGTATTATTAAATTTTATTACAAAGAGAGAATTATATGGAAGAATATTATAGAAAGAGCTGCATTGTGGGGAGGCTTCTATGAGCGACTAGTAAAGTCAGTCAAAGACTGTTTGAGAAAAGTAATTGGTAGAGCAATCTTAAGTTATGATGAATTAGCGACTCTGTTGACAAAAGTGGAAGCAGTTTTGAATACGCGACCACTGATGTATGTATATAGCGACAGCGATGAACCAGAACCTCTTACTCCAATGCACCTTTTAAATTTTGGAAAAGAACTTTCATTTCCTATTAATATTTTTGAAATAATTGAAGATTGTTCAAAGAGATTAACACTCCTGAAAAGAAAAAATATCAATCTTTACTATTGAAACAATTGTAGACCAAATGGAAAAAACAATATTTGATGGATTTGAAAACAGTCCATTCCTTGAAAAATCCTAATGCCCATACGCCACAGAAAGTGGACGATGTTGTTTTGATTCAAGATGACGCAAAAAATAAGTTTCTTTGGAAACTTGGTAAGATTCAGACTGCCATTCTTGGAAGAGATGGCAATATTCGTTCATACGAAATAAAAACAGCGATTGGAATCTAAAAAAGATCCATCCAGCACTTGTATCCCTTTGAAATACAAAATGACTAACAAATGACTTTTTGCAGACTTTTTATAAAAATTCATAAACTTTTATAGACATTTATTTAGTTTGTTTTTTCTGCATTTAGGACTCCAAATATTTTCTTTCTCTTTTTTAATTTTTAGTCTTATTTACGTATAGAATCTTTTTGAATTTTGGTATAAGTAAGTATATGATTTAACTGAAAAAAAAAAAAAAATGTGTGTGTTATTTAACTGTCATTATTTTTACTTTGTTTGAATTTAAAGTGTTTTATTTAGAATTTATTGATATTTTGAATTTGACTAATTAAGCGATTAATTAGATATTGTTTGAATTCTTATATTTAGTATTTTGTATTCGAATTTTAAAAATTGTATTAGATTACTGAACCACTGATACGAAAAATTGAATTTTTATGATTTTATGATGGAATTTTGATTTGTGAACTTTTTAAGAGTTCAGGTGGGGAGTGTGAAGAGAAACTTTTTCTCTGCTCCCCATGGCAACGAAGGATGCGCGATGCGCGCGCATCCTACCTTACAATGCGACTTCGGTATTTATTGCTGGAACGACAGGAAGAGATGTTTTGATTTCAAAAAGCATGATCGCTGTAGTTTTATTTTACAGTTTGTTGATGAGGCTAAGCCTCCCTTTTTCGAAAAACCAGATTAAGTATTTGATAATACTTATTGTAAATATGTATAGAATCATGTATCTGTAAATATTCATTAAATATTTCAAGAAAAGAATTGAGAAAACACCTCCTTCATTGATTTTATATTCAAAAGTTTTGAAAATTTCCACATCCCTAATACATTCCGAATTCAACTCCCTAACCACTGGGCTATATCTGTTTTGATTAGTTTGCAAATTCTGTTCTGGAAGTTAATATAAACACACTTTTCGACTATTGCTGAGACAAGGAGGTTGATGAATATCATGTTTTGATACAGCAAACGTATTCTTACTGAATAGTTACAAAAATAACTTTTATGTATCTTAATGTTGCTGTGGGAATTACAAGAAAAAAAAAACATGTATTGTTATAGACCGGAAGGATCTTTCAGAGTTGCGCAAGTGCAGCGCTCTATTACCGACAGTTGCCCATTGGCCACACATATATGGAGCTCATTTTTTTTTTCTCGTCTAGTAGTTTTATTTGAAAATATCGAAAAGAGATTTCTTAAAAATTCACATGTTTTATTCATTAACGTAAATTTTTTTAGACAGTAACCGAGAGAAAATTGCTACAATGAACTTTTAAAGGAACGATTTGACTATGAAAAAATGAAATTTATGACTTTGCAAATTTTGCATTCGAATTATTACTACTTTTTGTGAATATTTTATAAATGCTTTCTTTTTACGAATGTACGAGCTTTCATATTTTTTTCTCAAGTTTCAAGACTTTCACAGTAAGTGCAAATGATTTCTTATTTTTTTGCGTTTATATTGTTTGATATTTTACCTGAGTGTTTTAATTTTAAAACTACTTTATACGAAGAATTCGTACGTTTATTAATAATAATAATTCATCTTGTGTTAAAAATTATCTAATTTTTTCATTTATATTTCTGCATTCAGTAATACATATTTTAAATTTCGTATGCATTATTTCTAAAATGCACCATAACCGAAAAGTTGTGCCCCAAATATTTTATTAGTCGAAGGCCTGAAAAATTCTTGCGTAGTTGGGAGCTCTTATTAAACACACGCGCATTATACGATAAGAAAAAAATACATAACACTTTTAAACAATTTTATTCGGTGTCATTGTACATATAAGATTATTATAAAATATGTTATTTTGTAGACATATGTTATTTGATAACATCCTTTCCAATTAAAATTAATTTAAAAACCATTTTAAAATATTTAAATTACATCAATAACTTTTTTACTTTAAAATTTCAAATTCTCCCTTTAAATATTCATTAATTTTCGTAAAGTTCGTTTTTCAGTTAAATTTCAGTTAAAAACAATTTTAATTTATCCGCCATAAAAGATCGTTAAAAACTATCAATAACTAGGGGGCTCTGCCCTCTGCAAGCTACGCTCGCCAACTCCCGTTCAGAAACTGTAGAATCTAAAAGCACGCTAATCTGATCGGTTTTAAAAAGATTAGAGAAGATTGAATTATACTGAAAAAAACTGTAGCGATCTCTCTGTAAACGGGTTTCCATTCAATTCCCTTTGATTGCAAAAATTTAAGGTAGAATCAGTTGCTGTTAAGACATCCAATGGTTGTTTTCGTGTTTGGTTAAAGAAGATCAGTTAAACATTTGAAAAGAAGATAAAATAAAATGAATTAAGTAAACAGAGTCTTTGTCTCTCGGTATCTTTTAACAGCGTTATAAAACGATTGACATAATACAATTACTGAAATTCGCTGCTTTAACCCCTTCAAGGGCGGTGGTTCATTTTTGGACCACTTAATTTTTAAATGCCACATTAGCATCAGAATATTGGGATGAAAATTTCCCTTTTATTAAGTAAGTGAAAAAAAGCATTTTTGTATTTCGAAATTTGTTTGTAAATTATGGTCCCATTCACTGATTTCAAGATTTTACGAATAGAAGTGCCTTGTCCGTGAAAGGGTTAAACGCATATTATTGTATTTATTATTTTAAAGTTTCCTTTCCCTTTTAATATTCACGTGTAAATACAATTTTCAGGACATAATTTTCAATATTTTCCTGCCTTTAACACGTACTCATTTAATTGTAATTTTAAAGTTTTTTTTTCTGTTTTTAATAGTCACGTGAAAATAAATTTTTAATCGTTACGAAATATTATTCTTTGCGCTGTTTTTAAAATTGAAAACAATCTCTATAATAATAGCCTAAGTCATGTGACTATCACCAACAGCTCCAGGCGGATCCCTTCGCATTTTATATTCCAGGCGGCCATTTTGGTACTTTAATGTTAGCCAGCCACAGGTGTGATAAGTCGCCGAATATTATTCTATCCCCATTATTTCGTTTATATTATAATAGTCCAAGTCATGTAACTGCCATAAACAACGCGCTGATTCCTTCGCTTTTCATAAGAAAGGTTTCCATCTTGATTAAAGAATCAAAATTATTTTTTCGAATAAAACTACATAAAAGTTGCCATGATCACAAAGAATTCGTGGTACTTTTATGTTAGCCGGGTGAAAATCTCGCCAATAGCTTTTTTTTTAACTCGCCAGTTAGCATTTTTTTTTTTTTTTCGAGTGGTAAATTAAAACGGTGCTACTTGGCTATCCCATCGACCAAAAATATGTCGCCAAACTATAAGATTAAATGCCAATAATGGTTGATCGTAAATGTCACATTCACTTCACGTTAAGGAAGTTACATATGTTTACGCCATGTATTTTTATTTCGACGTTTTATTTGTATTTTTATTAATGTTATGCTAATTTTTTTGTTCTTTTGTTATTAAAAAAAAAAAAAATGTCAATTTGTATAATTTGGCTATTTATATAATTTGGCGAAATTCGTCGACGGGAGAAGTAATAACATTAAAACGTTGCTTTGAAGTGGAAATTAAATCTCATGATTTGTTGCATTGTCACATACGCACCGGGTTTGGTGTGATTTTTTTTTTTTTTTTTTTTTTTTTTTTTTTTACGACAATTTGGCGAAAACCTCGTTTTCAAATACATGTTACATATGTATTTTTTAATTATTTTCTGTTATTTTTAAAATGAAATAACAATAAATGAAAAAAAAATAATTAACAACTGTAGAATAAAACAATTTATAAAATTTTTGTAAATAAAAAGAAAATAACTTCAAATAAACATTTATTAATAAAAAAGCAAGAATAGCAGGGTTACCATGTCAGGCAAAATATCGCCAATTTAGCGCCAATTCGACCCCGTTGCGTATATGACATCTGTGTTTAATATTTTCCTTTTCGTTTCGTTTAATAAAAAGAATGAAGTAAAAGCCATTTATTTTAAAGGTTTCAATTTTAAATGAAAGTTTTGTATTAAAGAAAATGTTAATGAAATACAAATCGAATTCTGAATAAAAGTAACATGATGCATTTCTTAGCATACATTTAAGGGAGGCCAAACTCGTCACCAAATTAATTTAAAATAACCTTTTCTAAAATATGAAAAAAAAATATCTGTTATGATTAAAATTTGAGTTGCCATCATTGGAAAAAAAGTATTTAAAATTAGAAAAAAATTAATATTTCGAAAACTAATTCTAATTTTAAAATTCTAATACCAGTTTTGAAATCTGTGGATCAATACTGATTTTTGGTGTTAATTTCATCGCAAAGTATTCCATATTTTAGGAGAAATCGCCGTGAAACGTAATCAGTTGTTTAATCAGCCATTTCATAGAATCGTTACACAAATTCGTCTCAATTCGATTCATTAGGATTATATATATATAGGGTAGATAAAATGATAAATCTTAATTTTAATACTTTCTCCCGCAATAGAATATTTTCATAATAATTTTCAAATATAAAATTAAAATATATCACACAACGATCTTTCATTCAAACTTTATTACCATGTGTGGCATCGGTTTAAATCGGCCAATGGGAGCAGTTGCCACCTTTTTTCAGAACGGCGTAGTTGAATGCTTGGCGTCCTACGATCTCTTACTGCCTGGATACTAACACGAGCGTAAGTGCTCAGCGATAGCGCCTATTTCTTTTTAGGCATATTGTTGGACTAAACGAGTCCTTCGCTTGATATTGCCATTATTACTATCTCATTTTAAAATAATCTTAAAATGAAATCTTTCTTCGAAGTAAAATTTTTAACGGCGTAAGATGTATTCCTTTCATAACATCTTTATATAGCGTTTTGCTGTCACTAACGCTGCAAGATGGTATCGCTAAAGTGAAGTGACGAAAAATAAAAACATCGAGATGTGATTCAACGGTTTTACAAAAAATTCAAATATGTGCTGTTCTACACAATCCACAGTGGTTATGTGAATATGTCATTACGAATGAATATTAGGATTTACCAGAATGAGACCATTTGAAAGATGCTAGGAACACGCATGAATTTCATACTTTTTTCTGGGCGTGGTCCAGCAAGATTTCCGAGACGATTTTTCTTTTTTTTTAATGCTTAGATCTTGCAGTAGTCATACTGTGTATTTCGACATGGAATGTAGGATTTATTGTTTCTTTAAACTAGATGTTGAACTATGTGGTGGAATTCTTACAGCAGTAATTTATTACAATATTTGACAATTTCTCATTAATAGATCGCAACGAATGACAATGTTAGAAATGTCGGTATCAATCAATCTTTAATGCTCTGAAAATAGATTATTTGTGCATTTTATATTCTGCAGAGTAAACATTTAAATACATTCAAATATAATAGTGATATATATTGATATTATAATTGTAAAAACAGATGCATCATGTTTTATTTCCCCTTCCCCCATCTTTATCAAAATAATATTTAAATAAAAGGATTTTGTTTATCTTTTGTTTATCGTGTCTTATAATCTGATCATAATGTGCCGAATCAATTTATAGCAATAAAATTTTAGAGAATAATTTATTATAAATTATTAAAAATAAAAATTTAATAACTGGCACAATGTTTAATATTTTTGATATGAGATATGGACAAGATCTAGGTAGGATGTATTACAATTTTGGTTGTTAAAGTAAAGCTCTGGTTCAGATGAGTTAATATTTTCTTATTGTTTATTTTTACCATGAAGATATCAGTTTTTGTTTATTTACTTTTCTTTATACGTAGTGTACTTATTAACCACTAACGATCTTTTGGTCAAAAATAATAATAAACTTTCTCTTTTCTAATTCATGTTAAAATGACATAATATATTTATAAACTCAAAATTTTAATAAATTTAAATTTCTTTTCCTTTCTTCCTTTTATTTTTATTAATTCCTTTTTTCTACCTAACAACTTATACTAAGAAAGACTGATTGAAAAGACTGATACTAGACTAATTTGTTTTTACATTCTTCTAATAAATAAGAAGAAAGTATTGGAATCGAGAAAAATTTCGACTTTCGCTGTTGGCTTGATTTACACGTTTCGGGATGTCTTGAACGCGATTTAACTATTTTTGAAAAATGTGTGTATGTCTGTTAGTCTGTGTGAGACACAATTTTTGTGGCCCTTCAATCTCAAGCACTAATACAGGGAGTTTAATAATAATAAAACTTCAGATTAAGATAGACCTAGGTATAACTTAGCTTTGGGTTTATATCGCCCAACACGTGGAACTGCTATGCTTAATTATTTTATTCCATGATAGCTATATTGTAAGAACCAATATACAGAATTTCATTTAACTGCATATAGGCCTGAACAGAAATACTTGTCGATTAACTTTTAGAGTATATCACTCAACAGGTGGTGCTGCTATGCTGGGTTTTTCATAATTTCCGCGATAACTATATCCAAAAAACTAATGGACAAAATTTAATCCAATTTCATATTATTTGAGATCTTCAAATAAATTAATGCTGATAAAATGTGGGGTGCATCGCTCAAGAGGTGGAGTTGTTATGCTGTGTTTTTATGATTACCGTAACATGTACATAAAATTCTCGTTTTTTGTTTGTTTGTTTTCTTCCATGTCGAAATGATCATATTTGTAAATCAAATTTAAATGAAATAAGTACCACGTAGATTAAAGGTACCTTTTTAAAATAAATTTTCTGGTTCGTAATGCTGATTTTTAAAAAATCTGAAATTGGCAGGTGACAGCTTATATCTCAAGAACTAGAGCACGGAATTTCATCAAACTTCTTCTTCAGTTAGTATGGATGACATTTTGGTGTACATCGTACTGCAGATGATTTTTTTTCTGTGCTGTGTTTTTTTTAGGATTTTCGAGATTTTTATATTTCTGCACCTATTGAATACAATTGCACCAAACTTTTTATGCTTTTTCTGAAAATCAATACTGTTTCAATTTTGACTTAGAGCACTCAGTAGCGGGCGGTGGTATCCTAAGCCTCGTGATAGAGATTCCTTATCGGATCCTCAATCTAGAGGTCTGTCTGCACGGGCCGGAATATCCAGGACCGGGTGCGGCCCGTACAAAAATCATTGAAAACAGGCTCGGCCCATCGAAAAATCAATTAAATGAGGCCTCACTCAATTTCTACAAAAAAAAAAAAAAAGAAGATTTTTCTAAACATACAATTAAGATTCTTTTAAAGAATATTGCATATTTATTTATGGGATAATTTTACAGTATATTTTTAAATTACTATGTGTTCGCAAGACAGAAAATACACAACAGCAACATTAATGATTACTTAGAGTCTTAGATGTTTCAACATTCAAATAAAAATCCATTAAAAAAAACAATGTAGTTTAGAATAAAAGAAAAAAGGAGGGTAAAAAACAGGATAATTTTTGAAGATGTATAATAAAAAGCAGATTTGTGAAACTGTTTTTCTGCCATTTAATAAAGCTTTTCTCAAATCCAAAGGAGCTTTTTGATACATTTCTGAATTCATTTCTTTTCGGAAACGCATAAGATTGGCAGGTGTTCTTATTCAGAAACTATGTAATCGAATAACGTTATCATTTTTTGATAAAGGCACTATATATATTAGAAAATACTTTTTAAGTTAAAGTTTTGAATCGAACTTCCGGAAGCGATAGCACGGGAAGGGAGAAAAACCTCCAGTCACTTGACAAGAATCTCTTATATTTCGGTAAATAATTTATTTAAAAAAAAGGAAAAACGCAATTCGATTCCAAATCCCTTCAGTAGTCAGGTCTGTCATTTTAAGCCTTTACAGTAAAAAGATACTCAGAAAATGTGTCAGTAAATTTCTCATATTTGAGCAGTGAATTTGAGAACCACCTTGAGGTATATTTCCAAAGATTCCGATAAGACAAGTTCATTATCGCTATTAATATTTTTCAAAACATATTGCCTTCCTTACACAACACATTCTGAGAACAAAAAAGTCTAGTTCCGGCCCTGCTCGACTATGTAGAAAAACAAATGCAAACCTGAATTTGGCCCGGCCCAAGTCTGTTGAAAAAAATTAAGCCATGGCTCAGACACTATGTAACTGTCCGATGCTGATCTCTACGCTGGACATGTTACATTTCTGTATTGATGTTGTCAAACTAGCATCGGCTTGTGACGCACATCGCACTTATTACGTATTCTCGCAAAAGTCACATTCGTTGAAAATGGCTCATATTTTATCGGTTTCGATGAAAGTTTTAAAGCGGACCGGTAGGCCCGCTTAATTTTTTTTATCGGCCCGGCCCGTTTATTCTGTTTCTCGGCCTGGTCCGTTGAAAAAAAAATGTTCTAATTCTGTCGGTCCGCTTCGGCCCGTTTGAAAATTTGCCTCCATTTTGCCGGCCCGGACTGCGGGCCGGGTACGCACCTCAGGCCAAGCCCGGGTCCGTGCACACCTCTACCACAATCAATTCATGCAGTTATTTCTACTGAGTAACTATCTTTAAAGGGTAGTTTATTCATTATTAGTTATTCTTGCAACTTTCATACACTTTTAAACACGTTGTTGCTCTAATCTTTCAGTTTTGTTTTTGTTAACTTTCGTTGAGTTTTAATTAATTTTGCTTCTCTATTTGGAAATTTATAATTTCTAAAAATTTAATCAGTTTTGCAAACCAGCTTTGCATTTGACTAGTGTAATTTAATGTACAATCTTTTTTTTTTTTTTTTTTTTATTAATGCATTTTGTATTTTAAATGGATTTTCAAATTGCATGTATTTTGAATTTTTGAAATTTGAAAGTATTTTCTATTTTTATTTTAAGTTGAAAAATCAATGTATTTTATATTTCGTATCAAAAAGTCCTTCCGGCTAGTGCCGGGAGGAAGAGGTAGCTTTCAAATTCCTTATTTTAAAAAAAGCCAACTTATATTATTCAAACACACGAAGCTCAATTTAGTGGAAACCGAACATAGGAGATTCAATACTAATTTTTATCAATACTAAATCATTATGAATGAGAATTTCGCGAAATTAGTCAGCTTTATCCAAGCTGCTTTTATTTAAAGTAACTTATATTTGGCTGAGATGTTGATGTATACTATCCACATGCCTTCTTACATGGAAATAGGCGAATACGCGTGTTATCGCGTGACAAATACAAGATCGTTTCAAAATGTTAGCCATACTAGAAATTCAAAGTGCTATAATTCAACCATTTTTTAAGATATAAACAAAAGAACAAATTTTCAGAAACAGAATCTGCTACGGAATCTTTGTATCAAGGCCAAACACATAAAAAAATCTTTTACATTTTCCAATTTTTTAATACCTCATTTTAAATTTTAAATTTAATTTACTTTTTAATGGCAACCCTTTTGAAACAAGATGGCGAATGAAGCTGGCCAACGAACTCGGGCGAGACATTGGTATGTACTATGTACAGTAGGGTGGTGCGAAAAAAGTCAAGTTGATATTTCCGAGTCGCTATAGTGCGGAAAAGTTGCGATTGGTAAATACAAGAAAGACAAAAAAAAAAAAAATTCTTCAAGTCGGACTTTATCTTCCGATCCCGCAAACCGCCTAAAAATTCCAAAAAATTGAAAATTTCCGATTTTTTCAGAATTTTTCTTTTTTTTTTACGTTTATATATTTTTTATCGCTATAGGAAAAAATATTTGCAGTTTGTACTGTTAAATAATAATAAGAATAATAATTGTGTTTAGAGAATATCTTCCGATCGCGCAAGCTCAATAAAAATCGGCAAAAATTCAATTTTGAGTGATTTTCATGCATTAAGAATATAATCAACTGAGGTCAGTTTGCAGTCTCAGGTTAAGATTTAAATGTTAATTGATACTATTGAGTATATTAAGTTATTTTTAAACAACCTAGAACTTACCACGAAGAGTTCGTTTCAAGTCTGAAAAGTTTAGTAGTGCACTCAACTGCCGTTAGCCACGTTGGAAAACAGGGCTGAAGTCGGCGTACGCGCTCCCACCTAGTCTCACCTAACTCCATGAAATTTACAGAAAGGTCAACTGGATTCAGATGAACTACATGGCATGTACTATTTTGACGGAAGAAAGGACGATACCCCAGTTAAAGAAAGTATTGGATCTAAACAGGTTCGTCGAACTATTAAAGAGGAACACTTTCCTGTCATAAAAGAACGTGACTCAGTTTATTTAGGCCATGTGTCTCCAAACACCGGGCCTGCTAAGGACATTGTAGCTTTCATAGGATCATGTCTTACTGAACAAGGGGTTTCACTAGAATACTTAGATTCGGTAGGCTGTGATGGTACAAATACCAATACTGGATAGAAAGGTGGTGCTATCAGAAAGCTTGAAGTTTATCTCTGACGACCACTGCAGTGGGTTGTTTGTTTATTCCATTTTGTTGAATTACCTTCGCGCCATCTTTTTCAACATTTGAATGTTGAAACTACTGGCCCAAGATCATTTAGTACACCATTTGGACACAATATCATTGTTGTGTAAAGCTCTCGGTGATAAATTTTCAATTGACTGATTGTGAAATTCCAGAAGTGGACAGGCGACTGTTGGGAGAGGACCAAAGATATCTTCTTGGCGTAAATCAAGCAATTAATATTTACAACTTTCCAAATGACTTATTAATGTGTGACTCCGGTCCAATTTCACATGCCATATTGCTCACTTGTGCAAATAGAGCCCTTCGACTTTACGCGAGCGTGGAAAACCCATCGGATGCCTTAAAGCCATATTGACATTTATTTTAAAATCTTACTAGCCAGTTTGTTTTGAAATAAAATGCTGTAAGTACATTACAGACGGGCCTATTCATCTGTACAGAGCAATTGAAACATCTCGATACTTTCGTGACAACCTGAAGAAAGTGTAGTCTTTGAAACTGAATGAAACTCGTTCTTTGCTCACCCGGAAAACCTACTGATGGCAATGGTCTTTTTTAAAAGGAGGCACATAAGAGAGCTAGGGCTGTTAAAAGCCAGGCAGAATGTTTCAAAGGGTAAAGGCATCTGAATCTTTATCACTCCTACAATCCAAAATTAATTTATTGTAATGTAGCAAAATTAACATTTCCACCGCTTTTCCGGAGCCTTCCACCCATGAAGAAATACATTTCTTCGTTCAATCAGGTCATATCTCAGTCTAGGATGATAAAAAGTTTTTCAACCACACGTAAGATGTCCAGTGGTGCATTAAATCGGTAACGGAAGCATCATTTAAGGTATGTGGACCCCAATCAAGAGAGCATCAGGGCCACACTGAAATCAATGTCCATAATACCAGACATTACCACCAAATCGCAGTACAAAGTTGCGTCTAAAAGTCAGACTTAAACAGATGACATAACAAATTGTATATCTTATACTGTCACGACACTAGTTTTTTAATACAGTGTTTTGATTTTATTATAACAAATTATGTATTTAAGTAATGTAAATAGCAAACACCCTCATTGGTTGGATGGAGGATAGGGTGTGGTTTGAACTCGAAGTGCAGCTACCTTCAGTGGTGAGTTCTGATTTGTTTAAACGTTATCAAATATTTAAACAAGCAAAGAGTTGTACATTGTACAATTTATATGCAAATGTTAATATTGGAACGCAAACTGATCTCAGGTGATTATTTTCTTTATTCATTAAAATCACTGAAAATTGAATTTTTGCCGATTTTTATTGAGCTTGGGTGATCGGAAGCTATTCTTTAAACGCAACTGTTTATTTTTATTATTATTAAACATTACAATCTGCAAATATTTTTCACTATAGCGATAAGAAATATATATACGTAAAAAAAGAAAAAAAAATCTGGAAAAATCGGAAATTTTCAATTTTTTTAAATATTTAAGCGGTTTGCGGAATCGGAAGATAAAGTCCGATTTAAATAATTTTGTTTTTTGTTTTTCTTGTATTTACCAATCGCAACTTTTCCGCACTATAGCAACTCGGAAATATCAACTTGACTTTTTTCGCACCACCCTAATGTACAGACCAAGTAACATCCAAATCGGTTCATAAATACGCTTGTTATCGCGTCACAAAAATCAGGTCGTTTTAAAATGTCAGCCACAATAGAAATTGAAAATGCTATAACTCAGCCATTTTTTTTAGATATAGACGAAACAAAAACTGTTCCGGAATCTTTGTATTAAGATCAAACACATACGAAAAAAATCTTTTTCATTTTCCAATTTTTTGGAATCTCATTTTAAATTTTAAATTTTTAAATTTTTTTTAAATGGCCGCAATTTTGAAACAAGATGGCGGATGAAGCTGGACAACGAACTCGGTCGAGATATTTGTATGTACTATGTACACACCAAGGTACATCCAAATCGGTTCATAAATACGCCTGTTATCACGTGACAAATATCAGGACGTTTCAAAATGCCAGCCACGCTAGAAATTCAAAATGCTATAACTCAACCATTTTTTTAAGATATAGACGAAACAAAAGATGCTCCCGAATCTTTGTATCAAGGTCAAATACATCCGAAAAAAATATTTTTTCAATTTTCAATTTTTTGGTACCACATTTCAAATTTAAATTTTTCTTAAAATTTTAAATGGCTGCCATTTTTAAACAAGATGGCGGATGAAGCTGGCCAACGAACTCGGTTGAGACATTGGTATGTACTATGTACAAAAGAAGTTACATCCAAATCGCTTCATAAATACGCCTTTTATCGCGAGACAAAATTCAGGACGTTTCAAAATGTCAGCCGCGCTAGAAATTCAAAATGCTATAACTCAGCCATTTTTTAAGCTATAGACGAAACAAAAACTGTTCCGGAATCTTTATATAAAGGTCAAATACATAAAAAAAAATATTTTTTCCCTTTTCAATTCTTTGGTACCACATTTCAAATTTAAAAAAAAAAAAAAATTAAATGGCCGCGATTTTGAAACAAAATGGCGGATGAAGCTGGTCAACGAACTCGGTCGAGACATTGGTATGTACTATGTACATACCGAATTACATCCAAATCGGTTCATAAATTCGAGAGTTACAGTATGACAAAGGTCAGATATATATATGTATATATATATGGATATATATATATGGGTATATATATATATATATATATATATATATATATATATATATATATATATATATATATCAACTTTTGAACGGAGGGTGGTTTCGGGGTCTGGGGGTCATGATCGATGAAAATATACCAAAATTTTTTGAAATCGCTTTCCTCCGAACGGCTACAATAGGTAGCTTTTTGTAATGAAAGCTACATAAAATTGTTTTTCGATGCATTTTGCCCAACTCTGCTTAAAATATTTTGAAAAAGGAAATAGAAATAAAATTACTCATGTATGTAAAATAGATCAGTCAAATACAGTAGCATAATCCAAGTAGAAAATATGTAAAAAAATATAATATTTTCGAGTATTTGGCGCAAAAAAACGAACGCTGCACGCTATTTGGCCAACCAAAACATTTTGTGGCCAAATGCAAATGATTGAAATGCATTTATAAATTACTTGTTTAATAAGTATTTAAATGCCTAATACTCAACGAATTTTAACTTAAAAGATGAATTAGTTTATTATTTTTTCTTTAAGCTTATATAATCTATACAAATTGTTTGTTGCTGTAGTTATTTAATTTTATACAGTGTCCTCGGCTGGATAAGTTTTAAGTGTATTTTGATTAAGAATGCTATCATTAAAAATTTCGATATTAAGTCTTTGTTTCCATGTCAACAATACTTTTCCTTTGTTATCTCTGACACTAACAATATCAAAGTCAAACTACCAATGCTCAATCGGACCTAAATTTTGAGTTTGAAACAATTGTAATACATTTAAACTTTGTTCTAAACAGCATAATTACTATCTTTAAAATGCATTATATACACATACGTGTACATGACAAAACTACAGTTCTAAATATGTATTTATATAAGTTAAACTTACTTAAACTAACTTCGTATGGAGATTTGAAAAAGTTTTCTTAAAGAATATTTATCATAGTATTATTTTAAATTTTATTCAGTCTCCAAACAGCGTTAAATCGCAAAAAAGATTTTTTTTTTTTTTTTTTTTTTTTCTTTTTTTAATGAAAGCTAAATTGAGGTTCTGCAGATTTTTTAAAAAATAAATATGTATATCCTCATGAGAAAAATATTCTATATATTTTTTGAAATATTTATAAGTATGCGCTGATGAAGAATTTCCTCGATATCGTCTTATAAAATTTTCAGATGCATTTTTCTTAACCTGAATCAAACGAAAGATAAATCGCCAAATCCTCTTTTAATTGAAATATTTCAACTGCGTAATTTTTTAAGCATTACGAACATTCCCTTTCATGTTTAAATTAAATATTTTAATTTTTTAATATTATTACTCTTCAAAACTGATTTATTCTTTTTTTTAAATACAATTAGAAACAGTTTTTTTTTCTTTTATTTTCGAGGTGAAAAATAATAGCCGAAAAATAATAGCCGTTTCAATTTTTCATCAACGATAAAGTTCTCCAAGAAATAAAATGGTAAACTTATCGCTCAATATAACAGACCTTCCCATCATAATTCTGTAACTAAACTATGTAGAACGATGTGTTATAGCTTAAAACCTTCTCAGAAACGATATCTATCTAACAGTGTAAGTTCTGTTAAAAGCCATGCAGTAGAACTCGAAATATAGATGTTCGGAACGAAATTTCCGTGTGGATTTTCTATATATAGTAGATTATGGCATTTTATATTCATGTAGAACATAAATACAAAGCAAAAAAAGAGAGAAAGACATCTTCTGCAATTTCGGCACTAAGCAAGATCGAATAAGTTATCATATGATAATACATTTAATGGCATATACAATACAAATTTTATATGTATGCTTTAATAATGGTGTATGATTGTAATTCCCATGCATGTTCATCACACAAACCGTCTCAGGACCAAAATAAACACTTTTGTATCCATGAGAATCTGGAAAATTTAAATTTATTTTCACTTTCGGTTTTGACAAATCATGGATTTGGAGTAATCATTGATTTCGCCATCATCGATATCTGTAAGTCTGAGCAAATTATTAATTGACTGTTTTTTAATACTTACAACATCTTTCTCTTATAACATAGTTAAAGCAATTCAAAATGGACTCTCAAAATTCACGCAAGAAATACGTTTGATTGAAAACACAGGTTTATAATTAAAAATTGTAATTTTTTTGTATATTCATAAAGTATGTACTTTAAGGGTATGTATGGAAACGTATATAGGATAAATAGCCTTCACGACATTGCTGGCACAATCCCACTATTTTATAGAAAATTTTCCATGACCGTTTTCCACAAATGGGGCTGAATTTCCTTGATTCATGCTCAATTTGCTTCTTAAACCTTCATGTACTGAATTATGCATTTATAAAAATTTCATCTTCTAAAGCCTTTTTCGTAAATTTTTGAAATTATATTAGAAGATTTACATAATCCTTTTATAAATTTTAGAAGGATTTTAGTAGGATTGAAAGATTTAGAAAGATTAATTAAATTTGAAATTATAGGGATTTTGTGCGATATTTATATCCCCACTCAAATCTTTTATTTTAAATATTTTTCTTAGTATTTTGTAGAATTTAGGGAATGTACAAACTTAATATTTTTACAATAGAAATATAGTAATATTTCCGAATTGGACCCCCCCCCCCCCCCAACGCTGAGAATGATTAACAGTTGCAAAGGCAAAAATATCATTATTTTAAAAATATTTTCGTTTCGTGTAACCAATAATGCTTTTGAAGCAGGATAAAGTAATGCATCTATAACTCATTCTAAACTGTATTACTATTAATCGATGTATTAAAGGAATTTTATAACAAGTTATTTTAATGGTACTTACATGTACCGTCAGTAGATAAACGTGGTGTAAAATCGTGGGTGGTTGTGAGCTTGTTGTCATAAACATTAGACTTCAAAAATCTCAAACAAAATCCTCGATTGGCGTTCAATCGCATGATTTGAGTTACCAATTGTTATCACCAAAACGGGAAATTACTTGACCAGGAAACGGCTCATGCAGTATTTGATTTGTTTCTCAGGCTGTATGGAATTTGGCATAGTCTTGTTGAAACGTCACTATCCATATCTTGCAATATAGGCACAAAAATGTAGCCAGAAATGGTGCAAAATTCAAATGTTGCATGTTATTGGACACCCAGTAAACTGGTTGAAGACATGCAACCAATATGCTATTCCATACATAAGCCTATACTGTGTAATTTATGAATCAATATAAAATTTACAAATTTCAATTTAAACCTGTGATTTCTGTCAAAAATACTTTATGCGCGAATTGTGGGACACCTTTAAGTATTTTAATAATAATAAAAAAAAAACCACCCTACAAAATTTTAGCATTAACTAAAAGCGTACCAAATGATGCACCAAATATGCATAATTTCGAAGCAAAATCGGGAAATGATAACTGATCCAATTGCTGCATTTAGCAAGATGAAATGTATTTCAGCCGATGATTACAAATTCAAGTAAAGGAAATTTTTTTTGTATTAATTGTGATGAATGACTGTAATTCCAATACACTTTTATTAAGACGAGTTATGCAAGTGTACGCGACCACTACAGGCCATCACACAGTGCGTTACCACATATTACGATCGCTGGAATAGAACTCCAATCCGGAAAAGGCCCGGTTGAGTGCCACCGTCACATCATTCATTGCATTTTTTTTTTTTTTTTTTTACCTCACAGGAGAATCACTACTATTAGAGGACTAGTGATTGTGAAAATAAGTTAATCTACCGCCAACAAGAACGGTAATCCAGTATTACGGCTACCTCTAATATCAGGGAATGACGAAGAGCGGATAGGACAATACAAACACATAAACAACACAAACATTAAACGTTAATAAATAAAAATATTGAATAAAAAAAACTGTAATATTAGACCCCACACATCACGCGTACCTGCGCCAAAACTCTCTCCAATAACGGTAGTAGAAAATGAAAGTAAAAATGTGGTCGGGTCGAGCCCTATGGCTGACGTCTGTGTCCCGTTAGTTCATCTGTTGTCTGGACGTTCACCCGCTTCGAACCACGCAAGGAAAACTGTGTCTCATAGTTCTCCAAGACCCGAGTTTGCATCTCTGTGCAGGGCTTTCTGTCATCTTCCTGTGCCCACCACAGTTTGATTCGGAAACACTCAGACGGGCGGTGGTGGTTCCGCACGATAATGGCCCCACCAGTGGCCGAGATGTTCAACTCTCGAAGATGGTAGATGGGAGGTGCTGGGTTCGAAGCCAATCGCGCACGTCTGTCTAATCGATTGGAGTTTTTGTGGCTTTCTTCGAACCTTGGATTTCCATGCGTAAATACGGGATAGGTTCCCTTAGAAAGACCCCCATCAAAGGCACTCCGTCTCGGCCCTATATCCCTCGTGCAGATAATCGGCCGTCACAAATAACACCATAACACATTACAGGATAATGCCCCTGTGACAGGCTACGAAACAGACAGTATATGTATACAAATCAACTCTTCACAATCCATTTGAATAGGACAAATATAGAAAACTCACTTTATATTTATGTAATTCATTGATTTAGAGCAATAGAACTTATATATGTATGACGCTGAAGAATTTTCTAAATTACTGCTTTCTAATATATCCGACATATTTCGAGATACGATGACTGACTTCCGAACTTCCGTGCGTGAAGCATATTTCTATAAATAGACTTTATAATTATAATTACAATCTTACAGACGCAGCATTGAACGAAAATCAGTTTACAATAAAATAAAATAAAATAAAATAAAATAAAATAAAATATGCACAATATATACGTTTTAATACAAGTACTTTTATGAAAATCTATGGTAATGAAAAAGCTGTGTTGATAGCTTTCATTAGCTGTATTAAATTTATTTATATTTATAAAAGTTATTTCTCTAATACATTCATATGACTACACATGTTCATTTATTCAGAAATAAAGGCGGGGAAACATTGTTTTAAAAGTTTAAACCAGTTATTTCGATATAATTCTTAATTTATAATATAAAAGAATAAAATAACTTTTAAAAGTGCAGTTCCAGATTATATAAAAAAATATTTTAAAAACAGGTTATCGATTACTGATTTTTTCTACAAAACTGAAACCATCACGAAAGCACGGTGATTGTCAGTTTGAAATATGTATCCCAATCACGGAAGAAATACTATTTGTTGGAAAAATTTATATTTACAAAAGAAAAATTGTTCTTTTCCTACCACTTGTGTTTAGTTAATGAGACAGCTTAGAATTTAAACTGTAAAAATGTATTTCTTTGAAAAGAGATTTAGATTATTTATACGTGTGTTTGCGTTTATGCAATTGTTGTAATGCATTTTTAGGATTTGCAATTGTTAGCTTTAGTATACAAATAATTTAATCATTTATTTTACCCCTTTTCAAAAGAAAATATAGTTTATTAATATTTAAACCTTGAGAGATATATTTGTTTCCCATATTTATATCTGAACTGTTTGTTAGCGTGTTATTTTTAAATATGTGAAATAATGGTTCGAATTTTATAATCTTTATAAATGTTTACGTTAAAAGATGTTTTTCTTTATATAATTTGAAATTGTTCAAGATCTTTTTAATATTATTTCATCACAATCAAACTGATCATCTTTTATAAAATGTATACTAATAAAAGAAATCGCTCTGTGTGTGAATCCGTGTCTCTATGTTTCAGTCTGTCTATGATGTGCGATGGCTAGTGAAAACTACTGCACGTAGAAATCTGAAAATTTAGGTGTGAATAGTCTAGGAGAGTTCCTGATGAACCTGAGGCTCATATTTTTAATTTTTTAAGGGGCGGGGCCCCCTGTGCTCCCTTTAATTTTTTATGCTCTAAATTGTTTAATAACATGCCTCTTTTCTATCCGATTTTCTTCGTTTTGGGGGCGATTTCTCCATTCAGTATTTGCCCCATTTCTAAATTTCCCTTAAGACCCTGGCACTCTTGGGGCCCGGTACAGGGCTTCTTGAAATTTTAGTGCACTAAATTGTCAATAAATTTCTCCCTTTTAATCCCATCTTCATTTTTGGATCCTTTTCCATTTAGTTATTCGGACGTTTCTACATTCCAGTTAGGACTCTGTGACCATTTAGGGTCCCGTAGGACCCTTTGAATTTTTTGTGTGATATGCATTTTTCACCGCATATTTTTTCCGTTTCTAAATACGTAATTTTAAAGATGAGTCTTGGACTCATCTTACTAGAACAACACCCGCATATTTTTATTGAGTTCCCTAGCAGCATTTTTAAACTTTTCCCAATTTTGGAGCATTTCTTTAAAATTATATTCGAATTATTAATTTAAGCTCTATGCGTAATTTTTACTAATTGAATATCTAAAAAGATAAGTACTAAAACGTTTTAATATGTTGCTATGCTAGGGCCTTACTCTCAACTATTAGTTGGCCCCGTTTGGGCCCCATATTATAGCTCCCGTAAAAAAAAAAATCTTACACTAGCTTTTTTAACAACTTCTTAGGTTCTCCAACTACTACCTTAACGACATAAAAAAAAAAAAAAAAAAAAAAAAACAACTTTCAGACTTCAGCTACCATCAATATTGAATATTAATCACCTTCTGCGGGCCCTTGGTGGAGCTTCTTTAAAAATGATCGGAATTCCTTGCAATTTTTTTAACATAGTTCTAGCGTCGTCTGATTACTTTAAAAACTATTTAAAAATATATTTATACCCAACTATATGCCACTTAATTCCCTGGCTCCTTGGGTCCCGGTACAGGTCTCCCTGAAGTTTTTGCGCCATAAATCGTTAATAAATTGCTCCCTTTTAATCCGATCTTCATATTTGGAAACCATTTTCCATTTAGTTATTCTCCCGTTTCTATATTTCAGTTAAAATCCTGGGATAGCTAGGGTCCCGTAGGGCCTTTTGAACATTTTGTATGCCATGCATTTTCACCCCATAATTTTCTCTCCTTCTCAATGCGTAATTTTAAATTTGAGCCTTTTACATTTCTCCCTAGATCAACACCCTCATATTTTTATCAGTGCCCTAGGGCGCGTTTTTAAGCATTTTCACAATTTTATGTGTAATACTTTAAAATGTTATTCTAATGATTATAATAGTAAATATGTTTTTTCAAAATCCATTTTAAATTGTAAAAATGTGTAAAAAGAATTCTTGTGGTTTGAACTTTTACACTTTCGTAATTCTTTCTACACGCAATGCTATTATGCACATATTTTTTTAATAATAAAGATATCAATGATATCTAATGTGATAAACTAAGTTCAAATTAAATTTGACAAAACTCCAAAACTTAGTAGTACTTAAATTACTAAAAGCCATAAACAAATTTTTATAGAAATTTTATCTTGATATAAATTAAGACATATTTCTAATAGCATTTTTTGTTGGAACGAAATTGTAGTTTTAGAATTTTTAGTTTATATATATTTAAAAAAAAAAATACATCAATTGTAATGATTAGGGCTTGGCAAATGCGGTTGCCACTGGCAACCAACATTTTTTACTCCACTACCATGATTTTTTACCTAGCGGTTTTTGTAGTGTTAACGAAAGAGCAAAGTGTAAAGACATTTGCCATCTCATGCACAAAACGACTTTGCTATTCTAGCCAGTTCGCATGCCATGTCATGTGATTAGAATGGGTCTTTCTTACTGGTTCCTTACCAATGTTTTTACTTTCTTCTATCTTTACAAGAAGAAAGTATTGAATTCGTGAAAATTTTCGACTTTCGTTTTTCGATGGATTTACACGTTTTAGGGGTCAAAGATTCCGAAAAACATGTTTTTACAAAATGTCTGTCTGTGAGTGTCTGTCTGTGACACTAATTTTGTCGGCGCTCTATCTCAAGAATTAATGCACGGAATTTAATAAAAAATTATATTCTGTTAGTGCGTGATATAAATTGGTTCTCATTAGTTTTTGGTTTAAATCGCTCAACAGGTGGAGCTGCTATGCAGGATATATTCACGATTTCCAGAACAGCTCAATATCCAGAACTAATGCACGGATTTTCATCAAACTTCAGATTCAATTTGTCCTTGGCATGAATTGAAGTTTTGTACATTTTGGTGTAAATCTCTCAACAGGTGGCGCTGCTATACTGCATTTTTTACGATTTCCGCAATAGCTCTATCTCAATAACTAATGCTTGGATTTTCAACAAACATTAGATTCAATTATACTTTGATATGAATTAGTACAGTTTGTGTTTTGGTGCACATCGCTCAACAGGTGGCGCTGCTATGCTCCACTTTTCAGAATTTCCATTAGAGCTGTATCTCTAGAACTAATGCAAGAATTTTCACCAAACTTCAGAATCACTTAATCCTTGACATGAATTGACTTTTTGCACATTTTGCTGTAAATCGTCAACAGGTGGCTCTGCTATGCTACACTTTTCAGAATATCCATTATAGCCGTATCTCAAGAACTAATGCAAGAATTTTCACCAAACTTCAGAATCAGTTAATACTTGACATGAATTGACCTTTTGTAAATTTTGGTGTATATCGTTCAAAAGGTGGCGCTGCTATGCTGTATTTTTCGGAATTTCCATTATAGGTGTATCTCAAGAACTAATGCACGAATTTTCATCAAGCATTAGAATCGGTTAGTCCTTGACATGAATTGACATTTTATGCAGTTTGGTGTAAATTGCTCAATAGGTGGCGCTGCTATGCTGTTTTTGTGATTTCCGCAATAGCTGTATCTCAAGAACTAATATAAAAATAGCAAATAAAGCCTTTGTGCAACAATATTAAAAAGCAGAAAAACCAACGTTTAAAATGCACAAATAATATATGAAAAGCAGCAAACAGCTGTTTCGAATCTACTAGCGAGATTCTTCTTCAGTGCAAAAGGAACAGCGTGCTAGAAAAAGCAAGGCTAAGCAAAATCATAGACAGAGACGCGCTGGCTTTTATACCCTATGCGGGTGGCGAAGGCGCCGAAACAACCAATGAGAGAGAAGCAGTGGAAACGACTGGGTGGACAAGTAGCGACATCTACCGGAGAAGTAGAGAAAAGAAACCAAAAAAGGGGAATTAAATTAACGCTTTCCAAATACTTGGAAAATCTGGAGTACTAGATAAGTCATTGACTAAAGAGTGAGAATTTTTAATGATATGGTAAGCTTCCCAAAAATCAAGATCAAGGTTTGAAGAACTTTTTTGGATAATGATGGCTGAGGAAAAATCGAACCTATGTTGAGAAGACCAAGAATGTTGAGCAATAGAAGAACGTTTGAGCTCCTGATTTTTAACATAACCTTCATGCTCTTTTAAACGAAATCTAAGAGCACGTTTAGTCTGACCAATATAAGAAAGACCACACTGACAAGAGATCTGGTAAATGCCCCAATTATCTAGGCGATCAACGGGGTGTTTGAGATTTGAAAAAGGGATTTTATTAACAGGAGAAAAAATAACTTTAAAATCAAACCTTCTTAGGATTTTAGCAACTTGCTGACTGATTTTAGGAAAAATGGTAATTCAACTGAAGTATTAGAGTTGGAATTGGAATGCTTTTCAGAATGGTCGGATTTCGTCAATTTCTTATAAATAGAATCGATAATATTAGAGGAATAACCACGATCGACAGCAATATCTTTGAGGTAATTAAGTTCAGCACTAAGTAACTGAGGAGTGGAACAAATATTAGTAGCCCGAAAAATAAAAGTATTGAAAGCAGCGAATTTCTGGTTAGGGGGATGAGAAGAATACCTGTGAGGTGGGAGACTGACAGCAAAAGGTTTACGAAAGACGGTAGTCTGAAAGCCATTTTCACAACGAATAACAAGGACATCCAGGAAAGAAAGACAGTTATTGGTTTCAATTTCAGAGGTAAATTGAATGCAGGGATCAATGGAATTCATAATAGAGAGAATATGCTTAATATCCGAATTCATTTCAATCAGGACATAAACATCATCAACATAACGAACATAGAACGGAAATTTTACGACTTCAAAAAGCTTGACCTCAAAATAGTGCATATAAATATCGCATAAAATTGGACTAAGAGGATTACCCATAGCCAAACCGCCAATCATACGGAAGAAATTACCATTGAAAACAAAAGTATTTTGCGACAAGCAAGCGTGAGTGAGAAGTATAAGTTATCGTAATTAATTCAAATACGCACTAGTAAAATGTTATCGTAATTCATTTAAATAGCCGCTATTAGTATGTTATTGAAATTTATTTAAATGTGTGCTTCAACTCCCACTTAATGTAATTGAAAATATTTTAGCTACAATCAAGGGCGGATCACGAGAGTCCTCAAGAGAGAGAGGGGGGGGGGGGAGTTTAGAAATTTGGAAACTCCAGTGTGATGCGTGGGTAGGGGCTATTTTTTTCACTGCGAGTTGTGTTATTTCTACTTTTTGCTGTGGGTCGGGTTTAGGTCCGGTTGACTTCTATTTTTTGCTGCTGGTTGCGTTAACTTCTACTTTTTTGCTGTGGGTCGCGTTCGGGTCTGATTGACTTCCATTTTTTGCTGTGGATCGGGTTAACTGCTACTTTTTTGCTGCGGACCGCGTTATCTTCTACTTTTTTGTTGCGGGTCGCGTTTGGGCCCGGTTGACTTCTACTTTTTATCTGCGCCTAGCGCGTTGGGTTTGGGGCAGATTGACATATATTTTTTCGGGTTGGGGTCAGTTTCGGATTGGGTTTTCACTCTTGCGAGAAGGGTCCTTTTTGACCCGATTTTTGAAAAGAAAGTCTAAATATTTTTGAATATAAAAACGATACACACTAAAAGCTCCATAACGGACACGCCCAAATAATTATTTAGGAATACTAATCTTCAGGATTATGCAAAAAATACTAATTTGTTATAAGACTGCTTGTCTCTTTATATCTAAGATAAGTTGTAATTCAGTAAAGAATGCTTTGAAACTTATCTAAAGCATACCGGTTATCCTAAAATGGACTGACGGATTTTAAAATTCAGTAACTTTCAAATGGTGACAGCTATTTAAAAAATTTTTGCAGAAGGGTTATGCCAGATGCCAGGAGATTTTTTATTGCAATTCTTGATTTTACTTTACAATAGCAGCAATAGATGCCGCTGCAAACAATAATCGTTAAATCGGGGACCAATTTCTGGCCTCCGTCTTTCGGGAACCGATTTAGAGCCTATTGCTTCCAGCGCCATCTATAGTTGCTGTTTTAAACTAAAATCAAGAATCGTAGCAAAAAAACTCCTGATCAGGGGAAATTCTGAGTTAAAAAAAAAAAAAAAATCTGAAATTCAAAGAATTTTTTTTTAAAGCTTACAGCAGATGGATTCCCTCCTGGCATTAATTATTTTTGGTTGCAGGTCGGGTAGGGTGTTTCAAAAGTAATTGGTCAGAAAAAAAATTTTCATTTTGATATTGCATACCTTTTTATGAAGTTTGATGATATAAGCTTATTTCTAAAATTTCTAGAAACTAGGAAAAAGTTAAGTGACCTCTTAAAGCCGTCGAAATTTTAAAAAAATGGCATTTTTTTCGAAAATCTCCAAATTGACGTCCATTTTTTCAAAAGCAATAAACAAAACAATTTTTACAGTAGGTTGAAGTTTGAATTTAATATTCTTGATCTCTTAAGGTAAGTTTTTTTTTAAGTGTTTCTTCAATGGCCAAGTAATGAATTGCTGATGATATTCTACTGTGTGATAGAGGAGTTGACCTTGATCCTCATCTTACACAAGTACATTATTGAATTCAGTGTCTAATAACGCGCGCATACTGGCACAGCAAAAATTTTTCATTTTGATATTGCATGCCCTTTTATTTCATGAGGTTTGATGATATAAGCTTATTTGTAAAATTTCTAGAAACTAGGAAAAAGTTAAGTGACCTCTCAAAGTCGTCGAACTTTTAAAAAATTGGCATTTTTTTTCGAAAATCTCCAAATTGGCGTCCATTTTTTCAAAAGCAATAAACAAAACAATTTTTACAGTAGGTTGAAGTTTGAATTTAATATTCTTGATCTCTTAAGGTAAGTTTTTTATAAGTGTTTCTTCAATGGCCAAGTAATGATTTGCTGATGATATTCTACTGTGATAGAGGAGTTGACTTTGATCCTCATCTTACACGAGTACATTATTGAATTCAGTGTCTAATAACGCGCGCATACTCGCACAGCACGTTTGGCACAATCATTTACAACTAATAAAGAATATTTTTTTTCTTTGACAATATTATAATCGTTTATCTACAAATGAATCAACATCGTTTTTAGGTAGATTTCGTATGAAATACTACCTATTGGGATCGTTCCTATGTTGGAATTTCTGAAATTTTTTTGCAGATCTACACCGATCATGACTCCTAGAACCCAAAACCACCCTCAGTAAAAAACTTTATATATATATCTATCTATCTATCTATCTATCTATATATATATATCACTTTCTTCTGGACACGATAACTTTCGTAATTCTGCACCAACCTCTTCCAAACTGATACATAAAATCAAAGGGCATAAAATCTCGGTCAAGTTCGTTAATGGGCAAAATCGGACCAAGGGGATGGAAATAGGGAGGGGTTTTGTGAAAACCGAAAACCCCCCATAACTTCTTAATTTTTGTACATATCAAATCAGTTTAAAGTTTTTATTACTTCTAAAAATAGGGCCAAAAATTTATGTATCATAGATTTTTGATAAAGTTAAAAATGGGCTCAAGGGGCGCAAAAAATAGGATTTTTGGGAGAAAAAAATTCATAACTTCGTCAATTCTCAAGATATCAATTCCAATTAATTTTATTATAAATCTCCTTAATATTATCTACAACTTTTATATTCACATGTTTTTGATAGGACCAATTCGTACCGCAAAAAAAATTAAAAACGAAAACAAAAAGGGGGTTTGAAGAAGTAAAAAATCCATAACTCCTTCAATTCAAAAGATATAAAATCCCCATGAATTTATCATATATCTTCTTAATATTGTCTACAACATCTATATAGACAAGTTTTGGATAGGACCAATTCTTACAGCAAAAACAAATTAAAAATACATAGCGGTTGAAGAAAAAAATCATCTAAGTAAGGGTGTATTCAAATCCAAACTGCGTATTTTCTGACTCATTTTACAATTCATTTTTGCTCTCAAAGGCTTCCAATTGGTACGTTTTCTTACTCAGAAACTATATAATGTACCGTAATGGTCGATATTTTGATAGAGGCAGAATATATTTTTAAAAATGCTGTTAAAGTAGGCATTTTGAACCGAATTTCCCGAAGCGGATTGTGTTGGAAAAATCATTGCATTAAGGATGCACTCAAATCCAAACTGCTTATATTCTGACTCATTTTTAAATTCATTTTTGCTCTCAAACCCATTTAATTGGTAAAGTCGCTTATTCAGAAACTATATAATGTACCGCAATGATCAATTTTTTGATAGAGGCAGAATATATTTCAAAAAAAATATGTCAAAGTGGGCATTTTGAACGGAATTTCCCGAAGCAATTGTGTTATCACTTTCTTCTGGACACGATAACTTCCGCAATTCCGCACAAATCTCTTCCAAACTGATACATAAAATCAAGGGGCATAAAATCTCTGTCAAGTTCGTTAATGGGCAAAATCGGATCGAGGGGATGGAAATAGGGAGGGGTTTTGTGAAAACCGAAAATCCCCCATAACTTCTTAATTTTTGTTCCTATCAAATCAGTTTAAAGTTTTTATTACTTCTAAAAATAGGGCTAAAATTTTATGTATCACAGATTTTTGATAAAGTTAAAAATGGGCTCAAGGGGCGCAAAAAATAGGGTTTTTGGGAGAAAAAAATTCATAACTTCGTCAATTCTCAAGATATCAATTCCAAATAATTTTATTATAAATCTCCTTAATATTATCTACAATTTTTATACTCACAAGTTTTTGATAGGACCAATTTGTACCGCAAAAAAAAATTAAAAACGAAAACAAAAAGGGGGTTTAAAGAAGTAAAAAAATCCATAACTCCGTCAATTCAAAAGATTTCCCCATGAATTTATCATATATCTTCTTAATATTGTCTACAACATCTATATAGACAAGTTTTGTATAGGACCAATTCTTACAGCAAAAGCAAATTAAAAATACATAGCGGTTGAAGAAAAAAATCATCTAAGTAAGGGTGTATTCAAATCCAAACTGCGTATTTTCTGACTCATTTTACAATTCATTTTTGCTCTCAAAGGATTCCAATTGGTACGTTTTCTTACTCAGAAACTATATAATGTACTGTAATGGTCGATTTTTTGATAGAGACAGAATATATTTTAAAAAATGCTGTTAAAGTGGGCATTTTGAACCGAATTTCTCGAAGCGGATTGTGTTGGAAAAATCATTGCATTAAGGATGCACTCAAATCCAAACTGCTTATTTTCTGACTCCTTTTTAAATTTATTTTTGCTCTCAGACGCATTTAATTGGTAGATTCGCTTATTCAGAAACTATATAATGTACCGCAATGATCGATTTTTTGATAGAGGCAGAATATATTTCAAGAAATTATGTCAAAGTGGGCATTTTGAACGGAATTTCCCGAAGCAATTATGTTATCACTTTCTTCTGGACACGATAACTTCCGCAATTCTGCACAAATCTATTCCAAACTGATACATAAAATCAAGGGACATAAAATCTCGGTCAAGTTCGTTAATGGGCAAAAGCAGACAAAGGGGATGGAAATAGGGAGGGGTTTTGTGAAAACCGAAAAACCCCCATAACTTCTTAATTTTTGTACATATCAAATCAGTTTAAAGTTTTTATTACTTCTAAAAATAGCGCCAAAAATTCATGCATCACAGATTTTTGATAAAATTTAAAGTAGACTCAAGGGGCGCAAAAAATAGAGTTTTTGGGAGAAAAAAATTCCTTACTTCGTCAATTCTCAAAATATCAAATCCAATAATTTTATTATACATCTCCTTAATATTATCTACAACTTTTATATTCACAAGTTTTTGATAGTACCAATTCGTACCGCAAAAAAATTAAAAACGAAAACAAAAAAGGTGGGTTGAAGTAGAAAAATTTTCATAACTGCGTCAATTCACAAGATATAAAATCTCCATGAATTTATCATATATCTTCTTAATATTGTCTTCAACATTTCTATAGACAAGTTTTTGATAGGGCCAATTCTTAAAGCAAAAACAAATTAAAAATACATAGCGGTTGAAGAAAAAAATCATCTTATTATGGGTGCATTCAAATTCAAACTGTCTATTTTCTTACTCATTTTTAAGTTCATTTTTGCTCTCAAACGCATCCAATTGCTAGATTCTCTTATTCAGAAACTATATAATGTACAGTAATGATCGATTTTTTGATAGAGGCAGAATATATTTGAAGAAATGATGTCAAAGTGGGCATTTTGAACAGAATTTCCCGAAACGATTGTGTTAGAAACGAAAAATATTGCCCTACTGAGAAAGTAATTGTTTATTAATCAAGTTTTAATTAATTGAAAGAAAAATAAAAACACAGGTCGCTTATAAATCTTTTCAAAAATCATGTCAGGCATGTTTCATTTTTATTTTTTTTTTATTAAAAATTAATCTGAAAATGTGCCAGAAAATTTCGAGTTGTTGAGTATGGAAAAATATTTTTTTAATATCGCCTTAACATGATTCTGATAAAACCAGCTATTTTATAAAAAGGAAATAAAAACTCGTCAAAAGCAGACAGATAAAACTGTTAAAGTGGATTTATATCTAATAATTATTTAGTTTTTGAAATTAGTATACTTAACTTCGAAATCTACCTCTGCCTGTAGGCCGGGCCGGCAGGGATTTTTTAGAAATGAACTGACAAATTTTAGGACTGTAAAAAGTTTGATTGCTTGGCTGCAAAATCTCGTAGCATTTAACCAAGTGTCTTCTTAGGTTTTCTGAAACTGAAACAATTGCCTTTTTCTCTTCAATTAATACAGGATCTGAAAAGAGTGATAACCCAATCATGTTCTCACTTAGGTACCAAAGTTTTCTTTTATGTTTTATCAAGAACATTTTTGCCAGTTCATTGTCTATTTTTACTTTCTTCTATCTTTGCAAGAAGAAAGTATTGGATTCGTGAAAAATTTCGACTTCCGGTTTTCGACGGATTTATACGTTTTAGAATGCCCAGAATACGATTTGAGGGTTTTTAGAAAATGTCACTCTGTCACTCTGTGAGTCTGTATGTGACAAACATATTGTGGGCGCTCTATCTCAAGAACTAATGCACGGAATTTCACAAAACTTCATATTTTGTTAGACCTTGATATAAACTGGACCTGATTAGTTTTTGGTGAAAATCGCCCAGTAGGTGGCGCTGCTATGCGGCATTTTCACGATTTCCGCAATAGCTATATCTCAAGAACTACTGCACGAATTTTTATAAAACTTCAGATTCAGTTAATCCAGGATATAGTTTGGTGCTAATAACTTTTTTGTGAAAATCTCCCAACAGGTGGCGCTGCTATACTACATTATTCATGATTATCGCAATTGCTCTAACTCAAGAAAAAATGAAAGAATTTTCATCAAACTTCAGATTTAGTTAGTCCGTGATATAAATTAGTGCTGTTTAATTTTTGGTGTAAATCTCCCAACAGGTGGTGCTGCTGTGCTGCATTTTCATGATTTCCGCAAGAACTGTATCTCAAGAACTATTGCACGGATTTTCATCAAACTTCAGATTTAGTTAGTCCTTGACATGAATTGACGTATAAATTAATGCTGTTTAATTTTTGGTGTAAATCGCTCAACAGGTGGCGCTGCTATGCTACATTTTTCAGAATTTCCGCAATAGCTTTGTCTCAAGAATTAACGCTTAGATTTTCAACAAACTTCAGATTCAGGTATACCTTGATATCATTTAGTGCTGTTTATTTTTGGTGCAAATCGCTCAACAGGTGGCGCTGCTATGCTACAATTTTCAGAATATCCGCTATACCTCTATCTCAAGAACTAATGCACGAATTTTCATCCAACTTCAAATTCAGATATACTTTGATATGAATTGGTGCTAAATTCATGTAATTTCTTGTACTATTTAAATGATTTAATTGATGTGATTTATATAGAAGAAAGTTTTGTGATGGCCACAACATACTAGTTTAAAAATAATTCCAGAGATTTAAGAGAATCAAATCATTCTAAGGTTCAATACAGCATAAAGGTACAGAGGACCATGCTTTTATATAGATTATCGCGACAAACAGGTGCGTTTTAATACACATACCTCATATTTCATGAAGTTGAGTTGCTCACGAAAGCAAAATTTTTTAATGGAAGAAATTCTTTTTGTTATCGTACGATGGTATGCAACAGAAGGGCTGAATGTAACTTTGCTTTTGCCTTTAAGAAATTGTGATGTGATTTCACACAAAGTAGTAAGGGTAAATTTTATGCCAGGGACTGCACTAAAATTCTAAAGCATTTGCTGGGTTTCCCTGGGTGGCCATCCCGGGATAGTTTTATGAACTTCAGATAATCATCACAAGTTTGAATATTTCTGTGACTGATTGTAAAGGAAGGCTACAATGACACTTCTGCTTAGTTGTAGCTAGTGTTTTTCATCTTCAGTTAAAACACAACCATCAGTATCCTTATCAATTGCTGCATAGCTGGCAATATTTATCATGGCCAGTAATCTTTAATTCTACCCAAAACAGCGATTTGAGGTCCCGATTCCTGGTGAAGTGAAAATAAGTCAAATACAGCAGAAGCTATGATTATAAGGTTATGATGCTTCTTATGTTCGCGCTGTACAAACATTTTATCCTCATGAAACGTAATTATTTTCTGCACTTCTAGTTGATCATGAAGATGTTTTATTTTGATATTGCATACCCTCTTATTTTATGAGGTTTAATGTTATAAGCATATTTGTAAAATTCTAGAAACTAGGAAAAAGTTAAGCAACTTCTCAAACCTGTCAATTTTTTAAAAACTTGGCATTCATTTTGAAAATCTACAAATTGATGTGCATTTTTTTCTAAAGCAATAAACAAAATAATTTTTAAAGTATGTTGAAGCTTGAATTTAACATCATGTACAAACGATGTAATGTTTGACCAGTAGTTGGTAATAATTGGTTATAAAGTTCTTTATGAAAAATGGAAATCAGATGTGAAGACCACGATATTACTTTTGGTTTTTCTACTGGAAATATGTCACTCGTCTTCTTTGACAAAACAAATTGCTTAAATTTGTATTTGATACAACAATTTCATCAATTTTCACAGCAATTGTGAGGAAACATGTTATAAAGAAAGTATTAAAAATTGAACTGGAACATCATAATTCAGATTTCAGAACATGTAAGCAACCAACATGAAATAAGCTCCTTTCTCTAAAAATACTAAACATTTCTCTTTACTGCGTTTCTCAAAATTTTCTTCTTCTTTTCACTTTAAGTGATTTATAATAAAGGTTTTAATAAACTATATATTTCTACTATGTGCAATTGCAACGTCATTAAAATAACGCTTATTCTAAGGAAATACTAGATACGTCACTGCACTTCCAATTTTGCACTTTTTATTCTTCACTTTACTTTATGCGATTTATAATAAAGATTTTAATAAACTATATTTCCATTACGTACTGTGTGGTGTCATAGATAGAGGAAATTATGAGGAATATTAATGCGTTATTGCAATTATTTCCATGGTATAATGACAAGCTTAAAAAACACAATCATGAAATCTTTAAGCTTCTTGAGAGGTCAGTTGTAATTAAAATAAAACTTCAAATTTTTACAACGTGTTTATTTCATCATTTCTCACAATTTAAGCCCCTGTGCATGTCACTTTTCAAAAAAAAATTTTTTTGGAACACCCTAAGGTAGGGTTAGCTATTTTCGATTCGGATCGATTTCAGGCTGAATGTATATTCTTGCAAGCTGGGTTTGGGTTAACCTGTTTTTTTGAAAAGTTAGTTCAGTATTAATATTTGGAAATTTTTCCAGAGAGAAACATTCGCCTTGAATACAATATTTCAAATGACAATCAAATTTCAAATTATTTTTGCTTAAAAGGAGCAAAGACCAACTTAGTGAAAAAGATTCCATGCCGGGAATCGAACCTGGGTCATCAGTATAGCGCACTGACGTTCTACCGCTAAACCACATGGAACGATACACAGCCTGGAACTTCACACTATTACAAGTTGGCAAAACTACAAACGCAGCACAAGAGGGAATATTTTCCGTGAGCCACCAACATGGGGCAAACACAGACACTTAATTAAATCCAGCATCGAATGAATCTATATTAATATTTGGAAATTTTTCCAGAGAGAAAGGATTCGCCGGGTTCGATTCCCGGCATGGAATCTTTTTCACTAAGTTGGTCTTTGCACCTTTTAAGCAAAAATAATTTGAAATTTGATTGTCATTTGAAATAAGTTAGTTCAGTATATTATTTCAGGTTAAAAACTATACCTATAATGATAAACATAGATGTATGTATGTGTGCTGTTTTCTAAAGAGACCACTGTATTTTTACCACGACCCTTTGATGAAATTCGCATTTCTTCTACCCTTTGACGAAATTTGCGTTTCTTCCCCAACCCTTTGACAAAATTAGTGTAATTTTACTGCCCTTTGAAAAATAGCGCGTTTTTACCGCTAACCTTCCACAAAAGTCGCTTTTTTCAGCGATCTTTTGACGAAATTCGCGTATTTTAAGCGATTCTTTGACTAAATTCGCTTTTTTTCTGCGATTCTATGGAGGCATTCACATTTTCCACCACGATCCCTTGACGAAATTCGCGTTTTCTCGCGGCTATTTGACAAAAATTCGCGTTTCCTCTTCGAGCCTTTGACGAAATTCGCGTTTCTCGCGATCTTGTAGAAAATTTGGCTTTTATTCCGCGGTCCTTTGGTTGGTTGGTTGGTTGTATTTATGACGGCCAATTATCTGCACGAGGGATATAGGCCCAGGGGGGGAGTGCCTTTGTGGGGGTCTTTCTAAGGGAACCTAACCCGTATTAACGCTTGGAAATCCAAGGTTCGAAGAAAACCACGAAAACTCCGAACGATTAGGCACACGGGCGCGATTGGGTTCGAACCCAGCACCTCCCGTCTATCAGCTTCGAGAGCAGAACCTCTCAGCCGCTGGTGGGCCGCGGTCCTTTGACCAAATTCGCGTTTTTCCGTGATCCTTTGGCGAAATTGAAGCTATTTTCTGCGCACGAATGCCGAAATAGATTTTTTATGGAGACCTTCGTCAAAATTCGCGATTATTTTTATGTCCGAATTTTCGGATTGATAATTTTTTAAAATTTTCGGAACCGAATGTCTTAACCCTCTCGCTGCGTAGTTTTTTTTTTTTTTTTTTTTTTAATCAATATAAGTTTAAAAATTGCGCATTTATTTTATTACACATTTCAAATCTGCATATTTTTTAGAGCTAAAATAGTTCCAAAATCTTTGTGAAACAGGTATTTTTTTTTAAAAATAGAATTAGATTTAAAAAAAAAAAAAAAAAAAAAAAAAAAAAAGATTTGGTGTGGAAATTGCGGGTTGCGAAAATTTTGTACAATAACACACATAATTTTGTACATAATTCTCCTGAAAATATTTTTTTTTCATCTGCAATTTATTGAATTTTAAAATCAGTCAGTCCATTTTAGGACAAGCGGTAAATTCAGTAGCCACGGGATCATGACTCAAAGAAGCATTAAAAAAAAAAAAATTGAAGCTGGCTTCGATATGTCAGTTAGAGGAGAGGTTTAACCAGGCTGAAGTTTCCAGGTCCAACCCACACAAAAAAATATTGGCCCGGCCCGGTATAATAGCTAAAAAATCGACTCCAGCCCTTCATGCATTTTTCAATCAAAATTATTCATAAAGCACATTTACTTATGCTCATATTTTATTTTCAGATTCTGTTCGAAATTCATGAATACAGAAAAACAATAATATTAATGACTATTTAGGCAATTATGTACGGAATCACTACGTAAAAATATGACTTATACAATTACATTCAAATGAAAATCTAGTAAGAAAATCAGTTTAGAATAAATAAAAAAAAAAAAAAAAAAAAAAAACTAATGATAAAAGAAAATCTTAATTTTAAAGCTCTAGAAAGAAAAAAAAAATTAGATTTAAAAAATGCATCTCTGTAATTTATCAAATCAAATTACATTTCTAAGGATTTCGCTAAACAAATGTACAGCATAAATATAAATTTTACGAATAACAAATAAGTAGGATGCCAGACCAACTTGGGGTGAGGGGGGGGGAGAATTTGGAGGATTGCACGAGTCTCAGTTGGGCCAATAATGCTTATCAAGTGGGCTATCACGGACAGAATGTTTAGCTTTAATTCCGGGCCGAGTCCCGACCAGGAAATTTATCCAGTGCAGACCTCTAGGAAAAAAGTCCAGGCCAAGCTCGACCTGGAAGAAGAATAAATCTGGCCCGACCCGAATATGCAGAAAAATTTAAGATCAGAACACGGCCTGGTTCTAAAATAGAGAAGACCTGACCCAGCCCGAGTCTCGTGGATTTAAACTGGCGCGACCCATGTCGGGTCGAGCTTCGTTCCAAGTCATTTTCCGTGAGGATGCTTCATGTCGTTTAGCAAACTCTTTATTAGCCCAATGTGGGGGGGGGGCAATCGCCCCTTTGCCCCCACCCCCCACCCCTTCCTTAGATCCGCCATTGGCTACAATGCACTTATTTTTGTTTTGTAAAAAATCATTTTTTTAGTAAACATATAATTGATTGTTGCTCATAACTGCACATTTGTGCGTATATCAAAATCTTAACTTAAATCATTATTAGTAGTAATAATGATTTTTTTCAAAGTTCAATTGCTTTGTAGATAAAGCCAGTCATTTAATCGAATAACATATATTATAATAAAATTGTTACTTATTGTTTTTTTTTTGTTACTAGGACTTCCCTCAGAGGGATTAGTCTGAGCGATATTACTGAGAACATGGATTTAATAATAACATGTGGAAGCAAAGAAAATGAGATGTTATCTTTAATTGCCCATATACTGCGAAAAATTGAAATGATGAAAATAAACGCATTGTAGAATTACAAAATCTTATATATAAATTCGTATACACTGTTTAAAAAAATGGGAAATCAAACCATTCAAGACAGCCATGCATGGATATAAAATTGAAAGTACGCAATATATTAAAAGTAAAATAGAAAATGAAACACTAATTTACTTATATCGGAATTTTAACTGTATAAAATGATGTCAAGAGCATAATCAGACGCTCCGCACCAATTTGAGTAACTTTAAATGACAAATATATGATGTTTAAAAAGAATGGACTATACTTTATATGGTGTGTGCTCCCCCGGAATAGTTAATATTGTACAATATCTGTTTTACACGGATGCAATGAGGTTGTCGATAACATTTAAGGAATTCTCTTCTCAAAATCTAATATAGTATCAAAGTACCGAATACATCAAAAGTGGCATGCAATGCTTCGTTAGAGTGTGTTTTAGATATGCTCGATTGGATTTAAATGATGAGTGTATGCTGGCCACTACATACGCTGTATTGTTTTGTTTTCAAACATATTCTGCACAAGTTGAGCTGTATTTAGCATGTATTAAATAAAAGAAATCGGCAATGATTACAACATAAAGTATGACACAAGATCTGAATATATCGTCTGCATAACTTTTGAGCTGTCAAAATGTCATTTGAAGTAATTTACAAATCCATACATATTTATTCAGCAAATCATGCAAGCTAACATACGCCAATATGAACTTGATTACAAAATTTCACCAGAATAAGTTAATATATAAAAAATTTACTAATGATAATTGAGAATATGACCTTATGATAAAATGTCTAGAAAAATGAATCGGATAAAAAATTCATATCACATTTAAAACGGCACTTTCCTCTGTTAGTGGCCTTGACGAGAGAGAGAAAAGCCTAGAGAAGTAACACTTTAACAAGTACTTTCGGGCAACCTACTCACTGTTTCATACAGATCTTTATTCAATATTTACACAATTTATTTAATGCTAGGTGGGTATCTATCAGTTTTGTTGCATTTAAATCGCATGTTTTGCGGAGGAAATGCAGCATTATGAAATATTTAAAGTTGCTGTACCTAATAATTCCAAATTAATGGTAATTGAGATCGCTTTCCGTTAATTTCATCTTTTTAAATTTTTAATTTTTTAGAAACCAGTCATAGAGACAATTGTATATTTTAAAACTAACCCGAAGCAAAATTTCAAGATTTTGAGCTCAGCAGTAACAGAGAAATAGAAAATTTTTGAAGGTTTTTTGTTTCTGCACTGTTTTTTATAGCATTTTTAGAAATTGTTCTATTGCGAGAATTTACGTCATGATAAATACAGCCATGTCAATTTTCATGTTTATATTCCAAACAGTTCCATGTTCTTCGTTACTTAGATCATCTTTAGATCTTTTTTCGCTTTGTTTAGTCTTTCTATTTTTTAGAATTCGTTCTACAACGAGCATTTACATCTTATTAATTACTACCATGCCAAAGTTCTAGTTTCTAACCCCAACAGTATCTCAAAAATTTCAGTATTCCAAATAAATCATAGTTTAGAACCTTTCTAGAAATATTTACGTTTATCCGTCAAATTGAACCTTTTAGACAGCGTTCATTACGAGTATTTACACCTTAAAAGTAACTACAGCACCAAATTTAAAGTTTCTAACCCAAACAATATCGCAGAAATCACAATTTTAGAACTTTTTTGCTCCTGCAGCGATGTAGGTTCTTGCACTGACATAAAATAGTCTTTTTTTCGGAGCAGAGATGGCCACAACATTTTTTTAAGTTGGCTATGTAGTTTCAGAGATAACACCTCACAAACGTATAAGCATTAATAATATTATATACTTTATAATATTATAACGCTATATAATATTAGCATTAGATGTACAGATACAAAAGCCATTTATCTGTTACAAGCTAAAGTGCCGGCGTTGCCCAGAATTTGAAGGATGTTTGTTCTGAAAAATCAATTTCAAAATTTAACATACAACACAAAACAAACATTAAAAAAAGTAGTCGAAATGTTGTTGAATGAATCATATGAAAAAACTGTATAAAAATGTATAAATGTATATAACAGACGCAAAAGAATACAGCTATAAATGAACTTATTTCAATTTATAATTGGAGCAATAATGTTAAAATACGCCAATATTTCCCTAATCGGGTTTTTATTATGCTTCAATACATTTTTCACACTCATATGACGTTATACTATATCCACCACGTCCTTTATATTTCCAATATGACGTAATATTTTCTTCTTTCACGTGGAAACCTTGAAATAGAAAAGTTAAGAAGTTATATTCACTTTCATTTAAATTCGTCAAACCATTTATTTCATTTTCATATTTCACGTGAATATCTTGCAATAGAAAAGTTATGACGTAATATTCACCTTTTTTTTAAATGCGCAAAGTATTTATTTCATTTTCATTTTTCACGTGGAAATCTTGCAGTAGAAAATTAATTGTTGTAGTAATAATTTTATTGTGTTTTTTAATTGTTGGCAACTGCTATAACGAAAAATGTTTAAATTTGATAAGAAATTGCTGTTAAATTGGTGGTTTTTTATTAATTAAAAATTAACTATAAGTTATTTCGATTCCGGATTACTTTAGTTGTCTCGGCCATATTTTAATACACCTGTACGTATCTCTTCACAATTTTGGCTTCCAAATTGTCGATTTTTTATAGAATTACAAACAGACAGATAGATAAGTTTTCATTTTTATTATCTCTCTATTCTATGAAAAGTAACTAACGCTGTCACCGCCGCAGCCGCCGGTTTTGAATTTTTTGTGACCGGAGGTCTTTCTTCGTTAATATTAAGAAAACTATTGCATACAAATATATGACAATCGGTGGTATTATAGCGAAATGTTTGTTCAACATACTAATGCATACAGTTTTCAAATCGAAGAATTATTTTAAGAGATATTTAATGCTAAAGTTGGACAGAATCGTTCCATTAAAAAAAATTTAAAAGAGCAAAAGCTATACATGGGAATTTAATCATTTTTAGATCATTTTATTCAATAGAAGATCCCGGTCTGCAGATTTCATTATTTTTTTTTTTAATTTGACTCATTTTTTGAGGTTTTATTTTTATTTTAAATTCAAATATTCAGCATTTTGACAGATATGTTTTACATATTTTAGAAAATGGTATTAATTTAAACTGTTGCCAACTGTATAAACAGCGCAAACAATAATGTTTGCTTCAAATAAAAAAATTATTTACACGTTACTATTATAAACAGAAAAAAAACCTACAAATTACAATTAAATAATTAGATATAAAAAGCAGGCACTTATTGGAAATTACGCTATAAAAACTATATTTACATGTGAATTTTAAAAGAGAAAGGATATTGTAAAATAAATTCATTAACATGCGTTAGAAATCTGAAATAGAACAAATTACGTCACATTACACTTATTATGCAAAATGAACAAAAAATAGTATTGCAAAACAGTTTAAATTTAAAAATTGCGCGAGACAAAATATTAGATGTTAAATATTACATTTTTCAAAATTTTATTATTTGTCGTTTGATGTGAGGTATTCAGCTATAAGTATGCAAATTTTTATGTTTCAACATAATTAGGGGCTGAGTTAGAAAAATTGCTTTAAATAAACAAGTTAGAGCCCAGAGGGTAAATATTAGACTTTTTCAAAATTTTATTATTTGCTGTTTGATGTGAGGTGTTCAGCTATAAGTATGCAAAATTTCATGTCTCCAACTTAATTAGGGGCTGAATTAGAAAAATTGCTTAAAATACACAAGTTAGATCCCAGAGGATTAAGTAATAGACTTTTTCAAAATCTTATTATTTGTCGTTAGATGTGAGGTGTGCAGCTATTAGTATGCAAAATGTCATGTCTCCAACTTAATTAGGGGCTGAGTTAGAAAAAATGCTTAAAATACAGAAGTTAGAGACCGGACGGTTAAATATTACTTTTTCAAAATTTTATGATTTATCGTGTTATCGCAAGTGTTCAGTTATAAGTATGCAAACTTTCATGTCTCCAACTTAATTAGGGGCTGAGTTAGAAAAATTGCTTAAAATACACAAGTTAGAGCCCAGAGGGTTAAATATTAGACCTTTTTCAAAATTTTATTATTTGTCGTTTGATGTGAGGTGTTCAGCTATAAGTATGCAAAATTTCATGTCTCCAACTTAATTAGGGGCTGAATTAGAAAAATTGCTTAAAATACACAAGTTAGAGCCCAGAGGGTTAAATAATAGACTTTTTCAAAATTTTATTATTTGTCGTTTGATGTGAGGTGTTCAGCTATAAGTATGCAAAATGTCATGTCTCCAACTTAATTAGGGGCTGAGTTAGAAAAATTGCTTAAAATACACAAGTTAGAACCCAGAGGATTAAGTAATAGACTTTTTCAAAATCTTATTATTTGTCGTTAGATGTGAGGTGTGCAGCTATTAGTATGCAAAATGTCATGTCTCCAACTTAATTAGGGGCTGAGTTAGAAAAAATGCTTAAAATACAGAAGTTAGAGACCGGACGGTTAAATATTACTTTTTCAAAATTTTATGATTTATCGTGTTATCGCAAGTGTTCAGCTATAAGTATGCAAACTTTCATGTCTCCAACTTAATTAGGGGCTGAGTTAGAAAAATTGCTTAAAATACACAAGTTAGAGCCCAGAGGGTTAAATATTAGTCCTTTTTCAAAATTTTATTATTTGTCGTTTGATGTGAGGTGTTCAGCTATAAGTATGCAAAATTTCATGTCTCCAACTTAATTAGGGGCTGAGTTAGAAAAATTGCTTAAAATACAGAAATTAGAGACTGGAGGGTTAAATATGACTTTTTCAAAATTTCATGATTTATCGTGTTATAGCAAGTTTTCAGCTATAAGTATGCAAACATTCAATTCTCCAACTTAGTTAGGGGATGAGTTAGAAAAATTGCTTAAAATACATAAGTTAGAGCCCAGAGGGTTAAATATCAGACATTTTTCAAAATTTTATTATTTGCTGTTTGATGTGAGCTGTTCAGCTATAAGTATGCAAAATTTCATGTCTTCAACTTAATTAGGGCTGAGTTAGAAAAATTGCTTAAAATACAGAAGTTAGAGACCGGAGGGTTAAATATGACTTTTTCAAAATTTTATGATTTATCGTGTTATCGCAAGTGTTCAGCTATAAATATGCAAACTTTCATGTCTCCAACTTAATTAGGGGCTGAGTTAGAAAAATTGCTTTAAATACACAAGTTAGAGCCCAAAGGGTTAAATATTAAGCTTTTTCAAAAAAATTTTATTTGTCGTTTGATGTGAGATGTTCAGCTATAAGTATGCAAAATGTCATGTCTCCAACCTTATTAAATTAGTGGCTGAGTTAGAAAAATTGCTTAAAATACACAAGTTAGAGCCCAGAGGGTTAAATATTAGACCTTTTCAAAATTTTATTATTTGCCGTTTGATGTGTGGTGTTCAGCTATAAGTATGCAAATTTTCAAGTCTCCGACATATATAGTTTCTGAGAACGGGCTCTGTGACAGACGGACAAACAGACAGACAAAGGAGTGAGACAGGTAGGGTTTCGTTAGATGGACGAAACTCTAAAAACATGCTGCGGATGACTCTAACAACATCCTAAAATTACATTACCATCAGCGATCTACCAATCCCGAATTTATTTTACATTCGTTTCGTATATTCTTATTCTTTTGTGCGGCCCGGTAAAATAATTATCAATATTATATACAGTAAAACCTCTGAATAGCGGACACCCCGACAATGCAGAATTTGTCCTCTATTTAGAGGTGACCGCTACTGAGAGTAAAACATGTACAGTTATTTAAGTGTTGCTAATCGAAAAAATGTCCGCTAAATAGAGGTATCCGCTAATCGGGTGTGTCCGCTATGGAGGTTGTACCAGTAAAACTTCTGAATAGCGAACACCTCGGGAGGGCAGAATTTGTCCTCTATTTGGAGGTCTTCGCTACTGAGAGTAAAAAATGTACAGTTATTTAAGGGTTGGTAATCGAAAAAATGCCCGCTAAATAGAGGTGTCCACTAATCGGGTGTGTCCGTTATGGAGGTTTTACTGCATAATAATATCATCCTTTACAAGAAAATTGCATGCTGTATGATAGACAGACAGACATCCAGAGAAAGATAACCTCCGGATCAATAAACACTCATGTCTTTTGTTTTAATCATCCACAATTGTATGTCATACAACATGCCAGATTTTATACAACAGGCTAAAAACGGTCACCGTGGTACGGAATACTATTATTTGTTTGCCCACCAAAACTGGTTGCCGCGTGTTGTTGCAAGGTTTGTGATCACGTGGTTGAAACTGATCTATTCAATATTGCTGCGTGCGTATTTTTTTTTTTTTTTTTTTTTTTTGGCTTCATGTGTTCAAACCAGTTGTCTACGAAAACATCAACCGGTGAAAGTGACGCACACCAAATTTCTGTGACGTATGCAGATAAATTGTGCTTTTTTAAGAGTTTTTTCTATATAATTTTTAAACTGTTTGGAACTTATTTTTCATATTAGGTGCATTCAGTAGGCGACCCTCATAGGTACATTCTGGTGCAATCAGAAACGAAATCCGATAAATATTTTTTGAGTTATGCTTGACGAAAGGTTTTTATTAGGCTTTTTTTTTAGTAGGACATGGCGTTAATATCCATCGTAGTAGTAAAGTGTCCGGACAGTAATATTTCGCTGAGTATTAGCCTTCGCTTCGCTCAGACAATTAAAAATCCATTATCAAATTTCTCCAAACTTTAACAATTAGCGAAACTAATGTTTACTTCCAAACACGATAAAAGGTAAGACATCTTTATTTTTCGTTGAGTATTTCGAAATTAAGAGAATTTAAACTTCAAATAGCTTCTTGTTTTAACGCAATGCATTAAATTTAAACCACTGTAAAGTAATAAGATTTCCTCGCTCTAATTCTTCATCCCCCCCCCCCACTTGATGATATATCTCAAAGAAACAAACCGATGCTTGCTACTGATGGAATTTTTTGTCATTTTGCTTTGCTATCCTTTCCTTTTATTGAAAGCAAATTTGAAGTTGCTTGCTCTTGTTAGACATAAGCTTACACATAGGTTAAAGTCAAACAGCCTTAGCCTAAAACTCGGAGTTACATGCTAGAAGACGTAACAGACTGATCCACAAAGAGAAAAATTTTTTTGATGTAAAGTGACTATTTTTAATGAATATGTTCTATATAAGTATTAAAATAGTTTTAACGCTCCTAGTGTTCATAGTATTTTCAAATTAATATTAACCATACGGAACATACTTTGTAACTACTTTTAATGAAATGTGTTCTATATAAGTATTAAAATATTTTTAATGCTCATAGTAGTTTCAAAATTAATATTAACCATATGGGACATAAAATCATAATACGAAATGCTATACTTCATCTTGAATTAATCACAAACTGCACAATATGGACTTTAAAATATATTCCGTTTTACTCAAAAATGTGCCAGATAGTAGTAATGCAGCAGTTACAAGTTTAAAATATGCATTTTATCTAAATTTCCTAGTACTTTCGATCTGCAATCCCACAGTTACCGTCAAGGAATATTTTGTTAATTGGAGTTACATTCATTCCATGACGATGGCTGCGCAATTGCATACCGAAAGTACTATGAAGATTAAATAACAAGTATATTTAAAACTTGTAACATCTGTATTATTATCAACTCCCACCTTTTAAGTAAAAGATATATATATATATATATTTTTAATTCTTTTTGTATATATTTAATATGGAACATATTTTGTAACTGCCGATGGTGGTGAAATGGAGAAGTTAAAGGGACAGTATCCCACTCCACATCGAATAAAATATATTACACAAAGCTGGCAGCTATACCACTTATCACAAAAGTGACGACAGGTCGTTGGAATAAATAAAAGCACGCAAAATTCAACTGGCCTAGGATAAACTAGAAGGTTGGCGCCGGGAAGGCCGTTGAGATCGTATAAAAGAATTGAATTGTATTGAAGAAATTGAATTGGGAAAGGATAAACTAGATTGGTCTAGGATAAACTAGTTCAGACCAATGAACGGCAAGTTCAACTAGTTTATCCTAAGCGCATTAGGATAAACTAGTTTGGCCTAGGCCAATCTAGGTTGGCCTAAAATCAGATTTGGCCAGTAATATATATGGGGCAATCTCACAATCTTTTGACTTTCGGGAATAAAAATCTGGTAAAATTAAACTTGCTAAAATAACATTTTAATCTGATAGACGAATGCCTTGATGATTAAACTAAAGAAAAAATGGTCAGCAGAGAAAAATATTTTATTTAACTGAGGTTTAAGTTAAACGGGCGAATTTAATTCTCCGTACAATTTAACCACTATAACTTTTTTTTTCTAAATTTTTACTTATAATGAATTTGCTTAGTACCCACAGGACATTCAAATAAGAAATAATAAAAATATTGCAATTTAATACAGAATTTTTGTACAACATTCTCTTAAAGGGGTGTTAAAGAAGGGACGGTAAGGTAAAATACGGGGGACGGTATGGGAAAAAAGGAACGAAATGGGAAAAAAAAGGACTGTTAGGATGGAACGGTAAAGAAAATTGCCATCTATTTTTAGGAAAATCATGTTAAGACTAAGTGATAGCCCCAATGTTCTCTGATTTTTAGAAACAGTTGTTAACATTGGATTAACCCTTAAATGCCTGATTTTTCAAAAATCATTGTAATAATGTTTTTCGGCTATCATTTTTTAAATAAATCATGGGAAAATACTTAAAAATATCATATTTTGTTTTAAGTATAGTTTACAGCTAAAAAACAGTCTGTTACTAATCGGCAATACTGGTATTTCATTGAAAAAATAATTTCCCTTGATTAAATTCTATAATATTAAACACACAAGAATTTTAGGAACTATAATAAGAAATAAATTTTACTTGCTCACTGCAGGTCAAAATAGGGTATTTCGCAAGCTCCCAAACAAAACAAAAAGAACAAGTATCAAGAATTGAAAAAATAAATCTATCTTTATTTTTAAACAGCACAAGTGTTGTCATCTACATATTGAAAATCGATTTAATAATATTTTCAGAATGAATTTTATTGGCAACATTAGACATTATAGCTTCAATATTATTCTAATAGTATTTTAGAGCCTAAATTGGGTATGTTGCCGAAAAGCAACACCAGGCATTTAAGTGTTAAATTAAATTATTTTTTTATTGACCTCGAAAAGAGCAGGAATAAACCTGGTGGACGGTAAGACTACCAATAAAGCCACGATCTTGAAATTGATATTTAAATGCTGAGTTAAATTATGCCGTAAATTTCCTGGAAAAGAATTTTAGATATTATTTCGCCAGCATACTTCTACATAAGATAAAAACTTGAAAAAAATTATGTGGCTGTATCTGAAGTGGAATTCTGTATAAGTTTAGAAAGAGGGACAGTAAGGATGAAAAATCCAGGGACAGAGTTCAAAAAAATAATATCAACCGTAAAAATGTGTGCAAGTTAATTTTTTGCTACATACTTATACAAAACAATTGTCCCAGTTTTGGAAAAAAATTACATCGAATTACTTTTATTGAAAGAGTTTTATACAGACAGCTCCAAACTTAAAAATCAGCATCAGGTACACGGGACGGTATAGGAGTTTTCCTGGTATTTGGACCCCCAACGTCGTCCAAAAATTATTTATCTCGTTAATATTATTATAAATTCACGCAATGGGATGTTCTCCAGTATATGAAATTAAAAAAACTCCACAAAAAATGCTTTAAAATAAAAATTATTATTCAGGGACATAAAAGTCAAAAGATTTTGAGAATTCCCCATATGTATAATTTTTGTCGATAAACAATACTTTTTTTATTGGAAGAAAAGAGATGAAAACTTAATGGGACCTACTTCAGTTAATAGGAAGTAAAAAAATAAGTATAGTTTATTGCATATAATTGAAATACAGTCAACATTTTATATTAGTTATCTTTAAGAAAATAATTGTGTCCAGTTATATTCTGATGAAATGTATCTGTTAACCTTTTAAATTGACTTAATAATAATTTTATGTTCAACTTAAAATGAAAATCTTTCTTTTAGTAAATAGACTTCGGTTTAGCGCTACAATGTGGTATATCATGTTTATTCTGATTTTATCATTAATTTATGTACAATTTTTGTGCCATTTTGAATATTGTACCGCCCAAAAGTGTATGAAGTTATGCATAGAATTGAACCAAATTTTATGTGTTTATTTTTGGTCATGTCACGAAGATCCTCCCTGAATTTGGAAAAATTCTGCCGGAAGGGGGCACTATAATTGCGATGTCTGTACCATTTTCATTATTGTACCATCGAAAAGTGTATGAAGTTATCCATATAATTGAACCAAATTTTTTGTGCATGTTTCTGGCTATGGCAAACAAGTCCTCCCTGAACTTGAAAAAATTCCGAAAGAAGGGGGCGCTATAATTCCGATCTCTGTGCCATTTCCATTATTGTACCATCGAACAGCGTATAAAATTATGCATACAATTGAACCAAAATGTTTGTGCTTGTTTTTGGCTTTGGCCCACAGGTTCTCCTTGAATTTGGAAATATTGCGCGGTAAAGGGGCTCCGTGCTAGCGATTTTTGTATACTTTTCTTGATTTTTCGTAGTTCTATTGTGCATCGGCGGCTCATGCAGCGGCGGGAACTCGCTTCCTGCTATGCCGGCTATTCGCAAACAGCTGATAACGACAGAATAAGGAAAAATTAATAATTTTAACAAATATCATGATATAGATTAACTCGTTTTTAGTCCGTTTAATTGACTTGAGCAGAAATTTAAGATGAAAATATGAGTTGGTATAGTATTGAACTAATAATATTGAAGTATTAACATGTGTAACTAGATTTTGAAATATTACCCGTAAGGCATGGTGACGTCACGGCGACGTCGTTGTGAAGTCACACTGTGATTTTGTGACCGTCGATGTGACGTCACGTGACGTCGATGTGACGTCATAGTGACTAGAATGCGAGGTCGTTATGGCCGTTTTAGAGGCCGTTTGTGACGTCACATTGTGACCACTCTGTGAAGTCACGGTGTGACAAATTTGTGAAAAGTGTGTCATTTGTGACTATTTTGGCATTAACTTTGTGACTAACCTGTGACGACAGCGACAATGCTTTGACGTCACACTGTGACTAATTTGTGAAATATGTGTCATTTGTGACGAACTTGTCATAAACAATGTGATGATTTCAAATGAAAATCAAATTTCAAATTAATTGCTTAAAAGGGCAAAGGCCAACATAGAGAAAAAGATTCCAAGAATCCGGGCCATCCGGGCCATCAGTGTAGCGCACTGACATTCTACCGACTAAACCACATGGAACGAGACCCAGCCTGGAAAATTTCTTACTAGTACATGTGGGCAAGGCTACAAACGCTGCACAAGATGGAATATTTATCGTGAGCCGCCAACATCGGTAAACACGAAACTTAATTAAATCCAGCATCGATTCAAACTATATAAATACTTGGAAATTTTTCCATAGAGAACCATTCGCCTTGCATACATTATTTCAAATGAAAATCAAATTTCAAATTAATTGCTTAAAATGCAATTTTAATTTGAAATTTGATTTTCATTTGAAATATTGTATGCAAGGCGAATGTTTCTCTCTGGAAAAAATTCCAAGTATTTATATAGTTTGAATCGCTGCTGGATTTAATTAAGTTTCGTGTTTGCCCCATGTCGGTGGCTCATGATAAATATTCCATCTTGTGCCGCGTTTGTAGCCTCACCAACATGTAATAGTAAGACATTTTCCAGGCTGGTTCTCGTTCCATGTGGTTTAGTCGGCAGAATGTCAGTGCGCTATACTGATGGCCTGGATTCAAGTACCGTTATGGAATTTTTTTTCACTATGTTGGCTTTTGCGCCTTTTAAGCAATCAATTTGAAATTTGATTTCCATTTGAAATATTGTTTGCAAGGCGAATTTTTCTCTCTGGAAAAATTTCGAAGCATTAATACTGTGATGATTCTTGTTATAAACACTGTGATGAATTTTAAAATAAAGTTTTGTTTGAAATATACAATATTATCTTTTTACCATACTTTTTAGCAAAGTATCGCTATTTTGGAGTCCTATTCTTCTAAAATACTTTTAATTTTTACAATGAAAAAAAACAATGCTTACCAACTGGCATCCTTTTTTATTAAGTTCTAAGCTTGATCTTCAGTTCAAGCTTTATATTAAGAATGTGTATGTTTTTATGCGTTGTGATTTGTTATTATTTTATTAAATACGAACATGGAGTCTAACGGATATTAATACATTTCCTATTTAAAGAAGAATAAGATAAGCCATATTTATTTAAATTTTTTATTCCCGTGTATATTGTATTTTGTTAATATGAGCTAAATAGATTTGGTATGATTTATAGGAAATGACTGATCTGGGAAATAGAAAAAACAAGTAAGAAAAATCATGCGTTAAGCATAGATTATAAAGCACTTTCCAACGCTTCCTGAATGCTTTAACTAGACATCGTAATTTAAGGAAATAACGTAAATAAGATAACTAAGCAAATATTTTAGAAAACGCATAAAACATTTGAAAAACTGATTTCAGCAGTTACCGTTCATAGCCAAATATGTTTTCCAATTCTTTCGAATAGCCCTGTATTTAATCTGTAGGTTGATATATACTAGTATATAATGTGAAAATTTAGTTTAGCAAGAAAATGCATAACAGGTTGAAATTCTCATTCAAAAATTTATACTAATATATAAAAACATACTTGAATACTTTTGTACAGACCTGTAGTTTACCTAGAATCTTTATTACACGCCACTATTTAGTTAAAATTTAATTCAAATTAAAACACTCTTAAAACTGCTGAAATCACATTTCCAGAAATTATAATTTATAGACGGCCATATATCCATTTCCTTGCGTGACCCTGTGTATCATTTTATCCATATTCTACAAACATTTCTTAGTAAATTAAATGCAGTTCAACATAAAAATCCATAACTCATCTAAAAAACACCTTTAAGCAATTTGCGCCCATACCCCTTAACTCTTACGTATATTTTTGTGTAGCTTTGTATATGAATTATAGCTTTTATATACACCATATACTATGCATAAATATAGTTGATCATAAAAGCGCATATTATAATTAAAAATGCATTTCCAGCAATTATCGCTAATGAACAGTACAATATCAACTTTTATAAATATCATAAATTATAAATATTTTTTTATAAATATTATAAATATCAAATTTTAAAAAGTATAGTAAAGCAGTTTAATCTATAAACTTGTTATCAGGCATGAAAAACACTTTATTTCAATGCTTAATCGTCATATTTTATTTTTTAATGCGAAGTATCGAACGTGTATCGAAAACGTAGAAAATGAGTTTACAATCGAAGAAAATTTAATAACTGATTCTGAATGTCTACAATTAAATGTTTGATTAAAATCACGAACATCAAAAACGTGCTTACATACAATTTAAAAAATAAATATACCAATTTGAAAAACACTATATAATTAGTATTTATAATTGTACTATTAAACAATAACAAAGTACAATAGATGAATTAAATGTATTATTAGATTTAACAATTTCTCAAAAATCTCTCCATATGTTACAAGGAATTCCTATTATTTTATAATTTTGGCAAATGTTAAATCTGAAAACATTGATATGAAGATTTAGGATTTTAAATAATAATTTAAAATATTATTAGCAATGAAAAAAGTCTTTCAAATGTTTCACTACTATAGTATGTAAAACGGCATTTCCCATTCAGTATAATGTTAATTTCTAATCTGAAAAACAATCCCAGAACAGTCTCTTTCTATAGGTATAATATAAAACTATTTAACTCATCTCACCAAATATACAAAACAGGAACAAACAATTTAAATTAAATAAGACTTACTTTTTGAGCTCCATAAATTAATTATTAATATCCGTGTGTATCCGAAAATGGCGACGTCTTTTTCTTCCAGTAAAAAAAGCACACGCAAAAGCTTACATTTTAGACTAGTAACTTACCGCATCTGTTAGAACAAAAAGTTCTCTGTTTACCCTGCGGTATTGTGGCAGACGATTTGGGGCAGGTGTGAGTTTATTTCCTTTTATATAAACAGATATGGAACTTATATGTGCAATCATTTTATGAGACTGTCTGTATTTAAATTTTTGTATTTGAAGAATTTTCCAATGTATTTTACCTTTTCTTTTTATCAGTTTTAACCCCCCCCCCCTCCTCCCTTTTTGTAAGTAAAGATTGTTTCACACAAATACAAAATATCTTCCTAAAAAATAAAAAGATATAAATAAATATCGAGGATAAAAAAAATTTCTTTGTCAATCGTCATTCTTTTCATGTTAATTTCCTGTAAAATAAAACAATTCATAAAATAACTTTTTTTTAGAGTCATATCTCTAAAACACAAATTTGAAATACGAATAATAAATTATATCATGGGTTTTGCATAAATTTTGTATTATTTTTATTTATTCGGAAAATGCTAATTTTATTTTAAAAGTCTGAAAGAAGTAGAATTTTTTTAAAAAATAGTTACTTAAAATAGGTACACTAACAGGAAAAAATATGACTTGAATGCAAATTATAAAGCAAGAAATGTATGTATGACTAAACTCTGAAGACTCTTTCTACGTGCTCATTAAAAGCTGCAGACTTAACTATAATAGAAATTTTTTAGTTTGAAGCCACAAAAGTGTTTCGAATACCAGTGGTCGGTAAAAATAAATTAAAAATTTTCCTTCCTGCAAACTAAATATGTAAAGTGCATATATTTAATATTCCTAATTGTCTGAATTTACAATATATTTTCATTCCTTATGTCGCTGTAACGCGGGCCTTTTTAAAACATTTCTCTTCATTTTCAAAGATTTTTGAAGTTCATATTTTTCTCACACTGTGACTTACAATATGGGTTACAATTTTTTACAATTTATTACAATTTTTTTTTTGTGAGTGTGTCGTGACCTACGTTGCATGCAGTGACATAACAATTCTTTTTTATTGCCAGAAAAATAAAATTTTACAGTAACAACATGTTTTGAAGATTTTTTGTAATTTTTTAAAGTTTTCTAAGAAGTTCACATCTCATTCACAATGTGACATCACTGAGTGGTGGCATTTCGGTCACAGATGTGACGTGACCACAGTGACTCACAGTGACGTCACAACGACGTCACTGTGACCATGCATGCTATGAGGGTAAGATGTATAAGATAGAAGAAAGTTTTGGGATTGGCACATCCAACTAGTTAATAAAAATTTCATATTTTTTAAAAAAGGGCCCTGAAGGTAGGCACGTGCCTTAAGAAACAAATCATGCTTTAAAAAAAAACCTTCTTTTCTGCCGTTATGGTATGTAAAAGTAATTAATATTATATTATGTATTTTAAAATTATTTTAGAAAAAAGAAAGAAAAAACTAACAATTAATAAACGTTTTATTCTATTTCAAATAATTTTCGATACAAAAAATGAGATCGTGTACCTTAACTACATAAGAATAAAGGAAAGTTTTGTGAAATAATATTTTAAAGGTATTTAATGCTACACTATAATAGAGCCCATTCTAATTTGTTATATCTACCCTATATTATAAAATCCTAATGACAAAATATTGCCTAAATTTGAAAAATAATTAAAATTCCGTTAAAAAATTATTTGAATTCATACTTTTATTCACTGTTTTAACTAAAAACATCTGTTTTTAATAAAAATTTCATATTTAAAAAAAAGTGCCCTGAAGGTAGGCATGTGCCTTAAGAAACAAATAATGCTTAAAAAAAAAAAAAAAAAAAAAAAAAAAAAAAAAAACTTCTTTTCTGCTGTTATGGCATGTAAAAATAATTAATATTATATTATGTATTTTAAAATTATTTTAGAAAAAAGATAGAAAAGACTAGCAATTAATAAACGTTTAATTCTATTTCAAACAATTTTCGATACAAAAAATGAGGTCGTGTACCTTAACTACATAAGATTAAAGGAAAGTTTGGTGAAATAATATCTTAAAGGTACATCGTAAATGCTACACTATAATAGAGTCCATTCTAATTCTTTAAATATAATATAAAGAGAAACAGTTAAAGTATTAGTAAGTAAAATCCTACATTCAAAATTTCTTTTTAAAGCGAAGTGGGTGATTGATTTGAATTATAGAATTGAGATTAATGATGGTTCTGGGTAAATTTTCGATAAATCCGCCCGATAAATCGTTATTATGTATTTTTTCGTAGTTTTATTCAAAAGATAATATTTTTAATTGCAGTATAACATTTTTCTACATTTTTGACCGTCTTTTATAACAGATTATGATTAAGGCAAAAATGATTCTGTGTCATTTCAACAAAGTTTAATAATAATAAAAAAAAGCTATTACAATGGTTCCTAGATATGCTAGTGATGATGTACGCACAGGGCGCTTGCTCACACTGTGTTCAGGCAGACGCATGTGTCCGAACTGTGACAAACATACCTTAAAAACTTACAAGGAAGGACTCCAGCATACTCAGAAAAATCTGAAGAAAATATAGAATGTTCTACTCATGAGGATAGATATGTTTATATATATATATATATATATATATATATATATTTAAAAAAATAAAATAAATCGGCGGAAACTTTGGTTTAACTATAGTTTTCTCTCATATATATATATTTTATTATATATATAATGAAAGTTAGCTATCAAGCTTTATGTAGTAAAACAAAATTTTAATTAATCAAAATTATTTCAGTCTGAAATTTAAGTCCACTTCAGCACTGTCTATTCAATTTTGTTACTATGGAAGCAATGACTTCTTTGATATTGAAATGAATAACTGCAGCATTCTTCACCTTGCCTTTATTTTGGAATACGCTTAAATATATGAAAATATTTTTTATATATTAAATTGTTTTCAGAGAAATAAAATTAAATAACAAGCAACATAAATGTGTGATACAAAAAAAATGCATTTATTAAACTCTCACACTGTTTAAGTTTAAATTCATTAAATACTATTTACACGCATTCTAAAAATCAATTAACAAGCAATATTGAGATGAATTAAAATCATTTGCTTTGGCAAAGAAAAGTATTGCTCGCCAAATCGCGTGACGGTTTCGTCTTTTCGCTCGAAATTATCGAAAGTATTTTATTTTTTTACAGACTTTCTACTGTAATTCTGTGCTAAATTTGACTCATCCTTTATTACATACATAAGTAGTTTAATTGTTATTTTTTTCAAAATATTCTGAGTATTCCAAGTAAGGAGACCATCCTTTTAGTGATATTTGTCATCACGTATTCGATGATTTAAATTATGCGATTGTTAACAAGCATTTATCATGTTGAAAATGTTAGGTTCGGGGAGATATTTGATGTTATGCTTTTTGTTTTACTAAACCAATCAAATTTCACATCCCATATGTCGTCACTCTTATCTAGAGGCATCCTAGGTGCTACATATCTCAAATACGAGTATTTTACAAAAATACGTGTCATTTCGGTAAAAAAAAAAAAAAATATTAAAAAAAAAAAGAAAGAAAAATGACTATCTTAGTTTGGAAAACAAACTTTTCCTAGACAGTTTGAAGTATTCGTATAGTTTATTATTTCAGGATAAGAATTTCCAAACTCATATTCAAACAAAAGAAGATTATTTCTTAAACATTTAAAGTAGATATAATGTAAACAAAATGCACTGCACAAACGGATTTTTGGAACAATATCTTGTGAAAGAAAAATTGGCGAATTAAAATAATGCTTCTTTTTGAAAATAGTTTTAAAAATACAAAATATAAGAAGATATTTAGGAGTTTCTCTTTTGTGTAACATGTAATGGAACGTCAAGGAAGAAAATGAAATTTTTTAATGATTTACATAGAATTAACTTAATTTATTTTATAATGTAATTCTGCGAATTATATAAAGGGATATAATTATATCTAAACAACATTTCAGTTAGGTTCTGGAATAAAATTAGTCATTAAGACAATCTTTTACATAATCCAGATTAAACAAATAAAAGTTTTATATAGAAAAATACCTTAGATGTTATGCATGTGTATATATATATTTTAAATGTATAGTTTTTATGCCGTAAGACAAAGAACAAAATTCGCATCGGTTGCGCTTTTTTTTTTTGTCTTTTTTTTTTGTTTGTCTTTTTTAAAAACTTGAATACAATGGTTTGTTTCATTTAATATCCATTATATGGTATGATATTCATTTATTGCCCTTATTTTATGCTTGTGAAATGTACCTTAAAATCTGCTATTAAAGCACTTTACTTGCTTTTTTTCTCAAAATCTGAAAATATTAAATTTTAATGCGTTCCACAAAGCAAGGCTGGCACTGGCAACTATTATTTTATTCTATTAGCGCAACTACGGTCCTCAGCAAAAGTTTAGACATTGGTAATATTTAACCTTTTAAAAAAAAAAAAAAAAAAAAAAAAAAAAAAGTGAACACTTGGGTTACACAAAGGCTGTATTTACTTTTAAATATATTTTAAACATTTTAGGACATAATTAACGCTTTTAGTGTAGGATATTATTTAATTTAACTGAAAAAAGTGAAATTTGTATATTGCAAAAGTTTAGACACTTTCTTTATTTTTGGCTGTTCATGGAAAAACGCAAATTTAAAACTTATAACAAAACATGCATGAAGCATGTAAGTGCATCTCGCGATAGCGTCGGTTTGTGAAGATTCTGCGAGCTAGAAATGTACAGTCAGATAAAGTAATTGAAGCATGGAAGCTGAAATCGAAAGGATAGACTGTTGTAGAAATTTCAGCTACTTTGAATCGTCCAAAGAAGTGTGTCTATCAAGCGCTGTCTAAGGGTGACTCTTTCCAAGCAAAACATAGATCTGGAAGACCTCGTGTGGCCATAAAAAGGAAAAGTTAGTCCATAAACTAGCATCTAGACAAATGATGATTGCTATTCACATAAAAAGTGAGTCAGAGCTTTCTGTGTCAACGTATATGTTTCGTAGATTAACTAAAGAAATATGTAAATTAATTTACGTGAAAATGATAAAACGACCAGCCTAGAAATCTCACAACAAATGACGAGAATGCAGTGTGCTCGCAAACATATGTCATAAGACCCAAGTGGAGTACTGTGATATTCAGTGATAAAAAGAAAGCGGCGTTTGGATGACCCATGTAGGTGGGTATGTTATTGGCACGACTTGCGTAAATCATTCCTCGTAAATGATCCTCGGATATTCTTTAGACGACATCAAGGAGGTAACTTTTTAATGATTTGGGGCTCATTTTGTTTTAATGCTCAAGTATCATTGGAGTTCTTCAATGGTCGCCAAGCAGCATAAGATTACATAAATACATTGGAAAACAATTTACAACCATTTGGCGAAATTTTAGCTGTTCCAGAGTAGGTATTTGAACAAGATAATGCGTCCATTCATGTTGCATATAAAACAAAAAATTGGTTTAGCTCTCAAAATATTACTGTTCTCGAATGGCCCACGTGTAGCCCTGAACGATCGAAAATATTTGTGGCATCATACCTCATAAGGTTTAAGCAATTATTTTGCAATACTTTTGAGTTAATGAACTTCGCGCTACTCTTTAACGTGTTTTGTACGAAATAGACCCGCAAGTGATGGAGGATTTCTTCGACGGAAAGTCACATTTTTGCACTAATTGCAGACAATGTAGGTGCAGTTCGATTTTAATTTATGGTCATTTTTCTGTAGGGTAAGATACTGAAGTGCCATTTATAGTACAGAATAAATTATAATCAAAGTAAACCATTAAATAGCTACTGTGTCCGTTTAGTTATATATTTTTAAAAAGCTACTTAAAATATTCAGAAGCATTGTCGAGAAAGTGTAGCATTCCAAATATATATTTTCAAAAAAGAAAAAAAGGAAAATTGTATGATTCTTCTAAGCTCTTTTCTGCGAAGACTATCATGCGTGCAGATACTTTTTGTAATATATTACATGCTTTTCTAAAACTTGCATGGTTGTTATAATGATTGTCTGAGATAAAATTGAAAGAAACATCTACGATACAGCTATAAATCTATATTGAAGAAATGCATGCCTTTTAATAAAGCCATAGACTACAAGTAAACAAATTTGAATGAAATCATAAATTATTACAGTCTAATAAGATTCGTTATAATGGTTTAAATTAATGCAAATGTTTTTGCTTAGTATAATCCCTACAGTAATTATTAAAATATTTAAAGTAATTAGTAAATAAATATTACTAGGTTTAATAAAATAAAACAAAAATTATCTAAATTAAGTTCAAATATGATACAAAATTTAAGAGTTTTGTTTTATTTAATGCTTTCTTTTTTCAAAAAAACATAAGATTGTATAAAATATATGTATTACAATAAAAACTGAAATTTCAACATAAATATACATTTTGTAAAATAAATAAAATATTTCTTATCAAAGAATATCGTTTCATAACAGATACGTTTACTTACCATTACATATAACAAATAACTAGATTTTCATCATAAATATATAATTAAAAACAGATAGATTGAGTTATTTTATATCAAAATCTTATTTTTTTTCTTTTAATAACGGAAAAAATAACCAATACATTTATCAGAATACTGGTAAAAAATGAAAGTAAAAACTTACTATAAAATTTCCTAACTTACGTCTCAATACAAATAATATATATATATATATATATATATATGTATGAGTATAATTTTTTTTCAATCAAATGTAATTATCTTTATCTTTACAGAGAACGTATTTCAATCTTCAAATAAAATTAAATGTAAGAAAAGATCACCGAAGGATGTTGACTTCTACATTTTTTGTGTCTGTTATTTTATGTTATAATAAAGTAATTTGTGGAGTTTGCCGAGTGCTATTTAACGTATAGAGAAAATAATTTATTCGTGGTTATCATATTATGTATAGTATTATTTTTTTAATCGAATGTAACAAAAAAATTATGAATATAATTAATTTCTAAAAAGTATCATTCATACAATTGCGATTTAAACAATTGCGATTGCCTTACGTTAACTTGAGATATATGTACACTTCTATATAAGACATGTACGACTAAAATTTACACTTTTATTATTGCATTTAAAAAATGTCAGCGGTTTGATTTTCCTAAAAAGCATCTATCAGTTTTAGTTCCCGTAAGTATGAATATTGCATAATACTTAAATTATTAAAATTCTTTTCTTTTACTTACGAAAATTTTACTTTTACTTGTTAAATTGTTTCAATTGTTAAATTTCGTAATATTTCAGAAATTACTATTTTAGATGACGATTGTTACATAATAGAATCTGATGGTTAGAAAAATATTTCAGTTGACCTATTCCTCTAAATCGAACGTTTCTGGAACCCATTGGTCAATGAGTTGAAAAATCACCCATTATTTTTTAACAGTATGTTATTATCCGCAATATTGCTTATACTAGTCCACTTATTTGAATTCCTACTTATACAAAAATGTACAATCTTTCAAAATATTTAATCATTTAAAAAATATATAATATAATATTTAAAAAATATAATAAAAATATTTAATCATTTAATATAAATATAATTCCAAAAGCTATGCTTATTAATTCAAGATTTCATTCTAATTTCTGGAATTAATTATATTCAGTTACTATGTATTTAACTTTTTTAAATTTTAGAATCAACATAAGCTGTAATAAGTTATGGATAATTTTAAAATGTTATTTTTTGTTAAATAAAAGGCTTAATTGTCTGAGCGAAGCGAAGGCTAATACACAGCGCAATATTACTTTCGGGCAAAAAAACAGCTACGATGGATATTAAAACCTTTCGTAAAATCTTTCGTCAAGCATAACTCAAAAAATATTTGTCGGATTTCGGTTCTGATTGTACCAGAAGGTATCTATCAGGGTAATCTACTGAATGCACCTACTATGAAAAATAAGTTCCAATTCGTTTAAAAATTATATTAAAAAAACTGATAAAAAAAGCACAATTTATCTACATACGTCACGGAAATTTAGTGTATGTCATTTCCACCGGTTGGATGTTTTCGTAGAAAACCGAATTACAGCACATGGAGCAAAGAAAATATGCACGCACTAATATTAAAGTGCAATAAAACATATTTAAATTTAATCAAACAGGAAAAGAAATCTGGCTTTTTTTTTTTTCTATTTCAAAGAAAAAAGGCCATAATATCTTAGGATTTCAGATTTTACGATAATCTACCCAAAAGCATTTTTTAATCGCCAAAAGCAACTTTTATATGGTGCGTGTGAAAATTTGAAACAGTTATGTGATGTTTAAATAAACAATTTTGATTTGTGGCATCATTTATTCTTAATTTTTTTTCTTTTTAGTATTTCAAGTGAAATTTGGGTACTTGTTAGTTATCCCGTCGACCAATTTCGCCAAATTATATAAGTCACCAAACCAGCCGCCAAATTATACAAATTGACATAATTTTTATTTTAAATTAGGGAAGAACAAATAAATTAGTATAACATTAATAAAAATACAAATAAAATGTCCAAATAAAAATCACTTGATAACGTAAACACGTGTAGTCAAGTGAATGTGACATTTGTGATCAACCATTATTGACATTTAATCTTACAATTTGGCGACAGTAGTTTGGTTGACGGGATAACTAACAAGTACCGAAATTTGTGCTTTTCCAGATCCGTCTTATAGGTAAAGAAACTGAGTTTGGCGAGAGAAGTAAACTTTTCATGCATATTTTCTGGCAACCTACTCATTGTTTCATATACCCAAGCAATTTTTTAAAGATTTAAACAATTTATTTAGTCTTAACAAGACATTTAAGCACAGATGTCATATACGCGCCACTTTGGCGCGATTTCTTTCTGACGCCAATGTCATATACGCACCGGCGTACTTAACTGGCATCAAAGTGTCATTATTTTGCTTGATATGGTAATCTAGATGTTGTTGTTTATTTATTAATAAATTGTTTATTTGCTTTTATTTGCTTTTATTTCCTTTTTTATAAATTATATAAATTGTTTTGTTCTATAGTTATTAATTAAACCTTTTTTATTTATTGTTATTACCTTTTTAAAAACATATATGTAACTAGTATTCGAAAACGAGGTTTTCGCCAAATTGGCGCCTGAAAAAAATCGCGCCAACGTGGTGCGTATATGACATCTGTGCCAAAAAGTTTTATATTTATTTGTAAAAAATAAGCATAAACGTTCAACAGGTTTGTAATAAATTGTCAGGTTTGTATATTTTTGTAACAAATCTCACTTTCTGAAGACAAAACTGCACAAAGCTTAAAAAAAAAAAAAAGTCAAGGCTAAATAATGTTGTTAAACAACAGTGAAAATTAGTTAAAAACGTGTATTTTAAATCAAGTGAATGAAAGATTTATATTTTAAATGAAATGAATGCAATATGAATATGGTATGGGTAAAAATATTGGCAATTTATCACCTGGGCTTGACTAACTTAAATGTATCAATATTGCAATTGGTACATGCTATGCAAAATTAAACAATTATGTTATAACCACTCTTCGTGCAAGAAAAATGGCCAATAATTCGTATTCAGATACACAGACAAGGTTGACGTCAAACAAGAGTAATACTAACAGCAACATATCTATAACTGTATGGGAGTTATAATAGCTAAATATTAATGGCTTTAAGCGAACAACCACACGAGTACTGTTTTACATATGTTTCGAGTGAAGCTCGATCATCAAGGTGCTAATTATTCATACAAACAACCGTTACATAAATAAAAGGATAAAATTTAAATGTAAATATATGCAATCTCGCATCCCACTCCCACATACACACGCACAAAATAAAATGTTACAGCAATGAAATATAATTGGAGTTAAGCGAAGATTTTTAAAATACGACATTGGTTGAAAACCAGATTACGGAATAGTCCTATACTATTTGAATTAATCACGGTACTTGACGATTTATCACCTGCCCTCACCTAAATGCTTTATTACCATATATTTAATACCCATTACGGAATTTCACTGTTATATGGACTTTGCTTTTTTAAAAAAGCTTGACGCAATTCGAGCTCAAGAAAGTGAGATTTTTGCCAAATGATGTAAATGACTATGAAAATAAAACTGAAGAAGTATTATACTGGTTTATGTATGTATTTTAAAAATTGCATCTGCCAACACTTATTAGATAAGGGCACATATGTCATACACACTCCATATTGGCGCGATTTTTTTCCGACGCCAATTTGGCGAAAACCTCGTTTTTAATTACCAGTTACATATATATTTTTAAAAAGGGGAATGACAATAAATAATAAAAAGTTTGATTAATAAATATAGAACAAACCATTTATATAATTTAAAAAAATAAATGTAAATAGAAAATTTATTAATAAATAAACAACAACATACGGGTTACCATATCAAAAAAAATAACGACACTTTGGCGCCAGTTAAGTACCCGGTGCGTAAAGGACATTGGCGTCAGAAAAAAATCGCGCCAGTATGGGGCGCGTATCTGTGCGAAGCAGTAAAGTTTGGGTGTTTGTGAGGTGTCATCTCTGAAACTACCTAGCCGATTAAAAATATAATGGTGTCAGAAAAAATGTTGGTGACCATCTCTGCTCCAAAAAAGTCTGTATTTTATGTCGGTACAACAACTCCCATCGGTGCAGGAACAAATAAAGTTCTAAAATGTGATTTCTGTGATATTGTTTCTGCTAGAAATTTGAAAATTGGTGTGGTGGCTACTTTTAAGATGTAAACACTCGTTATGAACTCTTTTTAAAAGGTTGAAAATTTTAATGTGAGAAATAAACGTAAGACGTTCTAGAACGATTCTAAATCACGATTTATTTGGAATTGTTAGGGATATAAATTTTGAAATTTCACGTGGTTATTAGTTTTAAAATGTAAATGCCTATCAGTTTTTTTAAAAACTGGGAAATTAAAAGGGTGTACGATAAAAAAGAAGAGCTAAACTGCAATTTCTGTGATACTATTGGAGTTAGAAACTTGAAATTTGACATGGTAGTAATTTATAAGATGTAAATGTTAGTTTTAGAACGAAGTCTAAAAAAATCGAAATTTAGAAGACTAAATAAAGAGGACAAAGTACTAAAGATGATCTAAATAACGAAGTACGTGGGATTATTAGAAATATAAACATGAAAACTGACATGGCTGTTACTTTTAAGACGTAAATACTCACAACAGAACAATTTCTAAAATTTGGCTGTGTAAAACGGTGCAGGAACAAAATATATTCGACAATTTTCTATTTCTGTATTACTGTTGAGTCTAAAAGTTTAAGGTGAAATGAACAGAAACGTTTTAATTTACCATTAATTTGAAATTATTAGGTATAGAAACTTTAAATATTCAATAAAACTACATCCCCCCCCACACACACACACAAATAAACAAAAACAAAACAAAACAACAACAAAAAAAAAAACGTGCAATTTAAATGCTACAAAATGGATAGATACACAACCTAGCATTGAATAAATTATGTAAATATTGAATAAATGTCTGTATGAAACAGCGAATAGGTTGTCCGAAAGAGCTTGTGAAAGTGTTCATATCTCCAGGCTATTCTATCTCTTGCCAAGGCCCTTAACAGAGGGAAGTGCTGATTTAAATTTGATATGATTTTTTTTTTTCAGATTCACTAATCTAGATATTTCATCATTTGAATTTTTAAACAGTATATGGCCAATTAAAGATAGCATCTCATTTTCTTTACTTGCAAAAGTTATTATTAAATCTATGTTCTCGCAATATCGCTCAGACTAATCCCTCTGAGGGAAGTCCTAGTAATGCTTAATTCAATATACTATTAAGAAAAAAATTATGTATTGTTATATTCATTAGTATTAGTGGATTTCACTTACGTTATAAAATGTTCATTCTGAACATTTTTTTTTTTTTTTTACAAATACAATCTAACTTTTGATAAAAATTAAACCTTACAGTTTAACACCAGCTACGATTTTTACAAAATCTTAAAGATATGTATGCTCAAATAGCTGTATGTAATATAAATTCAGCTGTTAAAAAAGCCGCTTATTGTTAACATTCTTCTTTATTTCTTTTTTAATGATAACGAATCATTTCTAAAAATATTTTAATGGCAATGACATATTCAAACTTCACCCTTTTTTCTACGAATTAACACAAAGATAATTTATTACCACACGATACGTCCGTGATCTACTTGAACTTAATGTCACGTTCTTTAACTGTATTTTGCTTAAGGACATTACTAACCAGAAAAATAAGAAAAAATAATTGAACTCTTGTTATTATTTCCTTAGGGATATCCATTTCTTACTCATTAAAATAGAGTATTCTCTCTCTCTCTATTTTTTTTTTTTTTTTTTTTTTTTTTTTTGTAATCTTTAAGCGGCATGAGAAAAATTTAAAGTAAAAAATATTAAATAAATGATCAAATATCCATATGAAAATATGTACAATTAAATAACTGTTCAAACTTTCTGGGGAGAATTTCTAATTTCTTAACGATCGATTTATAAATAACGTATAAATGCGGCAAGCAGCCTTTATAGTCTAAATTTTACAGTTCTAAAAAAAAACTTCCAATTAAAAATGCATTACTCTAAAGTTTTTGTCATTTGTTTTCCTTTTCCTGTAAATTTAAACAGATATCAAAGCTTAGCATTGAAAACGCATTGTTGTTTTCTATAACCAAATCTTAAAGGGTTATTTTACGAATTTTATATATCTGCGCCAAAAACTCATTTTTCTATAAAGGATTTTAGCTTTATTTTAAACAATTTAAAACTTACGGAAATAATTTCGAATAAGATGTTATACATAACTGAATTATAGGAAAAAAATAAATAAGTAGTGTATATGAATACGATAACATTCAACAATACAAGGAAGTTAAATGACACAAAATGAAAATAAAAATATACGGAAATTGAAATTTTCATTACGGTTAAACGCCTTTAGTTTTTATGAACATTAAATTAAGTCATTCATATAAACTGTGCAGAATTGTTGCATTGCATACTTTCATTAAACTTTAAATTGATATATAATAACGAAAATGTTTATTTAAAAATATTGAATAAAATATCACATATAATGAAACTATTTTTGAACCAAACCCAATAATTTATCTGCCAACAGTATACTTCGTTTCACAAAACAGAATGTAACGCGATTAAAAAAACTTTTTAGAAAAATTTAGAGTGAATAATATAAAAATGATTAAATTAGTCAAAAACTGTATTATTTCTATAAAAAGATTTTTTACAAGGGAACTTTTGAAATGAATAATAGCGTATTTTCAAACTTATCCTTTGAAAAATGGCTATTTTCTTAAATATTAATATATGCATAATTAAAATAATTCTACAATATTATTATTAACATAATTTATCTTCTGTAAGATTTTATAATTTTTTTTTTTTTTTTATTCATTAGTAAAAAAAATACTTAAATTAGTATTTTAGAACGTTTTGCGAAAACAGAGAAATATGAATGTTTCATTCGTTTATCAACAGAATAGCATTCGTTTATCAATTTCACATGTTTAACTTTTCCCCCTCATAAATGTATCAATTATATAGCTTCTGCAACTTCGAGAATCAGTTTTTCAAAAGCCTGTTTTATTTAAGTTGCCAGTGTGAAAACAAAAAATTGAATAAATGTAACCAGAAATCAAGTGTAATGATAATTTTGAATATTGCAAGTAGACGAGTCATTATTAAATATTAATCATTGATCATTGAAGACTTTTCATAGAAAAAATATTCGAAATTACAAATAAAACATAATGAATAAAATTTACTATAAACGAAAAAATGTTATTCAAAACAATTTTTAGATTTATGTTAGAAATATAATATATTAAGATAAGAATAATTTCAAATATTCCTTGTTGTAATTATGCCACATTTTTGTTATACTTAATTTTTCGTACGGAATATACTATATTTATTTTTATTTATACTCATTAATAATACAAAATTCATAGGATTCCTCAAATTATAAATTCAGTATCATGTTTTGAAAGAAATCAAAAATATGATTCTCACATTTGTATACAATATTTAATTTCCAATAATTCCTTTTATATTTATTTATTTTTGTTATAATCATACGTAGAAACTGTTTTGAAATAAAATATTTTCTCTGTATGGTGACTACGAAAATTAAAAGTGAATAAATTTAACCACAGTTAAAACATTTTTTTTTTTCATATTATCATTCGATTAAAACTGTTTTTACTGTCTATTTTGAATCACTAGAAAATTTACTTAGTGGAAAACTTTTAATAAAATTTATAACAAACACATTTTTTACAAACGGTGGACTTTTATTTTTAAAATATTTAAAATTGTACTGTTAACATCTCATATTAACAATAAGGATAAATAAATATGCTCATTATTGTAACAATAGCCGCAATTTTGTCATTAAGGTAAATTCCAATTCCTTTTTTTTTCTTCGTATGACGATCTATATGCAAGAACTGGTTGACAATAAACTGTTATTTCTTTATGTGTAATTATCCGTATTAAAACTGAATGAGTGTAACTAAAAATCGAGTTTAGTGAATCTCCTTATGCTATCAATAGATAGAACTTTTAGATAGACAGTGTTAACACTGTCTATCCTAAATCATTAAAGCAATCGCTTGACAAATTATTGGTAAAATACCTTTCAAACACAAGAAATACATTCTGTGTATAAACTAATACCTTTATTCTAAAACATACTTAAATTTCTCCCAATAACATCAGATATTAACATTAAGAATAAATAAATATACTTTATTGTAATATATGCCATTTTCCTACTTTTGATATATTATTTCTTAAGGAATAAACTTCACTCTAAAGGGGAAAAATGTGTACTAAAATTTTATCTGTACACCGTACAAAAAAAAATGTAAATCTACATGACTATCTTTTGCAAAGCTACAGAAATCTGTGGATTTGCAAAAGAATCTACTTAAATTACAGTAACCTTACTAAAATTTTATATGTAACTAGGGTTGCAGTTACATAAAAACTTCTAGGCATCCTAGTTTCCTAAAAGAATTCTTAGTAACCGTGCAGATTGTTTGATTTAGTGTGCAAAAATGTATCTGTTACATGAATTTTTGTTGTTACCGTTACATAAGATGTTCTAGAAATCCCAGTTTCCTAGAAAATTCTTAGTAACCTTATAGGTTTTTTTACAGTGTAGAATTCATGTTCTTTTTAGACTTTAATAAATCAAAATGAATTCGATGAAATAGCATTTCTTCGTCACGTTTTCAGGGGAAAAAAATCACGTTCGTATAATAATAGAATATATATTGTCCACATTATTCTTTCTTCCATAGCTGCCAGTGTTTGCCATTTTCACAAACTTATTCTCATCAATAAACTGTCATTTCTTTATGTGTTACTCTCAAAACTAAATCTGAATAAATCAATCCCTCAATAAAATACAATAAATTTCTTAAATACTTTAATTAGAAGAAAACATTTATGAGACTCGATCATGAATTATTTGAAAAATATCTTAGTAAATATTTGATAAACGTCCAGGTAAAAAAAAAAAAAAAAAAAAAAAAAAAAAAAAAAAAAAAAAAAGAATTCACAATGTAAGTCTGATTTAAAGTCATTCTTTTTTCCTTAATTACTAGTTTTTATCATTTGTACAAATTGCTTTAGATCTCTTGTATGCTTTTATTAGAAGAAAACTTTAATGACACTTAATCATGAATTATTTGAGAAATGTCTTAGTAAATTATTGATAAAGTACAGATTAAAAAAAAAAAAAAAACTTATTCCCAATGTAAGGATGACTTTTATAAATTATCTTAAAATTTGCTTTAGCTGAAATTATTTATAAACGTTGGGAATAAGTACATAATTCTCGTTTCTGCAATACACGCTAAATTCTTATTATTAATATAATAAGAATTTTAGTCAATAAACTTTAATGTTTTTATATTTGTAATCGATAACACATAACTCAATGAAATCGCTAAAATATCATGCCAAAATTACATTTAAAAAAAATAACGAAATATAAGGAACACGCCCGTGAATAACAGATCTTGTATTTTGTATCTTTTTTAACGATAAGTCAAAATATATACACTGTAAAAAAAGGACTAAATACGGAAATAATACAAGCAATCGGTACACCAGTACTATTTCCGTATTTTAACAGAAGTTTTCCCCGTAAATGCCAAAAAAACAGATTTTTTTCTGTAATTTACCTGGAAAAAGTTCCATTAAAATACGGAAATATTACTGGCATCTTGATTGTCAGTAGTATTTCCGTATTTTAGTCCATTTTATTTTCTTTTAAATATTGCTTTTTAGTGAAAATGATTTACTTGACAATTAACATTTTTTTCTATATGTGTAATTACCAAAAATTAGCGTTTTATTTGTATTTGCCTCTAAATCAAGGGTAAATAATAAATTGAATCTTATATTTAGAAGAAATAGATCAAGGTAATTATGTTTGCATCTATAAAGAAACTGCATACTAAATTAATATATAAGCTATATTTTAAACATGGGGAATGAACTAAAACACAAACGAAAGCATTTAGATTCTCAAATATCTTTTATTATGTGTCAGTAACGTCACATAATAACATAAAAATATAGAAATATACTTGTTATTTCAAAATATATACTACCTTATTATTATTATTATTATTGCAAAATTTCTTGCAGGATATTCTACGTTTTCTTTTACGTTTTTACTGATAAATGCATAATAACTGAATGAAGTTACTGAACTGAATATTCAGTATTATAAGGAAAGTATATTAAGGAAATATAAATAGTAATATCACTTTATTACTATAATAGAATGTTTAATGCCATCTCAATTGTTATATAGCTATCAATATGCAATCTCATTATGAGTCAGTAAGGAAATAATAAGGGAATAAATATAAACAAAAAAGATGTGCAAACAATTTTTTGAATATTAAAAATAGAAGAAAACTTTATTAAATATTAATCATAACTCATTTTTGAAATTAATTACAACGCTATTCATAACTACATTTTAAAAATAATGAACAACATTTTTCAATAACAAAGGTCTTCATAAAACACCTTTTGATTTGTGTCAGTAATATTAGATCATGACATTAATAATAAGTGTATGTACCTTTCATTCTGATGCAGGCTATTTTTTTTGTTATTATCATACTTTTTATAACGAATCTAGTTTACTTTAAAATTTCACTCATTAATGAAACTTATATCATTGGAGTATCCGTTTCAGCATCACTTTTTAAGAAACAAAATCGAAATAAAAGTATCACTTTAGTACAATAACTTCTCTTTTATTTTCATATGAATAACCAGATCAAGAAAAGCTTGGCAATAATTATATATTTCTTTACATGCGACTATAAAAAATAAACCTCACTATAAATGAAGAATAATGAATCTCTGGAGTTGTATCATCATATTAGGTCAAACCGGAAAGTTTAGTCCGATAATGTTATTTCACGCTTACTTTTATTTTTAAATTCGGATTTCCTCATTAGCACCACTTTTTTGAAATGGTGAAATTCTCTTTGGTTTCACATTTCACATCAATAGTAAAACAATGGTAAGTTTACCATTTCAAAAAGGTGGTGCCAATGAAGATATCTGAATTAAAAAAAAAAGTAGGCGTGAAATAACATTATCGCACAGAACATTGTGGTAGAATTAATATAAAATCTTTTATCAGCCCATAAAGAATAATTTTAGAAATTACTCTGTAAAATATTCATAACATGCAATTTAAACATAACAAACATTTTTTTTTTTTCAAATAGAAGACTTTTATTGAAAAATATATTTAAATTCATGTCAATAAAATCATATATTAGCACTAGGGATAAATACATGTACTCGTTATCACTATAAATTCCACCTTCATATTCTTTTAAGGTAATTTGACTTTACAGAATATACAATAGTGACCTTTTTCTTACTATTCATTAATAAAGAATAACGAGTTCGCTGAATTACCATTTCAGCAATGAGTTTTGAGGTAAAAAAGGAAATATAAACATCACTTCCGTACAGTAATCTATTATTTAAATTCCAAAACTCTCATTTTTTTTTCAAATATGAATGAATAGCTTGGCAACAAACACTTATTTCCTTATGTGTTACTAGCAAAATTAAAGCTGAATAAATCTACCTTTAAACCTAATTATATATCAAAGGCAACAAATCTCTTGAATACTATAATTAGAAGAAAACATTTGTGACACTCAATCATGAGTCATTTAAGTAATTGCTTAATAAATTATTCATAAAATAGAATTCAAACATAATGTGTACAAGTTTTCACAAGTGGAGGATGTTTGTTCTAAAATATTTTTAGATTTCTATCGGTAATTCCAAATATAAACGTTCCTAATAAGTAACTATGGTCGTTAATTTAATATATATACTAAATTTTTATTTTAGTGATAATTTATTTGTGAATAATAAAATGTACTAGTTTTTCTATGCGTGCTCAAAAAATAAAATATAATTCAATGACCCCGTTGTGACATTTTGAAAAAATTAATGAATTTTTAATAACACACCCATGTACTAATGAAATATGTACAGCCGTGGAAAAAAAAAGTAAACACCCCCTAGTAACTCTTCAACAAATTATCGTAGACGAAAGTTAATGGCACCGGACGATTGGAAATAAAGTCTACTTTTAAATAGTGTGTATAAAATTTGCTAAGGGGGCCGTATACGTATTAAAACGGATTCAAACATCATTTTTTTCAATGGCAGTACCCAAATTTAACGGGATATTTCAAATCTTCGGTTCAAAATATGCCTAAAAACCAAATTTCAACACATTCGAATGATAAGTTTTTGAATTATAGACATTCAAAATTTAGTACTTCTAATGTTAAATTACATTTTCATATTTTTATTTATATCTCCTGAAATTATGCTCCTAATGAGATAATTTTTTGTGTAGCAATAATACTAATATACCCAAACATAAATACATTGAATTTGCAATTTTATAATTTTATGAAATGAATTATGAATTATGAAATTAATATTCGAAAAAATTATGAATTGCAACCTACAATTTTTTTGATGGATTTAGATTTATTAAGTCCTGCTTTATGGAAATTCCAAATTTCACATTTTTCTTCCAAGTAGTTTTCAAATTATGCTTAAAAAACGGCAAAAGGATGGTTTAAGGTCTATGATAGAAGTAAGTACATTTTTTGCTATCCTGTAATCAAACTGGTTTCATTGACGCTTAAACGTGCCTTGATCAAGAACGCGGCTCTCCAGGTTGACAATCGAGTTCAGAACTTCAATTTGGATACAGCCCTTAAAATACGCTCGTTTTAAAATAATTAATTTCTCGGAAACTTATGGCACGAATTGCATAAAAATTTGTTTATAGGCTAATTGGAAGGTGTAGAGTTCATTTATGCTGTCAGAATTGTGTACTGCTATTCAAAAAAACGATGTTATGGTTCATTTTAATATGTAGATGCCCCCTTAAACAAATTTTACATACATCAATTAAAAGAAGACTTTATTTCCAATCGTTCGGTAGCCGTAACTTTCTTCTACGATAATTTGTTGAGCAGTTAATAGGGGGTGTTTACTTTTTTTTTCCACGACTGTACAGTAAAACCTCCCTAAAGCGACCACGCTCCGTTCCAAAAAAATGGGAGGTGGTCTCTTAGTGAAGGTCGTGTTTAAATGTAGATTTTAATTGTTGAAAAAAGGTATCATTTAATGTTACTAAAATTTAGTTTTCACAATAGGACAAAATATAAAAAATTAAGTATAAAAATAAAAGTTAATTACATAAGTTAATTACTTCAGATTTAAAAAAAATGAATACATTGAAGTTTGCTTTGATTTTAAGGTTTTTTCTTTTATAACTTTTATTTCCAAGTCCTTTCCAAGTTCCGTAAATAAATGCAATTTTTTTAGACGGAAACAAATATTGACGATTTCATTAATTTATCTATTTCTTTGAGAGTTTCCTGACATAATAGAGCAGGGCAGTTTATTGACAGTCATTCTTAATTTGTCATCAGACCTAAATTCATTGCCTAAAAAGGGACAAAGTTGTTTAAACACTTAAAAGTTGCCGGAATAAAAAAACAATCTAAACTTAGTTTAGAAGTTTGATAAATAATGCGCTCTCCAGAATTATTTTTCTAATAAAACCTTCTTCAAGCGATCAGGAAAAAACGTAATTTGTTTAATTTTCTTCAAAGAAATGGGTCGCTCATGGGGTTCAACAGGACGGTCTCTGAATGGAGATAAAATTAGTATTGAGCCTATGTGAATGAATTTGGTTTCATGAAAAAATTATCGTTCAGGGAGGTGGTCGCTTAATGGAGGTGGTCACGAATACTATTTATCATTGTCCAAAAGACCAAAGGAGATATTGCTTTTGAGTGACAAAAAATTGCTTGACAAAAAATATTTTTCTTTTTCTCTACCAGTAATTAGCTAAATTATAGTAAATAGATTGCACCATAAATCACGCGAAATGAAATTCACGAATCCTGAAAATGATGAAACGTTTCATGTTTATTAATGTCAATAAATTTAAGATGTAGCTTATTAAATTATTAATAAAATACATTTCAAACATAAATTTCAAACATAAACAAAAACTGTATTTCCTATAAAGGCCTGCCTTTATTCTAAAATATCTATAAATCTTTATTCACTAGGCCTTATTAAATACACTAGCTATTTCTCTGAAGTATCTATAAATATAATGCAAGGAATTTCATGAATACTGAAAACTAGTCGCTGGGGGTCACCGTAATACTTTCTCTTCATGGATATACATAATATAAAATATGAAAATAAAGCATGTGTAAACTATTTATAAAATGCATTGCAATTACAAAATAAAATTTAAACGTATATTTAAATATGTTTAATACATAGTAATGCTCTATTACTAAATTGCGGGTATTACTTGATTATGCCGCCAACCAATTTCGACCAAATTATATAAATCGCCACAGAAAACGCGATTATTTATTAATTGTTTAATGGCAACGACCGAATGAAACACATCTCATTGGTTATTGAACAGCATTTAATGCATCCCCATACCTAAAAGGGGGGTTACAATGGGGGGGACCCTGTTCTGTCGCCAAGTTTCCACCAACTTGGCGATATATAGCCAAATTTGGCGACAAAATTAATCGCCAAAAGTAAAGCCAAATTGGTGATATCTCTAATAATTCGCTAAATCCCCATAGACTTCTATTGTAGGGTAAACCAATAGGGCCAACCATTGTAAACTTGCTTACTGAAAACCAACAAATTGAGATATTTTAATGCAACAAAAACTAATGTTAGCTTAAAAGATTATATTAACTATATTTAAGTTGTCCAAATAAATTAAATTATGATTAAAAATAACACGATACAATCTTATCATGCTTTCCCGAACATAGATTTTAAGGGAGACCAAACTGGTCGCCAAGGGTGGCGAGTTATACAAATTGGCAGAATTTTTATTTTAAATAACGAAAGAACAAATAAATTAGTAAAAGATTACTAAAAGTAGGAATAAAAAGTTGAATTAAAAATCCCTTGATGACGTAACAAACAATTGTAACGTGTTTAACGTCAAGTGAATGCAATATTTACGATAAGCCATTATTAGCATTTAATCTAATAATTTAGTGATAGTTTTTGTGGTCGACGGGATAATCAAGTAGGGCTAAATCTGTAAAAGAAACATCCATATAACTCCAAAAATTATAATCATATTAACCAACCGTTTATTACGTTAGATTAAGCGCCTCATTTCCAATTAACATATATCATTGAAATGAAATTTGAATGAACTACATGTTCATGAAAAATCGAAGAGTGTGGAAAACACGATAACAAATCACTGGGCAACTAATTATTCGATCAGCTTCATTATTTATGCAAAATTTATGTATTTTTATTGTCTTTTATATCTACTTCTTAAAATAAACAATTTCGAAAATATTAATATATCTTTTATTAGAACGAAAATTTCACGGGTCCAAAAAAATAGTTCCGGATAATCGAGGTTACTGATATTCATTAGACTTCTTCCCATTATTACGTGCAAAGTACACATTTTTTTTACATTTTCTACAACGCGGGACACAATTTCAAGTCTCTATGTCAATTTGCTAGGGAGATAGAGCGTTTAAAAACACACACACAGATGGAAGGTAATTTTTTTCCGCCTAAAAATATGTTTCTCGGAATCTCCAGTGTCTGAAACGTGTAAATCCGGCAACATTTTTTTTCGATTACTAAAACGATTACAAGAATTATCCTATGCTACGTATGATCGGTAAGTATTGAAGAAATATTTCATGGCTGTTACTGTTAATTCATTTAAAAAGTCGATTACAAATGTATGCATAAAATACATTTAAAACACAATTTGTAGCGCGCTGGTTGAAATTAAATAAACACAAACTCGTCAATAACTCACAACACTTAATAAATAACAATGTGAACTGTATCACACGTTTAATTATAAACCCTCTTGGTTTCACACTCTTAGAACAGAATAAAAAACATGTCAACAAAAGAGAACGTTGCCATTTTTTAGAAATTAAACTTACACAAAAATGCTCGCACTGAACATTGGCAGACGATAACTAAATTTCGAACATACACCCCCGGCCTTGAAATCTTCAAGGGGTACAAATAAAAGAGTTATCTATGTTAATGAAAGGGCAAAGGACAGAGTTTATGAACCGCTCGTTTAAAATTTCCGGCAGCAGTTCTTACTATGGCGACTCTCACACGATCGTCATGGCCGGGAAATGTCTGAATAATTCTTCCTAACTTCCACTTAAGAGGGGGAAGAAGTTCATTTTTAATTAGCACTAAGTCACCGACATTTAAATTTGCTGTCGCACACAACCACTTGGGACGTTGCTGGAGTTGAGACAAATACTCACCACTCCATCGCTTCCAGAAGTGCTGAAATACTCTCTTGGTTAATTGCCAACGGCGAAGTCTATTAGGGGGAATTTCAGAAACGTCAAGTTCTGGAATAGCCGTCAAGGCAGCACCAGTCAAAAAATACCTGGTGCCAGGACTTGTAGATCACTTGGATCGTTCGACAGAGGACAGAAAGGTCTCGAGTTCAAACAGGCTTCAATTTGTGACAATAATGTAGAGAATTCTTCAATTGTAAATAGTGAATTTCCCATTGTTCTACGTAGAGATTTTATGTTGGCTTCCCACAGCCCACCAAAATGTGGAGATGAAGGAGGATTAAAGTTACAGATGATCCCTTCTTTAGCCACACAATTCTGTAATGTTTGATCCTTACTAATGGAGGATACGGAATTGTATAACTCACGCAGTTCCCTACTTGCACCCTTGAAATTTTCTGCGCAATCACTAACCAACTCAGCTGGTTTACCTCTACGGGCAACAAATCTTTTCAGAGCAGCCAAAAATGTGGAAGCTGTCAAATCCTAAACCAATTCAAGATGAATAGCACGAGTTGAAAAACAAATAAAAACCGCAATATAACTCTTAAACGACTTGATATTTCTACGATTTCTCTCCTTGCACATAAATGGGCCAACATAATCAATTCCAGTCTTTGAGAATGGACGACTTGGCCTAACACGTATGGCTGGAAGAACTCTCATTATTTGAGTGTCAACAGATGGTGAAGCATGAAAACACTTTAAGCAACTCCTCACTATTTTTCTTACTGCATCTCGACCACTTAAAATCCAGAAATTCGTTCGAAGAACAGCTAAAAGAAGCTGTGGACCAGCATGTAAATAAGTTATATGATAATGTTTGATAATTAATGCAGTTATATGATGTGTCCTAGGCATTAATATTGGGTGTTTCTGATCTTCTGAGACATTAGCATGTCTCAATCTTCCACCAACACGCAAAATACAATTATGATCCAGGAATGGGTTTAAAGACAAAAGTTTACTTGAAGATTTTAAAGATTTGTGATGACTTAAATCAGATATTTCATCACGGAAACACTCGTTTTGGACTATTTTCAGAATTTTCGTTGTGGAATTTGAAAGCTCTAAGACAGAGAGAAAACCATTTACTCGATTTGATAACGAATTTCTTGCATTGTCTACAAATTTTAAGCACCACGCGACGATTCGTACTAGTCTATTCCAAGAAGAATATCTGAAAATCAGATGATCATCATTAAGTCTAGAAATATTTACAACACAATTCCTTTTTTCTTCCTTTAGGATAATTTCTTGTACATCCTTGCCTTCAAATGATTCATTAGACGGTTTATATCATGGCTCTCTTAACCATTTAGGACCATGAAACCATAGCTCACAATTCACTAATTCCGATGGTAGCATACCTCTTGTTCCGCAGTCAGCTGGATTTTCAAGCCCGTGAACATGATTCCACGAAATATTATGCAGTGTTTCTTGGATTTTAGCAACACGGTTTGCTACAAAGGTTTGCCATCTATGAGGCTCTGAAGAAAGCCATGCCAACGCAACCTTAGAATCAGTCCACGCAAATACTTCACTCTCCTTGAGACTTAAGTGATCCAAAACAACTTTTAGCAAATTTGTCAAAAGAAGAGCTGAACAAAGTTCCAGCCTTGGGATTGACTGAGTCTTAATGGATGCGACCTTAGTTTTAGATGTCAAAAGATTTACGGTGATTGTCTCATTCTGAGAAACTGAACGCATATATATTGCTGCACAATATGCTTTTTCAGACGCATCACAAAAGGCGTGAATTTGAAGGTTTATCTTATCTGCAGCTAATACAAATCGAGGAATTTTCAACTTAGAAATTACCTTTAAATCATTCCGAAAAGATGTCCACCGTTTACTATGTTCTTCACTAATTGGCTCGTCCCAGGTAAGTGAAAACTTCCATAAGTCTTGCAGCAGTACCTTCACGAAAACAACACAGGGGGAAAGCAAGCCTAACGGATCAAACACCTTTGAAACTTCTGACAAAATATGTCTTTTAGAATATGTGTCCTTTTTCTCATGGTCTAAAGTAGTGAAACAGAAGAAATCACCCGTTAAATTCCATTGAATTCCTAAAATTTGTATGCCGCCATCATTAGTCAAGAGCAATGACTCTGTACTTTCCTGACATTCTTCAGAAATATTCCTCAGTACTCCAGGTACATTTGAAATCCATTTTCGTAAATTAAAGCCACCTCGTTTCATTAATAATGTCAATTGACTAATTAGTTCCACAACTTCTTCCGCATTCTGACCGCCAGAGAGAAAATCATCTACATAAAAATCTTTCAACACAGCTGCAGATGCCAAAGGAAAATCGTTTTTCTCATCTAAGGCAAGCTGATGAAGCGCTCTTGTAGACAGAAACGGGGCAGATGCCGTACCATAAGTGACTGCTGTTAAACGATATTCCTCTAACGGATCCTGGGAATTTTTTCTCCAAAACATTCTTAAAAATCTCTATCTTCTGGATTAATCAAGATTTGTCTAAACATCTTCTCTATATTTGCTCGTACAACAATAGGCAAAGCTCTAAATCTTAAAAGAATTGGGAAAAGTTCCTGTTGTATACGGGGTCCGACCATTAGAATATCATTCAAGGACACACCTGAGGTAGATTTAGCAGAGACATCAAAAACAACTCTTAATTTTGTCGTCGAACTGGATTCACGAATTACCGCATGATGAGGTAAATAAAAAACAAATTCAGGGACCCTTTCCGATTTGGATATCCGTTCCATATGACCCAAATCCGAATATTCCTTCATAAACTCTCGATAGTTTTTATAAATAGACTGTTGTTTTGAAAGCTTACGTTCCAAAGAACGAAATCGCTGTATGGCTAATTCCTTAGTATCACCTAATTATGATGGAGAATCTTTAAATGGAAGTTTCACAACAAATCTTCCAGAACTATTTCGAAAATAATTGCTCTTAAAATGGTCTTCACATTCTTGTTCTTCCTTAGAAATTCGAACTAGCTCAGGAATGGAATCTAAAGACCAAAACTTTTGAATTAAATCATCTAGTTGAAATTGAATATTATTAACAGAAAATGTACGTTGACTTGTATCAAAAGAGGTAGTTCCCGTAATTATCCAACCAAATTTAGAACATACGGCGAAGGGTAGAGTTTCTTCTCTTTTTATAACTTCCCCTTTAAGCAATGTAAAGAAAACGTTAACACCTAATAAGATATCTACTGGTCTTGATTCAAAGAATATTGGGTCTGCTAGAACTAAATCATTGAAATTATTCACAATATTTGAAGGAATAGAACTATACGGCACATTTGATGTGATTCTTTTTATCACAAATGCTCTAGTGACAAATCTCACTTCAGTATTAAAATGGGGAGTAAAATTTAAATTTACCTCTTCATTAGATTCAGCATTATAAGAACCTAAACATGTAATCTGCACTTTAGTAGATTGCCTTGGCAAACATAATTTACGCATACCATTTCCACTTATGAAAGAGTCTTCACTGCCACTATCCAGCAAAGCGCGACAGTTTACAAGATTACCCAGTGAGTCACGAACTTTAATCATTTCTGTACAAAGTAGAGTTTGCTTATTTTGAAATGAATGTAATCCTGACACAGAGTTGTCTGGAAATTCAAAGATGCTAGTACAAGAAGTTTTATTTAATGTCTCAGTTGGTCTCTGCTAAAATTCTGGTGCGTTCGGAGAAAAAGGGCAAGTCGGCGTTTCATTTACACTATCTGAATAAGATTTCGGGTCTCGCGGAAGATGTGAAATTGTATGGTGAGGCTTATGACACACTTTACATTTACTTAAACTTTTACAGATTTTTGCATGGTGTTTATCTAAAAGACAATTGTAACACAAGTTGTTTCTTCTAATCAATTCTATTCTTTTATGTACACATAACTGCAAGAACTTAGGACATTTATACAACGGATGTGATTCCTTGCATTCACAACAACTATTATTAGAAGACAACAATGTCGTTACTTTATCTTTCTTTATTTCCTTTACTGGGGATTTGCTGTTTTGAAGGGTTCTAGCGTGATCCTTCAAGAAAGATAATAAATTATCAAGAGTTCCCACCTCCTCCTTTTTTAATGTTCTTTCCCACCAATATCTCGTATTTTTATCTAATCTATCTGTAATTACATAAACTATCATTACTTCCGAAAATCCACTAACGTCTTGTTCAAGTACACTTAAAGAACGCACACATTCGTTTATAACATCTACACTCTCTAAAATAGACTGTGCATTATTCGAAATACAAGGCATTCCAATTAACCTCTTAATTAATGCATTAATTAACTCACGCTTATTCGCTACTTTAATAATTCTAAAGCTGTCTTATAGTTTGAATCAGATATTGGAAGACTCTGAATAATTTTAAGGGCACTGTTTTTACATGCCGATTTTAAATACTGCAATATTTGACAGTCTGATAAACTCACATTATTATGCACACTAGCTTTAAATAAATCATAAAATGATATCCATTCTTCTAAATTACCACTAAACGTAGGAAGTGTCAATTTTGGGAGCTTTACTTCTGGTATTTGAGATATAGAAAGACTATTATTTTGATTCGATTCATTTAAAGTAAATTTTGAGTTTTTTCGGTTAACACTTAACCAAAGATTGTCAAGTTTATCCTGTACAGATTGTTGCTCATCAACAAAATTATCTACATCTTCTTCTTTACATTGTGAAAAAATTGCATTAAAATTTTCATGTAATTCTTCATTTAATTTTTGGATTTTATGTTCGAATAAATCAAGCTGACTAGAATCAGCATCATCTATCGAACTAATAATATTATTTTCTAATTTAGTAACAGTAGCTTTTAATACTCGTTTTCTAATAAAATATCTTTAAATTCTGCCATAATGAGAAAATATTAATAAAAATTACTCACCAAATAGTATAATAGATGTTTAAATGACGCATCTTCTTTATTTATTTTCAGATTACAACTTCGGAACAATAACATGATTATTCTTGAAAACGAAACTTATCTTAAATTCGTTCTATCACTCGATTAAAAAAAAGAAAAATATATCAAATCTCCGGTAGACGTAACCAAAAATTGTGTAGCGCGTGGTTGAAATTATATAAACACAAACTCGTCAATAACCCACAACACTTAATAAATAACAAAGTGAACTGTATCACACGTTTAATTATAAACCCTCTTGGTTTCACACTCTTAGAATAGAATAAAAAACATGTTAACAAAAAAGAACGTCGCCATTTTTTAGAAATTAAACTTACACAAAAATGCTCGCACTGAGCATTGGCAGACGATAACTAAATTTCGAACACAATTAACTACATTTTCTTATAAAGAGGGGTATTTATTCTAAAATATTTATTAATCTTTATTCACTAGGTCTTATTAAATACAGTAGGTGTAAATTCTAAAATATCCATAAACCTAGTGTCAAAATGTCATGAATACTGAAAATGAAAAAAAGTTTCTTGGCTATTAATGTTAATTCATTTAAAAAGTTGCGTATTAAATTATTCATAAAATACATTTCAAACATAAGTAACTACATTTCCTGTAATGACCGATCTTTATTCTAAAATATCTATAAATATTTATTTTCTTGGCCTTATTAAATACACTCGGTCTTTTTCAAAAATATCTATAAACCTAGTGTAATATATTTCATGAATACTGAAAATAAAGAAATATTTCATGGCTCTTAATGTTAACTCTTTTAAGAAGTACCTTATTAAGTTATTTATAAAAAACATTTGAAACATATTTAACTATATTTTCCATTAAAGGCGGTTCTTTATACTAAAATATGTATAAATATATTTTCATTAGGTCATATTAAATACAAAGTGTTTTCTAATCTGTCTTTAGGTATTTATTCTAAAATACCTATAAATCTAGTGTAATGAATTTCATGAATACTGAACGAAGAAACGTTTCATCGCTATTATTGTTAATTCATTTAAGAACTAGCCATTAAATTATTCATAAAATACATTTGAAACATAAATAACAATATTTTCCTATAAAGACGGGCGTTTAATCTAAAATATCTTCAGATGTGAGTTTGAAATTCACATATAAACATTGAAAACAAATAAATATATCCCTCATTGGGGAATGTTATGCTATCGTGTAATTCGCATAATATACATTATGAAATACGTTATAGTTGGTTTTGTACAGGTGTTCAATTATAAAATATAACTAAATGCATTTGCTGTATTAGCAAAATAAAATCATGTTTTACGGATTCAAAAACTAATATATACATACGTATATATATATATATATATATATATATATATATATATGTGTGTGTGTGTGTGTGTGTGTGTGTGTGTGCGTATGTATGCCGTCTGTGAGATTGCTAAATTTAAAAAAAATGCTATAAAATTTTAAAAAGAAAATAACACTTAATAATTTACCATATAGTGAACTTCAACACTTAATCTTTATTAGTCATGCATTATCAGGGCAAATTTTTTAATTTAACAGTAAAAATAAGTTTTAAATGTCGGAGATAGAAAATATTTTTAAATTACACATTATTGTTCAAAATATCACATTTTTTCTATACAATAATTAAATAAATGCTAATATTTTTATATATTTCGGTACAATATGAATCTGAAAAAAATATTAAGGAGTAAAATTTACATTTAATAGTAAATATTGCAGCTAACTCTAAATATCTGCAATTTTTTATGCATTTTCTCACTATGTTGAGTCACTTTCGTGTTTAGAATTTACGTATTCATCATCTAAAATACTTTCAGCATCGCTTATTTCACTTCCTACTTCATCAAGCTATCGCAAAATAGTTTCTTCAAAGTCTTTATCACCATAGCGCACCTGTGACGGTATCTCCATTTCACCATAAGCAGAGTAAAAAATTAAATAAAAGGAAACACACCGTCTAACAGACTGCGCTGAAAATCAAATATTTTTCCTTCAATAACTAAAAATTCGCATGTGTTGCAAATGGATGGGGGAGGCAGAGGACCAATAGCCGAATTATGAGGTTGCGTGATATGATTGGGGAGGCGTTTATTTTTGCGTAAGGGGTAGCTATGTATACGCAACCATCTCACAGATGGTACGTTTTGGAGTTGGTCACTCGGCTTCCGATTTCCTCTCGCTAATGTAAAGTCTATGGGCATTTGGTGCATTAGTATATTCAAACTACACTGTTCAAAATTTTGCAGCATTCTGGCAGGTCATTCGACCGTTTTTTGAAAAAAAAATGGTTTCATAACCATAATTTAACTATATTCTGACCATAACATGGCTAATAATATGGCCAGAATAGTGTTAAATTCACGATTGCGTAACCGTTTTCCGAAAAAAAAAAAAAAAAAAAAAAAAAAAAAAAAACGGTCAAATGACCTGCCAGAATGCTGGAAATTTTTAACAGTGTATCTCCTCGGAAAATTAATATTTTCAACTTCCATTTTTTGTGTACACTGCCTAAAAGATGCCTATTTTTTTCTTAGTTCTCAAAATATTTCTGAAGTACAGACTTAATTTTATATGATACTAGCCGCCTTCGCCCGCTACGCTGGTTGGTTTTTCTAAAGAAATGTTGAATGAAACAAAATATATCTGTGAATTTGATCATGCGTTTTAAAGCAATATGGATATATACCTGGTGTATCCAACCGAATTGCTGAAAGCAACATGAATGTCATTACGGTATTATATCTTTTATTGAGTCATACAAAATTTAGACTGTTAAGGACCAATTTTTTTATTTGATCTGTTAGTGTAGGATTCGGTAAAGAACAATAGAACAATATGTAATATACTAAAAGCGTTCATGAAAAATTATCAATGCAAGTCTCATCAGAATCTGTTAATTGGACTTATTGAAAAGGCTGATCGTTCATAATAATTGAGTTCGCCTGATTCTAGAACTTTCATCTATAATTCTACAATAAAGCAACCTAACAACCAAGCAACAGCAAATGATATGTGCTTTATACTAAAACATTCACTGAAAAATTAACTAACCGATCAAGATGCATCGAAATCCACTTAGCAGAATCTTTTAAAACGGAAAATATACCGAAACCTTCCCTAAAAATGATCTAATTAATAGTTTAAATCCCATAAAAATTCATTCAGTGAACCTTTAAAAAAAGCAAATCTTTCAAAATTGGATTCATCTGATTTAGAACTTTCCCCATAATTATTTAACTAAGCAACGTAGAACGTTATGTTTTATACTAACATCTTTTCTAAAAAATTATCTAACTAACAATGTAAATCCCGTCAAAATTTATTCAGCAGATTTCAAGATATAAGCGGCCGGAATGAAATTTCTCTTTGCATTATATATATATATTGAGATAGTTAAATATAACTTTCATAATTGCTTTAACCTGATTATAGAACTCTCTGGGAGGTAGGGGTAGGTATATACTGCATCACTTATGAATTTTTTAATGAACTCAGCTCAACTTCCATAACTATAGCATATATACTCTCTAGTATACCCTATCTCTCTAGCGTATAGCTTCCAATTTTCTTTCCTGTAAAACTGAGAAATTTTTCCGCATAGCTTCGTAACTAAACAACACAGAATGATATGATAAATATTGAAAAAATCCCTGAAATATTATCCAATTTACTGTGCATTTAATTAGTTGACTTGAAATCTTTAATAATCGAGTTCACCTAATTTTAGAACTCCCGTAGCAACTTAGAATGATGGTTTGTACATTAAACCATTTATAAACCAAATTTACTAATTATCAGTGTAAGTTCTACAAAATTCTGTTCAGTAGAATCTGAGTTATAGTCATATTTACAATATTTATTGCTCATTAAACCTTTTTTCATTACATTTGAAATAAAATCAGTAACTGTTTTGGTATTTCCCTGTTATGCCAACACCATTGTCACCAAGCGTAATAGTTGGCACAAAAATGAAATGATACATTTGAAAAAAAAAATATTGATAAAAAAAATGAGCATTTAAAAAATATAACTTTTGAAAATTACAGTCTTTGACCTAACATTTTTTTTTAAATCAATAAAAATAATGGTACTACTTGGTTATCCCGCCGACCAAAAATCTATTGCCAAACTATAAGATTAAAGGTCAGTAATGGTTGATCGTAAATGTCACATTCACTTGACTTTAAGCAAGTTACACGTATTTACGTCATCAGGTGATTTTTATTTTGACTTTTTAAATGTATTTTTATTAATGTTATACTAATTTATTTGTTCTTTCGTTATTTAAAATAAAAATTATGTCAATTTGTATAATTTGGCGATTTATATAATTTGGCGAAATTGTTCGACGGGTACCAGAATAAATACTTAAAATATAAGAATAAATAAATATTTTGAAAGTAATAAAATATAGCCAATTTAAACTGCAGTCTTGTAATTGTAAATGTCTTTTACTACTGAAGCATGGCGTACGTAATACATATGTCTCACATTTCAGTAAACATTTCATTCTTTCAATGAACACATTCATGGTTTTTTGAACAAAACAATTATATATATATAATTCCTAACTTCTGAAATAATTTTATTGTAGCTTCCTCATCATCAGATAACTGCGAAATGGTAAAATCTATATCAGTATCAGTAATAAGTATTTTCTATTAAAAAAATAACAAATTAAAAAGTTTTGCGAGATTATGATGGAATAACATGAATTCCATCATTAAAAATTCCTGCATAAAAATATTCACGTTCAATAATTAGTAAATGTTAATGTGTGGCACGGTTTGCAATAAAAATCGTTTGCACGATTAGGGTTGAAATAAATGGCGCGATACCATACATTTTGGCATGGTATCGCGACGAGAATTAGAACGAAAAAGTACCACAGGTTTTTTTTTATTTATTTAGTTTTAGTTTTTGAGACGTTTGTAATATTTTTCCTAGCTGACATAGTTGTTTTAATTATTTAACCAAAAGATTGGTTAAAAAATGATTCAATTTGAATTTCTTCCCTTGCTACAGAATGAGGAGAATGAATTTTTAGAAATTATTACTTGAAAAATTCAGGTTTTGGCGCCAAAGATAGTGCCAAATTAGAAAATATGAAATATCTCTCAAACTATTGGGCTTAAAAGAATTTAGTTAGTACCATTCGATTCAGCATACAAAAATACACCAAAATATGATATCAGTTAAAAAATAACTATAAAATTAGATTTTTAAGGAATTTTTTAAAAGTTCGTTCTTTTTTTTACCCCCCTTAGGGATGGAATTTTAGAAAATCCTTTCTTAGCGGCACTCAATGCCATAAGAACTATTTGTACCCCGATTTTCAAAATTTTAGGTTCAGTAGTTTTGGCTGCGCGTTGATTAATACGAAATTCAGACTTTCTTTTATATATATAGATGTTAAAATATTACTCACAGTTCGCCCGCTTTTAACACATAAAACATTAAATTCAGCATAGATTTTAGAAGTATTTTGAAAACTAAGAAGGAAAAAGGCATCCTTTAACAGGAGTACACAGGAAAAATATGTTAAAAAAAATGAATTTCCCGAGAAGATATTTTAAATATACGAATGCATCAAAAGTCCATAAAGTTAACATTACGCAGGAGAATTCCGAAGCTGAGTGAGCGGCCCCCTTAAGGATTAATACAATTCTCGAATGTCTTATTTTTTTTCCAATTTTAAGAGTTCTGAGGCCCTTTAAATAATATATAATGCAGTAATAAAACATTACAAATAAGGTAACAGTGTTAATTGTTTTTTTTTAATAATGCATTACTTTTAAATGAAAATTGGATATAATATTTAATTGTAAAATGTGTATTTAAGAAATTGATTTACTTTTTTTCTTATATATATTTATTTATATTTATTTAGCGTTATATTAAGTCCAAAAAAAAAGTATTGCGGTTTGTTTAAAAGTAAATATGCACATAAAAAGTTATGTGATATATTTGACATTAAACAACGTTGTTTAATGAATTTATTAATCATGTTTGAATTTATGTCAAATATGTTCAATGAATCATAAATTCATGTCAAAATGAATTTATTAATCATGTTTTTATATGAAATGTACATTACATATAAAAATATGATTAATAAATTCATTTTGTGTTATTTTCTTCTCATAATTCTGCTTTTCCCCAATTGTTAATACACACACTAATAAGATGTATGTGATGATTTTTTATTAGTAAATAAACATCTTACTCATTATAGATATCTTTTTCATTTTTTTTTTGCAATGCCGAATAACTTTTTAAACACCACGTTTTGAGGAAAAGTGGAAAAGACAGTAAAAACAAATGTAGAACAATTAGGAGTTTTTTCCCCCCAAAAGCTGAAAATGTAATATTTGTAAGAAAAACAGCTATTTCTTTAACCTGTTTATCTGAACTATAAAAGGAATAGTTTTAATCATAATTAAAAGAAAGGTAGAATTCTATAGTTAAAAAACTTCTTTTATGATGACTAATCATAAATATTTCAAGAAATTGTATAGTAATTTGCACTTAAAAAACAATTATATATTATTATAAAAAGTGAAAATTCTTTAAATGAGTAGATTATATTGGTAAATATATTTTTTTATATGTCTGATCAATATTACACTCTCAAACCTAAATTTATGGAGCTCTATATTTTATGCTTAAATATCAGAAAAGAGAATATTTTTTACAATATGTGTTACTTTAAAAAACTATTACGATTCAAAACGTTACTTATACCAGTTTTTCTATGAAATGAAATAAAATTGTTACGTAAATGAAATTTGTGATATTTTGTTTAGAAGAAAATATTTCAGTTAAACTAATACCCAAAAACCTAGTGCCAAAAAAGGAAATTAACTTATATTTAAACAAAGTAAAACTTACATAAAACATATTTATATTTCGATGTGTTGTATATATCCTGTAATAATATCTACCACGATTAACGATATGTTATAATGAATTTGTTTAAAATTTGAAAAGTCCGATATTAATATTTTTAATATTAATCTTCTTGTTCTTTAATTGCAGAATTCTTTTCATTAGATTTTCTTATAAGAAAAAAATAATTATTAATATTCTTTTCTAATTTAGTAAAAACATTTCAGATATATTAAAATAATTCAGAAATTAAAATTCATCGTAAATGAGTCAATGATTATTTTTAATGAACATAAAATATAGCTATAAGGCAGAAAATTAATATTGCTTGTGAAAAGAGTAATGGATTTTACATTCAGTAGAATGGTATTTGAGATTTTTGTTTATTTTTGAATTTCTTCTTCTATTTTCTTCTATTGATAAAATTAATACTGATTTAAAACATTAATAATAAAAGATTTATTCCTTATCTTTTTTTAAATGAAAAAAAAAATAGTTCAATTAGTAAATTTCTTTCAATTTTAATATATTTTGAAAAACATTAAGGTAGTTTTAATCCTTGAAAAGAAAAGTATTATTCTTTTTGTCTCTCAGAAACATATAAATTCTTTCACTTAGATATTTTCATAAAAAAATAATAAGATTAAATTAGCATATAAATTTGAAAATTGAGAAAATCAACCAAAATTTTATTTAGAATATTTACGTTTTGTTTATACATTTTACGCTGTTGCTTATGTTCTCAATTGCCACCAGTAGCTTAATCAAATTCATAATGATCTCTTCTGTCATACTAACATGATATATTGACTAGACATCCATAACATGCAATGACGTTTTATTAATATCTCTGCCACCACGCATTAAGTATGTGTATTAAGAAAACCGTTTTAGTTACGCAGTTACTACACGAAAGTGTTATTATATACACGTTTAATATGAATAAATTGATAAATATTGATATGAATAACCATACTTAAAAACGTTTCGCAATTAGCACATATTTTGGGATTTGTGACTCTAAAAAATAAAAGTGAAAATATCTCACTCTAAATCAAGTACAATGAAACTCTTGAATCCTATCATTATAAAAACTTTATTCACTGTCTAGAATAAAGAATTTAAGAAGTTGCTTGATAAGATAAACACAAAACATAATTTAACCATAACAAACAGACTGTTAAAAAAATCAGAACTTTTATTTTAAAATATATTTAAATTTATGTCAATAAGATTACATATTTCAATAGGAAAAAGTAAATATTTGTAATACTCGCTATTGTAATATATGCCACGTTCGCGCAATTAAAATAATTTCTCTACACAGAATATTAATAGTGACATTTTTATTCATATTCATTAATATACCATAATGTGTTTGCTGAATTAGTATTTCAACATCATGTTTTGAAGGAGAAAGGGAAATACGAATAATACTTCTGTGCAATAATATGTTATTTAAATTCTATCTCTTTCTTTTTCGCCATACACAAAAATTACTAGGAAGTTAGTTCTTATTTCTGTGTGTGCCACTATCAAAACTAAAACTGAATTAATCTAGCATTAAATATATTCTTAAATGAAGCGTGACACATCTATTGAATATTATAATTTAAAGAAAACATTTGTGAAAATCATGGATTATTTAAGAATTTACTTAGTAAATTATTAAAATAGAATTCCAACATAAGGGAAAAACTTTTTACGACGGAAAGATGATTGTACTAAAATATTTTTAAATTTCTTACGGTTATATCATATATAAACGTTAAGAATATGTAAACATGCTCAATATTTTAATACATATACTAAATTTGTTTAAAATACAATTTATTGTAGGCAATATACTGTAGTAGTTGCGCTATATGTGCTCAAAAATAAAATATAATTCAGTTAATTCCAGGTCACATTTTGGGAAAACTAATGAAATCTTAACAACACTTTGGAGCTTCGATGTGGGCATATGGAAGTCATAACTGTATTTATCCGACACTTTGAAATTCTGTGCACTGTAAAAAAAAATTCCGCAACGTTCCTGGAAAAAAAATGGGCAGCTGAGTTGCCCATTATTTCCAAGAAACATTTCTTGAAAATGACTGGAACTTTACTGTATATGTTAAAAACTTTCTACAGAAATGCCAGTAAGTTTCCTGCGAAATACCAGGAATATTTCTGTTGACAGCAAAACATTACTGACATTTCACAGCATGCGGGATCCGCAGACGATTTTTACATTTCCAATTGACAATTTCCGCTTTATTATCATTATTTGTTAGAATGAAAAAATATTTTGAAATTGACTTCAAAATTATTATTTATAATTTACACGAAAAAATAAATTTTCAGTTAAAATTCAATAAAGTAAATATATATATGATATATTGTTTCTGAACTTTGCTTAAAATATAAAAATATATAAATGTAAATAATAATTAGAAAAAAAAATCTAGACATAAAATATTTTGGATTTTCGTCCGTAATTATGTTAGTTTAGAAGTTAGATAAAATACATATAAATTTTCATTCAAAAAAAAAAAAAAAAAAAAAAAAAAAAAAAAAAAAAAAAAAAAAAAAAAAAAACCTAAACGTAATTGTATATTTTTTCCGAAAAAAAAATTCAAATTTGCAGCAATTCAAAGTGTCAAATATATATCAAATTTAAATCAAATTGTAATAAAGTTTTAAAATATAAAATTAATTAAAAAAGAAAAAAAAAAGTCAAGAGGTAGCATCGAACTCGGGCCGTACGGGTGGCGTGCGAGCTTTCTGCGTCTACACCACGAAAGACACGTTGAGAGCTGCAAACTAATGGGTATTTGAAACGTATGCTAACCTCGGCATCTAATTTCTGAAAATCTAAGGCCCATTTGAAGAAATCCTTTCACAGGAATAAATAGAGATAAGAACTCTAAAACATACTTTAAATTAATCAAAATCGGTGAGAATCATGTTTGATGGTCCCCTGGTTAATGGAGATCCAAATAATAGGTGTATTTTTTTACACGGTCTGCTCGTTAAACATTCCACAGACAAGTACGAGAGATAATCTCTTAGCGATTTCACAGAGGTATTGTATTTTCATCTGCATTGTCTTGACAATAGAGACGTAAAGGATTATGTCGTCTATTGATTTATTTGCATTCCATATTGATTTTTTTACATTTATTTAAGGAATTCGTTTTCGACACTAGCGTGCGAGCAACGGATTATAGCAAAAAATTAATAAATGGCGGCCGCAGCGTTTTTCTGTTTCCAACTTTTGTTCAGGAACGTTTCAGATAAGAAAACCAGAATTTCACAGGAAAGAGTTAAATTATTCTGAAAACCTGAGAAAAGGCGAAACGTTCCTGGATTTTACATGGATCGTTACCATTTTTTTTTTTTTTTACAGTGTGCTAAGAGCAAGTATATTAGTCAAGACACTATTTCTTTTGTTAAAAAGTATATGAGATATATCCAGAAAACTACCGATAATTATACACTAAAATATATTTTGGATTACAGTATAACTGTTTGAATAAATTCTATGACCTCGGACAACTGAAGGAATGTGACTGAGTAAGGAAATGTGACTTACATAGATATCTGATATCACGTTAACTTAATCAGATAAATTCATCTTAATTCTTCATTTTTTTTTAAATTGTGTTTAAATATTTTTTGTTAATACATTAGTTATAATATATTAAAAAGTCGATTATATATATATTTTTGAAAAGTATGTCGCAAAAGATTTGTATTTTATAATTCTTTCCATATTAAGTAGTACTTTTTTACAGCGAAATATATCTTTGTTGATGTGTTACGTGTGCTTGATTTTCCGTGCAGCATAATAAAAAGTTTCTAAATTTACAGCCATATTATCTGCAGTTTTGTTCTCTCAAATTATCAGCTTTTTTGCTGTTAAATAACATTATTGATGCTTTTTTCAATAAAGTTTCTAAAATTAATATATTTTAGCATACATTTAGAGAAAATTTTGTTGTAATGCTAAGCTTTTTTTCTTAAAGTGTGTAACAATAATAAAAAAAATAAATATATATATATTATTTTAAGTCAAGGCATCATTTTTTGTTATTACTTTTGAAAAACGTTTTTTTTTTTTTTTTTTTTTTTTTTTTTTACGTTTTCATGCATACGTAGAAAATTAAAAAAATTGGTAATAAAAGTTTAAATAAAAATACATGAAATAGAAAATATAATGTTTCGCAATACACATGTATTAAATATATCAGCATTAAAGCACAAATAATGCATGTTTAAAATAAACAGAAATATTTTTTTTTTCTTTTTTTTTTACTATTCATGAAACTAAAGAAACTGACAAACATCAATAAAAGAAAATACAAACAGATGTGATTGTATTTCGTAGTCTTATCAACTTATTTTTATGTATAGCAAATAACATCCAACCATTTTTCTTTTCTTTTTTCTTTTTGTGATGCGTTAGTAATATTTTATACCTTTTGGATAAATAATTTCTAAAAAAAAAACCTATTGTATTATGTATCGATCAAGTATCCTGGTGAAATGGAAATGAAAGTAAATATTTCTTGTTTAATCCTCATGTAATAAATTGTTACTTTATTTATCCATTATTTTCGTTGATATACTGCTTGCAAGTTTCGTTGATTAGTCTGCATCATTTTCTTGCGTTATGTATAGTTACAAAAATACTTCTTAGGAAATCCACATGCATTCTGAAAATTTTAAGATACCAAAACAAAATGCAATAATCTTAAAAAGATTGATAAAGTATGCATTTTTAAGTAAAAGTGTATCGTATAATTGCTTATTTTTGTATGGATATACTGAAAAAAACATACACAACTCTACGACTTATAAATGTTTTTTAATTAATGGATATATTAGAGGAAACAAAATGTTGAAACAACAATTTCAGTATATGACTTCGTTCAATTAAAATTTGACAACTGATTAGAAAACATTTCATGCAGTTTCCATATTTCAATAATATTAGTTGTTTTCAGATAATTCTAAGAATAAAAAACATAATTTGTTTTATATAGTTCCTCTATATACAATGAGATTTAGAATTATCGTACAAAACTTGTAGAGACAACCTACGGAGCAAACTACATTCGCAAATTAATGTTAAACAAAAGGAATCGCTCTCTACAAGTGTCTTGTTTGCATTTGAGTATTTTAAAATAATTCTTTATGAAGTCAAAGTTTCTGGTAGTAATGTATTAAAAGTCAAAATTTATCTAGTATACATATAGCAAGTTGAAAAGTAATACCTTGATCAAATCGCTCTGTACAAATGTCTTGTTTGCATTTGAGTATTTTAAAATAATTCTTTATGAAGTCAAAGTTTCTGGTAGTAATGTATTAAAAGTCAGAATTTATCTAGTATACATATAGCAAGTTGAAAAGTAATACCTTGATCAATGTCGGTTATGAAATTGGACGTATCCTCAAAATCAGGTGATTAAAAGTTAATATTAGTAATATTAGTAGTAATTAAATAGTAGATTTAAAATTTAAAGTACCTTATGGAAGAAGAATTGAAATGACGAGAGTATATAAGCCATAGACTTTTGCACACTGACTTCATTACATGAAAAAAAAAAACAAATGATTAGATATCGCAATAATATAAATGAACTTCAATGTGTTGAAATGGAGTACTATGGTTATAATGCATTGCGAACGAATTTTTCTTTAGAGCAAATTAAAACAAAATACTTTTACTATCCCTACTCGACATACTATACACTTTATTTTAATATAGAAAACGTGTCATAGTAAATATTAATAACATATATTAATTACATGTCAATAAGAGTTTATTTACGCGATTTAGAGTACGTGAAGACAGACAGAGAAACTGAAGAAAAAGCAATTCTCACTTACTGCGATAGAAAGAGTTAAATATAAAGCATTATGTGTGATGAGCTCCCTGTGATGTGAAATATATTAATTTGAGTTACAAGTAAATCGTATTTCTTATTTGCTTTATCTGGAATATTGGCGTGTGCTTTTTGTAGCAAAAATACGAAGGTTGACTTTCCTTTAAGAAGTATATTTGTGTTATTTTATTGGTTACTAAATAAGCTGGTAGCGACATTTTCTGCAGATAAACGTATATAAAAAAAAGCATTTATTAATTAACAATAAACTTTGTTTTCAGCATAAAATGTTAGAAAATATCTATTTAAATTCAAATATTCGTACGATAAACTATTACTTGATAGAAAAATATTTCAATTTATAAGTTTTCGAAATCCTAAAGTTATAATTCTATAATATGTTTTGAACTTTACATTTAATCGAACTTAAATGAAAATTATTCAGTTTGAGATGCTGGGAAACTGAAAGTGAATTTAAACTTTCTATGTTTACTTTTCAAATTTATTCAAATGAGTAATCAAAACTTTACTTTAAAATCAACAATACTTTTCAATTTTAAAAGATAAAAGATAAGATATTTGAGGCTGTTCTTTCATGAATATATTATATAAAAATGCAAGAAAAATATATTGAGTTGACTTATAGGAATATTTTGCATACATTTCGTACAATTACCTTTTCACGCCGTAGAATTATTTTTGTATGTACCTATTTATTATCTCATGGTTTACTGATTGCTATGTTAAGAAATTTTTCCCATCATTTATACATAGTAGGTTTGTCAAGAGTCTTACTTTTTTAACTTCCTAAGATGACAAAGGTGAAACATGTTTAATACTTATAAAATGTATGGATATTTTTTTCGCACAGATACAACGTAAGGAAAATATTGTAGTCATTCAAAAAATTAATTAATGGAAATACTGGTATATATTTACACATTGAAAATCCCTGAATCCGTTTTAGCTATTTTTACAACGATTTCCCCTATGTATGTGGTAGCAAGCGTTTGTATCAAATTTACCCTACGCTTCCAGGTTTTCAGAACTCATTTTTTTTTTGTTGTTGTTTTTACTGTGATATGAGCTTGTATGTATGTGTGGGGTTAAAAAAAGATATGTCCCAGGATATGCTTTTGATTCAGCTCTCATTTGATAGAAACGGTACTGGACACTGTATTAATGTATTCTCTGGTATATATTTTTGAAGAAATCGCCTTGTTGGTTTGATATCTAAATTATTCATTCAAATATTTTCCAACAGTTCTGCGTTGACAACTGACTCAGGAATTTCAGTTATACGCTGACTAAATTATTTTTATGTCCCACGTTCATCTTTTATCAATAAAGCAACTATTTTCGATAGTACAGTATCTTAATTTAACCCATTCGCTGCCAAAACTATAAAGTAATAATTTTCTAATTTATTGTTGAAAGTCGTTTCACATGACAAATTCAGAAAGGTAAATTTTGCTTTACTAATACAGCGAAATTTCCGCCAATACATAAGGCAATTTTTAATTTCTAAAATAGTGGTGACAAAGTAATAAGTAAAACAAAGCTACGAAAATTAAAGACACTAGTATACTAGTGGTTGGCAGCGAGTGGGTTAATAAAAGCTAAATTTTAGCAAAGGAATGAAAATTTTTTGAAAATTATGTCATTAAAAAGCTATTTAAATTTTATGAGTAAAGGTCCATGTTTTCTTGACATTCTAAAATCATTTTTACCAGTAGAAGCATTTTAGTTTTGTAAAATGCGGATCTAAGTCTTTCTTTATTGTTATATTACTATTTAATTCTACACATAGTCTTCTATAAAGTGTTGTAAATGTCGAGTGGAGACGATTTAGATTTTCTTTTAAACAGAAAAAGTGTTTAAATAATCATTTAAATAAAAAATGTTTATTACATTTATAATTATTCTGAATGTTGGATTCAATTATTTCAACTCTAAAGTAAATAGATTTAGTTTGAAAATCTGAAGAAAAAAGATTTTTGAATTTACATTCTCACCTTTATTCAAACGAGTCATAAAATTTTCTTTAAAGTCAAAAATACTCCTAAATTTCAAAAGAAGAAATAATGTATTTCCCTCATCCATAAATATATAAATCGGCAAGAAAAAAAAAAAAGATATTCTTCTTTCTTATTAAGAAATTTTGCATACGTTTTCGTACCATAAAATATACCGTCTCATGCGGGAGTATTTGTTTTAGGTATAGATTTATAATCTTATGTTTAAGTAATTATATGGCAAGAAACTTGTAAGTAAGAAAATATAAGTCCTAGCCTCACTAGTTTTACTGCTTTACCTTGCTCAGATGGTACAGTCAGTTTAGAGTTATAAATAAAATGTATTATTAATTATAAATATAATAAAAAAGAAAAATGCCCAGCTAAACTGATGGCATTGAGCTCACAGGCTATTCACACTAATTGTATATTATACTCTTATTTTAAAGAATAATACCCTCAAAAAAATAATTGAAGGGGAATTAGCCCCCGTTTCTCCCTTTATACTTAACCAGCGAACCTCCAAATCTAATCAGGGAAGCTCCTTATCATAATAAACCGGTATACCAAATTTGGAGCAAATCCAATAATCCTGCAAAAAACCCCATTTATCTAAATTAAGGGGGTGGACTACCCCCCCCCCCCCTTATCCTTAACCAATGAATCCCCAAAACGAATCAGGGAAGCTCCTTAACATAATAAACCGGTATACCAAATTTGGAGCAAAGCGAATAATTCTGCATGAAAAACCCGCTTATATAAATTAAGGGGGTGGACTAGCCCCCCTTCCCCCTTTATCCTTAACCATTGAACCCCCAAAACTAATCAGGGAAGTTCCTTAACATAATAAACCGGTATACCAACTTCGGAGCAAATCGAATCATTCTGCATGAAAAAGGCATTTATCTAAATTAAGAGGGGCGGGCTAACCTCCCTTTTACCCCTTTATCCTTAACCAGTGAACCCCCAAAACTAATCAGGGAAGTTCCTTAACATAATAAACCGGTATACCATATTCGGAGCAAATCGAATCATTCTCCAAGAAACACCCATTTATCTGAATTAAAAGGGGTGGACTAACCCTCCTTTTCCCCCTTTATCCTTAACCAATGAACCGCCAAAACTAATCAGGGAAGTTCCTTAAGATAATAAACCGGTATACCAAATTCGGAGCAAATCGAATGATTCTGCATGAAAAACTCCTTATCTGAATTAAAAGGGGTGGACTAACTCCCCTTTTCTCCCTTTATCCTTAACCAATGAACCCCCAAAACTAATGAGGGAAGTTCCTTAACATAATAAACCGGTATACCGAATTCGGAGCAAATCGAATGATTCTGCATGAAAAAACCATTTATCTGAATTAAGGGGGTGGACTAACCCCTCTTTTCCCCCTTTAACCTTAACCAATGAACCCTCAAAACTAATCAGGGATGTTCCTTAACATAATAAACCGGTATGCCGAATTCGGAGCAAATCGAATGATTCTGCATGAAAAACCCATATATCTGAATTAAGGGGGTGGACTAACCCCTCTTTTCCCCCTTTATCCTTAACCAATGAACCCCCAAAACTAATCAGGGAAGTTCCGTAACATAATAAACCGGTATACCAAATTCGGAGCAAATCGAATAATTCTGCATGAAAAACCCATTTATCTAAATTAAGGGGTTGGACTAACCCCGTTTTTCCCGCTTTATCCTTAACCAATTAACTCCCAAATCTAATGAGGGAAGTTCCTTAACATAATAAACCGGTATACCGAATTCGGAGCAAATCGAATGATTCTGCATGAAAAACCCATTTATCTGAATTAAGGGGGTGGACTAACCCCTCTTTTCCCCCTTTATCCTTAACCAATGAACCCTCAAAACTAATCAGGGATGTTCCTTAACATAATAAACCGGTATGCCGAATTCAGAGCAAATCGAATGATTCTGCATGAAAAACCCATATATCTGAATTAAGGGGGTGGGCTAACCCCTCTTTTCCCCCTTTATCCTTAACCAATGAACCCCCAAAACTAATCAAAGAAGTTCCTTAACATAATAAACCGGTATACCAAATTCGGAGCAAATCGAATGATTCTGCATGAAAAATCCATTTATCTGAATTAAGGGGGTGGACTAACCCCCCTTTCCCCCTTTAGCCTTAACCAATGAACCCCCAAAACTAATCAGGGAAGTCCCTTAACATAATAAACCGCTATACCAAATTCGGAGCAAATCGAATAATTCTGCATGAAAAACCCATTTATCTGAATTAAGGGGTTGGACTAACCCCGTTTTTCCCGCTTTATCCTTAACCAATGAACTCCCAAATCTAATCAGAGCCTTATCACAATGAACCTAGAAAGAAATTTTGAAGCAAATCGGATGTTTCTATCAAGAGTTATCGCGTTACGTACATACATACATGCATACGTACATAGATATAGAACGGGCGGGCACATTAGCTCTCAGGCTTTGATAGCCTGTGAGCTAAAAAGTGATTTCACAGTTTTCTTTTATAAAGACAAGAGAATCTAAGTGGCTTGAACGTCTTGCTAGGTATGTAGAATCATATACACAATCTATTTTTTTTTTCTTTTTTACACAAACTGATACTTTACATTCAACATATTTATACATTATGAAACGACATAAGATTTTCCTTCAATACACAGATCACCGGAAAACTATCCTAATGGGTACTGGAAAACTAAATAGGGTAAGGTCGTAACTGAGTGAGCTGTGTCCAAGAGCACGCAGAGCTATTATCTAATACCAAAACACAGTTTTGCATTTATTTACAGTTGTAAAAGATGTACTGACATGATAGGTTTATGGTGAAAAGAACTGCGTATTTTGGTGAAATTTTTAAGGAGTTTGTAGCAAAAACACAGAAAGTGTTTTATTAAGTTGATGAACGTAATTCTTTTCTTAGCTTAAGGGGCTTCAGGACTCTTATAGCTTCAAAATTTTCGAAATTTCAATTTTTGCAGATCTTAAACTCCTATCTTTTCTGAATATTTTGATATAACTAGGGGGCTCGGCCCCCTACGAGCTACGCTCGCCAACCCCCGTCCAGACACCGCAGACTCTAAATGCACGCTAATTTGATCGGCTTTAAAAAGATTTCAAAAGATTGAATTATAATTTATAAAACAGTGGCGATCTCCCTATAAACGAATTTCTATTCATTTCTCTTTGATTGGGGAATTTTAACGCCAAATCCGCTGCGGTACTACTTGATTATCCTGTTGACCCATTTCGCCAAATTATATAAATCGCCAAACCACTCGCCAAATTATACAAATTGATATAATTTTTATTTTAAATAACGAAAGAACAAATAAATTCGTACAACATTAATAAAAACACAAATAAAACGTCGAAATAAAAATAACTTGATGACGTATGCACGTGTAACAACATTTCAAAATAAGCTAATATAAAAGGAATTAAGTAAAAAGAGTCTTTGTCTCCTGGTATTTTTTAACAAAGCGAAAAGAAAGTTCTTTTAAATGAGACATTTTAAATTAATTCTCAAAATATCAAATAAATGTCTAGCGCAATTTCTAAATTTAAACTTTTTTGCAATATTATTTTGTGTTCATTTTATGTAATAACTATAATGTGACGTAAATATGACGTAATTTCTCCTAAGACTTCTAACGCATGTTAATGAATTTATTATTTTACAATATCCTTTCTCTTTTAAAATTCACGTGTATACTTTTTATGACGTAATTTTTAATAAGTTCCTGCTTTTTATACGTAATTATTTAATTCTAATTTGAAAGTTTTTTTCCTGTTTATAATAGTCACGTGTAAATAAATTTTTAATTTGAAGCAAACATTATTGCTTGCGCTTTTTATACAGTTGGCAACAGTTTAAATTAGTACAATTTTCTGAAATCTGTAAAAAATATCTCTAGAAATGGTGAAAATTTGAATTTAAAATAGAAATAAAACCTGAAAAAATGAGTCAAAATAAAAAAATTAATGCAATGTGCACTCCGGCAAATTCTAACGCATAAAATGATCTAAAAATGATTACTCTGCCATGTATAGTTTTTGCTGCTATAAAACTTTTTTAGTGGAACGATATTGTCCAACTTTAGCATTAAATATCTCTTAAAATAATTCTTCGATTTGAAAACTGTCTGCATCAGCGTGTTTATCAAACATTTCTGTATAAAACCACCGATTTTCATATTTTTGTATGCATTATTTTTGTTAATATTAACGAAGAAAGGCCTCCGGTCACAAAAAAATCAAAACCGGCGGCGGCGGCGGCGGCGGCGGTGACAGCGGTAGTTACTTTTTTTTAGAATAGAGAGATATTTTCCTTGAAATTCGCATTAGAACAGAAGTTATGGCTTTTAAAATTATATCCGTGCAATAGCTGAAGCGGCATTTCCGAAAATTTGCAATCATTTATCTCCGAATGGCGTTTTGCCCCACCAGTGGCTGAGAGGTTCTGCTCTCAAGGCTGGTAGACGGGAGGTGCTGGGTTCGAACCCAATCGCACCCGTTGGCCTAATCGTTCGGAGTTTTCGCGGTTTTCATCGAACCTTGGATTTCCAAGCGTTAATACCGGTTAGGTTCCCTTAGAAAGACCCCCACGAAGGGCACTTCCCCCCTTTGGGCCTATATCCCTCGTGTTGATAATTGGCTGTCAAAAATCAAGCAACCGAATGACGTTTTTGGGCATATCGAGCAGGATATCTCAAAAACTTCAGTATAGTTTTTTCATGAAATTTTCAAAACATATGTTTCATGTTAGTCTGCATAAGCTGAACCTAAAATTTCCTTTTTTATTTTTTAAAAGAATTTTTTTTTTTTTTTTGGTGATTATACTTTTGAAATTTTCAAAATTTTGCATTAGCTAAATACAGCTTTGTGTATAAAATATAAAAATGCTTTAAAAACAAATTTATTTGTGTTCAGGGTAATTACTACAATCGGAAGTAAAAGTAGGCCTCAAAATTTTTATTCCAATTGAGAAATATATGTTGCCATCCTGCGCGTAAGCTGTTATACCAATTTTCTGCTAGTCATATGTCCGACAATTTATAGCCCCCTATAAATGCTAATTTTGCATCTTGCAATTTTTTAAATACATGAAATGAAAGAACATACTTATATCTTTTATTCCAATACAAATTGTGCTTTAAAATTATACACATTTTAGGATGTTGAATGTTGAAAATGATCTTTTTTCCCATTTTTCTCAACTTTAAGAGTCCTGAGACTCCTTAAGAATCTAAACTTTAAAAAGAAGCATAGTATAATCACTTAAATATCGGCTTTTATTATTATATAATTAAGTAGTTAAAGTGCGTACTCTTGTACTACCATACACTACGTGGCGAGTCCGAAGATGCTCAAATCTAGTTTTTATGTTGACAATAAATGGGCAACGTAGGACAAAATCCACTGGACTAACTTTTACCGTCTTTATAAACTTATTTACACGAATTGTGCACACGAATGTGAAAATACAGCAATACGTTCATACTACAAACCTCAAAAATGCACTCTAGACTATATTCATAAGAATACAGTTTAATGGTAAGGACTTTTGAAGATATATTAATTAAAAGTGATGTAACTGCAGCCACAAGTTATTTCTATTAATACAAATATAATTTCAAAGTACTATTTGTTAATTTAGCAATATGTTTTTCAAATAACTATTTATCCACTACTCGTTAAGGTATATACAGTAGCGCTCAAAAGTATTTTGCCAACCTTATATTCACTCTTATTTTATTTAATATAAAAATGTAAAAAAAAATATATTCCCTATAATTGAGAACACTATGACTGCATATATTCAAATGTATTAAGTTTCATCTTGTTTGTTTACATTCGGCGCCACCAAAGAAATATGACTCCTATTTAGCTCAAAAGTATTTTGACAAATAGTTTGCATTTAATTGTTGAATGTGTCAGTGGCGCTATAGCTTCGATTAGTGTTTATATTGACTTATTGTGATTAATTTTAAGGATCAGGAATGCCGAAATGTAAAAAATATTGAAGTGATTCTAGAAAAGCCGCTGTAAATGCACGTAAGAAAGGTAGACTGCAAGCAGAATTAGCTCGTTCTTTTAACGTGTCTCGGCAACTTGTTATTACATGGAATAATGTTTAATAAACAGAAATACAAAGCCTCAAAGTCGCCATCCGAAAAAAAACAACTTACAATGTTGACTGTATTATAAAAATGATATCTACAAGTGATTGTCGTAAGTCCGCTGTAATAATGAAAAATGAATCGAAAGAAAATTACGGCATAGACATACACGTTTCATCTGTCAAACGACGCCTAAACCTGTATGGTTTACATGGCAGAAGACCAGCAAAAAACATGTTTCTAATCTACTAAGAATAGGAAGGCTAAAGCTGCATTTGTAAAACGGCATAACCCTTTCAGGGGCAAAACAGTGCTATTGCTGAAGTGTTGAAATTAATGACGGACACCAGAATTTTGGTTTAAAAAATTCGGTTTATTATGTGTGTGAAATATAGCTTTTTCTTATTTAAAAATAAATTTGTTTTCAAATTCCGGTGTCAGTCATTAATTTCAACACATTCGCAATGGAATTGCTTTGCCCCTGAAAGGGCTATGCCACTTTACAAATGCAACTCTAGCCTTCCTATTCTTAGTAGATAACAAATGTGTTTTCGCTGGTCTTCTACCATGTAAATCATAGAGGTTTAGGCGTCGTTTGACTGATGAAACGTGTATGTCTATGCCGTAATTTTCTTTCAATTCATTTTTTATTATTACAGCGGACTTATGACAATCACTTGTAGATATCATTTTTATAATATAGTCAATATTTCAAGTTGTTTTTTTTTTCGGATGGCCACTTTGAGGCTTATTTTCGATGTATTTTTGTTTATTAGAAACTTTATTCCATCTAATAACAAGTTGCCGAGACACGTTAAAAGAACGAGCTAGTTCTGCTTGCAGTCCACCTTTCTTAAGGGCATTTACAGCGGCTTTTCTAGAATCACTTCAATATTTTTTATACTTTTCGGCATTCCTGATTCTTAAAAATAATCACAATAAGTCAATAAAAACACTAATCGAAGCTATAGCGCCACTGTTACCTTCAACAATTAAATGCAAACTAATTGTCAAAATACTTTTGAGCTAAGGAGGAGTCATATTTCTTCGGTGGCGCCGAATGTAAACAAACAAGTTGAAACTTGATACATTTGAATAAGTGCAGTCACGGTGTTCTCCATTATAGGGAATATATTTTCTTTTACATTTTTATATTAAATAAAATAACAGAGAATATAAGTTTGTCAAAATACTTTTGAGCGCTACTGTAGTAATAGGGATGTTATATAGCATGACAGATGTTGGAAGAAACTCCATTATTGATTTAATTTCTTTGTAGAAAACATTTTCGTTAAACTTTAACTCCAGAATATCGTATGCTGAAAGTGTGTAATCCTAAAGATTACAGTACATTACATTAATATTGTTTATAAAGATAAGACTATTGTAAGAGTATTCTAAGAAAATCTTTGAAAAGAGACTTTCATTGTTTTCCGGGAAGTGTGATAACAATACGGAAAATGCTGGAAATGACCATTTTTGTGCAAACAACATTTAGATGTTGTGTAATTTGCATTATAATAGACAGTACACAATGTGTTAAAATTTGAATTAGCGTACACTTCGGGGTCCCATGATGTTATCACAATTTAAATACCGCAAAGCACGTGTGTTGAAAAACAAGATAAAATAACTTTAAGTTTGTTAAAATGAGGAAAGATAATCTAGATTATGTTCATACTTTGGTTTCCCATAGAAACATGTTTTTTCTAGTTAGATGTAGTGTCATTTTGATTAGACGCTAATTTCTAATCAACATGTACTTCAGAAATTGAAGGTATATTATTTTCCAAAACTGAAGCTGTTTGAATTAAAAATATGTATGTGTACTAAGTTATCGTTGAACGAAAGATAACTCTATGCCAATTAAAAGTTAAATATTATATATAGATGGAAAACAAAGTTTACTAGTACTAATAATGATTAACTCCCCTATGAACAAAATCTCTTTCATTAACCCTTTAGCTATTCACGGTACTTATAAGTACCACTCACTTTTAACTTTCATCACATAGTGAATATTACTAATATTCTAATGGCACTTTGCAAAAACACAATTTTAACTCCCCTTAATTCGGATACATGGCAGCAATAGTTTTAGGTTTGTTATTTTAGCGAGGAAGGAGGCTATCATTGACACAGACGATGTGTTTTGTGCCAACATTTTGTACAGATTGTCACGTTCCTCTTTTTATTGCTGCAAACACTGTAAATGATATAAGATAAGTGTTGGGTTTTTTATGTGTTCATTATGATCGTAGAATACAGTTTGGCTAGCTATTTTAGATGAACGGTGTATGTATTTGATTTAACAGTTGAATTACTCGGTGGTACATATAAGTACCGTCTGTACACTGGGTGTTGGAGGAAAACTTCTTGTTTACTTTTCGTCTGTGTAGTTATCCATAGTTTTCATCTGCTTTAAAATGTAATTACTAAAATGTAGTGTAGTAATGATTTCCCTGGTTTTTCTTTTCTGTCTCATTGTTATTTTTTTATAAGAAATCGAAAAAGTTGTTGCACCGGCTCGTTTTTGCTATGCTAGAAAAGGCATATGTAAATTCATGTATAGCATTTATATATAGCATGTTGTCCCTGGAATATAGACTTAGCATAACTAAAGGACTGCTAAAAAGATCGAAACCTAAATAAATATTTTTTTTAACTCTTTCAGAGGCAAAGCATTTTCACTTCTAAAGTGTTGTAATAAATGATTCGCACCGGAATTTGCCAAAAGATTTATTTGTAAATAAGGAAAAAAGGGCCTATATTTCACATACTTATTAAATCGAAAATATTTTCTGGTGCCATTTGAAATACCTTGTGGGTTTCCTGTTACGATATTTTATTCATAGTGTACTGACGGTACTTTAAAGTACCACTTTAAATTAATTACCTCTAAATAATTAAATTTCTCACGGGTGAGTATTTTTTGAATGTTTATCCTTTAATTTTTATTGTAGCAACAGAAAAAAATATATTACATGAAAAAAATTGCAGTAGATCATAATGCAGTAGATAAAGGGTTAATAGGTAAGTTTAAGAATTTTATATTAAATGAGAATATTACTCAAATGCTTTTTTTAAATTTAAGTATCTAATTTTCTTTTAACACATCATGACGAGTGCCTCGTGTATATGACGTACATACTGAATGCAATCTTTTTTTTCTCTTACAAATAATTTTTAGGTGCTTTTGTTATTATATAAATACGTAGGACCTATAGTCGTCGATCGGTCAGCCTGTCTGTCCGTCCGTCCGCATGTAGCAGAACAAAATCTACCCAATCTAATCGTCTGAATTTTTAAATATATGATTGTTGAAAAATTTTGTCGAGTCATTTCAAATTTTATGATAATCGGATGCATAGTTTAATTACAGGGACAGTCAAAAATTTTCCGTTACATTACGGCCAATAGGAAAAAAATATTTCAAGTGCATTTTAATGGTTTTACAGAAATTCGAACAGGATGAAATGGATATGCACTTGTGAAGGGCACTAAAATATACATTCAGTAGAATATGCGATGAAAAAAATATTTATAAAACTAGTTATAGTACGAACGCACCACATTTGCCACGTTTGAGGAACAATTTTCAACTTGTAAATATTTCTGTGTTTCGTTACAAAAACATTTCATTTTGATAAACGGTATATATTTGATGAAAACTTCTGTACGGGAAGATTGTCGATAAGTGGTTAAATATTATTAACTAAATTATCTTTTGAAGTGAACGGAAATGATTAAATAATGAATATAAAATAAATTGCATTCTTTTATTGAAATTCGCTAAATAGCTACTGACTTCATAAATTGTAATTTCAAACTTACTTCGCATTTTCCACAATAGTACTCTGAACTAAATAAACGCGTATAAATGATAAAACGGGATGAAAATTTTCAATTACGCACTTTTTCGATTTTGAACGATTAAACAGTGTAATATGGGAAAATCCAATAACGATGAATTGAGCAATTATATAAGAAATATATTAATTTTGATCCAGCTTTATACGTCACATTCAGCCTATTTGCATGTTGATTCTGTACAGATCCATTTATTATAAAACATTTTAAAGCAACTTTAAATATTAGCCGTTTAGGCTTTATAACTTTTAAAATTAACGCGTTTTTGATTTTAACTTCATTATTAATATTCTGCATGTACGTAAAATATCAGCACAGTTGAAAAGATTGAGATTAAACGATAACCATATCTAAAGTGCTTCGCAAATGTTTATTAATGCTATCAAAGTTAATTCCACTCTCTGTGAGTTTTGGTCATTTAAATCACAGTCACACTTCCGGGATTTGAAAATTGTCTCATTAATCTGCCTTGCGCAGTGATGTGATAAATAATTCTGTGACGTTTAAAAGCCCCGAGCTCATTTCAATAAGCAAACGTGAAACCTTTTGCTAAATAACATGAAACTTAAGCTGTTTCTGTAAGCACATATTGTGTGCTTGTTCATTTATATTAATTACTTCAAAATGATTGCAGAATTTTAACATAATCTAAGATAAGCGAACGATTTATTAACATTTTGAGGGTTTTTATACCTAAAAACTTTTAAAATTTCTCGAATATATAGTTTATTATAATGTTTTTTCTAATTATTCTGAAACATTTCGTGTTAATATTCTATGAAACACAGCCAACCGTGTTACAAAATGGCTTATAAATTAACTTTGAAATATTCGTAAACTCTTTACAATAACAAATAGAATCTTTAATGTCATTTATCTCAAGAATTTTATGCATTTTTATTTTCTTTAAAATACAAAGCAGTAATAAAAATGTATGAAAATGCATTATATATATATTTTTTCTTTAGATTTAACACATAGGTTACACGAAAGTTTTAAGACATTTGGAACAGTTGTTTCGTTAAAAGTTTAAGGAATTTTATTGATACAAAGAATATGAAAAGTGTTTGTTGGTAAATTCAAAGAACGTCACCACACAACTCATGATGCAAGATTGATAAATATCATAGCTACTTATTTTCATAGGCAATGGCAAAGAGTTCAAACAACCAAATATCTATTTATATTTATAACAAATCTAGAAAGATGAGAGCAACCAGTAGCTACGTTAAATTCAAAATAGTTTAAAAAATATTATGTGAAAAAATTCGCATATTAATTAAAAGTATTCTTTTGAAGCATAAAAAAATCATCTAGCTTTATAAATATTTATATATATATATAATGATAAAAAAAAATACGTTTTTGTATAACCAAATTGCATTATCTTGTAACTCTGATACGTAAAACACTACTTAAATGAGCATGAATTTGTACTAATAAAATGTATGAAAAAAATATGAACTCGCACTAAAGAACACGAGCTAATCGTAAATGTCAAAAGATGTCATAAAAACTATATAATTTTTCAAATAAAAAAAAAAAAACTTCCAGAGATATTATACTTTTGTAAATTTTAATAAAAGTTCTGTAAGGCGGAAACTAAACTAGGACTTCCCTTTGAGGGATTAGTCTGAGCGATATTGCTGAGAACATAGATTTAATAATAACATGTGGACGCAAAGAAAGTGAGATGTTATCTTTAATTGTCCATATACTGCGATAAACTGAGATGGTGAAAATAAACGAGTCGTAGAATTACAAAATCTTATATATAAATTCGTATACACTGTTTAAAAAAATAGGAAAGCAAACCATGCAAGACAGACATGCATGGATATAAAATTGTAAGTACGAAATACATTAAAAGTAAAATAGAAAATGAAACACTAAATTATTTTATATCGTAATTGTAACTGTATAAAATGATGTCATAAGCACAATCAGACGCTCCGCACCAGTTTGAGTAACTTTAAATGAAAAAAATATGATGTTTGAAAAGAATGGACTATACTTTATATAGTGTGTGCTCCCCCGGAAAAATTAATATTGTACAATATCTGTTTTCCACGCATGCAATGAGGTTGTGGATAAGAATTAAGGAATTCTCTCTTCTAAATCTGATGTAGTATCAAAGTACCGAACACATCAACAGTGGCATGTAATGCATCGTTAGAGTCTGTTTTAGATATGCTCGTTCGGTTATAAATGATGAGTGCTTGCTGGCCACTACATACGCTGTATTGTTTTGTTTTCAAAAATATTCTGCACAAGTTCAGCTGTATTTAGCATGTATTAAATAAAAGAAATTGGCAATGATTGCAGCATAAAGTATGACACAAAATCGGAATATATCGTCTGCATAACCTTTGAGCTGTCAAAGTGTCATTTGAAGTAATTTACAAATCCATACATATTTTTCAGCAAATCTAACAAGCTAAATTACGCCTATATGAACCCGATTACCAAATTTCACCAGAATAAGTTAATATATAAAAAAATCTACTAATGACAATTGAGAATATGACCCATGATAAAAATCACAAGAAAAATGAATCAGAAAAAAAAAAATCATATCAAATTTAAAACGGCACTTCCCGCTGTTAGCGGCCTTGGCGAGAGAGAGAAAAGCCTTGAGAAGGAACACTTTAGCAAGTACTTTCGGGCAACCTACTCACTGTTTCATACAGGTCTTTAATTAATATTTACACAATTTATTTAATGCTAGGTGGGTATCTATCTGTTTTGTTGCATTTATATTGCATATTTTGTGGAGGAAATGCGGCATTATGAAATATTTAAAGTTTCTATACCTAATAATTCAAAATTAATGTTAATTGAGAACGCTTTCCGTTCATTTCATCTTTTTAGATTTAAAGTTTTTTAGAAACCATTCACATAGACAATTTTAAATTTTAAAACTAACCCGAAGCAAAATTTCAAGGTTTTGGGCTCAGCAGTAACACAGAAATAGAAACTTTTTGAACGTTTTTTGTTTCTGCAGTGTTTTATATAGCGACATTTTTAGAAACTGTTCTATTGCGAGAATTTACGTCATGATAAATACAGCCATGTCAATTTTCATGTTTATATTCCTAACAATTCCATGTACTTTGTTACTTAGATCATGTTTAGATCTTTTTTTCGCTTTGTTTAGTCTTTCGATTTTTTAGAATTCATTCTACAACGAGCATTTACATCATATAAATTAGTGCCATGCCAAAGTTCTAGTTTCTAACCCCGGCAGTATCCCAGAAATTTCCGTATTCCAAATAAATCATAATTTAGAACCTTTCTAGAAATTTTTACGTTTATCTGTCAAATTGAATTTTCGAACCTTTTAGAGAGCGTTCATAACGAGTATTTACATCTTAAAAGTAACCATCACACCGAATTTAAAGTTTCTAACTCAATCACTATCACATAAATCGCAATTTTAGAATTTCTTTGCTGCTGCAGTGATGTAGGTTGTTGCACTGATATAAAATATAGTCTTTTCTTCAGAGGAGAAATGACCACCAACTTTTTTTAAGTTGGCTATGTAATTTCAGACTTAACACTTCACAAAAGCGCAAACATTATTAATATTATACATTTTTAATATTATATCGCTTTATAATATTAGCATAGATGTACAAATACAGAAGCCATTTATCTGTTACAAACTAAAGCTTCCGGCGTTGCCCAGAATTTCAAGAATGTTTGTTCTGAAAAATTAATTTCAAAATTTAACATGCAACATAAAACAAACATTAAAACAAGTGAGAAAAATCATGCGTACAGCATAGATTATGAAACACTTTCCAACAATCCCTGAAAGCTTTAACGAAACATCGTTACTTAGGGAAATAAGGTAACTAAGATAACTAAGTATATATTTAAAAATCTGATTTCAGTAATTACCGCCCATAGCCAAATTTGTATTCCAATTCTTTTGAACAGCCCTGTATTCGATCTGTATGTTCATATATATACTATATAATGGGAAAATTTAGTTTAGCAAGAAAATGCATAACAGGTTGAAATTCATCTTTCAGCAATTTATATTAATAGATGGAAACATGAAAAAAACTTGAATACTTTTGTACAACCCTGTAGTTTACCTAGTACCTTTATTACATGCCACTATTTAGCTAAAATTTAATTCAAACTAAAACACCCTTAAAACTACTGAAATTACATTTCCAGAAATTATCACCCATAGACGGCCACGTATCCAACTCTTTGCGTGGCCCTGTATATCATTTTATCTATATTCTACAAATATTTCTTAATACACTAAATTCAGTTCAGCGTAAAAATTCATAACTCCTTTAAAACCCGCCTTTAAGCAATTTATGCTCATACTCAGTAACCTTTACGAATTCATTTTTGTAGCCCTGTATATGAACTATAGCATTTATACGCACTGTATACTATGCATAAATATAGTGAACAAGTAGGTAAGTGTGATCACAGATCGCACAGAGGGTTTCGTTTAATATTCCTTTCAAAATAAGTTATCCTTTTGAAAAATCTCTTAGTTCCAAATTTCGCAACCAGGGGCGCCCTCTATTCTAAACAAACCTCTATCCGAACGTTTTATAGACTATCTGAAGATATATTAGTCGAGGGGATTGGGCCGATAGCACTCGAGATAAGAAGGCAACACTGGCGGTAAAAAGTGGGACTAAAATATGTAAGGCTATGGTGCATAATATGAAAGAATGGTCAAAGGTGTATCGGCAAAAGTTGGAAAAGTGCTCCCCGGGCGAAAAGGGCGGAGGTTAGAAAAATTGCTTAAAATACCCAAGTTAGAGACCGGAGGAGTAAATAATATAAGACTTTTTAAAAATTTTATGATTTGCCGTGTGGTCTGATGTATTCAGCTATACGTATGCCAAAATTCATGTTTCCAACTTAATTAGGGGCTCTCTTAGAAAGAATTGCTTAAAATGCATATGTGGTAGCTCAAAGGTTTAGACGTAAGACTTTTTCAAGATTTTATGATTTTTCGCCTTGTCTCAGATGTTCTGCAGTAAGTATGCAAAATTTCAAATCTCCAATTTCTCAGTTAGAAAGAATTGCTTAAATTACGCATGTGGGAGCCCAAAGGGTTAAATGTACGATTTTTTTCAAAATTTTATTATTTGTCGTATGATATGTGGTGTTCAGCTATAAGTATGCAAAATTTCATGTCTCCAACCTAAGTAGGGGCTCACTTAGAAAGAATTGTTTAAAATACACATGTGGGAGCTCAAAGGGTTAAATGTACGGCTTTTTCAAAATTTTATGATTTGTCGTTTGATGCGAGGTGTTCAGCTATAAGTATGCAAAATTTCACGCCTCCAACCTAATTAGGTATTCACTTAGAAAGAATTGCTTAAAGTACACATGTGGAAGCCCGAAGGGTTCAATGTACGACTTTTTCAAAATTTTATAGTTTGTCATTTGATGTGAGGAGTTCAGCTATAAGTATGCAAAATTTCACACCTCCAACCTAATTAGGGCTCACTTAGAAAGAATTGTTTAAAATGCATATGTGGGAGCTCAAAGGGTTAAATGTACGACTTTTTCAAAATTTTATGATTTATAGTTTGATGTGATGTGATCAGCTATAAATATGCGAAATTTCACGCCTCCAACCTAATTAGGTACTCACTTAGAAAGAATTGTTTAAAGTACACATGTGGGAGCCCGAAGGGTTAAATGTACGACTTTTCCAAAATTTTATAGTTTGTCATTTGATGTGAGGTGTTCAGCTATAAGTATGTAAAATTTCACGCCTCCATCCTAATTAGGGCTCACTTAGAAAGAATTGTTTAAAATACATATGTGGGAGCTCAAAGGGTTAAATGAACGACTTTTTAAAATTTTATAGTTCGTCATTTGATGTGAGGTGTTCAGCTATATGTACGTAAAATTTCACGCCTCCAACCGAATTAGGTTCACTTGGAAAGAATTCTTTAAAATACATATGTGGGAGGTCAAAGGGTTAAATGAACGGCTTTTTCAAAATTTTATAGTTTGTCATTTGATGTGAGGTGTTCAGGTATAAGTGTGCAAAATTGCACGCCTCCAACCTAATTAAGGCTCAATTGGAAAGAATTGTTTAAAATACACATGTAGAGCCCAAAGGATTAAATGTACGATTTTTTCAAAATTTTATGATTTGTCCTATGATATGCGGTGTTCAGCTATAAGTATGCAAAATTTCAAGTCTCCAACATGTATAATTTCTGAGAACGGGCTTTGTGACAGACGGACAGACAGACAGAGGAGCGAGACGAATAGGGTTTTGTCAGATGTACGAAACCCTAAAAAATTAAGAATATATGAAGAAATGATGCTATAAATCAAAATATTTTATTACACGTCATATAATTGTTTCTCATTTTCACACGCGAAATATAAAATATGCTTTTGTCGATTAAAAAATGCTATTGAAAGATTATCGAAAAATCTCAAATCAAAGTTTTTGTGCCTTTTTTCTTTTTAATGGAATAACAAACAGATTTCTTTTCCTGTTTGATTAAATTTAAATCTTTTATGGCACTTCATTATTACTTCGTGAATTTTTTTTTTAATTATTTATTCCATGTGATCAAACCAGTTGTCTACGAAAACATCTACCAGTGAAAGTGACGCACAACAAATATCTGTGACGTATGCAGATAAATTTTGCTTTTTTATCGGTTTGTTTTATATAATTTGTAAGCGGTTTGGAACTTATTTTTCATAGTAGGTGCATTCAGTAGGCGACTCTCATAGGTACCTTCTGGTGCAATCAGAAACGAAATCCGGCAAATATTTTTTGAGTTATTCTTGACGAAAGTTTTTATTGGGGCTTTTTTTTTAGTAGGACATGGCCTTAATATCAAACGTAGCTGTAATATTGCGTTTAGTATTAGCCTTCGCTTCGCTCAGACAATTACTCCATTTCCCTGAAAAGAAAAGGAGATTGAAAAGTCCTTCCGGCCAGTGCCGGGAGGAAGAGGTAGCTTTCATATTCCTTATTTTAAAAAAGCCAACTTATATTATTCAAACACAAGAAGCTCAATTTAGTGGAAACCAAATATAGGAGATTCAATACTAATCTTTATTAATACTAAATCGTTATGAATGAGAATTTCGCGAAATTAGTCAGCTTTATCCAAGCTGCTTTTATTTAAAATAACTTATATTTGGCTGCCAAGTTCGGCGATTTCTTAAAGTGCCTGCCATTTTAAGACAGCATGGTGGATGAGGCTAACGAAGGAACTTGGTCGACACCTTAGTAATTGCTGTGCACATGCTCACTCACATCGGAACAGATTGATATATACGAGTGCTTTCGCAGGCAAAAAAATCAGATTTTTCAAAATGTCACCCACATTAGATATTGAAATTGCTATATCTGAGCCATTTTTTAAGATAAAGACAAACAAAAAATGCTCCTGAATCCTTATATCAAGGTCAAATACTTAAGAAAGAAACTTTTTTTAATTTCTAATTTTTTTGCACCCCAATTTAAATATATATTTTTTAATTTAATGGCCGCCATTTTGAAACAAGATGGCTGATGAAGCTGGCCATCGAACTTGGTCGAGATATTGATGTATACTATCCACATGCCTTTTTACATCGAAATAGGCGAATACGTGTGTTATTGCGTGACAAATACAAGATCGTTTCAAAATGGCAGCCATGCTAGAAATTCAAAGTGCTATAATTCAACCATTTTTTAAGATATAAACAAAAAAAACAAATTTTCAGAAACAAAAACTGCTTTGGAATCTTTATATCAAGGCCAAACACATAAAAAAATCTTTTTCATTCTCCAATTTTTTAATACCTCATTTTAAATTTTAAATTAATTTTTTTTTTAAATGGCAACCCTTTTGAAACAAGATAGCGAATGAAGCTGGACAACGAACTCGGTCGAAACATTGGTATGTACTATGTACAGACCAAGTTACATCCAAATCGGTTCATAAATACGCCCGATATCGCGTCACAAAAATCAGGTCGTTTTAAAATGTCAGCTACAATAGAAATTTAAAATGCTATAACTCAGCCATTTTTTTAGATATAGACTAAACAAAAACTGTTCCAGAATCTTTGTACTAAGGTCAAACACATACGAAAAAAATCTTTTTCATTTTCCAATTTTTTGGTATCTCATTTAAATTTTAAATTTTTTAAATGGCCGACATTTTGAAGCAAGATGGCGGATGAAGCTGGACAACGAACTCGGTCGAGATATTTGTATGTACTATGTACACACCTAGGTACATCCAAATCGGTTCATAAATAGGCCCGTTATAACGTGACAAATATCAGGACGTTTCAAAAACTCAGCCACGCTAGAAATTCAAAATGCTATAACTCAGCCATTTTTTAAGATATAGATGAAACAAAAACTGCTCCCGAATCTTTTTTATCAAGATCAAACACATAAGAAAAAAAATATTTTTTCAATTTTCAATTTTTTTGTACCACATTTCAAATTTTAATTTTTCTTAAAAATTTAAATGGCCGCCATTTTTAAACAATATGGCGAATGAAGCTGGCCAACGAACTCGGTCGAGACATTGGTATGTACTATGTATAAACGAAGTTACATTCAAATAGGTTCATAAATACGCCTTTTATCGCGTGACAAAATTCAGGAAGTTTCAAAATGTCAGCCACGCTAGAAATTCAAAATGCTATAACTCAGCTATTTTTTAAGATATAGACGAAACAAAAACTGCTCCGGAATCTTTGTATAAAGGTCAAATATATAAGAAAAAAATATTTTTCCATTTTAAATTTTTTGGTACCACATTTCAAATTTTATTTTTTTTTTAATTTTTTTTAAATGGCCGCCATTTTGAAACAAAATTGCGGATGAAGCTGGCCAACGAACTCGGTCGAGACATTGGTATGTACTATGTACACACCGAATTACATCCAAATCGGTTCATAAATACGAGAGTTACAGTGTGACAAAAGTCATATATATATATATATATATATATATATATATATGGATATATATATCATGATCGATGGGGTCATGATCGATGAAAATATACCAAAATTATTTGAAATCGCTTTCCTCCTAACGGCTGCAATAGGTAGCTTTTTGTAATGAAAGCTACCTAAAAGGGAAATCCAAGAATATTATTTATTATTTAAACTGATAAACATATAAATTTGATTTTTCTCAGTTTGGAAAAACAGATTATTTTATATTTATATTTACATTAAAAAATCTGTAATTTAACCATCATCCCTGTGACAAACTTATAGACATGATGAAAACAGTTACTTTTCTTAAAAAGTTCCATCGTTACACCACAGCGAAAAACATTATAATATCCTACTAAATTTATAAATCTACAGAGTAGCATTTTATTTATTTTTAACAACACCTTTTTGAATGCAGAAATTGTTTATAAATTTTAAGTGTTTTTATATATAGAGTGTATTTTCCTTTTACTTTTGGACAACATTTTGCGTATTTAATATCTTTGTTTTTCTTCTAAATATTAATATCTGGAAAAAAAAAATATTCTCAGCTGAGAACTAAAATGTAGAGTTAAGATTTGGGAAATATTAAAAAAACTTAAAACTTCGCTAACTTTTATTTTTTACTTATTTATCACTTCTGAAACATATGTATTTTTAATGGTCGGGTCTAACAAAAAAAAAAATATGTATTTCCATTATATTTTAAATAAAGAAAATAAATATCCAATCTTCACTTATTTTTATATAAATAGCTGTCTCGCTCCCCACCAAAAGAAGAACCATATCCACAACTGATATATAAATACATCTCTAGCTATGGAAAGGTGACATTAGCTTTTTCTTTATCGCTTCTTACACTCGAAACTTCTATTCAAAATATCACCAGCCCATTTGTTTGTATAATGGTCTCTAAAACTTGTCTTAACTTACTTAGAATATAAATCCATATTGACAAGCAAGTTTAACTGTAAATTAAATTTTTATGCCTAATAGTTTTGTTACTGTCTAGGTAGAAAATCAAATGTGCATTTTAATCGTATGACCCGTAAACCTAAAGTTTTCAATAAAATTGAGGAATGTAAAAATATAATTTAATAAAAATGTATCCTTCAGTATCAAGATAGTTTGAGCCCTTAAATCATAAGAAATAATGTATAAAATAAAATAAATTCTCGTTTGAAAATCGATGAATTAATAGTTTAAAAAAATCCCCTATTTATTTTTTTTTTAATTTGAACTTTGTATAAAAATTACCATTGCATTATGTATCTGAATATGTTTTTTTTTTCTTTCTGTCTTTCTTTCTTTTTTTTTTTTTTAAGTTTAGGCACAATCTTAAAATTTAATAATTATTCACACAAATAATGCGATGCTTTAATTTCTCTTTTTGTATGAATTATTATCACAGTAAAAATAGATTTTTAGCTCTTATTAATAAAAAAAAATATTTATACTAGAAGTACTAAATAAAATAAAATTAAATAAATACCTAAAATAATAAATCTTGATTTTACATAAAAAACGGTTAGACATCATGTGTAATAAATATCTCCTTTTGTAAATGTAATATTACCTTTTTACGCTTTAAATACAACTGCGCTACGGAAAACAGTCTCAAAATTACACCCATATTAAATATAAAAACCCGCAAAAAATATATGGTATGACCAAAATCTATAACATTATCAAATTACGATTGTATCACAAGTCAGATCAATATTAATAAATTAATTTTTATCTCTACTATGCTTCACGCGGTTTCAGTATCTATCTATTCATATTCAATAAATATGGTTTTTAAAACTGTATATACAAATTTAAAGTTATAATGTACAGTAGAACCTCGATTATCCGAAGTAATTTGGATCGACCATCTTTCGGAAAATCTAAATTTTTGGATAACCGAGAATCCTTCAATTTTAAGAATAAGGGGAAATATGTGCGCTATTTCTTATTATGGTAACAAGTGCTTCATCAAAATAAATCAGTAGCACAATAGAGACAAGAATAAACTACCTGCATTTTAATTTTGAAAATAAGTGCATTTTACGTATTTCGCAAGGGCTTGAAAAAAAGTTTTATTTGTTACAGTTTCGATTGCCTTTGATTTGCAGCTATATCACGAAGTTCACTATTGGTTCACCAGTATCACAGACTTTCTGCTGTTTTCTGCATGAAACATTTTTTTTATTATTGCAGCATCTCTCTTCATAACATTAACCGCTGCAATACTAATACCGTATTCTTGAGCGTATTTTGTCATACTCACACCTGTGAGTACATTTTATGATTTGAATTTTTTCTTCCACCTTAAAGTAATGCGTTTTCTTTTTGTACATATGATAAAAATGAAAATTTTTAACCCTAGTAAAAATCTCATACGGGATCTCAAGTTAAATTTGAAGAAATTGTAAAAAAGGGGATCCAAAATATTTATTTGTATTCGTGGTTCGGAAAGGACCTCTTTCACACGAGGAATGCGATAGTAAAAAAAAATAAAAAAAGCTTTTAAAATGAATTTCGATTAACCGAGAGTTTCGAATAAAAGAGGTTCTACTGTATATACTTGTTTGCGTTACAAGATATTTTACAGGCATCGAAACAAGGTTGATCTGTAACATTCAAGCCGACAATGAAGCATATTTCTAATACAGTGCGCAGCAAAATTTTACACAATTACGCTTCCGCACAATGAAGTGTGTAGCAAATTGTTGCAACTCAACTATTATGTATTACTTGTGACTTTATTAACAAAAAATAAATTTTAAATTGCACACTTTGCATAATATATTATAACAAAAAAAAAAAAAAAAACACATTGTGTCAAAAATATACTGAATTTGTATATTTAGAGAAAAATAACTATAAAATAAATTTGAATTGTACCTCCATTCTTTACAATTACTAGCTCAAAAATACGACTTTCAATTGACTAAACTAAAACCTGCATTACTTGGGACCTACTTTTTACAAGCACGTTCATCACTCAAACTTGATTACCCAAAGATTTTCGTTCGGCTTCAGATCATGTCTAGTTGCCGGTCAGTGGAGAACACTAATCTTTTGATATTTAAACCAAGCTTTTGTTTTGTGTGCATGAATGAACGCATTATCATGCTGAAATAAATAATTTGGGATTGGATCAGCTATATGTTCCTCAATTGGTTGCAAATTGTTCTCCAGTGTATGTATGTAGTCTTGCGTTGTTTGGCGACATTTGATTAACTGCAGAAATACTTGACCCTTAAAACAATAACAGGACCAAATCATTAAAGAGTATATAAACTATTAAAAATATTATTAAAATATTTTTATGATACTATATCTGCATACAATGCATAAAATAGGTATTTAAATTTTAACAAGAGTATGTGAATTTTGAAAAAAAATTAAATCCAATATCTCTATTCAATGTACTAAATTAATCAATAAATTCATTCGAAGTTGTAGGCAGGATTGACTTTCTAATGAAAATAAGTAGTTACTTTATAGGAATATTTTTTTTTTCTCAACAAAGTAACAATAAAGTGAAACTGAATTATTGTTCAACTAAACATGCGCCTTTTTTTTATTATTTCAAGAATTTGTGAAAATATGCATAACTAGGATGAAATCCTTATATCTAACAATATTTCTGCAGTACACACGACATTGTGCGATGCAAGATTGTGCTCTGTAGAACCATCTGAAATGCTAAAACATTAAGGATTACGAAATCCCATTAACATTTCGGGGCTGTGATTCAATTTTCATTGGAATTGATACAAATAAAAGAAATTGCCGTTAGTTACAAATAAGATCTACTGATTTAAACTTTAAACTTTTGGTAAAATTATTAAAATGCTACATATTTAACATTAAACGATTCATGGCAATTTGCAACGACCACCTTTCGAATCCGATTTTTTATTTTATCATCGCTTTAACGGCGTGAACACTGTGCTGCAGTACGTCTTGAAAAGTAGGATTTTGAGAAACCAAAATGCTGTTGTTAACCAATTTGTATTTCAGTAGTTATGCAATCCTGTGTAATGGGCTTTAATTTAGTAAACTATATCAGCTATCCAAGTTTTCAAACGTATATTCTACGTATTTCAAGAATTCAACAAATTTATGTAAATATATATATATATATATATATATAGATTTTTAGACCCACAAAATGAAATCTCCTTTATAAGAAAATTTATTCACTTTCTAATGTTCTAGAAGAACATCCTAGATTGATCTTTCCAATTTATTCAAATGTATAATCAAAGGGTTTCTTTTTTAATAACATAGTTTTAAATTTTTTAAAACAAGAAAGAAAAATCTTTAATAAAACAAAAAATATGAATCACTCTTCAACACATTCAAAATACTGTTACGAGACCTCACCACTCAACGAGATAAAAGCTGGCATCTAAGTAAACAATTTGGAAAACGCACAATCCATTTTTACAAAATAATTTCAACATCAATGACCATCTATAGATTTGTATAGATACTATAATAACCAAACATTCTATAGCTACGAAATGCCTAACATAGCTAACAAATCCCCTACTGCATTTCCAGAAGATAATTTACAAAATCTGCGAACGGAAATGTATTCGCATTTTTTTGTGCTGAAATGTAAATGATTTATAGATTTTATATACAGCAAAACCCCTTTACTTTTTTTTTTTTTTTTTTTTTTTTTTGACAAAAAAAAAGAATGACTAAAAATAGAGGCAAAACACAACTTTTTCCGTACTAAAATATTTACCTTATATAATCTAAAAATGTGTAAGAATAAATAGAGCGACGATTAAAGTTAAAATTAGTGATTTTGAAAACATTTTAGTAACTAAGCAAGCAAAGTTTTCTTGATCGAAGAGTGTCTGAGCTTAACAGTTTAGTGGTTAATGCGAAAAAGATTAAAAAAAAAAACATTTAAACACATTCTGCAGCTGAAAATACAATTTTGGCAGTTCTCGTTCTCAGACAGTATTGTAAGCTGAAACAGTGCTGAACAGTGAAGCAGCGGTTAAGGGGTTGCCTAGTTGAAGTCAACTTTACACCCAGTCTGATTAAATGTGATGTCTTACATAATGTAGAGCCATTGGGAAAGTAAGAAATGTGTAGTTGTTTGCAACTACTTAAAAAAGGAAAAAACTTAAGATAAAACTAGCATAGATGCTTTAAATGTTAAGAGAAAAAAGATTAAGAACTTGGAATTACATATTGAAATTATATTAAGATATAGGTTTAGCTGCAGTACAGACTGCTGTAATGAAGAGAAAAATAAGTTAAAATAGAATTTAGCACTAGTTCAGAAAATTACTCACACCAAGCAAGGGCGGGGTCGGCGGTTAAGGAAGGCAGCAAGGTTGCCTACATAAACAAAAAGGCACTAATCAGGGCAATATATCTTTTTTTTTCTATATAATAAAGTATATATAGAGGGTTTTTTTTTTTAAGAATTAAATAGGAAATAAAAAAGGAGAAAAAATTTACTTAGCAATCTTATGCGGTGAACACAAAGCTCACGGGGATTCCATTATTGTGGAATATTTCGGGCGTTTGCGATGACGGGGCTCGAAGGCGTCATAGTCAGGGAGCCCTGCCACAATATCATTTGGAAGGTCATATAAGGTAGAATAGAAAGTATTTGCAAGGTCTTTAATTCTTTTCCTAAGGGGGATGGTGTTCAGGTCCCTACGGACAGTGGTATTACGTAAGTATCCGGAGGCGCCTCGGACGGTGCGAAGGTTTTTATTATGGAGTTTGCTTAGGTTGTCCATAGAAGAATTGCAGGTAAAGCCCCAGATAGGGCTTGCATAAGTAATGATGGGGGGATACAGGAATTGTAGAGGATGAGCTTGTTGTGGACAGAAAGAGTTTTACTATTGAGAAGTGATTTAAGGGCAAGAGAAGCTCCGGCGACTTTCCCCCTGACGGAGAGAATATGTTTGCTCCAAGTGAGCCTACGATCAAGGATGACACCCAGGTATTTGGCCTCGTCGGACCATGGAATTGTAGTGTTATTTATTCTTAGTCTTGGAGGATAGATAAATTTACGGGAGAAATAAACAGCTTTAGTTTTATTTTCGTTGATTAGAACGCGCCATAGGTCACACCAGTCAAGGAAGTCTTCAAGATGAGTCTGCAGGTACCTGTATAGACTACCTGGGTGGTGTGCAGAAGCGTAGATACATGTATCGTCCGCATACAGAGCTAAATAAGTAAGTAATGAGCGTGGGATGTCATTGAAAAATATGTTAAATAACATTGGGCCCAACACGCTCCCTTGAAGGATGCCCGCTAGAATAAAGAGAATTATGGATAAGATGTTATTGATGCGGACTCTGAAAGTTCGACCGCAAAGGTATGAGTATATTAAATGTATGAGTCTAGCACGGAATTTTAGCTTAATTAATTTGTATATAAGGCCTTCGTGCCAGACTTTGTCAAAAGCCTTTGCGATGTCAAGGAAAATGGCAGCAGCAGCGATCTTCGCGTTGAGCTTTTCGCTGAGAAACTCAACAACGCGAAGGAGCTGGTGTTGGGTTGAATGTATTGGGCGAAAGCCAAATTGTTCAGGCATAAGGATGTTGTTTTGCTGAATAAGGTCCTGCAACTGGGTCCTAATGACACGTTCAATGACTTTACTGAGAGAAGGAAGCAGAGAAATAGGTCTGTAGTTAGTAGGATTAGAGAGATCAGTTCCAGGTTTGGGTATGGGTGAAATGGTAGAGAGTTTCGAAGGTTTCGGGAAGAAGTTAAATTTAAAGATAGCATTAGTAAGATAGGTGATATAGATAATGCAGTTAGGTGGAAGGTTTTTAAGAGCAGTGTTAGAAATTTTGTCGTAACCTGGGGTCTTGCGTTTTTTCAATTTTTTAATAATATTATGTATAACAATAGGCTGAATAGTAAGGGGGTTCATCAGGGGGGACGGCTAGGAAATTGTGAACAGTTTCACTAACCTCATCAAGATGCTCCTGGCTAGCGAGGTTTGGGTTCGGAGAGAATTGTAAAGCGTAGGAATTGGCAAGTAGGTTTGCTTTATCCTGGTCAGTATATGCATAGTTAATATTATTGTCCGAAAGAGGTGGAATGGGAGAATATTTTTTATTGAGTTTATGTTTGATTAGCCAAAGAGAATTATCCTCGCTAGCAAGATTTTTGAGGAAATTATTCCAACTTTTTTGCTTTTCTTTAAAAAGGCAATTTTTGATTCTATTGTTAGCTCTATTGATAAGGGGTTTAAAGGAGGGGTCTCTAGAATTTTGAAATTGACGCCGGAGTTGGTTACGGTGTTTAATCAGGTTATAAATATAACGGGGAGGAATGAATGAGTTGTTATTTTTGAAGGTATTGAAGGTAGCATGGTTTTGGGCTTCAATAATTTTAGAATTTAGAAAATCCACAGCATCATCAATATCAGTTATGGAGTTAATTACGGGAAAAGTAATGACTTGATTATCAAGATGGTTGGTAAATTTTTCCAGTCAATGGCCACGGAAGGAGGCGGAGAAATAGGGTTTATTATATCAATTTTGAAACAGACAGGGTAATGGTCAGAGGAAAGGTCTTTAATGACAGTAGAGGTGATAGGATAGGGAAGATTTTTAGAGATAGCAAGATCAATTATGGAATCATGGGTATTAGGCGCCGTGCTTATGTGTGTAGGAGTATTAGGTGCGTGTAAGCTTAATTTAAGGTGTTGAACAAGATTATGAAGAGAGGTACCCCGAGGAGAATTGCCGTGACAGTTCCAACGCCTACTCCTGGCATTATAATCGCCAACAAAGAAGCAGTGTTGGTGATGAGAAAAGAGTTGAGTTAAACTATTGACAGGAAAGTTACCAGTAGGTGGTGCGTAAATTGAGGCTAAGTGAACATTAATGTGGGGAAGCTGAATGACTATACTAGTGTATTCAATGTCATTAAAAGTAGGACTGCTAAAAAATAGTGAGGGATATGGTGCTTTATGTAAATAGCAGTGCCGCCTCTCGGGGTGCCGTCCGAGCGGGGTGTGTGAAATAGCCTATACCCAGGAATGTTAATATTAAAGGTAGGGCTGAAAGTTTCCTGTAAGAAAAGGACATCAATTTGAGGGTGATCAGAAATGAAAAGTTTAAGTTCATTTAATTTGTGATGTAAAGAGTTGCAATTCCAAGAGAGGAAAATTAAAGAGGAAAAGGAAGGGGAGGAATTACTCATTATTGGGTGAGTTAAATTCCGTGGCCAAGCTGTCAAAAGCGTTGATAATAATAAATATTCTTTGCATAGGATCATTGCAATTTTTTGAAAGTCTAGCCATGCTTTGGAAACATTGAATGAATTTATTAAATTTAAAGATTTCTTTCATCTCCTGAAAAGTAAGCGAATTATATTGTTTATTCCTATAAATAAACGATGAACATCTGTACTCCATTTTTTACAGTCATCATCATCTAGAGCACCTCGATTATAGAAATTAAGTTCAATATATTGGAAATTTCATTTGTTTATTCCTATAAATGAACGATAAATGTCTGCACTCCATTTTTTACATTCACCATCTTCTAGAGCACCACTGTTATATAAATTAATTTAAATATATTGGATATAGCGTAACAGCATAATAGAGTAATACATTTTTATCTTTTTAACTTTTCTAGTTTTTAAATGTTTTAGAAGTTTTATCTTATCTGTCTTATCTAAGTCTTTAAGTAAACTTCATTGTGTATGTATCAAAGTTCAAGATTCAAACTACATTTTAAGACCCTTTTTAGGTCCTAGAGTTTATCAGTTTATTAGAGTGACAAAATTAAAATAAAAATAAAAACTATTTCACCACAGATCAAAATGTAATAGAATTTTAATAATGGTCTTTGTACACGAACTAAGGATTCTAGAATGCAGCACATTTCATCATCAATAGTGAATGTGACATAGTAAATCTCGTTAACATACAGTAACTGCATGGCGATCTGAGAGTACTTACGTGATTTAGAGCACAGAGAAACTAACAAACAGACACGCATGATAAAGCGAAATAATAACTAATTTTAAACTATGTTGGAAAGTGAAAATGATGAAGCAATATATGAAATATAAACTTTCAAAATTGCATTATATTACGCTTCATTTTGCAGCATAAAATTTGGCAGAGGTTTTGTATATAATAGGTATGTTTGTAATATTTTGTTGTTCATTAAGTTCTGCTTTGGAGAAAAATTCCGAAAATTTATGCATCTGAATAAAAAAATAGAGTGTTTTTAAATTAACATTTTTTTTTTTTTTTTTTTCTTTGCGTCATTCCAATCTTTCAAATACAGTTCGAGATATAATTATAGCCGTTTTGCTAATGTTAAGTGAACAGAAATAATATAGTTAGAAATTATATTTATGGAATATAAAAGATTATACTCTACATTATATAAAATGAACATTTAAATGTTGTATATTAAAAAAATAGACTTAGACAGGCTTTGTAGTTGTTTTAAAGGACATGGAAATTACCAAATAATTATGTCCTTTTCTGGCTTAAAGTCTGGTATAATAATTGTTCAATCAAGATATTTTTAATATTTAGTCTCCCACTGTAGCAAGCTTCCGTTCGATGTGACAAGCTTTCATATAACTCTTAAATATATTTCATTACAATAGAGTTACGTGTATCAAGAATAACGGTTTTCAAATTGTCCTTGGACATAAAATGTTGTTTAATTTTCAAAACCTTTTTTTTGCGTCACATACCAAACATTCTCTCTTATATTCAAATCAGGCGATTTGGCTGGCTTTAAGCAGTTTCATGTTTTTCGACATGGTACAATGTTTGGACTTTTTTGACACCGGCGTTTTAATGTTTTCCTGCCGAAACAACTGAATTATTCCAGCCATTTGAATTTTTTTTTCAATAGAACTGCTTACTTATTATGTTCTGGTAACCAAACCTGTTCATTTCCCATATATAAATTCAATATTACTTTTTCTTTTCCATCCTATTGTGCTTGGAATCGTTATCTATCACCTCCATGTTGTTTAGTGGAAAACACTAAAGGTTCTTTATTATTATCTATCCCATTGCTGAGCATATCATCTGGACCATCCAGAGTAAACGTTTTTTCATCTGCGAAAATACCTTTACGCCATTTAGTGATCCAACGCATATGGCTGAGAGAGATGTCTTTCCGATTAGCCTTAAGAATCAAAGACAGCATCGGTTTCTTTGGAGTTTCCTCGAGCTAAGTCTAAATTTATCCGCTGAGTCTTGTGTTCCACGAACAGTAATTGACAAATTTAATTCATTTCGTAATTGTCTAAGTATTATCATTTTATTTGATTCTTTGTTCCTCAGAAGAAGGACTACATTATTCGTAATTGACGATAGTCCATCAGTGGTATTTTTCTATTCGTACTTGGTGGATCTTTAAGGTAACTTAAGACGATTTTTGAATTTTGTCAATAACTCGGGCAACATCTGTAGGATTCATATCCGTTTGTGCTTTTAAAATATCGATTTTACCCCATTCAATATCGGAAAAGTATGCGCCAGATGCCATATTAATTATTTATTCAATACACAATTTTAAACAAATAATTTAGTGATTTTATTTTATTTATTTAAACAGACTTTTTAAATATAGTGTATATTATACTTATAGACACGCATACACACGAACATTCGATTGAGTAGTGTCATAATTTCTTCTCTTCTGAAATTGAAATTTCACTGATATCCTTTCATAGCGCATGCCCAAGTACTTCTACAGTCACCAAGGAATTCGCGTTTACTTTGCATGTTACAACGAAGGAAATGGCCCTTTTTTGTCATTATGATATATCAGATTAAATTGTGAGAGGCCATGATTATTTCGTGCTCCGTATGTTTCTAAATACAAGTATTTATGTGATTAATGGTTAAGAATAGAAATATATTTATGAATTTTGGAAAACTTGGCAAGTAATTTATTCACTTTACACTGCTGCGAATTATAAAGTTAATTATGTATATTTGAGGTTAACTTTTCATATTTAAAAATGAGTAATAAAAAATTTTACTATTGAAAAATAACTCTATAATATTTTCTGAAATTTTCGACATTTAAAAAAATATATATATATTCACTTACAAAAGCTGCGAATTTGAAAGTAAACTATGTAATTTCAAAGTTAACATTTAAAACTTATTCAAATGAGTAATTAAGACTTTCCTTGAAAACCAACAATACTTTTCGATTTCAAAAGATGAAATAAGTTACTTGATGTTGCGCATTCATGAATATTTTACATAAAAATGCAAGGAAAATACATTGATCTAACTTTCAGAAATTTTTGCATGTGTTGCTTAGCGTAAAATGAACAATTTCACTCCGTATTATTTTTACATGCATATAATTATTATCTTACGGTCTTTATAATCTGAATAATATGATAAGAATTGTTTCTCTACCGTGTAGATAAATGTTGGCTTTCAATACATTCACAGTTTTAGTTAGTAAAATCAATTTTGTGTTATTTAATAAGACATGTTTATTACTTAAATGATGTTAGATTATTTTTGTTTTAATTTTTACTTTTTTACACATGCAGTGTAAGAAAAGTATTGCAATCATTCTAGGAAAACTGATTATGGAAATATTTGAGCAATTACATTATAAGCATACTTAATTCCATTTTCGCTATTTTTACACTCTTTAAATATTTACGTATATACATTTTATAATTTCCTCATATTTTCGGTTTGTAAGAGGTTCTTTTGATATTTTGTCGTTTATTTTGGCATGTATGTGCGTGAAATAGTGAATACTCATGTCCAAAATATGTTTCCGATTACATTTATATCACACTCCGAACGCGACATAAATATGAAAAAAAAAAAATGTTTATATTTTAATTTGTAATTCCAGCACAAGCAAAAGGAAATTTTGTTTTTGAATTTGTCTCATTAGAAAAATGTTTAAGTTTTATTAATGAAAGTGCACATTTCCTTTGAAACACGAGGGCATTTTCACCTGTGGAAACATTTCATCTTTGTAATATAATGATATAAATTTAAATTATTGTTATATTAATTTATTTAAACCAGCGACGTAACGTTAAATTTCTAGGTAGATTTAATAAGAAATACTACCTATTGCTACCTATTTACTACCATGGAGCGACTTTTGAAAAATCTCTTCAAAACTTTTCCTTATATGACCCCAAAAACCCAAAAGCATCCCCACTTAAAAAGTTTCTATATATGTATATGTACTAAATTTTGTCCGCACGATAAAAGGCGCAATCATGCACGGATTGTCTTCAAACTCTCGAAGAACATTGAGATGGCCTAATAATGGACGTTAACGTATCTATAAAAAAGTGATATATATATATATATATATATATATATATATATACACATAAATAGACAGAGAGATAGAGTTAGCTAGCTAGATAGATAGATAAAGTTTAGAACAGAAGGGTGGTTTAGGGTTCTAGGGGTCTTGATTGGCGTAGATTTGCATGATTTTTTCAGAAATACATCGTGGAGAAAATAATATATATATATATTTTTTTTTTTTTTTTTTTTTTTTTTTTTTTTTTTACGAAATCTAATTAAAAAAACTTGTTAGGAAAATAACGTTGGTGTAATTTTTGTAATTAATATTTCAAAAATATCTAAAATATATATTTAAAAAGTCTATTTTATATTTTATTCACTCTTGTAAATTTTTTTGTCGATTCATTTTCACCTAAACAAATCTTTTAAAGTATAGATTCTATAGTTCCTTACAGTCTAATATAGTGTTTTATATTGAAATTGGGGACTGCTTTTAGCCAACAACATGCATATGATTTTTTTTTTTTTTAAGCTATGCATCACTTCATACACTTTCCAATGATACAAAAACGAAAATGACAGGAAAATAGCTATTACAGAATACTTAGAGCAGAATATGTCCAAATTCACCTAGGAGCTGATGGCCATAGTAAAAAAAAATCACATGTATAAAATTTGGCTCAATTCTATGTATATCTTCATAAAGATTTCGACAATACAAGGAGTACACAGATGTGCACATGCGGACAGACAGACCTTTTGTAAAAACGAGTTGTCTCCGCGGGGATTGGGCAAAATCAGCCCAATGGGATGGAAATGAGGAGGTTCATTGTGAAAACAGAAAGAAAACCCAGAAATTCTTAACTAAAATCCATGTCAAACAGTTTAAATTTATTATTAATTCTAGGAAAAATGTAAATATATATATATATATGTATATATATATATATATATATATATATGTATGTATAACAGTTTTTTTATATCATTAAAAATGACTTCAAGGGGAGAAAAAAAAACAGGGTTTTGTGAAAACAAAAATCTAAACTTCCTCAATTTGCAATATATAAAATCATCTTAAATTTGTTATAAATCTTCTTAATATTATCTGCAACTTTTATATTTGCATGGTTTTAGATAGGACTAACTCTTACAGCATAATAAATAAATAAAGAGGGTGTGAAGAAAAAAAATCATAACTTCGTCAATTCACAAGGTATCAAATCTTCTTAAATGTATTAAAAATCTTATTTATATTATCTACAAGTTTCATATTGACACGTTTTTGATAGGTCAATATCTTACAGCATAAAAAATTAAAAAAGAAATATAGGGTAGATGTGCCAGTAATGTACACCCTTAAGGAATTTCTTTTAAAATATTTTTTTTTATTAATAGTTATAATTATTATATTCCAGCTTTTTCAATATTACATTAAGCTATCAACAATATTTAACCATTCTTATATTCTCATTTCCCAATATGAATCGAAATGTAATTTTAAATAACAGAAATATATCAAAATACCTAAATGCCCAGTAATGGACACCTCTGGTCCAGTAATGGACACCCTGTGTTCCGGTAATGGATACCCCATAAAAAGCAATAAATATATATTTTTTTTTATGACTGTATTTAGAACCAGAATTTAATGAATACATACTAATGAAACAAAATAGCTATTTTCAAATAAATTTAACAATTAGGATAACAGTAATTAATAAAATATTTCTGATAATCATTTACTGTTTGCATCAATTATTGTAATTATTAGAAGATCGATGTTTTAATTATTTTAGATGGATAGTTTAAAATACTAAATATCATGCAATTACATATATCAAAATATTGAAACAGTGGGGGATTTAAAAGGTAATAAAAAAATGTTTTAAAATTCTAGTATTTAGTTTTGTCTAATCTTCCAGAGACTACTTGATATATCATTTATAATAATTAATATTACAAATATGAAAGAAATTATATTGTGAATTGAATATTTTAAATACTAAATAAAATAATTTAAAAATAAAACTATAGAGCTGATGTTTGAGGCCACTGATCTGCAAATTTACTAGTTTCATTTAGTTTACTAGTTAACTAGTTTTTACTAGTTTATATTACCTATAACATTCATTAATATTACTCTTTTTTTGTCAGAGGTAAATAAGGAACCATTTAAGGCAGAAAATAGACTTTTAATAGCTTCTGTAACTTAATTATTTTTATTTAAACGGAGAGGGATTAAGCCCTATGAGCCCCTCTTTGAATGTGCTCTTAAACAATATATTATGCTTCTTGGCTGATTTGATTGCCAGATTATAAAAAAAAATGTAAGGTACACATACTTAAAAAAATAAAATAAAATATTGAAATTTTAATAATCAAATAAAATAACTTCAAAACAGCTATTTATAAAAGTTTTGATGTTATTAGATTTTGGTAAGTACAATTTAAATATTAATTATGTTTACAGTTAAGTTAAAAGATTATTTAGGTTTGCAGTTAAGTTAAAATATTGTATGCACTATAAACATTACTGAAATTGCATTTTTTGCAATGTCTACATAGGGTGTCCATTACTGGAAAATAACTAATTAACCATCCCAGTAATGGACGTCCCCTCTTAAAGCCTTAAAAATTAAAATTAATGGAATTTTGTAAAGAGCCGTTAGTATATAAAATTCAAAGATTTCTATTGGTACTCAAACAAAAACATTCAAATTTTGCAAGAAAATAATCAATATATTAATTAATTAAACGATGCCAGCCCTTATCCTCTTCATTAAGATTTTCACAGCGAAACTTTGAAACATTATTTTCTCCTTCCTGATTGGTTTGATTAAAAGTGTCAACAATAACCCAGTTTTATAAAACATGCAAGGGGGAATTATGAAAAAAAAAAAATTAAAGCAAAATATTTATTAGTTATTTTTTTTATGAACCCAAAAACATCAAGGGGCGTCCATTACTGGAAGGGTGTCCATTACTAGCACATCTACCCTATATAAATCTATATCTATACTAATATTATAAAGAGGAACAAATTGTTTATTTGTAGGAGGTAAGCTCCGAACCGATTCCAAAAGTAATAGTATCAAAATGATGGTGTTAGTTCAACTTAGAACGTAGGCTATATTTTATGTCAGTTCAACTGGCAAAAGGGGATGCAGAAGCTAAAAGCGTTCTAAAAAGGCGATTTTTGTGTTACTGAAGAGCCTATATACATGAAATTTGGAATGGTAGTTACTTATAAGATACTAATGATCTCTAAGGACATCTCGTAAGTAAATCGAAATTAAAAAGGGGTGGAAATGCGCGAAAAGCGTTCTGAAAAACGTTCTAAATGGCGATTTTTACGCAATTTCAGGATGTATCAAACCGATTTAAAAAATAATGGTGTCAAAATGATGGTGACAACCCTTGCTCTAACATAGGCTATATTTCATGTCGGTGCCACTACCCTTAAAGTGGGTGGTAGAGCAAAAGAAACGTTCGAAATTGCGATTTTTGTGTTGCTGAAGGGCCCAATATACATGGAATTTGGCATGGTAGTTACTTATTAGATATAAATTATCTCTAAGAACATGTCTTAAAAGATTCGAAATTTAAAAAGGGTTAAAATGCACAAAAAGCGTTCTGAAAAACGTTCTAATTGGCAATTTTTACGCAATTTCAGGAATTGCCAAACCGATTTCAAAAATAATGGTGTCAAAATAATGATGACAACCCTTGCTCCAACATAGGCAACATTTTATGCCGGTGCCAATACCCCTAAAGGGGGTGCAGGTGCAAAAAAAGTTCGAATTTGCAATTTTTGTGTTACTGAAGGGCCCAGATACATGGAATTCGTCATGGTAGTCACTTATTAGATATAAATGATCCCCAAGAACATGACTTAAAAAATTCGAAATTTAAAAGGGGTGAAAATGCTCCAAAAGAGTTCTGAAAAACGTTCTAAATGGCGATTTTTACGCAATTTCAGGAATTACCAAACCGATTTAAAAAATAATGGTGTCAACATGATGATGACAACTCTTGCTCCAACATAGGCTACATTTAATGTCGGTGAAACTACTCCTAAAGGGGATGCAGGAGCAAAAAAAGTTCGAAATTGCGCTTTTTGTGTTACTGAAGGGCCTAGAAACATAAAATTTGGAATGGTAGTTACTTATAAGACATAAATGATCTCTAAAAACATTTCTTAAAAAATTCGAAATCTAAAAGGGGTGAAAATGCGCGAAAAGAGTTCTAAAAAACTTTCTAAATGGCGATTTCAAAGCAATCTCAGAAAGTACCCAACCTATTTCAAAAGTAATGGTTGGAAATTGGTGATGACATCCCTTGCTCCATCATGGGCTCTATTTCATGTTGGTGTCACTAACACCTAGGGGTTGCCGAAGCAAAAAACGTTCTAAATTGCGATTTTTGTGTTACTGAATTGCCTAAAATCCTGAAATGAGGCAGGGCTCGAATCTTTGTATCTTTATAAGATGCAAATGATCTGTAAGTACATTTCCTAAAAATTCGAAAATTAAAAGGGTGAAAATGAGTGAAAAGCGTTCTAAAAAATTTTCTAAATTGCGATTTCTACGCAATCTCAGGAAGTACCGAACCGATTAAAAAAAAAATAATGGTGTGAAAACGATGGTGACAGCCCTCGCTCCAACATAGGTTGTATTTCATGTCGGTGCCATTACCCCCAAAGTGGGTGAAGGAGCAAAAAACGATTTAAATTGCGTTTATTGTAATACTGCAAGGGCTAGCAACTTGAAACTAGGCATGGTAGTTATTTATAAGTTATAAATGATCTCTAAGAACATTTCTAAACAATTCGAAATTTAAAAGGGGTGAAAATGGACGTAAAAGCTCTAAAAACGTTCTAAATTGCAATTTCTACGCAATCACAGAAAGTACCCGACCGATTTCAAAAGTAGTGGTTGGAAGTTGATGATGGCAACCCTTGTTTCAATATAGGATCTATTTCATGCCGGTGTCACTACCACCTTTCGGTTGCATTTTAAAAAACGTTTTAAATTGTAATTTTTGAGATACTGAAGGGGCTAGCAACTTGAAATTTGGCATGGTAATTATGAGATTTAAATGAGAAGAGTTCCTTAAAAATTTGAAATTTAAAAGGGGTAAAAATGGACGAAAAGCGTTCTAAAAACGTTCTAAATAGCGATTTCTACGCAATATCTCAGGAAATATAAACTGATTTCAGAAGAAATGGTTTTAAATTGATGGTGACTGCCTCCGCTTCGACATAGCCTATATTTTACGTTCTTGTCTCTACCACCTGAGGGTTACGGGAGAAAAAAAAATTCTAAATTGCGTTTTTTGTGTTACTGAGAGGGTCTACCATTTTAAATTTGGAATGGTAATTACTTCAAAGATGCAAATGCTTTTTAAAAAGCGTTTATAAGCAAAAAGCGTTTTATAAGCGTTCTAAATTACGATTTTTATGCAATCGTATGAAATACGAAACCGATATCAAACAAAATGGTTGCAAAGTGATGGTGATAGAACCTGCTCAGACATAAGCTATATTTTATGTCGGTGCCACAACACCTAGAGGGTTGCACGAGCAAAAAGCTTTCTAAATTGCGATTCCTGCGATACTGAAGAGGCTAGAAACTTTAAATATAGCACGGTAGTTACTTATAAAATAAAAATGTCCTTTAAGAACAGTCGAAAATAAATTCGAAATTAAAAAGGGTGAAGCGAAGGGAATTAGCGAAAAGTATTCTAAAAGAGTCCTAAATTACGATTTCTATGGAATCTCAGGAAATAATAAACCGATTACAGAAGTTATTGGTTGCGAATCAAGGGTGATCGTCCCTGATCCCATACGGCCTATATTTTATGCCGGTATCACTACCACCTGGTTGGCAGGAACAACAAGAAACCCCTTTAAAAGCATCTAAATTCCGTTTTCTATAGAACATTAGGAAATACCAACCGATTTCAAGGTTAATTTGACAAATTAGTGGTGACAATCTCTGTTTCAACATTTTTCTAGACTTTCTGTTTCAACTCTGTTTCGGCATTTTATGATGGTGAGTAGGAGAGGTGGTAGACTGTTAGACAAGAAGCTTGGAATTTGACATGATGGTTAATTTTAAGATGTAAATGTGTTAAGATGATTTGAAAAATATTCAAAACTTTTTGAATACTGAAATGAGCGTATGAAATGAGCATAAAAGTTTCAAAATACTTTCTAAATTATCATTTATTTGGAATTAGTTTTAGTTCTTCTTATTAATTAAAATCTCATTTCTGTCTATTGCACTTTTATAATGAAGTTTAGTCAAACTGTGGCTTAATTTGTAATTTTCGAATTATTCCAAAAAGTGTTCTTTTTATAAAAAATAGTCATGCAGATATCACTTGGCATATTTCAACTATTACGCGAGGAAAGCCGCGGGGTTTGCTAGTCATTTATATAGACAAGTCTTTTATAGGACCAAATCTTACAGGAAAAACAAATTAAAAATACATGGCGGTTGAAGAAAAAAATCATCTTATTAAGAATGTATTCAAATCCAAACTGCTTATTTTCTTACTCATTTTTAAATTGATTTTTGCTCTCAAACGCGTCCAATCGATAGATTTTCTTCTTCAGAGACTATATAATGTACCGTAATGATCGAATTTTTGATAGAGGCAGAATATATTTCAAAAAATGATGTCAAAGTGTTGCATTTTGAACAGAATTTCCCGAAGCGATTGTGTTAGTAACGAAAAATGTTGCCTACTGAGAAAATAAGTGTTTATTAATCAAGTTTCAATTAATTGAAAGAAAAATAAAAACACATGCCGCTTATAAATCTTTTCAAAAATCACGTCAGCAAGTTTCGTATTTTTTCTATTAAAAATTAATCTGAAAATGTGCCAGAAAATTTCGAGTTTTTGAGCATGGAAAAGTATTTTTTTTTAATACCGCCTTAACATGATTCTGATAAAACCAGCTATTATATAAAAAGGAAATAAAAACTCGTCAAAAGCGGTCAGATAAAGCTGTCAATGTGGATTTATATCTACTCATGATTTATTTTTTGTTGGTGCAATTAATATACTTAACTTCGAAATCTACCTCCGCCTGTAGGCCGGGCCGACAGGGATTTTTTTTCATCGGGCGGCTCTGAATTCTGAAAAAGCAGAATTCCTTTTTTCTAGTATATATACATAAATAATAAGGGGGGGGGGGGGTGAAGAAGGAAATTTTTCATAAGTTCGTCAATTCACAAGATTTCAAATCTGCTTGAATTTATTAAAATTCTTCTTAATATTATTTACAACTATTATGTTGACACGTTTTTGATAGGAGAAACTCTTAACAGAAAAAAGAAAAGAAGAAACAAATGTTGGTTTAAGAAAAAAATATCTTATTAAAATGATTCTAAAAAAACAAGTTGTTACAGAGAAATGAAATTAAAAACACGTCAAAAGCTGCAAGATAAAATTGTTAAACTGGGTTTATCTCTTGTTTTGATTTAGTTTTTGTTGGTGAAATTAGTACTTCGAAATCTGACTGTGCTTGTAGGCCGAGCTGGCTGGGATTGGCAAATTGCTTAAACGATCATTTAAATAAAAATTTACTTCTCCATATATTTATTCCGAAAGTTTAGTAAAGTTCCTTCGACATCAAAGTAACTCCACGTACTTTCCTGTTGGGGAAAATAAAACAATAATAATAATTATTATTTTCAGCACGGCCTATTCAAATGTATTTAAGCAGATAATAATAAATTCCATTTAAAATTAAAAATATTTTTAAATTTCAGAAGATTTAATTATGCCTTGTTCACGTACATAATTTATGTATTTTATAAATCAGATAGTAAAAGATTTTGATGTACCTTATTAGAATATTTTGCATAACTTTTTGTACACAATATATACCAATTCATACGGGAAGATATTTTTCCTAGATACATACTTATTATCTTATGGTTTGCTAATTTTTACGTTATGAAGTTTCAGCAGCAGTTAGATATAAGTTTTGTTATAGATTTATCGTTTAAACCCTTTCAGGGGCAAGGTACTTGTATTCGTAAAATGTTGAAATAGTCGATCAACACAAAATGTTTACAAGAAAATTTATTTGTAAACAAGTAAACTTATATTTTCGTGTACATAATAAAAGTTAAATTTTCATTAAAAAATTCCGGAACCAATAGGGCAATTAGGGATTAAAATTATGTGATGCCGTGGCGTCATCACCGCCCTTCAAAGGGTTAACTTAGTTAGTTGGTAATAGAAATTTAGCGTTAGCTATTTTAGTACTTATAAAATATAAAAATATTTCTACATTTTTATTTATAAAAACAAGAAGATACAACCTGTCCTTTCCGGATTACGGAATATGGATGGAAATATTTTTTTATTGAAAACTCTAACGATTTTTAGCCCCCGGCTAAAAATCGAAGAAATAGCTATAATAAAGAAAGAAATAGCTAAGAAATAGCTATTTTTTTCTCCCAGCTGATTTTGTGTAGCCTCCAAAAAATAACGTTACCTTACAGTATCCAGCCGTAAAACAACGCAGTACGATTAAATACTCTATAGCAATTTTTAAAACTTCTAAACATCGCACATTTTCAATTTTTATACCGTCGTATTGGTAAAAAAAGTACTTTTTAATGCAATTTGTTTGAAAATTGCATCTCCATTTATTTATTTATTTATTTATTTTTGTCTGTAGAGCCATTTGCTTAATATTGGCACCGGAAGAACTCCATTTATGTAGAAAGTGAAAGAAAAATAGCAATTATATCTTTATGTTGCCATTTTCTCATAAAAACTAAAAAAAAAAAAAAAAATTAATTAAAATACGTGCTATTTTGAAAAAATATATATAAATTAATGATTTCTGATAAAACAGGGAGCTATTATAAACTAAATTTAATTTTAAATATCTATATTAATAATACAAACAAAGGAAGGCCTGTGATTCTTTAGATAGCCGACATTTTTGTCGAGTTTTTGAATGACGAAATATTTTTTACTATTATTATTGCATTATTCAGCGATAGTGACATCCTAAACTCCCTTTGTTGCAGATGTTGTTTAACACTGGATCGCAAATGATGAATTCTTCAGCGGATGTCTATGACGTCACTTTATGTAAAATAAAATCGCGTTTTATAAGTCTTAAAACTGAACTACATTTGAGTCCGGATTATCGGAGTTTCCGCTTTCACCGAGTTATTTTCTTCTGGTGGACTGATGGCCTCCATTATTATGAAACAGTCAGTATAAATGACTGTTTCATAATAATGGAAGCCATCAGTTCATCAGAAGAAAATGATCCATTCCAAAGGTATAAATGCGATTAACTCGGATAATCGGGACTCTATCTATATTTATTTTCCTATATTTTTTTGTCATCGGTGGTGACGCCAAATTCTGAAAAAGCAGAATTCCTGTTTTCTAGTTCGTTTTTTGTTTTCAATGTATATTTTTTTGAAGGAAAAAATTTATATGAAATTTATATGAAATTATATAATATTTATATGAAACTATATGTATTCAAACTCAATTCTGAATTTTATCAAAAATTATCTTTTCTTATAATTTTTGCCGCATCTCACAGGCCAATAAAATCGCCAAATAATTTTGTACTAATAACAGATTTTTTATTTTGATTATTTCACTGTTTAAGCACGATCTCGATAATATATCTGTTAAATTTCTTTTTATTTTATATTATTTTAAAAATTTATTTAAAAAAATTTATTTTTTAAGAATATTAGCTGACATCCAAACGTCGACGTTTTGCTCTGTTTTAAGTAGAAATGGGTTACATTTTTCTGTAATAAGATGGATGCAATAGATAGACTTAATATATATATATATATATATATATATATATATATATATATATATATAGTTAAAAAATTCCAATAGTTATTTCAAGCATTACCATAAACTGTAAACTTTAATTGAAGCACAAAATTAACTTAACCAAACCAAATAAGAACTATAATTTAACTTAATAAACAAACTTAAAGAAACACAACATAACCAACTTTAACTTAAACAAAACAACCATAAGAAATAAGGCAAATAACTAATTAAACATGGAGACAGGTGTGCGTGGCTTATGACACGCTAATGCAGGGTTAAAACTGTTTTTAAGCATGCAACATTCCCCAGATTTACCTGTCGAGACCATATTGAAAAAACAAATGAAACAAGATTAAAGCTAAATGAAACCGACCGACCGACATCAATCCATATCAAAAGCGATCTGTTTCCACTACATTCCGTAAACCACACGCTTCGAGTAAAGGCATCAATTCACTTCTGTTCTTGCAAGTTCTTACATAATTATACGTGATATTTTTGACCAGATTCACAGGATAACCCTGTTTCACAGCAATGACGTACCATTTAAGCATATCCTCATTCAAAATGACACTATCCGATGTCAATCAGTTTAATCTGTTTAAACCGTTAATATAAATGTTTCTGAATACCGATATATGGACATTTGAATTGAAATTCAATATTGCAATTGTTTTAAAGTTAAAATCGTCTTTTTTATCATAAACCGATGTAATTAAATTTCTGTTTTCTAATTTTAGATTTACATCTAAATAATTTGTATTGCAACTATTATGACTACCGGAAAGTTTCAATTCTAAATTTTTAGAATAATATTTAAATTCATGGTTAATTTTTATTCCATTCAGCTCGACAATCAAAACGTCGTCGATATATCTGAATCTTGCTATGTCTTTATGTAATTCACTTATATTTTCATATATATCTAGATACATGTCGGCCAAAATTGAACTGCAACTCCCCCCCCCCCCCATGGGGATACTTTTAATCTGCTTATATACCTTATTGCCCTCATATAAAAAATTCTCTTGAACCACCAATTGAAACAAATTTTGAAATTCACTTAAATCCATGTATGAATCACCATACCTATTATACACCTCCAATATCTTCTCCCTCAAATCCTCAATCTCGATGTTGTTAAACAAATCTGCAAAATCATATGCATACAATCCTGTAATCTTATTTTTATACCTTCTTACTTTTTCCAACAGTTCATAACTATTACTTATTATAAAAGTTTAATTCTCACTTTTAATCTTCAAAAATATTCTCTTCAATACCTTTAATAATTTTTTATTCGCACATTCAATATAGGAATTATAACCACATGTAACGGTTCTAAATTTCACAGGGCATTTATGGAACTTGGGTATTAAAACCAAATAAGGAAAATTCAAATTATCTTGTTTTGTTTTAATTTTTTTATACATTGCCCTAATTCTGTTCTCCACCTCATTAATTTTTGCCCTAATTAACTCATAATTATTTGTGTTTTCATATATATATATATATATATATATATGCACGAAAATAATTTTTAAAGCCGCAAAAAGTTAGTAAATTGCGTTACATTTTTCAAAGAACTTGCCTTTGAAAGTATTTTGTTGTTCTATTTGACGATGTAGAAAATAAAAAAATGCGATTTTTAAGAGTCATTAAATTTGAGAAAAAAGGAAAATTGATTCTTCGAATCAATTTTCCTTTTTTCTGTCCTCGAAAGTTGTCACCGTCGATTATGACGTCAGCGTTACTCACGGACATGTTTATGCTTTAGAAAATAGATACGCTTACTTTGAAAAAAATAATCACATAAATAATGGTTGCTATACTAATATATTTGCAAAAATTGTGATAATTTATTTCTGGTATTTATTTTCAATTTATTCACTTTTCAAAATTGGAAATAAAAACGTATTAGAATACTTTGAATATGTTTGCGTAGCATAAAGTATACAATTTCACTTAAGGGATTGTTTTTCTGGATATAGATATATGTTATCTCTCTCTATGCTAAACAATATGATACATATATTTTCATAAACAGTTTCGTTGGTATTATTGTTTTATGGTGGTAAGCTGGTAAAATCATTTTCGTGTCATTTATGTAGGCTTTTTTCGTATTTATAAAACGTAAAAATAATTTTATGGAGTTTATTTTACAACAAAGCGCCACAAACCAACAATATAGAACTGTATGTATAAAATAAAGTACCTCATACCTAATTACAAGAATTAACAAGGAAGAAAAAAAAGAAGAATATGGAATCCGAAAAAAATTGAAAAACTTATATATTGAATTACGTTTTCAAGAGTACAAAATTCAATGATATAAGCAAATCGGTTGTTTTCTGTGAGAAAAAAGCTATAAGCTGAAAATTTTATATATATATATATACATATTACATTTTAAATTGACTTTCTATCATGTTTAATTTTATTTATTTAATTCACAAAACAACCCCAAATTAATGATACAATTGCACAATAAAACAAAACCTAAAAATCAAGAAGAAAATAATAGAAAGAATGGCTTGTAAAGTGAGACATGCAATCAAGGGCAAAATATTTACACACACACACACACATATATATATATATATATTAATATTTTTTACAATTATTATTATAGTTTTTGGTATCAAAGCAGTATTTTTCTTATCCTTTGTAAATTCAAAGTGCATGTTCATAACATGTACTTTCAAATGCATTTAATATCTGATCCATAGGATTCTGAACCATTATTAATTTTGATGTTAGACTTATTTTAGCTTATGGTAAATATTTGAATAATGATAGTTTTGTATTAGGTACTGCAGTTAGTAGATTTTATTTTAAGGGGCATTTCGCAAGTAGGAGGACTTGTGAGGGGACAAGGAGCCCACTTGTTAAATTATGATTTACTAGATTATATTAAAAGAAATCTTCAGAAATCTTTTGGCACAATTTCAGATTTCATTGTCTATGTCTACCAATTGATTTTACCAAGCAAGCAAGCTAAAACACTAGTTTTAGCTTGCTTGCTTGGTAAAATCAATTTAATGTTAGAAATGAAAGTTTTATTAACCACTTAACTGTCACTTTTTTTTTTTTTTTTTTTTTTTTTTTTTTTTTTTTTTTTTTTTTTTTTTAACACCATAAACTAAAAACAGGGAGCCTTTAAGTACAAAAATAATTTGCCTTAAATAATCGACAGAGGGCAGCCATTTCAAGAACCGAAGATTTCAGAAAAAAATTTGTGGTGTGGAAAAGATTTAGTAACGAAGCAAGCTAACTTTTCTTGCCCGAACTCAGTGGTTAATCCTTCAAGCAAATGTTTAAACCAAAATGCTTTATTCTAGTTATAGTTATTTTCAAAGAAAGTAAATTAAATATCTTTACAAAAATGGAATATCTGAATTATATTCTTTCAAAGTTATCTTTTGAAATTTATTCAAGTGGCTGTCTTAAACTTTAATTTAAAATAAACAATTCTTTTCAACTTGAAAATATGAAAGAACACATCCCACGTTCATTTCCATAAATATATTATATAAAACCAGCGATAAGAAATATATTGATCTGACGTTTTAGAAGACTTTGTATTCGTGTTCGTGGCATAAAATATACGATTTCAGGTGTGAGAACTTTTTATATTTGTGATGGAATGCCTTTATAAACTTTGTGATAGAAATAAAATAGCAAACAAATACAGCTTCCTTCTGTATGCTTTATTGTTTCATCATGTTATGTTGATGAAATCATTATTGAGTTGCGAATTTTTTTGCATTTATATAAAAAAAAAAATCATTTAAATATCCAAAAACTTTTGATTTAAATATAGAAATAAGTAAAGTTTATTATAATTTTACTTATTCGAAAACGTATATTGAACACGCACACACACACAAAAAAAATCATTTACAAAGCTGAAATGCCAAAACATGTTGCTCCCATAAAAATTGACGTTTTGAAATTTATTTAAAAGACTATTCAAAGGTTTCTGCAAAATCAACAGTACTTTGAAAATCCAAGATACGAAGAAATATGTAATCGTTTTGCTTTTACATAATTATGGGACATAACCCGGGCTTCCCGTATTACAAAACATAGGGGAAGACAACTTTCATTAATTAAAACATGATTTTTTTTTATTTTTTTATTTTTTTATTTTTTATTTATTTATTTTTTTTTTTTTGCGATTCAACTTTTTTTTTTTTTTAGTTCCCACTCTAATAACACCAAAAGGCATTTTAAAATGAAAAATATTAAAAATGCAATTAAAGTTTCAAAATTAATTAAAAGCGGTACTTTAGTATTAACGAAAGGAAGAAACTTAGTCAGAAGTTAACAGATTATGAAATCGAGATTTCGTTATATCCAGCTTGTTGTTTCAATTCTAAAAATTTCAGTGGTTTTAGCGCGTGTTTGGATTATTTGCGCTGGATTTGAATTATTTCATGATTTTTTTTTAAATTTATTGATGAAGTTTAAATTTTGTTGTTAAATATATATCCCAAAACAAGCAAAACAATTTATATAGTTCAAATGCAAATAGATATGTTTTTCAGAATAGGAATGCACATACTATAGATTTAAAATATATATATATATGAATGTAAAGTATTTCAAAATCTATAAAAATTCTGTAAACTGAGATACGTCATCAACTTAAATTGGGTTAAATACTAAAGACTATTGACCTACATATTTGCAGATCATTAAACATTCACAAATACATTTAGGAAAAATTTACAGGGGCTAATTAAGTTACTTGAAAAAAAAATTCTTTGTATATCATTGGAAAAATTTCGTAATGCTGAACTCAAAAATATATTTACTTTAATTTTAGATATTGTATTTTCAGAGATATCTTTAGAAATATAGTGCAAAAATATGGTCACTCCCCCCGCCCTCCCCCCTCCCCACCTATTTCCGAATCTAGTAAAACTAAAATTATGAAAAAAATAGAGAGAGTAAGTGCTAATTTATACCTTGCAGGAAAATTATACCGATTACCCTAGATCACATAGTTTTTGAGAAAAGTTCGTTTTCTCGTTAGACGCAAATTTTGATTTGCAGGCATTCAGCAAACAAGTTGAGGAACGCTTGAGGTACAGTCGTGGAAAAAAAAAAAAGTAAACACCTCCTACTAACTCCTCAACAAATTATTGTAGAAGAAAGTTATTGGTACCGAACGATTGGAAATAAAGTCTACTTTTAAATGATGTATATAAAATTTGCTTAGGGGGCTTTCTACATATTAAAACGAACCATAACTTTGTTTTTTTTCAATAGCAGTACCCAATTCTGACAGCATAAATGAACTCTACACCCTTCAATTAGCCTAAAAACGAATTTTTATACAATTCGTACCATAAGTTTCCGAGAAATTAATTATTTCAAAACGAGCGTATTTTAAGGCCTGTATCCAAATTGAAGTTCCGTACTGGATTGTTAATCGAGAGAGCCGCTTCCTTGATCAAGGCACCTTAAGCGCCGCTCAAGGAGTCAATGAAGCGTGTTAAATTACAATACAGGAGAATAAATTTTAAAATGTCTACTCACTTCCATCATAGACGGCCCCCTTAAACCATCATTTTGCCGTTTTTTAAGTATAATTTGAAAACTACTTGGAAGAAAAATGTGAAATTTTTGTATTTCCATAAAGCAGGACTTAATAAATCTAAATCCATCAAAAAAATTGTAGGTTGCAATTCATAATTTTTTCGAATATTAATTTCATAATTCATAATTCATATCATAAAATTATAAAAATTGCAAATTCAGCTTATTTATGTTTGGGTATATTAGTATTATTACTACAGAAAAAATTAGCCCATTAGGAGCATAATTTCGGGAGATATAAATAAAAATATGAAAATGTAATTTAACATTAGAAGCACTAATTTTTGAATGTTTATATTTCAAAACCTAAAACTTGAAATTTGGTGTCCATGCATAGTTTGAACCGAAGATTTGAAATATCTCGTTAAAATTTGGTATTGCCATTGAAAAAAATGAAGTTGGGATTCGTTTTAATATGTAGATGACCACCTAAGAAAATTTTATATACATCATTTAAAAGTAGACTTTATTTCCAATCGTTCGGTACCAGTAACTTTCTTCTACGATGATTTGTTGAGCAGTTAGTAGGGGGTGTATACTTTTTTTCACGACTGTAGCTATCCTATCATAAGTATAAAAGCATTGTTGATAATGATTTTTGAGAAAATCGTCCGCAATTAACCGAGATATTAAAATTTACAATTACAGTCGGTTTGGAAATACATAATGACAAGTGCGGCGTACTTTATGTACCATCAGCCTTTAAAGCCTAGATAACAACTTTTAATGATATATATGTTTAATGCAATGCCCGGTAGCAGTACAAAAGCAATAAACGTCAAATTTTTAAAAAACAGACTAATTTAATTGGAATGAATCACATAAATATTACGGGATTCGCAAGTACTTTCCATTGAGTGGACCTCTCATACGTCTCATGTATTTTTTAAAGTTAATTAAAACCTCATTTGGAAAAACGCGGGACGGTGCAACTTTGCGACCTCCTTTCTAAGCTCGCTTACCACGATGCCAAATTAAAACTTTGAACCACGGTTTTGTTTTAGCTAAACTGTATAAAGAAATGTTTATTACCACGCTAAATTTACTTTTATGAAATGCCAAATGAAGATTAAATATGCACTACTTTTATTGTCAAGTACCACATTAATTTCATTAAAAAAAAAAAAAAAAAAAAAGGATAAGATTAAAAAAAGTGTTATAAAAAATAGCAATATTTGATATTATTTAGGCTTCATTTCTTATTGAACTTTTATGGGATACTCATTCATACTTTAGGGCTATTACATATATAACGTTATGAACATTTTATTAAATTTGGAGCCCCTCCCCGTCCATATGATATCATACGTTATCATTCTGTAACTCCCTTCCCGCCATTCGATGATATCGTTATCAATGTCTAAAAGTTATTTTATTTTTAGATTCTTTTTTCTTTCTTTCTATATGCTTACAGTGATATACACATATGATTATGCATTTATTAGTTGCCTATATCGTTACCGATGTATAAAAAAATATTTAATTTTTATATTCTTTTTCTTTCTTTTTATACGCTTACAGTGAGTTTTTATACGCTTACAGTAAGCTTACATATATGATTATACCGGGTGTCCCAAAAAGGACTGACTGATTTTAAAATTCAATAACTTGCAAACGGTGACAGATATTAAAAAAATTCTTGAAGGAGGGTTATGCATAAGGTCAAAAGTTTTATTACAGTGATTTTCAATTTTAGTTCGATTTACAAACAATAGATGGCGCTGTAAGCAATAGTCGCTAAATTCAGGCTCGATTTTTGGTACTTCGTGGCCCGGATAATACATTTCCATCTCCTTTTTCTGCATGGAACAAGATAAAGGACCAAAAATCGAGTCTGTATTTAGCGGCTATTGCTTACAGCGCCATCTATTGTTTGTAATTCGAACTAAAATTGAAAATCACTGTAATAAAACTTTTGACCTTATGCACAACCCTCCTGCAAGAATTTTTTTAATATCTGTCACCGTTTGAAAGTTATTGAATTTTAAAATCAGTCAGTCCTTTTTGGGACACCCGGTACATTTATTAGTTATATACTTTATGGATTCAAGAAGTCAAAAAAATATAAATAAATAAATTTATATCAAATAGCATCTAAAAGCGTTAGTTACTAATTAAAAGTATTTAATAATAGCATATTGTTACATGATGTACTCAAATGTAATATTGTCTTCTTGCCGGGGAGGTTAAAAGCTGAACATATCAATACAAGGCTATCACAGGCGAATGATGTTTTAAATCTACCTCACATCACATTCTCAAAACAAAAATTATTGACATACTGTTCAAGAACATTTTCAAGAGAAATATACTATGCAAAATCTGTTTTTATTTATTTTATTTTTTTTTTTTAATTGAGTTGCGAACAGAATAGATAAACAGTCGCCGTGGCAGGCCTGTCAGTAAAGCAGTGGACAACATTCTTGTCTTTCTTTACTGGTAAACGCAAGTATCATTTCCTACATATTATGTTCCTGCTTTATCTAAGAACGAACCATATGCACATATGGCAGAAGAACAGGAATGACAAACGTTGGCGTATTCCAAATTTTGAAATGAAATGATTTTATAAATATTTAATGGCTTTAATAATAGTTTTGTATTTCCAAAAAAACATAAAAAAATAATATTAAAGGTAACAGACTATTTGGATGTAAAAGAAAAGTTTCTGAAAAAAGAAAAGTTTAAATGGATCAAAATTGATAACGATATCAAAAAGCAACACCCCCCCGTCCCCTACAGAGGTATCTTAGGAAAACAAGTGCCAGACCGGCCCACCTCCCTAAAGTGATAACGTTATTTATGAACAACCACTATTCTAGTATATACAGCTACAGTCTATACCTAATCCTACATTGTATAGTTTTTTTACAAAATCTTATTATTCTTTCAGCAACGATATTTTTTAATAATACAGTTAATAATTAACATATTTATTATACGGAACCCTCTGAGTGCGAGTAATACTCGCACTTCACCGTTTATTTTCATTAAATATGAGAAAAATATGAACTCGATTCTAAGGTTATTTGAGCCGTCGGCAATGACGGCGGACATTACTCGCGGACATGTCTGTGCTTTATAATATAGATACGTATAATTCGGGAAAAAATAATCACGGAAATAATGCTAATAAAATTCAATGTAATAATGTTCTTTTTCAAAAGTTGCACTAATTTACTTCAAAACTAAATTTATTCACTTTCCAAAGTTGGAAAAGAAAAACTGAATTACATTCTTTCAAAATTACACTTAAAAAAAAAAAAAAAAAAAAAAAAAAAGTTATTCTATTGGTGAAAACTGAATTTATATTTTAAATCAACAATATTTTTCCATTTCAAATGAAAAAAATAAGATATTCTACGATAACTATATCATATATGTCTAGAAGGATTTTAACATAATATTTTAACTTTTTAGAGTTGATTATGTTTGCGTAGCATAAAGCGTAGTATTTCACTTAGGGGGATATTTTTCTGGATAGCTATATGTTATATCTTTGTTTACTAAACAGTGTGGTACAAAGATTCTCATAAGCAGTTAGGCTGGTTTTATTGTGATTGTCATTGTAAGTTGGTAAATTTAGGTTTCGTTTTATTTATATAGGAATTTTTTGTATCTAAAACTATTAAAAATAGTTTAATGCATTTTTTCTCTAAATAATGATAGATAAAATTTGGAAACAAGAATGAAAATTTAAAACTTTTTTATATTTATGGCTATTTGCAAATGATTATTTATTTATTTCTACTAATTTTATTCAATTTGAAAAGATAAAAAGGAAAAACAGAGTCATAGTCTAGAAAAGATAACATTTGAAATTTGTTTAATTGAATAATCTAAGGTCTGTTTTTAAATCCACGATACTATTCATTTCGAAAATGTTAAATGTGATATGCGATATGCCATCTGATAAACATATTACATAAACAAGCTAGAAAACGATATTAATCTAGTATACTAAAATATTTTTCATAGAATATGTATCATTTAACTATTTATGTACCTATTTATGTATCTATTTATGTATCTTTTTTTTTTCTTTCATAGAACACACTTCTTAACTTTAGTAGATTCTCTTAAAATAAATTTTCATAAGCAGTCGGATACATGTTTAGCCTTCACTGGTTTTAGCTTGCTTAGTAGGTAAAATCAATTTAGTGTTAGAAATGAATATTTTTTAACTCTTATAAATGTAAATATATTTTTTGCAATTTTATTCCACAAAAATGTGGAATACTTTAAAGAAATATTTAAGGGGACTGTGGATCTTTATTTTAGAAAAAAAAAAAAAAAAAAAAAAAAAGCGACAGACATTTTTGTGAGTACTGTTATTTTCCAGTTTGTTCAGAGCCATTTGGGAAAAACCACATGTAGGTGCAATCATTTTTCGCACAGATACAAACGTTTGAATTTTGTACACAAATAATTTTTTGGATCTTTAACATACTTTAAATCTGTTTTTCTAAAAACTGGTTTTTCAACGCTTTTAGATATTTTATATGCTCCATGCATCGTAATTTTGGATCGGAATTCCTGTAATTCAAAAGTATAAATCCTCATATTACTTCCAACGAAACTGTGTCTGCATTTGAAAATTCGACTTAGTTAAGATGAATAAATTTGATTTTTAACTTATTAAATTACAAAGTTTTGATGAAAATCGATATTGAAATCAGAAAAAAAAAAATCTAAAAAAATGACTATTCAAGAGGTTAAAAATCGATATACAGATTTATTTGCAATAGAGTTTTAAGTGATTAAATTACAAGATCGAGGAAATGTCTCAAAAATTAAAACGCATGGAGTATTTAAAAGTTTCGTTTAAAAATATTTAATTGTTAAAAAAATGTTAAAAGCATAATAAGATTGGTGATTTCTTTTAAGATGTTTCATATACTTTTGGGGAAATGTATATTTCCACAAAATTTCATATCTCTATGATAAAAATTAAAAATACCAATAATAACGTCTATCGTCCCTTTAAGTCAAAAATGCTTTATTATATATAATTATACTTATTCTGAAAGTTCAATTAATCCTTCTGTAACTAAATCTCTTTAGAAAATTGGAATGTCGAAATTATTTTCTTTCAAAATTAACTTTTGTAATTTCTGCAAGTAAACGTCCTAAACTTAAATTTAAAATCAACAGTAATTTTTTCATTTAAAAAGATGAAATAAGATATGGGACGTGCGCTTTCATAAATATATTACATAAAACCTACAGAGAAAAAAAAATATCTGACGTATTAGAATGTTTTGCATCCGTGTCCGTAGCATAAAATATATCATTTCAGGTGGGATAACTGCACTAAAAAAAAAAAAAAAAAAAAAAAAAAAAAGTTATTCTATTGGTGAAAACTGAATTTATATTTTAAATCAACAATATTTTTCCATTTCAAATGAAAAAAATAAGATATTCTACGATAACTATATCATATATATGTAGAAGGAAAATATACATAATATTTTAACTTTTTAGAATACTTTGATTATGTTTGCGTAGCATAAAGCATAGTATTTCACTTAGGGGGATTATTTTTCTGGATAGCTATATGTTATATCTTTGTTTACTAAACAGTGTGGTACAAAGATTCTCATAAACAGTTAGGCTGGTTTTATTGTGATTGTCATTGTAAGTTGGTAAATTTAGGTTTCGTTTTATTTATATAGGAATTTTTTGTATCTAAAACTATTAAAAATAGTTTAATGCATTTTTTCTCTAAATAATGATAGATAAAATTTGGAAACAAGAATGAAAATTTAAAACTTTTTTATATTTATGGCTATTTCCAAATGATTATTTATTTATTTCTACTAATTTTATTCAATTTGATAAGATAAAAAGGAAAAACAGAGTCATAGTCTAGAAAAGATAACTTTTGAAATTTGTTTAATTGAATAATCTAAGGTCTGTTTTTAAATCCACGATACTATTCATTTCGAAAATGTTAAATGTGATATGCGATATGCCATCTGATAAATATATTACATAAACAAGCTAGAAAACGATATTAATCTAGTATACTAAAATATTTTTCATAGAATATGTATCATTTAACTATTTATGTACCTATTTATGTATCTATTTATGTATCTTTTTTTTTCTTTCATAGAACACACTTCTTAACTTTAGTAGATTCTCTTAAAATAAATTTTCATAAGCAGTCGGATACATGTTTAGCCTTCACTGGTTTTAGCTTGCTAAGTAGGTAAAATCAATTTAGTGTTAGAAATGAATATTTTTTAACTCTTATAAATGTAAATATATTTTTTACAATTTTATTTCACAAAAATGTGGAATACTTTAAAGAAATAATTAAGAGGACTGAGGATCTTTATTTTAGAAAAAAGAAAAACGACAGACATTTTTGTGAGTACTGTTATTTTCCGGTTTGTTCAGAGCCATTTGGGAAAAACCACATGTAGGTGCAATTATTTTTCGCACAGTTACAAACGTTTGAATTTTGTACACAAATAATTTTTTGGATCTTTAACATACTTTAAATCTGTTTTTCTAAAAACTGGTTTTTCAACGCTTTTAGATATTTTAAATGCTCCATGCATCGTAATTTTGGATCGAAATTCCTGTAATTCAAAAGTATGAATCCTGATATTACTTCCAACGAAACTATGTCTGCATTTGAAAATTCGACTTTGTTAAGATGAATAAATTTGATTTTTAACTTATTAAGTGGCAAAGTTTTGATGAAAATGGATATGGAAATCAGAAAAATAAATCTAAAAAAATGACTATTCAAGAGGTTAAAAATCGATAAACAGATTAATTTGCAATAGAGTTTTAAGTGATTAAATTACGAGATCGAGGAAATGTCTCAAAAATTAAAACGCATGGAGTATTTAAAAGTTTCGTTTAAAAATTTTTAATTGTTAATAAAATGTTAAACCATAATAAGATTGGTGATTTCTTTTAAGATGTTTCATATACTTATGGTGAAATGTATGTTTCCACAAAATTTCATATCTCTATGATAAAAATTAAAAATACCAATAATAACGTCTATCGTCCCTTTAAGTCAAAAATGCTTTATTATAATTATACTTATTCTGAAAGTTGAATTAATCCTTTTGTAACTAAATCTCTTTAGAAAAATGGAATGTCGGAATTATTTTCTTTCAAAATTAACTTTTGTAATTTCTGCAACTAAACGTCCTAAACTTAAATATAAAATCAACAGTAATTTTTCATTTAAAAAGATGAAATAAGATATGGGACGTGCGCTTTCATAAATATATTACATAAAACCTACAGAGAAAAAAAAAAATCTGACGTATTAGAATGTTTTGCATCCGTGTCCGTAGCATAAAATATATCATTTCAGGTGGGATAACTGCACTAAAAAAAAAAAAAAAAAAAAAAAAAAAAAAAAAAAAAACGGCCTTCACTTAGAATGAATAGGCAGTCCATTTCTAAAACCCTAAACTAACAATATAGATTTCCGAGCTATACGGATAGTGTAAACAACTAAGCTGAAGACGAAATGATCCAAAATTTCTAGTCTCTCGTTTTCTGGGTGACGAAACGATATCACTTCAGAAGCGAGAAATTATTGCTCGATTTCTGGATTGGTTTCATAAATTATAATTATAGTAATTAATACTAACCTCTTGTGTTCGCATCTATTTGCAGTATGCTAAATACGTTTGACCACGAAAATGTCTGAAAACGCTCTTGGATTCGAGTAGGAGACTTCAGATTTCTCTAGCAAAGGCAACTAGAATTTATCGGGATGGCATGGAATTATATTTTCTAGAGCCACAATTTAGATTCTATATGCCGGAACCGTATTTTTTTCTCAGTGTGTTTATATTTCCTATTATATACCTTTTATGAACTTTATGCTAAAAAACAAAATCACAAAAAAATGCAGCTTCCTTTTGTTTGCTCAATTGTTTTATCATGTTACGTTCAGGAAATAATTTTTTAGTTATTTTTGAATATGTTTTTGTATTTATAAAGAAATTATGTTATTATATATCCATAACTTTTTTAGTTAAATAGGAAAATCGGAAAAAGTTATTATAGTTATATTTATTACAAAACTAGTATTAAGTTCATTCAACACAAAAGAAATGTTAATTTACAAATCAGGAATACAAAAATTATGTTACGCTATTTAAAACTTATATTCGGAGATTTATTCAAAGTTCGATCTAAACTTTTCTTCAAAATAACCGGTACATTTCAATTTCAAGATACAAAGAAAGATGTAAAAGCTTCGCTTTTATAGGTAATATGGGACCAAACACGGTCTTCCTATGCTATAGAACATAGGTGTAAACCATTTGTTTTAATTGTAAGCTGTATTAATATTAATAAATATTTTTTTATTAAGTATGCAAATTACATTTTTTAGCTATTTTCATACATTTATTTATTTCATTCATTATTCATTTCGCAAATATAATTTTATTCGCTTTGATAAGATGGAAGATACAAACTGAGTTACATTCTTTTATAATTAAATTTTAAAAATTATTCAAGTGAGCAATCTAAATTTTACTTTTAAATACACAATACTTTTTATTTCGAAAATGTGAAATGAGATATTCTATATGATCTCAGATAAACATATTACATAAACCAGCAAGAAAACAATATTGACATAGTATATAAAAATATTTTGCATATAAATTATAGAATTTTACGCCAAGGTGGAAAATTTAAAAGCATTCACTTATTAAATTATGATTTACTAGATTATATGAAATGAATTTTTTATAAGCCTTTTGACATATTTTCAGCATTTTATTGGCTACAGTGTTTTAGCTTGCTTGGAAAAATCAATTTAGCGTTAGAAATTAAAGTTTCTTAATCCTCCTTCATGTACGTAAAATTTTACAATTTTATTCTTTAAAAATATGGAACTTTTTAAACAAATGTTTAAATCAAAAATGTTTTATTCCAGTTATATTTATTTCGAAAGTTGAATGAAATTGTTTAGACGAAAAATAAATTGAATATTGTTGCAAAAATAAAATGATTGAATTATTATCTTTTGAAATTTATTCAAGTGACTGTCCTAAACTTTAATTTAAAATGAACGATACTTTTTAATTCGAAATGATGAAAAAGATATGCCGCGTATGCTTACATAAATATATTACCTGAAACCAGCAAGAAAAATATATCGATTTGACGTATTATAATATTTAGTAGCATACAATATAAGATTTTAGATAGGATAAATTTTTATATTTGTTATGGCATGGCTTTTACAACTTTGCGATAGAAAAAAATTCACAAACAAATACTGCTTTGCTTAATTTTGTTATTTCTATTGTTTTATCATGGTTCGTTCATGAAATCGTTCTTGAGTTATTTATGAATATGTTTTTATATTTGTACTAGGGGGCTCTGCCCCCTGCAAGCTACGCTCGCCAACCCCCGTTCAGACACTGTAGAATCTAAAAGCACGCTAATCTGATCGGTTTTAAAAAGATTAGAAAAGATTGAATTATACTGAAAAAATCCGTAGCGATCTCCCTGTAAACGGGTTTCCATTCAATTCCCTTTGATTGCAAAAATTTAAGGTAGAATCAGTTGCTGTTAAGACATCCAATGGTTGTTTTTGTGTTTGGTTAAAGAAGATCAGTTAAACATTTGAAAAGAAGCTAAAATAAAATGAATTAAGTAAACAGAGTCTTTGTCTCTCGGTATTTTTTAACAGCGTTATAAAACGATTGACATAATACAATTACTAAAATTTGTTGCTTTAACCCCTTCAAGGGCGGTGGTTCATTTTTGGACCACTTAATTTTAATTCTTAAATGCCACATTAGCATCAGAATATTGGGATGAAAATTTCCCTTTTATTAAGTAAGTGAACAAACGCATTTTTGTATTTCCAAATTTGTTTGTAAATTCTGGTGTCATTCACTGATTTCAAGATTTTACGAATAGGATTGCCTTGTCCGTGAAAGGGTTAAACGCATATTAATGTATTTATTATTTTAAAGTTTCCTTTCCCTTTTAATATTCAAGTGTAAATACAATTTTCAGGACATAATTTTCAATATTTTCCTGCCTTTAACACGTACTCATTTAATAGTAATTTAGAAGGGTTTTTTTTTTCCTCTCTTTTTAATAGTCACGTGAAAATAAATTTTTAATCGTTAGGAAATATTATTCTTTGCGGTGTTTTTAAAATTGAAAACAATCTCTATAATAATAGCCTAAGTCATGTGACTATCATCAACAGCTCCAAGCGGATCCCTTCGCTTTTTATATTCCAGACGGCCATTTTGGTACTTTAATGTTAGCCAGCCACAGGTGTGATAAGTCGCCGAATATTATTCTATCTCCATTATTTCGTTTATATTATAATAGTCCAAGTCATGTAACTGCCATAAACAACGGGCTGATACCACGCTTTTCATAAGAAATGTTTCCATTTTGATTAACGAATCAAAATTATTTTTTCGAATAAAACTACATAAAAGTTGCCATGATCACAAAGAATTCCTTTTACTTTTATGTTAGCCGGGTGAAAATCTCGCCAATAGCTTTTTTTTAACTAGCCAGTTAGCATTTTTTTATTTTTCGAGTGGTAAATTAAAACGGTGCTACTTGGTTATCACATCGACCAAAAGTCTGTCGCCAAATTATAAGATTAAATGCCAATAATGGTTGATCGTAAATGTCACATTCACTTGACTTTAAGGAAGTTACACATGTTCACGCTATCAAGTGATTTTTATTTCGACGTTTTATTTGTATTTTTATTAATGTTATACTAATTTATTTGTTCTTTTGTTATTTAAAAAAATATATATATATATGTGTCAATTTGTATAATTTGGCTATTTATATAATTTGGCGAAATTGGTCGACGGGAGAAGTAATAACATTAAAACGTAGCTTTGAAGTGGAAATTATATCTCATGATTTGTTGCACTGTCACATACGCAACGGGTTTGGCGTGATTTTTTTTTTTTTTTTTTTTTTTTTTTTTTTTTTTAACGACAATTTGGCGAAAACCTCGTTTTCAAATACCTGTTACATATGTATTTTTAAATTATTTTCTATTATTTTTAAAATGAAATAACAATAAATATAAAAAAAATAATTAATAACTATAGAACAAAACAATTTATAACATTTTTTGTAAATAAAAAGAAAATAAATTCAAATAGACATTTATTAATAAATAAGCAACAATAGCCGGGTTACCTTGTCAGGCAAAATAACGCCATTTTGGCGCCAATTAGGTACCCCGTTGCGTATATGACATCTGTGTCTAATTGAAGTGAAAGCCATTTATTTTAAAGGTTTCAATTTTAAATGAAAGTTTTGTATTAAATAAAATGATAATGGAATACAAATTGAATTCTGAATAAAAGTAACATGATGCATTTCTTATCATACATTTAAGGGAGGCCAAACTCGTCGCCAAATGAATTTAAAATATCCTTTTCTAAAATATGAAAAAAAAAATCTATTATGATTAAAATTTGAGTTGCCATCATTAGAAAAAAAGTATTTAAAATTAGAAAAAAATTAATATTTCGAAAACTAACTCTAATTTTATAATTCTAATACCAGTTTTGAGATCTGTGGATCAATTCGGATTTTTGGTGTTAATTTCATCGCAAAGTATTCCATATTTTAGGAGAAATCGTCGTGAAACGTAATCAGGTGTTTAATCAGTCGTTTCATAGAATCGTTACATAAATTCGTTTCAATTCGATTCATTGGGATTTTATATATATAGGGTAGATAAAATATATGTTATTTAAATATCCGTAATCTTTTAAATTAATATTGAAATCAGAAATGATTATTATAATTATACTTATTCAAAAACTAGTGTTAAGTTCATTGGACAAGCACAGAAAATTAATCATTTACAAAGCTGTAACGCAAAAATGATGTTGTATTTTTAAAATATCAAAGTTCTATTTAATCATTTCTTCAAAATAAACAGTACTTTTCAATTTCAAGATACGAAACAATATGCAAAATAAATAAATAAAAATAACAACGGCTAATCAGTGTATACAATATATTTAAAAATATTCAATTAAAATAACATACTACTCACAGTAATAAAATACAAATATATTCCAACAGTTTCAACCATTAAAAAACTTTTTCATCATCAGAGAAATATCCAGGAGGAACCAACACGTTATAATATCTACATTACAGAATTTTCAAAAACGGATATTGACGTTCTTTAGCGGGAGTTTCCCAAGGTTAATTTTTAAATACGGTAGTAGTGCCATCTGTTGAATGAAATTCGATTTAATGTTTATTGAAACGTAATTACAATTCTCAGAAATTCGATCCAAGCTCTTGGCATGATATAGGATACATTATCGTTGCAGACATGCTTATTTATTGTTAATATTTCCAGTGGTTCACGAATCTTGGCTTTGTGGGGGTTCGTTTATCAAACAATAATACCTGCATTGTCAAAATAGATTGATTTTATTTCACCATTGGAACAAAGTCTTGATAGGGTTGTGCTCAGTTTACTATATTTAATATCTCTTTTATGTTCTTTAAGTCTTTCGCTGAATTTACGTTTAGTCATTCCTACATAATATTTTAGTTCTTTGTTACTTAAGGGGTCAGGTAACCTTTGAAGTGTCCAAAATTCATTTTTTTTTTTTTAAATAGCTTATAATTAAATACGATTCTTTGGGAACATTTAAAATCAAACCCCATACAAAAATTCACATTAGAAGAGAAGTTATGTCTAAAAAACTTTGAGCTTTTGCTATATGATCAATGGGTTTTTCAATCTTTAAAGCCAATTTTCTCAAAACAGCGATTTTGATCATTGCGCGCACGATTTCTGAAAAACGGTTGCCTAGAATTTCACGAAATTTTCGGTGGATGTATTAAACGTACAGAAGCACAAAATGACCTATTACTATGTTTCTCAAGTAAGAAGTTTAAAATTCACGGCTACTTTTGAATAAAAAAAATATCTCGATATTTCGAATTACTCTAAAAAAAAAAAAAAAAAAAAAAAAAAAAAAAAAAAAATTCTCGAGATCTACAAGTTTTATTTTTTTCATTGTAGGTCAATTTGAAAACACTTTATATCTGTACTCATTAAAAAAATCTTCGCTTGTTTCAACCATTGAAATGGGCAAAATCATGCGCGCAATGCATGCAAGAATAATTCTTTCGTAAAAATTGTATTATCTTTAACAAAATATAAAAAATAACTATATATGTGTGTACCTTTTCTTACAACTTTGATTGATAAAATAAATTGTTCCTAACAAGTGTTTTCAATTTTATAATTAAAAGTTAATTAGTTAAAAAATGACTGCAATTCTTACAGAGGTCACTTTTCCGTGTACTTTATTGGTTCAAAGGTTACCCGACCCCTTAACTTAAATGGTATTTCATATACTCTAGCATGATTTGCGGCGGGTATGCGGTCCAGTTTAGTTTACTTTTAGTAGTAATATGTAAAAGTTTCACTTTAATATGTATTATTGTGTCTAACCCAGTCTTCCCGTACTATAAAACATAGGTGAAGACCATTTGCTTTTTCATTGAAAACCATTGTAATTTTTTTTCTTTCAATTGTTGCACTTTATATATTCTGCACACTAACAACATAAAAAAGCATTTTAAATCAAAAATTGCAATTTCGAAATTTATCAAAAGTTATACATTAATATTATCTGCATGTCAGGAGTTAATAGACAAAAGAAGTGAGATTTTGCTACGCACATCACCATTTTTAATTCTAATAATTTTAGTGCTTTAAGAACGTTGTTCGATTGCATGCTTTTTAAAATTTTATTGTATTTAATTTAAGTTTATTTAATTTATTTTTTGATGAAGTTTAAAGTTCTTGAAAAAATATTAGCCGGAGACAAGCTAATCAATTCATAAAGTTTTGTGTGTAAATGGATTAGTCTTTTAGAATCGGACTGCGCATAGTAGAGATATATTAAAAAATATATATGTTTGAGAAAGTATTTAAAAAACCATAAAAAGTCTGTAAATTAAGATTCAGTCTTCAAAGAACATGCATTTGAAAGTATTTTATATTTCTATTTGAGAGTGTGAAAATTTAAATTATGGGATTTGTAGAACTCATTAAATTTTTTAAAAAAAGGGAAATGAATAGTATGATTGTTGCCACGTCCATAATGGCGGCAAAGTTACTTACGGACAGGTTTATTATTTATAATGTAAATATGCTTACTTCGGAAACAAATAATCATAGAAATGATGCTAATTATATTAACTTTTTTTCTCAAAGTATAATTTATTTATTTCAACACAAAATTTATTCACTTCACAAAGTGGGAAAATGAAATTTTAATTATATTCTTTGAAAGATATTAAAGAAAATTAAACTATGAGATTAAACTGAATTTACATTAAAAATCAACTATACTGTTCGATTTCAAAAGATAAAATAATATATTCTTCCATAAGCATGTAACTTAGATTTGAAAGAAAAATATACTTAATTGTATGGCTAATTAGAATACTTCGCATATGTTTGAGTAGCATAAAGTGTAAGATTTCAAACAGGGCGATTATTTTTCTGTGTAGCTATACGTTAAATCTTTGTTTACTAAGCAATATGATACAGAGTTTCTCGCAAACAGTTTGGGTGGCCTTACTGCTTTATCACTGTATGTTGGTAAAACCATATTGAATTATGTACTTAGGATTTTTTTTTTTAAATCTATAAAATACATAAATAATTTAATGGAGATTTTAAAACAAAAATGAAAGATAAAAATAGGGTTTAAGAATACAAATTTAAAAATTTTCTTTATTTATGCCTATACCCAAACATTTTTTTTATTTATGTCCGCACTAAAACAGTTTTATTCACTTTCAAATGATAGAAAACAAAAACCGAGTTATAATCTTTCGAAGGTACCTTTTCGAATTTATTTAAGTGAGTAATCTGAACTTTCTTTTTAAATCCACAATACTTTTCATTTCGAGATGGTGAAATGAGATATACTATATGTGCTCTGATAAACACATTACATAAACCATCCGGAAAACGATACTGACCTAGTATATTAATATATTTTGCATAAAAATATGTATCATTTTACGCATTTTTTAAACAACATACTTATTAACTTTACTAGGTTCTATTAAAATAAAATTCCATAAACAGTTTGTTCATGTTCAGCCTTCACTTATTTTAGCTTGCTAATCAATTTAGTTTTAGAAATGAAGTTTTTTAAACGTTATAAATGTAAATGTAATTTTAAAATGTTATTCTTAAAAATACATTTAAAAAAACAAAAGAAATGTATAATTCAAAAATGCTTTATTCTAAGGGTTGAATTAATTCTCTTGACAGAAAATAGATTAATTCTCTTTACAAAAATGCAAGGTCTGAATTATTTTCTTTCAAAGTTATCTTTTGAAATTTATTCAAGTGGCTGTTCTAAACTTCAATTTGAGATAAACAAAACTTTTCAATTTGAAAAGGTAAAAGAAGATATGAAACGTGCGTTTCCATAAATATTCTATATAAAACCAGCAAGAAGAAATATTTGCGTATTAGGATATTTTGTATCGGGATTCGTAGCATAAAACATACCATTTCAGATATGAGAACTTTTTATACTTGTTATAGCCAACTTTTGTAAACATTATGATAGAAAAAAAATTCACAAACGTAACACAGCTTCCTTTTGTTCGTTCTATTATTTTATTCTTTTACGTTGATGAAATGTTTTTTGAGCTACTGAAATGAGTATGATTTGCTTTATATAAAAATATATAATATTTAATTAGCCAAATATTTTTGAATTAAATATGGAAATCAGAAAACGTTATTTTAATAATACTTGTACAAAAAATTGTATTAAAATCATTCAATACAAAAAAAAAAAAAAAAAAAAAAAAAAAAAAAAAAAAAAACATTGACAAACTAGGAATTAAAAAGGATGTTATATTCTTTAAAACTTGTGTTTTGAAATTTATTCAAAGTTCTATCCAAATTTTTGTTCAAAATCAATAGTACTTTTCGATTTCAAGATACGAAGCAAGATGTGAAAGTTTCGCTTTTATAAGTATTATGGGATCAAACACGGTCTTCCCGTGTTACAGAACATAGATGAATACCATATTTTTTCCATTTAAAACTGTAATATTTATAACTGTAGTATTTTCTTTTGTAAATATTATTATTTTTTTAATATTTCACACTAACAGCAACAAAAAGCATTTTAATATGAAAAATTAAAAACTGTATAAAAAATCTAATGAATTAAAATATCTAAATTTATTAAAAGCGAAACTGTAGTATTAGCTGTGTGTCTGAAGTTAATAGGGAAAGAGAGAATTCAATGCTTACAGCTGCTTTTTTAATTCTGGTAATTTTAATGGTTTTTGTGAGTCATTTGAATACATTTTGTGTTGTTTTAAAATTATTTTATGTTTTTTTTTTTAATTTATTGATGAATTTTAAATATCTTTATGGAATTTTATCCAGAAAAAGCTAAAGAATTTATATAGTTTTAAGTGTAAATGTTTCTTTCGGAATCGGGCTGCATATAATAGAAGATATTTAAAAAATATATGCTTCAAAACATATTTCAAAAACTATAAAAAGTCTGTATATCGAGATACAATCTTCAAAGATCTAATATTTGAAAGGATATTGTATTTCTATTTGATAGTGGGGAAATAAAGATTAGGCGATTTTTAGAAGTCATTAACTTTGAGAATAAAAGGCAGATGGATTCTTCGATTATTGCAATTTTCGATAATGATAATCAGAGTTGCTCGCGGTTACGTTTATGACTTATATTATTGATATGCATATTTCGGAAACAAATAGTCACATAAATAACGCTAATTATATTATTCTATTTTCAAGAGTTGCATTTATATATTATTACAAAGTTACATTTTTAAAAATTTATTCTATTGTTTAAAAATGAATTTACTTTTTAAATCCAAACATACTTCAATCCATACAATCCATACATACTCCAAATATACTTTTCCGTTCCAAATGATAAAATAAGACGTTCTTCATAAGTATGTAAAATATGTGTAAAAAATATATTCTTAATAATCTGATTTGTTAGAATACTTTGCAAATATTTTCGTAGCATAAAGTATACGAATTCGCTTAAGGGGATTATTTTTCTAGACAGCTATATGTCATATATTTTTTTACTCAGCAATATGATACAGAGAATCTCACAAACAGTTAGTTTTACTGTTTTATCGTTGTAAGTTGTTAAATTCAATTTCTAGTTATTTATGTAGGACCCGTTTTTGTATCTATAAAATGTAAAAATAATCTTATGGAGTTTTTTTATGCAAATATAGATAAAATTTGGACTTACTAAAATTTAAAACTTTTTAATATTTTTGCCTATTTCGAACCATTTATTTATTTATATCAACGCTAATATATTTTAATTCACTTTCAAAAATTGGAAAATAATAACTGAGTTACATACTTTAGAAGTTGACTTTTGAAATTATTTCAACTGAATAACCGAAACTTTCTTTTTAAATAAACAATATTTTTCATTTCGAAAAGGTGAAACGAGATAGGCGGCAAGCACTCTGATACGCAAGTTACATAAACCAGCCAGAAAACGATGTTCACGAGGATATTAAATTTTTTGGATATATTATATGTCATTTTATGCATTTATTTAAAAAGAGAACCTAAAGTAATTCAGGGGAAGACACAAGTTGAGCAAAAACGTGAGTTTATTCCTATCACTTTTATGTTTCTACAGATGGCAATATTGACCCGCTTGTGTGGGAGTCTTTCCCCAGTGTGCACTTGGTTTTTGAATTTATCTTAATTTGTCGCCTTCAATAGCCTTTATTTTTGGATCTCATAATCATTTAACCTGGTGAGTAAATCCCTTATAATCGTTGCTCACATCCAAAGTTCATAAACGGATGTTTTATTTTAAATAAGATATTAGCAATAAAAATAAGTTCCGTATTCTGTTACACACACAATGCAAGCAGAAGCGACCATAACATTGCAGCAGTACGGAAATACGTGTGTGTGGCATCTTCTACCTATATTTGAGGGAAGACACAACATGGTTCAGAAATAAATTAAAAAGGAGACAGAAAATTAAATAATTATTTTCTATCTTCCAAGTCACACCCCCCAGTACTTACAGTCAGTTGATCGCTCATTTTTCAAACTATTGAAAATATATTGGTACCATGCCCTGAACCGCCTGTATCCACAACGAGCCAGATCGTAATCATTCAAGACTTCAGTTTTCATCTCTTCGAATAGAGCTTGGAGAAAGACAGCCACAGTAGGAAATGACACTTCTGGGTTTATCCCTATAACCCTCAAGCGATCCCAGAGCATTCGATTTCTATCTCTGATGTTTCCAGAAATGGTACCGCTGTGCTTCTACAAATGGCGAATGTGACAATAGGTCTATACCAGCAGTTGCTTCCACCAACTGATCATGTGGTCCTACACCAGCAATTTTTTCAACCGGCAGATCACGTGGGCTTCCACCAGCTGTTATTTCCAACAACAGATAATCTGGACCTACACCAGTAGTTGTTTCTACCAACAGATCATGTGGGTCTACACCGGCAGTTACTTCCACCAATAGATCATGTGGGCCTACACCAGCATTTGCTTCCACCAGCAGAACTAGTGGCAGTGGACTATCGCCAGAAATTGCCTCCATCAGCAGAGGAAACGAGATATCCTGTCCAGAAGCAATCAGTCATATTCCTCATGTCAGAAAACCTAGATCATTCAGGCGTAAGAAACAAACAGCAGATGTCTTAAGCGCATCAGAGAGGAGAAAAACTATACTGGAAAAGGCCAGAGAAAATTTTGAGAATTCGGAGGAAAGGCAAAATAAATAAAAAAATTCTTAGAAAAAAAAAACAGAAGAAAAATATATGTGTAAGTTAGTATTCCTCAAATGAAGAAATTCCTCCGGATACCAGTGGTGATTGTTTTGATGAGGATAAAGATGATGATTGTTTTGCCGTATGCAAAAGACATTTTTACGCTAGAAAAGGAGTCAAGAGTGATTGGATTCAGTGCATCAAATGCAAGAAATGATTGCACGAAGATTGTAATGATGATAATTTGCGCTGAATATAATGTTGTGCAGTCTAACATTCAAACCTGTGCTCTTATTACTTATAGCAGAGTAAATAAAAAAAAATCCAGTTTACAGATTTGTTTGTTTTCCCATAGTTATTATTAATTCAGAGTTATTGTTCCATTGTTTGTCTTATTTTTCTCATTTATTGTGGTGTTGCATCTTATCCTATAGCTGGATATCTCCCCCCCCCCGTATATAGGGAATATGCGACAATTACACGAGTTTATTTATTAAATTTGTCAATCATGTACATTCTTGGAAGAGAATTAATAAGTATACATAACCAATTAAGTATTGAAGAGCATGGTTTATTTCTTTTTTCATTATTTTATCATTTTTATTTTGTCTCATCTACAAAACATACTGTTATATGGCGACATCCACCGAATTACCTAACATATTAAATTAAACTAGATTTTATTAAAATATATTTTCATAATCTGTTTAATAAATGTTCAGCCTTCACTAGTTTTAGTTGGTAAAATCAATTTAGTGTTAGAAATGAATTATTTTTTAATCCTTCTAAATATAAAAGTAATTTTGCAATTTTATTCCATAAAGATATGGATTTTTTAAAAGAAGTATTTAATTCAAAAATGCTTTATTTTAATTATACTTATTCTGTAAGTTGAATTAAATTCTTTTCACAGAATGTAAATTGAATATCTTTACAAAAATGGGATGCCTTTATTACATACTAACAAAGTTAGCTCTTGAAATTTATTTAAGTGGTTGTCCTAAACTTTATTTTAAAATAAACAATACTTTTCAATTGAAAAAGATGAAAGAAGATATGCGACGTGCGCTTCCATAAATATATTACATAAAACCAGAAATATAAAATATATTGATTTGACATATTAGAATACTTTGCATCCGCGTTCGTAGCATAAAAAATACGATTTCAGATGGGATATTTTTTTATATTTGTTATGTATGACTTTTATAAAGTTTGTGATAGAGAAAAATTCACAAACAAATACAGCTTCTTTTTTCCGTTCTATTGTTTTATGATGGCATATTGCTGAAATCATTTTTGTGTTATTTATGAATATATTTTGCATTTATATAAGAAAATATCTTATTTAAATATCGATAATTTCTTGAATTAAATATGTAAATCAGAAAAAATATTATAATTAAATTTATTCCAAAACTTGTATTAAGTTCATTAGGTAGGAAAAAACATTCATTTACAAAGCTCGAAAGCGAGAGTGATGTTAGAGTCCTTAAAACTTACATTATGAAATTTATTCAAAGTTCTATCCAGACATTTCTTCAAAATCAACGGTACTTTTTAATTTCAAAATACGAAGCAAGATGAAAAAATGTCAATTTTATATGTATTATGTAACAAACCCAGACTTCTTTTGCTATAAAACATAGGTGAAGACCATTTTTACGATTCAGTACTTAAGAAGTAAAAACGGAACCAATATAAGATCACTCCTGTGTCTGTCTGTCTGGCTTTACTCGTAAACTATGGAACGTGGAAAGTTCAAATTGGGGGAAATAACAAAGACTTTTGACCCATATATTTACAGAGTAATAAATATTCATAAACATATTTAGGAAAAATGTATAGGGGCTAATTAAGTTACTTGAAAAAAGAAATCTTTTCTTTGTATATCGTGTGGGGTATCGTGTGAAAGCCCTCTTGTCGCTGAACTCAAAAATACATTTCTTTTAATTTTCGGTATGATATTTTCAAAGTTATGGTCGAATATGTAGTGCAAAAATATGCCCCCCCCCATCTAATTCCGAATCTACTGAAACTAATATTCTGAAAAAATTAGATGTAGTAGATGTTAGTTTAAACCTTGCAGGAAAATTATAGCGATTGTCATAGGTCGCTTGGTTTTTGAGAAAATCGCATTTTTCCGTTACACACAAATTTCGATTTACGGGCATTCAGGAAAAATGTTGAGCAGCGCTAGAGGTACCTATCCTAGCAGATGTATAAAACCATTGTTGATCATGAATTTCATAAAAAACGTCGGTAATTAGCCGAGATATTAACCGTTAAATGCATGGACGGTTTGGACATACATAATGAAAGGGATGGCGAACTCTATGCTCCATCACTTTTAAAGCCTAGATAACAAATTTTAGGGACATATTTATGTAATGCAATGCCCAGTAGCAGTATAAAAGCAATAAACGTCAAATTGTTAAAAACAGATTAATTTAATGAGAATTAATCACATAAATAGTATGGGATTCGCGAAAAGTTTGCATTGAGTGGCTCTCTCAATACACCTACGTGTCTTTAAAGGTTAAATAAAAACCTGTATGGGAAAACGCGGCACAGACGAAAGCGGCATTGTTACTTTGCTACCTCCTTTCGAAACTTATCAAAAATGCCAAGTTTCAACTTTGAACAAGGGTTTGGTTTTAGATACACTGTAAAAAGAAAAGATTATTACGACGCTGAATTTAGTATTATGAAATGCCAAATGAAATTTAAATATGCATACTTTTCTTGTCAGTGCCGAATTAAATTCATCATGAAGAGATTAGGATAAGATTTAAATAAGATTTATACAGAATACCAATATTTGATATTATTTAGGCTTCATATCTCATTGAACTTTTACGGTATACCCATTCATACTTTTCTAGTATATATACAGCTATGCCAAACCCTACGTTGTATAGATTTTATGAAATCTTATTTTTCTTTAAAAACGATTGTTTTAATAATACAATTCAAAATTCATATACTTATTTTACGGAAACGAAATTTTACGCGAGTAATTCTCGCACTTGACCGTTTATTTTTTCATTGAAAATTATCTTTTATTTATTTATTTACTTATTTATTTCGCAATCGTTACATTTTTTTATATATATTCCCCTCTAGCAACACCAAAAAGCAATTTTTTATGAAAAATATATTAAACACAATAATTAAAGATTCGTGAATTCATAACCCTTTTCGTAGCGATGTAATTCTGCTTATAAACTGATGAACTGATGGATTGACACCAGAATTTATAAATGAATTTATTAGAAAATAAAGACTTCTTTATTTACAGGTACATTATAAAAGGAAAATTTTAATTAAATATTCTGGATGCCAGTAAAGGAAAAAATTAGGTAAATGAAAATTAAAGATAATTAATAGATAATTAAAGATAGATAATTAAAGATTCGTGAATTCATTAACCCTTTTCGTAGCGGGGTAATTCTGCTTATAAACTGATGAAATGATGGATTGACACCAGAATTTATGAATGAATTTATTAGAAAAAAAGGGCTTCTTTATTTACAAGTACATTATAAAAGGAAAATTTTAATTAAATATTCTGTATGCCAGTAAAGGAAAAATTAGGTAAATGAAAATTAAGGTTATAAATAACGATTAAATAGACCTCATACTGCATTATCAAGATTATCTCAAACTCAACCTATGAAGATAGTTTTTAATAAATCAAAAATTATCTTTCGTACAAATAATTACCCAGAAGCTATCATGAGAGAGTCAATTGAAATAATTGCTAATAAAGATGTAGCTTATAATGATGCACTATCATACCACATCCATGGTGTATTTTGATATTTGCTGCATAATAGATGGCAGTTCGTTCTGTTGAAAATTTGAATAACGTTATCTGGCATCTCATCTGACGTACAATTTTTAAATTTAAATTACAATGTTTTCTTTGAGATCATAGTCGAATAAGCACTAATAAAATAATAATAACATTTATATCCTACTGAAGACGGCTTTGTAAGGGTTGAAAACGTTCTGAGTTTTCTGATGTATTTTGATACATTTTAAATTAGTGTTTTAATTATCTTTATATTATATTTATGTACCTAAAACTAATTATTGTGCAATTATTTGTGCTTTATGTAAATTTTAATTGTGAAAAATTATGTGTCCTTTTTTTAAGGAAATCGCTCGTGAAAGGATTAAAAACTATGCTTTTATTATTAGCTGCATGGCAGGAGTTAATAGTCGAAGAAATCGAGATTTCATTACTTACAGCAGCTTTTTCAAATTTTATGCACGTAGTTCGACTACATGTGCATTAAAATTGTATTGTAAGTACCCTATTGAAATCCGTGAGCGTATTTATGTAACCTCAAAAACTCAGAAACCAGAGGACGCAGGGCTACGAAATTTGGCACACAGGTAGCTGGTAGGAATCCCATGAAAGATTAGGGCAAAAAATTCGAAAATTTTAACCTCTTCGCTACTGAGGTCCACATATGTTGATCTAGGATCTTAGCCTATTGTAAATAAACTAATCAAAATATCTAAATTTTTATTATGAATCCACATTTATGATAGTTTAAGCTGCAAAATTAATCCAGCAGCTTTGATCACTTGACTTAATTCCATGTCTAAACATTTAGTTGCAAGTAAGGTTTTGGAAAAATGTCATCAATTAAGCGACTGTGTAAAAGTAAGTAATATTTACCTATATTAAAATTTTAATTAAGATTTCTTAATTTTTTGTTGCTAAAAACATCATAAATGTTCACTGGATAACTTCCTTTTGTTTATTTTGTGAAGTTTTTGATTTTAAAAGTATCGTTTTATTAAAGTCCACACATGTGGGCCTCAGTACTGAACTACTATAAATAGGCTTAAACTCAAGGAATACTGTTATCGTGTTTATAAATAATAATAAATTCTTACATTTAATTAACTTAAAATATGTGTTTTTAACAGAATATGCAATTTAAGCTCAATTAAATAGATTTTGTATATTTCTTTGATTAAATATTATTTATTGCTGATTAAGTACTGCAAATTTATTGCAAATACATAGATATATTGGAAACCATATATAATGTAATTTTTACTCAAAATCAATAAAGATGATTATTTTACTACGTATAGTTATACTTGTAAATTATTATCTCGCATAAATAAGCCATAATAATAATAATAAAATATTAAATGATTTTTGTATGTCAAATTTTAAATTAATTTTTTATCCCATTTCTATTAATACTAATATATATGTAATTTTACTTCTTATATATTAATTTTAAACTTCGTGATGGTAATCGAATAGCTGATTATTTTTAAGGAAACAAACATATTGCCTAATAGTGTTAAAATTAATAATACTTTTCAAAATAAAATTTAATCATAGTTACGAATATTGAGCTTTTCGAGAATCTAGCTGCGCAAACAAATTTGCATTCAGTGCAACATTCAGGGCACAGGTCATTGAATAGTACTGTTTTTGATATGATGAAACTTAAAGGCTGGCATATTCACATGGTACATTGAAACTCCCCGAAGACAAATTATATTGATCGCATACCAATCCAGCAGTTTGTTGATACAATGACAAAAAATGGACTCTTTAAACAAAGGAATTATTGTATCTTGTTGATAATTCTGCTACTCTTTTTAGATTTTACAAAAAAAAAATAAATTAAAACTTACCTCGACCTAAAAATATGTCTTTGGGCTAAAAAGGGTTTTCTTTTTTAAGCAGCGTGATTTCCCATAATATGGACTTTCAAAACCAAATCCTCTAGGTTTATAATATCTGTCCTGTCTGTTAGAAATTGATTGATATATACATATGTTAGCAATGACAGTTCCTCAGAGGACATGCGAGATTTTCGTTTAGATGGGGGTATTTTTTAATTAATGGGTGAAAGTGTGCCCCAATATTTTAACCGTATAATTTATACAGGCAGATTTTTTACTAGCTTGAAATGTGCGGAATACCTTTTGTAAAATATTTTTTTTCAGCAACTATTATGTCAAATAGAATCTTTTCTGCTACACAAAAATTTCAAATTGGTAAAGAAAAGAAAAAAGGACAATGGGATGTTATTAGAGATGGTATTTCCGTTATAAAGTGGAAATTTAACAACAGCTACTTTTCGTTCAACATGTTTTGAAAGTGAAGCAATTTGTGCATGTTTGAGATAGTCGAAAGAAGATAAGGAAAAAGTGAAAGTAGCCAGCCAGCTGCACCGAGAATGTACAACATATCTACAGGTGGTACAGATCTTTTATAAGTAACTAGCATATTATGACAGTACAACAAAAACAAACAAATGGCCAACGCGTGTACATAATCATTTTGTATATGTAGTGATTTTTAATTGCTGGAAACATTCCGTAAGAGATAATAAAGTGATGAAGATGGAAATACATGTCATTCTTACGTTATAGGATCTACATTGCTACATTTATGATCAAGTATGAAGGAAGAAATTATATAACACCCTGAAGACCTAGGCCACCAATAAATTAAAGCTCTGAAAGGAAAAATCGCAAAGAAGCAAAGAAAAAATTACGCTTCCTGAACGTAAATCCGTCTTGACAATGTAGGACATTTACCAAGACATAGAGACATCAAAAAATGATCTAAGCGTTATTTGGAAATAAAAAAGAACTATATATGTAAAGTTTAAAGTTTATTTATGCCTTTTGAAATACAATTGTTTTGAAATTTTACACACTAAGTAAAAAATAATGTAATAAAATTTAAATTTTCCAGTCATTTCTTAATAATAGTTCAAGGTGAAAATTATTTTAAAATTTTGAGATTTACTATTTAATTAATTTAATACATTTAAAGCAATTGATATAAAATTTAATTATATTATACAAAAAAAAGACATTTATTTTATCAATTTTAAAAGGAACAAAGATTTACAAAGATTCTCCAAAATCTCCAAAAACTTTTTACGCAATTGTGTCCCAAGGTCCACGTATGTGAACCCCCCTTTACAAGTACCCTGGTGCATAAATTTTTAAAATTTGTCTATTATTATCATTTTTTAAATCAAAATATGTAAAAAAAACCTACTCCATTTTTTTTTTTCAAAAAATGTTTTTTTGCTCAGTAACGAAGAGGTTAAATAGAATTTTTTAAAATGCTTTTGACAATTTTTGCTTTTTTTTATGTTCAGCCTGTAATCGCGCGAGTTCTAACCCGTTCTAAATACTTCCTGCAATGTGAGATATATATATTACGTACGCCACGCTGCATTAGTAAGAAGCTGTAGCGGGTATTACGATAGATCTTTTACCTTACATGCAAATAATTAGAGATTATTTAATTGCGCTTAATTATTACACTTAAAAAAAAAAAAAAAAAGTAAAGAAAAACATTTTATCATAAACATCAATAAAACTTTTTATTCTATTTACTCCCTTATTCCAAAGATATCGTTTTATCATATGCTGCCATAGCCACATGATAATTCGGTAAAATTTAATTTAAAATTTTGGTTTTAGAATTAAATTCATGAACTCTTGTCCGTAGAACGGGTTAAATAGCTAGTTTAAATTATTTTTTGATTTTATTTATTTATTAATGAAATTTATATTTTGTGATGAAAAGTTAACCAGGGAAAAGCTAAAAAATGTATATCGTTTTAAGTGTAAATGGGTTAGCCTTTCATAATCGAGCTATATATTATCGAGATAGATTTAAAAAAATGTATTCTTGAATATTTTTTTTTTAAGTCCGTAAACTCAGATATAGTTTTCAAAGAACTTACATTTGGAAGTATTTTACCTTTCTATTTAAGTGTGTGAAAATTAAAAATAAGCGATTTTTAGAAGTCTGTCAATTTCAGGCATACTTCGGAAACTAATAATCGCAGAAATAATGCTAATTATGTTAATTATTTCTTTTAATTTGCATTTATTTATTTGAACACTAAAATTATTCAGTTTCCAAATTTTGGAAATAAAAACTGAATTATATTCTTTCAAAGTTCAATTTTGGAATTTATTCTAATGTGAAAACTGAATTTACTTTTAAAAACAACAATAATTTTCCATTCCAAAAGATAAAATAAGATGTTCTTGCATAAGTATATAACATAGGTCTGAAAGAAAAAATATGATTTATGATTTGTCTTATTAGAATAATTTCCATAAGTTACGCATAAAAGGGAATTATTAGGGGAATTACTTTTCTTGTTAGCTATATGTTATACATTTGTTTACTAAACAATATGATACAGAGATTTTCACAATTTTGTTTTCTGGTTTGTTCTAGTATGTTGGTAAAATAATTTTCGTGATAGTTAGGTAAACATTTTTCTTTGTATTTATAAAATGTACAAGTAATTTTATTTAGTGTAAATTTTTAAACAATTGTTGATACATTTTGGAATGAAGTGTGCAAATTGAAACCTTTTTTTATATTCGTACCTATTCGCAAACATTTATTTATTTCCTTGTACAATAATATAATTTGATTCACTTTCAAAAGATTGAAGACAAATCTGTGGTATATAACTTCATTGTTATCTTTTGAAATTTATTCAAGTGGATAATCTGAAATATGAACTTTTTAAACGAATATTTAAATTAAAAATGCTTTATTTCAGTTACATATATTCCGAAATTTGAATTACATTCTTGTAGCATAATGTAAATTAAATCCCTTTACAAGATGGAATGCCTAAATTATTTTCATTCAAATTAGCTTTTATAATTTATACAAGTGCTATCCTAAACTTTAATTTAAAATCAACAATACTTTTCAATTTCAAAGGATGAAAGGAGATATGCGACGTGAACATCCATACATATTTTAAATAAAAGCATCAAGGAAAATTATATTGATGTGATAGAGTAGAATATTTTGCACTCGTGTTCGTAGCGTAAAATTATGATCTCAGGAGGGGAAAATGTTTATAGTATTTGTTATCTTATAACTTTTTTAAAGTATGTTATATAAAAAACAAAAAAAAAACAACAAAATTATCAGCTTCCTTTCATTCATTCTGTTGTTTTTTCATGGTAGGCTGATAAAATAATTTTTAAGCTACTTATGAATATATGTTTAGTATTTGTGATAGTTTTACTTTTTATTTTACACTCATGTTTGTGAAAATTGCATCCCCATGACGGAATCATCAGCATTAAATGAAACTTAATACATAAACGACTGTATTTGTACAAACAAATGATTACATATTCAACGTTAGAAAATAATATAAAGTGTTTGATATTAGTATTTTCTGTAGCAACCACACGCTGCAATAAGTTCTGCTATATGTAGTGGCATGGAATCAAACAGAATTTGAATGTCTGCCTAGGGAAGAGCATTCCATGTCCTTTGTATGCGTACTCAAAGTTCATCTGTAGAAGATATTGGAGGATGATAACGGGCGAGACTCTGATCAACGAAATCTCCCCCATGTCCAATGGGTGACATATCTGGCGGATACGCAAGTCATGGAAGAAAGTGTATGTGTTCTGCAAAAATATGTCCTAAACATTCATTGCAACATGTGAGTGGTCAATATCCAGTTGAAAGATAACTCAACGAATGCCTTGAAGGAAAGATATGACTTCGGGCTTCAAAAGCTGACTGATGAACAGGTACATCAGTCAGGTTTTGGAGCCCGAAGTCGTTTGTTCAGATTACCCGCAGTTCGTAGCAGATGCGCTCGTCCATGATGCGCAATGACATCCCAGATTATAACTCCCTGTATTCGTCCACTATGACTTTCGATAATGCGCTCCGGAAGGTAGCGTTCACTAGCATAAAGTTTAACACGAATGCGGCGATTATGGTACCACAGATTTAAGCGAGATCCGTTTGTTAAAACAAATTGTTGTCAATCTACATGCCGATAGCTATGTTCATGATCACATTGCAGACACAGGCGTTAATGGCTTTGCGGAAGAGGGATCCTGTACAAAGGAGGTCTTGCACGCAGTCCACGGTGCAGCAGACATCGCGAACTGACTATGAAGACGGTGATACACCTGTGTAAGTTGACCATTGTCCTGCCAACTGTCTAGATGAAGCTGTACAGTCCGTCATGCCATGTGGACTTGTATTTATTATCGCGCGTTCACGTCACCTTTCGAGGTCCATTCTGAGATTTCCGAGTTGTCCAATCCCCGTTGGTCCACTGCTTCCAAACTCGTATCACTCCGCTGCTGTTACGCTGCTCACGAGCTGCTATTGCACGATAGGAAAAGCCTGCTTCAGAAAGGCCGATGATTCTCTACCATTCAAATTCCGCCAGTTGTTGAAATGTCGCACTCTTTCGTCGAAGAGGTATAGTCACTTGTCACCTAACATTTACCGTTAGCAAATTTAACCATAGACAATTCTCAACATCACGCTATAGACCTATACTTATAGGGTTGAAGGAGGGCGCTGCTCAGCCCACGCATAGGGGATGACTCTAAAATTGAAATCATTTGCATAACACACATGTGCGCGTGAGACCAAAGCCGCATCAAGACTACAAGCCAGACACGCCCTTCATCCCTCCACATGTGACGTCACAGCCCGGAGCTGGCTAACTGCCAACGCGCCAGCCCCGAATTTTGTATCTTGCTATTTTACGTGCACGTGCGTTTTACTTCGCCTATTAACATATTTTTTTCAAGGTAAGTTTTATTTTCAAATTATATTTATATGCTATCAGCGCAAGTTTTATTTCTTGTGTTCAAAATCTTTTATTTTTAATTTCTTTGAAATAAATTAACTAGCAAATCCTAGTACGATTATATCAATAATACCGTATCTCAAAACGAAACGATATTATTGTAGTTATGTTTCTTTCCACATAGAGCAATAATTTAAAATGGCAAACATCCCTCAATCGTGTCAAGACTTATATCATTTAATTTCTATCTAGTCACTCCATCCTCTCTTTATAATTTGTTCTGTTTTCTCTAATTCATTAGAGTGACCTTTAATTAACGCCCATTTATTAAAAGACATTTGTCGTGTGAAGAGTAACTCGGGTTATTTTGTATGTAGAATTAGTTGGACTTTAATTTGACAACAAATTTATGTATATATATATATATATATTCATACTTAAAAATTTAAATATTCTAGAAATTTTCATAAAAGTCGCTGTGAATACATAGCATTTTTATCTTGTTTACTTCTTTTAAAGGAAACCCCGATCGATATACTTGTATCCATTTATTGTTGTTTTTTAATCTTAAACGTTTGCTATCTTAATAAGAATTCTTTTTATAATTTTTTGTTAAATTATAAATGCTTATGTACTGTGTAAATAGAGCTATGGGGATAATGTTTTTGAATCTCTCTATTTTTGCCACAACTGTAAAGAATTTATTTACAAGACTAGATGAAGGGTTGTTAGTACCCTTATGCAAAACAGTAGCCCCCCCCCCCCCCACACACACACACCTTCTTCGCAAAAATCCTATTTGTAAATAGAGCTATGGGGATAATGTTTTGAATCTCTCTATTTTTGCCACAACTGTAAAGAATTTATTTACAAGACTAGAGGAAGGGTTGTTAGTACCCTTATGCAAAACAGTAGTCCCCCCCCCCCACACACACACCTTCTTCGCAAAAATCCTATGTGTTTTCATATACATTTTAATGTTTAATTAAAAATAACAATAAATAAAATTATTATTCTATAATTATAAATTTATTTTTAGATCTAGTCAGGAAATACTTTTCATCTCATAAAAATTGATTATTTTAAGCTTAAAAGATGTGAACAAACATTTAAAACCCACACAACATTATTTTGGAAATGAAATACTTTCGTGGAAGGTTTTTGTGTTTTTCGATGTTTTTTTTTTTTTAATCAGCTATTACCTAAACATTCGAGGAAAATGAACATAAATTAGGAATATTTTAATTCAAATTGATGAAAGTCTTTCCTTTCTTTCTTTTATTTTTCTCTTCATATGTCAATACATTTTTTTACCTTGCATAATATATCAAACTAATACAAAACTAAATAATAATTTTCTGTTTCTTGCACTTGTGTTGTTTTAGTATTATGACAGTTTTATGTTTTTTAATTTAATGGATTTTATGTGAAAATTACCCATTTCTGATAAGTAAAGTTTACAGTACGAAAATTTATTTATAAGAATACTTATTTTCATGTATACTTTAATTTTACTATTTATTATATGCAGATTTCAAATCATTTAATATTTAATAGGATATTTACTGTATAATTTCAAGCCCAATTAAAAATAAAAATAGAACACAACTTGAATTTGTTTTCATTTAACATTCACTTTTTTTCCAATTTAATTTAATTTTTAAATGTGGGTTTTGATTGGCACACTTATTGTTATTTATTTATTTTCAAATAATTGAAAGCAAAATAATTCAATTTATGTGTTTAAACTGCAAATTATATATATATATATATATATATATATATATATATATATATATATATATATATATAATATGTATATATATGTATATATATATGTAATAATGTATAATGTTGTCTTGTTTTTTAATATATACCAAATAGATAATTGATATTGTTTCTAAATTTCAAAGTAGAATAAATAATAAAAACTGTCTACTAAAATAAATTTAATACTTGAGAATTTTTTTTTCATTAACGAACGAATTTTCTTTAATGTATCTTTAATTCTGATGCACATTTTCATTGACACAGTGATATTATTTCATAAATATTGTTTTTGTGTTATCGTTATTATTGTTTCGAGTGATCGAAATTGATTAAAAAGCACTTAATTAGCGTCTTTAAACTATAAGTTTTTATTTTTTTCCCATATGGTGTGATATAAGTTGAAATATGGAGGAAAGAATTAATGTTTTAAATAACGCATGTGCTCTCCACGCCTGATCTAAGCCCCGCGTCGTGACGTCAGGAAACCTTGTGTTTGGCTTGTAGTCTTGAGGCGGCTTTGGTGAGACCCACTCCGTAGCTGTTTGTCGACAGTGATTTTCGTCTAGCCGTTGGTGGTCGGGTTGTGAGGAGCGCCTCTCTGACTCTGTCTCCCCCCTCTTTTATTCCACATTTTTATTTTATTTTTATCTTTAATTTATAAGTACTGATGTTGAGGCCTTAGAGGCTTCGAAATAGCTATATGCTTTTTTAAATTACTTACATTTGTGTTTTTTAAACGTTGTTTCTCTTTTTTTAACATATTGACACAAAGTACAATCCTCTCCCCCTTTTATGTAACACACTATACTTTACATTATCTGAAATTTTCAGCTCAATCGCGTCATTTATTCGTGGTGTTATAATTTTCACACATGTGTGTATAAATATAGATAAATTTTTGAATTAAATATTGAAATCAGAAAACTTTGTTAAGATTTTACTTATTCCAAAAGTTGTATTAAGTACATTCAACACAAAAAAAGTATTAATTTACAAAGGTCTAATAAAAAAACGATGTTATATAACCTTTATTTAAAAAATGATTGAAATTAATTGAAAATTAATTAATTGTATTATTATATTTTGAAGAAATTTTACAACTTATATTGTAAAATTTGTTCAAAAGACTACCGAAACGTTTCTTGAAAATCAACAGTAATTTCCAATTTGAAGATACGAAACAAGATGTACGAAATTCGCTTTTATAAGTCTTATCGGATCCAACCCGATATTTCTGTTTTATTAAACATAGGTGAGACCTTTTTTTTTTTATTGAAAATTGTAATAGTTCTTTTTTTACGCAGTTGTTATATTTGTTTTTATAACTCCTAACAACACCAAGAAGCAATATAATGAACTAAACTTTCGAAATTTATTAAAAGCGATACTTATGTAATAGCTGCATGGCAGTAGTTAGTAGATTAAGAAATCGAGATTCCGCCATGTACATCATATTTCTTAATTCTGAGAAGTTTAGTGTTTTAGGTGGATAGTTCAATTACATGTCAATAAAATTTGTGTTGTATTTAAATTATTTTATAATTTTATGCATTTATTGATGAAGTTTAAATTCCATTATGAAATATTAGCCCAAAACAAGCTAAACAATACATATTAGACATTCTCACAAAATTTTAACTTTCGGGAATAGAAATCTGGTGAAATTAAACTTAATAAAATAATATTTTAATCTTATAGACGAATGCCTTAATGATTAAAAAAATGGTCAACAGCGACGATTTTTTTTTTTTTAATTTAACTGATGTTTAAGTTAAAATTGGAACTTTAATTCCCCTTACCATCCCCTTGACATTTTACCCTACTAACATTTTATTTTCTTGTAAATTTTACTTATAATGAATTTGCGTAGTACCCACAGAAAATTCAAATAAGAAATAATAATAATGTAGATTTTTAGTGCAAAATTTTGGTATAACATTAGTCTTACGGGATATTAAGGAAGGGGTGGTAAGTAATAGTAGGGTATGGTAAGGTACAAAGCGACGGTAAGGGCAAAAAAATGGACGGTAAGGAAAATCACCACCTTTATTTGACATATCACGTTAAGACAAAGTGATAGCCACAATGTTCGTTGATTTTTGGAAACAGTTATTTACATTGGATTAAATAAATAAAAAATACCTAGAAAACTACCGGAATAAACATCGGGGACGGTAAGACTACCAATAATGCCACAATGCTTGACATTGATATTTAAATGCTGATTTAATTTCTGCAGTAAATTGCCTGTCAAAAAAAAATTAGCCCTTCTTTCTCTAGCATACTCCTGCATGAGAAAAAAAAAATCTGTGGCTGCATCTGAAGTGATTTTCAACATAATTTTAGCAAGAGGCACGGTAAAGAATCTAAAATCCAGAAGGAAAAAGTTTCCAGAGTTTAAAAAAATAACAACCATAAAAATGTGTGCAGGATAATTTTTTGATGCATATTTATATAAAACACTAGACCCAGTGGCGGAAAAAATTACATTGAATTACTTTTATAGAATCAATTTTATACAGATAGCTCCAAACTTAAAAATCAGCATCAGGGACACGGAACGGTAAGGAATTTTGTAGTATATTTGTACCTCCAGCACCATCCAAAACTTATTTATATCGTTAATATTGTTATGCATTCATGCAATGGGATGTTTCAAGCATAAGAAAAAAACCAAAAATCTGTGCAAAAATAAAATAATAATATAGGGACATAATATTCATAATTACGTGAGAGTGTCATATATGTATTGAAATGTAAAAGGGTTTTTGCTGAATCGGGCTGCACATAGCAGAAAAAAAATGTTTTTATTTATAATGTAGGTGTTACTTAATGCTTAAAGAATATACTTTAATCAAAATATTTTCCATATATTTTCATCTCATGAAATTCCTTTTAGCGTGAGAGAAAAATTATACTTTCGTTACTTTTATTTTTGTGATGTATAACCTTTCGCTGATAAGATCATCATTATAAAAAAAAATTATAATAGTATTTTTATTACAATTTAATTATACTGATGTTTTGTAAATTGTATTATACAAAAATGTATTCAGAAAAATTAAGTAGTAGCGAAAAAAAAAATATTTTTCATAACATTTTTGCTGTTTTATATATTCATATTTAAATATAATGCTTGAAATTAAAAATGCAACTTTTGAGAATTTGTAAGATTAAACGATAGTAAATTAAAAAAAAATAAAAATAAAAGTGCGCAATTGAATATGTAAATTCAAAATTTTAAGTGTATTTACATGCATATATATTAGGTCTCCACGAAAATTCTGTCGTTTTTATGTTCTTTCACGCCTACTATTTTAAAATGTTGATTTCTTCATTGGCACCAATTTTTTGAATTGGGAAAATTCCGTTTGTTTTCACCTTAATGTCGAATGTGAAAACTATCGGAATTTTGCCATTTCAAAAAAGTGGTGCTAATGAAGAAATCAGAATTTTTAAAAAAGTAGGCATGAAAGAACTTTAAACGGCATAATTTACTTGGAGACCTAATATATTCAGAATATTCCATTAAGCACATTCGTCAATAACATAAATTTATTCGTTTTTCAATGCTCAAAACAAAAAGAAAATTATCTTCATTCGGAATTTTATAATTGAGTAATATAACGAACCTATAAAATCAACAACACTTTTAATTTCGCCAGGTTACTTTCAAGTTTAAAAAAAAAAAAAAAAAAAAAAAAAAAAAAAAAAAAAAAAAAAAAACGTATTCCTATATGGCGTAAAGTCACTGAAGATTTAGATTTTGGTCGATTTGTCGAATATAAAGAAAATTACGTTACGAATTCTTCAGAAACTTCTAAAATATAAAGAACAAATTTGACCTTATATTTTTCAACGAAGGTGCAGAAGAAAATATATTTGAAATGATTCCGTCAAATAATATATTCGAAATTATCCCTCGGTGTAGCATATGATTATGTGTATGTTGTACATTATTTATGCTCATTTGTAAAAAAATAGCAGATATATTCCTTAAAAATGTGAAAATTTATTTAAAGAAATAAAACAAAATTGCTGTTTATAGCATGTAGAGTATTTAACCTAATTTAACACCGCATTCCGAAAATTCAACAAATTAGAGTAGGGATAGCATATTAGAATTAAAATATAAATGTATTAAATATTTGATGAAATATAAGCATTTGTATGAAGTAATAATTGCATAATTTTGTACTCAAATATGTAGGCTATTCGTATGTATAAGATATTCGCATATTGTGAAAATTCACAGAAATATGCTTGATATAGTGACCCTCATTTAATTTGCTCTCTAAAACTAGTTCAACGATAGGGGATTTCCCGAAATCGACGTTTTTCAGTTTTTTTTTTATTTTTTATTGGTGCTTTAGTTTTCCTTTTGGAAAATTATTAGATCAAGCCAATATAAAAATAATTATCAAATAATATAAATTTCGATTCCAAAGATGCGCATACATTAAACTTTTAGTTAGAAGTCAAATAATAAAATTTACAATTTGTAAAAAATCATACACTAGACTGTCATTTTTATATGATTTGCCTTAATTGGTACAAAAAATAAATAAAATAAGAGAGTTTTTGCTATCATTCGCACATGCCCAGTTAAAAAATATTTCATACAAATGTTAATATTTCACCAAAAGATTAATGAATAGTTTACTTAAAAGGGCATAAACTTTGGTTGAAAACACTGTATGCTATTTAAAAAAGAGGAAAAAATGCAGAAAATTTTGAATATTTAAAATTAAACGTTTTATTTCCATTTATGTATGTTATTTTCGTAAATAAATGTTGTGCAAGACGCACATGTTAATGTGCTATAGTTTCACATCATTTCGACTATATATTTTAAAAAATTATATAATTATGTTTTATTATTATTTAGCACATATTTATATTATTACCTAGCGAAATTTCAAAAACCTCGAATGTTATATTTCTTTTCTTTGTAACTGAAAATAATCTTAAATTCACATGAATTTTAGTCAAAATAAGTAGAGACTCTCTTAAGTAAAGAAGACCCACTCTGCGCATAGAAAATAATTTGAATGTAATTATATGATTACGACTGGTCAGTTCGAGCTCCTTGCTGCACTGCGTTTTGAAAAATATGGCTTTGCGAAAACGAAATGGTATAATCAGTAGATGTAAAGCCCTGTGTAACGAGCTGTAATTTGGCAAATTATGTGAGTTATCAAAAATTTTTCAGGCACATATTTCACATACTTTAGAGGTACATGCAGTTTATTTAATAAGTCGATTTTGTAGGCACAACAAAACGAAATTTTATTTAAGTAAGTTTATTCACTTCACAATGCTCTAAAGAAAACACTGAATTGCACATTTTCAAAATTATGTTTCCAATTTATCCAATTGCATAATCTAAAATTTTCTTTCTTTACTTCACATACCTTTTTATAGTTTTAGTACTTTAAAACTAAACAGAAATATACTACCTGTAACATAAAATATGAAACATTTTACAGTCCATTCAGAATACTGTAACAAGAGAGCGTCATTCAATAAGACGAAATATGATATCCAAAGTAAACAGTTTGTAAAATGCATAGCACGATTAAAAACCTAATTTCAGCAAGAACCATCTATAGCCGAGGCAATATTTGAATCGTATAGATTATCTATATATATATATTATAAATACTACAGTTATGCAACGTTACGTAGCTCCGAAATGCCCAACGCAGTAGAAATTTTCACTACTGCAATTTCCAGTAAATAATTTCCAAAATCAGTGAACGGAAATGTATTCTAATTCTTTTGTGCAGCCATGTACATGATCTATACATTACATATACAGAAAGTAATGTACAAAAGATTAATCAAACTTTTAAACGCATTCTACAGCTAAAAATACAGTCAAACCCCGCTATAGTGAATCCTCATGGGTCCGAAATTTCGGTTCACTATAACCGTTCCGGAAAACAATTTAACTATAAGGTTCCGAACTCCTTCCACGAAATAGACATTATTTAAATAAATGACCAATAAAATGAAATACAAAATGATTGAAAAGTAATAACAAAAAACATGTTAACTTACATTTATTATTTATCTAAATTTAATCCTATGTGTAATCCCTTATCTAAATCTAAATCTAAAATCAATCTAAATTTTTTGCGTGAGCAGAAATTATTAATTTCCCACATGATACAATCTGTAGATTTGGATAATTTATAATCCCAGCAGAAGTCGGCTTGATTGCATCCATTTTCAATTTGTTTTATTATGCTCATTTTATCTTGAATAGACAACGTTTTACATTTACTGTTTGGCCATAGTTTAAATTTGTCTCTAACTGAACTGTGAGTAAAAACGGTATGAAAGGAGGGCTTTTTCAACACCGATCCTTGTCCGTCTTTTTGACAAATAATGAGTATGCATTCCTACGCGTCTCCCCGTAATTTCTTAGAATGGATATTGCACCCACTGACCTCTTATACGTGCGGCATCTACTGGGGATTGCCTTTGCTTAGGGAGGTTGAAGGGAAATAAAAGAGGCAAACAAGATCGTTATAATCTTACCGCTACATTCCAGTCTATGAATGGTTTTAAAAAGCGCTATATGTATTTATATTGAAGCAGCAATTTCAAAATTATTAAAAAAAAAAAAAAAAAAAAAAAAAAGTCGAAGACAGAAAAAAGTTTATTATATCCAACCTTCTCTTTTTTTGGTGGTTCATTATATTCACAAAAAAATAACATTATACATTTACTGCACGGCACAGGACCAAATATTTCGTTCATTATATCTGGGGGTTCATTATAAGCCTATATGGCAATCAGGGTACATATATGTGATTTAGAGCACAAAGAGACTTAAATACAGATAGGCAAAAGAAAAACCAAAAAACAAGTTAAAAAAATCATAAAATTTTTCAATTATGTTGGAAAGTGACATTAATGAAGTAATATATGCAATACGCAGTTCCGAAAATGCATGACATTAAGCTTCAAGTAAAGAATATTTTCATTTGTCTTAGCAGTGTTTTTGACGCATGTTTTTTACAGAATAAAATTTATCAGAGGGTTTTTTTCTTCAATAGTTTTATTTGTAAAACCTTGTTATTAAAAAAACTGTAATGTGCAGAAATTTTCGAAGATTTTAGCACTTTTATATAAAAACAAAAACAAAAACAGATGTCCTTGCATTAAAAATTATCTTATTTTTAAAAATATTTACATGCATATAAAACTTGCACATGTGTATTTAATTTCAAACATTGTTATTATTACTTAATAATTAAGATTAGGAAATATTTAATTATAAAAAGTTTGGAGATATATGTGGTAATTCAAATATTTTAATACTATAATATTATCTGCATTTGGAAAACAATTTATTCAACAACAAAGGAAAATTATTCAAATTAAAATGCCTAGGAGGTGAAAGTGAATTATATACTTTTAAAGTTAACTTTTCAAATTTACTGAAATGAATAATCAAAACATTACTTTAAAATCAACAATACATATCATTTTGAAAAGATGAAACAAGATATGTGATTTTGCAATAGCGCAAATATATTACATATAAAAGCAAGACTGATCTGTCTATAGATCAGACTTATTAGAATATTTTGCTTACTTTTTGTAGCGTAAAAAAACACCGTTTAATGCCGGACGATTATTTTTATATCACTTAATTTATTATCTTTCGGTCATACTGATAGGATAATAATTTTTCAATAACAGGTAGACAAATGTTTTAATTCCATACTTTTACTGTGTTAAGTTGCTAAGTTCGTAAAATCAATTCTGTGTTATTAATAAAACATATTTAATACTTAAAAATGTAACAGAAATTTTAATTTCTTTTAAATTTTTGGACACATACAGTGTAAGAAATGTATCACTCTCATTCTAGAAAACCGATTATGGATATATTGCACTTAAAACACAAGAATCCCTACTTCCATTTTCCCTATTTTTACAGTCATTCCACAAATACGTATAGGCATTAGAATTTGATCACATTTTAAGGTCGCTTTTTTAGGTGCGTTCGTAATTATATAAATACGTAGCACCTATAGTCGTCGTTCAGTCCGTCTGTCTGTCCGTCCGTCTGTCTGGCCGTCCGTCCGCATATAATAGAGCAAAAACTACCCAACCGAATGGTCTGAAATTTTAAATATATGATTGTTGTAAAACTTTGTCGAGCCATTTCAAATTTTATGAAAATCGGATGTATAGTTAAATTACAGGGACAGTCAAAAGTTTTTCTTTACATTACGGCCAATGGGAAAAATTATTGCACGTGCATTTTAACGATGTTAAAGCTTTCCGAATGGTCTCAAATTTTAAACATATAATTAGTGCGACATTTTGTCGAGCCGTTTCAAATTTTATGAAAATCGGATGTATAGTTTAATTACAGGGACAGTCAAAAGTTTTTCTTTACATTAAAGCCAATGGGAAAAATTATTGCAAGTGCATTTTAATGATGTTACAGCTTTCCGAATGGGCTGAAATTTTAAATATATAATTGCTGCAAAATTTTGTCGAGCCATTTCAAATTTCATGAAAATCGGATGTATAGCTTAATTACAGGGACAGTCAAAAGTTTTCCGTTACATTATGGGGAATGGGAAAAAATTATTGCAAGTGCATTTTAATGATGTTACAGACTATGCACTTATGAATTGCAAATAATTACACATTCAGTACAATATGGGGTGCAAAAAATAATTATAAAACTAGTTATAGTACGAACGCACATCATTTGCCACGTTTGAAGAGCAATTTCCAACTTGTTATCTTTTTGCTGATCTTGGCATGTATTTGTGCCAGAGATATGGTTACACTATATCACAGGCCATTGTCGCAAAATCTGTATTCATTAACATTCATCACTCTTGCCGCTTTTAGTGTCTAATCGTTTTTTTTTTTTAAATCCATTTTGCAACGAATTTGCGAAGATAACTGATAAACTCACTGATAAACTCAATGAAATTATTTTTTTTAATCGAGTTCATATTATATAGATAGAACACCTATGTTTCACACGAAACTTGACATTATTTAGAAAAAAAAATATTTTTATAAATTTAGTTCCGTGAAGAACAAAAGAATATATATATATATATTTAGATTATCTCATTAGAAAAATGTTTAAGATTTATGAATGAAAGCGCACGTTTTCTTTCAAACACCAGGGCATTTTCACCGGTGGAAACAGTTCATCTTCGTAATATTATGATACAAGTTTTAATTATAGTTACATTACTATTCATTTGAATGATCTGTCTTCTAAGTATTAGGAAAGTCAAGCGAAGTCACTTTAGATTGTTTTATAGACAGATTTTTGAAACAATTATTTAAATAAAATAATAATAAGAAAAACATTTATTATATTTATGCTTGTTCCGAAAATTGAATTAAATTCCTTCAACATTAAAGTAAATTTGTCCACTTTCCAGTCTGGAAAATAAAATAATAATTATTATTATATTCACAACTACCTAATCTAATTTATTTAAACGAATAATATAAGCTTCCATTTAAAATTTAAAATATTAATGAATTTCAGAAGACGAAATTATGTATTTTACACGACCATACATAGTATTATATACGAGAAAGAAAAGGGATTATTGATGATTCTTATGAGAATATTTCTCATACATTTTATTTTACACAATATGTGACATTTCAAGAAGGGAGATTTGTTTCTTAGGTACATACTTATTATCTTATATTTTACAAAATTATTCGATAAGAATTTTCACAAGCAATGAAGTTTATGTTATGTTTTCATTAGGTGTACTGTTTTAGCTTGCGAAGTTGATAATGGCAATTTAGCGTTTTCAATAGAAATTTTAGTACTTAAAACGAATAAAAGTATTTTTGCATTTTTAATTTATAAAGACAAGTCTGTCCAATCTGTGCTCTCCGGATTACGTAATAGAGATGTGAACTATTTTTTATTGAAATCTCTAGCGATTTTTATTTTTGAATTTAATATATGTAACAGTATGATACAGGGTGTCCGGTCTCAACGGTGTCCAATGGCTAATTCCTAAACCGTTAGTCATAGACATATAGTTCCAATTACAAAAAAAAAATTAAATCAGGTAAGAAATATTTTATAAGCGATTTGGGTCACTAAAAACATATCTTAAAAAATTACGAAATTTAAATTTTTATACGGTCCCCCAAACCTATAAGTTATATTTCGTAAAATTTCCCTTTTACACTGGAAAGTAATACACAAAAAGTCCCGTTATTCTACGATTAAAATTGACCGAGTAATAGCTGTTTAAAGTTGGAGCATATTTTTTGTTGCAAATTGAGGATCATTCACAAATTTAGTCGAAATATAATTTCGTCAGATATATTAAAAAATAGTTGAGAGTTAAATTAACATTGCAATATAAATTTGAAATCTTTAATCACTCTGACATATTACTGCAAAATATACAACTTGCAATAAACATTTAAGAAGAAAGAAAAAACAGAATTTTTGTTAAATAAAATGATGCTAAATTAACAGCCTCAATTCCTTAAAAACAATACGTATTTAAAAATAATTTTAGATTACACTAGCCTGCAAAAGTTCGGTTATGTAATGTTTTTTAGCTTTTGATAATTGATTCTCATGTATTCTGTACCGCTGAATCTGAAACTGACCTTCATTTTTAACCATCACATCAGGATTTTTCGCAAATTTCAAAGTTAAAAGTTCAAAGTTTAAAGTGAATCTCCTCCCTCATCATCTGACCGCTCAGTTATTTAGCTGTAAGAATCCCAGGATAAGCAAAAATATCGAATAAATTATTGAATAAAATAAAATGAAATAAAATAAAATAAAACAAAAAAAGTTTTACATATGTTTTATAGTATGAGATTTTTGCTGTATTTTAACTTACACATTTACGATTTCTAAAAGTTTTTAACGTGATGGTTAAAAATTAAGATCATTTTCAGATGCAGTGCTAAAAAGTACGTAAAAATCAATTATCAAAAGTTAAAAAACACAACCATCTCCTCTACTTTAGTATCCGATTTTTGTTATTCTTTAAATTTGACAATTTATGGTTTGCGAAATATCCTGACATGATGGTTAAAAATTAATGTAATTTTCGGATTCAGTGCTAAAAAATACATAAAAGTTAAAAAGTCAACAATCACAGTCTTGTATTATCTAATCTAAAACTTTTTCTTAAACTTCTTGGCAGTAATCTATCCGATTTTTTTTTTTTTTTTTTTGTGTGTTAACCTGTCAAATAAGTATAAATTGTAACCACCCTAAATCATAATAATATTAGATATTATTGGATTTGCGCCAGTATGAAAAATGTAATATTGATCGGATATTTAAAAGTTATTTAAAGTTCGAGTAAAAATTTTGAACTGGAAAAACATACATACAGTCGTTGAAGTAACATAAAAACTTATAAAAATAACATAATTTTTGTTAAAAGAAATCACAAAAGAAACAGTCTCAAATCCTGACAAAATAAAAAATATGTTATTTTAGCCAATCTGAAACTTAATAAATGTTAACTTACTCGTAATACTTGTACGATTTTTTTCAAAGCGCAGATACACATGAAATAAGATCTTCGAATACTTTAAGCACTTCGTATGTAACCCCTCAAAGCCAAGCCGAAATCACTTGGTTTCAGAGCAGAAAAGTGGCATATGTCGTGCATTTTTAAAGTTTCACAACTTTCTCAATTTTAGTGTTATATGAATGGGACTTTTTTTGTCTTACTTGTCAGTGTAACAGGAAAATTTTACTAAATATAATTTATAGGACCGGAGGGCCGTATAAAAATGTTAATTTCGTATTTTTTTAAGAAATATTTTTATTGGCCCAAATCGCTTTTAAAATATTTCTTTACCTGATTTCAAACATTTTTATAATTGGAATTATATGTCTATGACCAACAGTTTAGGAACTAGCCATTGGACACCGTTGAGACCGGGCACCCTGTATAATAACCTGTATAATAACATTGGTTTTCTAATTTGATTAAAAAGATTTACATAATTATTATAATTAAACGATTAATTCGTTTCAATAAACTTCGTGACAGTAAGATTGATTTTTATATAGTTTTTAGCTAATCTTTTCTACAATAACAATTGTTCTATTAATTTTTCGAAATATTATTTAAAGCTTATTCCGAAAAATAAATGGCAACACTGTGGTTTGACGGGATGACCATTATATGCTAGCATGCTTCCGGGATATTTTGTGTGATGTAGTGTCCCTAAAGTCTTTTAGAAAGAACGGGTTTGGAAAGAATCTTGAATAGAACATAGCTTGTAGACTTCGCTTTGAAATTGGTAATGGAGTAAGAACTAATCTTTTTCGGTTATTACGACGTGAAGGACATTTTGCAGATATTTCTGTTCCTGTTTTTGTGATTTTTCTTGCAGTACTGGTTAGACGCTCCTCGTTCTGCATTCATACACGTTAAAATATTTTATTTCGCTTACTTTTTAATGGTATTTAAGTTAAAAATTAAAAAAAAAAAAACTTTTAAAAGATATTTTTTCAAGACAATAATTTTTTAATATAATTATCCCTTGTGTATACTACATATTTGTTTGGCTTATTTACTTTTTCAATTTTTCAATTTTATAACTAAAATGACAAGAATTTTATTTTTTCTGTTGTTTTGAATGCAGGATAGACGTGTGTTTCAAAACCTGCAAGTTTTTAACAGTGGGGGTGGAATTAGGTCTGTCTGTCCACCCACTGAGGAAGAACACACAGTCTTTTACCTGTGTAGCTTAAATTTGACAATTTTGGGCTTTTTATAAATAAATGTTATAAATATTGTTGATATACACCTTCTTTCAAGATTTATAATGTATTTGCACATTTATTTGTTGGTTTAATGTGTATATATATATTTATTCAGTGTGAGTATAAATTGTTTTCACAAAATAATAGTGTTGATAGTACCCATCCAGACGAGCAAAAATTACCATGGAACATAGTGCCGCATTCCACTCTGAGAGGCAGAAAAGTATAAAGTTGAAACGCGTCGAGCAAGAACAAGTAACCGTCTCTGATAGCAATCCCCACTGCAGTGCCCCTTGTAAACACCAGCAGAAATCTTTCGTGAACATCTGTGCATGTATCCTTGTTGATTACATGGTAGGCCGTTACATCTGGTCAGACTGTTTAACCAGCGCAACATACCTTATCTTCTTGGAACATTTGCTTCCCAGTTTGCTGCAATCTTTTCTGCTCTTCATCGAAACAGACATGTGGTTTATGCACGTTAGAGCCCCAGCATAATTTTGAAGCAAGGTCCGCCAGTTCTTGAATGCCACATACCCCGTTTTATGGATCGGACGTGGCGGACCTTTGGATTGGCCTCCTCGCTCACCGGGACCTCAACCAAATCGGAAGTTTACTTCTAGGGGCGCCTGAAAGCTTTAATGTACAAGACGTCCGTAGTCTCGGCGGAAGATCTCGTAGCGAGGAAATTTGCTGCCGCAAACATAATTAACAAAACACCAGGAATCTTCGAGAGGGTATGCCAGTATTTCCTTCGGTGGTGTGAACTGTGTAATGGCAAGCGTGGCCGCCGCTTTGAGCATTTGCTGTGAGTTTTTCTCTGATAAATAAATCACATACTACAACATATGGTAGCGTTCATTTGCTTGTCCAACACCGTAGTACTTTCATGTTCAAATTCTAATATTACTCTGTTCTGCTTTTCAGAGTGAAATGCTACCCATAGCCACAGGACAGTTATTGTTCGTCTGGACGGGTACTATCACTGCTCTTAATTTGTAAAAAGAATTTAGACTAACTATACATTATATATTCAAAAACAATTTTGCATTTTATTAAAATATATACTTCAGTACTATTTAGCAGCATGTCACAGGATAATAGACGATAATAGCCAAATATTTTAGTACTCATAAATTTTTTTGTGGTTCTGATTATTCCACTGTTTAAGCACTTAGTTCGATAGCACATGTGTTAAATTTGTGTTTATATTACTTTACTAATTATTGATATATTTTTTTTTATTAATAATTTTAGACGGCATACAATCACTGAGCATTTTAAATTGTTTTAAGTACAAATAGTTTAAATTTTCCTTAATAAAATATATGCGACAGACATAGACGTTTAAAAAATATATTCAAAAATAACTTTTAAAACCATAAAAATTCAATAAATATAGGTACCGTTTTCGAAGAACTTTCATTTGAAATTGTTTTATTTCTCTATTTGATGGCCTAAAAATTAAAATGATGCAATTTTTAGATTTCATTATATGTGAGAATAAAGGGAAATGGATTCTGTGATTGGTGCCATCGTCGAAATTGACTTCAGCGTTACTCTTTATGCATTATAATATAGATATGCATATTTCGAAGCAAATGACTACTTAATAATTCTTATTATATTAATATGTTTTCATAAGTTGCGGTTATTTATTTCAATGCTAAATTTAACAAAGTTGGAAAGTCGGTTTTCCAAAATTTGAAATTAAAACTTGACATATAATCTTTCAAAGTTAAAGTTTGAAATTTATTCTAGTGGGGAAAAAATTTACAATTAAACAATTTGGAAATTATTCGTCAAATGTGGCAAATGAGGTGCGTTCGTACTAAAACTAGTTTTATAAATATTTTTTCCACCGCATATTCTACTGAATGTATATTTTAGTGCACTTCATAAGTGTATATCAATTTCATTCTGTTTGAAAGGCTGTAACTTCATTAAAATGCACTTGAAATAATTTTATCCCATTGGTCGTAATGTAACGGCTTTTTGACTGTCCCTGTAATTAAACTATACAACCGATTTTCATAAAATTTGAAATGACTCGACAAAATTTTGCAACAATTATATATTTAAGATTTCAGACCATTCGGTTTGGTAGTTTTTGCTCTGTTTATACAGAGACAGATGGACAGACAGATGGACAGACAGACAGATGGACGGACAGGCAGGCGGACCGGACGACGACTATAGGTGGTACGTATTTATATAATTACGAACGCACCTCAGTACTTTCTCATTCCAAAAGGATATAAAATTCAAATTCCCATTCAAATCCCATTCAAATAAAATAATATTCTGTAAGCACATAAGGTAGGTCTGAAATTTTTTTTTAAATGATGTTTCTTATTAGAATACTTTGTATATGTTTGTAAAACATAAAGTGCATGATTTCACTTATTTGGATTATTTTCTGTTTAGCTATATGCTATATCTTTCTTTACTCAACAATATGATACAAAGATTTTCTCAAACAATATGGTTAGTTTTACTGTTTTGTGGTAGTAAAATGCCAAGATCATTGTCGTGTGTTTATGTATGACATTTTTTAGTTGATAAAATGTAAAAGAATTTGTATGTAGTTTATTTTTTATTCAAGTAAAATTTGATAAATTCTGGAACTAAGAATGAAAATTCAAAACTTCTCTATATTTATTTATTCGTGAACATTTAATTATTTCATACTATACTAATATAATTTTATTCACCTTCAAATGAGGGAAGATAAACTTAGTTATGGAACGGAAATGTAAATTGATTCTTCGATTGTTGCTACATTCTATAATGGCAAAGAAGTTATTCTCTCACATGTTCATGCTTTATGGTATAGATATGCATACTTTGGAAACAAATAATCACAGAAATAATGCTAGTTATATTAATTATTTTTTGAAAGTTGCAATTATTTATTTCAAAAGTAAAATTATTCCGTTTCCAAAGTTGGGAATTAAGAGCTATTGGGAAAGAATTATGTTCTTTCAAAGTCATATTTTAAAATTTATTCTAGTAGAGAAAACTGAGTTTACTTTAAAAAACATAGTACTTTTCCATTCCAAAAGATAAATAAGATATTCTTCCATAATTATATAACATAGCTCTGAAAGAAAAACACACTTAATGATTTGTCTTATTAGAATAATTTGCATAAGTTTCGGAATCATAAGTTTTACAATTTCGATTTGGGGAATTATTTTTCGGGTTAGCTATAAGTTATGCATTTGTTACTAAATAACATGACACAGAGATTTTCACAAACAATTTGTCTGGGTTTACTGTTTCTTGGTAGTATGTTGGTAAAATAATTTTCGTGATATTTATGTAGATTTTTTTTTTGTATTTATAAAATTTACAAGTAATTTTATGTAGCCTAATTTTTTAAACAATTGTTTATAAATTTTGGAATTAAGTATGCTAATTGAAAACTTCTTTATATTTGTATCTATTCGCAAACATTTACTTATTTCATTACACAATAATATAATTTGATTCACTTTCAAAAGATTGAAGACAAAACTGAGGTATATTCCTTTAATGTTATCTTTTGAAATTTATTCAAGTGGATAATCTGAAATATTAATTTTTTAAACAAATATTTAAATTAAAAATGCTTTATTTCAGTTACACATACACTGTAAATTAAAATGTCTGAAATTCAGTCACTTAAGTGTCTGAAACGGAGTGTTCAATTTTCAGACATTTTAAAATGTCTGAATTTTTTCAGACACTTTTTGCGACTGAATTTCAGACACTTGAAACGTCTGAATCGAAGACATTTTTTGTAAGCATTTTATGTAGCCATGTTTGACCACGCTGAATACTGGGAAAATATCTGGCCGTTGTCCTGCCCCCTCTACCCCCATACCGCCTGATTTTCTGGTGCTCCCAATATTAGTATGCAATTTTCATAAAGCTGATAATTTAAATCTTTTACGACATTGTACTAATTATAATGAGTATTTTGTTTCAGGAGTAGAATAAGATTAAAAAGAAAAAATATTTATCTAAATATTAGATTTTTTAAAATTTTGTTTTTAATCTTACTTTACTTTAAAAGTTCAAAATATTGAGTATAATCAGTACAATTTCGAAACAGATTTAAAATATAAGCTTCGCAAATATTGCACATGAAATTTGGGGGAACTAAAATCGTAAGAGAAAGGGGCACTACCCATGCTTTAATCAAGGAGTCCTTTTGCAAAAAATGCAACCCTGCAGTATTGTTAGCTAAATACAGATGCCCGGTATTCGGGAGTATCCGTTATGGAGGTTAATGGACATTCCCGAATAGCGGATACTTCGATTTAGCGAATACTTTTTTGATCCGCAAGGCATACATATTTGTATTATTTTTACCTCACAAAAGCAGGCATCTCCGATTATCCGACAAATTTCGCGGTCCCGAAGTGTCCGCTATTAAGGGTTTTTAAGGTATATGGATATATATATATATATTATCTTGTCCTACTCTAAAAGTTCAAAATATTTATCATAGTCGGTGGAATGTCGAAAGAGATTTAAAAAATCCCGTGTACGCGAAAATGGGCAAGAAAATCCCCCTCCCGTCCCCCCCCCCCCCAAAAAAAAGGAAAATTCATATAATTCAAAAATTAGATTTTGCCCCATAGGCAATTTTGCATATGCATCAGATGATAATAACAACAGCTATATAACCATGAGTAAATAATAAAATAGTGAATAAATATTCTATTTTAATAGCATTGAGAAAAAAAAATTACTTCTAATTTCAAAACTTAGCCATTTTTGTATTTGTCATTTAAGTACATATAAATAAAATAGTTAAGTCATTTTAAGTAGTAAACATGTGTAATTGTTTTTTCTTTTTAAATATGTGGTAATTTGTCATTGTTTAGTTAAAAGTAAACACCAGTTTGGTATCTAATTTTATATATCATTCTTCGGAATATGTATATAATTTTCTTTAAACATATTCCGTATTCAATTTAAAATTTTCACCCGCTATTGCTTAAAAATGTATATCATTATTATTCTTTTTTTATGGAACAACACGATATAAGTCATATTTAATTTATTTTATTTTTTATTCCTGTAAAATTTCTATCCTTTGAATATGAGCTAAATAGATTTTATATATTTGATAAGAAAATATTGATCTAAGAAATAGAAAACAAAAACAACAACAAAAAAAAACAAACAGAAGAAGATAGAAAGTAAAAAAAAAAAATACATCAGACAGTATATGTACTATTCTTAATTGTTTGAAAAACGTTTTGAACATAAAAAAGCAGTTATTAAATGGCTTAAAAATATATTTAATACTGTATCATAAAAGTAAATACGAATTTTAAAAATTTAAGGCAGTTTTATACATAAACTTCATATCAAGGTATAAACAACTCTTTATTTATGTCTAAATTATCATGTGTAATTTTTTTTAGTGCCAACAATTACTTGTACCAGAACCGTTGCAAATTCGATTGCAGTAAAAGGAAATTTAATAATTATTTCTCGCATTACTCAATTTTAAAAATTTTAAATCATGAACAAAATATCGCAAAAAAAATGCTTGCATATAAATTACAAAAATTAATATACCAATTTAAAAAACACAAAAAATATTAATTAAACTTTATAATTATACTGCTAAACAGCAACGTAAACTGCAAAATATGAATAAAATGTTTCTCCGTTTGTTTAATGTTTCGAAAATTTTACTGGATGATATAAAAAATTCATATTATTTTTAGAAATTTGGTAAATGTTAAATCTGAAACATTGGATATCACAATTTACGATTTTCAATAATAAATTAAAAAATCAATAAGAATAAATCTTTATAAAGTTTCAGTTCCGTGATTAAAAACTGCAATATATACAGTCAAATTTCACAATATTAATGCTTTTTTTCAATCTGAAAACTTTTCCTAATCTATACTCCTATTATAAAGAGGAAAAAATTGTTTATTTGTCGGAGGTAAGCTCAGGAACTACCGAACCAATTCCAAAAGTAATGGTATCGAAATGATGGTATTAGTCCAACTTAGAACATAGGCTATATCTTATGTCGGTGCCACTACCCCAAAGGGGGTGCAGGAGCAAAAAACGTTCTAAAAATGCGATTTTTGCGTTACTGAAGGGCCTAGAAATATCAAATTTGGAATATTAGTTACTTATAAGATATAAATGATGTCTAAGAACAGTTCTTAAACAATTCGAAGTTCAAAAGAGGTGAAAATGCACAAAAGGCGTTCTAAAAAACGTTCTAAATGGTAGTTTCTACATAATCTCAGGAAATACGAAACCGATTTAAAAATTAATGGTATCAAAATGATAGTGTTAGTCCAACTTAGAACATAGGCTATATTTTATGTCGGTGCCACTACCCCAAAGGGGGTGCAGGAGCAAAAAACGTTCTAAAAATGCGATTTTTACGTTACTGAAGGGCCTAGAAATATGAAATTTGGAATATTAGTTACTTATAAGATATAAATGATGTCTAAGAACAGTTCTGAAACAATTCGAAATTTAAAAGGGGTGAAAATGCACAAAAAGCGTTCTAAAAAACGTTCTAAATGGTAGTTTCTACATAATCTCAGGAAATACGAAACCGATTTAAAAAGTAATGGTATCAAAATGATAGTGTTAGTCCAACTTAGAACATAGGCTATATTTTATGTCGGTGCCACTACCCCAAAGGGGGTGCAGGAGCAAAAAACGTTCTAAAAATGCGATTTTTACATTACTGAAGGGCCTAGAAATATGAAATTTGGAATATAAGTTACTTATAAAATATAAATGATGTCTAAGAACAAATCTTAAACAATTCGAAATTTAAAAGGGGTGAAAATGCACAAAAAGAGTTCTATAAAACGTTCTAAATGGTAGTTTCTACATAATCTCAGGAAGTATGAAACCGATTTTAAAAATATTGGCGTCAAAGTGATAGTGACAACGTTTGCTCCAAGATAGGCTATGTTTTATGTCGGTGCCACTACCCCAAAGGGGATGTAGGAGCAAAAAACGTTCTAAAAATGCGATTTATGTGTTACTGAAGGGCCTAGAAATATGAAATTTGAAGTATCAGCTACTTATTAGATATAAAGGATTTCTAAGAACAGTTCTTAAACAATTCGAAATTTAAAAGGGGTGAAAATTCGCGAAAAGCGTTCTAAAAAACGTTCTAAATGGTGATTTCTACACAATCTCAGGAAATACCAAACCGATTTAAAATTTAATGGCGTCAAAATGATGGTGAAAACCCTTGCTCCAACATAGGCTATGTTTTATGTCGGTGCCACTACCCTAAAGGGGGTGCAGGAGAAAAGCATTCTAAATTGCGGTTTTTGCGTGACGGAAGGGCCTTGAGTCGTGAAATTTAGAATGGTAGTTAGTTGTAAGATATCAATGATCTCTAAGGACATTTCCTAAAAAAGTCGAAACTTAAAATGGGGGTCAAAATGCGCAAAAAGCGTTGTAAGAAACGTTCTAAATTGCGATTTCTAGCAATCTCAGGAAATACTGAACCTATTTCAAATATAATGGTGTAAAAATGATGGGGACAGATCTTGCTCCAATATAGGCTATATTTTATATCCGTTTCCACTACCCCAGAGGAGATGCAGAAGCAAAATGAGCGAAAAGCGTTCTAAAAACGTTCTAAATGCCGATTTGTCACCAATATCTCAGGAAGAATCAAACTGATTTCAAAAGTAATGGTAAGAAATTGATGCTGAAAGCCTCTGTTCTAACATAGACGCTATTTTAAGTCGGTATCACTATCACCTAGACGTAGCAGGAGCAAAAAAGCGTTCCAAATTTCGAGTTTTGTGATCGGTAGGGGCTAGCAACTTAAAATTAGGCAAGGAACATATTTATTACATATAAATGATCTTTAAGAACAGTTTTAAAAAAATTGGAAATTTAAAAAGGGGTGAAAATGCGCGAAAAGCGTTCTAAAAGCGTTCTAAATTGCGATTTCTTCTCAATCTCAGGAAATTCCAAAGCTATTTCAAAAGTAATGGTTGCAAATCAATGGTCACAGTCCCTGCTATAACATAGGTTATATTTTATGTTGCTGCCACTACCATCTGAGGGCTGCAAAGGCAAAACATGTTCTAATTTGCGTTTCTTGCATAACTGAAGGGTCTAACACTTTGAAGTATGGCATGGCATTTACTTACAAGATGCAACTGCTTTCTAAGAACTGTCGAAAGAAAATTTCAAATTTAAAAAGATGAAGTGAGCGAAAAGTGTTATAAATTACAATTTTTATGTAATCTTATCATATACCAAACCGATTAAAAAAATAATGATGACAAATTGTTGGTGATAGAACCTGCTCAAACATAAGCTATATTTTATGTCTGTGCCACTACCACCAAAGGGTTGCAGTAGCTAAAAACTTTCTAAATTGCGATTTCTGTGATATTGAAAAGGCTAGAAACTTTAAATATAGCATGACAGTTAGTTATAAAATTTATATGCCCTCGAAGGACTGTCGAAAATAAATTCGAATTAAAACGGGGTGAAATGAAGGGGAGGTACGAAAAGCATTCTAAAAAAGTCCTAAATTAGGATTTCTACTCAATTTCAGGGGATATAAACCAAATATAAAAGTAATAGTTGCGAATCAATGGTAAAAGTCTCTGATCGTACACAAGCTATATTTTATGTCGATGATTCTACCGACTGGGGTTCACAGGAACAACAAACGCTCTAAAAAAGGCCTTTAAAAGCTTTCTAAATTACGTTTCTGTGGAATATTAGGAAATAACAAACCAATATCAAAATTAATGTTGACAAATTAATGATGACAGTTCCTATTTCAACATAGCCCTTTATGCTGAGAGAGGTGATAGGACTTGGAATTTGACATGATGGTTAATTTTAAGATGTAAGAAGATGGTTTCTAAAAAATTCGAAACTTCAGATGAATACTGAAATGAGCGTATTAATTAAGCATAAAAGTTTCAAAATATTTTCTAAATTATTATTTATTTAGATTTATTTCGTTTTATTAATTTAAGTCTCATTTCTGCCTTATGCAGTGTAACTATGATGTTTAATCAAACTGTGTTTTAAATAGTAATTTTTTTTAATTATTCCTAAAAGTAATAAGTACATTTAATAAAATAAAATATTACCATTTAATGAAATAAAAAATTAGTTAGTACCTTTTAATAAAAATTAGACATATAAATATCACTTGGCATATTTCAAATATTACGCGAGCAAAGCCGCGGGGTTTGCTAGTATCATAATAATATGAATCATCATATTTAGCTCCAAAATAATAATAATAACAAAAAATAAAATAAATGCCTGATGTCATATACTACAAGCGTTTATAGTCAGTAAACAGTAAAAAACAAACATAGAATAAACACAGTTACAAATGGCTTCAATTTAATGTTTTTATCTCTGATAAATGAAGCGATGAATCATTCAACTTTTCAAACCTATGTTGCAAGTTTTGTTTTTGAGCAAAGACAAATTATAATTATTTCACATCACCCTATCGAAAATGAAAATTAAACTATCACTCATTCGTTTATTTACAAAGGTCAAGCAAATAGAATTACAGCATTGCTATTTAATTTTCAAAACAATTATATTTCATTCCGTTACATTAAGAAGGCATATAACAGGCGACCGTTAGTAAAATCAAGAATTTAGCATTAAACTACAGAAAAGAGATAAATTTTTATAAACGATTTCACTCATATTCAAAGGTATAAAAATCTATCGGAATAAAATATAAGAATTAAATATGACTTACTCGTTCGTTATATAAATACCCAGATTAACACATATCCTTTTAATCCAAGCAATGGCGGCGGTGAAAATTTAATTCTTTCTGTTCTTATCTCATGAAGTAGATGACACGCGCGGAAATCAGCGTTCTGATTGGCTGTTAAGAATAGTACCAAAGATGATGTTTAACTATCGCTTGGAGCGTATCGTCTTAAAATCAGACGGTTGTTGGATAATTTACACATGTTTCTCGGTTCGTTTATAGCATGATCATAGTAAGACATTTATGTGTCTTTAATTTAGACGTCTGTTATGTCTGAATTTTCAGATTAAGACACTTAAGTGACTGAAATTATTTTTCAGTCACATATGTGTCTAAATTTAAGACTCCTCTATTTGCAGTGTATTCCAAAAGTTGAATTACATTCTTGTGGCATAATGTAATCAAATCCCTTTACAAGATGGAATGTCTGACTCATTTTCATTCAAAATTATCTTTTATAATTTATTCAAGTGCTATCCTATAATTTAATTTAAAATCAACAATACTTTTCAATTTCAAAGGATGAAAGGAGATATGCGACGTGCACTTCCATAAATATTTTAGATAAAAACATCAAGTAATAATATATTTACGTGATAAATTAGAATATTTTACATTTGTGTTCCACAATAATACAATTTTATTTACTTTAAAGATTGAAGACAAAAACTGCGTTATATTGTTTCAAAGTTACCTTTTTAAAATTTATTCAATTGAATAATCTAAAGTTTCTTTTTAAACGCATTTTTCATTACGAAAATGTAAAATGAGATATGCGATATGTGCTTCGATAAACATATTACTTTTCATACGAGAAACAAATGCTACCTAGTGTATTAAAATATTTTCCATGTAAAATATAGCATTTTACGCGTAGTGGTCTAATTTTAAATGCAGCCACTTATTACTTTATGGTTTACTAAATTCTACTAACAGAAATTTTTAGAAGTCTTTTGACAAATGTTCAGCCTTCACTGGCTATACTCTTTTAGTAAAACCAATTTTGTGTTACAAATGAAAGTTTTTTTTTTTTTTTTCCCTTATAATTCTAAATGTAATTTTACATTTTTATTCCATAAAAATATGGAAGTTTTCAAACATATGTATAAATCAAATATGCCTTGTTTCAGTTATACATATTCCGAAAGTTGAATTAAATTCTTTTGGCAGAATGTAAATTAAATCACTTTACAAAACAGAATGTCGGAATTATTTCCTTTTAAAATTATCTTTTCAAATTTATTCAAGTGGCTATCCCAAACTTTAATTTAAAATCAACAATACTTTACATTTTGAAAAGATGAAAGGAGATATGTGACGTGCGTTTTCATAAATATATTAAATAAAACCAACAAGAAAAAATATATTGATCTGACTTATTAGAATATTTTGCATTCGTGTTCTTATCATGAAATATATGACTTCAGGTGGGAGAAGTGTGAGAAGTGTTTACGTTTGTTATCATATACCTTCGTAAACTATATGATACAAAAAAAATCATATCTCTTGCATTTGTTCTATTGTTTTATTATAGTACGCTGATAAAATTATTTTTGTGTTATCTATGAAACGTTTTTCTATTTGTGAAAGTTTTTTCTTTATTTTATAAAATCAGATATATTTTTGAATAACATCAAAATCGAAAAAAAATGTAATTGTACTTATAGCGAAAGTTATATTAAATTTTTGTAACGCAAAAAGTATTCATTTGGAAAGCTGGAATCCAAAAATGATGTTATACTCGTATAACTTATGGTTTGTATAAGTAATTGATTTATTAAATTTTGAATGTATTTCACAACTTGTATTTGTACATTATATCGAAGCAAGATGTACAAGATTTGCTTTTATAAGAACCAGGGGATCCATCCCTGTCTTCCCGGGTTATTTAAGCAGTTTGGGAATTCTTAAATGCGAAAAAAAAATCATTTTCAACATTTAATATCTTAAAATGTATATAATTTTAAAATACAATGTTTATTGAGATGAAAGATATAAGTATGCTGTTTCATTTTATGTGTTTAAAAATGAGGGATGTATAATTATTATTTATAGGGGGGTTCCAAACTGTAAGACATTTGTCGAGCTGAAAATTGGTATATCAGCTTATGTGCAGTATTACAAAATAAATTTTGCAAGTAGAAGGAAATTTTTTTGTGCTTAATTACACTTCAGATTATAATAATTACCTTGAAACTAAATAAATTTGCATTTAAAGTATTTTTATATTTTTGATACAAAGTTGTATTTTGTTAATACACAAAATTGTATTTATCTAATACAAAATTTTGAAAACTTGAATAGAATAATCACCTAAAAAATGTATTGTTTGAACAATAAAAATGAAATTTTAGCTTCAGTTTACAGAGACTAACAAAAAACATATCTTTTCAAAATTTCGTGATAAAATATTCAGAAGTTTTTGAGGTATCCTGCGCAGGTGCCCAAAAATGTCATTTGAAGAAAAATAACTTAAAATTTTCGGAAACGCCTCTTCAGCTATTCAGCGAGTATAATTCTAAAAGCCATGACTTCTGTTCTAAACGGAATTTGAAGGAAACAATTATGTCAAAATGTTCCGAAATGTTAGGAGTTTAACATCTAAAAAATTTAATTTCGATGCTTTAATACTCCTAAGATCCCTTATTAAAAATTGTGTTTTTTTTTTCTTTGCTATATTTTTTTAGAAACCTGACTAATACCACCAAAAAGCAGTGTAATCAATTAAAGCTTCGAATTTTATTAAAAGCTATAGTATTGTAGCAGATGCATGACAGTAGTTAACAGATGAAGAAATCCAGCAGATTTTTAATTCTGAGAATTTTAGTGGTTTAAGCGTGTACTTCGATTACATGTATCTTCAATTTGTATTATATTTAACATATTTTATGATTCTATTTATGGACTGGTGATGTTTAAATGTCGTAATGAAATATTAGCTAAAAGCAAGCTAAATAATTTACATAGTTTTAAGTATAAATGGCTTTAGTCTTTCAGAATCGGTCTGCACATAATAGATATAGATAAAAAAAAAAAAAAAAAAAAAAAAAAAAAAAAAAAAAAATGTGTTTGGAAAAGTATTTCAAAAACCATAAAATATCACTAAACTGACATACAAATTTCAAACCAATTGCATTTGAAAGTATATTTTTAATTGCATTCTGCTGTATGATAATTGAAATTTTGCCTTATTTTAGAAGTTATAAAAATCAAAATTTACTGTTCAGATGCCCGACTATCCATATGACGCCATTCGCAGAATGTAAATGTGTTGCTTTATCGTATAGATATTATAAAAAGAAAATTATATATTTCAGAATAATTTCCATATATTTTCTTCTCATAAAATATTATTTCACGTGAGAGAATTATTTTTTATATAACTTTTTTCTAACTTTTTTTTTTGTTGTTGTTGTTGTTGTTGTGATATATGAACTTTTGCTGATATGGTCGTCATTATAAAATGTAAACATTTAGAAAATTTATAATAGTATTTTTATTAAAAATTTACTATTTTAAAGTTTAGTAACTTCTATTATACAGAAATTTATTCTGAAATATTCAGTAGTTACGAAAAATGATATTTTTAATTATAGTTCTGCTATTTTTCACGTTGATGTTTGAATATAATGCTAGTAAGTAAGAATGCAAATATTGAGAAGCTGTATGATTAAACGGTAAAATAAAAAAAAATTAGAAATAAAAATACTGAATTGAATATGCAAATTCAGAATCTTAATTGTATATACAGGCATATATATTCAAAATATTGCATTAAGCGCAATCAACAATAACATAATTTTATTAATTTTCTAATTCTCAAAAGAAAAAAAAAATATCTTCTTTCAGAACTTTATAATTGAGTAATCTAAACATACATTTAAAATCTACAACACTTTGAAATTTCTCCAGGATATGCAATACGTACTTTCATAGATATTTAAGTATTATGAAAAACTTACATACATTATATGCTCAAAAGTCACTGCAAATTTTCGAGGTTGGTTGATATGTCGAATATAAAGATAAATACCAGGCGAATACTTCTATAATTTCAGAAATATAAAGAACGTGCTTGACTTTATATTTTTCCACGAAGGTTTGATCACGAGGACAAATAGGAGACCAACAACAAATTGAACACAATTTTTTTTTTTTTGAAATTATCCAGCCAAGCAAAATAGACAAAATGATCCTCAGGTGTAGCACATTGCTATTGTGGATGCTGTATAACATGTATGCTCTTTTGTATTGCAAAAATATTCCTGGATATATACGAAATTATTTTTTAAAAAATTCACATGTTTTTCGTTTATAGAACGTAGGAATTTAACGAAATTTACACTATATTCCGGAAATGTAACAAATTACAGTAGAAATATCGTATTCCAATTATAATTTAAATGTAATAAATATTTGACGAAATATGAGCATTTGAATAAAATAATTTTAATTGAACTAACGATAGCAAAAATATTTGTGTACTATATTGTATGCAATTGTATAGGGACATTCATAAACTAGTATGTTGCGGCCATCACAAATCGTTCTTTTATATAAATCACGTCACATAGTAATATACAATGAGATTATGTCAATTTAGCACCAGTTTATATCAAAATATATCTGAATTTAATGAAAATTCGTGCATTGGTTCTATAGCGGAAACTCTGAATAATGTAGCTTAGCGGCCCCACCTGTTGAGTGATTTACACCAAAACATAAAGAGTGCTAATTTATATCAAGGTATACCTGAATCTAAAGTTTGTTGAAAATCCAAGCATCAGGTCTGGAGATTGAGCTATTGTGGAAATCGTGAAAAATGCTACATAGAGCGCCACGTGTTGAGTTATTTACAACAAAAACTAATCAGCACCAATTTACATCAGAGACTAACTGAATATTAATTTTTATTAAGTTTCGTGCATTAGTTCTTGAGATAGAGCTCTATCTTGCTTGGATTTTCAAAAAACTTCTAATTCAAGTATACCTGGATATGAATTAGTGCTGTTTAGTTTTTAGTGTAAATCGCTCAACAGTTGGCTTCACGATTTCCAAAATAGCTCAATCTACAGAACTAATGCAAGGGTTTTTTATCAAAATTCAGATTCAGTTAGTCCTTGACGTGAATTGACGTTTTTTTTTTTTTTTTACATTTTCGTGTCAATCGCTCAACAGGTGGCGCTGCTATACTGCATTTTTTACGATTTCCGCAATGGCTGTATCTCAAGACCCAATGCACGGATTTTCATGAAACTTCAGATTCAGTTAGTCCTTCATATGACTTGATACTGATTACGTGTTGGTGTAAATCGCTCAACAGTTGGCTCTGCTGGGCTTCAGTTTGCACGATTCCCGCAATAGCTCTATCTCAAAAACTAGTGTACGAATTTTCATCTAACTTCAGATTTAGTTAGATGTTATAACACAAGATTTTGCTGATTATGTTTTGGTATTAATCGTCCAATAGGAGGTGCGGCTATGCTACATTTTTCAGAATTTCCTCTATAGCTCTATCTCAAGAACTATCACACGAATTTTCACTAATCTTCCAATTCAGATATACTTTGATATGGATTGGTGCTAAATTGATGTAATTTCTTCTACTGTTTAAATGATTTAATTGACGTGATTTATATAGAAGAAAGATTTGTGATGGCCACAACGTACAAAATTATCGATGCTTTAGTTTTAATTTTTTAAGAGTGATTAGAATAAGGTTATAAAAAAAATATTTATAAAAATGAAAATATCCATCCCAAATCTAGTCATGCTCTTACATTATATTCTAACATCTTAGAGGTAATATATAGCTACTTTTAGAAGAAAACTGAAATTCAGATCGCTGTATTATCAGTATATTTTTCAATTTTGGCGACAGTCGACTGACATTTTTATATGATGTCGTATGTAGTTCACTAATAAAAGAAATGAACAGAGCTTTCTTTTCATCATTCGTGCATGCGCAGTTAAAAGTACTACATAGAAATGCTCTTATTTCACCAAAATATTAACACATAGTTTCGTGAAAGTGGCGTAAAATTTGGATGAAATCACAGCATGAGACTAAAAATAAAATAAAAATAAAATTAAGAAAATTGTGGAATATTATTTAAAAAAAATCTCAATGAATATACGTGCTTTTGTTACACAAATGTTGTGCAACGGACGCTCATGTGCTGCTGTTCCAGGATATTTCTAGTACATTAATCCCTTAGCATTCCCGAGTTTTGTTTTTTCGGGAAATAGAAAATACTAAATATTTCAACATCCGCGAATACTTAACTTGGTTGTTCGGGAATATTATTTTATAAAGAATATATATATATATATATATATATATAATACAATGTAAACTCACTTTCTTTTACCAATTCTATGAACTACGTGACATTGGATACCTATCTACTGTATAGCCTACTGTTTCTGTATGGCCTAAATTGCAAGAATTTTATCCCTTGTTTCAAAAATTTTGTTTACGAAAATTTTATCCCTTGTTTAAATTTTCTAAAATTCCAAATTTTTATTTCAGGTGAAATATTTTCTAAAATTTTCTAAATTTCTAAAATTTTCGGGGAAATTTTAAAACATCAACAAAAGCTTGTTGAGAAAGCAATAGAATGCGATTCTTCACTGGTGAGCAGTCTTAAATTTAAAATAGAAATCGAGGTCGGAACTTTTCCTTACATGTAAATTTATAAACAAAATATCTATTCTGTCAAACAATCGCATTGTCATTACATAGCAAATAAATTTCGTACAATATTTTTATAATAACTGAAATTTATATAAAGTATGCACTTTTAATGTATAATTCTTAATAATTATACCTTTTGAATTTCAATCGATTATTTCCATTTATAAACATAATAAAACCTAACCCACTTTTATGCACGGGAAGATAGTCTCGGCATTCGCGATTTTGAAAAAAAAGTAAACACCCCCTACTAACTCATCAACAAATTATAGTAGACGGAAGTTACTGGTACCAAACGATTGGAAGTAAAGTCTACTTTTAAATGATGTATGTAAAATTTGCTTAGGGGGCCATCTACATATTAAAACAAACCCAAACCTATTTTTTTTTTCAATGGCAATACCAAATTTAACAAGCTATTTCAAATCTTCGGTTCAAACTATGCCTAGACACCAAATTTCAAGTCATTTGAATGATAAGTTTTTGAATTATAAACGTTCAAAATTTAGTGCTTCTAATGTTAAATTACATTTTCATATTTTTATTTACATCTCCAGAAATTATGCTCCTAATGTGCTAATCTTTTGTGCAATAATAATACTAATGTGCCCAACCATAAATACGCTGAACTTGCAATTTTTATAATTTTATGATATGAATTATGAATTATGAAATTGATATTCGAAAAAATTATGAATTGCAACTTACAAATTTTTGATGTATTTATATTTATTAAGTCCTGCTTTATCAAAATCCAAAATTTCACATTTTTCTTCCAAATAGTTTTCAAATTATGCTTAAAAGACGGCAAAATGATGGTTTTGGGGCAGTCTGTGATAGAAGTGAGTAGATATTTTGAAATTTCTTCTGCTGTCCTGTTATCAAACAGTGCCTTGATCAAGAAGGGGGCTCTCTCGGATAACAATAGAGTACGGCACTTCAATTTGGATACAGCCCTTAAAATACGCTCGTTTTAAAATAATTAATTTCTCGGAAACTTATGGTACGATTTGCATAAAAATTTGTTTTTAGGCTATTTGAAGGGTGTAGAGTTCATTTATGCTGTCAAAATTGTGAATTGCTATTGAAAAAAAAAAACAAAATTATGGTTCGTTTTAATATGTAGATGGCCCCCTAAGCAAATTGTGTATACATCATTTAAAAGTAGACTTTATTTCCAATCGTTCGGTACCAGTAACTTTCTTCTACAATAATTCGTTGAGGAGTTAGTAGGGGTATTTACTTTTTTTTTCCACGACTGTACAATATTTTTATAATTACTGAAATTTATATAAAGTATGCACTTTTAATGTATAATTCTTAATAATTATACTTTTTGAATTTCAATTGCTCATTTCCATTTATAAACATAATAAAACCTAACCCCCTTTTATGCACGGGAAGATAGTCTCAACATTCGTGATTTTGACATTCGCGGAGATTCTCGCGAACCTAATCCTCGCGAATATTATTGTATTTTATTTCATAGGATTATATTATTATTTTTTTTTTTTGCACACATTTAAATTTTTATTTAGCGAAATTGCAAAAAGTTTGAATGTTATATCTCTTTTCTTTGTACTGATTTTTTTTTTTTTTTTTTTTTTTTTTTTTTTTTTTTTTTTTAAATCTCGTGAATTCTAGGACAAAGAATTAGAGACCCAATTCGCGACCCTTTGAAATTCCTCAATTTTCCTCAATTTGAGAATTTTTGAAGTAAAGAAGACCCAGGCTGCGCATATAAAATAATTAGAATACAATTATATGAAATTTCCAATCATGTTCTTCTATTAAAATATAAGAATAGTAATAATAAAAGATTAAATAAAATTTATTTAGTCATTTGCTTTTTTAATATTACAATGAATTTTTAAACTAAGAAAACTTGTTACCTGGTACGTTTTCATGTCGACATGAAAAATGCAAACAATCTTGTAGCTTGTTATTAACAGGACTTTATGACGTTTATTAATAATCGAAGTTGAAGTTCTTGGAAACTTTGAACAGGACTTGAGTGATGTGTCATATTAAAATTGCCTTATTGCTAGAGAGGTTGTTTTCTACGGGGCAATGGTTAATAAATTATTTACTTTTGTCGTATAATGTAAAAATATAGTTATTTTGAACATTTTTAGCAATTTTCTTTTCGATTACACATTTCAAAATTTGCTTTGTTTTATAAAAGTAATAAAAACCGTTAATAAAAATATGAAATAACAATTTCGGATCTCATTACAGTAAAATGAAGAAACTATGAGATACATTTCGATTAAAACTGTATGCATTGTGTACAGGAAATTTTGAGATGAATTTGTTTAATGAGTCATAATAAAATAACATTCAGGACAAATCTTTTATTCACACGAAAGTACATTAATGAATTGCAAAATTTTACTATGTGCATTATTATTATTATTACTAATATTTTAATAAAATTTAACTAACGTTTTCTTTCTGTTACACGATGCACATGATTTGGTGTTTTATGTTTTTAGCACTGTATGATTCTAAAGAAGGCAGGGCTAAACCTGTTTTTGCCCTGTTGTAGAAAATATTTTATGTAGATTTCGCTAGCTTTCAAGATGTATTTTAATATAAGATAATTCAGGGGAAGACGCCACATGTAAGGATGTTTTGCTTAGTAGCGCCAAAATTGTATTGATAAGATAAATAAAAAATATGCCACCATACTCTTTAATATTTAGTTGGTTATGTACACTCATTAAATCCTTTCCCAGTGTTTAAATGACTGGCAAATTTAATGTTAAATAAGCTCGTGTAATTGTGGCATGTTCTCCCATATATAATGGGAAGATACCACCTGTTATGGGGAAAGATGCCACATCACAGAAAATACGAAAAATAAGATTAATATTGGAACATTACCTGTGAATTAACAATAACTATGATCAACAAATAAATCTGTAAGCTGAATACATTTTTTTTTTTCAAATTTACTTTACTAAAACTGATAATGGTACAAGCCTGCAGAACATTTCATTTAGTGCAAATGATTACCACTGCAATTTTCGTGCAACCAATTCTTGTATTCGATGCACTGAATCCGACCACACTTGAGACCTTTTCTTAGTGTAAAAGTATCCTTTACATACAGCAAAAAAGTAATCATCATTATCCTCATCAAAACTATCACCAATGGTATCCAGAGGAATTTCTACACTTGAGGAAGATGAGTTTACACGTCTCTTTTACTTTTGTTTTTTCGGAGGTTTCTTTTTATTTATTTTACCTTTTCTCGATTTTCTCTACCTTATCTTTTATTTTTTTCCGCATAGTTTTTCTTCTCTTTGTTGCAGCTAAGACCTCTGCTGCTTGTTTCTTACGCCCAGGTGGTCTAGGTTTTGTGACCTGAACAATAGGACTGATTGTTTCTAGACAGGAAATTTCTGTGCTGGTGGAGGCAACTGCTGGTGACAATCCACTACAACTAGATCTGTTGGTGCAATCAACAGCTGGTATAGGTCAACATGATCTGTTGGTGCAATCAACTGCTTGTGTAGGACTACTGTCACATACGCCGCTTGTGGAAGCAACAGCTCTATCATTAATGGAATCCTCAGGGATATCAAACGCTGGGTTCTGGGATTGCTTGTGGGTTATAGGAATAAATACATTAACTGAAAACCCAGAAGTGCCATTTCCTACTGTGGCTGCCTTGCTCCAAGGTAGAGGCTCCTCAGAAGAGATCAGAACTGTAGTCTTGAAGGTTTACGATATGGCTTAATGAGGATCCAGGAGTTCAAGACTTGTCGCCAATATTCTTTTAATGCTTTAAAAATGAGTGATAAAATTTCTATAAGCACTGGATAATGTGATTTGGAAGACAGAGAAGAATTATTTAATTTTTGTCTTCATTTTAGCTTATTTCTGAATCATGTTGCGTCTTCCCCCAAGTATACGGGGAAGATGCGACACACACTTATTTCCATATAGCTGCAAGATTATGACCGCTTCTTCTTGCCTTCTGTGTATAACAGAATGTGGAACTCACTTATATTGTTAATATCTCATTTTAAATAAAACATAGGTTTATAAACTTTAATTATGAGCAACAGAATGTTATAAGGGTTTTACTCACACGGTTACATGCTCCCATGTTCCAAACATAACGGTTATTAAAGGCGACAAATTAAGGTAAATTCACAAATCATGTGCACACTAGGACAACTGTCGTCAGTCGTCATACAAGCCAGTCATTAATTGCGTCTGTTGACACATGAAAGTACTAGGAATAAACTTGCGTCTTTCCCCAAATTGCATCTTACTCCGAATTACCATAATAAATTACAATATTTTCTTCATTTTTTATAAATTTTGCCCTTTTTAAAAAAATTTATATAATTTCAAATGTGTTTCAGCACTTAATTTTGCCAAATAGGGAATTTGGTTGCTTAACTCTGCGAAAGTGCATTCTAAATTTTATGCCAAATACGCTGTTAAAATTATTTTAATCCTCCGTAATTTGCATGGTGTATTCTAATCACTTCCCGAGTAAAAATATACGCATAACTACTAGAGTTCAAATCTACTTAAGTCAAATATTTTTAGATGTACTCTTCTAGATTCCGCGCCTACAGACTGCAGATGTTCATTCTATCGTTTTCTTCCGAAGAAGTGAGGACATGAAAATTTTCAGCTGAGGTGTCTCGCTTAATAATGCCGGTATATTTTCTGATTACAAAAAGTAAGATAATCTACATTGCAGAGCTGTTTTATTTTTATCAACGAAATAATTAAATTTATTAATAACTTTTATTATTTTTATTTATTTGGAATCATTTACATCGATTTTGTTGTTGCTTTTTCTCCAGAAAACGTCAAAATGTACATGGGAGATGGAGCAACAGTGTTTGCGGAATCTTTTGGCTTTTGTTTCATCAGATCCTGAAGATGATGATGTGGCAGGTACAGATGATAATTTTTTGGAAGATGGTGAACATTCTGAGGAATGTTCTGATCACAACTCGGAATCAGAACAAGAAGCGGGTGAAATATTGGACGTGACTTCCTTTAAAGCCGAAAAAATTCTAGCCGAAACCTACAGGGGACTGTTAAAAATTAAAATACAGAACTGAGATAAGGAATCCAGTTTCTTCTTATTTCCTTTTCACCCTCCCTCTCAACCCTGTCTCATTACTGTTCTCCACACCCCAGTCAAACCCTTATCTCCGGGGTCACGAAGGGTCACTATTTCTTTCTCCTTACTGAAATGCAAAAGACACATACTGTTTTGTTTTTTTCTTTTCGAATAACTCTTACGGAAGATCTCCTTATGGAAGATTATTAGATTTGATTCATAAAAGTTGCTAACGTTGCATAAAGTTGATTAATTAGTGATTCATATAACCGGTATTTTTTTGTGTGTGTGTTGGAGTGGGGAGGGGGGGGAACAGGGCCGAAACGAGCCTTTTTTGCACCCGGGGCAAACATGAATTTTGGCAACCCCCCCCCCATCTTCCGCAAACCATATTTACAAAGAGAATTTTACTAATTTTCTAATCGCCGACTTATTTTAAAATTTAAAATATGTAAGCATAAAATATGTAATACTGAACTACTTAAGGGTCCTGTCCCTGCCGGCGAAGACACTCACGAGCTAATGCTAATCCTAAAGATTTTTCTAATATCTCGTTTGCATTTTGACATTTTTAATTTTTTTTTTTTTTTTTTTTTTTTTTTTTTTTTTTTTTTTGCATTGGATAGCCGATGTCCGTCTCTACAGCGCACCTTGGTTACTTTTTCGATTTTGGTCGCAGATATTTATAATAAAGTTACTTTCATTTTTAAAACCGGTTCTGAAAATGAAAGTGTCATTCTAAAAAATATCTGCAACCAAAATCGAAAAAGTAACCAAGGTGCGCTGTAGAACGGACTTCGGCTATCCAATGCAAAAAAAAAAAAAAAAATAAAATAAAAAAATAAAAATGTCGAAATGCAAACGAGATATTAGAAAAATCCCTCCCCATAGGATTAGCATTAGCTCGTGAGTGTCTTCGCCGGCAGGGACAGGACCCTTAATCGACAATGGCGGATGTCACGGGGGTCATTAACCCCCTCTGAAAACCAACAAAAATATTATAAAGATCATTTTTAAAATGAAATATACAGTCAGAGTCCCGATTATCCGAGTCCTGCTTAACCGAGTTTCAGCTTTCACCGAGTTATTTTCTTCTGATGGACTGTTGGCTTCTACTATTGTGAAACAGACATTATAAATGAACTGTTAGGTGAAGATGAAAGAGCAGTCGTAAAAAGTTAGAACTCTGATTTTCTGGTCAGAATGGAAAGAAAAAAATGGCTATAATTTTTTAATGACCATATTTTTTTTTTTTTTTTTTTTTTTTTTTTTTTTTTTTTTTTTTTTTGACAAAAAAAATTATGGCCATTTTTTTTCTTCCCATTCTGACCAGAAAATCAGAGTTCTAACTTTTTACGACTGCTCTTTCATCTTCACCTAACAGTTCATTTATAATGGCTGTTTCATAATAATAAAAGCCGTCAGTCAATCAGAAGAAAATGATCTGTTCCAAAGGTATAATCCTTCATTTGGTGCCCCTTTGTCCTGGCGCCTGGGGCACATGCCCCCTCTGCCCCCTTAGTTTCGGCCCTGGGGGGAAGGCAAATATGCGTAAAAGGCAAGGGGCAGTGGCGTATACAAACGAGATATTTTATAAAATTTTTAGCGCTTGTATTTAGGCTAATTTCAAAAAATGTCAGAATAAAACTGTATCAGGTGCTCCTCAGATGCGCACAATAAAATCAAAAGACCGCCCCCCCTCCCCCATTCAAGAAAGTTTTGAAAAGAGGCCACTGCCCTATTTAACTAAGCAATTATGCGTAAAATTTGTTTTTTTCGTCAATGAGCGTACCTAAGCAAAAAGTACCTGTAATGCTATGTATCTGGAACAAAACAAAAAGGAAAAGAAGGTGGGGAGGGGGCGGTGCATTTTTAGTGAACTGTTATTCAGAAACCAGTTAAGTCTCAGTCAAAATTTACAATTTAACTTTATAGTACAAAGATGTTTATAATCCTAAGTTTTCAGAATTTCTTAGTCAGTCCTTTTTGAGATATTAATTAGTGAAAATTGCCAAAAGCAGACTTAACACAGTTTTGGATGAGCTATACAAAAAAAAAAAAAAAAAGGAAACTGTTTTCAGGATTGAAATTTATAAAAATGAATAGTCCTATAAGAGATCTTTCTTTAAAAAAATATTTAAAGTGAGTCTCATTTCCTTCATAAAAAACAATGGCAGCGTAATGTGGGGTTTGACCTTTTATTTCTTCGGTTTTTAAGCATGTTTTTGGTCTAGATCCTTAAGTCTAATGAAAATTTTATAATTACATAAAATGTCGACAATTTTAAGACGAATGAAAATTTTATAATTACATAAAATGTCGACAATTTTATGCTGAACATTTTGGTTTTTGATTCCTCTTGATAGGTAGAAAAATAAATCAGTTACAGCATTTTCCGTAAAACAGGTTTTTCTCCCAAAAATGACTGTGTAGTTTGTTAAAAATGGCCCCTCCAAAAAACTATATGATAAAAAAAAATTTAGTCATGTTTTTAAACTCAGGAAACTATGAAGAAATCTTTGTTAAAAGATTGGGAAAATTTAAAATGTCGAGCGACACCACCTGGGTGATTTAAACTCGATTGACCCTAATATGTAAATGGTTATTTTTCGTCATTAGTATCCAAATTAAGTTAAATGTATGCGGATGGATAATATGACGCAATGAAATAATTTACATAATTTTGTGTTAAGGTTTCGGATAGCATGGCGCAAAAGATAAACCACATTATTCAATAAATACATTTCAATCAGTGGCGTGGTGTGAAAATTTTCGGTGGTCATCGCAATTATTTAAGTTTGTGGTGAAAAATTATTAACTCTAAAATTCAATGGTTGAATGTTCAAAAAAGAAACTTTAAATCTTACCTTCACTTATACATGAACTCCAAATGTTCTGCTAAAACTGGATCGTAGAGTTTTAAAAGCTTATTAAGAGTTTTAAAATATTGCTTGGTCATCGCCGCATCCAGCGATGACTGGACGCCACGCCACTGATTTCAATACATAGTATAGGTTTAGGGAAAGTGATATACTTATCAGTGTATTGAAAAAATAAACGTATAGTTTGGTTGTCTAAATATACTTTAGAAGACAAATCAAAAATAATTTATATTGAAACTTAATTTATAATTGAATATTAAAGACGTGAATTATCACATTGCTAACAAGTCGTAAACCAACTTAGTGAAAAATTTCCAAGCCGGGAATCGAACCCGGGCCCCTGGAATAGATCTCCAGTGCTCTACCACTAAACCACAAGGACGATGCCCAGCTTGGCATCTCTCACTTATATAAGTTGGTAAGGCTGCTACCGCAGCACTAGACCTTACCAACTTATCCTTAAGCAGCCTTACCAACTTATATATGTGAGAGATGCCAAGCTGGGCATCGTCCTTGTGGTTTAGTGGTAGAGCACTGCAGATCTATTCCAGGGGCCCGGGTTCGATTCCCGGCTTGGACATTTTTCACTAAGTTGGTTTACGATTTGTTAGCAATGTAATAATTCACGTCTTTAATATTCAATAATTTCATGCGTAATTTCACTGCTGAAAAGTAGTTGAAAAATTTATTAAAAATTAATTTATAATTTTATAAAAATTTTATTTTTTTTCCCTTACATGAATAAAATGTTTAAACGGCTGCATACGTATAAAGTCTTTAGAATAACTTTCAAAGATTTTTTTAATGATTATTTTGATTTATTAAATTACATATATTTATTCTCTTTTTTAATTTTCTTAATGTTTCTCTTTTGTAAATTAAAAAAATAAATGTTAAACCTTTTGGAACTATATGTGCAATGGACATGGATCTCTATTGCTCTTATATATATATATATATATAGTCAAACATTTTGTAAAAATGAACCATTTTAACAAATGAATTCAATATAACAAAATAGTAAATAATTTATAAATACTTGTGGTTATTCCTAGCAAAATAAGAAATTAAAGTCCTTGAAAAAATGCTTTGATTTTTTTTTTCAAACAAAAAGACGTATATGCACATGTAAGGATAAAAATATATGCTTTTGTGAAGTGTATTTATAAATAACTGCATTAATAATGTTTTTGTATATAGACACTGAAACAGAGAAGAAAGAAGAGGGGGGGGGGGGGGGAGATTAAAACTCTTCTCCTGTAAATTAAAACTGTATAAACTAAATGTAAAAACTTCTGCGGTATGATCAGCAATCGATTTGTAAAAATAAACAACCAAAGTAAAAGCTAAAATAGTTTTTTTTTTTTTTTTTTTTTTTTTTTTTTATGTACTAAATTGTTTAATGTATCAATTGTCTCAAGGCTTCATAAAAAGGGCACTAACTAGGCTTAAACTGGTATTTATGTGTATTAATATTTTCTGGGATCGAAATTTGGACAATAATCTAGAATATTACTTTTTCTTAAAAGTAAATGAACCCAATCGCGCCAGTCGGCCTAACCGTTCGGAGTTTTCGTGGTTTTCTTAGAAGCTTGGGTTTCCTTGCATAAATACGGGTTAGGTTCCCTTAGAAAGACCCCCACGGAGGGCATCCCCCCCTTTAGGGCCCATATCTCTCCTGTTGGTAATTGGCCGTAATAAACGCAACCAACTTTAAAAGTAAATGAAGAAAAATATATCATTTATATTACAAAATATAATTCAAAATAGCGCAATAGGATATAGGTTCCTTTTTAATTTCTTTATAATTTTCATAAATATCAATATTTCATTATTTGAATAAATATTTCAAATGATACATTTTATTTAAAATTGTCTTCCATTTTCTTTTTTGTTGCCATAGCTTAAAATAAGAAAAATAAAAATAAAAATGTTTCGATAAAGTATATTAAATTGGAATCTTTAATGCATGCTTTTATATGCAAAAGTGATGTGATATTCAGTAGAGAATATATATATTTTTCTTTTTTTAAACCCGAATTTTAATCACATGCAAAAATATTATAGTCATATTTTTTCACATACATTGAAATATATGTATATGTAGATAATGCAAATAAATGCCGACTAAATAATTTAAATAAGATTAAAATAATAGATTAAATTTAATGTATACAGAAAGCTTCTCAACATGATTGTGTTATTAGTGGCATAATTTTCGCCTATTTTTCTTAATAATTCTATATTTAAATATAATATATTTAAAAATTTACTTTTGTGCATATTTTCATAAAATTAAGACAGTAGAATTTTAATCATAGAACATAAAAAGAAAAACAAATGTATTCAATGAATTTAATTAATTTACTTTAAAATTTTTGAATGAAATTCTATATTTTCCTTTAACCATAGTGTCAATTTCACTGGCCAGCTATTCCACCTATTCCCTAACCAATTCAAACTAACTTTGAAAGACTAAACAAGTAAAGTATTACTACATAGAATCCTTTCTTAGCAAGATTTTATTTTTTCAGTCAAAAATCAATTTCATTGTCAAAACGTTTAAAATAATAAAGTATTACTCAAATGATTTTCATGTGAAAATTGGCAAACAGAACAAAAGGAAACAAATCAGTAAATAAGGAAACAGTACAAAAAAATTAAACATTTTTTAATTATTAAAAAGAGCTAAAGTGCCCACAAAATTTAAGTAACGCATAGAGAGACGCCAGAAAAACAGATAAATATTTTCCAAAAATAGCCGCATGGCATTCAGAAAAAAAAAATAATAAAAAAAAGCTTCATGAAAATAATTTAAAACAATAAAAGAAACAGCAGTAGGAGCACAGCACACGTACTTTGTTGCTGTTGCTTATAATTCTCTCTTTATTGTCGACGCTAATTAAGAATTTGTAAATTAGTTACGCCTAAAAATTAAGAATTCAAAAAATATTTCGTACAAATTAGCAATTCGAAATAGATTTCATTCAGTAGAAATTTTTTATAGTTTCACGAATCATTGATTATAAAGTTAAATTATGTTTTTTTTTTTCTTTTTATTGTGAGAAGATAATTCTGACAGAATTTTCTAGATCTTTTTGTCTGGTTACTCTTTTATTGGTTAGATGATACAATGCATAGTAAAACACTACTGAGCTAAGTTGAAAAAAGCAGTAAAACGATAAATTCTGCCGAAACATGTTCCGCAACAGCAAACCGCACAGGGTTCTTTTCTAGAATGGAGTAACTCTTCGTGATTTTGTTCAGATTCAGAGAGAATCAGAACTAAGCGTTGACACTATGCAACTCCTGTATGACCCCTTGCATTTCCCCCTCTTAATAAGTTTCGGCTAAAATCTTTTCGGCTTTAAGGGAACAAACCATATTGGAACAAGATTTTGATACCAAACTACAGTACATGTTTATAAAATCACACCTTGTATTTCTGTATTCACAATTCTTGTATTTCTAAATTTGTATTTTTTTAGAATAAATTAACAATAGTATATTAGAATAAGTAACTACTTTAATTACAGGTAAATTACAAAATTATTATAAATCATTATAACATCAAAATTCAGATAAAAATTTTGTAGTGTTTACAACCCCAAGTGATCATGTGACAAAAAAAGACGCGAGTGGTGGAAAGTTAAAGATAATTCATAATTCTGCATTTTGGAAGTTTTTTAGCTCTCCGGAAGTTGTTTTTTTAAAAATTGAAACACACGGAGTGTTAGGTTACAGATATAGCTACTCTTACATCAGTTTGTATTTATCATAAAGCAACTGAGAAAAGCTATAAAAAAGAAAAATTACAAGTTCGGAATTACCCCATACATCGATTTCTCGAAACTTATCATATTTCTATAAAGATATATGAACTGAAAGTACAACAAATGTTACATTTTTTATTTAATGAAATTAAACTCGTATTCTCTTTGTCTCATTCAATTATAAACAGATATTTTAAACTATATATTTTTAAGACTTCTCACATTAAAAAAATACCAATGTGTAATTAATTTCTTAAAATTTAAACAGCATTTTTAAGCCTTTTTTTTTTTTTTTTTTTTTTTTTTTTTTTTTTTTTTTTTTTACAGCGTGTAATAAACAAATTATTTTTAAACAAAATATTGAATGTAAATACGTTTAAAGGTTATTTAATGACATTATATTTAAAGCAAATTATTTAAATGTACAAGTACTCAAGATATTAAAAAAAATCCGGAATTTTTCCAGAACTTCAATAAAGAAAGGGAAATTGGAAATCCGAACCGTAGTTCCAAGCTGTAAGTACGTTGTATTATTTTTCTGAGGCCAGCTGAGACACATCGTTTGGTTTATCCTTTTTTAGGCAGCTTTGTATTTTTAATTTTTATGATGTTTATCGTTATTTATCTGATTCATATTAAAATCGTATCAATGTCTTACATCTATTTATATAATTCAGTAGTGACAATTCTGGTGACGATTCCGGGAAGCGTCGATCCTCGGAAAGGAGAAAAAACCTATTGCGGCCATGTTAGGCTTAAGCCATCTGATGCAGTATTATAAATCGAACAATTGCTTTATTCAATCTACATTGCATTACATCTTTTCTTCTTCATTCTCTCTAAAACCTTCAAAAACTAAACAATTACAATCTTTTAAGATCTAAATTAAAAATAGGCATCTATCAACAACATAATAGCGATATAAACAAATGAATCGTTCCCATTCAGAAACACAAGTTCCAAATCAAGAAACAAATGAACGACTCTTTGACGATTCATTAAAAAAATAAGGTTAACATCCGATTCTGCTTTAAAGCCTTTAAATATTTTGAAATGTTTTTTCATTATTGTTTACATTTATAAGCAGTAGTTTTACGACTTTTTGCATTTACAAACAGTGAGTTTACGACATGCCTATGAAAATATTACGTAATTTATTAAAAAAAATATTTTTAAAAGTATTATCAATGTTTTCAACAAATATTAATAATTTTAATGATTAACTTCCTTCAATTTAATGATTATTCATCATTATTCATATGAATCATTCATTTGAATAATGATTCATATATTTTACTATTCTGTTGTTCTGTAGTTGCAACAGTGAAACGCTGTTTCTTTACGAAAACATGCTGATACATGGCTTTGAATTGAACTATCAGTAGTTATTTTTTAATGTTTTAAAAGTAATCTTTTACTTTTTACAATGGATTTTCCGAATGAAACGCTTCCGGAAAGAAGGCGCCGATTGACCAGAAAAAGAACTGCATGTTGGCGACCGCGGCAGTTTCAACTGATTTCTCAGATTGGCCTAGAAACTCAGCTGAGTGCACAAGCACACATTTAAAAACCAATAGGCACAATTTTTTGTTAATTTTTTATCTAAACTATGCATATTTTAAGTTTATGCTAATTCAGATTTTTAAAAGCATTTATCATTCACAGGAGCGTTTCATTATAATAAAGATTAAAAAATGAAAATTGCATTTTGTTTTTTAGATTTCACTAAATTTTTGTACCATTAAAGAACATAGCTTTATGTATGTGCATTACTTTGAATGATGCATATAATGGTGTTTTAGTTTTAGCCACATATATGAATCAAATTTTAAAGTTTCATCTAAAATTAAAAAATAAACATCTGCATTTTTAAAGAAATGCAACATGTTTTTTGTTTTATTTTTAAATTTCTCATTTCACCTATGCATATTTTAAGCAGAATTTAATATATTTATGTGAATTATATTTTGCTGTTTGAATAATGCAACAGCTTTTTTGTTTTATTTTAAACTTTTGTTTCAACTATGCATATATTTTAAGTTTACGTGAAAATTTAAAGCATTTACAGACATGCCACTTTTTAGCGAAAACATGGAATTCCACTTTTTCGTGACTGAAATTTACCATTCCTGGGATTGCTGCAAGTCTGTATTAAATTTTATTGACATTTTTAGGATGGGAGGGGGTAGAGGTTACAATATTTAAAAAATACAACAAAAACGCGAATAAGAACAGCACCAAATTGAGTTTATTTCTATTCCTTTTGTATTCCGCCTTTTCTTTCCCATGACTTACTGTGCATTTAATCCATGTATAGAAACAAACAGCATGAAAACACAGCCAGGAGCATGCAACTATCATCTGTCTGCTTTGCCTGATGGATTGAGAAAATCAGCAAAAGTAATGGCAGTTTCGTCAAATGAATGCTAATTTCGTCAAAGGATCGCAGAAAAAAAACACAATTTTTCTCAAAGGGCCCTTTAGAACGCGAATTTCGTCAAAGGATCTCGGAGGGGGCGGGGGAAGCGTATTTCGTCTAAGAATCATGGAATATGTGAATTTCGTATCGTGGAAAAAACATGAATTTCATCAGATGTTTGCAGAAAAAACACAAAAGGATCATGAAAAACGTGAGTTTCGTCAAATAATCACGGAAAAAAATATTTTCATTAGAGGATCACAGAGAAGACGAGAATTTCATCGAAAGGTTTCAAAAGTGCAAGTTTCAACATAAGATCCTGTGAAAAAAATGTAAATTTTGAAGTCCGGAGATCTTGAAGCTTATTGGTTCATCAGTATCACGTGAACCGTTATTCAGCTAAATTTTGAATTTTATTCTGTTACATAACTAATTTGCCGCATACATTCGAATGATCAGATGCGCATGTGCTTCTGTCAACGTATTTTGATCGTACGGTAAGTCTGTCTTGCTCTGCCGTTTATTTCTTTAGGGTCTTTTATTTCTTTTTTATTTCTTTTTCTTTTGTCAGGATTTTTGCATTAGCTGTTTAAAATGTACCTTTTATTGGCCAATATATTGATTTTTACATGGTTTACTACTTTAGAGATGGAAGATTCAGTTCGAAAAATTTCAAGTTTGAAAACATCGAGGGTGTATTACCAAATGCCAACCAAAATTTAAATCTAATTAAGTTTGAAGGCGAAGTACCTTATCTTGACGATGTTTAAGACCCTGTCTAGGATCCCTTTTTGTAAACATTAAATTATTGATTTTTTTTTTTTTTTTTTTTTTGAAATTTTAACAGTTTGTTTGTTTTTTGAGTAAATATTTGTAAATTTTCTATATATATATATTTTTCTTTGAAACTCCCAATTTTTCTGAATCGCCGTTTCATTTATTGGTATTTATTTATATTTATCCTCTTACTTTTATTTTATATTTAATAAATTTTTTGGCAGTTTTGAGCGAAATTTTATCTGCATTCGCAACAGATTTTTCTAGACGGCGGAAAAAATTTGTTTTTAAATCTTTATGTTATTTATAAATCCATGTTTTTACATCATTTTCTTTTTTTAAAAATGGGGCAAAATCATTGATTTATAAATAACATAAAGATTTAAAAATGATGCTTGTCCGCCATCTTGAAAAGATTTTTGGAATATTTTTTTTCGCCAAGCGGCACAGGATACGGAACTCTTCCCTGAATTTTGTGAAATAAACGCGAGAGGTGTAATTTGAGTTATAATTTGAATAATCTTGTTGTGTTTTATTCCCCATGGTACATTTCCAACTCACGTGACCAGATCTGCCGCAACTATAACATATTATATGCAACTCGTTTCTTCCGTGGTTCACAATGTGTCTATTGTCAACTTGGCGCCTTTTCGAATTGGCGTAGTCAGCCACTCTCGATCGTTTATCTTCAAAACTCCCACTTGTATTCCTTATAGATTGTTTATTGCAAACACTTCGTGCCGTTTCGTAAATATCTCATTTGTTTACTAATTCGTCAATCTTTTTTATTACTAACAGTTCCTCTGCAAAATGTGTCTGCTTCTGCAGGTAAATTATGTCTAATTTGATTAACTACAATTAATTCCGATAATTCCTCGAAGTCGGAATAATCTTGTTCGGAATAATCTTAATCGTTTTCGTACGTCGTTTATCTATTTCAAGACCGTCAATCCACTGTTTGAAATATACTTTAATCTCATAAGCGAAATCGCGCCAATTTGCCGATTGCTCCTTTTTTAAGTGAGAAAAATTTTAGCCTAAAATCTTCTGGAGATAGTTTGTATCGTTTTAGAAGAATAATTTTTATGTAATCATAATCACGCATTACGGGTACGCTCTCCCTGGTTATTATATTAATCACATTTAATGGCATTAGGTTAATTAAAAAGTTGACCCTCTCTTTTTTATCAATTCCCGTCTGCGACATTTGTCTTTCGTACATAGCCAAATATAAACTAATATCATTCGTACTATCATATTTTGTTAATAATCTGAGCAATTCATATTGCTTACCTGTATTTGTTCTTGGGTTCATATCGACGTGTTGTCTTGAATTTTACTGTAGTCGAATTTTCTTAATTTCAAACTCTCTTTCGCGATCTATTAAAATTCTATTCTCCATCTTCTCTCCTCCATTTCCATCTTCAGTTTCTTTTCTTCAATCTCTGCTTGTGCCTGTAATTTCTTTTCTTCAATCTCTGCTTGTGCCTGTAGTTTCTTTTCTTCAAGCTCAGCTTTTTCTTTTCTAACCTTCTCTTCAATCTCATCTTTTCCTTTTCTAAGTTTCTCTTCAATCTCAGCGTTTTCTTTTCTAGTTGTCATAATTACTTCTAAGCGGTCCTTTATAAAATCTTCGTCGAAATCCTCCCAGCTTTTAATTAGTTTTATTAGTATAGGGATCGTCGGTTTTTCTGGTATTTCCATTCCGCATTCCTCGCAAAGATTTATTGTATCAATTCTTTTAGCCCTGTTTAGGGTTCCAATAGGGAGAGTCGCCACATACGGGATAGATGCCGTACCCCTTGTATTTCTTGTAATTAGCGATAGATGGTCGTCAAACTCACAGTATCGGTGCGCAATGCGATTATTTTAACCAGTGTATAGCGTGAATCCCATTTCGATGTTTACTTATAGAAGTACAATCCTTAATTGGACGTAAGTGCATGATTTCAATGTCCAAACTTTTAAACACGTTATGTTTAAATACATTTTATATACTAATTACTAAATGCATGCATGATTTCGAAGTCAAAACTAAGTGTAGCGTTTGTATAGAGTACTGTGTGTAAGGTTACGCCATTCCCCTTAGCGATGGCAGGTAACTGTGATGGCCGACGTCTGCACCAAGCAAAATTGTATACATGCCGCACGGCTATTCCGGTATACATGCCGCAGTTTCTTTTGTACGGGATAATTAAGTGTTATAAACTTTTCCTTTTCTTTTTGGACAGACTAACCATGTTAGGCCTGTTATCAAGTTTACTAAAACCAAAGCAGAAAAAGGGAAAAATAAAAAGTAAGAAGGGTAAGAAAGATGCAATTGTAATTGGCTTCGTTGCATCATGTTTTTAAATGTAGTTACATAAAGACTGTACTTTTTCGACACTTTTTCCGCAGATTATACTAAAAAAAATAGGTCTCTTAACCCATTCGGGACAATAGGTGCATATAAGCACCTTCATAAAGAGCTTAAAAAAAATTGTTTCTTACACCAGTAAAAAAGAAAAGTAATATATGTTTTTTTTAAGTAGAGCATGTTCATGATTATTTAAGTAAAGGTAACTTCTTTTTAAAAAGTGGTACCAACCGAATAAAATTTGTGTAAAAGCCACCGGCACGAAAGGGTTAACAAATAAGCTATGTAAACACACTTTTACTTTTTTCTTTTTCCTTTCTAATACAGTGATGTTACGTTGTTGCTGAAATAACAATTAAAATTTAATGTAAAAAAGTAAGTCGATAATTTTAATAGTGAAAGTAGGTAACAATTATTAATTTGAATCTACTAATACATTTCATTGTACTCATTTGGTTTCATTTTGTTATTACATCGTCAATTATAGTCCAGATATGAATACTTTTTTTGAATATTTTTATTTATAATTTCATTCTGTTCTTATTACAAGCGCGGCATAACTACCGCCCAAGTGCGGCGTCTCAGCCAGAATGTACGGGTGTCTCGCCGCAATATAATGTTTTAGAAAAAGAAATGTTAAAAAATATTAATAATTTGTTTTGAATTTTTTTGTCGCACTACACGCGTTGTATATGTAACATTAAATAACACAGCATGTTTTTTTTTTTAGTTTATGTCCACCATGGAACTTTATAGACAAATTCAAAAAAATGTGTGATATAAATCCCGGAATTACCCTATCTGTTTTTCAATATTGTACTTGACAAGTACGATCACAGTCTTTACGCTTGTATTGCTAATTCACAGTCCAACCTTTGGCATTAGTAATTTACATCAACTTCGTTCTGATTCATATTTGACTAACTTATTTTGTTGCTTTGCATAAAATCCCGATTATTTATTTCACTATTAGTTGCTTAATATTCCAGCACCGAGCCCCCAAATTTGTTGAAGTTTTTATTTGTAAAATGCTAATTTATTAACGACTTGACTAACTAGATGTTGGAATAATAACACGTAACCTTTAATACAATTCTATACAGATAGATTTACTTCACTTAGTCGATAGCTTATTTAAATACATTACATTTCTGACACAAAACCTATGAATTATTTTCTTTCGAATAAGCCACTTACAAGGAAGGTCTCCATACGGGCATATTCAGAAAAATCTGAATATGCCCGTCTGAATATGAAATCTGAATAATGTTTATAAAAAAAATTTGGCGGAACCCCGATAGAACGTTCGCAAAAAAATAATGAGATTTTCGTTTATTTGGCGATTTATCATCGGTTGGCGATGAAATGAAATTTCGAAAAATACCTTTTCATGTCGAATACTCTTTAAGATAAAAATATTTCATATTGAACTTGTTTAAATAAATTTAACTTAAATAACTGTAGTTTTGTCAGTTTTAGTTTGATTTAGCTATAGTTTTGTCATATATGTATTTATAATAAAAGTTAAATATCAAATTTTATGAATTAAAACAAAATTAAAATTGTTTCAATATCTCAAAATTAAGTCTAATTGAGCGCTGTCGGTTCAATTTTGTTGCTATGGAAACGACGAATTCCTTGGTTTGAAATGAATAACTGCTAAATGAATCTTGCCTTTATTTTGGAATACGCTTAAATAAATGAAAGTATTTTTTATATAGGAAATTATTTTTAAAGTAATAAAATTAAGTAACAAGCAACATAAATATGTAATACGAAAAAATGTATTTATTAAACTCTCTGATTGTTTAGGTTTAAATTCATTAAATACTTTTTACACACATTTTAAAAATCAATTAACAAACAATTTTCAGATGCATTAAAATCGTTTGCTTTTGACGAGGAAAAGTACTGCTCGCCAAATCGCGTGACGCTTTCGTCTTTTCACGCCAAATACTCGAAGGTATTTTATTTTTTTACAGACTTTCTACTGTAATTCCGCCGCTAAATTTGACTGATTCTTTATTACATGCATAAGTAGTTTAAGTGGTATTTTTTTCAAAATATTCTGAGTATGCCCAGTATGGAGACCTTCCTTGTTAGGCTTAATAATGCCTCCCTTGGCACTTCAAAAGTCGATGCTTGATGAATAATATAATTTTATAGACTGACTCTTTCCAATCTTTGAATATATCCAAACATTGATCTCGTGATCATGAATTTTCATAACTCGTGCTTTGAAACCGTGGATAATAAAAATATCAGAGCGTCAGTTAATTTACTGATCATGCATGTCATAAAGAAAATAAACGATTAAGTTAAATAATGCTATAAAAAGTGATGGAACCCCTGAAAGTACCCCTGAACATTTAAATAACGAAATAAATAAAATATATGATATTGCAAGAAACAATGGATACAAAGAAAGCACCATAGAAAAATTAATTAAGAACTTGAAGAACAAAAAGAAAAGAAATTTCAAAGCACAAAATTCTACGTTATCCACTTTACAATATTTTCCGGGTTTCTTCGAACGTTTAAAATATAAACTCAATAAATTCAGTATCTTCCTAGTCGCAAAACCATCCATGAAAATAAAAAATATAGTATGCAAGAAAATAGATCAAATTGAGTCCAACCAATTAGCAGGAGTATACGAAATACCTTTCACCAAAGAAGATGGAACAAAGCAGTTTTATATAGGTATGACAAGCAGAAAACTTAAAACTAGAATCAAAGAACATATAGCAGACATCAAATACAATAGAGGGACCACAGCTTTGGCCAGATTATGCAGCGAAGAACCTTTACAGATCGAATTTAAGAATAGCAAGTTAATTTATCCATCAAGATTTTATTTACCATCCATAGTCCGAGAATCAATAGAAATATTTTTACGCAACGAGAATATTTGCAATGATTCTGTGTCCCTTGATTTACCTAGAATTTGGAAAGAGATACTAAGTAATTGTAGAAACAATAGTAAAAATTAATCCACACTAGCAAATAGCCAAGTTAATTTTATTTTTTTTTATGTTTTGCAATGTTTTTCAGTATGCTTGATGTCTCGTGACATTGTTTGCCATGTTGTTTTTAAATTATGTGAAAATTAAGCCACGCTCGCAAATAGCTAATTTAATTTTTATTTTATTTTATGGTTGCAATATTTCCATTATGCTTCATGTCTCGTGACATTGTTTACTATATTATTGTTTTTAAGTTATGTGAAAATATTTTCTATTATGATTGATTTTGAAAATGTCGCCGATTGTGCGATGAAACGATCGTAAGTCTTAATAAAGATATTCCTTCACTTTTTATAGCATTATTTAACTTAATTTGTTTATAAGTGATTATTATACATGTTTTTATAAAATAAACTATGCTTAAATTTAAACCGTATATATATATATATATATATTTGTTTGCATGCCAATTAAAGAACACATCTCGGTTTTTGACAGAAGTCCTTATATTTATATACCTTACCCGTGGCCCTGATTCTTTGCGCACCAGTCTAAAAGGGAAATTTTTCAAAGAAAGAAAACGCAAACTTTATTTTGTCTAAATAAATAATCAAATTCTTGAAATGTCAATCGTCTAAAATAAATGATAAAAGAAGTCGCACACTTAGATTTGTTTATGTAAAACCTTCTCCCTCTGAAAAATAGATAGCCCTAATGTTTTGCGCATGTGCATTTAAAGAAAGTTTTTTACCATTGTGATTGGCTGGTTGTTCCCAACTATGCAAATTATCACATCCGGGACTGATGGCATGTGCTGTTTAAAAGAAAGTCGATTTCAAATCACTTAATAAGAAGAAAATATGTGATAAATGATTGAAGGTAGAGTTGCTTAGAAAGATAATCGAAAAACGAAATAGTGGGTGCCTAATGAGGAAAATAGGCAGGGATTTGATAATTTCTGAATCAACAGTGCGTAATGTTTTGAAGACTTTCGTTGCAACCGGAGACATACAGCGAAGAAACAGTACTAGTCATCAGCCAACACCAACGGCCCGAGAAGATCGAATGTTCCGTCGAGTAGTAATGAAGATAATATCAGGATCAATGACAAAAGCCGCATCCCTATGTCAAGACAGCATAGGGCGAACAGTGACGCGTAATATGGCTACAAAAAGATTGCATAAAATGGGCGTAAAATCTTATAAAAGCATACGTAAACCGATGCCAACTCCTGCCCAGAAAAGGAAACATTTTCTGTGGGCTGTGGACTACTTAAAATAGACATATCAGCAATGATAAAGTGTTACATGATCGAACAAATCCTCTTTTCCAGTTTTGTAAGGAAATATCGGTTTTCTGGTCGTACGCATGAAACTAAAGCTTTAAACCCAAACAAGAAAGCAAAAAACGTGAAACAAGAGTGTACGTTCCCGCTATATGATCAAATTTGATGGTGTTTTGATTATTCTGGTGTCGGCCAAATGCTGCCATATGACGGGACTATTAATGCGCAATGTTATCGGGACATTTTGCAGAATCAGTTGTCGCCTTGAATTCGACAACTTGGCCTTCAATCGTGTAATATTTTTCAACAAGACTTAGCCAAACCGCATACAGCTAGGACAACAAAAACCTGTCTTCAACAAAATGGTACCCTGTGCTAGATTGCGTTCCGAATTACCCGGACATCAATTCTATCGAAGATTTTGGGCGATACTTAAAGAAGGAAGTTTGAAAAAGGACACCACAAATCAGATACAGTGACAATCAGTAGTTGAAAAGAATTATTCTTGAAAAATGGCAAAAAAATTCAATTTCTGAGTGGCAATGATTGTTTTAACTATGTCGAGAAGAGTAAGAGATGTTTACGCTACCAAAGGAGGATCAACGAAGTGGTAAGACTTACTAATTTCGTCTCATTTGAACATGCGAAAAACATTAGGAACATAAAAAATTTCGAAGAAAATGGATTTCATTGGTTACAAAGTTGGTTTCATGTACTATCTTTTGTTAAATACCCCTATGTAATAGTGAAATATATCATTCTTCATAAAAAAATAATTTACATAAAATATTTTGAATTATTTTTTTACTTTTATTGTCAAAAAAGCATCCATAAACTAATGCGCGAAAAGTTAGGGCCACGGGTAAGGTGATTGAAATAATTATGCAGTGGAAGAAAAATATTTTTTATACATAATGTCAATTTCAGCAATAATGCATACATTTTAAATGAATTTAAGTTACAACAAAATGTTTCCTGGAAGGGAGTTGTCTCCAAAACTCGAAAGTACTAACACTCTGCCTGTTAAGTCATCTGGATCGATAATTGCCAGACACAATTAACTCACACCACCTATAGACAATCATATCTGCTGTGTTATCTGAAATAACTCAACAAAATATACTACAGGTAAAGGAACTACGAATATAGTTGGTAATAATAACCCCTTGAGGGGCAAGCAATTACGTTCGTGAAATGCTGAATTCCCACCGGAATCTTTCAAAAATTGGGATGATGAAAATGGGGATTCAAAATAACTAAACTAGAAATAAAATTATTCTAAAAGATCATGAATTACAATATACATAAATACAATACAAATCAAAATATATACTTACATACTGGACCTCAAAAAAACTAAACTAAAACAATTTAACAGATTTGGGGAGAGGTTTCTGCTACTAAAAATAGAAAGAACAATATAAATCTGTACAAATTATTATAAAACAATTCAAGACAAAAATCAAACAAAAAATTAAAAATATTAACAAACAAAAAGCATTTTTTTTAAGTGTCAAATGAGAGTTTTTTGAGTCTCTTAATAAAATAACTTCAGAGTTTTTTTTTTTTTTTTCAATTTGTCTGGTCTAAATTATACAGTAGATTTATGGGTCTTTTAATAAATGAATTATTTATTTTCAATTCACAAGACCTATTCTTGCCGTCTCTGCCCATAAAGGTTTTAGTAACTTTGCCTAACTTCCACAAACTTCTGGGTAAGTGTTCATCATATAAAAGAACCACATCATCTACATTAAAGTCTGAAGTTTTATTCTGGTCAATATCGTGAGCAAATTTTACGTTGAGAAGATACTTATTTTTCAAACGCTTCCAAAAATGATTCAGAAGAGTCTCGCGCAAACGGAAGCGTTTCACCAAAGGTTCCAGGGTTGCTGGTAAGATTAAATCATTCACTTTTATAGTTGGAAAATACAAGATACGTTTTATAGGTTCTATAACTTGTTGCGTTAAATTTATTGGAAATTGCACGTTTGATTAGGACTGATTTTATGCACTGTCTAGATCTTAAAATACAAAACTTTTCACGAGTTCTTACTAATGTACTGGACACTCCTGAAAGAAAAACTTTTCCATGTGCATCTTTCACGATTAATTCAGTTAATTTATGTTTTGCAGGAATCGCAACAGGATGTTTTTCATAAAATGAGGAATCAGACTTTTTTAACCGTCCTCGTACCAACAGCAAACCTTCATCTGACAACATAGGATTTAACTGTAGAAGATTCGATTCTTTAGGGATACTCTTGCTACATTTCAAGCATTTTATAACTTCAGGAAAACTTTCTTCCTGCACTAGCTTTAACCACAAATTTTCAGCATGTAACATTTCCTCAGCAGATAATTCTGAAAAATCTATTTTTAGCTCACAGGCTATCAAAGCCTGAGAGCTAATGTGCCCGCCCGTTCTGTATCTATGTATGTATGTATGTACCGGGTGTCCCAAAAATGACTGATGGATTTTAAAATTAAATAACTTACAAACGGTGACAGATATTTAAAAAATTTTTGCAGGAGTGTTATGCAAGATGTCAGGAGTTTTTATGCTGCGATTCTCAGTTTTAGTTACAAATAGCATCGATAGATGGCGCAGCAAGCAATAACCGCTAAATCCAGGCTCGATTTTTCTGCCTCTCTCTTCCTCCATGTGCGAAAAAAAGAGATTAAATTGTATTGAATGGATCCCGAAGTACCAAAAATCGGGTCGAGACTGAGCACCTATTGCTCTCAGCGTCATCTATTGTTTGAAATTCAAACTAAAATCAAGAATCACAGTAAAAAACACCTGCCATCATACATAAACATCCTTCAAGAATTTTTTTAAATATCTGTCACCGTTTGCAAGTTATTGGATTTTAAAATCCATCAGTCATTTATGGGACACCCGGTATGTACGTACGTATGTACGTAACGCGAAAACTCTTGATAGAAACATCCGATTTATTTCAAATTTTTTTTCTAGGTACATTGTGATAAGGCGCTTCCCTGATTAGTTTTGGGAGTTCATTGGTTAAGGATAAAGGGGAAAAAGGGGGGTTAGTCCATCCAACTTAATTCAGATAAATGGGTTTTTCATGCAGAATGATTCTATTTGCTCCGAATTTGGTATACCGGTTTATTATGTTAAGGAACTTCCCTGATTAGTTTTTGGGGTTCATTGATTAAGGATAAAGGGGGAAAAGGGGGGTTATTCCACCCCTCTTAATTCAGATAAATGGGATTTTCATGCAGAATGATTCGATTAGCTCCGAATTTGGTATACCGGTTTATTATGTTAAGGAACTTCCCTGATTAGCTTTTGGGGTTCATTGGCTAAGAGTAAATGGGGAAAAGGGGGACTAGTCCACCCCCCTTAATACAGATAAATAGGTTTTTCATGCAGAAATATTCGATTTGCTCCAAATTTGGTATACCAGTTTATTATGTGAAGGAGCTTCCCTGATTAGATTTGTAGATTCACTGGTTAAGTATAAAGTGGAAATGGGGGCTAATTCCCCTTCACTTATTTTTTTGAGGGGCATTATTCTTTAAAATAAGAGTATAATATACAATTAATGTGAATAGCCTGTGAGCTCAATAGCATCAGTTTAGCTGGACACTTTTCTTTTTTATTTCAACCTTTAACCAACCTAATATTAGAAATAAATCAAAATACCCATGCAGTTACTCGATACAAAATCTTTAGGGAGCTATACTTTTCAAGATTAAAAATTGTAATTTTATCAGCGTTATTTGTTTGAACAACACAAATAATCTAAAAATCTAATTTTAGCTCACAGGCTATCAAAGCCTGAGAGCTAATATGCCCGCCCGTTCTGTATCTATGTATATATGTATGTATGTATGTACTGGGTGTCCCAAAAATGACTGATGGATTTAAAAATTAAATAACTTACAAGCGGTGACAGATATTTAAAAAATTCTTGCAGGAGAGTTATGCAAGATATCAGAAGTTTTTATGCTGCGATTCCCAGTTTTAGTTACAAATAGCATCGATAGATGACGCGGCAAGCAATAACCGCTAAATCCAGGCTCGATTTTTCGGCCTCTCTCTTCCTCCATGTGCGAAAAAAAGAGATTAAATTGTATTGAATGGATCCCGAAGTACCAAAAATCGGGTCGGGACTAAGCACCTATTGCTCACAGCGCCATCTATTGTTTGAAATTAAAATTAAAATCAAGAATCACAGCAATAAAACACTTGCCATCATACATAAACATCCTTCAATAATTTTTTTTTAAATATCTGTCACCGTTTGCAAGTTATTGAATTTAAAAATCCATCAGTCATTTATGGGACACCCGGTATGTACGTACGTATGTACGTAACGCGAAAACTCTTCATAGAAACACATCCGATTTATTTCAAATTTTTTTTTCTAGGTTAACTGTGATAAGGCGCTTCCCTGATTAGTTTTGGGAGTTCATTGGTTAAGGATAAAGGGGGAAAAGGCGGGTTAGTCCACCTCCTTAATTCAGATAAATTGGTTTTTCATGCAGAATGATTCTATTTGCTCCGAATTTGGTATACCGGTTTATTATGTTAAGGAACTTCCCTGATTAGGTTTGGGATTCATTGGTTAAGGATAAAGGGGGAGAGGGGAGTTAGTCCACCCCTCTTAATTAAGATAAATGGGTTTTTCATGCAGAATTATTCGAATTGCTCCGAATTTGGTATACCGGATTATTATGTTAATGAACTCCACTGATTAGTTTTTGGGGTTCAATGGTTAAGGATAAAGGGGGAAAGAGGGGCTAATCCACCCCCTTAATTCAGATAAATGGGTTTTTCATGCAGAATAATTCGATTTGCTCCGAATTTGGTATACCGGTTTATTATGTTAGGAAACTTCTCTGATTAGTTTTGGGGGTTCATTGGTTAAGAATAAGGGGGGAAAGGGGGGCTAGTCCACCCCCTTAATTCAGATAAATTGGTTTTTCATGCAGAATGATTCTATTTGCTCCGAATTTGGTATACCGGTTTATTATGTTAAGGAACTTCCTGATTAGGTTTGGGGTTCATTGGTTAAGGATAAAGGGGGAGAGGGGAGTTAGTCCACCCCCTTAAATCAGATAAATTGGTTTTTCATGCAGAATGATTCTATTTGCTCCGAATTTGGTATACCGGTTTATTATGTTAAGGAACTTCCCTGGTTAGGTTTGGGGTTCATTGGTTAAGGATAAAGGGGGAAAAGGGGGGTTAGTCCACCCAACATAATTCAGATAAATGGGTTTTTCATGCAAAATTATTCGATTTGCTCCGAATTTGTATACCGGATTATTATGTTAATGAACTCCGCTGATTAGTTTTGGGGGTTCATTGGTTAAGGATAAAGGGGGAAAGGGGGGCTAGTCCACCCCCCTTAATTCAGATAAATGGGTTTTTCATGCAGAATGATTCGATTTGCTCCGAATTTGGTATACCGGTTTATTATGTTAAGTAACTACCCTGATTAGTTTTTGGGGTTCATTGGTTAAGAATAAATGGGGAAAAGGGAACTAGTCCACCCCCCCCCTTAATTCAGATAAATAGGTTTTTCATGCAGAACTATTCGATTTGCTCCAAATTTGGTATACCGGTTTACTATGTTAAGGAACTTCTCTGATTAGTTTTGCGGGTTCATTGGTTAAGAATAAGGGGGGTAGTCCACCCCCCTTAATTCAGATAAATCGGTTTTCCATGCAGAATTATTCGATTTGCTCCGAATTTGGTATACCGGTTTATTATGTGAAGGAGCTTCCCTGATTAAATTTGTAGGCTGACTGGTTAAGTATAAAGGGGGAAATGGGGGCTAATTCCCTTCACTTATTTTTTTGAGTGGCATTATTCTTTAAAATAAGAGTAAAATATACAATTAATGTGAATAGCCTGTGAGCTCAATGCCATCAGTTTAGCTGGACACTTTTCTTTTTTATTTCTACCTTTAATTTTATATTAGAAATAAATCAAAATACCCATGCAATTACTCGATACAAAATCTTTAGGAAGCTATACTTTTCAAGATTAAAAATTGTAATTTTATCAGCGTTATTTGTTTGAACAACACAAATAATCTAAAAATCTAATTTTAGCTCACAGGCTATCAAAGCCTGAGAGCTAATGTGCCCGCCCGTTCTGTATCTATGTATGTATGTATGTACCGGGTGTCCCAAAAATGACTGATGGATTTTAAAATTAAGTAACTTAGAAGCGGTGACAGATATTTAAAAAAATCTTGCAGGAGAGTTATGCAAGATATCAGGAGTTTTCATGCTGCGATTCCCAGTTTTAGTTACAAATAGCATCGATAGATGGCGCGGCAAGCAATAACCGCTAAATCCAGGCTCGATTTTTCGGCCTCTCTCTTCCTCCATGTGCGACAAAAAGAGATTAAATTGTATTGAATGGATCCCTAAGTACCAAAAATCGGGTCGAGACTGAGCACCTATTGCTCTCAGCGCCATCTATTGTTTGAAATTCAAACTAAAATCAAGAATCACAGTAAAAAAAAACACCTGCCATCATACATAAACATCCTTCAAGAATTTTTTTAAATATCTGTCACCGTTTGCAAGTTATTGAATTTTAAAATCCATCAGTCATTTATGGGACACCCGGTATGTACGTACGTATGTACGTAACGTGAAAACTTTTGATAGAAACATCCGATTTATTTCAATTTTTTTTTCTAGGTTCATTGTGATAAGGCGCTTCCCTGAGTAGTTTTGGGAGTTCATTGGTTAAGGATAAAAGGGAAAAACGAGGGTTAGTCCACCCTCTTAATTCAGATAAATTGGTTTTTCATGCAGAATGATTCTATTTGCTCCAAATTTGGTATACCGGTTTATTATGTTAAGGAACTTCCCTGATTAGGTTTGGGGTTCATTGGTTAAGGATAAAGGGGGAAAAGGGGGTTAGTCCACCCAACTTAATTGAGATAAATGGGTTTTTCATGCAGAAATATTCTATTTGCTCCGAATTTGGTATACCGGTTTATTATGTTAAGGAACTTCCCTGATTAGTTTTTGGGGTTCATTGGTTAAGGATAAAGGGGGAAAATGGGGGTTAGTCCACCCCTCTTAATTAAGATAAATGAGTTTTTCATGCAGAATTATTCGATTTGTTCCGAATTTGGTATACCGGATTATTATGTTAATGAACTCCACTGATTAGTTTTTGGGGTTCATTGGTTAAGAATAAGGGGGGGGAAAGGGAGCTAGTCCACCCCCTTAATTGAGATAAATGGGTTTTTCATGCAGAATTATTCGATTTGCTCCGAATTTTGTATACCGGTTTATTATGTGAAGGAGCTTCCTGATTAGATTTGTAGGTTCACTGGTTAAGTATAAAGCGGGGAAATGGGGGCTAATTCCCCTTCACTTATTTTTTTGAGGGGCATTATTCTTTAAAATAAGAGTATAATATACAATTAATGTGAATCACCTGTGAGCTCAATGCCATCAGTTTAGCTGGACACTTTTCTTTTTTATTTCTACCTTTAATTTTATATTAGAAATAAATCAAAATACCCATGCAATTACTCGATACAAAATCTTTAGGGAGCTATACTTTTCAAGATTAAAAATTGTAATTTTATCAGCATTATTTGTTTGAACACAAGAAATGGTTGCTGATTTTCGAGACTTCTCTTTAGAAACATCCGGTAATCGTAATGCAGCAATTTTAACACTAGGCCACTGATTTTCGGGCAAGGTAAGAAATTCAGGAGGATGCTCATTAGGGTTAGCATCAGGAAAATATGCAATTGGAGATGCTCCTTTTCCATGATCAGGTTGCTAAAATACTGACAGGGAATTTTCAAGTGAGCGAGATCCGGGATTTCTGAAAGCCATTTTTGCCAATTATTTTCTAGTTCAACAGAAAAATTTCCATCCCATGATATTCTCATTACCCATAAATATTGTAAGAGGCATTGGATATGAATAATAAAAGGGGCAATAAATACGGCTGGATCAAACAACATATTTGTAATTTTCAAAACATTGCGTACTGTAGAAGAATCATTATTTAATTTTTCTAACAAGGTTCGTAATTCTAGTCCAAATATATCTTCTGTATAGTTCCAGATAAATCCTAAAATTTTCAGGGAAGGATTTCGGGGTACGGAACTCGAAATAGGTATGTTTTTATCAAGCCACTTTTTTCTAAGTTCATCAAAATTTATTTCAAATTTTCTTAACTCCATCTCCCCTTTGTTCAAAATATCAACAGCTTCTGTAGTTTCGTTAAAAGCTTCTAGAACCACCGTTTTCTCCTGAAAACAAATCATCAACATAAAAAGAAGAATTTAGGATTTCAAATGTTTTATTATGAGAGTTTTTATATTTATTAGTATGGTGCTTAATAGTACAAGCGAGAATAAAGGGACTGCGGGTGACACCAAAAGTAACTCTGGTCATTCTATAGGGTACTATGTTTTTATTCTTATCAAAATCTTCATAATATAAGAATCTAAGATAATTGCGGTTTTCTTCGGCTACAAATATTTGCAAAAAAAGCTTTTTCAATATCAGCCGAAAAAGCAATGTTATGTAAACGGAATTTCAAAATTATATATAAACATTAGGATTTAAGTTAGGGCCATGATTCAAACATTCGTTTAATGATACAGAATCCCCATATTTGGAAGAAGCGTCATAGACTATGCGCATTTTTGTTGTAGTTTTGTCGTCACGGATAACAGGTCTGTGTGGCATGTAATAGAAATTATTGGAATGTTTCTCGGTGCACAATTCTATTACACGCTCATTAAACTGCTCTAGCAAAATGGAGTTATATTCCTTAAGTAAATAATCATTTTTCAGGAATTTATTTTCTAAACTGGAAAACCGCTTCTTTGCTACTTCGACATTATTAGAAGTAAATTATCCGATTATAAGCTGCAACTTAAACATTGAGAATTATTAACTCAAGGCCTCTTGGCTATCGAACATTTTTGTTTTCAAAGATATTTATACTAACTATTCTCTATCAACACACAATCCTTTACCGCATTCCTCGTAAATTCCCATTGTATGTGGTGCGAAAAATTTTATTGTACGTCAAATAATTTTAAATACGATAATATTTTGGGGATAACATTTTAATAATTCAGCATTTTTTTTTTTTTTTTTTTTTTTTTTTTTGCGTCATACAACAGCACTTATTAAATTTTTTTTTACATTGAATTTAACTTAAATTGAACAACTCTCACTCAAAAACTGAAGACAAGAAACAAATTACGCTATCTAATTAACATAAAAACATTTTGCATGATTTTTAATTACCGTTTTTGTTAATGATAGTCAATACCCTATCTGGCACGATGTGTATCAAGTTTGTGTAAGTGGTCTGGCTTTATATTAAACCAACTTTGTTCACTTTATTTTCTCATTTTAAATTAGATTGAAAATTTTCTTCCAGATGCTTATACACTGTCCACGAGAATGTTCGAAAGATTCTGTATTAGATTTAAATCAGACTTATGCGCAAGCCACTCTATGACAGTAACATTTTTATCAGCAAACATTTTTTTCTGAACCTGTGTATATGAATTACTGGATAATCCTGCACATAAAATTAATCTGATAACCTGAACTAAAAAAAGTTTCAGCACTTAGAAACAAGTGGATATCTGGAACTTCTATTTTGTTTTTAGATGTATTTTTAACCATCAAGAATGCCATTATCAAACTCAATTAAATCAGAATATCAAGTTCTATTAAATTAGAAGACACTTAAATCAATAAAAGATCTTCCCTTTTTTACTACTAAAGAGTGTGCAAGTAGTTCAGAATAATAGACAAAATAAATAATTTGATTTATATCCATTCATATCTTAAATCGTATAATTAATAATTTCAATTCTTTTCAGACGTCCAAGTTAATTTTTTCTTGTCTAAAAAAACGCCTTAAAGAAACGTACTGAAACTCTCTGAAATGCAAATGATTTTTGTCTGATAGAATTTTTTTTTCATTATGTTCTTAAGTAAATAAAATAATTCGACGAAAATGACGGTAGATTGGACGATATACCTGTAACGTTTCAACTCACTTATGATGATGAAAGTAACATATCATCACCTATCATTATTTATCCCTTTTTAAACATTAAATTCCCCCCTTTTACAATTAAAAATTGAATTTAAAAAGTTGCTTTCCTGTATAAAATATAGCTACTCCTTCTTCTATTTTTCTTATCATTAACGAATAAATAAATAAATAAATAAATATATCTTAAACCATATGCTCCGTTGCGGCAGTAATTTAAACTCTTATTGTTAATGCTCAGTTTGATAGTCATTACAAATAGCTTTTCCTCTCTGAAATCTATCCTGCTTATATTAAATTCAGCGTCAGGCGTTGATTAATGTTAGTGCTTCCTCTTCGAAATATAAGTTTTCCATTGCCCATCCTTGGCATATCATATTGTTTGTTAAAATTGCATTTACGTAAGCTAATGAATCGTTGGGTTGATTTTGAATTCAAAATGTCCGTTAAGTAAAGTATTCTTTGGTGTTATCATTGTGCAAATTTCAAACATTAGCGTCTCGATGCACTTACAATCAAATCTGTAGGGTGGTATTTCTATTGTTGACCGCGCTACTGCAAAGATGTAGGTAGTCCTTTTCTCTATGCTGTATCGGGGTAGTCACTTCGTGGCAATATTTCATTGCACGCTTGTCTTTAATAAAATGGCACATGCATATCTTGGACTTACTATTGTATCTGTCGAACTGAGTGTTTTTCATCCACGCAAAGTACTTTAAACTGATATGGCTTATTTGATACAGATAAAATAACTACTTAAAATTTAAATCAACATCTCGTTAAAAGGATAAATAAAATCTCTAGTACACCACTGCTTAAACTTGACGATAAACCGATCGAGAAGACGTTTTTCTGAAATAAAAACAAGTCGAATGGATCTTGCAATAGAGTTATTGTCGTGTCTATCGCTTTCTATCAAATAGTTTTTATGGATTAAATTTTAGTTTTTGATAATAATAATAAAAAAAATATATATAGTTTTCACTATAGTTATAGCTTCCAGTTATCTCACAAATTTCTCACTGTGATGGAAAGTGTTTCATAAACTATGGGTGATTCAATATTTTTTTCTTGTTTTTATATGAACTATAACTGCAATATATAAGAGACAGAAAATTGCAATAATGAATTAACTAAGAGCTGCTGTTTGTTTTCGGATAGCAAAACCCTCAGCGCTATTGTGCATGTCTCTGGTCTGCTTTGATTTTATCAAAACAGCGGTGAGCGGAGTTTGTTTAGCTGCATTATTTAACAATGCGCTGTTAGGGAAGTAAACGTTTTTATAGTTAATATTTACAAAATACGAAAACTCTTAAAAAATTTAAAATGTTACATAACATTTTTGCTTTTTGCGAAAAAAAATTATTATTATTATTATTATTATTTTGCAAATTAAATTAAAAAAGCTTTCTTGTTTACTGCTGAAATTGATCTACATCTACACCTGTTTTTTTTTTTGTTTTTTTTTTAAGACATTCTTTTAAATTTTTTTAGGTGAGCAAAAAACAGGATTACACTAATTTCCAGCTTCTCGGTCAATCTTTTTTAATAGTACTAATAGAAATCCCCTCAATTTCACTGGCTGGTTTTGTAGAATGAGATAGCGGAACAATTAATTCTGCCTTTTCTGCTTCTTGATCATAAAATTGAATGACATTATAAATAAGTTTCTTACTACTACTACTGAAAGATTTATTTCTACTGGAACCAGCCATTTGAACATTAAATATAGAAGTTTAGTTTTAATAAAAACGAGATATTAATATAATCTTAAACTTTGATCGGAAGTAAAAAATAACAAACAACTGAACCCAAATCTTAATGACAACACAGGCGAGAACTTCGGAAAATGCCCATCTCGGCGTAACATCCCATTAGATAGTAGAATCGTCTCAGAGTGTTATGCGCGGCTTTCGAAAACGAACAGTACAACAAAGTTCATGGATAAAATATACAATTGCAATGCGCTGCGTGCAACTTTAATGTTTGTTTACTGCGGCAGTCAAAAGGATAACGTTGCATCGTATTCAATGGAGAAAAAAACTTTTGAGTGAAATTTAATGATATTATATTACTATATAATGATGTCATAGACTATTTCAAATGTGTTGAAGTTGATATAGATTCAAGAAGTGCTCCAAAACATGATTTATGTATAATATGCAAAGCACTTACCATTAATTTAGAGAGTCACTCACAAAAATTACTTTACATGATGCTCTACGGGAAGAAATATTTTCGGTGTGTATTTCAAGAGTTTTGTGTTATTTCATACGTATTGAAACTTATGCACATTAATGGACTGCGTTTTCTGATGTGATATACATAGCTGCCAACTTGTACGGATTTTTCTTACCACTAAAATTTAATAGACATTTTCGACTTATTTAAACGTTAAATTTGTTTGAATTTCGGTGGTTAAATTAGCTAAAATTTACTATAAAATTTTAGTGGTATGAAAAATCCGTACAATTTGGCAGCTATGGATATAGGTTATTTTTCCTTTACCTATGTTTTACTAAAATACTTTTTATAATGTCTTTTAAATCATATTCCGGACTATACAAAGTAATTCGCATGAATTAATGTGTGTCAACCTGAATTGCTTAAATATTTTTTTTCTGATTTGATTCATACATTTTCCAGGTAAATTATGTTTAGTACGATAAGAAAGTTTCGTAAAATAGAAATAAAATCTTATACAGGGAGAGAAGCAGAAATAACCACATATATTATATTCTATGGATAGAAATTTTTTAAACGAATTTCTAAGTTGTGTTGGGCATTATTTTAGAATTAAAATTTAATTGAATTGCGTAAAAATATGTGAATAATATACAGGAATATACAAAAGTTTTCTATCTACTGGTGGAATTCACTGGTGGAGGATGAATCACACACTGTGTGGTATATTTTGTAACTAAGCTATGTTTAACGTATTATGCATTGTATATATATATATATATATATATATATATACCGGGTGTCCCAAAAAGGACTGACTGATTTTAAAATTCAATAACTTGCAAACGGTGACAGATATTTAAAAAATTCTTGCAGGAGGGTTGTGCATAAGTTCAAAAGTTTTATTACAGTGATTTTCGATTTTAGTTCGAATTACAAACAATAGATGGCGCTGTAAGCAATAGTTGCTAAATACAGGCTCGATTTCTAGTCCTTTCTCTTGTTCTATGCTGAAAAAGGAGATGGAAATGTATTATCCGGGCCACAAAGTACCAAAAATCGAGCCTGAATTCAGCGTCTATTGATCGCAGCGCCATCTATTGTTTGTAATTCGAACTAAAATTGAAAATCACTGTAAAAAAACTTTTGACCTTATGCATAACCCTCCTGCAAGAATTTTTTAAATATCTGTCACCGTTTGCAAGTTATTGAATTTTAAAATCAGTCAGTCCTTTTTGGGACACCCGGTATATACCTATAGATCATATACATGAATGCAGAAAGGAATTCGTGTACATTTAAGGCTATCGACCGTAATTTCTGTAATCTGACTTCAAAATTTTAAAAGGCTCATCTTTTCGCAGAATTCTGCAAGTGTTGGGAAGGGTCTCAAAATCTATGCGTGACGCAGGATACTTCCCATTTTTTCAGTATGATAAAAACGAAGTGATTTTTACAATGCTGATGAATGTTAAATTGAATCGGCGAAGCAAAATACAAATCAAATTTCTTAACAAAGTGTTAGGTTATTGTTGTTGTTGTTTGCTGAATGTTCTTGTATTTTCTAATAATATATTTCAATAATAAATTAAATTTGGGACAAAAAAATATAAAATAAATATTTTCTAGTTGTGACTTCTTGATGGATTTTCTGTTTTACAATGTTTCTTTCTAACTAGTAAGTATATTGTAAAAGAAAACATCATACATTAAAAAATAATAATGTTGAGCTTATAAATAAGTATTAAGTTTACGCTGATAAGAAATAATGTAGTAAAATATTATAAAGTATATGAAATAATAATTCATTTGAATAAAAAAATAATTCGCTCATACCGTCCTCTAGGGTGTAAATATTTTTCATGAAATTTTATTTTCAATATTTTACTTTTGTGTTCTAAAAAACCTGTAAAACAATTATACGAACATTGATTTTTATATTAAATTTGGCAAAACAAAGAAACAAAAGGTTTTTTTTTTTTTTTTTTTTTTTTTTTTTTTTTAAATACTTTTATAAAGAGCACCCTTTATTTATGTAGAAAACATAATTTCACATTTATTTTCGATAAATAACTAAATGCTTTATGATTAATAGCTTTAAAAAATTTTTAATCGTAAAGTTCGATTAAATAATTGAATTTGATTTATGGTTACACACATAAATATTTTATTATATTTTTTATAAAAAGCTTCTAGAAAGTATCAGAAAGGAAATATTTAACTTTGTAGATAGTGCCTTATTTTATGGACTATGGAGATAGAAAGAAAGAGGAACGATAAAAATGTAAGTCGTAAACTAAATTTATGCTTGTTTCATAATTTTTTTAATATTATGCGTTCAGCAAATATTTAAGGAAATATTTTACTTAAAGCAATTATTTTATTTATGCGTATACATTCTGACTGTTTTAGTGCACGGTGGGATTTTTTAAGTCAAATTTTTCTATAACAATTGGTGAATCGATGAAACTAAGGCAATGGGTGTAAAATCTGGGTATAGTAAAACGGGAAAGCGTATCCATTTTTGTGGCCTTAACGGTAAATTGCGGAATTAGATATCGTATTCCGAATACCTTCAGATATACGACCAAAAATTAAATGGCAAAGGTGTGATTGATTTAGTAAGGAAAGATTATGTACTCGGTTACAACAGCTATCCCCTATACAGACAACACTATCTAAAACCAAAGCAGGATACACTATCGGATTAAAAAAATACTCATAAATTAATTTTACAATTTTATGCATTGGTGTTGGTAAATAAAATAGCGTGAAGAGTAAACGAAAAGTTTTATTTCCAATAAAAGTAATAGGAGGTGCCACATATTTTGCTTCATATTTGAGTAAGCTCACATTCTTATTTGATAAATTTGCATCCTCAGACGTTTAAAAAATAATTTCTAAGTAAAAATTTATGTTTTTCATAAAGAAAACCTCATGCATTAATCTGAGATATTTTGGTGTGATATTAATCTTTTTAGCGTGTATATTATGTATTTTTCTTCCTAAACCATTTGTACTTTAATGCTTTATCATTAAAACTTTGGCTGTATACGTACAGCCTCTAATTTTCGAGATGAGACATTTAATTGTGGAATTTTACGCTGGGAAATACTAAGGCCTACATTATCGTTTTCCTTACTCGGTTCATCTAAAAATTCAGACGAAACGGACTTAGAGAATCACTCGGTATAGCATGCGAAAATGACCACTTTAAAGAATAATCGGTTTCTACTGATATTTGATTAAACTTATAACATTCTTGGATAATATTTTTTTAAATCTTACATAATTTCAAAAGTTCTTTATTTAAAACGTTTTTAAATTGAATTACTTTAAATTTTATGTTATTAAAAATATTGTTTTTCGAATCTTATCTCTTGATTTTGAAAATCGAATTGATTTTTTTTTTTTTTTTCAAATTCCGAAACTTTATAAAAGATTTATAAAAATACTCAACAATTTTTAATGTTCTGATTGCCAGACGATTTAGTTTCTAGAATAACCCACTAAAATAATTTTTGAATAGTCTCGCATTGTATCTTTGTGGTATTGTTTACTAAAGAAACCCCCACAAATTATATAACTCGGGTGCTTTCTGCACTATACAGTTTCCATTACGATTAGGTAAAAAACCTTTTGAAAATAACTTATCGTATGAAACCATCATGACAATACTCTCAACTTGCCATGGAGTTTAGGGCAAGTCTCTTCCCAATTCATAAAGTGCTGACTGACGACTTTTTCAGAATTAAGGCTTGGTGTAACACTCACAAAATAAAAATAAAAGATCTAGTGCGAGTATTACTCGCGCATAGAGTGTTCCCTAGAATAAATAAATGAATTAGTAATTGTATAATTAAAAAAAAAAATTCTAAAGGAATACTAAGACTTTGTAAAAAACTATTCAACGTAAGGTTGTGTATAACTGTATGTACGAGAAAAGTGTAAATGGAGATACCATGAAAGTTAAAAGAGATATGGTCAAATATAGCTATTCTGTATAGCTATTTTTTTATATTATCCTAAACTGTTTATAATGAACTTTATTCGGTATAAAAGTCAGTGCATATTTAAACTTCGTTTGACATTTTATAAAATTAAATTCAGCGTAGTAATAATCTTTCTTTGTAGCTAAAACAAAGCCTTTGTTCAAGGTTTAAATTTAGCATTGTGCTAAGCGCGCGGTGAAAGGAGGTCGCAAAAGTGCAACACCGACTTGGTTCGAGCCGCGTTTTTTCAGATAGGTTTTTAATTAACTTCTAAAATCACTCGAGGCGTATTGAGAGATCCACTCATTGCAAACTTGTCTCGAATCCCATAGTATTTATGTGATTCATCCTAATTAAATTAGTCTGTTTTTAACAATTTGACGTTTATTGCTTTTATACTACTACTGGACATTACATTATACATACCTATCATTAAAAGTTGTTAACTAGACTTTAAAAGCCCATGGTACATAGAGTTTGCCACCCCTGTCATTATGTATGTCCAAACAGTCAATATCTTTAAGGGTTAATATATCAGCTAATTCCAGACGATTTTTTTCGAAAATCATTATCAGCAATGCTTTTATACTTCTGCTATGATAGGTACCTCCAGCGCTGATCAACACTTTTGACGAATGCCCGTAAATCGAAATTTGTGCGTAACGGAAAAATGTGATTTTCTCAAAAAAATATGTGACCTGGTGTAATCGCTATAATTTACCTGCAAGGTTTAAATTAACTTCTACTACCTCTAATTTTTCAAAATTTTAGTTTCAGTAGATTCGGAATTAGGTGGGTGGGGTATGGGGGGAAAATATGTTTTGCGCTACATTTTCGATGATACCTTTGAAAATATAATACCTAAAATTATAAGAAATATATTTTTCAGTTCAGCGTTACGAAAGCTTTCATACGATGCCTCACACCATCTACAAAGAAAATAGTTTTTTTTTCAAGTAATTTAATTAGCCCCTCTACATTTTTACTAAATATATTTATGAATGTTTAATAATCTGCAAATGTGTGGGTCAATAGTCTTAATTACTTTCCCCAACTTTAACGTTCCACGTTCCATAGTTAACCAGTAAAATGACTGTGGCAGACTGGCAGACAGACACAGAAGGGATCTTATAATGATTCCGTTTTTACTTTTTAAGTACGGAACCCTAAAAATAAAAAAAAATCTTAGACATTTTCAGGAAATGAGCTTCGCAAAATAGCGAAAATTTCATTTAACTATTGACGTACTAAGTAGAAACCATTCGCTGCAAAATACACTGCTAAAAAAATTAGTGGAGCAAGCAAAAAAGTGAAGAGAACAATGCAAGACAGCCATGTATGGGCATAAAATGGATAGCACACGTTTATTAATGCTCAAAACAGAAAAAAGACGCAAAAACATTTGTAAGGCAGCTTTTATTCTGTGAAAAGATGGTTTAGGGCAACAATTTGTTTTCATGTAAATGATTAAAAAGAAGTATTATTTAGAAATGATGCAAGATTTTTAACACGGCGTGTGGTCTCCTCGTATAGCTAAGACTGCTGCACACCTGTTTTCCATGGAGGCGATGAGGTTATCGATAAGAATTTGGGGAGTACTGTTCCACTGCTCAAGAATTGCAATCTCCAAGTCCCGGACAGTAAAAGGAGGCCTCGGTGTCGCACCAATGCATTGTCTGAGTATGTCCCAAACATGCTCGATCGGATATAGGTCAGGCGAGCATGATGGTCATTCCATACGCTGTATTGTTTTAGCTTCAAGAATATTTTCCACAAGACGAACTGTATGAAGTCTGGCATTATCATGCATGGAAAAAAAGAAATCACTAATTTCTGCAACATAAATTACGACATGAGGTCTCGGAGACTACTGACCAGGCCCCTACCTACCGGGGTTAACCCAGCTGAACGGGTTTGTAATTGCTTGGAAAGCAGGGCGATGCATTGTGAGTACATACGCCAGATCGCCGCAGGTGGCGGACCACACCGCGGTGACCACACCAGCAAGCACCCGGGCCGACTATACTAAGCCAAGTTGATGAGTCTAGGTTGTTTATTGCACTTTGCAAAACTATGATCGTTGCCGCACACCACGTACTTGCCATGCCAGTTGGAAAAGGGCTGGATTATTTTTGATGACTAAAAGGTGGTAAACTTCTTAGCTGTAGAAGAGGGCAATTTTGAGGGAAAATTAAAATTAAAATGGCCGAAAAGCTAAGATTTACCGCTGTAGGGATAATTTTGGGCCGAATTGCAAGGTAGACGAATCGCTGCAGAGGGAGACGGGAATAAACCCGACATCATTGCCTCGATCGTCATCCTATCTGCAGTGCCTACTGCTCGTTTGTGTTTACTTTGTTTTGCCGGTTCCTTAACGTTATATGCTGTTGATTGGTACCTGCACATTTCTACTTAAGTTGATCTCGTAATTTAGATCCTTGATCAGATGACGAGACCTTCACCTGGCAAGGCACCTCCGGAGGTATAATTCACAGTTGGAGGACTTTGCACCCACGACGGATTTTACATTCACCAGGCTCCATTAGCGTACATGACGGAATTTTAGCCGGCAGTTATCCTGTGTCCTGTGACCAACGGCTACGAGTATAATGTTCTACCAGCTTGGCCACCGCTGCCTGAACTAAATGGGATTGCATGGAATTTTTGAAGTCTAAATGTTGATGCATACTTGTCAAATTAAATGATTATTTCTTTTTAAATGGGGGGGGGGGGGGTAGAGAAAACAAAGGATGGGGCTCCGCAGATAGACAAATTGCACCATGTGTTAATTTTGGGGCCGAATTGTTAGGCAAACTTAACGTTGCAAGGGACATGAGACTACGTCTTCCTATCATACCCCACCGGGTAAAACTGGCTCCGTGGGCTATCCCATTGGAGCGGGTCCGGTAGCTCGTGCGGACAGAGTCCCATTGCACCTAATTAAGAGGCGAGCTAAAGAAAAAAAAGAAAAAAAAGGGGGGAGAATGGTCCCCCGAGTGGTCGGCCTAACCGGCCGCCCGGGAGGGCATGGGGGGAAGCTGGAAGAGAATGGTTTGTTAGCCATGATATATTTATTAATACAATTACTACATTAAATGAACTAAACTGTAATACTTATTAATCTTACTACTTACTAATCAACTTACTTAATACTTAATCAATTAGAAATATTAATACTATAACGTCATTCTAACTACTCTTACCCACTTAACTTGGTGTTTAAAGTTCTCTCTCACTTTATTTGTTTGCATTGTGCAGTGTGGGGTCCAGTTTAAGTTTTTGTGTAACATTACCCCAGGTATTTTATTTGTTCTTTCACCTCTAGTGGCTGGTCATTGAGGGTTATCCCTTCTATTTTGTATGAGTTTTGTGTTGGAAGGTTTCTTGTGTAACCTCTGCTTAGGTATAGTAGCTCTGTTTTTTCTTTATTGAGTGTTAGACTGTTTGCTTCTATCCATGCATTGAACCCCACCAGTGGCCGAGAGGTTCTGCTCTCGAAGCTGGTAGACGGGAGGTGCTGGGTTCGATCCCAATCGCGCCCGTCGGCCTAATCATTCGGAGTTTTCGTGGTTTTCTTCGAACCTTGGTTCTCCAAGCGTTAATACGGGTTAGGTTCCCTTAGAAAGACCTCCACGGAAGGCATTCCCCCCCTTAGGGCCTATATCCCACGTGCAGATAATTGGCCGACACAAATACAACCATGCATTGAACTCTTTTGGTATTCTGTTTGCTAATCTCCTTAATTTATCTTTTGATTTTCCCCTGAGTATTATTATAAAGTCATCTGCAAATGCCTGGATCCTCACATGTCTACCCCAGTATTTTTTAGAGCTGTTTCTGCTATTATAAGCCAGAGAAGTGGCCCCAGGCAACTTCCCTGCGGACAGCCACCAAATGTTTGCTTTGTCACTTTAATCCCGTTTTCTCCTAGTGTGACATATGTGTTTTGAAGGAAGCTCGCCACTCAGTTTACTAGGTACCCTGGGCAGGGAGAGTTCCGCAGGCTTTCAATTAATTGTGGCCAGCGGATGTTATCGAAGGCCCCTTGATGTCCATGGCTATTAACAGTGTTTGGAAGTCATTCTCTTTGTCGTCCTCTATTGTCTTTAGTAGGTTGTCTAGTGCATGTTCTGTAGAGATACCCTGTTTAAATCCGAATTGTTTTTTTGCTCCAATATTTGTGTATGCTCAGGTGGTGGTTTAACCGACCGTGTATAATCCTCTCCAGTATCTTTCCCAGTGCTGGTAGTAAGCAGATTGGTCTGTAGTTTTTCGGGTTGTTTAAGTCTTTTCCTGGTTTGTGGAATAGGACTACTATTCCGGTTTTAAACGTTTTTGGAAAGTGTTTTAATCTCAGGCATGTGTTGATTAATGTTTGCAGTAGTTTGGGTGCCGTGCTATTTATTCTTTTTATTAGATTGTAGTCAATGTAGTCGTATCCCGGTGCCTTATTTCTCTTTATGTTTCTTATAATCCTGTTTATCTCTGCCCTCGTGACTTCCGGTGGTTTTGCTTCATTCGATTGGGTTTGTACCCTGGATAGCCTGTGTGGAGTGTCTTGATCTGTTAGATAGAGGTTATCTAGGAAGTAGTTTAGCGTGTCTTTTATAGAAACTGTTGAGTTTGGGGGGAGTATATTGACTAATTTTACTGGTCCCATGTTTTTATTGCTCGCATTTTTATAGTGTGAGCCGTAAGTGTCTTTGACGTTGTTACAGTAGTCTTTCCACGTTTTCGATTTTGTTTTATTTATCAGTTTCTTAAGTTTTGCCTTTTCTTTTTGGAATAGTATGTGCTGTTGTGTTTTTAGTTCTTCGTTTTGTTGTTTTTGGAATCTCCTCCTATGCGCTCTGACTTTGTTCCTTGCTACCCTTATTTCTTCTGTCCGCCATGGGGGTGTCGTTACTGCTGGAGTGCTTTTTTGTTTGTAGCTTTGTTGTGCTATTGCTGTGATCTCACTTTGTAGTTTTTCTGTTGTCGCGTGTAGCTGGTCTGTGGTTGTCGTATTTTGTAGTTCCATTATGTATTTGTTACTGAGTTTTCTTATGTTTTTATCAAATTTTGCGTGTCTGCCTATTTTTGTTTGAAGACCGTGTCTTTGGTAGTCTATGTTTTTGTAATTTCTTAGTGTGGATTTTATATACTTATGGTCACTGAGTGAGGCGTCATCGCTAACGTGCCAATCACTTATATCATTGCCCAGGTTGACCGATTCTATTGTTAGGTCTAGCCATCCTTTCAATGTCCTCTCCTTCCTCCTAGTGAGAAATGAGGGCGGGGCATCTGGTGCGTTTTGAACAAACAGTGTATTTAGCTGGAGAAAATCCGTGAGGTTTCTTCCCCTCTGGTCTGTATCCTTATAACCCCAGGCGGTCGAGTGTGCGTTGAAGTCCCCTGTTAGCAGGACTTCCCCCTTTGCCAATTTAATGGCCGCCTCGATTTCAGCCAGTACTACTGAGAAGTCCGCTGTCGCTGGCGGGGGAGCGTAGGTGTTTATTATTGTTACTGTTTTGTCCCTGTTTTCGAGTTTTATTGCTACTGTGAAGTTTTTTTGCAGTAATGTTATTGGCTTTGTGCCTAATCTTGTTATTATCGCAGCCCTGTAATTTTTTGTTTTTGCAATGTGCCAGTTTTTTGGGTTGAACCCTGTAATATTGCCTTTTATCTTATGCTGGTGGAAGTCTTGGAGTAGTTCTATGTGGATGCCGTTGGCCGCGACATAACCTGCTAGTGAATTTGTGGCACTGCTGCCACCGTGGAGGTTAATCTGTATTAGGTTAAGTTTCTCATCTTTCTGTTGTGGCTGCGTTGTTTGAGACGTGTGTTGTGTATTGAGTTGTTTTGACTGTGAATGTGGATGATGGAGGGTGTCATTTGAGTTTTGTGTATTTGATGTCGCACTCCTAGAGCGCGTGATTCTATTACCTGTTGTGTTGAGCATTATAGCGTCGGCGATCGTAATCGTATTTGGCTTGTTTTTCTAATGCCTGTTGAGACCTGATCTCAACCCTATCCTTGTCTCCGAATCTGACTATTGACACCCTCCCTGAAATAGCCTCATCCCCTGTTGCTAATGATACCACGCCCTTCTCTATCTGCAGTTGCCGAGCTCTCAATAGGGTTCGGCGAACCGTGCATGCGTTGAAGTTCGCCGTATGTTCTGTGTTCTTCGGGGTTCTTAGCATGCTTGATTTTCTTTGTTGTAGCGGGAGCAGACATAGGAGCACTGACGTCTACTTGTGCACTCCGTGTACACGTGGTCTCCCGAGCAGACAGTGCACCTCTGGGTCCCCCTGCAATTAGCCGCCACATGGTCATACTCCAAGCACTGATGGCACCTTGTGACGCTAATGAATGGTTTTATTGGGCATTCCCTGAGCCCCAGGCATATTGTTTTCGCATTTAGCAAGTAATCTGCCAGCGGTTCAGGGAGTAGGACCGGTTGGTGCTTCTTCCCGTCCCGGATTCCCATGGGACTATGCAGAGTGACTGTGTTCTCACTGCTTTGCTGTCCCAGTCCTAAGGTCCTCTTGATCTTCTTGGTTATGTTCTCTTCTGTGACTGCTTCTGGGACATTGAATATTATTATTTTCTTTCTTCTTAGGCTTGCTGTCTTCACCTGTATTGCTGCACTAGCCTCTTCATCGCTTCTTATCTTTTCCTTTATCATTGTAGCTTCTTGTTCGTTTTCGCATATTAGCTTAATTCCATTCTTTATTCTCTTTATTTTCTTAACCCCTTCGTAGTGACCAATTGTTGTTTTCTGAATTTGTTTTTCTACATCTTCCGCATCCCTTTCTGACGTTGCTTGTATGATTATGGTTGATGTGGCCACCTTGACTGCTTCCGCATACCCTCTTGGGGTCCTTGTTTGAGTCCTGGTAGCCGCTTCACCCCTTTGCTCTGAGCTTACCTCTTTCTTGTCATTACTTTGTTGTGTGCGGCAGAACTCCTGCATCGCTTCTAGTCTTATGCTCGCTTGTTGATATATTGTTTCTAGTTCACCGATGCATTCCATCACTATGCTTATGCAGCCATCCATTTCCTTACTCGTCCCTGCTGGTAGTCTTGTGCATCTGTGTTGGACTGCTTGCAGATATAGTATCACTTGCATCGCTCTCTCATATACTTTGCTTTTGACTCTTGCTAGGTCCGTTTCTTTTACATATTCCATTACTTGCATCTTCATTTCCCTCAGAATTTCACTGCTTTCTTTGGTAAATTCTTCTTCCGTCTGAGTATTTTCGCCCTTCTCATTGTTCTGGTTTTCTACTTCTGGTTCTTCATCGGTTTCCTCTCTTTCTTCCTTGAAGAGGCCTTTGTTCAGGTCTAAGTGCTTCTTTGTGTTCTTTACTACTTTTCCTTTGTCTTTTTCCGTGACTGCCTTGCTTTTTACTTGTTCTGTTTTCTTTTTTTCCAGTGCTGTTTGCTCTTTCATCACCGAACTCCCTCGAGCCATTCTCGGAGCAACTGGCGTGGTTGGCCTTTTTGAATTATTCTGAGTACTGAGCTTGCTCGTTTTTTGCTTGGCGCTAAAGGAAGTGGTGGGGGACACACCTTTTGAACTGTCTTTAGTCATGGTGATCGACCCGCGTGTGACGAAAAGTGTTGAATGTGTGTAACTCAACCGGTGTGACTGGAATCTGTCTGGGTGGAAATTAGCTTTAAGCCCAAAAATACTAGTAACCTCTAACTTGTAGGTAGTCTGAAACTGGTTATAGATCGAGGGCACCGCTGCCCCTCCCGATCCGGCGCCGGGCGCCGAGATGCTGCATGGAAAATATACCTAATTACTACTAGTTCTACCCCTAAAAAGCTGATTGCGATGAGTGGGGCTGGAATGACCCCGTGGCCTCTGCATGGGGGCTGTGCCTGTCACGTGAGTATGGAACTGAACTGCAGGATAGGGTCTAACCCTAGAAATAGTAAAATGCCGAGAATGATCCCCTTCCCCCTAAGTAAGACTAATAAAAAACTGAGATCGCCAATCGACTCCCCGAGCCCGAAATACTGCGAATTGGGAGTACCGGCCATAAAACCCGGTAATTAAGGTAGAAAACTTAGTTGAGAATTAATTAGCTTATATTTAATCCCAGAAATTAATGATACGATGTGTACAATGGCTTAATCTTGTTGCCTGGGGCAAATCCTATCCGACGAGGTGTTACAAGGCCCAATTAACATATAACGGTGAGATGAACCCCTCCCCTCTGCTAACTCCCCCCCTAATTAATTTAGACAAAAACTGATTGCGCCAATCGACGCCCCGTGCCCGATTTACTACGAATAGGGAATCCCGGCCAAAAACCCGGTAAATTAGGAATTAAACATCGTTGAGAATTAAATAGCTGATAATTAATCCCAGTAATTAATCTAAAATTAATGATTCGATGTGGACAATGGCTTAGTCTTGTTGCCTGGGGCATATCCTATCTGACGGGGTGTTACAAGGTCCAATTAACATAAAAAGGTGAGATGACCCCCCTCCCCCCTAATTAATTAGACTAAAACTGATTGCGCCAATTGACGCCCCGTACCTGATTTACTACGAATAGGGAAGGCCGGCCCCTAAAGTCGATAACTTGGGAGAAAGACGAAATTTTGTTAATTAACCCTTGATTAGAAAAATTAACTGAAATAAAACTGAATGATCTAATTCACTTCATTGGCTTGGTATAAAATGAGCTCACGTGACCTTAAAAGTGAGTTTTTAACCTGTTCATGCATTGGACTGGTGGCATTGGGTTGAGAATGAACATTCCACACAATTAAATTCTTAGTTAACTACTGTGCCATCTCCACTACATGAAACTCCTTATTTAAATATGTTCAAGTTGCGCGAGAACCACTCCATCATATTGAATCTCATTTTCATACTGATATAAGTTAGCGTTAAAACCGCCAATCAATCAAACAACCACACAAAAATACCAAAAAATACTAAAATTAAAATACAAATTAAATATACTTAATTTAAAAATATATAATTGGTGGCGGAACAAAGAATAGAGCTCTATCTTACCAATGAGGCTAACCTCTAAGTGATTTGCTAATTAGAAGTAATTAATTTAATACATTAAAAAATTCCCGCCCCCAAAGTCAATCTATATGAAAATAAAAATGGCTGAGTTTAAATAATACTTATTAAATAATCTTTTATTTATTTTTCTATTGGGTGGCGGAGCAAACTAGAAGGTCTAAGCTAAACGATGACATAGTCAAATAGGTTAAACTGATTAGAAAAAGTGGAACTGTGAGTGTTTGAAAATAAGTAAACAAGCGACCCTTCCCATGAATTCCTATGGGGAATGCTAAGTGGCAGGTACAAAAACAACAACTTTTGTAATAAACATAAAAAAACCAATATTGTAACAAATTAAAGAATATGGTCTAAAGTAATGCCACCGGTTGTTTGGTAATGATTAAGCACTGATTAGATGGCTTAACGGGCCACTGAAATTTGTGTCACTGTAATGTTAAGACTATGGGGATTATCGGCGCCGTATGCGCAAAAACTGAAGAGTTAAGATTGCTTATAATTAATGGAAAACTGCGTAAAACTGAGCATGCTACATGTTAACTTAAAGATAGAGCTCTAAATGACACAGATATTGCAGCTGTATTGATTAACACACTGATATGTTGGTATTTATAGTATGTAAAAATATGAAAAATCCTAATTGTCTCTGATCTGCTCCCAGAAAAAAAAAATAATAACTTCGTAAATAATAGTCACATAAAAATATAATGTACCTTAAAATGATTGATTGGAGTTATTGAACTGCAAATGTAAGTTCCACTAAGGTGGAGCGGATAACAGAATGGAAACTTATTGGACAAAGGCTCATTGGAATTAATAACTGATTTTTAGAATGAAAACTTGACGAAAGATGAAAAACTGATATCGATTATGGAAACCATGAGCCTAGGGAAAACCCTAACCAATGAGGAAAGAAAATTTGTGCGAGATGGCCCCCTTCCCCCTGCTAACACCACCCCCCTAATTACATTTGACAAAACCTGAATGCGCCAATCGACGCCCCGCGCCCGATTAACTACGAATAGGGAAACTCAGCCGAAAAACCCAGTATTTTAGGTAGAAAACTTACTTAATATTAATTAGCTGATAATTATAATCCCAGTTATTAATCTAAAAATATTGATACGATGTTGACGATGACTGAGTCTTAACGCCTGGGGCAATCCCTATCCAATGAGGTGTTACAAGGCCCATTTAACTTAAAAAAGGTGAATTGACCCCCCTCCTCCCTGCTAACTCCCCTAATTAATTAGACTAAAACTGAATGCGCCAAACGACGCCCTGTGCCCGATTTACTACGAATAGGTAAACCCAGCCAAAAAGTCCCGAAATTAAGGTAGAAAACGAAGTTGAAATTAATTAGCGTATAATTATAATCCCAGTAATTAATCGAAAATAATGATTCGATGTGGACGATAGCTGAGTCTTAGTGCCTGGGGCGAGCCCTAACCAATAAGGTGTAACAAGGCGCATTTAACATAAAAAGGTGAATTACCCCCTCCCCCCTAATTAATTAGACTAAAACTGATTGCGCCAATCAACGCTCCGCGCCCGACTTACTACAAAAAGGGAAGACCATCCCCTAAAGACAATAACTTGGGAGATAAATGAGAGTTAAATTTTTAACCCTTGATTAAAAATAATTGCCTGAATTAAAACTGGAAGGACTAAATCTCATGTGCTCACGTGACCCTGGAAATGAACTTATATCGAAAAGCCCCAAATACCCCCCCCCCCCCCCAAAAAAAAAAAAACAAAAAAAAACTTAGTTAACTGCTGTGCCGCCTCCACAATTGAAACTCCCTTAATAGGGATAGACGAACTGAGTGAGTACCACTCCACCATTTCAAATCTCCTTTTCAGACTGATAAAAATTAACATTAAAGCCTCCAATCAATCAATCAACCACACAAATTACCAAAAAATACTAAATTTCAAATACAATTTAAAAATACTTGTTATTGACTTAAAAATACATAATTAGAAGTGAAGCATAGATCAGAGCTTTATCTTTCCAAACAATCTAACCATTTAATGATCTGATAATTAGAAGTAATTATTATATTACCTTGAAAAATTTCCGCCCCCAATGTTAATCTATGGGAAAATCAAGAAACTAAGTTCCAAAAAGACACTTTTTAAATATTTTTTTAATATACTTAAAATTTAGCTAGACAAACAAACTAAGTGGCGGAGCAAACTAGATGATCTTAATTTATCAAAAACATTGTTAATTAGTCAATACTGATTAGAAAAAGTGGTCTTGTGAGTGTTTGAAAAAATGTAAACAAGCGGGCCTTTCCCATGTTAAGTCTATGGGGATTTCCGGTGCCATGTGCTCTAAAAACTGAAGTTTTTAAAATGCTTAAAATTAAAGAAAAACTGCGAAAAGCTTGACATTCTGCATACTAACATAAAGATAAAGCTCTAAATGACACAAATATGACATCTGATTTTAATTAACACTCCGATAAATAGGTATAAAAAGCATGTAAAAAAGATGAAAAATCCAAAATGGCGCTGTTTTGCTCCCAGCTAGTAGACATTTTAAAAATTAATAACATTGCAAATAATTGTCACAGAAAAATACAATACACCTTAAGATGTTTGTTTAGGGTAGCAGATCAACGTATGTAAGTATCATTATGGTGGAACATATATCTTAGTTATAAATACTACGTAAATGCAGAGGCCATTGATCGTACTGGTTGAAAAAAAAAACACATTTTTATTAATAACTTTGTTAAATAGCATAAACCCAGCTCGTCTGTAATGTGACCTTTCACGAACGAATGTGGGATTACTTTGTGTGCCTCTTTCTCTCTATGCCAAAACACATCAGATGCCACATCCAGACTGAATCGGGACTCGTCTGTAAACAGAATTTGACTCCAATAACTTTGCCTCCAACCTCGATGTTCAGTTCCCTAACTTCTTTGGGCCGCACAGTGGCTTGAGGTCAACGGAATACAGACCATCGTGTTACGTGCATAGAGACCACCCTGATGAAGCCTATTTCAGACTGTTTGGCTGGACATCCTTCGTTCTGTGGCCAAGAACAACTGCGTTTGCAGCTGAGTAGCATTGTCAGTTCCGTCTCGACGAGCTGCTAACAGGATATAACGGTCATCAGTTTCAGTATTAGCATATTTTCGACCTTGCACTTGTCGATGACTACCATTCCATGTGTCTTGGAATCGATTCCACAGCCTTTCATGGACACTCCTTGTGACTCCAACAGCGTCCATTACACTTCGTTGTGTTTCCCCAAAATCAACTGTCCCGATAACACGCCAAGTCATGGATTGCGGTAAATCATGTTGTTGTGACATTTTCAAGCCACCTTTTCTCAAAACACAATGTGAGAAATTGAATTTTGCAACTGAGGCAGTGAAACAGACGTTTCTGCAAAATCCCGATTTCTGCACTTATCTCCTTTTTCTTGTTTTCGACGTCACAAACTTTAAATTACCTGTGGAGTTTTCTTTATCTGTTTTTTACAACATTTTTAATTATGTACGTTTTATTTTACGTTACTTATCGGTGTAAATATTTGCGTAATTTCGTTAAAACCATGTGCTCCCCTAATTATTTTGAGCAGTGTAGAATCATCAGAATGTACTTTGAGAGGATTGTAAAAGATAAAAGTCAACTCTTCCGAGAATGTCAAAATGTATAAGAAAAATGCAGCTGATTTACAGAATGTTTCTAAAGACAGCTGAGATTATGAATAATTCTACAACATCTAGCAACATGGGTCGAAACATGAAGTTAAAAAAAAAGTAAGCTCTGAATATAAAAAAAACATAAAATAAAATTCTTATAACAAAGATAAGGAAATTTTATTCTTTGGGATAGGGATAAATTTTCGAGATTGGAGTAACACAATTGACGTTTATACCAACAGAGCTAAAAATGCCCAAAGCAGGACTCGAATATGGATATTTTGACTTACGTGCTAATGATCTACCTCAAAACCTAGTCCGTAGAGCATTGGGCACAAACAAAGATATCAAATTTCGGTTCCTAACCTGGACATATTTCGCGCTTTTAGAATAAACGTCAAATGTGCTACTCCAACCTTGACGATTAACATGCTTTCTTTTTTGTCCACTATATCAATATAATAATTATATATTTTTAATGTTTTATGTTCGAAAACTGTTTATCTGTTCATAAAAAAGAACTTCTTTTTACTCTATAGGAAGCCCTTCATTTTCTTGTCTTCGGTTTGTTTACCATACCAAGGTAAACTAAAAAAATATATATAATATTTATATTCGGGAAATCTTTTTTTTTTTTTTTTATAGATTTAATGATTCTCTTTATTGTTTTTAAATCCAATACATGGAATTTGAACACAAATGAAAATAAACAAGTAAAATGAATTTTCTTCCAGACACTCCCTAACGGTTAAATGGGAAATTCTCTTTTTATTCAATTTCCTGATATTCAATGAAATTATTGGATTGCCATTTGATGAAGAAAGTTAACATGTACATCGTGTATTTAGCTTGCATGCTTCTTAAACATATATAATTTTAACTTCGTTAGAATGTTTGAAAACTTTACATTATACATTTATTCGTTATCTGAAATAAAAGTCAAACATACAAATAACATTATGATACAATAAAAAAAAAATTCTTATTTTTTTTCTGGCGAATAAAACGGATTACACATTACTTAGTTGTATTAAATAAATAGAATTTACTTGTAATTAATTAGATTCCAATTTAAGATTGTATTATTTAAGAAAATAATTACTTTTGATACAAAAACTACATTCGATAAAAAAAAAAATATTTTTTCAATAAAACTACATATTTTTTAAAAACTTATTTAAATGATTTAGATGAAGTTAAATTAATCACAAGATAATTCACAACACCATTATAAACAACTAGGGAATCGTACCCGGGCTTCCCGGGTTAAAGAATATAGGTGAAAAAAAATTTGTAATTGAAAACTAATAATTTTTTTACGTGCAATAAATTTTTTAGGTTGCCCACTTACATTATAAGAGCATTTATCATATGCAAAATACGAATTATACAATCAAATAAATTTTTGAAATTTATCAAAAACGATATTTTTTTGTTAGCCGCATGCTAAGAGTTATTTGACCAAGATATAGCTACTTACGGCATCCTTTTATATTCTGCTAATTTCAGAGCTTGTCTGTTAAATTTGTGTTTTATTTATATTATATTATTTATTTATTCATTGGGAAGGTTTTTTTTAAAATGGATATTAACCGTAAGAAAATGATGAACTCTTTATTTTGTTTCAAGGGCAAACGGATTAATCTTTCGTAATCGAACTCAGCACGATATAGATAAAAAATATTTCATGCTTTAAAGTTGTTTTTAAAACCATAGACAAACAGTAAACTGAGATGAACTTTGCAAACAAATTCCATTAAAAAAAAAATCCTATTTGGTGATCTAAAAATTTAATTTGTACGATTACAAATATCTTAGATTTGTGTTTTTACAATATTATTCTTTTATTTGTTTATAAAAGAAGTATTAATTTCTTTATTTTGTCTTTCAGAAATATGTTAGCTTGGTGGTTATTTTAATATTATTCTTTTATTTGTTTATAAAGGAAGTATTAATTTCTTTATGCAAAAATAGCCAGAAACAAATGCTGAAAAATGTTTGTTGCTTTATGTCAAAATGTTTATTATTATTATGTATTGAAACCGGCACGTGATAAGATAAACTTAAAAAAAAACCATGCTTAAAAATTATTTTAGAAAATATAATGCATCAGTCAATTAAGATACAGTTTTTAAACAAATTGCATTTGAAAGTAAATTTTTTCCCTATGCGACGAAAATTGAAAATGTACGATGGTCAGAAGATTAAAAAATTGCAGTAGCGAAAATTTAAAGACCGAAATTTGATTGTGAAGTGTTGTCATTAACAAAATGACGTCAGCGTTAAGCACAGATACGTTTGTTCTTTGTAATATAGATATTTAATCAATAAAATATAATAAAGATCAGTTATTAGGATGTGGTTTTCAACTGAGGCTCTTATGCTTGGTATTCCGGAATGAAAATCAGCAATTTTCACCTTCTCAAAATTTGCATACGCACTTCTGATATCCATCATCTTTAAAAAAATTGTATTTTTTTTTATCATTTAAAAATCATTTTAACTTTAAACTTGAAGTCACAATTGTCAGCAACATCTTTTATGTGAACAGACGTACCCTTTACTTGAGATTCTAATCTCAATTCCGGAGAGTAAAAATTTCCGTAATTTATGTTTTTTAGACGCATTTGTGTTAAAATGTTTAGTTTTATCTAAGAAAATGATCGTTTTCTTTTAAATATGACTTAATTTTCACTTAAATAAGCATTTCGCGTAGTGTCTGAAACTTAGTATCAGTACACATGCAGAAGGAAAAACAATATAGAAAATTTATGAGGAAAAATGCATTTTTTCAAAAGCAGTATGTCATTTTCCGTTATTATGCTCCTAATGGGATTTTGTGACACTAAACCCTATACAACAATTTTGATCAACAATTTTGAATTTTTATCAGAAAATAGCATGAATAAAGATAAAAATACCTCATTATTTCTCTCGTGTCTGCAATAATGAAAGCTATCTAATTTTCACCATTTTGAAGAAATTTTATAAAATGCTTTTAAATTAAATTATAAAAATGGGTCTTAAAAAAAAAAAACTGATAGTGTGATTACGTCTATAAAAGAAGAGCTTTCAGTTAATATATATATATATATATATATATATCAGCAAAATTGGATCAGCAGAAAGATCAGGGCAGATGACTAAAAAACACATCTGGGTATTAAATATATAGATTACATAAAATTAGGAAAAATTAAATTAAGCACATTATGTTATTTTGATAAAATTATAGTAGAATGCCCTAAAGAATAGGATTAAAATTTCATTATTCGAGAGGATTTTGGACAACGTGGTCTAACTCGGCAAAGCAAATCCTTCTAGGCGAGAATCATCAATTTCTGTAATATAAATCGCTATTATTTACATCTCACCTCTCTTCTATAAAGACACTCTAAATTTTTGTAAAACATTGCGTTTTATCTTATCTGTGTGTGATTTATATTACTTTATTTTAAAAAGTGGAGCATTTTCACCTGTGAAGAATTTCCAAGCAGCTGGGTTGTGAAAATGACGCACTTCTATAAAACATAATTTTGGTTTAAGAATTAAAATACACGCTTTTTTATAAATGACGTCAATTTTGTCCGCCAAAGCAATCCACTTTTACAATCCAGTAATTTTAAAATCCAGTCTTTAACTTCGTCTATTGAAAACTATGCATATGACGTCATTATCACGGAATAACAAAAAATATTCTTGATAAAGCCCATATTTTAATTTCAACTTTTTTTTTCAGGTTTTATGAAAAAATGGCAACAAAATATACAGTATCTCTTATTTTTGACTATTTTCAGTTTACTTTCAATAACTTTTAATAGAAATGGGGTACTTTTGTTGCCACGATAAGAAAAATGGTAATAAAAACTACAAAAAAATTAATATCTCAAAAATAAATTGAGATACAATTTTCAAACAAATTGCATTTAAAAGAGCATTTTTTACTTTCTTCTATCTTCAATAGAAGAAAGTATTGTAATCGAAATTTTTTTCGACTTCCGGTTTTCGACGGATTTGCATGTTTTAGGGGTCAGAGATTCCAAAAAACATGTTTATAGAAAATGTCTGTCTGTCTGTGTGTCCGTCTGTCCGTCTGTCCGTCTGTCCGTCTGTCCGTCTGTCTGTCGCCATTGTACCATCAAAAAGTGTATGAAGTTATGTATAGAATTAAACCAAAATTTTATTATAAGTTTTTGGCTATGGCAAGCAGGTCCTCCCGGAATTTGGAAAAAATTCGCCGGTAGGGGGCGCTGATATAACAATTTTTGTGCGATTTTGAATATTGTACCATCCAAAAGTGTGTGGAGTTATGCATAGAAATGAACCAAATTTTTAGTTTAAGTTTTTGGATATGACAAGCAGGTCCTCCCTGAATTTGGAAAAAATTCGCCGGTAGGGGGCGCTGTAAATGCGTTTTTTGTGCGATTTTGAATATTGTACCATCAAAAAGTGTATGAAGTTATGTATAGAATTAAACCAAAATTTTATTATAAGTTTTTGGCTATGGCAAGCAGGTCCTCCCGGAATTTGGAAAAAATTCGCCGGTAGGGGGCGCTGATATAACAATTTTTGTGCGATTTTGAATATTGTACCATCCAAAAGTGTATGGAGTTATGCATAGAAATGAACCAAATTTTTAGTTTAAGTTTTTGGATATGACAAGCAGGTCCTCCCTGAATTTGGAAAAAATTCGCCGGTAGGGGGCGCTGTAAATGCGTTTTTTGTGCGATTTTGAATATTGTACCATCAAAAAGTGTATGAAGTTATGTATAGAATTAAACCAAAATTTTATTATAAGTTTTTGGCTATGGCAAGCAGGTCCTCCCGGAATTTGGAAAAAATTCGCCGCTAGGGGGCGCTGATATAACAATTTTGTGCGATTTTGAATATTGTACCATCCAAAAGTGTATGGAGTTATGCATAGAAATAAACCAAATTTTTAGTTTAAGTTTTTGGATATGACAAGCAGGTCCTCCCTGAATTTGGAAAAAATTCGCCGGTAGGGGGCGCTGTAAATGCGTTTTTTGTGCGATTTTGAATATTGTACCATCAAAAAGTGTATGAAGTTATACATAGAATTGAACCAAATTTTTATTTTAAGTTTTTGGCTATGGCAAGCAGGTCCTCCCTGAATTTGGAAAAAATTCGCTGGTAGGGGGCGCTGTAATAGTGATTTTTGTGCGATTTTGAATATTGTACCGCCCAAAAGTTTATGAAGTTATGCATAGAATTAAACCAAATTTTTATTTTAAGTTTTTGGCTATGGCAATCAGGTCCTCCCTGAATTCGGAAAAAAATCGCCTGTAGGGGGCGCTGTAATAGCGATTTTTGTGCGATTTTGAATATTGTACCGTCCAAAAGTGTATGAAGTTATGCATAGAATTAAACCAAATTTTTATTTTAAGTTTTTGGATATAGCAAGCAGGTCCTCCATGAATTTGCAAAAAATTCGCCGCTAGGGGGCGCTGTAATAGCGATTTTTGTGTGATTTTGAATATTGCACCATCGAAAAGTGTATGAAGTTATGCATAGAATTGAACCAAATTTTATGTGTTTATTTTTGGTCATGTCACGAAGGTCCTCCCTGAATTTGGAAAAATTCTGCCGGAAGGGGGCACTATAATTGCGATGTCTGTACCATTTTCATTATTGTACCATCGAAAAGTGTATGAAGTTATCCATATAATTGAACCAAATTTTTTGTGCATGTTTCTGGCTATGGCAAACAAGTCCTCCCTGAACTTGAAAAAATTCCGAATGAAGGGGGCGCTATAATTCCGATCTCTGTGCCATTTTCATTATTGTACCATCGAACAGCGTATAAAATTAGGCATACAATTGAACCAAAATGTTTGTGCTTGTTTTTGGCTTTGCCCAACAGGTTCTCCTTGAATTTGGAAATATTGTGCGGTAAAGGGGCTCCGTGCTAGCGATTTTTGTATACTTTTCTTGATTTTTCGTAGTTCTATTGTGCATCGGCGGCTCATGCAGCGGCGGGAACTCGCTTCCTGCTATGCCGGCTATTCGCAAACAGCTGATAACGACAGAATAAGGAAAAATTAATAATTTTAACAAATATCATGATATAGATTAACTCGTTTTTAGTCCGTTTAATTGACTTGAGCAGAAATTTAAGATGAAAATTAAAGTTGGTATAGTATTGAACTAATAATATTGAAGTATTAACATGTGTAACTAGGTTTTGAAATATTAAGATGTATAAGATAGAAGAAAGTTTTGGGATTGGCACATCCTACTACGTTTCTTTATACGACGGTGTAAAATTTTAAAATGTGTGATGTTTAAAAGTTTTAAAATGTGCAGTAGCGAAAATTGCAAAACCAAAATTTTATTTCAAATTTCAAAGTGCTGCCATTCGCAAAATGACGTATGCGTTAGGCACAGATATGTTTGTCCTTTATAATATAGATATTTCCAATGCGCGTAAAAATCATAATTATGCAAAAAACGCTTTTTTTACGTATAATTAGCGTAGGGTTAAAATACATTAGGCCACTCGTATAATTAATTAATAATTATGCATATTTATTAAATGCGATCAATTAATTAATTATTATGCATGTATAATAATTACGTATAATTAATTAATAATATATTTACGTATGTATTAATTACTTTTATCCATACGATTTCATTGCTTTAAAAAAGTTTTTGGATACATTCGTTTTCGTTTTCGGCCGAAAATAGGAAGATCGCTGAAACTCGGTTTCTCTTTCGGTTTCGGCATTAAAAACCTGTTTCAGTGGATCCTTAATAATAGTTATATATAACATTTCTATTAAAAAAATGCTGGTGTCCTTAAAGTTTTTACACAGTCAAAAATAGCGGTTTTTTTTTTTTTTTTTTTTTTTTTTTTTTTTTGCATAATTGTGCTTTTTTCACAATAAAAATGATACAGATACATTCTATTGACTTTTATATTAGTATTTACACTTTATGATCAACATTAAAGTACCATTTCACTTTTCGCATTTTTAATTTATCAAAATTTTTACAATTTTTTGCTGTCCTTAAAGATTTTAAACGCACTGTATACATATACATATATATATATATATATATACACAGAATAAGAGTTATTAATCACTGCCATTTTAAAAGCAAATTTAAATTACAATTATAATTTATATTTCATGTTTTCGCACATGATTGAATTGACATCGTTGTATCCAATCGACTAAAAAAAATAATAATACATATTTTAAATCTAAATTAAAAAAAAAAAAAATCTGTTTTATTTAAAGTAAAATTAATATTAACACATAATTTTTAAGCATATGTCCACCAGCTCGAATTTATCGAATTCATGTAACTTTAAATTTAACAAATCCCGTTGATAATGTTAAAATATAACCAGTAAAATATAAGCAAAAGTAGTGAAAACATCAAGTTTTTCTTATTTCAATCGATAGGCAATTTTGTAAATGCTTGTCATGGTACTTTATTTAACAATGTTTATTCTTTCAATTATTTATTGGCAATTGTTCTGTGACTAAAGGTAATAAACGCAGTAAAATCTAAACACATGTATTCCATACTTTTTTATATGTGTTAATAGTGCATATAGTAAACTAGAACGTGTAATTAATTTCTATCATTCTTTTCAGAAAAGAAACTCTTATTTCTTGAGCTAAATAAGCATATTTACTAAGGCAATATTACACAGACATTTTATCTTATGTCATATATATATAAACGCATGCAGGAAGTTTCATAAAAGATGGGCAAAATGTTAACAGGTGATAGCACACATCCAAACAAACAAATTTCATCAATGAAGGCATGGTTGGAAATAAAATGCAAAGAGGATGGCGCATTTGGATACTTGGTCCCTCCAAATGTTGAAGTTCATTTTTGTTGCATATTATTGGATAAAGAACGACACTAATAGCACTCAAATGTGATATGGAAAACAAGATGAATGCATAGCCAAAATTTTGCCTCTATTAATACATAAAAACCGCTTATCCGAGTGTGCAACTGTCAATCACGGTAGAGACATACCAAAAGGTGTTACCCTTCACTAATCGGCTGATATGCATTTTATCTCCGGAAGTGTAATTGGAAATGTCTCAGAAGTTCAATGATTGTATGGAGAGCGGTTTACCGACTTGCTTCTGCCACTTAATCGTTCTTTGTGTGTTTTCACCTCGTATAACAGTATCACCGTCGGCTCCCTCTAGCACACTTTCTGTTTTGATATCGACCATGTATTATGTGATGGAAGTTGTTTGTTTGGATGTATACTATCATCTCTCAAAGTTTTGACCATTTTTTATAAAACAACCTCTACACTGTAAAAAAAAAAAAAAAAAAAAAAAAAGAAAAAAAAAAAAAAAAAAAAAAAAAAACGACCAGTTTTTCTGTAGGAATGGAAAAAATATTTGCCCTTATCGTACCGGAAAATTTGCCGACCCAGCTCGGAATAAAATCCGAAAAATACCGTTTTTTTTTTTTGTTTTTTTTTTTTACTTTTTGTTTTTTTTGTTTTTTTTTTTTGTTTTTTTTTTTTTTTTTTTTACGGATGTTATTCCGAGCTAGGTCGGAAATCTTTCCGGTACGATAAGGGCAACTATTTTTCCGATTCCTACAGGAAAACTGGTCGGATTTTTTTTTTTTTTTTTTTTTTTTTTACAGTGTAGAGGTTGTTTCATAAAAGATGGTCAAAACTTTAAGAGATGATAGTATACATCCAAACAAACAACTTCCATCACTTAATACACGGTCGATATCACACAGTGCAGTCGTGAAAAAAAAAGCAAACACTCCTTACTAACTCTGAAATAAGTTATTCTAAAGGATAGTTACTGGTACCAAAAGATTTGAAATAGACTAGTGGAAATAAATCTACTTTTAAATTATGTACATAAAATTTGCTTAAGGGGCCAACTACGCTGTAAAAAAAAAAAAAAAAAAAAAATCCGACCAGTTTTCTTGTAGGAATCGGTAAATTGTTACCCTTATCTTACCGGAAAATTTACCGACCTAGCTCGAAATAAAATCCGTAAAAAAGGGGAAATAGTCATTAAAACGGTATTTTACGGATTTCATTCCGATTTTACAGTTTTTATTCTGAGCTGGGTTGGAAATTTTTCCGGTGCTATATGGGAAACTATTTTTCAGATTCCTACAGGAAAACTGGTCGTATTTTTTTTTCCAGTGTACATATCAAAACGATCCCACACTTTTCTATTTTCAATAGAAATATCCAAATTTTACAGTATAAGTAAATTCTACACCCTTCAATTAGCTAAATATAAATTTTCATGAAATTCTGACCATTAGTTTCCGAGAAATTTATTATTTTAAAATGAGCCTAATTTAGGTGCTATTTCCAAATTGAAGTTACTACAGAATAACTATTATAAATAAAATATTCTGATGCTACAGAATAACTATGTCAGTTCATTAATGTAATATATCTTGCCAATAGAACCATTTCAATCGCTTTATATGTTTTGACTATTGTTAACACAAATGTTCCGATAAAATGAGTAATATATATATATATATATATTTCAAATTATGTTTTTCTGCGCATCGTAGGCAGTACACTTAAACCATGATTTTGATGATTCATAATCATATCATAAAACTACTTTAAATTGAGAATTTGAGTAAAGCAGGACATAATAAATATAAATCTATCAAAAATATTGTAGGTTGCATTTCATTTTTTCTTATACTAATTTCATAATTCATATTATAAAACTACTAAAAATGTGCAAATTCAATATATTTATGATTGGTTTTTTTAGTATTATAGACTCACAAAATATTATCAAATTAGGATCATAACTTCAGGAGATATTAATAAAAATATGAAAATGTAGTTTAACATTAAAAGCTCTAAAATTTTAATGTATATAAATCAAAATCTTATCATACAAATGACTTGAAATTTCGCTTATGGGAATAGTTTGAAATGAAGATTTAAAATATATTATCAAAATTGGGTTTGTCATTGAAAAAAGAAAGTTTGGTCTAATTTTAATTTGTAGATGGCCCCCTAAGCAAATTTTATATACGTCATTTAAAGATAGACTTTATTTCCAATCGTTTACTACCAGTATATTTCTACTATTATATTTCGTTGTAGTAAGGTGTGTTTACTTATTTCAAGTGTGTTACATAAAACGAATATATCACAGAAAAATCTGAAAAAGCGATTGTTGTTTATGCTATGTTTTTCTTATTTCAAAAGGACCTTTTACAATGTCTTATTCTTATTTATTTGTTTTATTAAGAAATTTTTTGCACATTTTAAGTGTTTCCGTAGTTTTTAAATCTTTTTATGTTGTCCAAAAAATAATAAATTGCCCAATATTGCGAAGAAAGATAATCTTACAAATCTAAAAATTATATACATGTAATAATTTATTATAAATCTTTGCTGAGAATAATGACAATAATAAATCCATATATAAATTTAGTAAATTGAAAATAACAATAAAAACAAAATTATTGCGATCATTATTCTTTTAATAAAATTTCTTTATTTCAAATTTTTATATTATACATAAAAACCGTAAATCTTTCTTTTAATACTTACTAGGGGGCTCGGCCCCCTACGAGCTACGCTCGCCAACCCCCCGTCCAGACACCGCAGGCTCTAAATGCATGCTAATTTGATCGGCTTTAAAAAGATTTCGAAAGATTGAATTATAATTTAAAAAACAGTGGCGATCTCCCTATAAACGAATTTCTATTCATTTCTCTTTGATTGGGGAACTTTAACGCCAAATCCGCTGCGGTACTACTTGATTATATCGTCGACCAATTTCGCCAAATTATATAAATCGCCAAATTATACAAATTGACATAATTTTTATTTTAAATAACGAAAGAACAAATAAATTCGTACAACATTAATAAAAATACAAATAAAACGTCGAAATAAAAATAACTTGATGACGTAGACACGTGTAACAACATTTCAAAATAAGCTAATATAAAAGGAATTAAGTAAACAGAGTCTTTGTCTCCTGGTATTTTTTAACAAAGCGAAAAGAAAGTTCTTTTAAATGAGACATTTTAAATTAATCATTTTTAATCTGACGTAATTTTTACCAAGCTATTCTTTCTCTTTTAAATAATCGCATGAAAGTACTTTTGTTAGCAATGAAATATTATTTGCGCTTTCCTAACAAAAATAGTTGAAAATATCCTCTCAAAATATTAAATAAATGTCTAGCGCAATTTCTAAATTTAAACTTTTTTGCAATATCATTTTGTGTTCATTTTATGTAATAACTATAATGTGACGTAAATATGACGTAATTTCTCCTAAGACTTCTAACGCATGTTAATGAATTTATTATTTTACAATATCCTTTCTCTTTTAAAATTCACGTGTATACTTTTTATGACGTAATTTTTAATAAGTTCCTGCTTTTTATACACAATTATTTAATTCTAATTTGAAAGTTTTTTTCCTGTTTATAATAGTCACGTGTAAATAAATTTTTAATTTGAAGCAAACATTATTGCTTGCGCTTTTTATACAGTTGGCAACAGTTTAAATTAGTACAATTTTCTGAAATCTGTAAAAAATATCTCTAGAAATGCTGAAAATTTGAATTTAAAATAGAAATAAAACCTGAAAAAATGAGTCAAAATAAAAAAATTAATGCAATCTGCACTCCGGCAAATTCTAACGCATAAAATGATCTAAAAATGATTACACTGCCATGTATAGTTTTTGCTGCTATAAAACTTTTTTAGTGGAACGATTTTGTCCAACTTTAGCATTAAATATCTCTTAAAATAATTCTTCGAATTGAAAACTGTCTGCATCAGCGTGTTTATCAAACATTTCTTTATAAAACCACTGATTTTCATATTTTTGTATGCATTATTTTTCTCAATATTAACGAAGAAAGACCTCCGGTCACAAAAAATTCAAAACCGGCGGCGGCGGCGGCGGCGGCGGCGGTGACAGCGGTAGTTACTTTTTTTTAGAATAGAGAGACTATATACATTTATTCGGAGAAATAATTATATTTTAAATGAAGTTACAGAAGTTTTGGTTTAATATTTCCCTTAAAAAATTACGTGTTCTCTTTCAAACCAGCATCACCAATTCATGAATATTTTTAACATTTGTGAATGTACTTTTTAATGCAACTGTTGATAGTAATTACTTGATAGCTTTTTCAAAACAGTAAATAAATTCTACATACATAAATATTTTAAAAGATGATTTTACATTTTCGTAAAGTAGATATTTAAAAGAATGCGCTCAGCAAATCAAAAATATCATAGATATAACCTTAAAATATTAAAAAATATCGTTATATACATAACTAAATTTAAGTTTTTATAGTCTAATTAATAAATAGTCTTTTTCAAAAAGACACCAGGGACTGGAAATTATTTTATAAATGGCATTATCCAAACGTTTTCTTTTGTATTCACTTTCGCGGTAATTTGTGATATGTGTTTTGCTTTATTAGTTTCATTTAGGTAAAAGAGTAGGATTAAGTTCTTTTAATAAATGATATTCTCCAAGACTACTTCATTTTTAGAAATGAATTATTGTCTGATTTTATTTTATTTTTTAATTATAAAATAATAATTAAACGATTCACATTTTTTCAAATCATTAGTATCTATAAAATATTTTTCTTATTATCCATGAATGCTATGAATTGACATAATTTAAAGATGCATTCCATTACGAAAAATAGGGAAAATATAAATGTCATCAATACTATTTATTAAGCTATTACTGAAGATTACGCAAAAAACCCCCAGAAAAATGAAAATATATAACGGTATTATGTACAAAACTTTAAAAAAAAATTGTCTTTTAAAATACATGAAGATGAGTGAAATAGGTATGGAAACGCAGAGTAAAAATCATCAATTTTTTTTTAAACACCCTGTAACACAAATAGTACATTTGACATTAATATGACGTCACAGTGGCCACAATGTACTGAAAAAGGTGACATAATTTTGTCACACTATGCCTCTTTGGTAATTGTCAATTGGTTACTCATTTGTGAAAATATAGATACCGAGCTCTTAGGAAATTGATGTTTTATATAGAAAAGATTTTATATTTTATATTACTTTATTGTAGATTTCTTTAAATTTAAGTAAGTTTACCTAACAGCTCTCGTTACGTAAAGCCACAAAAAGCCTGTGAGAGCTGAGATTGGTTCACTCTACATTCATATTTGGACTTTATTGTGAAGTGGTTGTCATGAAATGTAACTTCGGTCTAAAATTAGACATTAAAAATATTTAATATATATATATATATATATATCAATAAAACTTCTAGGTACTACTTAGCTAATGAAGTCTGCCATATTAACTTTGCTGAAGCAAAAATAATAGATACGTGAATTATCACTTTGCTAACTAAGCGTAAACCAACAGAGTGAAAAATGTCCTAGCCGGCTTGGACATTTTTCAGTCTGTTGGTTTACGCTTACAAGGAAGGTCTCCATACGGGCATGCTCAGAAAAATCTGAAACAATTACAGAATGTTCTTCTCATATGGATATATATATGTTTATAAAAAAATTTTGGCGGAACCCCCATACAGCGTCCGTAAAAAAATAACGAAATTTTCGTTTTTTTATATTTTTTTGGCGATTTATCACAGGTTGGCGATGAAAAAAAAAAAATACGCTTTTAAGTAGGAAAAACTTTTTATGTTGAATTTGTTCATATAAGTTTAATTTAAATAACTTTAGTTTTGTCATTTTTAATTTGTTTTAACTATAGTTTTGTCATTTTTTGTTTGTTTTAACTATTGTCTGTCATATATATTTATATGTATTTATAACAAATTTTAAATATAATATTTTACGATTTAACACAAAATTTAAATTGATTTACATTATTTCAAACTCAGCCGAAAATAAGGCAGATAGAACACTGTCGACTTGATTTTGTTGCTATGGAAACGACTTCGTCTTCGATATGGAAATGTATTATGGCAATCAAATGCCAGCTGACTTTAACTTAAAATAGATATTTGCAACTTGCAAAGCATAGAAAATAGTTTTACAGTGATAAAATCAAATAACTACAACAACAAGCAACACATATATGTAATATAAAAAATATATAATAACCTCTTTCATTGATTAAGTTTAAATTCGTTAAAAACCGTGCATTCTAAAAATCAATTAATAAACAATTTTCAGATGCATAAAAATCGTTTGCTTTTGGCGAGGAAAAATTCTGCTCGCCAAATCGCGTGTCACGTTCTTATTTTCGCGCCAAATATTCGAAAGTATTTTATTTTTTTAGATACTTTCTACTGAAATTCCGCCGTTAAATTTGATTGATCCCTTATTACATACATGAGCAGTTTCACTAGCATTTTTTTCAACATATTCTCAGTATGCCCTGTAAGGAGACCTTCCTTGTTAGATAGCAAAGTGATAATTCATGTCTTTAATATTCAATATTTTCAGGCGTAATTTCACTGCTGAAAAGTTGGTGGAAAATTAATTTCAAAAATTTCAAAAATTATAGTTCCGAATAGTAACCCCTTTGAAATTAAAATTAGAGAATCAGTTGAAATCATTGCACGTGAAGATAAACCTTGTGATGATAATTTATCCTATAATATCCCAAAAATGTGGCATAATATCATAAAGTCATAATTCCACATCTAATTACAATATTTCAGCTTAAACTTGTATTATGCTGCCAAAATTTGAATAAAAACACAGTTGAACGTGTTTTTGTCCCTCATTTGTAGGCGGCATTCGTGGTTTCTTAAATCGACCTTTTTGATTCATTTGATCTCAGTTCATTAATAATTATTTATTTTCACTAGATGGTAACACTACATATTTGTATTCAAATCATTGGTCAAGTTTCGATTAATTATCTCTTGCATAGGAAGCTTTTGTCTCTGAAGTTTGAACCTTTTTATCGTCATATTTTCCTGAAGACGGCTGTAGAAACAGCTCGAAGCGTAGAAATTAAATTTTAGCTTATTAAAGTTCGTGTTTTGTGTTCCATTATGCAAGATTGTGTGTATATTTATTAAAAATATTTCTTAATAAAACATTTAAATCATCCAGTTTATTTTAAGCACGATACTTAATAATAGCATTAATTAAGGTTGCATAGATTATTAATCAGCAGAAAATTAGTAAATAATCAGAAACACACTTAAAAATATAATGAAAGAAATTCTATGAATAATACAATCCTTTAACAGTAAAAATTAACTAGGACTCATATTTGTATCACTGTGCTTTCAGGTATATCACGCCGAAAGAAGTTAAGTAAATCCGCTAGCGGATAATCTGCCGTGCGGTTTATCCGCGAAGCGAAATTATTTTTTTTTTTTTATTCAAGCCAATAGCAAGGAAAAAACAATAAGCCTTACCAATAAATATAAACAGAAAAATTCATGCATTTGAAAGTAATAGAAGAATATTTCTAGATTTGGTTGTCATGTTTGAAATATCAGATATAAATACTTTATATCTTTTCTTGATTTTATTAAACAAACGCAAACACAGCAATTAAAATATTTAACAATAATATAATACTATGATGATAAATTCTGGGAGAGCACATCAAAAATAACTTCATTTTCCAGATAAAAATTATTCCATATTAAAAGAAAAACAATAGTTTACAATTTAGGATAAAGAAAAGGTGTTTCCAAAGCAAGAAGAAAAAACAAGTGACTGATTTTTTTAAAAGTGTAACTCGGCTCTTTCTGTACAGTATGTATGGCATTGTTTCTTGTTTACTGTTCTTTATGTTAGTGATTTAGACGTACAGCAATTGTTCCTGATGTACTGTGCATATGTATGCATTTTAAACGTTTTATTATTTTTTTTTGTACACTAAAACATAGTGTTTATGTAGATATTTTTTTCGTGTTTGCACCCCCATTTTCAGTCTTTTTCGGGTTATCCACGATTTTTATTATCCGCGGTGCCCTTGCCACCCAATTCCGAGGATAATCGGAGCTGTACTGTATAATGAAAATTGATTAGTACTTATACTGTGAGTGCAATGAATTACCCATTAATAAAGCACATTAAGCATGTATTTTGTGAACATAAAATTTACAAATAAGATATCTTGATCATGAATGGAGGGATTTAGCCCTTTTCGACGCAGCGTGCCCGGGTAGGGTTACCTAATTTTAATTCCAAGCTTACGAACGGCGCTATGAATATTTACTAAAATTTTGCTTTTACAATAAACATTTAAAGTAGCATGTTTTTAATTTCTAAAAGAGTCGTTTTTAAATTACGGGGTCAGTCAATCATTTTATCATTTTACAACAAAAATTGCCTGTGCCGGAAAGGTTTAATGAAGATTTATTGGACGCCTACAGTAACATTTTAACGTCAAAAAGTTTGTTGTTACGATGACAGTGTTACTTGCTCAGTTAGAGATATGTGATATTAGTGTAGTCGAATTTCGCGAGATACTTTATTTTCTTGTTAGAGAAGAATTCTTTTTTTTTTATTATTTTTATTTTATCATTAGTATTTTTAGCGGACTTCACGTAGTCATAAAAAAAGAGCATTAATCCCGTTTCTATAACAACGTTTAATCATTGCAGATTTAAGACGTCATTAATTCCTCACGTTTCTGCTTAAACTATAAATCGTTAAGAATTTAAAAAATATATTTTTGCAGCAAAATAAAACTATACTAAGTCCGTAACTCAGACTCGAATTCTTTTGTTCTCGGCAGATCCCCGAGAGTTGTCTTTGTTAGTAGTAAATTTATTTTCAGAATGTAATTTTTAGATTTTTTTAAAAAGCTTTATATGATACGAAAGTTCAAAACTGCATTCTGCGATCAAGAAAATTTAAATTATTACATTGAAATCTATATCTATATCTATATCTATCTATCTATCTATCTATATATATATATATATATATACAGTGACGGTCAAAAGTTTCCGGCCAGTTAGTTTCTTTGATTTGTTTGACAGAACGTTTCAGCGAAGAAAAGTCACGATTGCTCCAAAAGTTAGGAATAAGCAAAGTACCTCTTACCACGTGTTCATTTTGTTTGGATACTGAAGATAATTGATGCAAAGGAGAGGAATTCGAAATTCGTGTGTGCAAAAGTTTCCGGCCATTTTTCCTCCGTTATTTTTTGATATCGATTAAGTGTTTTTTTTTTTTTTTTTTTTTACAGTGTTTGTTAATTAATCAATGTGAATAACGTATTTGAAATTCAAAAATGAAAAGTTGAATAATTTATTGCTCCTAAACGAGTGACTTGTTTGTCGCTAAAGGGACAATCCTCTCGTGAGACTGCGGCGAAATTGTCGATCGGAAAATTTACTGTGAACGATATTTTAAAAAAATATAAAGATGGTCATGTCCTTCGAAACTTGCCACGGTCCAGGATAACCCGGAAAATGACTATTGTTGCGGACATGATTATCAGGAGAAAAGCAGTTGATGACCCACATAAAAATTCTGCTGCAATTCCCCGCGATTTACGGTGCTAAAATATTGCTGAAATAAGTCGGTCTACCTTGTCAAGACGCTTACGAGCCGTAGGACTTTATGAAACAGTCGGTGTCAAAAAACCTTTCATAAGTAAAAAAAAAAAAATCAGAGATCCCGACTGGCATTTGCCAAGGAATACAAAAACTGGTCAACTGAAAACTGTAAAAAAAGTACTATTTTCCGTTGAATCGCCATTCAATCTTTTTGGGAGTGATAACAGACACAACAATTTACGACCTAAAAACAAAAGATAAGATTAGAAATATGTTATTTCTACAATGAAGCATGGTGGAGGACACGTTATGCTGTGGGGAACATTTTCTGGAAAATGTGCAATGCGTAAGGATATTTTGAAAGATCATTTGCTGCCTTATTGGAGGAAAAATTGCTGTCGCAACTATATGTTTCATCCTCATAACGACCAAAAGCATACATGCAAGGTCGTCAAGCAGTGGCTTTCGCACAAAAAATTCCGCTTTTGAAACAGACAGCCCAATCACCCGATCTGAATCCTATAGAAAATCTTTGAAACTAACTTGAAAACATGTGTGGAATTATAAATATTCCAATTCAGCAGCATTTTCACAAAAATTTCAAGAACCATGGAAAAACTTAACATTGACGATCTACAACCGTTCATTGAATGGTTGCCACGTTCCTGCGCCTCAGTACTTATTGCTAAATGTATGAATACAAAATACGAATTGTAAATGTTGCTGATCACTATTATTTTCTGTTATAACACCATTTTTTTCCAAACTTGCCAAGGTGACCGGAAACTTTTGAGAACATGCGTTTTCTTTTTCAATTAATTTTGTCAATTAAATTTATTAATATTTAATTTTTATTCCATAAATAAGTTCCTCTCTATTATGTCAATAAAGTCTATAAGTATCACTTTGAGATTCCTCTTCATATGGGTATACTTACAAATTAACCAAACATTTTACGCTTGCCGGAAATTTTGACCGCCACTGTACATACTAGGTCTGTCTGATAAGTATCCGACCTTTATTTTTTACGCGCTCAATAGTGATTCTAAGGCGTCGCCACTGTGCACGATCAAATGAGACAGCTTAATGCGCATGCTTGAATTTTCTTCTCGGGTTCCAGTGAGTCTGTAGTTGCCTGCTGGCCGTCAAGTGAGATGCTGTCATACGTGTTCGACGGATTTTGATTTCTCTAAACTGACGACTGAACGAGTTGAGCAAAGGTACTGCATTAAAAAAGCTTGGTGTTTCTCAAAACGAAACAATTCGGAAGTTTCATCAGGTGTAGTAAAATTCATCAATTCTCCACCTCATTCATCACACCTGATTCAGACTTTCATGGCAAAACATGGAATTCCAGATGTTCGCGAATTTCCTTACTCCATAACTAAAATACTCCATTTCTGTAGAACCTAAAGTGAAAATAGTAAGTTACTATACCTTTTTGTTGCCTATTTTCTCGTAAAATGTGAAAAAGTATGTAATTAAAATATGTTTTACACAAAGAATATCGTCTGCTATAAACATGTTTTTTAATGTATATATTCACTATCCAAATTAATGTCATAAACAAATGAAAGCTTATGAATCATTAGATGCGCGATTTTTTTTGTCGAGTTTTTTGAATGGTGACATTGCTTTTCGTTGAATTTGTGTACTATTCCGAGATAGATACTTTTCGTATGCATACTTTTCTATAGATTTTGTTTAAGACTGGATCGTAAATGCGGAATTCTTCAGCGGAAGCAAATGACGTCAGTTTATGTAAAATAAAAGCGTCTATTTTAAGTCTTAAAACTGAAATATATTTTGTACTACCTATATATATATATATATATATTCTTTTTCATAGGTCGCGACACTAAATTCTGCAAAACAGAATTCCTGTTTTCTAGAGTTTTCATCCTTATTTTCTATTTTCTGATTATAATATTTTCTTGGAAATACATGCTAAATCATAATTCGTAAAATTATTGAGGACATTGCGAGAAACATTCAAAACTTAAAGGAACAATATGAAACGAGAACCATACTTTTAAAATTTACATGAAATTTCCGATTCCTTCTAATTTTTCTGATAGTTATAATTCTATTCTTAACTTCGAACATAAAAAATCAGTATTGACGTAACGCCGGAAACAAATTATATTACATCAAATTTAACATTTTTTCTGTCAGTGTATGCCCAACCTTTATTTGAAATGTTACAGAATATTGAAAGAATGTGAAATAATAAAACAAATGTTTTTCACTATAACAATCAGAAAATTTGTCAACGAATTGCATGCGATTTACGAATTGTACTTTTTTTCTTGCGTGACGCGCAGATTCAAGTGGGACCAATAAAATAAATTTCTTTCAAAATAAAGTCATTTTTGTCTTTATTGATTCAATGCTAAAACATATTTCTGTATCAAACCTTTGTAACAAATGCATAGCAAGCACGTAAAATATCATTTGTTGCGTTTTTTAAAGTTAAATAAGCTTTAAAATTTGAAATATCAATGCAAAAGTTTATTCACTTGAAAATGCTTTTCGTTAATAACTGTTCATGATAAATATAATTTTGTTCACAATATTGTTTCGTAAGGATTGAAAACATTGGTCTTTAATGTAGTGGAAAGTTTATAAATTAACATTTTTCTATGCACTTTTCAATGCATATGTTGTTAAAATTACGCAATTTAAAATATATTTTTAATAAATACTAAACTATAATTAACGGTAACAGAAAAAAGTTTGACATTACACAGCGATAGTAAGATAATACAGAACGAGTGATGAAGTATACCTGTAAACTTTCTTGTTTTATTGTTCACCGTAATGTATTTAAGAGTCCTATGGTGAGCAAGGTTACCTGGACGCAGGAGATAACTGGGCCATAGGCTATTAAGAAAATCAAACAATTGATGTCTTTAAGTTTTAGCTTTTGTCAACATTGCACACCTACCCTTACTTCTTAAAACAACGTGTATGAACTCAATCAAAACTCTGTCTGTGCTGTGATAGGTTGCCGAAAGTTTAGGATTATTTTTTTTTACAAACAACATCGATTTGGTTGGACTTCCTTGGCTTTGTATTAAATTACGGTAAGCACTTTTACTGAACAATCTTCTTTTAATATTGGGCATATAAATACATTAATAGTATTAGTTATCTATACATATTTACTTCAAGTTTCAAATTTAAGGCCGGTGTTCCAGATACCCAATAAATCATTCAAGAAAGATAGTTAAATAATTTATTAAAATTACAGAATAAAATTTTATAAAAAACAGCTTGACGCGTATCAAATCAAATTTCTTAAGTGAGATAGCCTAACCTCGAAATTTACGACACAGATGAAGAAGAGTATATTAGACAAAGTAACATTATTAGAAAATTATCAAAACCAATAAAAAATTGTTTTGATATCCATATATAATTTCGATATAAAAACATGGTTCCATTCTCCATATATTTATTGGACTTATAGTACTTTCATTAAAGTAAATAAAATAAAAGAATGAGATACTTAAGTACCCCTTTGTTCATAGATTGTATGTTTTTCACTTGTATATTTTCCCCTAAAATACTCCTTTAACTTTTATACTTTTACCTATTATAAAGTGAATAAGTACTTATTTAATTTTTATGTTTTTTGTTGAAATAAATCTAATAATTTAGCATTTGGTGCTTTTTTAGACACCTTGACAGCAAAGGTGATTAGCGCATCTACAATAGGGTGGAGCGAAAAAAATGAATTTTTTTAAATCAAAAACGGGTAGGTGCCAAAAGTTGCCTTTATACAAGTACATCATCTGCGTACAATATTACCGCTGAGAAAAAATGGCTTGAGTCTGCGGTTTTGGTCCAAATGTCGAAATTTTGGGTAAAATTTAACATTTTTTCAAAAAAATTAAAAATTTCCTATAGAGCTGGCTATTATTTAAAAGTGTTATTTAAACCTTTATTATTAATGACTTAACATATTTAAGCGATAAAACGATATCTTTGTTCTGTATAACGGGAGCAAAACTGACAACTTTTGGTAAAAAAGGGCGTTTCCACTCTGTTGTGTCATACAACTAATTGTTGTTTGGAATACGTAGTTGCTTTCAAATCTACCCAGGAGGTATCACTTGGAGGTGGCTGCATTTCATAACACAGCAGTGTATAGCTCGACCACCCTTCCATCTAAGCACAATGTTTTATTTGTATATAGAATTGTGATTTTTTATCAAAGACTGGCATAATTTTTTTTATGTATCAACCTAGTCCATCTCTTCTCTGTATCCACAGACGTTGGTTGATGCTGCTGTGACACTCCTTCACGTATATTTCTACTGCTTGTGTATGATAAGGTAAGCAGAATAATGCACTGTAATTAATGGAATCTATTCAGCCCTCTAGTATCTTCACCAAAATTGCATGCAGTTACTGCATGGTGATTGGGAGTTCTATTCCGACAACATTTTACAACATTTAGGTGTTTCATCTTTGAGTATGCCATCATTTACTCTACTTACATTTTTTATATGCTGATAAGCTTGTTGTTTAATGTGATGACGATCGTCATCAAAATTGCAATAAGAATTTTCTCTCGATGTGAAAAGCTACCATTGTCCTAAATAAATTGTTTTAGTATATGTTTTTTTGCCGTTTTCTGTGATGTTTAGTAGTTGAATAATTTCCCATAAGTTTTTAGATCAATTTTTTAGATGTGGATTATATTTGGTGTAAACCATCCTGCGGCATAAAATTGGATTACATACTTTGTGAGTGAGCCAGACTCTGATGATCAATCAGCGCTTATATGAAGGCGAATAATTTTATGCGCCTTTGTGAGCCATCTTGCGTAGGACAAGTTTCTTGTGTTCCTATTCGCTAGTTCTTCTGATCAATATCTTGATGAAATAGCTTTGCAAATGTCTAGCAGGTATTTCTGGTATGTGCCGAGTACCCTTTTCTCGAATCCAGGAAATAATGTTTGAAAATTACTGTCTATGGCTTCAAAAATTGAAATAAGAAGGAAATAAGCACGTGGACAAAGATTTTCCTATTGGTCCGGCGAATTGCTGTGGGTTAGAATCTAATTTTTGCCAACGATCTTGTCTAATAAATGATTCAGAAGAAATTCACTGGACTTGGAGGTGGCATATGATCAATTGTAATGGTTCATTTTAAACATGTCCCTCGCAGAATGGATGACAACGACTAACATATTTATCCACCTTCGATGGACACTCACCGCCCGTCAGAGTCTCTACGTTCACTCAAAATGTACTATGTTATCCAAGTTTGGCCCCAGGATAATTTATAATCAAATATAATCCACAGCTAAAGAAAGGATCTAAAAACTCATGGGAAATTACTCGGCTACTAAACACGCAAAACGGAATAAAACAAATACTAAAAAAAGGTTACTTAGGACAATGGTCGCTTTGCATACGCAGAGGAAATTCTTATTTCAATGCTCTCTGACGATTGCCATCATATTAAACAGCTAGCTGCTGAGTACATAATAGTTGAAAAATGAGAGTAAATGATGGCATATGCAAATCTGAAATATCGACGATCAACTTTGAAGCGGATAATTATATAAATCTAATTCATTGGAAAAGTGTTGTGGTAACAGAACCTCTAATCAATATGCATTTATCGGGTGCAATCTTGGTGAAGATAATAAACGGCTGAATAAATTACATTAATATCATCCGCAATGCATTACACTGTTTGTCTTCTCTTACACAAACAGTAGAAAAATACGTAAAGGAGATTACAGCAGCAGCATCCAAAGTCTGTGGATCCAAAGAAGAGATGTACTAGGTTGATACATAGAAAACTCATGCCAGTCTTTGATAAAAAATCACAATTCAATGTATAAATAAAACATTGAGTTAAGATGGTAGGGTGGTCGAGCTATGCACTGTTGTGACATGAAATGCAGTCACCTCCCCGTGGTAGCTTCTGAGTAGTTTTGAAAGCAACCAGGTAAGAGCTGTATTCTAAACAACAATTAGTTGTATGACACAACAGAGTGGCAACGCCTTTTTTTCACCAAAAGTTGTCAGTTTTGTTCCAGTTATACAGAACAAAGATATCGTTTTATAGTTTAAATATGTTAAGTCATTAATAATAAAGGTTTAAATAACACTTTTAACTAATAACCATCTCTATAGAATTTTTTTTAATTTTTTGAAAAAAAGTCAAATTTTACCCAAAATTTCGAATTTTGGACCAAAAGCGCAGACTCAAGCCATTTTTTTTCAGCGGTAATATTGCACGCAGATGATGTACTAGTATAAAGGCAACTTTTGGCACCTACCCGTTTTTGATTTTAAAAAATTAATTTTTTTTCACTCCACCCTAATGTACAATTTACATGATGCGCCTGGTTTTAATTTTTTTAAATTATTTAAATTTTTTCACACAGGACTTGATAACCCATATTAAGAAAATCGTGTGAAACATAGACTTACCTGGTCCATTTGTTCTATTTTTATGGTGCAACTAGGCCCACCAACAAAGAAATATAAATAACTATATATTTTATTTTTAAAGATTAAAATGTACTTGTTGAAATTTCTGTCTGATAGAGTGAACCTGATGGAGCATATTTACAAATGCTCAGACTTTAGTCGAAATGAACATAAGCTTTTCTAAGTGGAATTTACAGAATACCCAGTGTCACATTAAAAATCATAGTACAGTGCATCACGAAACATTATAAAACATGTACAACAGCAAACATGTATAAAACAGCATATATTAAATAATCATAACAGCATACAAGTTAGCAAATTTCAAAGGAAGAGATAGAATTAATGTATGTGGCATAATTTTCTTAAGGCTAGACATCTGAGAAAGTTGATTCATGATTTATAATGTCCACACTGTAAAAAAAGAATCGGTTAAAAACATCCGTTTTGGTATTTTCCGTTATCCTAATAGGGTCGTCTAGTTGCAAAACCGACCAACTTCTCAAAAATGGAAAATGTGTTTTTTCAGTTTTTAAAATTCTAAGAAAAGGTTTATATCATCTAGAAACGATAAACCATGCCAAAACCGGTCAATTCATTACCTGGTCTATTCACCGGCCTATTCACCAGTCATTCGTATATGCGTTTGAAAATCACGTTGTTCTGCAAAACCGGCCAAATCGTTCAGCCAGTGAGTTTCAAAACCGGTCAAATCCTTCAGCCGGTGAGTTTTAAAACCGGCCATCTCCATATCCGCTAGGTGACATTTCTGCTCCACCCACAATAACATCTCACTTGTTGATTAGGTTAACGTTATCCTGTTTTCTCTCCCTTGGTGCATACAGTTTCTAATAATTTCTTTTCGAGTTTTCTCCAACTATGTAAAGGTTTGTGGAAGAAGTGTCTACTAATCAATCAAATAAGAGGAAAAGTACACCTAAATGTGGAAAAGACGCAAAGACAAAGTTCATAGGTAATTCATACATTGTGATAACTAGGGTCGGATTAACATGTTTTGACGCCCTTAGACAAAACACTTTTCTGCGCCCTCCCCCCTCATTAAACTGTAAGTGAATTTTCTTTGATAAATTTAAGATTTTTTTTAATCTATTTAATTAATTAATAAAGATTTTTTTACAAATTTTAATATTTTGAGGATTGTAGATTGGGAATGAACGGGCTTTTGTTACACTTAAAATCTGAGTGCATTTTGTGTTGGTGTATCGAAAGGTAGAAAAATACTTTAAATGTATTCGTTTCAAATTCATATTTTATTTAACACTTTTCGTTAAGATTTTAAATTCTCGTTATTTCTTTAAATATAAGTACATTAAAGTTCTTAATTTTGCGAACATTACCCAACGTACGCCCCTAAGCAATGGCCTAGCTTGGTCTTATGGGTAATCCACCCTTGGTGATAATATAATACATAATTAATTGATAACATAATCGCACCATAGTTAGCATATTTTGATTAATTAATCATCACAATGCCATAATATGATATTAATGTAATTCATACCTACGCTGATTCAGCTTTCTTTTATCTTTCCAGACCGTGTTTTCGCTCAAATTGAAAGGAGATTGGAAAAAAAATCAAGTCCTTCGTTCTGCCTACAAAGCATGAAAAAAATTTATCTAAAAATGAAACAGTTTCATGCCGGGAAGACATTACACCGACCGTGATTGGTAGACGACCAGAAATTTCTTCCTCAAACCACATGCACAGTAGCATTTCAGATTTGCTCCTACGAAAAAAATTTTCATAACAAACGATAAAAATAAGATGTAAGTGAAAAGTAACGTCTTCTACAAATCTGAGGTAGAATTCAGAAAATATGTTGTCAAGAGTAAGAGAAGTATTATGAACAGCAAGCTTGAGGACGTGGCTCCGGGTACCGTGGTGAAGCGTCTAAAACTTCGGGATATCCAAAATGTACTGACAAAACATTTCGGACAAAACTGGGATGCTGACAAGCGGTTATATATATTTTTTTTTTTTACAAAAATATCTTGGCATCAGCTGCTCAAGAAGCAGAGATCAGAGATGATGAAGAAGAAGACGCATGAATGAAATCATCATGACAAAATTTGTGAAACGGTCAAAAACGACGAGACCACTAAAGTTTGAAAATATATGTACACAGTGTGATTTTTGTTTATATTTTGAAACTTTAATAATTTTATTTGTAATAATATCATGTCATTCAAATTATTTGTTTATTGACATTTAAGTTAGTTTTAACAGCTAGTCAGTTAGTTTTAACTGTTAGTCAATTTTAACAATCAGAACCTGTGTAAAAGTCATCTTTCCTTAATAAATTTCCTAAAGTTCTTTTTGCAAAATGAAAATTAGTTGAACAAAACATTTTTGTGTATTTGCTACCCCTAAAAACCCAATGTCAGATTAAATTTAGCAAAAAATAATTTCTGGTTTGTTGCAAAACCGCCAAACTCCAAAGTAAACTACAAAGGTGATCAAATCCAAAAGAAAGATTTAAATAACCCCCTCACTTCATGTACCCCTACCACCTTATTTCTTATTTTCAAATATACTACACTAATGATTATAAAACTAAAGAGTTTTGGTTCCAATCTTATTTTGGCTAAATGTGGCAAAAAATCAGCATTCCCCCAAAATTTTATTTTTTGAAGATTACCGGTTTTGAAACTACACGACACAATTAGTACTTTCTTTTATTCAAAACGGAAATTTTCCGTTATTAGAAATAAATCTTAGCAATATAGAAATGTTAAAATAATAACAAACTATATAACAATTACATATACAGATTCCCATTTACTTCAAATATTGTAGCACCCATTTTTTATCGATTCCCATTTCTCTAATTTAAAATTTCGGTACACGCTGCTAGAAGATGAAAAATGCTAATTCCTCTAGAACAACCGGTCACACATCTAACGGTCGGGATAAAGGGAGGAGCTGCCAATTCATTTTTTTATTGCTCTTTAAATACTATTCAAGGGCAAACTATATGAATTATGGCATATATTTATCAAACAAAAAGTGAAAAAAAATGGATAAAAATAAGGAGTTTTCATGAATATTTTAAGTGTTATAAAGAACTATTCAAGATGTCCCATGCGCATTCCATACCAATTGAAATCCCAATACGTTTTGAGCCAATTTGGTTTACATATATAAATAAAACTGTGCATAGGTTTTTTAAACTAAATATAGTTAGAAAAGTTAAAGGTAGTTAAGTGCAGAAATATGATTCCAAATAGCTTTAAATTTCATAAAATTTAAAAAGAATTTTTTTCTTACCTTTATGTTAAAAAATATATAATTCGATGCACAGTTTTATTTGCATGTTTAAGCCAAACTATCATAAAAATAGTTGGGATTTTAATTGTATGGAATGCGCATGGAGCATTTTGAAAAGTAGGGTAAAGTGCCTATATTTCGCCCCCACCAGCCACTTATAGGCCTTAAATATGGCAATTTTCAGTGAAAACCTACCAAATTTGGATTTTATATAGTCTTACTACCCACGCACATAGGAAAATAGGTAAATATCGTACAAAAAAATTTTAACATTTCGAAAAATTGTTTTTTCAAAAGTATCTAAAAAATGCAAAGGAAAAAAAATGGTCCCAATTTTACCCCTACCCCCTCAAAAAAAAAAAAAAAAAAAAAAAAAAAAAAATCCAATACTTATAATTAAATCAAAATTTATTATAAATGAGTAAGTAATTTAATTTACATTAAAGTAAGGCACAAACAAATGTACTAATTATCAGTGGAAGAATAACGTAACGGAACATTAGCCATCCAAACATGAGGAAAAAATTGAAAAAATTGTCGCGAAAAAGCATCCCTAATTTCGTCCCTTCGACAAAATTAGGAACTGCAAGGGGGGCGAAATTGGGTCAACGCTACTTCCCAATATGGCGGTTCTTCAGTTCCCGTAAGATGAATTGAGCGTCCTAACTCTCACTGTATGCAAATTTTCGCCTCTTACCTGCGCAAAATACATGCAATGAACAAGAAATGAATACTTACAGTACAGTAAATAACGTTCTACAAATGACGTAATAAGAATTCAGGTCTCATAAAAATAGGAATTTTGACGTTTTTATTTTATGTATGCGTCTTGGCGAACGAACCCTTCAATAATGACCCCATTTACCTTCCGTCCCCTGTACCTTGCGTCAGAAGTGGTGCCACTTTCACAGAAGTGGAGAAGTTAAGGGGGACGAAATTACGAAAGCGGACGAAATATGGGCACTTTATCCAACTTCATACCGCTTTAATAATTCAGAAAAATTCCTTATTTTTCTCCAATTTTTCTTTAATTCTTCTGTAGATAAATATATGCCATAATTCATATAGTGTACCTTTAATAGTATTTAAAGTAGAATAAAAACGTAAGTTCGAAGGTTCCTTATCCCCTTAATGACTAAAATGCCAATTAAACACTCAGAATTGAAAAGGAAACTATCCTTTTCTATGTCCTGGAAGTAACATTTTCATATCCATTACATTACTATATCCTAGCGTAAATGAACAAATAGATGTATTTATTTCCATTCAATGTTCATTTGGCGAAACTGACCAGCGTATTGTACGAAGGCTGTTAGTAGATGTATCCTCCTGAGACCTGAGCAAAGTAAAATACGTTATAAAACATCTATTTTAATGAATGTAAGGTCTCAAGGGGGGTAAATGTATTATTCTTCACTAAATTCTGCTATAGAGACATTTTCGGATATATGAGCCTCATTAGAAAGAAACAGGTATTTTTAACTTAACAAATGGATTATTTTTTTTTTTTTTTTTTTTTTTTTTTTTTAGTAAATATAGCTTGAAAATATATATCTAAATTTATAGATATATATCGTTAAATAATACTTTTGAATAGGAAAATATGTGTATTTATGCTCCTTGGAATAATATATGGAATTTAAAATGATTTTTTTTTTTTAAATATCATCTGAATTTTGCATTTCTTTCATTCGATATTTAAAAATTATTACCTTTGAAAAGCAGGAAATTTGAAAGTAAACTATGAACTTACAAAGTTAACATTCCAAATTTATTTAAATGAGTAATAAAAATTTTTCCTTTCAAATCAAACACATTTTTCTGTTTCAAAAGATGAAATAAAGTATGTGATGTTGCGCCTCCGTGAATATTTTACATAAAAATCCAAGGAAAATACATTGATCTAACTTATCAGAATATTTTGAATATGTTTCGTATCGTGACATATACCACTCCATGCCTGATAATTATTTTTATACGTATCTATTTACTGAATGATATGATAAGAAAATTTTACAAGAAGTTAGATAAAGTTTGCTTTTTGCTATTTTTACAGTTTTAGTTTGCTATGGGATCAAATTAAACTTTGCATTACTAATAAAATATTTTTAGTACTTACAAAATGTAAAACTAATTTTATGTTTCTTGACATTCCGTTCATATACCGTATAAGGAACGTTTTACAATCATAATAAAATCCAGATTATGGAAAAAACAGATGCATTTACAATTTGATGTAGTCTCAATCCGTTTTTACCATTTCTACCATCATTCCATATCTACACTTTTTAATCAATCCTTCCTTGACTGTATGAGTGTCTAATGCATTGATGTATTTCAGGTCTTCAGAGGTCGTTTTATGCAGTGTCTGGATGATGTCGGTATCTATGCGTGTGTGAGATAGTGATCACATATGCCTAAGTATATTTTCGATTAAAAGCACATTTGATGAATATGTTATCGCAAGAATTGTATTCATTAACGAAAAATCGGTCAACAGGTTTAGTATTTAAACCTCTTTTCAATCACTTTTCTGTGACAACAACTTATAAACGTTATTTCGCAAATTGTTATTATTATTATTATTATTATTTTTTTTTTTTTTTTTTTTTTTTTTTGCTCAGGTTTGTCTTCTATCGATACAACAACTTATAAACGTTATTTCGCAAATTGTTATTATTATTATTATTATTATTATTATTATTATTATTACGATTTTTTTTTTGCTCAGGTTTGTCTTCTATCGATACAACAACTTTTATTCATCAGAATGTGTCTTAATGTGAAGAAATAAAAATAAAAACTTCTAAATATTTATAGCATTAATTTTAGCACGGGAGTAATGGACATTTTTAGCAAATCACACCATTAGAAAAATGTTTGAGCTTTATGAATGAAGGTGCACGTTTTCTTTAAATCAAAATGTCCTTTTAAAGAGTGCAAACAATTAAATTTTTGTATTATTAGGATCCACGTCCATATACTGTGTAAGGAATGTATTGCATTCATAATAAATTACCGATTTTGGAAAAACTGATGCATTTATAATGTGATATACTGACAATCCGTTTTCACTATTTCCACAATAATGCCATTTATACACATTTTAATCATTCCATGAGTGGGTGTATGTGTGTCTCAAGCATGCATGTATTTCAGTTCGTCAGAGGTCGTTTTATGAAGTTTTTGGATGATGTCGTTATGTATCTGTGTATGAAAGAGTGATCGCAAATGCCGAAGTATATTTTCGATTGAGATTACATTTGGTGATTTCAGAGGGTGTTTACGCATATTGAGAATGATTTTGATGTTAATTAAAAGTAAAAAACAAGTAATATAAAAATTTTGTTTTCAAAGGCAATTCCTATTTAGGTCATCAAAGAAAAATTTAATATAATCCATTAAGCTAATTAGGATGAGCGAAGCGAATCCTCTACTAGTCTACACTACACTTTACAAAAAAACTATTTATTATTTTGACTTGAAATTAAACATAAAAATAAATTATATGTCGATTTGCACAATATTATTATTTTTTATTTTTTATTTTATTTTATTTTTTTTTTTTTTTTACAGAATAACCTTCAAAAATTTATTGCCGAAACGTCAGTGAAGGCTTACAGTGGAGACACGAAAAGTTTTGGTTTCTGTTAGTCTGTCTGTTAGTCAGTCTGTTAGTCTGTCTGTTAGTCTGTCTGTCTGTTCCGCGATAACCGCCACAAAAAGCATCCGATCGGCTTGAAATTCACTGGGCATGTTGATGAGGTACCCGGACTTAGCTGTATAGTTTTTGGTTAAATTTGGTTCATTCGTTCGGGAAATATGGAACATTTTATTTTTCTCTATATTGCTTTTCTATGGCAAGTCAGACGATTTTCATACTTTCATTTGTTGAAAGAAATGGCTCTTATGAAAAATGGATTTAAATGGTAAATTTTTGATGCTGAAATTTTTAAATAAGATTATTAAATTATTCCAATTAGTTTAAAATTTTGTCAATATATTTGCGAGATTTTTTTAACTAGTAAATCTGCAGATCAAGAGCCTCAACCTCATCTCTGCAACTCATTGTTTTTATCAAACTTTGCGTAATATTAATCTTTCTACAAAAACAAAATTTAAACTATTTAAATTACACAAACATTTATAAAAGGAAAAAAATATTTCGATGGTTTCAGACATTAAAAGCGTTAAATTAAACACGTTGTTATGTAAGGATATTCTGAAATTCTCACGAGCTACTTATTCTAGTAATTTTTATATAATAAGGCAAATTTCTTCAGGGGGGCTCTGCCCCCCTGAACCCCCCGTTGTGTAATTTATTTTGCATTTGCAATTTTCTACTGATTGAGTTAATGATTACCCTATATCTTAGATTTATTTTTACACTGCGATTTATAAGGATAAGCAATAATTCGGTCAAGCATTTTACGTTATCCTAATATCCATACAGCAGTATTTACTTGCCTGCTAACCACAAATACCTGTATCTAATGGATAAAGAACTTTTGGAAATGTAAACTGAAACATCTAATTTAGAAATCTAATACCTTTATAAATTTTGTTTATAAAAAAATAATTTTGATTACCATTCTTCAATATTTATATCTAAGATCTAATCTAAATATCAAAAAATGTACTCGATAGCATTAACTTACTAAAATCACCCTAAAGTAGGGGCTTCTAAACCTAACAGTTAATAATTCATCATAGTTAAATAGATAAACATGATTTGGCGCCTTTAAGTATTTTTTGTGATTTTCTTTTAATAGTATCTACATTTAATTTAAAATCGTGATGTTACAAATACCGTTGAAATTTGACGCAAACCTATGTTCAGGTCAAATTACGAAAGGTTAACTAACATTTCATTTCCCTTAGCCGGACTTTCTGTTTCATTTTTCGTAATAAGGATTATTTTAATAATTTAATTTATTTTACACTCTACAATCTGTTACACGGACGTTGTTCACGTAGCATTAAAATAGAGATAAATGCATTAAGTAAAACATTTTACTCCCCACCAGGCATACCAAGTCTCAAGCTTTTTGCACATCACTATTATCTTAGAGAAAATGTTCTTTTAAATTGCACAAATGTTTCAATTAAATAAAGTAACATTTTCTGTATTAAAATACTGGTATCCAGAACGCCGGAGGCTTGGCAGCTCTGCTCCTCTTAATAAAAACATATATGATTAACCAACACTTTATCACATTTTATAGGAGACAATACGGAATTTCTTATTTGTATGGCCTTACATATATAACAGTCATAAAAATGTAAAATTTTGTGCCAATTAATGCACGCAATTGCGAAAATGAAATCGCAAAGAATGAGAAAAGGAAGGCCAAGTAAAATCGTGTAAATCGAGGAATCTTTCTTCGTAGTGCTGGGAAAATACTGCTACAAAAACTATTTTAGGTGGTATTTGGTGTGAAATGTTTATATGTATTCATTCCTGTCCTATATATCCTTTTTTTATTTTTTACTTGCTTATTCCATTTTTCTTTTGCACGTGAAAATCTTACAAATTAAAATTAACTCTTTGGGAGAAATTGTTATTCATTTTTTTTTTTTTTTGGCAACAATAAAGTTTATAAAATTTAACAGAATAATGTCAGTTTATTCTGTATGAAAATAACGAACTTTTTCATTTATAATCAAATAGTTGAATAAATAAATGAAAATATTATTCTATATAGTATATAAATACTATTTTCATTTCTGCGTTTAAATAAATCTATATGCAAATATCTATACAAAGGCATTCATTAATTCATTCCTTTTGCTTTGATTTGACTTCGAAAAACCATACATACTTTCACATTTATGATATTTTTAGATGAGATGCTGTTGCTACGCAACGGTTAAAAGAAAAAAATGAAATATAAGTAAATTCATAAAATAAAATGTTTTATATTATTCGAACACATGTATAAAATTCTATCATAAGTTATACACCTAATTTAAAAGCTCTGACAAATGTTTTGACAAAATTGCAAACTAATAAGAATAATTTAATACTCTTATTTAAAAATTTCAGCATCCAAAATTTACCATTTAAATCTATTATTCATATGAGCGATTTCTTTCAACAAATGAAAATTTGAAAATCTTCTGACTTCCCATAGAAAAGCATTATATCACAAAATAAAATGTTCTGTATATTCCGAACGAATGAACCAAATTTAACCCAAAACTATACAGCTAAATCCGGAGAGCTCATCAACATGCCCAGGGAATTTCAAGCCGATCGGATGCTTTTTGCGGCAGTTATCGCGGAACAGACAGACAGACTAACAGACAGACAGACTAACGGAAACCAAAACTTTTCGTGTCTCCACAGTAAGCCTTCACTGACGTTTCGGCAATTAGATTTACTAGTAAATCTGCAGATCAGGAGCCTCAACGTCAGCTCTACAATTCATTGTGTTTAGCACCCTTTGAGTAATATTAATCTTTCTACAAAAAACGAAATTTAAAGTTTTGAAATTACATAAACATTTATAAAACGAAAAAATATTTCGAAGTTTTCTGACATTAGAAGCGTTAAATTAAACCCCTTGTTATGTAATGGTATTCTGAAAATCTCATGAGCTACTTATTCTGGTAATTTTTAGATAATAAAGTAGATTTCTTCAGGGGGGCTCTGCCCCCTGAACCCCTTCGTAGTGTAATTTAATTTACATTTGTAATTATCAATTAATTGTGTTAATGTCCTTTAGTAAATTCTACCAATCGACGGAAACGTACATGAATTCTTTTCTACAGCCCTGTATATTACGTGAAGATTTTTACGCGTCGTCTATAACATTTAAATTTAATGCAGACAAAAAACCCTCTTAAATCTGCTCATATCACATTTCCGGGGATTAGTATGCATAGTGTGCACCATATATCCAGTTTCTGCGGAGTCCTGTATATGGTTCTATTTAAATTCTGCAAACATTTGTTAGTATACTAAATGTAATTGGGCTGGGAAATACATAACTCAAAAAAAAAAAAAAAAAAAAAAAAAAAAAAAAAAAAAAAAAAACCACTGAAGCAATTCGCGCTCATTTTCATTTATACTTACGAATTCATTTGTGTATCCCTGTACATGGTCTATACAATATTTAAGCACTACTTATTAAGCACAAATTTACTTAACGTTAAAACGCACACCATAATCGAAAATGCTCTTCAGCAATCATCCCTAATAGACCAGAACTGTATCCGAAATATTTTATGTGACCCTATAAATGAACGATAAATACGATACAAATCATATTCAAGCTTCTTGTAATAATGTAATTTAATCGTAATTGTAATTTAATTGTAATTGTAATTTAATTGTCCACAGTAATATAATTTAATTTCATAATGTTTGAATTAGTGCAACACAATTAACACACTGACGACAAGCAATTTAATTAAATCTGGGTTTAAAAACAGTAGAAGCTCCTCCCTCTTCTGAAAGTGTCTCGGAAATTGGTTTCTGAGATATGTTTTTCATGTTTATGCAGCAGTAAATATCTTTTAATGTACGGATGTAATATATAATGTCTTACAATCTATAAAAAATATGGACAACACAATATAAATGTCTTTTCTGTAAGGTAGAAGTCCCTCCCTTAGCCAATGATGTATTCTGAATAAAAACGAGAATTCTCGTTTCCCGTCGCTAATGTGTTAAAATAAGCTGTGAAGAGTTTTTTTTCCCCCGTAGACTACATTTTAATCGACCACTTTTGTGTGACCCTGAAAAAAACATATGCTTTGCACCCCATATACTACAAAAATGTTTCAAAAATACATATCAATTTTATTATTTTGTAACAGAATAACATCATTAAAAAACGCCACAAAAGGATTTTCTTCAAAGATTGTAATATTATGAATACTTTTGAGTTCCCTGTACGCATGCTGTAAGTGCTACACATAACATATTTTATAGTAACCAGGTTCTAGTGCACCTTAATAAAGTATAAAAATTTCATTAAGTTTAAAATTGTGTAACATTATTAACATACACCGCAGACGATTTTTCCCAAAGACTATAATGTAACGGAATAGTTTTGAGTGCCCCTGTAATTAAGCTATGAATGCTACACTCTTCATTTTTAATACCAAACATACTTTGGCAAACCTCAATAACGTATATCAATTACATGTAATCCCGACTATATTTACGCGAGTTAGAGCACGTAGAGAAACACGGCAGGCGACAGATAGAAAAACTGAAGTCATAAATAATTTTCATCCATGTTGGAAAGTGCTAAAAAGGATTTATATGCCTTTAACTGTACTTTTTTTTCACTTATAGCATGGTTAAACATTAGTTTAAACATCCTAATCCATGCGATAGCAATAACGTATTAAAAGCCCCCAAAAATATGCATATCTGGAGATCTATAAATCTACTGGAAAATAATTCATTATCGTGCCCACTGTTAATTGCATAAATTGCATCGATTTGTCGCGATAAAATATTTTTTGTGATAGCCTTTTAATAGAACCTGCAACAAAATTAACGTAATTTACTAACTTCATTCATATTTGACGCAATGATAGGCTACGAATAACAGTCGCTAGGCAACGAAGAAAAGGAAAAAAAAAGAAATATGTATCATGTAAAACAAGAAAATTAATTTAAAAATTCTTTATATTATTGGAATACATGTATAAATGTCCTCAAAACATTATACACGTAAATAAAAAAATCTGATAGATATATTGATAAAACATCAATATAATAGGAATAATTTAAAACCCTTATTTGGAATTTTAGTATCCATAATTTGACATTTAAATCCATTAATCAAACGTGCCATTTTCTTTCAACAAATCGAAATTTGAAAATCGTCTGACTTGCCGTAGAAAAGCATTATAAAGAAAAATAAAATCTTCCATATTTTCCGAACGAATGAACCAAATTTAACCAAAAACTATACAGCTACGTCCGAGTATCTCACGAATATGCCCAATTAATTTCAAGCTGATCGGGTGCTTTTTGCGGCAGTTATCGCGGAACAGACAGACAGACAGACGGACAGACAGACAGACAGACAAACGGAAATCAAAACTTTTCGTGTCTCCACAGTAAGCCTTCACTGACGTTTCGGCAACTAGTAAATCTGCAGATCAGGAGCCTCAACGTCAGCTCTGCAAGTCATTGTTTTTAGACTCAATTTGATAATATTCAGTTTCCTGCAAACCGCAATTTAAAGTTTTCAAATTATGTAATTATTTATAAGAATAAAAAATACAAAATTTTCAGACATTAGAAGCATTAAATTAAAAACGTTATGGAAGGATATTTCGAAATTTTCATGAGCTGTTAATTCTGGTATATTTTTTAAATAATAAAGTAGATTTCTTCAGGGGGCTCCGCCCCCCTGAACCCCCCGTGGTCTTATTAATTTACATTCGTAACTTTTTATTGATTGCGCTAATGGTTAGCGCAAATCTTAGATTTCGTTTTACACTTCCGAGCCTTATATTTCAATACTGGTAACACAGAAAATGATTTACATTGGCGCAATTATATTAAACGTTTAGGTTTTATGAATGAAAATGTAATTTCCTTTAAAAATAAAATAATTTTCATTCATATTTTCTGAAATGAGGCGGCATTAAGAAGTAACGCCCGTCAAAAAACATTTTTTCAGGCAATCTAGTTAATGCTTGGTTTTTAAGGATGAAAATATTTATTTCCCGATACAATGACGTCATTTTCGACAGCGATAATTTTGCGGTGCATAATTTTGATATTTACTATATATTTGCTCTTCAAAAGTTTTTTTTTCCTTATTGGAATTTTCGATTAAGAATGAACATTTCTGTTAGCTGCGGGCAGACGATAAACCATGAGATATTAGTGCCATTTTTTTTTTAATAATAAGAATTAATATCATAACACAATCCCCTTTTATTTCAACCTCAAAGCGTATTCGTTTTATTTTTGATATATGAGATCAAATTCACCTTCTTTTCGTATTTTCACTTTATTTCTAATATGAAGGCGTATTCATGTCTATTTTTTATTTCATTTTCCTCTCGCACATAAAAATCTTTCAAATCAAAATTAACTGTTTAGGATAAATTTTTATTCCGGGATTGAATTTTCGTGGCAACGGCAAAAAAAAGAAAAATGATTGTTAAATTTCATAGCAAAATGTCGATTTATTCCTTATGAAAATAATGAACTTTTTAATTTAAAAGAAAAATATTTGAACAAAATAAATAGAACATAGTCTTTCTTTATTTCTGTGGTAAATTCCTTCTATATGTAAAGACACAAAGGCATTAATTCGTCCCTTTTAATTTAACTTCAAACAATTACACATACTTTCACATTTACGATATTTTTAGGTGTAGTTCGCTGCTAGTTAACAGTTAAAAGATAATAAAAACAATTAAATATGTGCTTAAAAAGAAAATTTATATTAAAAAAAAATATTTTATATTATTGAAACACATATATAAAATCCCTCCTTAAAAGTTATACACCGAATTTAAAAACTCTGACAAATGTATACACAAAATTTCAAACTACTATGAATAATGTATGGTTCTAATTACGAAATTTCATCATCCTTAATTTAGCATTTAAATCCTTTAATCATATGAGCCATTTCTTTTCAACAAATAAAAATGGAAAAATCGTCTGAATTGCTATAGGAAAGCATTAAGTCGCAAAATAAAATGCTCTATATATTCCGAACGAATGAACCAAATTTAACCAAAAACTATACAGCTAAATCCGGGGATTTCAACAACATGCATCCTTAATTTTAAGATAATCGGATGCTTTTTACGGCAGTTATCGCGGAACAGACAGACAGACTAACGGAAACCAAAACTTTTCGTGTCTCCACAGTAAGCCTTCACTGACGTTTCGGCAACTAGTAAATCTGCAGATCAGGAGCCTCAACGTCAGCTCTACAATTCATTGTGTTTAGTATCCTTTGAGTAATATTAATCTTTCTACAAAAAACGAAATTTAAAGTTTTGAAATTACATAAACATTTATAAAACGAAAAAATATTTCGAAGGTTTCTGACATTAGAAGCGTTAAATTAAACCCCTTGTTATGTAATGGTATTCTGAAAATCTCATGAGCTACTTATTCTGGTAATTTTTAGATAATAAAGTAGATTTCTTCAGGGGGGCTCTGCCCCCCTGAACACCTTCGTAATGTAATTTAATTTACATTTGTAATTATCAATTAATTGTGTTAATGTCCTTTAGTAAATTCTACCAATAGACGGAAACGTACATGAATTCTTTTCTACACCCCTGTATATTACGTGAAAATTTTTACGCGTCGTCTATAACATTTAAATTTAATGCAGACAAAAAACCCTCTTAAAACTGCTCATATCACATTTCCGGGGATTAGTATGCATAGTGTGCACCATATATCCAGTTTCTGCGGAGTCCTGTATATGGTTCTATTTAAATTCTGCGAACGTTTGTTAGTATACTAAATGTAATTGGGCTGGGAAATACATAACTCAAAAAAAAAAAAAAAAAAAAAAAAAAAAAAACACTGAAGCAATTCGCGCTCATTTTCATTTATACTTACGAATTCATTTGTGTATCCCTGTACATGGTCTATACAATATTTAAGCACTACTTATTAAGCACAAATTTACTTAACGTTAAAACGCACACCATAATCGAAAATGCTCTTCAGCAATCATCCCTAATAGACCAGAACTGTATCCGAAATATTTTATGTGACCCTATAAATGAACGATAAATACGATACAAATCATATTCAAGCTTCTTGTAATAATGTAATTTAATCGTAATTGTAATTTAATTGTAATTGTAATTTAATTGTCCACAGTAATATAATTTAATTTCATAATGTTTGAATTAGTGCAACACAATTAACACACTGACGACAAGCAATTTAATTAAATCTGGGTTTAAAAACAGTAGAAGCTCCTCCCTCTTCTGAAAGTGTCTCGGAAATTGGTTTCTGAGATATGTTTTTCATGTTTATGCAGCAGTAAATATCTTTTAATGTACGGATGTAATATATAATGTCTTACAATCTATAAAAAATATGGACAACACAATATAAATGTCTTTTCTGTAAGGTAGAAGTCCCTCCCTTAGCCAATGATGTATTCTGAATAAAAACGAGAATTCTCGTTTCCCGTCGCTAATGTGTTAAAATAAGCTGTGAAGAGTTTTTTTTCCCCCGTAGACTACATTTTAATCGACCACTTTTGTGTGACCCTGAAAAAAACATATGCTTTGCACCCCATATACTACAAAAATGTTTCAAAAATACATATCAATTTTATTATTTTGTAACAGAATAACATCATTAAAAAACGCCACAAAAGGATTTTCTTCAAAGATTGTAATATTATGAATACTTTTGAGTTCCCTGTACGCATGCTGTAAGTGCTACACATAACATATTTTATAGTAACCAGGTTCTAGTGCACCTTAATAAAGTATAAAAATTTCATTAAGTTTAAAATTGTGTAACATTATTAACATACACCGCAGACGATTTTTCCCAAAGACTATAATGTAACGGAATAGTTTTGAGTGCCCCTGTAATTAAGCTATGAATGCTACACTCTTCATTTTTAATACCAAACATACTTTGGCAAACCTCAATAACGTATATCAATTACATGTAATCCCGACTATATTTACGCGAGTTAGAGCACGTAGAGAAACACGGCAGGCGACAGATAGAAAAACTGAAGTCATAAATAATTTTCATCCATGTTGGAAAGTGCTAAAAAGGATTTATATGCCTTTAACTGTACTTTTTTCTCACTTATAGCATGGTTAAACATTAGTTTAAACATCCTAATCCATGCGATAGCAATAACGTATTAAAAGCCCCCAAAAATATGCATATCTGGAGATCTATAAATCTACTGGAAAATAATTCATTATCGTGCCCACTGTTAATTGCATAAATTGCATCGATTTGTCGCGATAAAATATTTTTTGTGATAGCCTTTTAATAGAACCTGCAACAAAATTAACGTAATTTACTAACTTCATTCATATTTGACGCAATGATAGGCTACGAATAACAGTCGCTAGGCAACGAAGAAAAGGAAAAAAAAAGAAATATGTATCATGTAAAACAAGAAAATTAATTTAAAAATTCTTTATATTATTGGAATACATGTATAAATGTCCTCAAAACATTATACACGTAAATAAAAAAATCCGATAGATATATTGATAAAACATCAATATAATAGGAATAATTTAAAACCCTTATTTGGAATTTTAGTATCCATAATTTGACATTTAAATCCATTAATCAAACGTGCCATTTTCTTTCAACAAATCGAAATTTGAAAATCGTCTGACTTGCCGTAGAAAAGCATTATAAAGAAAAATAAAATCTTCCATATTTTCCGAACGAATGAACCAAATTTAACCAAAAACTATACAGCTACGTCCGAGTATCTCACGAATATGCCCAATTAATTTCAAGCTGATCGGGTGCTTTTTGCGGCAGTTATCGCGGAACAGACAGACAGACAGACGGACAGACAGACAGACGGACAGACAGACAGACAGACAAACGGAAATCAAAACTTTTCGTGTCTCCACAGTAAGCCTTCACTGACGTTTCGGCAACTAGTAAATCTGCAGATCAGGAGCCTCAACGTCAGCTCTGCAAGTCATTGTTTTTAGACTCAATTTGATAATATTCAGTTTCCTGCAAACCGCAATTTAAAGTTTTCAAATTATGTAATTATTTATAAGAATAAAAAATACAAAATTTTCAGACATTAGAAGCATTAAATTAAAAACGTTATGGAAGGATATTTCGAAATTTTCATGAGCTGTTAATTCTGGTATATTTTTTAAATAATAAAGTAGATTTCTTCAGGGGGCTCCGCCCCCCTGAACCCCCCGTGGTCTTATTAATTTACATTCGTAACTTTTTATTGATTGCGCTAATGGTTAGCGCAAATCTTAGATTTCGTTTTACACTTCCGAGCCTTATATTTCAATACTGGTAACACAGAAAATGATTTACATTGGCGCAATTATATTAAACGTTTAGGTTTTATGAATGAAAATGTAATTTCCTTTAAAAATAAAATAATTTTCATTCATATTTTCTGAAATGAGGCGGCATTAAGAAGTAACGCCCGTCAAAAAACATTTTTTCAGGCAATCTAGTTAATGCTTGGTTTTTAAGGATGAAAATATTTATTTCCCGATACAATGACGTCATTTTCGACAGCGATAATTTTGCGGTGCATAATTTTGATATTTACTATATATTTGCTCTTCAAAAGTTTTTTTTTCCTTATTGGAATTTTCGATTAAGAATGAACATTTCTGTTAGCTGCGGGCAGACGATAAACCATGAGATATTAGTGCCATTTTTTTTTTAATAATAAGAATTAATATCATAACACAATCCCCTTTTATTTCAACCTCAAAGCGTATTCGTTTTATTTTTGATATATGAGATCAAATTCACCTTCTTTTCGTATTTTCACTTTATTTCTAATATGAAGGCGTATTCATGTCTATTTTTTATTTCATTTTCCTCTCGCACATAAAAATCTTTCAAATCAAAATTAACTGTTTAGGATAAATTTTTATTCCGGGATTGAATTTTCGTGGCAACGGCAAAAAAAAGAAAAATGATTGTTAAATTTCATAGCAAAATGTCGATTTATTCCTTATGAAAATAATGAACTTTTTAATTTAAAAGAAAAATATTTGAACAAAATAAATAGAACATAGTCTTTCTTTATTTCTGTGGTAAATTCCTTCTATATGTAAAGACACAAAGGCATTAATTCGTCCCTTTTAATTTAACTTCAAACAATTACACATACTTTCACATTTACGATATTTTTAGGTGTAGTTCGCTGCTAGTTAACAGTTAAAAGATAATAAAAACAATTAAATATGTGCTTAAAAAGAAAATTTATATTAAAAAAAAATATTTTATATTATTGAAACACATATATAAAATCCCTCCTTAAAAGTTATACACCGAATTTAAAAACTCTGACAAATGTATACACAAAATTTCAAACTACTATGAATAATGTATGGTTCTAATTACGAAATTTCATCATCCTTAATTTAGCATTTAAATCCTTTAATCATATGAGCCATTTCTTTTCAACAAATAAAAATGGAAAAATCGTCTGAATTGCTATAGGAAAGCATTAAGTCGCAAAATAAAATGCTCTATATATTCCGAACGAATGAACCAAATTTAACCAAAAACTATACAGCTAAATCCGGGGATTTCAACAACATGCATCCTTAATTTTAAGATAATCGGATGCTTTTTACGGCAGTTATCGCGGAACAGACAGACAGACTAACGGAAACCAAAACTTTTCGTGTCTCCACAGTAAGCCTTCACTGACGTTTCGGCAACTAGTAAATCTGCAGATCAGGAGCCTCAACGTCAGCTCTACAATTCATTGTGTTTAGTATCCTTTGAGTAATATTAATCTTTCTACAAAAAACGAAATTTAAAGTTTTGAAATTACATAAACATTTATAAAACGAAAAAATATTTCGAAGGTTTCTGACATTAGAAGCGTTAAATTAAACCCCTTGTTATGTAATGGTATTCTGAAAATCTCATGAGCTACTTATTCTGGTAATTTTTAGATAATAAAGTAGATTTCTTCAGGGGGGCTCTGCCCCCCTGAACACCTTCGTAGTGTAATTTAATTTACATTTGTAATTATCAATTAATTGTGTTAATGTCCTTTAGTAAATTCTACCAATAGACGGAAACGTACATGAATTCTTTTCTACACCCCTGTATATTACGTGAAAATTTTTACGCGTCGTCTATAACATTTAAATTTAATGCAGACAAAAAACCCTCTTAAAACTGCTCATATCACATTTCCGGGGATTAGTATGCATAGTGTGCACCATATATCCAGTTTCTGTGGAGTCCTGTATATGGTTCTATTTAAATTCTGCGAACGTTTGTTAGTATACTAAATGTAATTGGGCTGGGAAATACATAACTCAAAAAAAAAAAAAAAAAAAAAAAAAAAAAAAAAAAAAAAACACTGAAGCAATTCGCGCTCATTTTCATTTATACTTACGAATTCATTTGTGTATCCCTGTACATGGTCTATACAATATTTAAGCACTACTTATTAAGCACAAATTTACTTAACGTTAAAACGCACACCATAATCGAAAATGCTCTTCAGCAATCATCCCTAATAGACCAGAACTGTATCCGAAATATTTTATGTGACCCTATAAATGAACGATAAATACGATACAAATCATATTCAAGCTTCTTGTAATAATGTAATTTAATCGTAATTGTAATTTAATTGTAATTGTAATTTAATTGTCCACAGTAATATAATTTAATTTCATAATGTTTGAATTAGTGCAACACAATTAACACACTGACGACAGGCAATTTAATTAAATCTGGGTTTAAAAACAGTAGAAGCTCCTCCCTCTTCTGAAAGTGTCTCGGAAATTGGTTTCTGAGATATGTTTTTCATGTTTATGCAGCAGTAAATATCTTTTAATGTACGGATGTAATATATAATGTCTTACAATCTATAAAAAATATGGACAACACAATATAAATGTCTTTTCTGTAAGGTAGAAGTCCCTCCCTTAGCCAATGATGTATTCTGAATAAAAACGAGAATTCTCGTTCCCGTCGCTAATGTGTTAAAATAAGCTGTGAAGAGTTTTTTTTCCCCCGTAGACTACATTTTAATCGACCACTTTTGTGTGACCCTGAAAAAAACATATGCTTTGCACCCCATATACTACAAAAATGTTTCAAAAATACATATCAATTTTATTATTTTGTAACAGAATAACATCATTAAAAAACGCCACAAAAGGATTTTCTTCAAAGATTGTAATATTATGAATACTTTTGAGTTCCCTGTACGCATGCTGTAAGTGCTACACATAACATATTTTATAGTAACCAGGTTCTAGTGCACCTTAATAAAGTATAAAAATTTCATTAAGTTTAAAATTGTGTAACATTATTAACATACACCGCAGACGATTTTTCCCAAAGACTATAATGTAACGGAATAGTTTTGAGTGCCCCTGTAATTAAGCTATGAATGCTACACTCTTCATTTTTAATACCAAACATACTTTGGCAAACCTCAATAACGTATATCAATTACATGTAATCCCGACTATATTTACGCGAGTTAGAGCACGTAGAGAAACACGGCAGGCGACAGATAGAAAAACTGAAGTCATAAATAATTTTCATCCATGTTGGAAAGTGCTAAAAAGGATTTATATGCCTTTAACTGTACTTTTTTTTCACTTATAGCATGGTTAAACATTAGTTTAAACATCCTAATCCATGCGATAGCAATAACGTATTAAAAGCCCCCAAAAATATGCATATCTGGAGATCTATAAATCTACTGGAAAATAATTCATTATCGTGCCCACTGTTAATTGCATAAATTGCATCGATTTGTCGCGATAAAATATTTTTTGTGATAGCCTTTTAATAGAACCTGCAACAAAATTAACGTAATTTACTAACTTCATTCATATTTGACGCAATGATAGGCTACGAATAACAGTCGCTAGGCAACGAAGAAAAGGAAAAAAAAAGAAATATGTATCATGTAAAACAAGAAAATTAATTTAAAAATTCTTTATATTATTGGAATACATGTATAAATGTCCTCAAAACATTATACACGTAAATAAAAAAATCCGATAGATATATTGATAAAACATCAATATAATAGGAATAATTTAAAACCCTTATTTGGAATTTTAGTATCCATAATTTGACATTTAAATCCATTAATCAAACGTGCCATTTTCTTTCAACAAATCGAAATTTGAAAATCGTCTGACTTGCCGTAGAAAAGCATTATAAAGAAAAATAAAATCTTCCATATTTTCCGAACGAATGAACCAAATTTAACCAAAAACTATACAGCTACGTCCGAGTATCTCACGAATATGCCCAATTAATTTCAAGCTGATCGGGTGCTTTTTGCGGCAGTTATCGCGGAACAGACAGACAGACAGACGGACAGACAGACAGACAAACGGAAATCAAAACTTTTCGTGTCTCCACAGTAAGCCTTCACTGACGTTTCGGCAACTAGTAAATCTGCAGATCAGGAGCCTCAACGTCAGCTCTGCAAGTCATTGTTTTTAGACTCAATTTGATAATATTCAGTTTCCTGCAAACCGCAATTTAAAGTTTTCAAATTATGTAATTATTTATAAGAATAAAAAATACAAAATTTTCAGACATTAGAAGCATTAAATTAAAAACGTTATGGAAGGATATTTCGAAATTTTCATGAGCTGTTAATTCTGGTATATTTTTTAAATAATAAAGTAGATTTCTTCAGGGGGCTCCGCCCCCCTGAACCCCCCGTGGTCTTATTAATTTACATTCGTAACTTTTTATTGATTGCGCTAATGGTTAGCGCAAATCTTAGATTTCGTTTTACACTTCCGAGCCTTATATTTCAATACTGGTAACACAGAAAATGATTTACATTGGCGCAATTATATTAAACGTTTAGGTTTTATGAATGAAAATGTAATTTCCTTTAAAAATAAAATAATTTTCATTCATATTTTCTGAAATGAGGCGGCATTAAGAAGTAACGCCCGTCAAAAAACATTTTTTCAGGCAATCTAGTTAATGCTTGGTTTTTAAGGATGAAAATATTTATTTCCCGATACAATGACGTCATTTTCGACAGCGATAATTTTGCGGTGCATAATTTTGATATTTACTATATATTTGCTCTTCAAAAGTTTTTTTTTCCTTATTGGAATTTTCGATTAAGAATGAACATTTCTGTTAGCTGCGGGCAGACGATAAACCATGAGATATTAGTGCCATTTTTTTTTTAATAATAAGAATTAATATCATAACACAATCCCCTTTTATTTCAACCTCAAAGCGTATTCGTTTTATTTTTGATATATGAGATCAAATTCACCTTCTTTTCGTATTTTCACTTTATTTCTAATATGAAGGCGTATTCATGTCTATTTTTTATTTCATTTTCCTCTCGCACATAAAAATCTTTCAAATCAAAATTAACTGTTTAGGATAAATTTTTATTCCGGGATTGAATTTTCGTGGCAACGGCAAAAAAAAGAAAAATGATTGTTAAATTTCATAGCAAAATGTCGATTTATTCCTTATGAAAATAATGAACTTTTTAATTTAAAAGAAAAATATTTGAACAAAATAAATAGAACATAGTCTTTCTTTATTTCTGTGGTAAATTCCTTCTATATGTAAAGACACAAAGGCATTAATTCGTCCCTTTTAATTTAACTTCAAACAATTACACATACTTTCACATTTACGATATTTTTAGGTGTAGTTCGCTGCTAGTTAACAGTTAAAAGATAATAAAAACAATTAAATATGTGCTTAAAAAGAAAATTTATATTAAAAAAAAATATTTTATATTATTGAAACACATATATAAAATCCCTCCTTAAAAGTTATACACCGAATTTAAAAACTCTGACAAATGTATACACAAAATTTCAAACTACTATGAATAATGTATGGTTCTAATTACGAAATTTCATCATCCTTAATTTAGCATTTAAATCCTTTAATCATATGAGCCATTTCTTTTCAACAAATAAAAATGGAAAAATCGTCTGAATTGCTATAGGAAAGCATTAAGTCGCAAAATAAAATGCTCTATATATTCCGAACGAATGAACCAAATTTAACCAAAAACTATACAGCTAAATCCGGGGATTTCAACAACATGCATCCTTAATTTTAAGATAATCGGATGCTTTTTACGGCAGTTATCGCGGAACAGACAGACAGACTAACGGAAACCAAAACTTTTCGTGTCTCCACAGTAAGCCTTCACTGACGTTTCGGCAACTAGTAAATCTGCAGATCAGGAGCCTCAACGTCAGCTCTACAATTCATTGTGTTTAGTATCCTTTGAGTAATATTAATCTTTCTACAAAAAACGAAATTTAAAGTTTTGAAATTACATAAACATTTATAAAACGAAAAAATATTTCGAAGGTTTCTGACATTAGAAGCGTTAAATTAAACCCCTTGTTATGTAATGGTATTCTGAAAATCTCATGAGCTACTTATTCTGGTAATTTTTAGATAATAAAGTAGATTTCTTCAGGGGGGCTCTGCCCCCCTGAACACCTTCGTAGTGTAATTTAATTTGCATTTGTAATTATCAATTAATTGTGTTAATGTCCTTTAGTAAATTCTACCAATAGACGGAAACGTACATGAATTCTTTTCTACACCCCTGTATATTACGTGAAAATTTTTACGCGTCGTCTATAACATTTAAATTTAATGCAGACAAAAAACCCTCTTAAAACTGCTCATATCACATTTCCGGGGATTAGTATGCATAGTGTGCACCATATATCCAGTTTCTGCGGAGTCCTGTATATGGTTCTATTTAAATTCTGCGAACGTTTGTTAGTATACTAAATGTAATTGGGCTGGGAAATACATAACTCAAAAAAAAAAAAAAAAAAAAAAAAAAAAAAACACTGAAGCAATTCGCGCTCATTTTCATTTATACTTACGAATTCATTTGTGTATCCCTGTACATGGTCTATACAATATTTAAGCACTACTTATTAAGCACAAATTTACTTAACGTTAAAACGCACACCATAATCGAAAATGCTCTTCAGCAATCATCCCTAATAGACCAGAACTGTATCCGAAATATTTTATGTGACCCTATAAATGAACGATAAATACGATACAAATCATATTCAAGCTTCTTGTAATAATGTAATTTAATCGTAATTGTAATTTAATTGTAATTGTAATTTAATTGTCCACAGTAATATAATTTAATTTCATAATGTTTGAATTAGTGCAACACAATTAACACACTGACGACAGGCAATTTAATTAAATCTGGGTTTAAAAACAGTAGAAGCTCCTCCCTCTTCTGAAAGTGTCTCGGAAATTGGTTTCTGAGATATGTTTTTCATGTTTATGCAGCAGTAAATATCTTTTAATGTACGGATGTAATATATAATGTCTTACAATCTATAAAAAATATGGACAACACAATATAAATATCTTTTCTGTAAGGTAGAAGTCCCTCCCTTAGCCAATGATGTATTCTGAATAAAAACGAGAATTCTCGTTTCCCGTCGCTAATGTGTTAAAATAAGCTGTGAAGAGTTTTTTTTCCCCCGTAGACTACATTTTAATCGACCACTTTTGTGTGACCCTGAAAAAAACATATGCTTTGCACCCCATATACTACAAAAATGTTTCAAAAATACATATCAATTTTATTATTTTGTAACAGAATAACATCATTAAAAAACGCCACAAAAGGATTTTCTTCAAAGATTGTAATATTATGAATACTTTTGAGTTCCCTGTACGCATGCTGTAAGTGCTACACATAACATATTTTATAGTAACCAGGTTCTAGTGCACCTTAATAAAGTATAAAAATTTCATTAAGTTTAAAATTGTGTAACATTATTAACATACACCGCAGACGATTTTTCCCAAAGACTATAATGTAACGGAATAGTTTTGAGTGCCCCTGTAATTAAGCTATGAATGCTACACTCTTCATTTTTAATACCAAACATACTTTGGCAAACCTCAATAACGTATATCAATTACATGTAATCCCGACTATATTTACGCGAGTTAGAGCACGTAGAGAAACACGGCAGGCGACAGATAGAAAAACTGAAGTCATAAATAATTTTCATCCATGTTGGAAAGTGCTAAAAAGGATTTATATGCCTTTAACTGTACTTTTTTTTCACTTATAGCATGGTTAAACATTAGTTTAAACATCCTAATCCATGCGATAGCAATAACGTATTAAAAGCCCCCAAAAATATGCATATCTGGAGATCTATAAATCTACTGGAAAATAATTCATTATCGTGCCCACTGTTAATTGCATAAATTGCATCGATTTGTCGCGATAAAATATTTTTTGTGATAGCCTTTTAATAGAACCTGCAACAAAATTAACGTAATTTACTAACTTCATTCATATTTGACGCAATGATAGGCTACGAATAACAGTCGCTAGGCAACGAAGAAAAGGAAAAAAAAAGAAATATGTATCATGTAAAACAAGAAAATTAATTTAAAAATTCTTTATATTATTGGAATACATGTATAAATGTCCTCAAAACATTATACACGTAAATAAAAAAATCTGATAGATATATTGATAAAACATCAATATAATAGGAATAATTTAAAACCCTTATTTGGAATTTTAGTATCCATAATTTGACATTTAAATCCATTAATCAAACGTGCCATTTTCTTTCAACAAATCGAAATTTGAAAATCGTCTGACTTGCCGTAGAAAAGCATTATAAAGAAAAATAAAATCTTCCATATTTTCCGAACGAATGAACCAAATTTAACCAAAAACTATACAGCTACGTCCGAGTATCTCACGAATATGCCCAATTAATTTCAAGCTGATCGGGTGCTTTTTGCGGCAGTTATCGCGGAACAGACAGACAGACAGACAGACAGACGGACAGACAGATAGACAGACAAACGGAAATCAAAACTTTTCGTGTCTCCACAGTAAGCCTTCACTGACGTTTCGGCAACTAGTAAATCTGCAGATCAGGAGCCTCAACGTCAGCTCTGCAAGTCATTGTTTTTAGACTCAATTTGATAATATTCAGTTTCCTGCAAACCGCAATTTAAAGTTTTCAAATTATGTAATTATTTATAAGAATAAAAAATACAAAATTTTCAGACATTAGAAGCATTAAATTAAAAACGTTATGGAAGGATATTTCGAAATTTTCATGAGCTGTTAATTCTGGTATATTTTTTAAATAATAAAGTAGATTTCTTCAGGGGGCTCCGCCCCCCTGAACCCCCCGTGGTCTTATTAATTTACATTCGTAACTTTTTATTGATTGCGCTAATGGTTAGCGCAAATCTTAGATTTCGTTTTACACTTCCGAGCCTTATATTTCAATACTGGTAACACAGAAAATGATTTACATTGGCGCAATTATATTAAACGTTTAGGTTTTATGAATGAAAATGTAATTTCCTTTAAAAATAAAATAATTTTCATTCATATTTTCTGAAATGAGGCGGCATTAAGAAGTAACGCCCGTCAAAAAACATTTTTTCAGGCAATCTAGTTAATGCTTGGTTTTTAAGGATGAAAATATTTATTTCCCGATACAATGACGTCATTTTCGACAGCGATAATTTTGCGGTGCATAATTTTGATATTTACTATATATTTGCTCTTCAAAAGTTTTTTTTTCCTTATTGGAATTTTCGATTAAGAATGAACATTTCTGTTAGCTGCGGGCAGACGATAAACCATGAGATATTAGTGCCATTTTTTTTTTAATAATAAGAATTAATATCATAACACAATCCCCTTTTATTTCAACCTCAAAGCGTATTCGTTTTATTTTTGATATATGAGATCAAATTCACCTTCTTTTCGTATTTTCACTTTATTTCTAATATGAAGGCGTATTCATGTCTATTTTTTATTTCATTTTCCTCTCGCACATAAAAATCTTTCAAATCAAAATTAACTGTTTAGGATAAATTTTTATTCCGGGATTGAATTTTCGTGGCAACGGCAAAAAAAAGAAAAATGATTGTTAAATTTCATAGCAAAATGTCGATTTATTCCTTATGAAAATAATGAACTTTTTAATTTAAAAGAAAAATATTTGAACAAAATAAATAGAACATAGTCTTTCTTTATTTCTGTGGTAAATTCCTTCTATATGTAAAGACACAAAGGCATTAATTCGTCCCTTTTAATTTAACTTCAAACAATTACACATACTTTCACATTTACGATATTTTTAGGTGTAGTTCGCTGCTAGTTAACAGTTAAAAGATAATAAAAACAATTAAATATGTGCTTAAAAAGAAAATTTATATTAAAAAAAAATATTTTATATTATTGAAACACATATATAAAATCCCTCCTTAAAAGTTATACACCGAATTTAAAAACTCTGACAAATGTATACACAAAATTTCAAACTACTATGAATAATGTATGGTTCTAATTACGAAATTTCATCATCCTTAATTTAGCATTTAAATCCTTTAATCATATGAGCCATTTCTTTTCAACAAATAAAAATGGAAAAATCGTCTGAATTGCTATAGGAAAGCATTAAGTCGCAAAATAAAATGCTCTATATATTCCGAACGAATGAACCAAATTTAACCAAAAACTATACAGCTAAATCCGGGGATTTCAACAACATGCATCCTTAATTTTAAGATAATCGGATGCTTTTTACGGCAGTTATCGCGGAACAGACAGACAGACTAACGGAAACCAAAACTTTTCGTGTCTCCACAGTAAGCCTTCACTGACGTTTCGGCAACTAGTAAATCTGCAGATCAGGAGCCTCAACGTCAGCTCTACAATTCATTGTGTTTAGTATCCTTTGAGTAATATTAATCTTTCTACAAAAAACGAAATTTAAAGTTTTGAAATTACATAAACATTTATAAAACGAAAAAATATTTCGAAGGTTTCTGACATTAGAAGCGTTAAATTAAACCCCTTGTTATGTAATGGTATTCTGAAAATCTCATGAGCTACTTATTCTGGTAATTTTTAGATAATAAAGTAGATTTCTTCAGGGGGGCTCTGCCCCCCTGAACACCTTCGTAGTGTAATTTAATTTACATTTGTAATTATCAATTAATTGTGTTAATGTCCTTTAGTAAATTCTACCAATAGACGGAAACGTACATGAATTCTTTTCTACACCCCTGTATATTACGTGAAAATTTTTACGCGTCGTCTATAACATTTAAATTTAATGCAGACAAAAAACCCTCTTAAAACTGCTCATATCACATTTCCGGGGATTAGTATGCATAGTGTGCACCATATATCCAGTTTCTGCGGAGTCCTGTATATGGTTCTATTTAAATTCTGCGAACGTTTGTTAGTATACTAAATGTAATTGGGCTGGGAAATACATAACTCAAAAAAAAAAAAAAAAAAAAAAAAAAAACTGAAGCAATTCGCGCTCATTTTCATTTATACTTACGAATTCATTTGTGTATCCCTGTACATGGTCTATACAATATTTAAGCACTACTTATTAAGCACAAATTTACTTAACGTTAAAACGCACACCATAATCGAAAATGCTCTTCAGCAATCATCCCTAATAGACCAGAACTGTATCCGAAATATTTTATGTGACCCTATAAATGAACGATAAATACGATACAAATCATATTCAAGCTTCTTGTAATAATGTAATTTAATCGTAATTGTAATTTAATTGTAATTGTAATTTAATTGTCCACAGTAATATAATTTAATTTCATAATGTTTGAATTAGTGCAACACAATTAACACACTGACGACAGGCAATTTAATTAAATCTGGGTTTAAAAACAGTAGAAGCTCCTCCCTCTTCTGAAAGTGTCTCGGAAATTGGTTTCTGAGATATGTTTTTCATGTTTATGCAGCAGTAAATATTTTTCAATGTACGGATGTAATATATAATGTCTTACAATCTATAAAAAATATGGACAACACAATATAAATGTCTTTTCTATAAGGTAGAAGTCACTCCCTTAGCCAATGATGTATTCTGAATAAAAACGAGAATTTTCGTTTCCCGTCGCTAATGTGTTAAAATAAGCTGTGAAGAGTTTTTTCCCCCGTAGACCACATTTTAATCGACCACTTTTGTGTGACCCTGAAAAAAACACATGCTTTGCACCCCATATACTACAAAAATGTTTCAAAAATACATATCAATTTTATTATTTTGTAACAGAGTAACATCATTAAAAAACGCCACAAAAGGATTTTCTTCAAAGATTGTAATATTATGAATACTTTTGAGTTACCTGTACGCATGCTGTAAGTGCAACACATAACATATTTTATAGTAACCAGGTTCTAGTGCACCTTAATAAAGTATATAAATTTCATTACGTTTAAAATTGTGTAACATTATTAAAATACACCGCAGACGATTTTTCCCAAAGACTATAATGTAACGGAATAGTTTTGAGTGCCCCTGTAATTAAGCTATGAATGCTACACTCTTCATTTTTAATACCAAACATACTTTGGCAAACCTCAATAACGTATATCAATTATATGTAATCCCGACTATATTTACGCGAGTTAGAGCACGTAGAGAAACACGGCAGGCGACAGATAGAAAAACTGAAGTCATAAATACTTTTCATCCATGTTGGAAAGTGTTAAAAAGGATTTACATGCCTTTAACTGTACTTTTTTTTCACTTATAGCATGGTTAAACATTAGTTTAAACATCCTAATCCATGTGATAGCAATAACATATTAAAAGCCCCCCAAAATAGGCATATCTGGAGATCTATAAATCTACTGGAAAATAATTCATTATCGTGCCCACTGTTAATTGCATAAATTGCATCGATTTGGCGCGATAAAATATTTTTTGTGATAGCCTTTTAATAGTACCTGCAACAAAATTAACGTAATTTACTAACTTCATTCATATTTGACGCAATGATAGGCTACTAATAACAGTCGCTAGGCAACGAAGAAAAGGAAAAAAAAAAAGAAATATGTATCATGTAAAACAAGAAAATTAATTTAAAAATTCTTTATATTATTGGAATACATGTATAAATGTCCTCAAAACATTATACACGTAAATAAAAAAATCTTATAGATATATTGATAAAACTTCAATATAATAGGAATAATTTGAAACCCTTATTTGGAATTTTAGTATCCATAATTTGACATTTAAATCCATTAATCAAACGTGCCATTTTCTTTCAACAAATCGAAATTTGAAAATCGTCTGACTTGCCGTAGAAAAGCATTATAAAGAAAAATAAAATCTTCCATATTTTCCGAACGAATGAACCAAATTTAACCAAAAACTATACAGCTACGTCCGGGTATCTCACGAATATGCCCAATTAATTTCAAGCTGATCGGGTGTTTTTGCGGCAGTTATCGCGGAACAGACGGACAGACAGACAGACAGACAGACAGACAGACAAACGGAAATCAAAACTTTTCGTGTCTCCACAGTAAGCCTTCACTGACGTTTCGGCAATTATATTGGGGGGAATTTTATGCATGTTTTCCAATAATATAAAGGATTTTGTTTCATCAATTTGACATAATGCATATTTCATTTTTTTCCTTTTCTTTCATCTGTTGCCTAGCAACGTATTTGGTCCTAATAATATTAGTATAATTGCGTGTATAATGTTTGAGTAAAGCCAACGTCAAAACGGATGAATTAATGCATTTGTATATTTGCATATAGATGGATTTTAGTTCAGAAATAAAAATAGGCAATATTTCATTTATTTTATTTATTTTGTTCAAATATTTTGCTTAAAAATACAAAAGTTCATTATTTTCATAGAGAATAACGTAACATTTTTCCATAACATTTACCAATATTTCTTTAATTGTTGCCAAGAAAATCAAAACCCGGAATAATATTTTCTTTTAAACAATTTTCAATTGAAATGTTTTGTCGTGAAACAGGAAAATGAAAAATAAAATTAAGAATAGTAAAATTAATATGGCGGCATATTGGAAATAAAAAGAAACTCTCGAGTATTTCTTAATATAACAAGATGAAAAGTTTTGAGTCAGTACGCATAGCAGGTGAATTAGGCGTCATTTATCGAAAACAAAGATGCTGGAATAAAAAGATCTTGGGCAAAATAAAATTAACTATTATTCACGGAGGAAAGAGATAGATGGAGATGCAGTATACCATAAAAGCAGTTTGCAATACGATGTGCGTTATCGCTCAGATTTAAAGGACCTCATTCGGCCCAAACAAAACAAGCACGTGAAACAGGGACCGAATTCTTTGACTTCATCCGTGCATTTTCCTGTAAAATGAAAATGATCTACTTATATTTAAGCAATAAGCATTCTAAGGTAGCATTTCATTGTTTTATGAATTAAAAACTGTATTACTAAAAATATTATTCTGCTTTTTTTTTCTTAAAGCACGTCGAATTTAAATTTTATTAATTTATAAAAAAAAAAAAAAAATCTTATGCTTATCCTTATAAATCACAGCGTAAAAAAATCTAAGATATTCTATAACCATCCGCACAATCAATGAAAAATTACGAATGTAAATTTAAATAAACTTTGGGAGGTTCAGGGGGGCTCTGCCCCCCCCCCCCCCCTGAATGCAATTTTTGATTTAAAAAGTTACCAGAATAAGTAGCTCATCAGAATTTCAGAACATCAATGTATAACCACTTGTTTAACACTTTTAATTTCTGAAACTTTACGAAGTCTTTTGTATGCTTATAAATATTTATGTAATTTGAAAACTTTAAAAAGCGATTTGTTGGAAGTTGAATATTACGCAATGAGTGTTAAAAAACAATGACTTGCAAAGATGACGTTGAGGCACCTGATCTGCAGATTTACTAGTTTAATTTATTTAAAAATTTTTTTCCATTACGGACGCATCTTTGCAAATAAAAAAAAAAAATGAAACAGGTATATTTTCAGAAGAAAAAATAAATCATGGAGTTAGTCATAGATAGAATCATTATTAATTAAATAGTTTCACGATTTCTTTTATGAAATTTTTAAAATACCTTTTTTATGAAATTTATAGCACATTTTTAATGAATTAAAATTTTTGAAAATTCAATTATTTGCATTCATTTGTAAAAGTATTTTTCAGTGTTAAGAATTCCAATTCGCAATTTATTCTTATTATTTGAAATCATTTACGGAGACGATACTTTCGCATTTAAAAAGAATTATATCAAGACTCCCTTATCATATGTCAGATTTGACAATCGCTAAGTTTCCTTTGCCCGCTGTACACGTGGTCAGAAACCACATGGTTGTCCTGTTACAAGCGCCATCAAACATGAGAAATAGAAATATTTTTTAATTTGTTTTTCATATCTGTTTTGCCATTTTTTTTTTTCGATATGCTGAATATTTGTAGTTTACAAATGATAGTTGTTACTTTAAAACATTTCATACGTTCTGGATATTTTTTTTTAATAACGTGGACTTATTTTACTGTTAAATAAAAGAAAGCTTATTGCTGAATTCCGTTATTTAAATAATAATAATCAGGAATGAAAAATATTTTTCCACAAATCCGTCACTGATATTACATTAGCTTTTGATGTAAATGGATAGCATCTAGACCCCGAAAAAGTTAAATACTTTAATATATTTTCTCTTTTATATTTTCAAATGTGTGATTTACTTTATTGCTGGTATTTTGCTTCTTTTCACTGTTAATTTCATGTTACAGTATTAATTTAATATCGTTCCTTCAATTTTTTAAATGCACAATTTCATTTATTTATTTATTTGTTTATGATTTGCTTTATATTTGAAGCAATGGGGGATCATTTCAGCTTAACATACTTTAGGCGCAAGCTTCACTGTTTTTTCATATAAAGTTTGTATGTATTAATTCATGAAAAGTTTCATAATCGGGTCCACAGCAAATTGGCATATCTCCGTGCGCTTGGTTTGGCGCATAATTAATATCCTTGTTGTAAATCACACGTGATATGTGGGTTACTGCGTACATGAGACGTTATGTACGTCTGTATATGACATATAGAGGTTCAATGCACTTCATAATGTATTAAAATTTACCTAACTTCGAATCCAGCAATTATATCCTTAATAATAATAATAACAGTAAAACTTAATAACATATAAAACTTTTGCTGTAATCAAAGTGTATTAGGAAAGTTAGAACACGGATAGATAGACAAACAAACGGACTGAAGCCATAAACACTTTTAAAAAATTGGAAACATAAAAAAAATAATAATCACTTTAATTTATACATGTCCCTCCACTTTTCCACCAAAAAAAAGTAACGCTTTGTAAATGGACCAATGAAAATCTGCGTAGATACCGTGAAAAGGATCTGATTGGTCAGAGCTTTCTGACGCTATAATGAGGGTTACCAAGGGACCGGTCCCGGCTCTGTCGCCAAATATCGGCAAGTTTGTCGCCAACTTAGCGATATATCGCCAAATTTGGCGAAAAAATTAGTAGCCAAAAGGGACGCAAACTTGGCGCTATTTCCAGAATTTCGCAAAATTTCTGTAGACTCCTATTGAAATCTAATGGGGTTTATTTGCTTGCAGAAAATAAACAAATTAAGATATTTCAATGCAACAAAAACTAATATTAGCTTATGAATAGAGCTTAACTGAACTATTTAGATTATTTTTAAGCACAAACAATAACTATTTACAATTCTTAATACTATATATATAACTCTGTTTTAATAATACTTATAATTATGAAACTCTGTAAGCTCTAATAATTATTCGCTTGGAGATGAGGAAATAAAATTGTCAGCAGTTGGGGAGCGCGTTTTTACCAAATGGAATCTAAAAATTGAATGCACGGAAAATAAGGGATCTCGAAGCGATCCAGAATGGAAACGCGAAACAATTACGTCTGGTGTTGGCTAGAAAATAGGGATTGTTTCGCGATACCAAATGGATACCGAATGGAATCGCGAAGCGATTACGCGGGGGGGGGGGGGGGAGCTCCACTAGTCCCCCAAAAGATAAAGTTTTGACAAGCTACGATTTTGGGGTTTGTAAATCTTCGTTTGACATTCTTCATTAATCCCTACAGTCAATTGGCTTATTACAGTAAGTGTAGTTTGGCGCAAAACCGTATTATTTAAACCGTATAAATGATACCACATTGTTCCAGCATCGTGCTTTTTGCAGCACTTTGGCTGTAGAACAGATTACATAAAATTTGCTAATACTACATTATATAATAAAAAAATTGGTACTTTTCTATCCTTGGCGAGAGAAGGAAATTGGTGCAACGTAATTTCTGGAAACCTATTCACTGTTTAATTTAAGAAGCAATATTTTTCTATAATTATACAATTTGTTTAATATAAAAGAGCAATTTGTCTATTTTTATATACAAACATAAGTAAATTTTATATAAAAAATTAATAATATCTATAAATTAAATTTATAGACGTAAATTCTTATAAGACAAGCTAACAGTTCATACATTTTTGTTTTCATAACTCTTTGTATCATTTGGCAACAAATCTCACTTTCTGAAGCCCAAATTGTTCCAAGATTTAAAAAAAAAACCCGCAAAGGCCTCTTTACTGAAAATGTACCAATAAATTTTACATTTAAATCTTTATTTTCAAAAGTTTTCATATTTTTGAAAGCCAGAAAATAATTGTGCGAAATAATTTATTTTTTACGTATTTATTTTAGTGGAATTCGAAAAATATTTTTTTACAATTAATGTCAATAACACAGTATTTTTCATTTTTCACTATACATTTGTTAACGGAGTATTATCAGTAGTATGCGCCAGGCGGCGTAACTTTCGGGACAAAGTCAGTTAATAAGTTGGCAATTATCGGGGGCATTTTCATCCATAGACTTTCTCATAGATATTTTCATAGTAAAATTAATTGTTAAATTCGTAATATCATAAAGAAAAAATTCCGAGGAAATTCTTAGTTATTTGGCTGAAATTACATTTCTAAAATTTAAATGCAGCAAAATATAAAATAAAGTTTTTGCTTAATAAAGATGCAAAAATAGTATAAAAAAATATTGTTACTTTCAAATATTTATCTTATTAATTAATGCTTCGCGAATCTAAACAAAGCATGGCTTTTGATAGTATTAGTTTTTGTTGCACTAAAATATCTCAATTTGTTGATTTCCTATAAGCAAGTAGGTTTACAATGGAACTCTATGGGAATTTGGCGAAATATTAGAGATATCGCCATGTTGGCGTCACTTTTGGCGACTCATTTTTGCCGCCAAATTTGGCGATATATCGCCAGGTTGGCGACAAACTTGGCGGTATTTGGCGACAGAACAGGGTCCCCCCTATTGTAACCCTTTATTGTCTGAGCGAAGCGAAGGCTAATACTCAGCGAAATATTACTGTCCGGACACTTTACTACTACGATGGATATTAACGCCATGTCCTACTAAAAAAAAGGCCTAATAAAAACCTTTCGTCAAGCATAACTCAAAAAATATTTGTCGGATTTCGTTTCTGATTGCACCAGAAGGTACCTATGAGGGTCGACTACTGAATGCACCTACTATGAAAAATAAGTTCCAAACCGTTTAAAAATTATATAGAAAAAACTCTTAAAAAAGCACAATTTATCTGCTTACATCACAGAAATTTGGTGTGCGTCACTTTCACCGGTTGATATTTTCGTAGACAACTGGTTTGAACACATGGAGCAAATAAAAAAAAAATACGTACGCAGTAATATTGAATAGATCAGTTTCAACCACGTGATCACAAACCTTGCAACAAACCGTCGCAACCAGTTTTGGTGGGCAAACAAATAATAATATAGTATTCCGTACCACGGTGACCGTTTTTAGCCTGTTGTATAAAATCTGGCATGTTGTATGACATACAGTATATAGCATGCAATTTTCTTGTAAAGGATGATATTATTATGCAATAAAACCTCCATAACGGACACACCCGATTTGTGGACACCTCAATTTAGCGGGCATTTTTTCGATTACCAACCCTTAAATAACTGTACATTCTTTACTCTCAGTAGCGGACACCTCCAATTAGAGGACAAATTCTGCCCTCCCGAGGTGTTCGCTATTCAGAAGTTTTACTGGTAAAACCTCCATAGCGGACACACCCGATTAGCGGATACCTCTATTTAGCGGACATTTTTTTCGATTACCAACTCTTAAATAACTGTACATGTTTTACTCTCAGTAGCGGTCACCTCTAAATGGAGGACAAATTCTGCATTCTCGGGTTGTCCGCTATTCAGAGGTTTTACTGTATATAATATTGATAATTATTTTACAGGGCTGCACAAAAGAATAAGAATATGTGAAACGAATATAAACTAAATTCGGGATTGGTAGATCGCTGACTGTAATGTAATTTTAGGATGTTGTTACAGTCATCCGCAGCATGTTTTTAGAGTTTCGTTCATCTAACGAAACCCTACCTGTCTCACTCCTTTGTCTGTCTGTGTGTCCGTCTGTCACAGAGCCCGTTCTCAGAAACTATATATGTCGGAGACTTGAAAATTTGCATACTTATAGCTGAACACCACACATCAAACGGCAAATAATAAAATTTTGAAAAAGTCTAATATTTAACCCTCTGGGCTCTAACTTGTGTATTTTAAGCAATTTTTCTAACTCAGCCCCTAATTTAATTAAGTTGGAGACATGAAAGTTTGCATACTTATAGCTGAACATCTCACATCAAACGGCAAATAATAAAATCTTGAAAAAGGCTTAATATTTAACCCTTTGGGCTCTAACTTGTGTATTTAAAGCAATTTTTCTAACTCAGCCCCTAATTAAGTTGGATACATGAAAGTTTGCATACTTATAGCTGAACACTTGCGATAACACGATAAATCATAAAATTTTGAAAAAATCATATTTAACCCTCCGGTCTCTAACTTCTGTATTTTAAGCAATTTTTCTAACTCAACCCCTAATTAAGTTGGAGACATGACATTTTGCATACTTAGAGCTGAACACCCCACATCAAACGACAAATAATAAAATTTTTAAAAATGTCTGATATTTAACCCTCTGGGCTCTAACGCTCTAACTTATGTGTTTTAAGCAATTTTTCTAACTCATCACCTATCTAAGTTGGAGACTTGAAAGTTTGCATACTTATAGCTGAACACTTGCGATAACACGATAAATCATAAAATTTTGAAAAAGTCATATTTAACCCTCCAGTCTCTAACTTCTGTATTTTAAGCAATTTTTCTAACTCAGCCCCTAATTAAGTTGGAGACATGAAATTTTGCATACTTATAGCTGAACACCTCACATTAAACGACAAATAATAAAATTTTGAAAAAGGTCTAATATTTAACCCTCTGGGCTCTAACTTGTGTATTTTAAGCAATTTTTCTAACTCAGCCCCTAATTAAGTTGGAGACATGAAAGTTTGCATACTTATAGCTGAACACTTGCGATAACACGATAAATCGTAAAATTTTGAAAAAGTCATATTTAACCCTCCGGTTTCTAACTTCTGTATTTTAAGCAATTTTTCTAACTCAGCCCCTAATTAAGTTGGAGACATGACATTTTGCATACTTATAGCTGAACACCTCACATCAAACGACAAATAATAAAATTTTGAAAAAGTCTATTATTTAACCCTCTGGGCTCTAACTTGTGTATTTTAAGCAATTTTTCTAACTCAGCCCCTAATTAAGTTGGAGACATGACATTTTGCATACATATAGCTGAACACCTCACATCAAACGACAAATAATAAAATTTTGAAAAAGTCTATTATTTAACCCTCTGGGCTCTAACTTGTGTATTTTAAGCAATTTTTCTAACTCAGCCCCTAATTATGTTGGAAACATAAAAATTTGCATACTTATAGCTGAACACCTCACATCAAACGACAAATAATAAAATTTTGAAAAAATCTAATATTTAACCTCTAATATTTTGTCTCGCGCAATTTTTAAATTTAAACTGTTTTGCAATACTATTTTTTGTTCATTTTGCATTATAAGTGTAATGTGACGTAATTTGTTCTATTTCAGATTTCTAACGCATGTTAATGAATTTATTTTACCTTATCCTCTCTCTTTTAAAATTCACATGTAAATATAGTTTTTATGGCGTAATTTCCAATAAGTGCCTGCTTTTTATACCTAATTATTTAATTCTGATTTAAAGGTTTTTTTCTGTTTATAATAGTAACGTGTAAATATTTTTTTTTTATTTGAAGCAAACATTATTGTTTGCGCTGTTTATACAGTTGGCAATAGTTTAAATTAATACCATTTTCTAAAATATGTAAAAATTATCTGTCAAAATGCTAAATATTTGAATTTAAAATAGCAATAAAACCTCAAAAAATGAGTCAAATTAAAAAAATTAATGAAATCTGCAGACCGGGATCTTCTATTGAATAAAATGATCTAAAAATGATTAAATTCCCATGTATAGCTTTTGCTCTTATAATTTTTTTTAATGGAACGATTTTGTCCAAATTTAGCATTAAATATCTCTTAAAATAATTCTTCGATTTGAAAACTGTATGCATTAGTGTGTTGATCAAACATTTCGCTATAATACCACCGATTTTTATATATTTGTATGCAATAGTTTTCTTAATATTAACGAAGAAAGACCTCCGGTCACAAAAAATTCAAAACCGGCGGCGGCGGTGACAGCGTTAGTTACTTTTTATAGAATTGAGAGATATACAAAACTGAAAACTTGTCTATCTGCTTGTAATTCTATAAAAAATCCACAATTTGGAAGCCAAAATTGTGAAGAGATACGTACATGTGTATTAAAACATGGCCGAGACAACTAAAGTAATCCGGAATCGAAATAACTTATAGTTAATTTTTAATTAATAAAAAACCACCAATTTAACAGCAATTTCTTATCAAATTTAAACATTTTTCGTTATAGCAGTTGCCAACAATTAAAAAACACAATAAAATTATTACTACAACAATTAATTTTCTACTGCATTATTTCCACGTGAAAAATGAAAATGAAATAAATAGTTTGCCGAATTTAAAAAAAAAGGTGAATATTACATCATAACTTTTCTATTGCAAGATATTCACGTGAAATATGAAAATGAAATAAATGGTTTGACGAATTTAAATGAAAGTAAATATAACTTCATAACTTTTCTATTTCAAAGTTTCACCGTGAAGGAGGAAAATATTACGTCATATTAGAAATATAAAGGGCATGGTGGATATAGTATAACGCCATATGAGTGTGAAAAATGTATTGAAGCATGATAAAAACCCGACTAGGGAAATACTGGCGTATTTTAACATTATTGCTCCAATTATAAATTGAAATAAGTTCATTTATAGCTGTATTCTTTTGCGTCTGTTATATACATTTATACATTTTTATATAGCGTTTTCATATGATTCCTTCAACAACATTTCTACTGCTTTTTTTTAATGTTTGTTTTGTGTTGTATGTTAAATTTTGAAATTGATTTTTCAGAACAAACATCCTTCAAATTCTGGGCAACGCCGGTACTTTAGTTTGTAAATGGCTTTTGTATCTGTACATCTAATGCTAATATTATAAAGCGTTATAATATTATAAAGTGTATAATATTATTAATGCTTGTACGTTTGTGAGGTGTTATCTCTGAAACTACATAGCCAACTGAAAAAAAATATGTTGGTGGCTATCTCTGCTCCGAAAAAAAGACTATTTTATGTCAGTGCAAGAACATACATCGCTGCAGGAGCAAAAAAGTTCTAAAATTGTGATTTCTGCGATATTGATTGGGTTAGAAACTTTAAATTTGGTGCGGTAGTTACTTTTAAGATGTAAATACTCGTAATGAACGCTTTCTAAAAGGTTCAATTTGACGGATAAACGTAAAAATTTCTAGAAAGGTTCTAAACTATGATTTATTTGGAATACTGAAATTTTTGGGATACTGTTGGGGTTAGAAACTAGAACTTTGGCATGGTAGTAATTAATAAGATGTAAATGCTCGTTGTAGAACGAATTCTAAAAAATAGAAAGACTAAACAAAGCGGAAAAAGATCTAAAGATGATCTAAGTAACGAAGAAAATGGAACTGCTGGGAATATAAACATGAAAATTGACATGTCTGTATTTATCATGACGTAAATTCTCGCAATAGAACAATTTCTAAAAATGTCGCTATATAAAACAGTGCAGAAACAAAAGACTTTCAAAATTTTTCTATTTCTCTGGTACTGCTGAGCCCAAAATCTTGAAATTTTGCTTCGGGTTAGTTTTAAAATATACAATTGTCTCTATGAATGGTTTCTAAAAAATTTAAAATTTAAAAAGATGAAATTAACGGAAAGCGATCTCAATTACCATTAATTTGGAATTATTAGGTACAGCAACTTTAAATATTTCATAATGCTGCATTTCCTCCGCAAAACATGTGATTTAAATGCAACAAAACTGATAGATACCCACCTAGCATTAAATAAATTGTGTAAATATTGAATAAAGACCTGTATGAAACAGTGAGTAGGTTGCCCGAAAGTACTTGTTAAAGTGTTCCTTCTCTAGGCTTTTCTCTCTCTCGCCAAGGCCACTAACAGAGGGAAGTGCCGTTTTAAATGTGATATGAATTTTTTTATCCGATTCATTTTTCTAGACATTTTATCATAAGGTCATTTTCTCAATTATCATTAGTAGATTTTTTATATATTAACTTATTCTGGTGATATTTTGTAATCGGGTTCATATTGGCGTATGTTAGCTTGCATGATTTGCTGAATAAATATGTATGGATTTGTAAATTACTTCAAATAACACTTTGACAGCTCAAAAGTTATTCAGACGATATATTCAGATCTTGTGTCATACTTTATGTTGTAATCATTGCCGATTTCTTTTATTTAATACATGCTAAATACAGCTCAACTTGTGCAGAATATGTTTGAAAACAAAACAATACAGCGTATGTAGTGGCCAGCATACACTCATCCTTTAATACCGATCGAGCGTATCTAAAACACACTCTAACGAAGCATTGCATGCCACTTTTGAAGTATTCGGTACTTTGATACTATATTAGATTTTGAGAAGAGAATTCCTTAAATGTTATCGACGACCTCATTGCATCCGTGGAAAACAATATATTGTACAATATTAACTATTCCGGGGGAGCACACACCATATAAATTATAGTCCATTCTTTTTAAACATCATATATTTTTCATTTTAAGTTACTCAAATTGGTGCAGAGAGTCTGATTATGCTCTTGATATCATTTTATACAGTTAAAATTCCGATATAAGTAAATTAGTGTTTCATTTTCTATTTTATTTTTAATATATTGCGTACTTTCAATTTTATATCCATGCATGGCTGTCTTGAATGGTTTGATTTCCCATTTTTTTAAACAGTGTATACGAATTTATATATAAGATTTTGTAATTCTGCAATTCGTTTATTTTCATCATTTCAATTTTTCGCAGTATATGGAAAATTAAAGATAACATCTCATTTTCTTTGCTTCCACATGTTATCATTAAATCTATGTTCTCAGTAATATCGCTCAGACTAATCCCTCTGAGGGAAGTCCTAGTTGAAAATATTTTCATTGATCTTCAATAACTAATGGCCGCCATTTTGTTTCCCATGCAAAACTAAAATTAATTAATTAAAATTTAACTAACTAATTAATATTTGAAAAAAAACTGTATTAACATCAATTGTCATCCAGTACAAGTTTAATAAAATTTATTTCAACTTGATAGGATGAATAATGAGTATTTTATTAACGATTGAAAATTTGAACAATATAAATCTACTCTATCTATCTATATTATAAAGGGTTGGGTTGGGTTGATTGTTGACGGCCGATTATCTACTCGAGGGATATAGGCCCTAGGGGGAGTGCCCTTCGTGGGGGTCTTTCTAAGGGAACATAACCCGTATTTACGCATGGAAAATCCAAGGCTTCGAAGAAAACCACGAAAACTCCGAAACGGTTAGGCCGACGGGCGCGATTGGGTTCGAACCCAGCACCTCCCGTCTACCAGCTTCGAGAGCAGAACCTCTCAGCCACTGGTGGGGCCTATATTATAAAGGACAAACATATCTGTGCGTAACGCATACGTCATTCTGCGAATGGCAACACTTTGAAATTTGAAATGAAATTTCGGTTTTGCAATTTTCTCTACTGCAAATTTTTAAACTTCTAAACATCGCACATTTAAAATTTTTACACCATCGTGTAACGAAAAAAATGCTCTTTTAAATGCAATTTGTTTGAAAGCTGTATCTCAATTTAATTTTGAGATATTAATTTTTTGTACTTTTTAATGCATTTTTTGTAATTGTGGCAACTCCATTTCTGTTGAAAGTCGTGGAGGGTTGAAAATTAAGGGAAACTAATCACGGAAGAAAGAAAATAATATATTACTGTACCTTTTGTTGCCATTTTATAATAAAAACTGAAAAAATATATTGAAATTAAAATACGTGCTATGTCAGCGATTTTTTAAATTTCTAAATATCGCACATTTTCAATTTTTAAACCGTCAAATAGAGAAAAAAATCTACTTTCAAATGCAATTTGTTTGAAAATTGTATCTTAATTGACTGAGTTATTATGGTTTTTAAAATAACTAGCCACCCGTGGCGACCAATTTGGCCTCCCTTAAATGTATGATAGGCATTGTATCACGTTACTTTTAATCATAATTTAATTTACTTGCTCAATCCTTCGCCAAATTTGAAGATTCTGATAGAGAAATCGAGAACTCCATACAGTTATGTTAGTCGGGCACAGGTGATAAATCGCCAAACATTTTTTTCGTTAATTCAGATTAAAATATAATCCTTTTACTCATTTTATTTAGAATGGATGACTTTAATTTAAAAATAAAACCTTTAAAATTCATGGGTTTCACTTAAAAAAAAAAATTCTTTAAAAAAAGAAAAAGAATAAATAATACCATAAACCATTTAATTTCAACACCAAAGCATTGTTTTAATTTACCCCTCGAAAAATAAAAAATGCTGCTGGCGAGTTAAAAAATGCTATTGGCGAGAATTGCACCCAGCTAACGATAAAAGTACGAACTCTTTGCGATTATGGACACTTTTATGTAGTTTTATTTGAGAAAAAATATTTTGATTAAATCGGTTGTCAGAAAAAAGTTTCTTTTCTCGCCATGGCCATTTTTTCTATTTCGCCAAGTACCTATACTGGAAAAGTCCTTTCATTTATTTTTTTATTTATTGTATTTTAAATTAGATGAATAAAAGACGGCACACGTGTCATATACGCACCACGTTGGCGCGACTTTTTCCTGAAGCCAGTGTCATATACGCACCGGGGTACTTAACTGGCGCCAAAGTGTCGTTATTTTGCTTGATATGGTAACCCGGATGATGTTGTTTATTTATTAATAAATTGTTTATTTACTTTTAATTTATTTTTTAAAATTATATAAATTGTTTTGTTTTATAGTTGTTAATTAAACTTTTTATTTATTTATTGTTATTCACTTTTTTAAAATATTACACAATAACCAATGAGATGCGTTTCATCCGGGCGTTGCTTATTAAACAATTAACCGCCAATTGTTTACAATTAACCAATTGAACAATTAACCAGCAATGAATGGTGATTTGTGTGTCACGTACGATAGCGTAATATATATATAGAGAGAGAGAGATTTTCAAGCATAAATTATTTTTTAATTTGTCTCTATCACGTGTAGCTCGATTACGGAAAGTTAATCCGCTTGCTCTTATAACAATGTAAAAAGATGACATATGTTTCCGTCTAATGTTCCATAACAAAGTTAAAACTTCCTCTATAGAAAAATAAATAAATTAATGTAAATATGAAATAAATTTATACAGACATGTGATTGAACCACGCTCTTATGCACCGAAATGATCAGAAAGACTGACGTAAGTGGTAAAATCTGGGGTTAATAACTCCTGGCATGTGGTGACATGTGAAAGTATCTCTTTTAATAAATTTTAAAACTTTATTTGATTCAATAATTGATATTTTTCATATAAAAATTCTTTTTCATGTTAGTGGGCCATCTAAAATATATATTACATGTAAAAAAATAATTAGATTAAAAAAAAAAATGGTTTTCACCTATATTCTGTAACCCGAGGAGCTCGGGTCCGATCCCCTAGTATATATAAAATCCTAATGAATCGAATTGAAACGAATTTATGTAAAGATTCTATGAAACGACTGATTAAATAACTAATTACGTTTTACGGCGATTTCTCCTAAAATATGGGATACTTTGCGATGAAATTAACACCAAAAATCCGTATTGATCCACAGATCTCAAAACTGGTATTAGAATTTTAAAATTAGAATTAGTTTTGAAATATTATTTTTTTTTCTAATTTTAAATACTTTTTTCCTAATGATGGCAATTCAAATTTTATTTATAACAGATATTTTTTTCATATTTTAGAAAAGGTTATTTTAAATTAATTTGGCAACGAGTTTGGCCTCCCTTAAATGTATGCTAATAAATGCATCATGTTACTTTTATTCAGAATTCAATTTGTATTTCATTATCATTTTATTTAATACAAAACTTTCATTTACAATTGAAACCTTTAAAATAAATGGCTTTTACTTCATTCTTTTTTTTAAAACGAAACGAAAAGAAAAATATTAGACACAGATGTCATATACGCAACGGGGTACCTAATTGGCGCCAAAATGGCGTTATTTTGCCTAACATGGTAACCCGGCTATTGATGCTTATTTATTAATAACTGTTTATTTGAATTTTTTTTTTTTTTTTTTTTTTTACAAAAAATGTTATAAATTGCTTTGTTCTATAGTTATAAATTATTTTTTTTTATTATTTATTGTTATTTCATTTTAAAAATAACAGAAAATACTTTAAAAATAAATATGTAACAGGTATTTGAAAACGGGATTTTCGCCCCCCCAAAAAAATTATTCCAAACCCGGTGCGTATGTGACAATGCAACAAATCATGAGATTTAATTTCCACTTCAAAGCAACGTTTTAATGTTATTACTTCTCCCGTCGACCAATTTCGCCAAATTATACAAATTGACATATTTTTTTTTTATTTTAAATAACAAAAGAACGAATAAATTAGTATAACATTAATAAAGATACAAATAAAACGTCGAAATAAAAATCACTTGATGGCGTGAACATGTGTAACTTCCTCAAAGTCATGTGAATGTGACATTTACGATCAACCATTATTGGCATTTAATCTTATAGTTTTGCGACAGATTTTTGGTCGATGGAATAACCAAGTAGCACCGTTTAAATTTACCACTCGCAAAAAAAAAAAAAAAAAAAAAAAAAAAAAAAGCTAACTGGCGAGTTAAAAAAAAAAAAAAAAAAAAAAAAAAAAAAAAAAAAAAGCTAACTGGCGAGTTAAAAAAAAAAAAAAAAAAAAAAAAAAGCTATTATCGAGATTTTCACCCGGCGAATAGAAAAGTACCAGGAACTCTTTGTGATCATGGCAACTTTTATGTAGTTTTATTCAAAAAAATAATTTTGATTCTTTAGTCAAAATGGAAACCTTTCTTATGAAAAGCGAAGGAATCAGCCCGTTGTTTATGGCAGTTACATGACATGGACTATTATAATATAAACGAAATAATGGGGATAGAATAATAATCGGCGACTTATCACACCTGTGGCTGGCTAACATTAAAGTACCAAAATGGCCGCCTGGAATATAAAAAAACGAAGGGATCCGCCTGGAGCTGTTGATGGTAGTCACATGACTTAGGCTATTATTATAGAGAATGTTTTCAATTTTAAAAACAGCGCAAAGAATAATATTTCCTAACGATTAAAAATTTATTTTCACGAGACTATTAAAAACTGAAAAAAAAAAAAAAAAAAAAAAACTTTATAATTACTATTAAATGAGTACGTGTTAAAGGCAGGAATATATTGAAAATTATGTTCTGAAAATTGTATTTACGCGTGAATATTAAAAGGGAAAGGAAACTTTAAAATAATAAATACATTAATATGCATTTAACCCTTTCACGGACAAGGTACTTCTATTCGTAAAATCTTGAAATCAGTGAATGGCACCAGAATTTACAAACAAATTTCGAAATACAAAAATGCTTTTGTTCACTTACTTGATAAAAGGGAAATTTTCACCCCAATATTCTGATGATAATGTGGCATTTAAGTATTAAAATTAAGTGGTCCAAAAATGAACCACCGTCCTTGAAGGTGTTAAAGCAGCAAATTTTAGTAATAGTATTATGTCAATCGTTTTATAACGCTGTTAAAAAATACCGAGAGACAAAGACTCTGTTAACTTAATTCATTTTATTTTAGCTTCTTTTCAAATGTTTAACTAATCTTCTTTAACCAAACACGAAAACAACAATTGAATGTCTTAACAGCAATTGATTCTACCATAAATTTTTGCAATCAACGGCAATTTAATGGAAACCCGTTTACAGGGAGATCGCTACAGGCTTTTTCAGTATCATTCAATCTTCTCTAATCTTTTTAAAACCGATCAAATTAGCGTGCTTCTAGATTCTACAGTGTCTGAACGGGGGATGGCGAGCGTAGCTTGCAGGGGGCAGAGCCCCCTAGTAAATATATAAATAAATATAGGGAGAGTGTGAACTAATAGGAATTGAATAATAAAATAGGAATTGTAGGAATTGAATAATAAAAAAACGAGAGATAACAGGAGAGAAAAATCTGACAACAAGTGATACCTTTATAACTGAAATATTGGCTGCTGTGATAATATATCACCTGCTACTGAAATGACACTCGAAAGAAGCGAGCGACTTGAAGGTTATATATTTAATCTTTCCGAAGAGAATTATAATGAAAATCTGTCGAAAGTCATTTAGCAGCTGATAAAAGGAAAATCATTTGACACAAATGATAAAGAGTGGATTTATCAAAATGAATGTAATAAAAAAATATCGACTGATTACCGGAAAAGAGGCCAAAAAGACTTACAGCTTAGTTTCAAACACTTCAAAGAAATTTTTTCTAAAAGATTTATGGTGATTGCTGGAATATCTTACAACGGAAAACTAACGATCAGAAAAGTTGAGAAAAATGTGAAAATTAACTTGACTTATTATCAAAAGAATGGTCTAAATCCTATTTATAGAAGAAAATTCAAAACTTTATACTACGACGTTAAAATTCTTGAGTTCCACCAGCATAAAGCGAGGAGCCATACATCCAAAAGCTCAGTCGCATTTCTGAAAAAAAATGACAAGAGAAACTGAAATCAAGTGTATGCCGTTTACTCATTTCCAAGCAAATTCTCAGAGGTTTCAACAATCGATTACTGTACCCCTGGACTGTTAAAACAAGCTCATGTGAAACGCCGGCTAACTACGTGGAGTGGCCTCTTGAAATTTGGTGGAGAAATTGAACGAAGATCCACTTTCAGATGTACAAAAAGCCCTACAATCTTAGAAATCCTCCTGCAATATGATAGTCCACAACAAGGGCTACCAGATAGAACATATTAAAAAATAATTGTTTTAATCTATGTATTTTATTCAATTCCTACTATTAGCTCACACTCTCCCTATATTTATTTATTTATATATTTATCTTGTTCAAATTTTCAATCGTTAATAAAATACTCATTATTCATCCTATCAAGTTGAAATAATTTTTTTTTAACTTGTACTGGATGACAAATGATCTTCATACAGTTTTTTTTCAAATATTAATTCATTAATTAAATTTTAATTAATTAATTTTAGTTTTGCATGGGAAACAAAATGGCGGCCATTGGTTATTGAAGATCAATGAAAATATTTTCAATAAGGGGTTACCATAGGGGGACCCTGTTCTATCGCCAAATACCGCCAAGTTTGTCGCCAACTTGGCGATATATCGCCAAATTCGGCGGCCTAAATGAGTCACCAAAAGTGACGCCAACTTGGCGATATCTCTAATATTTCGCCAAACTCCCGTAGAGTTCCATTGTAAACCTACTTGCTTATAGAAAATCAACAAATTGAGATATTTTAATGCAACAAAAACTAATTTTAGATTAAGGGATTATATTAAATTTTTCTTTGATGACCTAAGTAGGAATTGACTTTAAAAACAAAATTTTTATATTACTTGTTTTTGTTGTCAAAATCGTTCCCAATATGTGTAAAAATCCTTTGTATGTTACAGTTGCTATCCCAAGAACGGTATTCATTACCAAAGAAAACGGTCAGATGGTTTAGTGTTTAAATATCTTTTAATTCATTGTTCTGTATCAATAACTGTTAAACGTCATCTTTTATATTGCAATTGATTAATTTTCCTCACGTTCCTCTTCTATCGATATAACAACTCTGATTCACCAGAGCGTGCCTTATTGGGAAGAAATCATATTTTTGTCTTATTTCGTTTATTTAGAGGCTTTAAGTTTAGCACGGGCAGAATAGAAATTTATTGCAAATTACACAATTAGAAAAGTATTTATTTTACACATTTTGCAATATACATACATTTGACCTCTGAATTTGAAACTTTGTACTTTCAGCCATAAAATAGCTTTTCTTAAGAATTTAGGGCCATCAGATAGCGCAGTTCCAGGTATAACTTTAAAAAATTTAAATTAAAGTTAAGAGAAAAAATTATCAAGATGGAGTTGTTAATAGCTATTCTATAGGCATTGTTAAGAAAATATTTAAAACTAATTTAAAGTTTGTTAATTCTATTCCTCCTCCTTTTAAACGTAGTAAATAAAATTTTTATCTTCATCCTTTATTGTCATAACATTTCTGATAAAATTTCCGGGATTCTAAGATTATTCAATGTCGATGTTTCTTTTAAACCAATTAATAAAGTGAGTTCCTTTTACAGTAACAACAATTTAAATATGACATGTCAAAATTAACAGCTTTTGTTAATGATGCCATTCCCTGTAAAGATTTTCATAGCGTTTATATTGGTGAAACGGGTAGATCAATGAAAATTCGCATTGAAGGGATTGATGCTAGTATAAGAGGAAATCTAAATTCAAAAACAGTCCAGCATTCTTTTGAAACGGATCACATCTCGCTATTAAAGAACTCTTGTACTTTGAAATCAGGATGTAAAAGTTATATTAGATTGTTCCAAGAAGGCTGAATCAGTCAATTACCATTGCCGACATTGAATGAAGCTTGTTCCGTTCCTGGTGAATATTGTTTGTTTCTGAAAAAAATAACTTTAACTTCAACTGTACTTGATTTGTGCTATTGTTTATTTTACAATGGTTAAATTGCTCAATTGTGGCCTCGTGGTTGCTAGACAAAACGTGTACTAAATGTATTTTTAACGTTTTCAGTATTTTAAACATTTTATAAATTTTATTTCAAACTGTATTCAAATCTGTCTTAATTTACGTATTTTATTTAGACTTCTAGACAGCTTTTCTTTAAAACAAATTGCCATTTTAAACAGAGTGAACATTTAACTTTTGCAAAAATGAAATCTGACTTTTTATATTTTTATATTGCTACTTATTTTTTTTTAAACTGTATTATGTAAAGTATTTGGGAAGTTTAGTAGGTCGCTCTAAATTTTCTTAAAATAAGCAAATTACTTAAACAGTAGTTTAATAAAATTTCGTAACCTATTTATACATATTTTAGAAGTTAAATGGAATTCCTTTGACATTGAAATAAATTTATTAATTTTCCAAATCTGGAATATATAAAATGAATAATTATCTTTTGGAATTACCTTTGCAATTTTATTTAAAAGAATAATAGGATATGAACCCTTTCATATAGGAATAGGTTTACCCCTTCATATCCAAAATTCTTTTCAATTTCCAAACACAAATTGCCGCGGATCTAAGTTTTTATTATTTAGGATTTTGTTCATCTGACAAAATCCTATTCGTCTCACTCCACTGTCTGTCTGTCCGTCTGTCACAGAGTCCGTTCTAAGAAACTATATATGTTGGAGACTTGAAATTTTGCATACTTATCGCGAAACACCTCAAATCGAATGACAGATCATAAAATTTTGAAAAGTCTTATATTTACACCTCTGGGCTGAAAGTTATGTATTTTACACACTTTTTTTTTTTTAACTAAACCTTTAATTAAATTGGAGACTTCAAATTTTGCATACTTATAGCGATCACACGACAAATCATAAAAATTTCAAAACGTCTTATATTTACACCTTCGTACTCTAACTTGTGTATTTTAATCAATTTTTCTAACTCAGCCACTAACTAAGTTGGATATTTGAAATGTTGCATACTTATAGCAGAACACTTGCGACCACTTGCGACCACTTACGAAAAATCATAACATTTTGAAAAAGTCTTACGTTATTTATCCTCCCGGGGTCTAACTTATGTACTTTAAGCATTTTTTCTAACCTCCCTTTTTGAAACGGGAGGCACTTTTCTAACATTTGCTGACGCCCCTCAGTGTGATATACCATTTCACAGCCCTTTGACCACTCTTTCATATTATGCACCATAGCCTCACGTAATTTAGTTCCACTTTCTACCGCCACGGGTGACACGGTTTTTTCGCATACTGATCTCGGGTGCTATGCACCCGATCTCCTCGACTAATATGTTTAAGAATAGGTTGTAAAATGAAGTTTCATTCGGATAGAGGTTGTTTAGAACAGAGTGCGTACCGTGGTTGCAAAATATGGAACTAACATATTTTGCAAAATGATAAAGTGTTTTGAAAGGATTATTAAACGAAACCCTCTGTGCGATCTGTGATCACACTTACCCACTTTTTTATATTACTATTTGTTTGAATGGACATTATTCTGAAAGTATTCTGTCTGCGAAAAGTTGAGTGGAGTCACTCCCGATTTTTTAAAAAATTCCAAATTTCTTCAATAATTTCTCATCTAAAAAATTCTTATCCTATTTATATTTATTCTAAAAGTTAAATTGAAATTCTCCCACTCTGAAGTAAATTTATTCACTTTCGAAATCTGGGATATATAAAATGAATAGTTATAATTTGGAGTTACCTTTGCAAATTTATTTAAACGAGTAATAGAAACTCGCTCTTATATCCAAAATACTTTTGAATTTCAAAACATAAAATATCTCTTTTTGATGTAGCTTATTAGAATACTTTGCACACGTTTTTACAGCAAAAAATATACCATTTATTGTTCGAGGATTATTTTTAGCTATTTATTTATTATATTTTGTTATAGTAAATTATATAATAAGAAATTTGCCAATGCAGTTATGTATAAATTCCAACTTTACTATATATATTTTTTTCATTTTTTTTTTTTTGGGGGGGGGAGGGATAGTTTCGTAAGTTATTAGAACAATTTACTGTTTATGAAAGATATTTTAGTACTTTTAAAATATAAAAGTAGTTTATGTTTTTGTTTAAAAGAACATGAGGATCCAACATATCGTGCTTATCGGGGTAGAGAATATAGGCGGGATGCATATTTTTTATACAAAACACAAATCGATTTTTTACATTTAATATATTTTTTAATTCCCACTAACAACACGAGAAAACTTTTTTATGAAAAAATATTTTTACAAATAAAATTTTTAATTTTATCAAAATTTATGCATTCCTATTATATCGCAGTGTGTGATTTGTGCTATTATGCGCGGTGTGTCACAAATAAATGAAATCGCGAAAAGTTTGGTATTTACAGCAGCCTTTAAAATTATGATTATTTCACTGATTAAACATGAGATTGATTACGTAAATGTTAACTGTATGTTTATTTTACAGTATTATTTTAATTATTTAAGATGGTTTAATTTCTTTAAGAATATTAGCCGAAATAAACGGTGAACTTTTCGTATTGGTTTAAGCGTAAACTGTTTAATTTTCTGTTAAAATTAACTGTTTAAATTGGAACTGCATGGAATAGCAATAATAATTTTAATACATCATGCTTGGGTATAATTTTTTAAAATCTCCGAAAGTCAGTAAATTGAGATAAAGTTTTGAAAAACTTGGTTTTTAAAGTATGTTTTTTCTCTATTCGGCGATATACAATGTATACTTATGCGTTTCTTAAGGGTCATTAAATATGATAAAAATGGAAATTGATTCTTGGATTGTTGCCATCTTTGATATGACATAAGCGTTACTCATGGACATGCTCATGCTTTATAATGAAGATATACGCATATTTCAGACACAAATAATCACAAAAATAATGCATATTAGATAATTTCCTTTTTTACGAAATTTACATTAATTTCTTTCGATACTTTATTTATTCACTTTCTAAAGCTGGAAAACAAAAATTGATTTATATTCTTCAAAAGTTAGCTTTTAAAATTTATTTTAGTGATGAAAACTAAATATATATTTTTTAAATGAACAATACTTTTCAATTCCTAAGGCAAAATATAATATTCTTCTTCTATAACGATATAACATAATGCTGAAAGAATAATATCCTTACTGATCTGACTTGTTAGACAATTTTGAATATGTTTGCATTGTGTAATGTATACATTTTCTCTTGGGGAATTATTTTTTTGTTAGGTATATGTTATATCAAAGTTTACTAAACAATGTGATAAAAAAAATTTCATAAACAGTTTGACTGATTTTACTGTTTTATCATGGTATGTTGGTAAAATAACCTTTGTGTTATTTATGAGGACTTTTTTTCTATTTATAAAATTTAAAAATAATTGTATATTTTGTACAAATATCTATATATAAAGATAGCTAAAGTTTTGGAAATAAATTTTCAAATTCAAAATAGATATTTTCTTCATACTTATACTTATTCACCAAAATTTTTTTCACCCATTCCGCAAAACAATAAATTGATTAATAATTATAAAGGAGCTTGGTGCAATATAATAGAAGCGTAAAAAATACAACGTTAAAAGCACCAAAAATTTTAAATTTTAAGCATACCGGTTTCGGTAGCATATAGCATACCTTCCTCAGTACTAGGGGGCGGAAATTTGCTCACATATCTAGGATAGATGGGGATTCAAGTTAAATGTTTATTGACCAATACGAAAACAGAAGATTGCAGGTAACAGCCAATAGGAAAATAGATGGTAAATGGAACCGAAGTAGTGAAGGGGAAAAATTAAGAGACAGAAGTTTTTATATAATATTTCCAACAATCTGATAATGGGGGAATTGCGAATTCACAATTAACAATATATATATATATATATTTTTATAAATATGAAATGCTTAAAGGAAGTTAAGTTCGTGTATAGAAGTAGGTTTAGAGATTATGTTAACCGAATTGAAGTCAAAAGTATGATTCATCTCCCAACAATGTTTTGCAATAGAGGATATATTAATTTCTTGTTTTTTAATATATTGTTGATGTTCTTTGATACGAAATTTTAAGCAGCGTTTGGTTTGTCCAATATAGGAAAGGCCGCACTTGCAATTAATATGATAGATACACAATGAATTGGATAATTCAATAGGGTCTTTGAGTTTGGAGAGGGTGAGTTTATTGGTAGGGGCAAAAATTATTTAAAAGTCATATTGTCTAAGAATTTTAGCAATGGGAATGCTTTATTTAGGAAAGAAGGGTAACACAATGCTAATATTCGAAAGAGTAGAATACTGAGGAGAATGTGAGGAACTAGGATGCTGAAGTTTAAATTGTGTTATCCTTCTTTCCTAAATCAAGCTTTCCGATTGCTAAAATTCTTAGACAATATGACTACAAACTAATTTTTGCCCCTACCAATAAACTCAACTTCTGCAAACCCAAAGACCCTATTGAATTAATCAATTCATGGGGTATTTACCGTATTAATTGCCAGTGTGGCCTTTCATATATTGGACAAACCCAACGCTGCTTAAAATTTCGTATCAGGAAATATCGACAATATATTAAAAAACAAGAAATCAATAAATCCTCTATTGCAAAACACTGCTGGGAGATGAATCATACTTTTGACTTCAATTCGGTTAACATAATCTCTAAACCTATTTCTATACACGAACTTGACTTCCTTGAAGCAATTCATATTTATAAAAAAATTAAAAATATTGTTAATTGTGAATTCGCCATTGCCCTATTGTCAGATTGTTGGAAATATTACATAAAAACTTCTGTCTCTTAATTTCCCCCTCACTACTTCGGTTCCATTTCCCATCTATTTTCAAGTAATTATGTATTTTAAAGCAAGTTTCATGTTTTCCCTTTTAAAAACTAATATAAACATGTGTCAGAAAATTTTGAGTTGTTGAGCATGAAAAAATATTTTTTGAATACTGCCTTAACATGATTCTGATAAAACCAGCTCTTATATAAAAAAGAAATTAAAAAGTCGTCAAAAGCGGCCAGGTAAAATTTTTAAAGTGAGTTTATTTCTAATCATGATTTAGTTTTTGTTGTTGAAATTAATACTTAACTTCGAAATCTACCTGCGCCTGTAGGCCGAGCCGGCAGGGATTTTTTAGTTTGCTTTGTTGGTAAAACCAATATACTGTTAGAAATTAAAGCTTTTTTGTCTTTATAAATGTAAATCTAACTTTACAATTTTATTACATAAAAATAGCAACAAATACGAAAAAATAGGAAATGTTAAACATTTTTTTTTTTTTTTTTTTTTAATGTTCTTATTCTGACAGTTGAATTAAATTCTTATGGCACGAAGTAAAATGATTCTTTTTACAAATCTGAAAAACATCGATTGTTTTCTTTCAATGTCATCTATTGAAACTTATTCAAGTTGCCAATTTAAATTTAAATTTAAAATCAACATTGCTTTTCAATTTGAAAAGATAAAATTTAAAAAGCGACGTGAAAAATATATTACACAAAACAACCGAGAAAATAAAATACATCGATCTGATTTTTAAAAATATTTTCCATTTGTTTTCATAGCATAAAATAAACGATTTCATTCGGAGGAACTATTTATGTTTGTTATTAAATGATATTATAAACTATAAGATAAACAAATTTTCTCAAACAAGTACAGTTTCGTTTAATTCGTTTCATTGTTTTATTGTGATATGTTCGTAATATATCTTTTTGAGTTGTTTATATTTGTTTTTAAATTTATACTTATCCCAAAATGTCTATTGAATTCATTCAAAACTAAAAAAAAAAAAAAAAAAATATTCACTTTCTAAAGCCGGAACGCAAAAAGTGAGTGATATTCATTAAAACTTATATTTTGAAATTTATTGCGGAAACGTCAGTGAAGGCTTACTGTGGAGACACGAAAAGTTTTGGTGTCCGTTAGTCTGTCTGTCTGTCTGTTCCACGATAACTGCCGCAAAAAGCATCTGATTAGCTTGAAATTAAGTGGGTATGTTAGTGAAGTACCCGGATTTAGCTGTATATTTTTTTTGTTATATTTGGTTCACTCGTTCGGAAAATATAGAATATTTTATTTTGCGCAGTAATGCTTTTCTATAGCAATTCAGACGATTTTTCCATTTTTATTTGTTGAATGAAAATGGCTCATATGATTGACGGATTTAAATGGTAAATTATGGTAATGAAATTTCCTAATTAGATCCATGTATTAATCATATTAGTTTGAAATTCTGTGTATACATTTATAAGGGTTTTTAAATTCGGTGTATAGGGAGCAGTGAATTATTATTAAAAAACACATATTGGTAATCTACTTATGAGCGGGTTTGCATTGTTTTCCCTTTATTTGTAAAATTTTAAGGCCGTATCAGCAAGACATGCAATGGCTGTTTTCGTACTTGATTCAATAAGGTCAGTTTAACATTTGAAAATAAGCTAATATAAATTAAATTAATTAAACAGAGTCCTTGTCTCTGGGTATTTTTAACAGCATTATAAAATTATTTTTTAATTAATGAAACATTTTAAATGTGAAAATTTTATTTCTATTTTTAATCTCGACGTGAAAATATTTTATTTTTAGAAAGGAAATATTATTATTTGCATTCTCTTAGAATTGACAACAAAAGTAAAAATAACCATATAGAAATATGAAATAAATGTCTCGTGTAAATATTTTTAATGGCATTATTATTGGTTTGTCCTTTATAATATGACGTAATTTCCCCCATTTACTGCTATGATGCATGTTAATGAATCTTTTATTTTAAAGGTTTCATTCTTCGATAATTCACGTGTAAATAGAATTTTTGTAACGCAGTTTTCAATACATTCCTCCGTCTTAACACGTAATCACTTAACTATAATTTGATGTTTTATTTATTTATTTTTTTTTAATAATCACGTGTAAATGTTTGCTTTTTTTATTGAAGGGAAACATTATTATTTGCGTTCTTTTTATAATTTGAAAAATTTAAAATAATGTCCTTTTCTAAAAAAATATAAAAATATCTCCTTTGAAATGTTGAAAATTCGCTTAAAATAGGAAAAAAAAACTCAAAAATTAGAAGAAAAATTAGAAGCAAAAAAATTAAAAAATTAGAACAATTTATAAAAAACAAATGCAGTCTGCACATCGTAAGTTCGTTGTGTATATCCTTAGAAAAAAAATGATTAAATTCATGTGCACAGTTTTTGCTCCTATAAACTTTTTTTAACGGAACGATTTTGACCAACTTTAACATTAAATAACTCTTAAAATAACTATTCAATTTATGAACTGCCTACTTTATCGTGATTATCAAACATTTCTCTATAATATCACCAATTTTCATATTTTTGTATGCTGTCATTTTCTTAATATCAGCGAAGAAAGACCTCCGGTCAAGAAAAATTCATTATGCCAGTGGCGGCGGCACGCGGTAGGTGATTTACCAGTTCTAGTGGGCCAAAAGTCGATATCTAAAAGTTCCTGCTAGTATAATTTATTTTTTGCCTGTTACAGCTCAATAGTTAAGGAGTTGTACCCTGCTATTGGTTTTGCTATGAATATAATTGTATGTTACATCAGACTATGAAACATTATTCAACGCATTATATATATATAAACTCGGTTTATGGCGTCAGTTGTCGCCATCCGAAGAATCTACAAAAGTCTTTTTCCATTTTTTCCGGTCAAGAGTCCTTTCCTCATCCAGACCTCTATCCCTCATTGCCTTTGACATGTCATCCATCCAGTTCTTTCGTGCTTTTCGCTTCTTTCCTTCGTTTCCCCGTTTCCTTTTTTTTTTTTTTTTTTTTTTCATAATTGAATGTGATTTTGGGTAGTCTTTCATCATTCATTCTTTTGACATGACCATTCCAGATTAATTGCTTTTTTGGATATCATCTAATATGGTTCCTTTTATTTTCATCATTTCCTTGATTTTGTCATTTCTTATTCTTTCTATTCTTGATATCCTGCATGATCAACTTAGGGCGTCCATTTCTACTGCCGCTAATTTCTTTCTTTCTCTCTCCATAGTTCTCAATCCTTCTGCTCCATATAAAAATATGCTCTTTACAATAGAGTTAGTTGTATATATTATACTTTCTTTTCCTAGAGATTGCCTTACTCCACCTAATAGAATTTAATAGTTTTACAGTCTTTCTACACTGAAAAATTCTGTATTTAATTTCTTGTGAGTCTCTTCCTTCTCTATCAATATCTACACCTAGATATCTACAATGCTTACAGCTTTCTATTTTTATGTTATTATTTAGATTTAGGTCTGTCTCATTTCCTCTTATACATAGGTATTTAGTCTTGCTGATGTTCATGTGAAGTCCCCATTTCTCGTATTCTTCCTTAATTTTCACCGTCTTTTCCTCTAAATCATTTTTAATTTTTGCAATTATAACTTGGTCATCTGTGAATTGTAGAGTGAAAATGGACGTTCCATCCATATTAAGTCCCATTCCTCTGCATTTTTCCTTCCACATTTTCAATTCTTCTTGAACATAAATTAAAAAAAGAGTTGGGGAGATGCAACATCCCTGTCTGAGTCTTATATCTGTTATAAAACCTTTTGATAATCATTGGCCTGTTTTAATCTTTGTTTTTGATTGCCTGTAAAGTTCTTAAATTGCTCTAATAATACTTGGATGTATGGCCATTTCATTTAATAAATTCCATAATTTTGCGATTGGAACATTATCATATGCTTTCATAATATCTATAAATAGAAGATGAATTTGATTTTATACTGCCATTTCTTTTTCAACAATTTGTTTAAGACAAAATATATTATCCATATATGATCAGCCTGCTCTAAATCCACTTTGTCTTCACTTTCTTTCATTCTTATTTCTTCTTCAATGAAATCTTTTACAATTCGTCCATATAATCTACTAAACGTAGCTGTTACAGTAATGCCACGGTAATTCTCACATTTTTGTCGCTATCCTTTCTTATATATTGATGTTAAATACCCATTGCTCCATTCTTCTGGTGTTTCCTCTCCATTTAAGCATTTTTTCGCATTTTCAACGCATTATCACTTTTATAATAAAACATCAAAGCTTAATGATGTGAAAAACGATGTGTAAGTAATAATTTGTAAAAAATATATATCGAATGAAAACACTATAAACCAAAGACGAAAAAATAACTGAAAATATGGTATATCCCTATATATGAGCTATACAATTATCATATAATTCATAACATGCTAAAATTTAGAACACTTAAGGAACGCATTGCACAGTTAAAAATTCCCCGCCATCAATTTTTGTCAGTAAACGGAAATGTACTTCAGATGTTTTGTGCAGCCTTGTATATGCTTTATAGAATCTATACATATTAAATAGTATGCAATTTTTATAAATTAAAAAAGTGCTGCACACCTTAAAACGCACTTCCATCAATCATCGTTCGTAGAAGGAAAAATATAACTGATTTATTTTGTGTGCCCCTGTATATGAAAGATTGAATGCTATGCACATCGTATTCAATAGTAAGAATATTATAGAGAACATAGGAGATATATATCAATTTAAATACATTTGAAATAACGTAAAATGAACAAAATACACAACAAACAAATTTTCCTCGCAGATTATAATGTAACAAAATTCTTCTTAGTGTCCCTATAAGGGATCGATAAAAGCTATCCATACCATATTATATAGTAATCATCTTGTAGCGCACTTCATATATTTTCATATAAATTTCAATGTGTTTGAAATTGTGAAACGTCATTAAAAACCACAGCAAATGATTTTTCGCCATAGGCCGTAATGTAATCAAATTATTTTGAATGACCCTGTATCGAAATTATTAATACTACACGCTACATTTTGCAATACCTAAAAATCAATACTGAATATCAATAACATTTTTCAATTTCATGGCAATGCGACTATATTGACGCCAAAAGTATTTTCGGCAGCTAGAATCGGTAAATTACCTTCCCTAAGGTTGTGACAGCGTTAGTTTTTGGAATAGAGAAATTTGATATTTTTACTCCAAAGCATTCATGATGATATACTATTTAAAAAGACTACATTAAACTACATAAAAAGTTTGGAAAAAAGAATTGTTTTCTTTCATCTTATTATTTTTCTAAAATATCTACAAATAATTCTCAAACTGAGAAAACTTTATTCTATTATTAAATTCGTAAGAAGAGAAAAATACGTTTTACGAAATAAAATGCAATATTTCGGTGAAAAGTGTGCCTTTTTTACCTAAAAAAGCGTTTAAACAATTTATTACTTTTTAATTATTTAAACAATATTTATTTTTCTCTGAAGTATATCTTCCCTTTATAAGATATTATATTATGAATATGAATATCTTCATAAGCTATTATCTTAGTTTTTCACATCTGCTTTTTGTTTTCTAACAACCAAACTGTCATCATTTGAATATGAAATTTTTATCAATACTGTAATATATAATTGAAGATCGACGTCTTTACTGTCAACTTTTTTTTTTCGTTTCCATTGTTTATCTTTTGAACATTTCAGGATAAGGATTTCATGAATATAAAATATATTTCATCTTTTCTAAATATTAATTATTCTCATGTTGCGCGTATAAAACAATTATAATATAATTAAATAAATTATTCCATTACCGTCTTACATTGAAAACTGCGTATTCAAGAAAATCCAAACTAAGGTACTTGTACTCAATATGGACAGTGATCCCAATATGGACACCCCTAATATCTTTAAAAGTAATAATTTTGATCGAGAGATGTCGCTACATGTCCGTGAAGAAAAGCAGTTGAAAAGATAATTAAGACTGGGAAGTGCAAAAAAGAGCGCTGTTCGCCATTTGGAAGGAAACTTGTTGTTTCGTGGTGTGCTGATCGTAATTACAGGTAAGTTTAAATTCGTATTAGATATGGCAAAATTACTTTAAATATTGAAAAGTGTAGTATTTTAGAAATCTGATAAAACATATTTTCGATTGCTATTGCATATAATGCTTAAAAATGTTTTCTTTGTTTATTTATTACAAGATTTAGTGCAACTATGCCCTATTCCCAATATGGACACCTTATGTCCACATTGGAAATACAGCAAGTGAAGCTTCAGATTCACAAATTTGTAAATTATCTGCTTTAATGTCATGTGAACAATCCTCCAAGAAACCTCCTTTTAGAAAAAAATCCCCCAAAAAGCCTATGCAGAAAAATCAAAAGAAGCCTCCCCTCAGTAGGGTAAATGTTGGCGAAATTGCATGTACCAGCGGTATGACTTCCTCACCAAGGGAAAGCTGGTACTGATTCTTATGCTGTATTGATGCTGTTGCAGACATGCGGCTATGTATCACATGCGTCAGATATGCCCATGAGGACTGTGTGGGACTTACCGCCCATGATGAAGAAGTTTTTATTTGTCCATCCTGTGAGGACTGAGTAATAATAGGTGTAAATTCTGCAGACAGATGCAATAAACCTAAGCAAAACAAACTATACTATTTCATAATATTTTTAGTAACTGAGGTACTTTGCGTATGTCTTCGAAGAGCCACAACCGAAAATGACCCCCCTCTTCTAAAGTGCATGTTCTGAGGATATTTACTGTGCCCCCTCTCCCCCACAATACTTTAAGGTATACTTCTTTTATCCCCTTTCCTCCTTTATCCCCTTGGAAGAGTGACTCTTCCATACACTCTGTGTAGTAGGTCAATAAAGAACCACTTGTCCCTAATATAGACTTGCATGTCCATAATAGGGACAGATGGTTCCTTATATGGACACTTGTAAACATTTTTTGTTTTTATCATTAAAATTAAACCAGAATAATGACACGGTCACTAATTTTTATAATGAGTCCATGGATTGTGTTCATATATGTTTGGTGTCCTATGACGTGTACACGGGGGTGAAAAAAATCAAATTTCCTTAGGGTGTCCATATTGGGTACAGGTGCCTTAAATAAACTTTATTCAGTCATTTGTACTGCATATTCAAAAGTTTTCCTTCATTAAATCGAAGAATGATACAAGAAAATTATAAGTTTTCTTTTTCACAGATATAAAAACTGTTAATAAAATTTAAGAAAATTCATCGAATATTACAATAAGTTTTTATACTAGTAAATACTTGTTATCTGATACATTTTGATGTCGACATGAGAAACATAAGGAATGCGCTGTCTTGTTAATAACAGGAAGTTATGTCATTTATTAATATTGAAAAAGAAAATTCTTTGAAACTTTGAGCCTGACTTGATTGATGAGTCATGGGGAAATTCTTTATTTGACGGAATGACATTTTGAGTTGTAGAATTAAAGTTAAAGCAATTACCCTGAAGCTATTTTCAAACTAAAATTGATTTTTCTGTTTGCACATGACTGTTGTTGATTAAAAGATATTTAAAAAATCTGAAACTTTTTTTTACACATTTTATTCTTTCATTTTTGAGTATATTCTTATTGTGTGACGGAATGACATTTTTGTAAACCTGACTTTAACCTGTTACTTAAAACTGGAAAATTCTGTGAATTAGGAAACCATTCAGTTTTTAAAATAATACGTATCTTAAATATGATGTATAAGCAGTTTTAGAGCAACCTATCTGTACTACTGTTGAAGTTATTAACTGTCATTTAGCGTGACGGAATGAGTGAAATTTTCTTAAATATTTATTCAAAAAAATGATTAAATTAATAAATTTCATAGGTATTTTATTATCCAAAATAATCGTAAGAAATTACATTACATAACTATTCACATTTGATAGCTTTTTCAAAAACATATCGAGCAAGATTACCTACAATTTGAATTGTCGGCTGAATACTTAGAGGAGTCAGATCTGTTTTACCAACTGTACATCTGTCTTCCTTCTCTGGAAATGTAAATACGAGTCGTTTATTTTTATGTTTCTTCAAGTTCAGCATTTCAATTTCTGAATTGTTTTCTGCAACAATTATTTGTGCAAGGTACTGTCGTTTACTTCTTTTCCTATAATATGTGCCCAAGCAAACTGAGCCTGCAGCATAATCTTTATTATAGGCTGCTATTTATGTCTGAATAATATACCCTTTTTAAAAAATCATATAATTAGAATTAATTTGAATTTGAAAATAATTTGATTTTTACTAAATATTTATTCAGAACACTTAGATGGTGTATGTCCCTTGTGCCCGGAATCGTTGCTGTAATAACGGACCATCAGCGGGCTTCATTTTCTTTTGCTTTAGCTTTAATACTCTGACTGGATAAGTACAGAACTTTTATTACTTGCTGCTTTGAATTAATGCTCTTTTGAAATCGTAAAATTCTTCTGCAGTTTGAATATTTCGAGCAGTTTTAGTAAGTATTATTCTTCTATATTGGCTTTTCAATTGACCACCTATGCCATCAACCCCTCTTTGCCATGGCCACTTGCAAAAAATTGAATTCTAGTTTTTCTAAAGAAAATTCTTCATACAAAAAAGTTACTGAAGTGAAAGTATGTTTTTCTTTAAATTGGCTCGTTGTACCATATGAAAAAAATTATTGTTTTCTTAATATGTAGATGGGAAAACTTTATTTCATTAAATATTAGTTGAAAGCATGATTCTGTAGTACATTGATCATGGGAAAGCTCGTCAGATATAATTGCGACAATTTACATGGCAAAGAAACACTGTTTTGTCATTCCGTCACAAATCATTGTCATTCCGTAACAGGAGAATTGTCATTCTGTAACACTATTTATTGTAAAAACATAACATTATTAGTAAAACCTAAACATATTACATGAATAGCCATTATTAACTTGCTTTAAATAAAAAATCTTGTATAATTTGGTTGTCAAATGTATATGTTATAGCAAAAAATGCACAAAAACATGTCACGGAATGACTTAACACAAGACCTTATTTTGCATCCATTATCATCAAGAATATGGTTTTAAGGATATTGTAAACCATTATATATTGTACTGCAAACATTCATTTGTTTAAAAAATGCAAAATTAACAACAATTATATTCTTTTTCAAGAATACTATTTGTACAATTTTGCAAGTATTTTACTGTTCAGCCATATTGTTTATTTAGACTGTTGCCAGTTGCAAATAAAATAAAAGTTTTGAATCTAGAACGTTAATTTGAAAACTTTGAATATATTTCAATATATTTTTAAACTTAATTTATAAAAATTATAAATAAAATTGATCAAAGTTCATACTTGCATGGAATTGCACTCATATTCAAATTACATTATTGCTAGAGAGATTGTTTTTTTACAGGAAACTTGATTAATAAATTTTATAATTTTACCGCGTAGTGTACTAATAGAGGTACTTTGCCAAATATTAACAATTTTTCTTTCGGTTACACATATTAAATAATCTATTGTTTTACATAAATATATAAACACTCTTAATAATAAAATAAACGGTCAAGTCCGAGCATTACTCGCGTACAGAAGGTTCCGTAGGATAAATATTTGAATTTGTAATTGTATTATAAAAAAAAAAGTTGCTAAAAGAATACTAACATTTTGTAAAAAACTATACAACGTAGGATTGGGTAAAACTGTATATAGTAGAAAAGTGTAAATGGGTATACCATGAAAGTTCAAAGAGATATGGAACCTAAATAACATCAAATATAGCTATTCGTATAACTCTTTTTTTAATATTATCCTAATACGTTTATCATGAACTTAATTCGGTACTGACAATAAAAGCAGTGCATAGTTAAACTTCATTTGGCATTTCATGAAACTAAATTTAGCGTAGTAATAACCTTTATTTCTACAGTGTAGCTAAAACAAAACCTTTGTTTAAAGTTTAAACTTGGCATTGTGCTAAGCGGGCTAAGAATTGAGGTCTCAAAGTTGCAACGCCGCCTTTGTCAGTGCCGCGTTTTTCCAGATAGGTGTTTAATTAACTTTTAAAGTCACTCGAGTTGTATTGAGAGATACAATCAATGCAAACTATCGCGAATCCCACAGTATTTATGCGATTCATTCTAATTAAATCTTTCGAGGGCGATGGCCTTAAAAAAACGGACACCTAATTTTAATTCCGAAACAGACAAACCGCATCAAGAATATTTAATTAAAATTTTCCTTTTATCATGTACGTGAAAATAAGCAAGTTCGCATTTTCTAATAAATTCTTTTATAAATTCTGGTGTCAGTTCATTACTTCGTAAGTTTATAAATAGAATTACTCCGTGCCGGAAAGGATTAAGTAGTCGCAGGGCTCTTAAGGCTTCAAAATTTAAGAAATTTTATTTTTTTTAGATGTTAAACCCCTATCTTTTCTGAATATTTTGATATAATTGTTTCCTTGAAATTCCCATTAGAGCAAAAGTTTTGGCTTTTAGAATTATACCCGCTCAATAGCTGAAGCGGCGTTTCCGAAACTTTAAAGTCATTATTTTCCAAATGGCGTTTTCGGTGTATAACGCCCAGGACACCTCAAAAACTTCTGAATATCTTTTCATGAAATTTTCAAAACATATATTTCATGTCAGTCTGTATAAACTGAACCTAAAATTTCCGTTTTATTGTTCCAAAATATATTTTTTGGGTGATTTTACTGTTGAAATTTTCAAAATTTTGTAGTAGCTAAATACAACATTGCATTAAAAATATAAAAATGCTTTAAATACAAATTTATTTAAGTTCGGGGAAATTATTACAATCTGAAGTATAAGTAAGCACCAAAATTTTTATTCTAATTGCAATATTTATTTTGTAATCCTGCGCGTAAACTGTTATGCAATTTTTTTGTTCGACAAATATCTAACAGTTTCGAGCCCCCTATAAATACTAATTCTGTATCTTGCAATTTTTTAAATACATGAAACGAAAAAACATACTTATATCTTTCATCCCAATTAAAATTGTGTTTTAAAATCATATACATTTTAAGACATAAAATGTTGAAAATGGTCTTTTTTTTTTTCATTTTTCCACTTTTTAGAGTCCCGAGACTCCTTAAATTCGTATGTTTTTAACAATTTGACGTTTATTGCTTTTATACTGTTACTGGACATTACATTACACATATATATCATTAAAAGTTGTTAACTAGGCATAGAGTACGCCACCCCTATCCTTGTTTATGTCCAAACTGACCGTACCTTTAAGGGTTAATATCTCGGCTAATTACCGATGTTTTTTTTTTTTTTTTTGAAAATCATTATCAACAATGCTTTTATTCTTCTGCAACGATAGGTATATTTAGCGATGCTCAACTATTTTTCTGAATGCCCGTAAATCGAAATTTGTGTATAACAGTAAAATGCTAATTACTCAAAAACTATGTGACCTAGGGTAATCGGTATAATTTTATGGCAAGGGTTATATTAATGTCTACTACCTCTAATTTTTTTCATAATTTTAGTTTCAGTAGGTTCGGAATTAGATGGGGGGGGGGGGCATATTTTTGCGCAACATTTTCAACAATATATTTGGAAATATAATACCTAAAATTAAAAGGAATGTATTATTGAGTTCAGCGTTACAAAAGCTTTCACAGGATACCCCACATGATATACAAATAAAAGATTTTTTTTTTTTTCAAGTAGCATAATTAGCCCTTCTACTTTTTTACTAAATATATTTATGAATGTTTATTAATCTGAAAATATGTGGGTCAATGGTCTTTATTACTTCCCCGAATTTGAACTTTCCACGTTCCATAGTTTACGAGTAAAATGGCTGTGACAGACAGACAGACAGACGGACGGATAGACACAAGAGAGATCTTACAATGGTTCCGTGTTTATTTTTTAAGTACGGAACCCTAAAATAGTAAAAACAATCATGTATCTTACAATAAAACTATACATTTTATGCGTTTCATACTGTTCATTGTATATAATGTATATATTCTTCTTATTAACAGATGCTCTCGACATTAATAAATAACAGACAAGGAAATTATTAAAATAGTAAAGATTTGTAAAAAAACACCATAAAATAAAACAAAACATAGGACGCGTTTCGAGCTAAAAATATTAACAACACATCATCAGCAACATTAAACACGTGATCGAAAGGGGACAAGGTCTAAAATGAACTCAGAAACGAGGAAATTCTTGGGCACTTTGAGCAGGACTTAATTAATTATATTAAAATTTCATTCTTTATGGAAAGTATTCTTTACATGAAATCATATTTAAAAATTGTATGATTTTTCTCTGGCTATTATTCTTATTATTACTATTATTGATATCTTAGAATTATCTAATGCTTCTTAATGTTACTGATTGTAAGGGATTTACTGTTTCGTATTTTTAGTATTGCATGAACATAATATTCATATTTTACATCCAGCAGTCTACATAATAATATTTATAATTAATAATTTTATCGTATTTTAATACTAAATCATTAAAACCCCAGCTACACTCTCATTAAAGACGAAATCTTCCCGAAATTAACTTCAAAATTAAACGTTTTTTAAAGAAATTTATCAAGTCATACCTGTCTGTGTCAAACATACACTATATGGCAGTTAAGTACCGAACGCTTTCAATTTTAGACATTTTGTCGAATAAAAAAATATATATATTTGCCAGATTCTTCTGGAATTTTAGGATTAAAAAGAACAGGTTTGACCTCATATTTTTGAACGTCGATTTCATAAGGAGGACAATTAGGGGGCCAACAAAAAATCATAGGAAAAAAAATAATACATGTAACCCCTCTGTAAAATAAAATAGACGAAATGACCAATCGCTACAGAATATAAATAAACAGACATTGCAAAATATGTGTATTTATTCTCGTAAGAATAACACGTGTATTCATAGAGATATTGCGATAAAAAAAAATAATAAAAAAAATTCTTGCATGTTTTTTACTTATAACATGCAGGGTTTTCAGCCAAATCGAACGCCGGTTTCTGAAAACCTGACAAAATATATAGTAAAAACAATATAGTGTAGTTGGAATATAGATATATTAAATATTTTAGGAAATATGAGCAGTTGTGTGAAATAATTTTTATCTACGATAACAAGGATGTTTTTACATAATTTAATTGCCAACTCTATGGAGTAACTTACTAAAAAAATCTAATCAAATATCTTGAAAATTCAGAAAGATATGGGCGTTAGAGTGGGCTAATTTTTATTTGTTCTCTAAAAGCAGCTGAATGATAATGGATTTTCCACAAATTGAAATTTTTACTGTTTCTATCTTTAGAAGAAGAAAGTATGGGATTCATGAAAATTTTCGAATTCCGGTTTTCGACGGATTTGCACGTTTTAGAGGGTCATAGAACCAGAAAAACATGTTTTTACAAAATGTCTGTCTGTGCGTCTGTCTGCGCGTCTGTGTGTCTGTGTGTGACACAAATTTTGTGGGCGCTCTATCTCAAGAATTAATGAACGTAATTTAATAAAAAATTATATTCAGTTAGTCCCTGATATAAATTGGTGGTGATTAGTTTTCGGTGTAAATCGCTGAACAGGTGGTGCTGCTATGCAGCATTTTTGACGATTTCCACAATAGCTCAATCTCCAGAACTAATGCACAGATTTTCATCAAACTTCAGATTCTGTTAATCCTTGACAGGAATTGACATTTTATACATTTTGGTGTAAATCACTCAACAGATGGCGCTGCTATGCTGTATTTTTTTCGATTTCCGCAATAGCTGTATGTCAATAACTAATGCTTGGATTTTTAACAAACTTCAGATTCATGTATACCTTGATAGGAATTACTTGTTACTTTCTTCTATCTTCAATAGAAGAAAGTATTGTAATCGAAATTTTTTTCGACTTCCAGTTTTCGACGGATTTGCACGTTTTAGGGGTCAGAGATTCCAAAAAACATGTTTATAGAAAATGTCTGTCTGTCTGTGTGTCCGTCTGTCCGTCCGTCCGTCTGTCCGTCTGTCCGTCCGTCCGTCTGTCCGTCTGTCCGTCTGTCTGTCGCCATTGTACCATCAGAAAGTGTATGAAGTTATGTATAGAATTAAACCAAAATTTTATTATAAGTTTTTGGCTATGGCAAGCAGGTCCTCCCGGAATTTGGAAAAAATTCGCCGGTAGGGGGCGCTGATATAACAATTTTTGTGCGATTTTGAATATTGTACCATCCAAAAGTGTATGGAGTTATGCATACAATTGAACCAAATTTTTAGTTTAAGTTTTTGGATATGACAAGCAGGTCCTCCCTGAATTTGGAAAAAATTCGCCGGTAGGGAGCGCTGTAAATGCGTTTTTTGTGCGATTTTGAATATTGTACCATCGAAAAGTGTATGAAGTTATGCATAGAATTGAACCAAATTTTTAGTTTAAGTTTTTGGCTATGGCAAGCAGGTCCTCTGTGAATTTGGAAAAAATTCGCCGGTAGGGGGCGCTGTAATAGCGATTTTTGTGCGATTTTGAATATTGTACCGTCCAAAAGTGTATGAAGTTACGCATAGAATTAAACCAAATTTTTATTTTAAGTTTTTGGCTATGGAAAGCAGGTCCTCCCTGAATTTGGAAAAAAATTCGCCGGTAGGGGGCGCTGTAATAGCGATTTTTGTGCGATTTTGAATATTGTACCGTCCAAAAGTGTATGAAGTTATGCATAGAATTAAACCAAATTTTTATTTTAAGTTTTTGGATATGGCAAGCGGGTCCTCCATGAATTTGCAAAACATTCGCCGTTAGGGGGCGCTGTATAAGCGATTTTTGTGCGATTTTGAATATTGCACCATCGAAAAGTGTATGAAGTTATGCGTAGAATTGAACCAAAAAAAAAATTTAAGTTCTTGGCTATGGCAAGGAGGTCCTCCCTTAATTTGTAAAAAAATCGCTCGTAGAGGGCGCTGTAATAGCGATTTTTGTACAATTTTTGTGCCATTTTGAATATTGTATCGCCGAAAAGTGTATGAAGTTATGCATAGAATTGAACCAAATTTTATGTGTTTATTTTTGGTCATGTCACGAAGGTCCTCCCTGAATTTGGAAAAATTCTGCCGGAAGGGGGCACTATAATTGCGATGTCTGTACCATTTTCGTTATTGTACCATCGAAAAGTGTATGAAGTTATCCATATAATTGAACCAAATTTTTTGTGCATGTTTCTGTCTACACTGTTAAAAATTTTGTAGTTGGTTGAACCAACTTTTGGTGCTCCAGTAGCTGGCACCATAAGATGGTGAAATCTCACTCCAAGATTTGGAGCTCCGATTGAACCTTAGCTCCAAATGTTGGTTCAAGATTTCACCATCTTATGGTGGCAGCTACTGGAGCACCAAAAATTGGTTGAACATACCACAAAATTTTTAACAGTGTATGGCAAACAAGTCCTCCCTAAACTTGAAAAAATTCCGAAAGAAGGGGGCGCTATAATTCCGATCTGTGTGCCATTTTCATTATTGTACCATCGAACAGCGTATAAAATTATGCATACAATTGAACCTAAATGTGTGTGCTTGTTTTTGGCTTTGGCCAACAGGTTCTCCTTGAATCTGGAAATATTGAGCGGTAAAGGGGCTCCGTGCTAGCGATTTTTGTATACTTTTCTTGATTTTTCGTAGTTCTATTGTGCATCGGCGGCTCATGCAGCGGCGGGAACTCGCTTCCTGCTATGCCGGCTATTCGCAAACAGCTGATAACGACAGAATAAGGAAAAATTAATAATTTTAACAAATATCATGATATAGATTAACTCGTTTTTAGTCCGTTTAATTGACTTGAGCAGAAATTTAAGATGAAAATCAAAGTTGGTATAGTATTGAACTAATAATATTGAAGTATTAACATGTGTAACTAGGTTTTGAAATATTAAGATGTATAAGATAGAAGAAAGTTTTGGGATTGGCACATCCTACTAGTTTTTTATATTTTGGTGCAAATCGCTCAACAGGTGGCGCTACTATGCTGCATTTTTCAGAATTTCCACTATAGCTCTATCTCAAGAACTAATGCGCGAATTTTCATAAAATTTCAAATTCATGTATACTTTGATATGAATTGGTGCTAAATTGATGTAATTTCTTGTATTATTTATATTATTTAATTGACGTGATATATATAGAAGAAAGTTCTGTGATGGCCACAATATACTAGTATTATTAACTGACTTTCAGGAAAATGTCAGTATTTAGTGAATATAAACGAGTAGATTTGGAAAAAATGCTTCGATTATGATACTTCTTTTTATCATGGTATAGGCTCGTTCTGGTGGTTATCCAAGAAGAACTAAAACGTCAATAAAAAATAAAAAATAAAGTAAAATTAAATGTGACAGTTTGTGGACAATTCCTTCTAATTCAGCTAGTTTTATCGAGCAACTAAAAATCAGGTCACTTCTAACGCCGCTCTATTTCCGAAATTCCGCTGGATTTTTTAATAAATTGCTCCATAGAGTTGACTAATAAATTATGTAAAAAGATCCTTCTTATCGTTCGCGCATGTGCAGATAAAAAGTGTTTCATACAACTGCTTATATTTCCGAAAATATTTAATATATTTATATTCCAATTGCACTATATTGTTTCTAATATGTTTTGCCAAATTTTCTGAATCCGGTTTAAATTTGGCTGAAAAACCTGCATGTTATATGCAAAAAAAAAAATGTATTTTTTAATCGATATATCTTTATTAATATACGTGGTTTTCTTACAAAAATGAATTAGCATATTGTACAATGTCTATTTATTTACATTCTGTAGCGATAGAACAATTCGTGCATTTTATTTTACAGGGTGATCCCAAGTATTAATTTTGTCTTTGGTTTTTTGTTGGCCCCCAAATCGTCCACCTTATTAAATCGAAGTTGATAAATATGAGGTCATACCTCTTCGTTTTAATCCTTAAATTACAGAAAAATCTGACAAGTATATTTCTAAATATTCGACAAAATGTCTAAAATTGAAAGTGTCCGGTAATTAACGGCCATATAGCGTATTTACTTCAAACTGGTTCACTATGATACAGCAGTAGCCGAGTTGTCAGAGTGCTGGTCCCCTTACACTAAGGTTTGACTCAAAGATCTGCAACTTTTATTTTATTCCATTTTTTTTCAATTGACGCATGTTACGGAACCTCCTGTAACGGAAAAAAAGAAACGTATATTTGTTGACTAACGAAAAAATCTTGGTTAGCACTGCTGCCAGAAATATTTCCTTGAATTGAAGAAAGTATTTCTGAGTGTGTAGTGCGTTTTGTAACTAAGCTAAAGTTTAGCTTATTATATATTACTAGCAATCCCCGCGGCTTTGCTCGCGTAATATTTGAGATATGCCAAGTGATATTTATATGTCTAATTTTTATTAAAAGGTACTAACTAAATTTTTATTTTATTAAAAGGTAATAATTTATTTTATTAAAAGGTACTTTTAGGAATAATTTAAAAAAATACTATTTAAAACACAGTTTGATTAAACATCATTGTTACACTGCATAATTCAGAAATGAGACTTAAATTAATAAAACGAAATAAAACTAAATAAATAATAATTTAGAGATTTTTTTGAAAATTTTATGCTCAATTAATACGCTCATTTCAGTATTCATTTGAAGTTTTGAATTTTTTAGAAACCATCTTCTTACATCTTAAAATTAACCATCATGTCAAATTCCAAGTCCTACCACCTCTCTCAACATAAAGGGCTATGTTGAAATAGGAACTGTCACCATTAATTTGCAACATTAATTTTGAAATCGGTTTGTTATTTCCTAATATTCCACAGAAACGTAATTTAGAAAGCTTTTAAAGGCCTTTTTTAGAGCGTTTGTTGTTTCTGTGTATCCCAGGTGGTAGAATCATCGGCATAAAATATAGCCTGTGTAGGATCAGAGACTGTTACCACTGATTCGCAACTATTACTTTTATATTTGGTTTATATTCCCTGAAATCGCGTAGAAATCGTAATTTAGGACTTTTTTAGAATGCTTTAGAATGCTCCCCTTCACTTCACCCCTTTTTAATTCGAATTTATTTTCGACAGTCCTTCGAGGGCATTTATATTTTATAAGTAACTACCATGCCATATTTAAAGTTTCTAGCCTTTTCAGTATCACAGAATTCGCAAATTAGAAAGTTTTTAGCTACTGCAACCCCCTGGTGGTAGTAACACAGACATAAAATATAGCTTATGTTTGAGCAGGTTCTAACACCAACAATTTGTTATCATTATTTTTTTTAATCGGTTTGGTATTTGATGTGATTACATAAAAATTGTAATTTATAACGCTATTCGCTCACTTCATCTTTTTAAATTTGAAATTTTCTTTCGACAGTTCATAGAAAGCAGTTGCATCTTGTAAGTAAATGAGCCATACTTCAAAGTGTTAGAACCTTCAGTTATGCAAAAAACGAAAATTAGAACATGTTTTGCTTTTGCAACTCTAAGATGGTAGTGACAGCAACATAAAATACACTGCTCAAAACAATTAAAGGATATTTGAAGTTTTATATAAAATAAAGATATAAACGAATTTTTTTTGCCGAAAATAGAAGAAGAGAATCACAAATGCAAATGTTTCTGGTTTTCAAACTGTGGAGTATGCAAATTTTGAGTTCGACGTCAAAAACGTCGCTTCAGCGGCAGCGAATGAAATTTGACTTTCAACTGGATAAAAGAGAATGAAGACAAGGATGATCGGCATTCAGTGATTGCTTTGATTCGATGAGTACGATGTCTCAGCGAAGTCATTTGACAGATTCAGAAGCTTTGAGAATTGCTGGTAGGTTAGAAGTGGGCCAAACTCAAGCCGAAGTAGCGCAAGCCTATGGAGTGTCACAAGGTGTCATTTCTAGGATCTGGAACCGTTTTTTGGAGAGTGGATGTGCAGGCCGAAGACCAGGGCAAAGTCGTAGACGGGCAACAACGCCCAATGAAGATCGGTATTTAGCGTTAACAGCTCGGAGACACCGAACCATGAACGCTACTCTTCTCCAACAACACCTTCGCTCGGCTACAGGCACCACGATTTCAACTCAGACTGTCCGAAACCGGCTCCCTGCTGTAGATCTGTATGCTCGCCGACCGATGGTATGTGTTAGATTAACATCAAGGCATCGTCGCGACCGCAGGGAGTGGGCAACCGAGCATGTCAACTAGAGGAGAAATGAATGGAGCAATATTCTGTTTGCTGACGAGTCCAGTTTTTCTGTGCATCCGGATAATAGGCGTATTTTCATCTGGAAAGACCGTGGCAGTAGGAATAATCCTGCGTTCGTGCACGAAAGTGTCAGATTTGGCGGTGGAGGAGTGTTGGTGTATGGTGGCATCTCCATTGACGGGCGCACTGACCTCTACATCATTCGAGATGGAGCTCTGACTGGTCGCCGATATAGGGATGAGATCCTCAGACCTATTGTAGTCCCTTACGCTGCAGCAATCGGAGATAACTTCATTTTAATGGACGATAACTGCAGGCCACATCGTGCAAACCTGGTGGAGGATTTCCTTTTCGAGGAAGGAATCGTTCGAATGGAATGGCCAGCGTGTACTCCAGACATGAATCCAATCGAGCACGTTTGGGACGCTCTAGGAAGACGAGTTTCTGGCCGCCAACAACCCCCACAAACTCTCCAAGAACTGGAAAGAGCTCTTCTGGAAGAGTGGGGCAGAATACCCCAACTCGTCATTAATAGCCTCATTGAGTCCATGCCTCAAAGGTGTTCAACATTGCTGGTCGCCCGTGGAAACCATACCCCCTACTGAAAATGATTTTCTGTGAAGAAAACACCTTTTCTTATTCTTTTTTTCTCATATGCACAAATTGTCTTTTTTTCCTTTAGTACACAAATGCGCAATAAAATGCATTTTTTTCTGCAAAACATGTGTAATTTATTCTCATATAACCTAATATGTCTGTCGACCATGTATCAATGAGCTAAACAGTTTACCAGATACAAAATCCACCTAAAACTGCAATATCCTTTAATTGTTTTGAGCAGTGTATAACCTATCTTATAGCAGGGACTGCACCCATTGATTTGCAACCATTACATTTGAAATAGCTTTGGAATTTCCTGAGATTGAGTAGAAATCGCAATTTAGAACGTTTTTAGAACGCTTTTCGCGCAGTTTCACCCTATTTTAAATTTCCAATTCTTTCGAAACTGTTCTTAAAGATCATTTATATGTAATAAATATGTACCTTGTCTAATTTTAAGTTGCTAGCCCCTACCGATGACAAAAATCGAAATTTTGAACGGTTTTTTGCTCCTGCAACGTCTAGGTGATAGTGATACCGACATACAATAGCGTCTATATTAGAGCAGAGGCTGTCAGCCTTAATTTCTTACCATTACTTTTGAAATCAGTTTGATTCTTCCTGAGATATTGGTGACAAACCGGCCTTTAGAAAGTTTTTAGAACGCTTTTCGCTCATTTTGCTCCTGCATCTCCTCTGGGGTAGTGGAAACAGATATAAAATATAGCCTATCTTGAGCAAGATCTGTCACTATCATTTTAAAACCATTATATTTGAAATCGGTTCAGTATTTCCTGAGATTGCATAGAAATTGCAATTTAGAACGTTTTTTTTGCAACGCTTTTTGCACATTTTGACCCCCCCTTTTAAATTTCGATTTTTTTAGGAAATGTCCTTAGAGATCATTGATATCTTATAACTAACTACCATTCTAAATTTCACGATTCAAGGTTCTTCTGTCACGCAAAAACCGCAATTTAGAACGTTTTTCTACTGCACCCCCACTTTGGGTAGTGGCACCGACATAAAACATAGACTATGTTGAAGCAAGGATTTTCACCATCATTTTCACGCCATTATTTTTTAAATCGGTTTGGTATTTCCTGAGATTGTGTAGAAATCACCATTTAGAACGTTTTTTAGAACACTTTTCGCGCGTTTTAACCCCTTTTAAACTTCGAATTTTTTAAGAACTGTTCTTAGAAATCCTTTATATCCAATAAGTAGCTGATACTTCAAATTTCATATTTCAAGGTCCTTCAGTAACACATAAATCGCATTTTTGGAACGTTTTTTTGCTCCAGCACCCCCTTTGGGGTAGTGGCACCGACATAAAATATAGCCTATATTCTAAGTTGGACTAACACCATCATTTTGATACCATTACTTTTGAAATCGGTTTGGTAATTCCTGAGATTGTGTAGAAACCACCATTTAGAACGTTTTTTAGAACGCTTTTTGTGCATTTTCCCCCGTTTTAAATTTCGAATTGTTTAAGAACTGTTCTTAGACACCATTTATATCTTATAAGTAACTAATATTCCAAATTTCATATTTCTAGGCCCTTCAGTAACGCAAAAATCGCATTTTTAGAAAGTTTTTTGCTCCTGCACCCCTTTGGGGTTGTGGCACCGACATAAGATATAGCCTATGTTCTAAGTTGGGCGAACACCATCATTTTGATACCATTACTTTTGGAATCGGTTCGGTATTTCCTGAGATTATATAGAAACTACCATTTAGAACGTTTTTTAGAACACTTTTTGTGCAGTCTCACCCCTTTTAAATTTCGAATTTTTTAAGAACTGTTCTTAGACATCGTTTATATCTTAAAAGTAACTAATATTCCAAATTTCATATTTCTAGGCCCTTCATTAACGCAAAAATCACATTTTTAGAACGTTTTTTTGCTCCTGCACCCCCTTTGGGGTAGTGGCACCGACATAAAGTATATCCTATGTTCTAAGTTGGACTAACAGTATCATTTTGATACCATTACTTTTGGAATCGGTTCGGTAGTTCCAGAGCTTACTTCCGACAAATAAACAATTTTTTCCTCTTTATAATATGACTAGCAGGCTGTGCCCGCTGCGCTGGTCAGTATTTCCAAATAAGTCTTGAATTAAGCGAAATGGTGAATTCGAACTTGTATTTTTTTAAAAATGGACCTTTAGCTTGAATGTCCTTCCGCGTTGCTGAAAAGATGCGAACGCCATTGCGATATTATATTACCTTATGCGTTGGACAAAATTTAGCTATTAAGAAGCAGTTCTTTTAGTTGATTATTCACTGTGCACTTCTGGTAGGGAAATGAGGCCGTTATGACAATAGGAATTAAAATGTTCTCATATCTGACAATATTAAATTAGAGATGTATTACAGTGATTGCAGAGATTTACCATTGAACTTGAATAATGCTCGGGTGTTTATTTTCGTTTGTTTGTCCTTGATCTCCTGGCCTCTCAGCTCGCGCAATATGTGATTCTGTTAGCTTAAATACAATATCACTGGATGTTAGTTATATTTCTTAATAAACATCCTCTTGTGCTACTACTGTTTTCCCTCTTTGGATTCCAGCAGAGTAAATACTGTCAAAAAAGTAATAAATTATTTGCAGACAAAGAAGATTGTTTAACTTTCATATTTTAAAAAAAAAGAAACATAAAAATGTGTGTTTTTAAATATAAATTGCATGAATAAATCTAAAATGACGTCATTTTCACTGTCTTTTCATTTTGTAGACCAGCTGAAATCATGTAACCGTTAACCCGGGAAAAAACTCGATGACTTAATCTTGTAGAAAAATAAACCTCACGCATCCAATAAAATCTTTATAATCATCCGTAATCGACGTCATTGTGAGGGTTCACGTCAAACATTAAAACTGATGTAACAATATTGTTGCACGTGTACCAGGGTTAAGATATGACAATGATACATAAAGTTAGGGTGCTTCCTAGTTATCCCGTCGACCAATTTCGCCAAATTATATAAATCGCCAAACCACTCGCCAAATTATGCACATTGACATAATTTTTATTTTAAATAACGAAAAAACAAAAATATTAGTAAAACATTAATAAAAATACAAATAAAACGTCGAATTAATGGTTTTATTGGACATTATTGGCATTTAATCTTAGAATTAATTAATTAATGGCAACCATTAATGGCATTTAATCTTACAATTTGGCGGCAGTAATTTGGTCGACGGGATAACTAAGAAGTACCAAAGTTAGTTAGACAAAAATTTTAGCAATATGTATTTTGGTGAATACCTGCACCGAAGATTTATTTTGCATTTTTCTAAAGAGCATAATAACACGGACAAACAAAAAAGCCTGCTATTTTCTTTATAATTAAAAGTAAATTAATCTTCCGCCTGTTGTGTAAATAACCCAGATTATGAAAATAACTCTTAATTTGTTGCTGCGTTTAGCTGCTAGAGTGTGCGTCAGGACAATTCGCTTTATACTGATGGAAATTCCAGGTAATTTAATCCTATCTAGGCTGAAATGATAAGTCCACGGGCAATATTTCATTTCCACCATTTAGTAATCGCTAATTTCAAAATCTGTCTAATCTTTTGAGTTTTGATACGCCATTCAATATGCTAATTGGCGGTGACACGATTCCGTAAGATTAGTCCAATATGTTCAATAAAACATTTTTTAAACAATGGTTAAGCAAAAGAAAGTTATGCAGAAAAAGCTAAAAAGACATGACAAATTAGCAAGCAATATTTATTGCAAAATGTTTATTTATTTATTTATTTATTTTATAGTAATAATGTATAATTGCAGAAATCTTCTTAACAATATTCTTATAGCCTAACTTTTAAAGCAGTGAATATTCCTATAAATGAAATCGACAATATGTTCGGCATGCTAAAAAAATAACATAATACACAATATTCAATTAATAAGTAATGATCTGAGTTCGAGGATATAAAAATCATATGCTTGAGGAAAACAAAACGCATGTTTCCATAGTAATGATATTCCATAGTATGATAAAAAAAAATATTTTAAATCTTTGAAAGTAAATTATTTTAGACTATGTGTGTATGGAAGACTTTTACACTAAAATTTAAATGATTGATTACATAATTATAATTTTAACTGGTTTTTTTATATAATTTACGCTTGAATATAAAAATGTACTCCGAAATGCTCTTCTCTCGGCTTATTTCACACTTTTGTCTTATTTGGCTTAAAATTGCATTGTTTGGCGACGAAGGTAATAAATAAATAGCATGTAACTCACTAATACTGCCATTTTTACAAATACTTCTAGTTCTTCCTGTAAATCATATGATGGGAGAACTATATAAAAATAATAATTAAATTGATAAAAAAAAAAGAAAGAAAAAGACTAAAGAATGTAACCTAGATTTTATTTCATCAAGTATTCAGATACGTTTTTATTAACCCGGCGCAAGCGATAAAAGAGCTAAAAAGAAAAAAAAATTGCCATTCAAAATTGTCAAATCATATTCAGATTCATTTTTTTAACCTATCGCAAGCGATAATTCGCCAAATATTGTACCAATTGTAAAATTTCACCATAATTTATACTTTAAGCATTACAAATATTTATTCCATGTTTAAATCAAATATTTTTGTTTTATAATATTTTGTCTTATTAAAACTTTTTTTGTTGTTGTTTTTTAAATTAAATATCAGTATTTTTTTCATTTATTCGCGAATTGTTTGTATTATTTTCTAACAAATATAGCCATCTTAATTCTTTAATCAACAAACCTTTCGCCAAAAGATAATCACTGGCAACCTTTTCGTTCAAAATAGCAGTAAAATACGAAATTTATTATAAAAAATCATAGCTATCCCTGTATATTTTCTCATAAACCACCCCGGGAATATTTCCTATCGAATGATACAATCTGGAAAAAAATCCACCGGGTAGTTTTTGAAAACACTCGAGCAGAACTTTTAGAGTTTACTGCTTTATAATATATATAATAAGTAGCTAATATTTCAAATTTCATATTTCTAGGCCCTTCGGTAACGCAAAAATCTCATTTTTAGTACGTTTTTTGCTCCTGCACCCGCATAGTGGCACCGACATAAAACATAGCCTATGTTGGAGCAAGGGCTGTCACCGTCATTTTGACACCCTTATTTTGACACCATTATTTTTTAAATCGGTTTGGTATTTCCTGAGATTGTGTAGAAACTACCATTTAGAACGTTTTTTAGAACGATTTTCGAGGATTTTCACCCCTTTCAAATTTCGAATTGTTTAAGAACTGATCTTAGAAATCTTTTATATCTAATAAGTAGCTAATATTTCAAATTTCATATTTCTAGGCTCTTTAGTAACACATAAATCGCATTTTTAGAACGTTTTTTGCTCCTGCACCCCTTTGGGGTAGTGGCACCGACATAAAATATAGCCTATATTCTAAGTTGGACTAACACCATCATTTTGATACCATTACTTTTGAAATCGGTTTGGTAATTCCTGAGATTGTGTAGAAACCACCATTTAGAACGTTTTTTAGAACGCTTTTTGTGCATTTTCCCCCGTTTTAAATTTCGAATTGTTTAAGAACTGTTCTTAGACACCATTTATATCTTATAAGTAACTAATATTCCAAATTTCATATTTCTAGGCCCTTCAGTAACGCAAAAATCGCATTTTTAGAAAGTTTTTTGCTCCTGCACCCCTTTGGGGTTGTGGCACCGACATAAGATATAGCCTATGTTCTAAGTTGGGCGAACACCATCATTTTGATACCATTACTTTTGGAATCGGTTCGGTATTTCCTGAGATTATGTAGAAACTACCATTTAGAACGTTTTTTAGAACACTTTTTGTGCAGTCTCACCCCTTTTAAATTTCGAATTTTTTAAGAACTGTTCTTAGACATCGTTTATATCTTAAAAGTAACTAATATTCCAAATTTCATATTTCTAGGCCCTTCATTAACGCAAAAATCACATTTTTAGAACGTTTTTTTGCTCCTGCACCCCCTTTGGGGTAGTGGCACCGACATAAAGTATATCCTATGTTCTAAGTTGGACTAACAGTATCATTTTGATACCATTACTTTTGGAATCGGTTCGGTAGTTCCAGAGCTTACCTCCGACAAATAAACAATTTTTTCCTCTTTATAATATGACTAGCAGGCTGTGCCCGCTGCGCTGGTCAGTATTTCCAAATAAGTCTTGAATTAAGCGAAATGGTGAATTCGAACTTGTATTTTTTTAAAAATGGACCTTTAGCTTGAATGTCCTTCCGCGTTGCTGAAAAGATGCGAACGCCATTGCGATATTATATTACCTTATGCGTTGGACAAAATTTAGCTATTAAGAAGCAGTTCTTTTAGTTGATTATTCACTGTGCACTTCTGGTAGGGAAATGAGGCCGTTATGACAATAGGAATTAAAATGTTCTCATATCTGACAATATTAAATTAGAGATGTATTACAGTGATTGCAGAGATTTACCATTGAACTTGAATAATGCTCGGGTGTTTATTTTCGTTTGTTTGTCCTTGATCTCCTGGCCTCTCAGCTCGCGCAATATGTGATTCTGTTAGCTTAAATACAATATCACTGGATGTTAGTTATATTTCTTAATAAACATCCTCTTGTGCTACTACTGTTTTCCCTCTTTGGATTCCAGCAGAGTAAATACTGTCAAAAAAGTAATAAATTATTTGCAGACAAAGAAGATTGTTTAACTTTCATATTTAAAAAAAAAAGAAACATAAAAATGTGTGTTTTTAAATATAAATTGCATGAATAAATCTAAAATGACGTCATTTTCACTGTCTTTTCATTTTGTAGACCAGCTGAAATCATGTAACCGTTAACCCGGGAAAAAACTCGATGACTTAATCTTGTAGAAAAATAAACCTCACGCATCCAATAAAATCTTTATAATCATCCGTAATCGACGTCATTGTGAGGGTTCACGTCAAACATTAAAACTGATGTAACAATATTGTTGCACGTGTACCAGGGTTAAGATATGACAATGATACATAAAGTTAGGGTGCTTCCTAGTTATCCCGTCGACCAATTTCGCCAAATTATATAAATCGCCAAACCACTCGCCAAATTATGCACATTGACATAATTTTTATTTTAAATAACGAAAAAACAAAAATATTAGTAAAACATTAATAAAAATACAAATAAAACGTCGAATTAATGGTTTTATTGGACATTATTGGCATTTAATCTTAGAATTAATTAATTAATGGCAACCATTATTGGCATTTAATCTTACAATTTGGCGGCAGTAATTTGGTCGACGGGATAACTAAGAAGTACCAAAGTTAGTTAGACAAAAATTTTAGCAATATGTATTTTGGTGAATACCTGCACCGAAGATTTATTTTGCATTTTTCTAAAGAGCATAATAACACGGACAAACAAAAAAGCCTGCTATTTTCTTTATAATTAAAAGTAAATTAATCTTCCGCCTGTTGTGTAAATAACCCAGATTATGAAAATAACTCTTAATTTGTTGCTGCGTTTAGCTGCTAGAGTGTGCGTCAGGACAATTCGCTTTATACTGATGGAAATTCCAGGTAATTTAATCCTATCTAGGCTGAAATGATAAGTCCACGGGCAATATTTCATTTCCACCATTTAGTAATCGCTAATTTCAAAATCTGTCTAATCTTTTGAGTTTTGATACGCCATTCAATATGCTAATTGGCGGTGACACGATTCCGTAAGATTAGTCCAATATGTTCAATAAAACATTTTTTAAACAATGGTTAAGCAAAAGAAAGTTATGCAGAAAAAGCTAAAAAGACATGACAAATTAGCAAGCAATATTTATTGCAAAATGTTTATTTATTTATTTATTTATTTTATAGTAATAATGTATAATTGCAGAAATCTTCTTAACAATATTCTTATAGCCTAACTTTTAAAGCAGTGAATATTCCTATAAATGAAATCGACAATATGTTCGGCATGCTAAATAATAACATAATACACAATATTCAATTAATAAGTAATGATCTGAGTTCGAGGATATAAAAATCATATGCTTGAGGAAAACAAAACGCATGTTTCCATAGTAATGATATTCCATAGTATGATAAAAAAAAAATATTTTAAATCTTTGAAAGTAAATTATTTTAGACTATGTGTATATGGAAGACTTTTACACTAAAATTTAAATGATTGATTACATAATTATAATTTTAACTGGTTTTTTTATATAATTTACGCTTGAATATAAAAATGTACTCCGAAATGCTCTTCTCTCGGCTTATTTCACACTTTTGTCTTATTTGGCTTAAAATTGCATTGTTTGGCGACGAAGGTAATAAATAAATAGCATGTAACTCACTAATACTGCCATTTTTACAAATACTTCTAGTTCTTCCTGTAAATCATATGATGGGAGAACTATATAAAAATAATAATTAAATTGATAAAAAAAAGAAAGAAAAAGACTAAAGAATGTAACCTAGATTTTATTTCATCAAGTATTCAGATACGTTTTTATTAACCCGGCGCAAGCGATAAAAGAGCTAAAAAGAAAAAAAAAATGCCATTCAAAATTGTCAAATCATATTCAGATTCATTTTTTTAACCTATCGCAAGCGATAATTCGCCAAATATTGTACCAATTGTAAAATTTCACCATAATTTATACTTTAAGCATTACAAATATTTATTCCATGTTTAAATCAAATATTTTTGTTTTATAATATTTTGTCTTATTAAAACTTTTTTTGTTGTTGTTTTTTAAATTAAATATCAGTATTTTTTTCATTTATTCGCGAATTGTTTGTATTATTTTCTAACAAATATAGCCATCTTAATTCTTTAATCAACAAACCTTTCGCCAAAAGATAATCACTGGCAACCTTTTCGTTCAAAATAGCAGTAAAATACGAAATTTATTATAAAAAATCATAGCTATCCCTGTATATTTTCTCATAAACCACCCCGGGAATATTTCCTATCGAATGATACAATCTGGAAAAAAATCCACCGGGTAGTTTTTGAAAACACTCGAGCAGAACTTTTAGAGTTTACTGCTTTATAATATATATAATAAGTAGCTAATATTTCAAATTTCATATTTCTAGGCCCTTCGGTAACGCAAAAATCTCATTTTTAGTACGTTTTTTGCTCCTGCACCCGCATAGTGGCACCGACATAAAACATAGCCTATGTTGGAGCAAGGGCTGTCACCGTCATTTTGACACCCTTATTTTGACACCATTATTTTTTAAATCGGTTTGGTATTTCCTGAGATTGTGTAGAAACTACCATTTAGAACGTTTTTTAGAACGATTTTCGAGGATTTTCACCCCTTTCAAATTTCGAATTGTTTAAGAACTGATCTTAGAAATCTTTTATATCTAATAAGTAGCTAATATTTCAAATTTCATATTTCTAGGCTCTTTAGTAACACATAAATCGCATTTTTAGAACGTTTTTTGCTCCTGCACCCCTTTGGGGTAGTGGCACCGACATAAAATATAGCCTATATTCTAAGTTGGACTAACACCATCATTTTGATACCATTACTTTTGAAATCGGTTTGGTAATTCCTGAGATTGTGTAGAAACCACCATTTAGAACGTTTTTTAGAACGCTTTTTGTGCATTTTCCCCCGTTTTAAATTTCGAATTGTTTAACAACTGTTCTTAGACACCATTTATATCTTATAAGTAACTAATATTCCAAATTTCATATTTCTAGGCCCTTCAGTAACGCAAAAATCGCATTTTTAGAAAGTTTTTTGCTCCTGCACCCCTTTGGGGTTGTGGCACCGACATAAGATATAGCCTATGTTCTAAGTTGGGCGAACACCATCATTTTGATACCATTACTTTTGGAATCGGTTCGGTATTTCCTGAGATTATGTAGAAACTACCATTTAGAACGTTTTTTAGAACACTTTTTGTGCAGTCTCACCCCTTTTAAATTTCGAATTTTTTAAGAACTGTTCTTAGACATCGTTTATATCTTAAAAGTAACTAATATTCCAAATTTCATATTTCTAGGCCCTTCATTAACGCAAAAATCACATTTTTAGAACGTTTTTTTGCTCCTGCACCCCCTTTGGGGTAGTGGCACCGACATAAAGTATATCCTATGTTCTAAGTTGGACTAACAGTATCATTTTGATACCATTACTTTTGGAATCGGTTCGGTAGTTCCAGAGCTTACCTCCGACAAATAAACAATTTTTTCCTCTTTATAATATGACTAGCAGGCTGTGCCCGCTGCGCTGGTCAGTATTTCCAAATAAGTCTTGAATTAAGCGAAATGGTGAATTCGAACTTGTATTTTTTTAAAAATGGACCTTTAGCTTGAATGTCCTTCCGCGTTGCTGAAAAGATGCGAACGCCATTGCGATATTATATTACCTTATGCGTTGGACAAAATTTAGCTATTAAGAAGCAGTTCTTTTAGTTGATTATTCACTGTGCACTTCTGGTAGGGAAATGAGGCCGTTATGACAATAGGAATTAAAATGTTCTCATATCTGACAATATTAAATTAGAGATGTATTACAGTGATTGCAGAGATTTACCATTGAACTTGAATAATGCTCGGGTGTTTATTTTCGTTTGTTTGTCCTTGATCTCCTGGCCTCTCAGCTCGCGCAATATGTGATTCTGTTAGCTTAAATACAATATCACTGGATGTTAGTTATATTTCTTAATAAACATCCTCTTGTGCTACTACTGTTTTCCCTCTTTGGATTCCAGCAGAGTAAATACTGTCAAAAAAGTAATAAATTATTTGCAGACAAAGAAGATTGTTTAACTTTCATATTTTAAAAAAAAAGAAACATAAAAATGTGTGTTTTTAAATATAAATTGCATGAATAAATCTAAAATGACGTCATTTTCACTGTCTTTTCATTTTGTAGACCAGCTGAAATCATGTAACCGTTAACCCGGGAAAAAACTCGATGACTTAATCTTGTAGAAAAATAAACCTCACGCATCCAATAAAATCTTTATAATCATCCGTAATCGACGTCATTGTGAGGGTTCACGTCAAACATTAAAACTGATGTAACAATATTGTTGCACGTGTACCAGGGTTAAGATATGACAATGATACATAAAGTTAGGGTGCTTCCTAGTTATCCCGTCGACCAATTTCGCCAAATTATATAAATCGCCAAACCACTCGCCAAATTATGCACATTGACATAATTTTTATTTTAAATAACGAAAAAACAAAAATATTAGTAAAACATTAATAAAAATACAAATAAAACGTCGAATTAATGGTTTTATTGGACATTATTGGCATTTAATCTTAGAATTAATTAATTAATGGCAACCATTATTGGCATTTAATCTTACAATTTGGCGGCAGTAATTTGGTCGACGGGATAACTAAGAAGTACCAAAGTTAGTTAGACAAAAATTTTAGCAATATGTATTTTGGTGAATACCTGCACCGAAGATTTATTTTGCATTTTTCTAAAGAGCATAATAACACGGACAAACAAAAAAGCCTGCTATTTTCTTTATAATTAAAAGTAAATTAATCTTCCGCCTGTTGTGTAAATAACCCAGATTATGAAAATAACTCTTAATTTGTTGCTGCGTTTAGCTGCTAGAGTGTGCGTCAGGACAATTCGCTTTATACTGATGGAAATTCCAGGTAATTTAATCCTATCTAGGCTGAAATGATAAGTCCACGGGCAATATTTCATTTCCACCATTTAGTAATCGCTAATTTCAAAATCTGTCTAATCTTTTGAGTTTTGATACGCCATTCAATATGCTAATTGGCGGTGACACGATTCCGTAAGATTAGTCCAATATGTTCAATAAAACATTTTTTAAACAATGGTTAAGCAAAAGAAAGTTATGCAGAAAAAGCTAAAAAGACATGACAAATTAGCAAGCAATATTTATTGCAAAATGTTTATTTATTTATTTATTTATTTTATAGTAATAATGTATAATTGCAGAAATCTTCTTAACAATATTCTTATAGCCTAACTTTTAAAGCAGTGAATATTCCTATAAATGAAATCGACAATATGTTCGGCATGCTAAATAATAACATAATACACAATATTCAATTAATAAGTAATGATCTGAGTTCGAGGATATAAAAATCATATGCTTGAGGAAAACAAAACGCATGTTTCCATAGTAATGATATTCCATAGTATGATAAAAAAAAAATATTTTAAATCTTTGAAAGTAAATTATTTTAGACTATGTGTATATGGAAGACTTTTACACTAAAATTTAAATGATTGATTACATAATTATAATTTTAACTGGTTTTTTTATATAATTTACGCTTGAATATAAAAATGTACTCCGAAATGCTCTTCTCTCGGCTTATTTCACACTTTTGTCTTATTTGGCTTAAAATTGCATTGTTTGGCGACGAAGGTAATAAATAAATAGCATGTAACTCACTAATACTGCCATTTTTACAAATACTTCTAGTTCTTCCTGTAAATCATATGATGGGAGAACTATATAAAAATAATAATTAAATTGATAAAAAAAAAAGAAAGAAAAAGACTAAAGAATGTAACCTAGATTTTATTTCATCAAGTATTCAGATACGTTTTTATTAACCCGGCGCAAGCGATAAAAGAGCTAAAAAGAAAAAAAAAATGCCATTCAAAATTGTCAAATCATATTCAGATTCATTTTTTTAACCTATCGCAAGCGATAATTCGCCAAATATTGTACCAATTGTAAAATTTCACCATAATTTATACTTTAAGCATTACAAATATTTATTCCATGTTTAAATCAAATATTTTTGTTTTATAATATTTTGTCTTATTAAAACTTTTTTTGTTGTTGTTTTTTAAATTAAATATCAGTATTTTTTTCATTTATTCGCGAATTGTTTGTATTATTTTCTAACAAATATAGCCATCTTAATTCTTTAATCAACAAACCTTTCGCCAAAAGATAATCACTGGCAACCTTTTCGTTCAAAATTGCAGTAAAATACGAAATTTATTATAAAAAATCATAGCTATCCCTGTATATTTTCTCATAAACCACCCCGGGAATATTTCCTATCGAATGATACAATCTGGAAAAAAATCCACCGGGTAGTTTTTGAAAACACTCGAGCAGAACTTTTAGAGTTTACTGCTTTATAATATATATAATAAGTAGCTAATATTTCAAATTTCATATTTCTAGGCCCTTCGGTAACGCAAAAATCTCATTTTTAGTACGTTTTTTGCTCCTGCACCCGCATAGTGGCACCGACATAAAACATAGCCTATGTTGGAGCAAGGGCTGTCACCGTCATTTTGACACCATTATTTTTTAAATCGGTTTGGTATTTCCTGAGATTGTGTAGAAACTACCATTTAGAACGTTTTTTAGAACGATTTTCGAGGATTTTCACCCCTTTCAAATTTCGAATTGTTTAAGAACTGATCTTAGAAATCTTTTATATCTAATAAGTAGCTAATATTTCAAATTTCATATTTCTAGGCTCTTTAGTAACACATAAATCGCATTTTTAGAACGTTTTTTGCTCCTGCACCCCTTTGGGGTAGTGTCACCGACATAAAACATAGCCTATCTTGGAGCAAGCATTGTCACCATCACTTTGACACCAATATTTTTAAAATCGGTTTGGTATTTCCTGAGATTGTGTAGAAACTACCATTTAGAACGTTTTTTAGAACGCTTTTTGTGCATTTTCAACCCTTTTAAATTTCGAATTGTTTAAGAACTGTTCTTAGACATCATTTATATCTTATAAGTAACTAATATTGAAAATTTCATATTTCTAGGCCCTTCAGTAACGCTAAAATCGCATTTTTTAGAACGTTTTTTCTCCTACACCCCCTTTGGGGTAGTGGCACCGACATAAGATATAGCCTATGTTCTAAGTTGGACTAACACCATCATTTTGATACCATTACTTTTGGAATCGGTACGGTAGTTCCAAAGCTTACCTCCTACAAATAAACAATTCTTTCCTCTTTATAATAGGAGTATAGACTAGCAAACCCCGCGGCTTTGCTCGCGTAATATTTGAAATATGCCAAGTGATATTTATATGTCTAATTTTTATCAAAAGGTATTAACTAAATTTTTATTTTATTAAAAGGTAATATTTTATTTTATTAAAGGTACTTATTGCTTTTAGGAATAATTGAAAAATTACTATTTAAAACACAGTTTGACTAAACATCATTATTACTCTGTATTAGGCAGAAATGAGACTTAAATTAATAAAATGAAATAAAACTAAATAAATGATAATTTAGAAAATATTTTGAAACTTTTATGCTCAATTAATACGCTCATTTCAGTATTCATTTGAAGATTTGAATTTTTTAGAAACCATCTTCTTACATCTTAAAATTAACCATCATGTCGAATTCCAAGTCCTACCACCTCTCTCAACATAAAGGGCTATGTTGAAATAGGAACTGTCACCATTAATTTGCCAACATTAAATTTGAAATCGGTTTGTTATTTCCTAATATTCCACAGAAACGTAATTTAGAAAGCTTTTAAAGGCCTTTTTAGAGCGTTTGTTGTTCCTGTGAACCCCAGGTGGTAGAATCATCGGCATAAAATATACCGGTGTAGGATCAGAGACTGTTACCATTGATTCGCAACTATTACTTTTATATTTGGTTTATATCCCCTGAAATTGTGTAGAAATCGTAATTTAGGACTATTTTAGAATGCTTTTCGCACCTCCCCTTCACTTTACCCCTTTTTAATTCGAATTTATATTCGACAGTCCTTCGAGAGCATTTATATTTTATAAGTAACTACCATGCCATATTTAAAGTTTCTAGCCTTTTCAGTATCAAAGAAATTGAATTTAGAAAGTTTTTAGCTACTGCAACTCTCTGGTGGTAGTGACACAGACATAAAATATAGCTGATGTTTGAGCAGGTTCTATCACCAACAATTTGTCATCATTATTTTTTAATCGGTTTGGTATTTGATAAGATTGCATAAAAATTGTAATTTATAACGCTTTTCGCTCACTTGATCTTTTTTAATTTGAAATTTTCTTTCGACAGTTCTTAGGAAGCAGTTGCATCTTGTAAGTAAATACCATGCCATACTTCAAAGTGTTAGACCCTTCAGTTATGCAAAAAACGCAAATTAGAACATGTTTTGCTTTTGCAACTCTCAGATGATAGTGACAGCAACATAAAATATAACCTATGTTATAGCAGGGACTGTCACCATTGATTTGCAACCACTACTTTTGAAATAGCTTTGGTATTTCTGAGATTGAGTAGAAATCGCAATTTAGAACGCTTTTAGAACGCATTTCGCGTATTTTCACCCCTTTTTAAATTTCCAATTTTTTCGAAACTGTTCTTAAAGATCATTTACATGTAATAAATATGTACCTTGCCTAATTTTAAGTTGCTAGTCCCTACCGATCACAAAAATCGAAATTTGGAACGCTTTTTTGCTCCTGCAACGTCTAGGTGATAGTGATACAGACTTAAAATAGCGTCTTTGTTAGAGCAGAGGCTGTCAGCATCAATTTCTTAATATTACTTTTGAAATCAGTTTGATTCTTCCTGAGATATTGGTGACAAATCGGTCTCTAAGAACGTTTCTAGAACGCTTTTCGCTCACTTTGCTCCTGCATCCCCTCTGGGTTAGTGGAAACAGATATAAAATATAGCCTATCTTGGAGCAAGATCTGTCCCCATTATTTTTACACCACTATATTTGAAATCGGTTCAGTATTTTCTGAGATTGCTAGAAATCGCAATTTAGAACGTTTTTTACAACGCTTTTTGCGCATTTTGACCCCCCTTTTAAATTTTTACTTTTTTAGGAAATGTCCTTATAGATCATTGATATCTTATTACTAACTACCATTCTAAATTCCACGATTCAAGGCCCTCCGTCAGGCAAAAACCGCAATTTAGAACGTTTTTCTCCTGCACCCCCTTTGGGGTAGTGGCACCGACATAAAACATAGCCTATGTTGGAGCAAGGGTTTTCACCATCATTTTGACGCCATTATTTTTTTAATCGGTTTGGTATTTCCTGAGATTGTGTAGAAATCACCATTTAGAACGTTTTTCAGAACGCTTTTCGGGCATTTTCACCCCTTTTAAATTTCGAATTGTTTAAGAACTGTTCTTAGAAATCCTTTATATCTAATAAGTAGCTGATACTTCAAATTTCATATTTCTAGGCCCTTCAGTAACACATAAATCGCATTTTTAGAACGTTTTTTGCTCCTACAATCCCTTTGCGTTAATGGCACCGACATAAAACATAGCCTATCTTGGAGCAAGCGTTGTCACCATCATTTTGACACCAATATTTTGTAAATCGGTTTGGTATTTCCTGAGATTGTGTAGAAACTACCATTTAGAACGTTTTTTAGAACGCTTTTTTGTGCATTTTCACCCCTTTTAAATTTCGAATTGTTTAAGAACTGTTCTTAGACATCATTTATATCTTATATGTAACTAATATTCCAAATTTCATATTTCTAGGCCCTTCAGTAACGCAAAAATCGCATTTTTAGAACGTTTTTTGCTCCTGCACCCCGTTTGGGGTAGTGGCACCGACATAAAGTATAGCCTATGTTCTAAGTTGGACTAACACCATCATTTTGATACCATTACTTTTGGAATCGGTTCGGTAGTTCCTGAGCTTACCTCCTACAAATAAACAATTTTTCCCTCTTTATAATAGGAGTATAGATGAGTATAAATATATCTCTCTTGATCTATAGATCAAATAAAGGAATGCACAAATGAATTCGAGTACCTTCCTTGTTATAGACTGTAATTTCTGAAACATGCCTTTACTTTTTCAACGGCTTAGTTAATCCTTTATCTACTGTTTTGCTCGTTTTGTTGAGTGAATTGGAATAACGTTATCTGGCATCTCATCTGACATACAGACTTTAATTTACAATAAAGATGCAGCTTGTAACGATGTAGTATCATACGATATCCATGGATTGTGGAGTTATTTGCTTCGTAATAGATGAAAGCTCGTTTTGTTGAAAATTTGAATAACGTTATCTGGCATCTCATCTGACGTACAACCTTTAAATTATAATAAAGATACAGCCTGTAGCGATGAACTATCATACGATATCTATGTAGTATGGACATATTTGCTGCATTATAGATGACAACTCGTTTTGTTGAAAATTTGAATAACGTTATCTGGCATCTCATCTGACTTACAGCCTTTAATTTACAGTAAAGATGCAGCTTGTAACGATGCAGTATCATACGATATCCATGGATTGTGGAGTTATTTGCTTTGTAATAGATGAAAGCTCGTTTTATTGAAAATTTGAATAACGTTATCTGGCATCTCATCTGACGTACAACCTTTAAATTATAATAAAGATACAGCCTGTAACGATGCACTATCATACGATATCCATGTAGTATGGACATATTTGCTGCATTATAGATGACAACTCGTTTTGCTGAAAATTTTAATAACATTATCTGGCATCTCATCTGACGTACATCCTTTAAATTATAATGCTTTCCTCTGGACAATTCTCGAATAAACGCAAAGCAAATAATAACAAGCTTTATATCCTAATGATGACGGCCTTGTAATGATTGAAAACGTTCTGGTTATTTCTAATGTATTTTGAGATACTTTTAATTTGTATTTTAAATATTTTTATATTATATGTATGCACCTGAAAGCAATTTATGTACCATTATTAATGATTTTATATGTATTTTAATTATTTAACTCAAGGTGAATATAGTACTAGAATTTTAACTTTCATTTATTTAAATTATTTCAGTTACTGAATTCTCGTTTAATTTTCTGTCATTCGAATTTCTTTCATAATTGTTTCAAATAATTTCTTTCAAATGTATGTTGTAAAAGAAAACAATGTACATAAAAAATAATGCTGAGTTCATAAACATGTTTTAGCATTAAACTAATAAAAAAAAGTAACCACCCTTTTTCCCTGTAATTATTTTTCATGAAATGTTATGTTTAATATTTTATTTTCTTATTCTAAAGAACCTGTAATTGTATGATACGAAACATTAATTTTTATATCGTATATGTTAATACAATGCTCATGTTATGGATTTTTTTATATGTTTATGTACAAGAACATCCTTTAGTTATAAATACAAACTATAATTCCTTATTTATCTGCGTGATAAATAACTAAACTTGTTATGATTAATAGCTCTCCAAAATTTTTCTTATCGTAGTCTTCGTTTAAATAATTAAATTTGATTTATGGTTACACATATACATATTTTCTTTTTATATGTATAAACTGCTTCTTCAAATATAAGAAAAGAAATATTTAAACCTGCAGATAATGTCATATTTTTGAATTATGGAAATGAGAGAAAAAGAGGAGCGATAAAAATATAAGCCGTAAACGAAATTTATGCTTGCTTCAAAATTTTTTCATATTTTGCCTTCAAGAGTTAACTGAAGAAGGATTTGAAATAAAATAATAATTTTATTTGTTGTTATACATTTCTTTTTTTTTTTCATTACACGAGGTAACTTATTAAGTCATTTCTTCTATAAATGCTGGTGAACCAATTAAGCTATAGCAATGAATGTGCTGTAGAGTTAGTAAAACGGGATTGTATTGCGCACTGAGGAGCCTTTAATTACCCCTATCGATAAATTGGGGAATTAGATATCGTATCCTTAATGCCTCGCAAAATACAATTAAAAGGTGTAGATTATGATCGATTTACAAATAAAAAACTGCGCGCTCGGATACGACAGATACCAGCCCGTACATGTACATATAGCAATATACAAAACCAATGAATGAGATTGTGCTGGAGAACAAAAATATTGTCAGACAATAAACTATATTTAAAACTTTAAGCAAAGTGCTTTTAAGTAAAATCGTATCAACAGTAAAAAATAATAATAATACATATTTTAAAATAAAAGTAATTGACAGTTCTTTTTTCTTTTTTTTTATTGCTTATAGTGTGACAAATAATTCGGTTCATATTTGAGTAAGGTTGCATTATGGTTTGATGAAATTGCATTTGCATACAATTAAAAAACTACTGTTTCGATTTCTGGGCAAATTCATGTTTATCGCAAATAAAACCTTGCCAGTTTCTGATCATCCCATAAGCCATGTCCATTACATGATGTAAGAGTATTAAATAATTAATAAAATTCGCCGGAAAAAAAAGTTTCATACTAAAATGTAATATTTTTTTTTATATACACAGTTTTTATACAGATGAAAAAATAGAATTTTGTTATTTTAAATATTTAGTAAGATTTGTACAGATTTATAGATTTAATTTAGAGTTCATGACGGTCTCTTGTTATTTTTCATTATTATACGAGGGCGAGTCAAATGAAAGTGAGCTATTGCAAATATATGAATAAAGGAGTACTTTATTCAAAAGTACTCTCCATGAGCCTTTAGTCATTTATCCCACTGACTAACGAGTCTTTGGAACTGCCTGTAGCACATCATTGTCCGACACGAATCTGGTTCCTGTGATCTGCTTTTTCAATTGCCCGAAAATGAGAAAACCACAAGGCGAGAGGTCTGGGCTATATGGTGTATTTGCAGCATTTCCCACATGAACTTTGCAGTTTTTCCTTAACCACACTAACGACGTGTGAATGGACATTGTTGCGTAGCAAAATGACATCATTCGTCAATTTTCCAGGTCGTTTGTTCTTGATTACGACACACAGATCATCCAGCGTTTCATAATATCGGAATTGATTGATAGTCTCGCCAGGTTTAGTAAATTCTATCAGAAATGGCCCTTGGCGGTCGGACAAAATGTCAACAGCACCTATCTGGCGGAAATGACGGACTTTGCTTTCTATGGTGGTTGTGAATCCAAATGATACCACTGTAAGCTATGCCGGCGTGTTTCAAGCTCATAATGGTGGCAGCATGATTCGCTCCCGGTTACAATTGCAGACAAGAAGTCGCCATACTCATTGTGATACCGAAGCAGACAAGTCACGTCAGCGCCGAACTCCTCCGTCTTCTGTCTGTTGTTCAAAATCTTAGGCATCCATTGAGCACACAAGAGCCGATAACCGAGATGTTCATGAATTATGGTGTGTACCGAACCGTGACCCACTCAGCCAGTTCATCGATGCTTATCCTACGTTCTTGTATAATCAGCTCATCAACTTGCTCATTCGTGTTGTGGGCGATTGCAGCCAGGCCTTGTATCGTCTTTGCTCCTGTCAAACTTTTCTTTAAATATTTTGCTCAAACGCTTCTCAGTGGCCAATGAAATGCAATGTTCGCCGTACACGGCAGCCGTACGGTAACTAATTTCGTTTTGGAAAACACTTTCAGCTGTCAATAACCTGACCACACGACGCTGTTCATCTTTTAGAGCGTTTATTATTTCACGCAACCGTCTTCAACCCAGTGTATGAGAGCATCAAAAAACTTTTATCCCCACACTTCTGTGTCACTTTCGTAAATGAGAAATGCCTGTCTGCCCACGCGAGATGACGCAGCCTTCATATAAAATTAAGATATTTATATATATATATGTGTCCTTTACGTATAAATAGTTTTTTTTTCTTTATTTAATCAAGACACTTTGTGTATAAATTAATTCACGCGTAATTCAGAAACATAAATTTATTAATGAATGTGTAATCATATTCATAATTGTAAATTAAGTCATCGCATATAAATATTTCCAATAATTAATTTATTTAATTAATGAAGCATATAAATAAATATGTAATTAAATTTTCAGTCATGATACAAACTCCGATCATTCGATTCTTCATAACTTACAAAATTTCAGCCTTTTCAAATGTATTCTGTAAATTATTATTGTGCAAATATCTTGTGAAAATAAAGATTTTATTTTCTTACTTAACATTGTTACTGATTTATTCTGCATCATGTGATCTATAATTGTTCGGTGCAAGAAGACGATACTTTCTAGTTAATGTTTAAATTAGCGATCATGCTTGGGATCATTACTTAGTAGCCTATAAGTGACGCTTTTTCAAAATTACACAACGCGCGCTATTTATGTTCTATGTTATTAATTTATAAGAATTTTAATTATTTTCGGAAACACATTATCACATTACTATTACTTTCAGAACGCACTACAACATATGTTTTCTATTTAGTTCATTCATTATTTGCTGTATCCTAACACCGCAATGGCAAAGAGGTTGGTGTGTGGACGTTTTGGGAGGCTTTCTGATAATGTGACATATTTTTTAACCTTTCACAGATCCTCCCGCCACTTGTCAATCGACATTTGTTAAATAGATACAAGTAGATCATGTAAAAATCTCGTATGGTTTCTAAACGTATAAAATTTTAGCTCAGTGAGAATGTTTTTTCTTAAATGTCTCAAATATCGAAAATGTGCATTTATTTGTTATCTGAAACAAACGATTCAATCAAACAAATTACAGGAACATGCAATAAGGAAAAGTATTTTTTTTTTATGACGATTAAAACTCACTAGATCCTAATTGAATTCCAAGAGTTAACGTTTTTACTTGTAGATATTTATAATTTATTTTAGGATTACATTCTTAAGTAAATTAATCGCATTCAATACCAAAATTAAATTCAATAAAATTGCATTGTTCCGATAAAGTAACATATTTTGTTTTAATTCAAGTTAAATAATTTAGAAATATATTGGTAAATAAAAGAAATAAACATTTGTAGGATAATTCAGATTGATAAAAACAGCATCAGAAAGAAAATAAAATTCTTAAAACAAAGTAATTTCTAAGTATCATTATAATAAACAATGAAAATTAAACATTTATTTAATATGCTGAATTTTTTGAATTTTTGTTTCATGCTTTCACACAATAAAACTATGGATATATTTGAATATGCGATTCATAAAAACATACAATCATTGAGTCCTAACGTCTATATGTAAGTGATTTTTAAGTAATACATATTTTTACTTTAATTTGAAATATATATATATGTATCCTTTCCCACAAACTTCAATTAATATTAATACGTAATATTACGACCTCGAATTTGTAGAATACGTGTAACTACAATTTTAACAAATTCTGCTAATGATGTTATAATGTAAATATCCACCAAAAAAATAAAAGCATCAAGCTTTTCTTATTTCATTCCGTAGGTAATTTTGTGAGTGCTTGTCATTGTACTTTATTTAACAAGGTTTATTCGTTGGATTATTTATAGCCAATTGTTGTGTGACTAAAGGTAATAAACTTAGCGAAATCTAAACACATTTATTATGTATTTCTTTTATGTGTTTATTCGGCAGATCGTAAACTAGGAACGTGTAACCAATTTCTAACATTCTTTTTAGGAAATATATTATTTTTTTCTTGAGCTAAATAAACATATTTGGTAATGCAACAACATAGATATTTTATACTGTTTCAGATAAATAAAAATACTTATGTGTTTACAAGTGTGTTACAGAAAATAACTGTATTGTGCAATAAACAGGACAGCAAAGGCCCTTATGCTATGTGTTTTTTTTTTTTTATTTATTATTATTATTATTATTACTTTATTTTTAGATAAAATCCCGTTACAATGTGTTATTTCTATTTATTAGTTTTTGTACAGAAATATTTATCTCAATTTGAAAGTTTCTGTAGCCCTTCCATTGTGTTTCAGTTCTTAACACATCGACAAATATTGCGCAGCAAAGAGTAATAAAAGCATAAAAAACTTTGTTAAGTGCAATGTTAAAAATGTATCCATTTACATTAATAAATAAATTAAAATAACCAATAAAATCAAAATGATTATGATCATTAGAAATGATTTTATACAAATTTCACGTGTTTCACAATTTATATATCATGGATATATATCGTAAATCATTAATTTCGTATTTTTTGTCGACATTTATTCTGAAAAATAATTATGCCTTATATGAAATTACTAAAATTTTTATTTATTATATTCCATAAAATTTTGAGTGTCCTTATTGATATCTGCATTAGAAGTGTAAAGAAGTAAGCCCGTTTTTAAAATTTGCAAATTTACATTTTAATTCTACTGTTGATAGTAATCGCTTGATTGGGATGACAGTTTTCAAATGTAAATAAATGCTACACATATGCAATATTTAAAAAAATTGTTTCCACGCTTTACTAAAGTAATTATATTTTTAAATATTTAAAATGTTGTTTAAAGTAAACCAAAATAAAAGAAATACTGATTTACAGTATTATAAAATATCGATATATACTAAAAATATTTTAATAACATCCCGAATTGGCTATATATGTTTTATTCGAAATGACAGTAGAAAAGTGAAAATGTTCTTTAAAAGTTATTATCCAAACATTATCTTTTATATGTACTTCTACTTTAATTCGTGATTTATATTATGTTATTTCAAATTCTTTCAGATTAAAAAAAGGGATAAATTTTTATTATAATTTTTTCTATTCAAGTTCCGTTAGAAATAAACTATTTTGTGATAATCAGAAAATACAGCAAGGGAAAGACACATATAAACTTTCTAGACATTTTTTAAAAAAATAATTATAATCTATAAGAGAAAAAGTATAATATTCTAGGAAAAACTATAATAATATAATGCGAGATCGCTTTTTGTGTGTCACTGTTGGCGATGGCTAGTTAAATCTACTGAGCATAGAGGTCTGCAAATTTGTATAAAGATAGTTCAAGGCACGTCCTAACCTGATGCACCTAAGGCTGCGATTTTTATTTTTTTTTATATATAATTAACCGATTAATTAATTAGAAACCCATCAAAAAAGTGATTTATTTCATAAAGCCTATCTGGATCTGGTATCAAAACGGAAATAAAATAAAATAAGTATTTTCACTATTCAGTGAAAATTAAGAAAACTAATTGAAATATCGTATGGAAAATTTCAGAGAACAAGTAGAGAAATATTAAACATTATTTAAAATCTGATCTAAAACAAGATCTATTTATGCTGACTCCACTACCAAGTTTCAGAAACAAATTGAAATAATTGAAAATTTTTATTCTCAATAATATTCTATCTTTAAACTGCGAGAATTAAGAAAATTGATAAATATATAGATTTGGAAATTTTAAATCACGAGAAGAAAAATATTTTACATATGCTTATACATTTTTAAAAATCGGAGGAAAAATTTTCTTAATTTTGGCGAAGAACTGATGGCGACTTTACTTAGAAAATTAACTAATGTCGACATTACTTAGAAAATCCACAAAAGCTCAATGAGAAAATTTTGAATGTCAGATATTAATTATGCATTTGTATAACTGAAAGGTGAGGAGAGGGGCAGTTAGATTACAATGAAAAGGAATTAATAAAGAAATTATAATCTAATGGGTGGTGTATTATACGTAAGTGACATATATAAAAGTTTTCTCTTAGAAATGTCAAAATAATGCATCATTTTCTGTATAACGTACATAGTTTTTTGTCATAAAATTTGTTGGGGGGGGGGGGTGGACGGGATCTGTCCGTGAATACATTCGAACCCCTTCCGAGCCCCGGTGTAAACGTTTTTTTCACCTCATATTTCTCTTAAAATTTGGGGACATCCTCATACAGTCGTTACCTCCGGTTTATACCACGCCCTCTCAATAGTTTAGCCTCATGAACCAAATATATCATACAGCACGATCGTGCTGTATAGTAGAGCTCAGCCGCATGTTTTACGTTTTGAAACATGATGAAAAGACAACAACTCGATTACAAACCAAACCAGAAAACATTCAGTGATGAATAATGGCTTTTTGGAAAGATCTTAATTTAGCGGCCCCACCAGTGGCTGAGAGGTTCTGCTCTCGAAGCCGGTAGACGGGAGGTGCTGGGTTCAATCCCAATCGCGCCCCTCGGTCTAATCGTTCGGAGTATTCGTGGTTTTCTTCGAAACTTTGTATTTCCAAGCGTTAATACGGGTTAGGTTCCCTTAGAAAGACACCCACGAAGGGCACTCCCCCCCTGGGCCCATATCCCTCGTGCAGATAATTGGCCGTCATAAATACAACCAACCAACCTTAATTTAGCGATGTGCCTTTCGAAGGTCGGATCAAAAAATATCCAATATTAAGGGAATGGCACCCATTTAAACTTTACACAGCGTTCCATAATTTAACAATATAAAAATATATCCTTCAATCTTTCTTTCCTGTTGCCAAATCCTAAAAAGCGACACAATAATTTAAAAAAGGTGATAACACGCGTATTTTGTTTTAAATAAAAATCAGATTTTCTCGCTATATGTTTGCATTTTTCAAATCGACGTCATTTTAATCAGAAAATGAAAATATTTCCTATATATATGTAAAAACTTTAACTAAACACGTGTTAAAATGACGCTCTTCATTTGAATGTTTTTAAAGTTTAAAAATCTATTTTAATACAGGTGTTTTAATTTCAAAAAACAATCTAGGAAAACATAATAAAAAAAAAATCGTTTGCTAGGTATGACGTCAATTTCTGTTTAACTGACATAACTTTGTAATGATGTTTTATTCTGAAAAGAGACTCCTGATATTGTGAAATTAATCCTTATTTTTATCATCCATAAAACGAAAGATTTATTTTTAAGTCATACGAAAAAAAAATTCGGAAAATGCATTTGGTTGCGAACAAGAAAACATGCATTTTAATTTTAAAAGCTGATACACTTTTGTATAATTACGTCATTGTAACGCCAAATGAAATTCAATTTCGCAAGTTTAAAAAAAAAATAATATTGTTGAACCGAAAGTAATAATCTAAGACACGGACGGAGAACCTATGGCACGCGTGCCATAAGTGGCACACTGCAGATTATTTTTGGCACGGCATAGATTTAAGTTTTACACCAAAATATAGTAGAATTTCACAGAATGCATTAATTAATATAGATGTTGTCTGCGTCACTTGAATCCTATTAGTTCGGTTGGTTGTGACTGTCACACAGATTGAAGAAATTGAAATATAACTTAATTTATCCGAATCTAGCTCAATATTGGCTCAGAAAATTTTGAGAATTAGAAGATTATCGCTAAACAAAAATTAAAAGTGTAATAAGCAAAAATGCAGATTTTAAAATTATAACAACTTGGAATTCAATTCCAGACACTAAAAGGTATAGTTTCTGGCGCTTGCTATTTTGATAATTTTTTCTGCAAGACATTCTTTTCGAAAAAAAAAAAAATCAACTAAAAACGTCTTGTTAAGTGAGTGCAATTAAACTTGCATTCTATCGAAAATAACTAAGTACAAAGCGGATATAAATTATTTGGCATTTAAGATGAGACAACAGAAATAATATTTTTTAAATAAATTTCTAAAGTATAACATCAAATATCACCTGTATTTTTTTAATCCTAAAAACAAAATTTTAAGTAGTTTTGATTCATTATTATTTGATCCATTAATTTTTTTTTATTGTTCGCACATCATGATCACGTAAAGTATATTTTTGGAAAAATTTGGCACGTGGACGTGAAAAGGTTCGCCATCCCTGGTCTAATAGCTAGCAACGTTTTCGTCACTTGATTTTAGCAAGGCTCATTTTTCTACATGCTCTTCCGTTTTATGGTGTAGTATGTATGCGAACGATCTGGTTGGCGGCAGACGTTACGTTTAACTGCGGGAGAAGGGGTTATGCAGATGAAAAAATTCAAAATTACGTCATTTGAGCAAGGCTCGTGTTTCGATATGCTCTTCCATTTTATGGTGTAGTACATATGTGGACGGTCTGGCTTTCGGGAGACGTTGCGTTTACCTGCGGGAGAAGGGGTTATGCAGGTGAAAAAACTTCAAAAATTCGTCATTTTAGCAAAGCTCATTTTTCTATATGCTCTTCCATTTTATGGTGTAGTATGTATGCGGACGGTCTGGCTGGCGAGAGACGCTGCGTTTACCTGCGGGTTATGCAGGTGAAAAAACTTCAGACTTACGTCATGAAACATTTCTGACCTTCCTTGTTCCTTTCAAGGCCAAGGTTGAGAAAGGTTGTATGAAGGAATGTCTTTAGTTTGTTGACTAGAAAAGTAGTAATATGGCTTTTGGGTTTAAATAATCCAGCGCGTGCACAAACGTTACATTTCGATATGTTCATTCGTTACGGGATAGCACATTATAAAATTTATCCGTACCAAATACACCAATTGTCAATAGATTCGTTTACTTAATTTATCTCCTTAATTAATGCATACTTTACAAAGGACACCTACTTTCCAATTTTCCTGATTTTATGATCAATGGTTACAGCTAGATGTAAATATGTTAGTCATTATCGTGATATTTTAGTTTGACCTCCGAAATATTATTATAAATATCCAATATTAGTAATATTTCTGATATTATTTACAGGTGTATTGTATAATATTTTCAGTCACTTTTGATCATTTTTCTGCATTCAGTCGTTTTCAGACTTTTTGTAATTTTAAATTCCCATTAAGTTCCAAAGACAGAAATTTTCCCTTTTTATAGTTTTTTCGCAGTTTTAATTCATTTCTTATGACTGTTTCTTACCCTATCTTTTTCTGTGTTTGAGAGGTTGGCCTAGGACACTGCATAGTCCCTTAAACCAGAGGAGCGTAGGTACATAGCAGAAAAATTCAAGAGATCACACTATATAAAACTTAGTCTAAGGACTTGTCTGGCGGTCAGTCCTGACTAAAGTATAGGTCAATATCTCAATATGGGGTTTAGCAATAAGTATGGGGTTATCAGAGCTCTTGAAATACACTGGTGAACCAATGTTTCTGTTAGTTTTTTATTGGGACAATTGGTTGGGCCGGTTAATTGGGATCATTGACTGGTTAATTGGGGCGGTTGTTTGATTAGTTGAAGTTGGTTGATTAAGTTCCTGAAAGGACTTAAAAAAGATGTGAAATGATATAAAAAACTGGTGGAACCAGAGAGAAAAGTAAAGCTCGAGCTAAAAAAGTTACAGTAAAAAATTGTCAAATAGTTTCAGTTTAAAAATGTAAGTTGTGCGTAGAAAAGTAATGGAATCAGATTATCTGTAAAGCTCATGAAATTACCCAAATTTTTGTTGCTAGCTGAAAATGTGAACTGAGCTTTACTGGTGCTTTATATTCAAAATCGTATTATCCACTCAAAATGAGTACTGGGTATAGTAAACAGAATGTGTAGTTATGTGCAAAAAAAAATCTGTCAAGCCCAGAATTGTGGACATGATTGCATCAAGTCAAGCTAAACTCCACAAAGCTGAAAGAATGTAAACCATGAAGAAATATTTCAAGTATAACATTAATATAGTTATGTTGTTGAAGAATTGTTTTTATTAACATTTCTGGCATAACACATGCAGCATAATAATTTTTATTTCATGTAATTACTGTGAAAACGGAGCCTTATGTAAATGGACAAGTAGTTAGCATATGGTTGAATCGTACATGCTTAGGGTTTTGGGCTTATTTTGGACTTTGATCTTCCAGGCTTATCAGTGACCCCTGGAATGGAATTTGGTCCATACTTCGTAGTGAACGATCTCTCTTGTTCTCGATACCTCTCATGTTCTCGCTCATTTTCAAATCAACCTCTAACCTAATCTTATGATCCCAAATCTTTAAACTGGTTATGAATGATTGGAATTCAGAATGAGTTAAAAATGCCTTTACTTCTCTGATTGATTTTAAGACACCAGTAAAGCTTAGTCCACATTTTCAGCTATCAACAAAAATTTGGGTAATTTCATGAGCTTTACAGATAATCTGATTCCATTACTTTTCTACGCACAACTTACTTTTTTAAACTGAAATTATTTGACAATTTTTTACTGTAACTTTTTTAGCTCGAGCTTTACTTTTCTATCTGGGTCCACCAGTTTTTTATATCATTTAAATGGGGAGACATCTGGCGGTTTTTCCTTATCTTTGAGTTTCTCGCGTTCTCTTCTTCTTATCAAAACAATAAATTCTTTTTTTTCTCCTATTGGATATTTTTTACCCTTATTTACATGTGCGCTTCATAGCATTTGCTTATTTTAAGGTGTTTAGAAGGTTTTTTTTTTTCTTTTTTCTTTTTTTTTCCCTGAAAAATAAGGTTAATTTGATCCGATTCTCACAAATATATAAAATTATTTTCCCTAATCTTTATGTCTTCTTCTAAAAAAATGACATCCCAATGCCACCAGGGGGCATGGCATAATTGTACTTCTATTAACGGTGCACGCTGGCGAAGGCAGCAAAGACCCTTCACAGAGGCTCATTTTGAGAGATTTTTTTTTCTTTTTGCTTCTTTGTTTTATTTTAATTTTAATATGAATGATGATTTTAATAATTAGAGGTTCTTTTTACAATATCGTCCATCAATTAATACGCGCATATTAATTTAAGTTATTATCGCTGGTCAGCTAGTATAATATAACGATGCATTGCATTACATAATTAACAGAAATATTGATGTTACCAATACTACATATTAAGACATATTACTTTCGTTCTTGCATGGAAACAGAAAATATTTAATGACATTATATTTGTTAAATAAAGGTAGTCTTTAAATATATATGATAATGAGCTAAATAACATTAAAAAAGCAGAATAAAAAGATTCCTAACTTTCGAAACAGACTATAGTAGATTAGTGGATATGATATCCCTATGACGTTGCAATGAACAGAAGGTACATAAAAAGTTGACTTTATTTCGTTACATTATTATTCTTAGATAACTACTAATTCGCAATTTATTGTTAAGCTACACTTACGAAGCTTTCAATAATTTGCAATTTGTTACGGAAATAATTTTATCATTTTGTTTTATCGGCTCAATTTTCTTGTCGCGTAGCCCCACATAAAATCAATAACATTTTTTTTTATCCATTTTAGACTATAATTGTTTTATGATTCTAGTATGGTATGAAAATAGACACACTGCCCTAAAATTTGACTTGAAATATTTTTTTATTAAAACGCTTTTACCATGCAGTCGTTTGTAAGTATGAATCTTATTAATAAAATATAAGAGGATGGTTTTACAACTTAATTGAGAGATAAGTATTATGACCTTATCCGCAGTCAGTCAAACTAAGCAAGTCTAGATTTTTTTTTCTCTTTTGAGAAGAAATTTTTAATTGTTTACTTTTATTTTATTTTTTCGTGTAGGTTGTGAAAGTTCTTCGTTTCTATGGCAACATTTTATTATCAAACATTTATGACACTATACTTCCGAATTATATCCATATATTATAAAACTACAAACCATTAGGATTTTTTTTTCACCGAAATAAAATTTTATTTGGTTCGGTGTCGAAAACGGGCTTAATTCTTCTCGGCAGATCCGGGACTGTATGGGCAAGTGCTATGTCGGGTGGGTCTATTAGTAGTAAATAAATTGCCCATAATACAAGTTTTATATAGTATTCTTCCAAAAAAGTTCAATGTAAGTAAAATATTACGAAATTTCATATTAAAATGTATCTTATTTGCATTCAACAAAAATAACAAAACAATTATTTATATAGGTGACAAGAAAGAAGAATATCATATTTATGTATGTATTAAACAATTTTTTAGTAAATATAAGATTTTGAAATTGCGAAAAAGTGAAATACGATATGATTTTATACTAATTGGTTTCATTTTCTATAGTTGATAAAATTTTGTTAATTATTGAATCACTGTATTGTTAAAATATGTATCGAATTTTTTTTTACACTTTACACCTGAATACATCAAATTTCATTAGCGCAATTTAGGGTAAGTTTAGCGCATTTCTGTAACTTCTTTATAAACAATAACCTTTGGTGACACATTAACTTGTAATATAATAAAATAATAAAAATAAAAATAAAATAATAATATAATTTACAACAATTGAAATATTCAAAGTATATTTATATTGAAAGTAAAAAGATTTCACTTCATTTTTTTAAAAACTCAATTCTTGTTACTAAGCATCTACTTACGCTCAGGTCTTCATTTTTCTTGAGGGGAATATTACGTACTTCATATAACTTTACATGAGCATATTTTTTCACTTTAAGTAAGAATGCATAGTTGAATTTAAAAATAGAAAATGTGTTTGGAAATCAACGGAAAAATTTAAGTTATTCGAAAGAAACCTTGAAATTATTCATCATTTTCGAATTATTAAATGTCAACTGTTTTATGTTACATTATTAGATATAACATTTAAGAGCATGGCATTAACTGAAAATATATCGCATGTAAAAGTGGTTGCACTTTTTCATGTCTTGAATGTAAAATGTACAAAAAAAAAAAATATATTAAACTATTTTGAAAATTTAATTTAAATTCGAGCCCCATATACACTTTCTGTCACAGGCAATGTGTATATGGATGTTCCTAAAGAATAATTGTGAATGTTAAACAATCTGGAATTCTTATCATAATTAAAAGCATCCCATAGTTTTTTTTTTTTATTTTTTTTATTATTTTCATAAGTATGCGTAAGTCTGTATCTATGCTATTTCTGTGCTCTGTTATGCTAACTTATCCGTTAGAGAATATTTCAAGCAGAAATCTCTACTGACATCATAGAATTACTAAATAAATATTATAATAGAAAAATTCGTTAAATAATGATTTTGGAAAAACTCGGAATTTACATATTTGCTTCAGAAATATTAACTGGCAAAGTTTCAAAACCTTGCTCTATAGTCAAAAATGCAATCAATAAGGGAATTCTGGAATTATTCTACGTGATGACTGAAATTTAAAGTCACGCAGTCTTCAAATACCGCATTTCGATCTGTAATCATGCAAATACGCAATTATCATACTTATTTTTTTAGTATTACAGAAATTACACTATTCAGAGATTGTACTTATACCAACAGTATATGAGAATAAAATTATATATTCCTTGTGTAATGTTATAATTCTAAATGAAATGTTAGCTAAACGAATATGAGTATAAATTTGTATAAGTCTAAGCAATGTACAAATTTTTCACGGTAAAATGAATTCTTCTTGATTGAAGATAAGCTATGTGAATCTCTTGAAAAATATATCATACAGACACAATATTACCTAAAGTTTTGGCACCTGAAAAATTAAACTGTGTATTTTCTAGTTCAGCGTCTCTTTTAATTTATTTGAGTCTGATAAATCTTTAACAAGTTATTCTATATTCTTATATAAGTCATTTTTAACAATTATTCTTAAAGTGTCAAGCATGTTTGAATTATCAAAGTTAGCAAAAACTTCAAGCTTGTTAACGCGCAAAAATGTTAGACCCAATTTTTTCAATACTTTACATAGTTGTTTCAGCAAACATTTTCTTTGAAATTTTCAATTAACAAAACAGTAAAAATATCATTTTATAAGAAACACTCCTACACTATTTCTACGAATTAATTTTTGCACAATATTTCAAATTTAACGTAGATATGTGACCATGTGATAGTGATGATTTTTTAATCAAATGTTTTTTCAATTTAATTATGTCATATTTCATTTGAAATTTAAAATGGTCTGTAAATATTATAAAAAAAGTACTGAAAATTCAATATTTTAGAAAAATATCTTTTAATTAAAAAATAATTTGTGGTAATTAAAATTAAATTTTCTCTTTATGTACATACATAAAAAATGTTTGTATGAAAATAAATCTCTTAACATGAAATGGTACAACAGAAATTTCCCCTATCCGTCAATTTAAATTGAGGAAAGCGTAAAAATATAGAAATTTAAGAAGATTTATGAAGGCAGAAGAGCAATAGCAATTTTGAATTATGTTCTATGGAGTAGTAACAGTCTATATAAAACTGAGCGATTTATTTTTAATGCTATTGTACAAAGTATTTTGCTGTATGGCGCAGAGACATGGATGTTAAATCTCCAGCTGAAAAAAAAAAAAAAAAAAAAAAAGAATCTCCTCTCTACTGAAATGGACATGTGGCGAAGATCAGCGAGAAAATCTAGGCTGGATAAAATTAGAAACTCATGAATACATGAAATAATGCAAGTCAAATAAAATGTTGTTAATACAGTCGAGTATAACAAGCTTAGATGATACGGTCATGTCCGCAGAATGAAAGAGGAACGCCATCCTAAAATTGTCTTTGAATGGTGTCCGGACGACAAACGTAGGAGGGGCAAACTGAGGATAACTTGTCAAAGTTCTATTCAAGAGACTATGAATATATATAAGTTAAATTATACGATAAGTCTGGACAGAGAGAGATGAAAAAGATCTCTCAGAACTATTTTTATGTGTCGAGGAAACCCACTGTTTAGTGGAAACTCCTGAAGAAGAAGAAGATATAAATAAACTAAAAAATATAAATTTTCAAATTGTAGTGACCAGAAATCTTCCGTTGTGTTTTAATCCGCCCGTTGACAGCAAAATTTTCTACTGTGTCGATATATGCGCCAAGGTTAGTTTCTTGGTTTCATGTTCGCTAGTGTTTCCCTTTGTCATTTTTCAGAGGGCACCGCGCACTGTGCCTTTTGTTCCGTTTGTTTAGACGCAAAAACTTAGAACTGCTCCTTTCCCGTGATTTTTCTTTGCACCCTCTATTTTTTATTTATTTTTTATTTTTTATTTTTTATTTTTTTATTTTTTAGACAGAAAACCAATATTTATTTATTTATTTTTTGTAGAAGTGATGTATTTTCTTTAATAAAAAAATAAAATCTATGAATAATTTATTTCTGCATAACGAAACATGTTACCCATGCAAATCTAATGATCTGATTCTGATAACGTTCGACATTCGAATTCAATGAGTTAAAAAAAAAAAAAAAAAAAAAAAAAAAAAAAAACATAGTCTTTCTTTTTTTTTTTTCAGTTGCTCTATAGTACGCTCTTTGTAGGGTGACCGAACTTTCTAATAACTAATTGTATTGCAATAAAAAATTGTTACACCATCTAATTTGTTATTACAACAACTTGTTAAAAATTTGAACGAAATCAGTTAATAACGGAGATATCATTTTTACTTTCTTCTATCTTTACAAGAAGAAAGTATTGGATTCGTGAAAATTTTCGACTTTCGGTTTTCGACTGATTTATACGTTTTAGAATGCCCAGAACACGATTTGATTGTTTTTAGAAAATGTCTGTCTGTGAGTCTGTCTGTCACTCTGTCACTCTGTCACTGTGTCTGTGTGTCTGTGACTCTGTATGTGACAAAACTTTTGTGGGCGCTCTATCTCAAGAACTAATGCACAGAATTTCACAAAACTTCATATTTAGTTAGACCTTAATATAAACTGGACTTGATTAGTTTTTGGTGAAAATCGCCCAACAGGTGACGCTGCTATGCGGCATTTTTCACGATTTCTGCAATAGCTATATCTCAAGAACTACTGCACGGATTCTCATAAAACTTCAGATTCAGTTAGTCCAAGATATAGTTTGGTGCTCATTAGTTTTTTGTGAAAATCGCCCAACAGGTGGCACTGGTATGCTGCATTGTTCATAATTATCGCAATAGCTCTAACTCAAGAAAAAATGCACGAATTTTCATCAATCTTCAGATTCAGTTAGTCCCTGATATAAATTCATGCTGTTTAATTTTTGGTGTAAATCGCCCAACAGGTGGCACTGCTGTGCTGCATTTTACACGATTTCCACAAGAGCTGTATCCCAAGAACTATTGAACGGATTTTCATCAAACTTCACATTTAGTTAGTCCTCGACATGAATTGACGTATAAATTTGTGCTGTTTAATTTTTGATGTAAATCGCTCAACAAGTGGCGCTGCTGTGCTGTGTTTTTTGAGATTTCCGCAATAGCTTTATCTCAAGAATTAATGCTTGGATTTACAAAAAATTTCATATCCAGGTATAACTTGATATCGTTTAGTGCTGTTTACTTTTGGTGTAAATCGCTCAACAGGTGGCGCTGCTATGCTACATTTTTTCAGAATTTTCGCTATAGCTCTATCTTAAGAACTAATGCACGAATTTTCATCCAACTTCAAATACAGATACACTTTGATATGAATTGGTGCTAAATCGTTGTTATTTCTTGTACTATTTAAATGATTTAATTGCCGTGATTTATATAGAAGAAAGTTTTGTGATGGCCACAACATACTAGTTCAAATAGCAAGTAAACAGCTGATTTTGATTTTCAATCTATTTCTTTAAATTACTTTTTTATGTTTGCTATCAGCTGAATATATTTTTTCTTCACTCAAATGACGCGAACTTGCCAACACATTCACTGAGTCCTTTTTATACATAAAAAAATACAATTTGAAAAGTTTCTCTCTCTCTTAAAGGATTGTTTAATTATTATTATTTTGTTTATTTTTAAATCTTTCTCAGAACATTTATTTTAAATATTTACGGAACAAACCTTATCGTGTACAAATTAATTTCAGTTAATAAACATTAATATTTCGAAATATTACTGAAGAAATGTTTAAGAAAAGTCAATTTATAATCCCCCTATCCATTTTTGTTTATATTTCATGTTGCCAAAGAGGGGGGTTGGCTTATTTTCGGAAATTTTACGGTATTCTCAAATGATTTTCAAAATTTCTTTATATTAAAACTTAACAATTTCCCATAAAGATTCGTTTGATAACGATATTTGTGCAAGTATTTGGGTTTTAAACTTTTCCTAGGCTTTTTTCTGCTTTTATTTAACAAAAATTATATTCCAATGTAAATCTATGCAAAGGAAAAAAAACAATATGAAAAAAGTGAAAGTAGGAATTATTATATTCATATTCAAGGCCGGAGTAGCACAGTTGAAGTTTATTCCAACAGATCGAAAAATGTCCAGACCAGGAATCGAACCTGGATACTTGGCATGCCGTGCCAATGATTTATTTGTTAAGCTACCCGAACGGTACCTGACTGACATAACTCACTCTTATTTTTTGGACATGGCTGCGAACTACAGCGCTAGTTTCATTCATACGAGGTATAACTGTAGCATTTACTTTATGAAATTATGTTTTTAACATGGAAACTCCTGTATAGCATGTAATTAGTAAGAATTATTATTTACTCTTCATTAGAATGAGAAAAACTAAAGGATTCATTAAAATTCCAAAATATAGAGTGTTTAAAAGATTCCTTAACTTTTTTTTGGTCAATTCTTACAAATAAAATTATTATTATTATTATTATTATTATTATTTTTATTTTTATTTATTTATTTTTTTTTTATTTATTTATTTATTTATTTATTTTTTACTTTAAAAGTACATTGTAAAATATTTACAATATATTTTAATTTGGCCTTTTTTTTAGAATGTTTTCCTTGATTGCATTGGAAGGAATTCTCACAGCTTCTACGATATCGTATGTCCGAATCTCCAGAGACAACATGTAGATACAAGAAAACGACTCAAGATCCAACTTTGTTTCATTGGGAGTTCCAGGATGATTGTCCGTCCGATGAAAATAATGGAAATAATTAAAATGTCACTTTATCAAATGTTTGGAGTTGAGAGAGCTGAGAGAATACCAAAATTTACTTTTAGGAATTATTGACGCGACAATGTAAATGTAACCAAACCTCCTCTGTTAGTGATGAATGATTTAAATTACCACAAGTCAATATGAAAAACGTTTCAAATCAGGAGGGTTCGTTTCTTACATTATTTTAAATTAATTATTTATTATTTAATAAAAAAAAATGCTAAATCCTATTCTTTTTACGAGGTATATAATTGCTAACAGGATATATGAATTTATTGCTTCTTGCGCATTGAATTATTTCAGGTCTTATTTATCTTCCACAAAAATCCCTTTTTTTCAAGAACTCTGCAAGAGTTCCCCCACGTGCATTTTTCCAAACATTAATTCCAACAAAACTGGTATTTTCCATATCGCGGGTGGTTAAAAAATATGTATGTACACACATATGAATGTATAATATACCTAAAGCAAAAACAGGTTCATGAGAAACTTTGTTTTTGGTTGTGTTCATGACGGCCAATTACCAACACATGAGATATAGGCCCTAAGGAGGGAGGGTGCTCCCCCCCCCCCCTGTGGAGGTCTTTCTAAGGGAACCTAACCTGTATTTGGGCAAGGAAATCCAAGGTTAGAAGAAAACCACGGAAAACTCCGAACGATTAAGCCGACAGGCGCGATTGGGTTCAAACCCAGCACCGCCCATCCACCAGCTTCGAGAGATGAACCTGGTTGGGCTTTGAGTAACAATGACGTCATAAAGACAGTGGCAAACCCTGACAATTAAATTTTGCTTTTAGCATTTTTAAAACCCACTTATTTTCAATTATTATACCGCCGAATTTGGAAAAAAAAACTTTCGAATGCAACTTCTTTCAAAACTGTTTCACAATTTAATAATGGTTTGTGTGTTTAAAATACTTTTTCATGCATGAATATTTTGAAATCTGTCATTATCGAATACAGTTCAATTACGGAAAATAATAATCCGCTTGTATTTAAAATATTTTTAATAGTTCAACATTTGTGTATTTGAATTGAACTGACGCGTAATCAGACTACCAGCTTAAACATTGAAATACTATAAACAAAACCGAAAAATCGTTTTCCCAGCATAGATAATGAAACACTTTCCAACACATTCAGAATGCTCAACTCATAAAACTTCATAGTTTATTATGGTGAAAGATGTCTAAATAATCAATTTAGGAAATGCATAACTTATTTGAAAACCCAATATTTCTGAAATTACCATCAATAGTCGAAAAAGCATTTTTTTTGTGCTGCTTTGTATTTTATTCATAGATTTGTATGTATACTACATAGTATTTAAAAAAGTTTATTCAATTAAACCCATAGCACAGTTCGAAATTCTCTTTTATTAATTTCCGCTAATTAACGGAACTGTTCTTGAGCGAAATAAAACACTAGAAAACAGGAATTCTGCTTTTTCAGAATTTAGTGTCGTCCCGTTGAAAAAAATATATATGTATATAAATATAGATAATACATAATATATTTCAGCTTTAAGACTTAAAACACACGCTTTTATTTTATATAAATTGCACTTGCATCATCTGAAGAATTCCTTATTTACTATTCAGTCTTAACATTTGTAGTAGTAAAGTATTCATAGGATGTCATGATCTCAAATAATACACACAAAAAAAGAAAAGAAAAAACAAGTGTCGTCACTCGAGAAACTTGACAAAAAAAAAAAAAAAAAAAAAAAAAAAAAAAACGGCTATCTAATGATTCATGTGTCTTCATTTGTTTGTAATGTAGATATTTAAATTAAATATAGTAGCTCCGTGATTTATCGGAAATCATTCATATGTATTTTAATTACATTTATTTTAATTACTATTTTACTTACTTAGTTATTTTATATTTTAATAACTTTTTTTCCTTTAGTTATTGGAAAACGATAACAAAAAGATATAATTACTATTTCCCAACTATTTTTTCTTTACTTTCCACAGAAATAGTGTACTTATGTTGCCAAAGTTAAACAAAGGGCCCTAAAAACTATAAAATAAATAAATATCTCAAAAATAAATTGAGATGCAGATTTAAAACAAATTGCATTAAAAAGTACTTTTTTCCCAATACGATGTTATAAAAATTGAAAATGTGCAATGCTTAGAAGTTAAAAAAATTGCAGTAGTACTTAACAGTACAATGATACATATGTTTTGTTTTACGGCTGGCTTATACGAAGGAACGTTATTTTTTGGAGACGACATATTAATAGCTGGGAGAAGGAAATAGTATACCGGGGCTAAAAAATAATTGGATTTTAACATGCGTACGCTAACTGAAAACGCACTTTTAGTAATTATTCTTCATAGGCATTTACTTTTGTCTGTCCCTGAAAATGAAAGATAAATTATGTGCATACATGAGTATGGATTCTACAGCAAGCGTCTCGTAATAAACCGCAATGACATATATATAAATTTCACGATGTTTAAAATAGTGAAAATACACCGAAAACGATATTTCCCCATAGGCAATAATGTAACAGAATTCTTTTGAAGTTCTCAGTAAATACAATTTATTTTCGACATACATTTCGATATACATTTCGAACATGCTAAAGTAAACTACGGTAACACATACCAATTTGATGACAACCGTACTATATTTACGCGAAGAACAAGGACGGAGAGACAAGCCTATAAAGATTGTTTAGTCTTATAATGAGAATTTGTGAAACAGGTTAGGATGATTTTATTTGAGTCGGTGATTCTTGGAGTAGCATTATATTTACATTCCATTATAGATAAGATTGCGTGGCCAGTTCCTCAGTTGAAAATGTAATCCAGAATTGTAAATAAGAGTTATTCATCTTTAACAAAGCCATACAAATCGAGATTTCCGACTATCAATAGCAGGTGCTGGTGAAGCGACCCGCTACATTTTGGTCTTTACAGAATCAAGATCAAGAGAAGTATGATGTCATTGCAGTTCTGAGAGAGGAGGGTTATTGGCGAGGAGCAATTTACAAAAAACATCAAACCAATAGATGTCTGGCGAGATTTAACTTGAGATGAGACACATGTTAATTTCCGTTAATGGATAGTCAATGAGGATGACGAAAGGTCAACATATGGATCTAAATGCCAAACAGTTAATCGGGAAAATATGGACTACCACAAAGTCGCATTTTACTGAGGGTTTGCGAAACAATGGGAATTAGACGCGCCGAACCGTTTGAAGGCACATGCAATTAAAATAAAAGATATTTCAGACAAAATTTATGATAGGAATTTTATACGTTTGGAAAAAAGGATACAGCTGTAGAACCGCACACAATAAATAAAGAAAGATATCATGAGAAAGATCCTGCGTAGCAACCAAACTAAGCGTACTAATGCACTGAGTAAATTGTTTCTATGCGAGATAAAAATAGCATGCCTCCTTTAATCTAATACTATCTTCTGCGTTTTTTTTTTTTTTTTTTTTTTTTTTTTTTAGAATTATAGTGTGAAACGAGAATGTATTTCTAAAGGAAATGTGCGATGAAAATAAATAATTTAATTCATGTTTCAAGACAGATTTAAAATATAAGAATTTAGTAAAATAACCTTATTTTTAAAAAGGCGGAGGCGAAAAGGTAAAACTATTAAAAATAATATGTGAAGGAAATATCCTTCACAGAGCGGCCGGACCGAATTCATAAAGAATTTTAGATTATGTTGGAAAGCGTTAACAAGAAAGATTGCTATAAATACACCTTTATAAATATACAATTTGCGATTAACAGAAGGCATGCACCTAAAAGGAAAGAACCAAGCATGTTATTCAATGTAGTTGGTAGCAAAATTAAAAAATATGAAATCTAAGTTCTGTATACCGGGGAGTATACCAAGGAGCAAAAATTATACACTTTAGAGATAAAGATTAAATCGTTCGAGTATAAAACTACTCTTGATTATTATTTTTTTTACTATTACCAACTTGATTATTACTTTTATTTACTTGATTATTATTATTTTAAAGTTAATCAGATAAATTAAAAATTTCATTAATATATATATATTTTTTCAGAAATTCGATATACTCATACGGTGTAGATAATATATTTTATGATGCAAAAACTTTACTTATGAATAGTGATGGAAATTGTAGAATAATCGTAAATTAGAACAATACAATTAAAATTTAAAATAATTGTTATTTGTTAATGCTCAGAAATAGGAATTTCTTAAATATATATATATATATAATATAAAGAAACTATAATGAAAGAAAGTCAAATATCGAAATTCACAATTCCATTCAAACCAAACTGTATTTTTCAAATGCATTAAAAAAGCAATGATGAACGAGATTTTGTTGCTGCAAGTCAATGCATTGTCCCAAGAGGTTTTTCTTAATATTTATTAATCGAGTGCTTTTAATCGAGCGTGATAAAAATAATTACCATTGTTTAATGTTTCCAGGAGGGCGTGCCTAATTATTCGTTTAGGATTCTTCACGTTATTTAATCAAAGGCTGTTTAATTTTTTTAGGATAATCTGAAAATAATTCTAAACTAAAGGGGGGGGGGGTATAAGCAAATATTAATTATTAGAAACAGTTATGGAGTTATAGAGTGTATAAAATACCTTAGTTGACTTATTATTAGCATTCAATCAATTTAGAATTTTTCTTCATTCAAACAATCTAACGTATAACATTATTTTAATGACCCGAACTTCTACAAAATATTTTGTTTACCGTATTGAAAATTCTTAATAAATGACTTATAATATCCCAAGATAAGTTTATTTTATTTCAGAGATAAATAATTTATTTATATGTGAAACGCAGATTCAGCCAAGACGCTGTAAGAAATGATGTGATATATTATTTCACTGAAACATTTTACTTTTGCAAAAAAATTAAATAAATTAATGAGATTTTAAAAGTACAGGCTTAAATACATAATACCTAGCAATTTGAAATTCTATTAAAATAAATGAATATTTTCGCATTTTGGATGGGTAGTGCGGTTTCGGTATATAATTCAAGTAGACAATTTTCCGAGTGAGTGAAAAATTTAATTATTTTGTGCAGGACGATATTAAGTTTTGTTAAAATTGCCATTAAGTACTTTAAATGCTTACGAATTCTAGTTATAATTGCGAGATAAGAGCGTTTTTAATTCATCCAAAGCATTTCAACAGCTAACTAATGACTGTGATAAATTTTATCAAACTCATTTCTAAGATCTTTTAATTTGTTAATGTACAAAAATCTATGTATAATGTAATCTGTTAAAGTAAAAACCTCCCTAGACTTAAAAAAAGATTTGCACTACATTTAATATATTTGTTTAATTATGCCTGTGTGCATGTTCTTCTTATGTTAAAAAATACACATTCTTATGTCTCACAGCTTCACAAATAAAATTAGTACACAATATTGGTAAATAGTTTTTAGTTTAAGGGGTCTCAGGACTCTTAAAGCTTCAAATTTTCGAAATTTTAATTTCTTTAGATAATAAACTACTATTATTTCTGAACATTTTGATGTAATTATTTCCTTGAAATTCCGATTAGAACGGAAGTTATGGTTTTTAGAATTATACCCGCGCAATATCTAAAGCGGCATGGCCGAAGTTTTGAAGTCATTTTTCTCCAAATGACATTTTTGGGAATAACGCGCAGCATATCTCAAAACCTTATGAATATTTTTTTATGAAATTTAAAAAATATATGTTTCATGTCAGTCTATATAAACTGAACCTAAAATTTCTTTTTTATTGTTAAAAATTTTTTTTTTTAAGTGATTATACTGTTGAAAATTTCAAAATTGTGTATTGGCTAAATACAACTTTGTATTAAAAATATAAAAATGCTTTAAATACAAATTTATTTAGGTTCAGGGTAATTATGGTAATCTAAAGTATAATTAGGCACAAAAAAAGTAATTCTAGTGACAAAATTTATTTTGTAATCCTGCGCGTAAGCTGTCATACCAATTTTCTGCTCGACAATCATCTGACACTTTGGAGCCCCTGTAAATACTAATTCTACAACTTGATTTTTTTTAATACATGAAAGGAAAAAACATACTTATATCTTTAATTCCTATTAAAATTGTGTTTTTAAATCGTATGCATTTTAAAATATTAAATGTTGAAAAGGACATTTTTCTTTTTCTTCAATTTTAAGAGTCCTGAGACCCCTTAATTCAATTAAACAGTCTCATAACCTTTTAAAATCTCCATCGTCGGTGAAATACTGATTGTGTTTCGAGTTCTCATAACTTTCTAAATGCTTATTGAAATAATATAAAGCTTTGTAACATATTTAATGCTTTATGTAAAATAAATATAAAAACATTTAATAGAATATAATAAAAATTACAGTTCAATTAATATTGTAATTTTTTTTTCGCATGGTATGTCAAAATTTACACGATAACTTTACATAGAATAAATATATCAACATAAAACTTATGATAAAATAAAATATAATCTGCACTTTATAGAATGAATTAGTGATATATAAATTCTTTGACAGAAAATATTTTAAAAAATCAATTAAATTTGAAAAATGAAACAATAACGAAAAAATAATTAATTAATGATTAAAAGAAATAATGAAAATATTTACGTATCACAATAATATTAATTTATTCGATAAAATATAGGTTAGTGTACATTTTAACACAAGTCTTATATTCATATATCTATTATTTTATATTAAGTAATTGTGCGAATTGTGACATACATGTCGTGCTGAAATCAGTGCACGAATGCTTACTTTGTGTCAATGTAAATATTACATTAATCAAGAAAAAACACATTAATTAATAAGTATGTAATAATATTGTAATACCCTTCTGCAATAATTAGTAATTATTGACGAATAGTTTTACTTGTTTTCTATAACAATTAATAATTATGTGACTGTCTTAATAGCTTCGACGAAAATAAAAATAAATAGGTAAAATTCAGTATCGCCGGAAGACACATGAAACAAGGAATATATGGGTAAAATTGGTTTTATAGTAATGTGAATGTTTTAAATTTTAATTAAATTGCAAATATGTATGTTTGTATTCTTGTCGCGCAGACAGGAAATGGCAATAAATTGTATGTAGGCTCAAGTTGGACGTTTAAGAATAATGGACGTCAGATAAAAATTTACGACTATCCCAGAAAAATTTGTGGACTACACATAACATTTTCAGGGTGATGCAAATACCACGATGTGCCTCCGAAAAAGGGAAGGAGACCATAAAAAGTACGGATGCACGAAGCGAGTAAAAATAAATAAATAAATAAATAAATAAATAACAAATTACAGCGATCATTTGGAAAATGATTTTTTCAAAGACTAAAATTTAGGGCATAAAAAATCGTACGGAGTTGATCATACATTACGTACGCCATGGATTAAACATTAACATTCCTGGATCCATCATGAACAAATTTTAAAAGAAATTTCAGTTTTACAATTTCCAATTTTAAATGAAATTTCATTCTTAAACTTCTAAACATCCCACAATATTACTTTTTACACTTTCGTATGGAGAAAAAAATGTACTTTTAAATGCAATTTGTTTGAAAGCTGTATCTCAATTTGTGTCTGAGTTATTAATTTTTTTTGTAGTTTTTTGTAGTTTTACGTTCAATTACGTTCAATTGCAGGAGTTTTCTTCACAGGTTGAAATCTTATCCTCAGAGGGATGGTATTGAGTAACCGTAATGTCAGGCCAGCACCAGATTTAAGTTCCTTAGAAAAGTAGATTAAATAAAATAAAACTTTGTGTGTGCCATGAACAATAAATGACGAACTATAAAACATACGGACTTATGACTCCACTAGTGATAATAGAGTCATTTCATAAAAGAACTCCTCGCCAAACCCTAGAACGAATGCCCTCCAAATGTCTGCATGATGGCGAGATCCTTTTATTCTAATATTTGTCTTGATGTCTATTTATCTATTTCACTATGTATATTTTTATAATGTTTAAAAACCCCAAAAATTTGATGAAAATTTTCAGAATATTTATCTATTTCATTGCGTATATTTTTATAAAGACTAAAATAACAAAAAAAAGTTGAGGAAAATTTTCATGATATTTAGCTATTTCATTGTGTATATTTATCTAACGTTTAAAGAAACAAACAAATTTTAGGAAAATTTTCATGAATAAAATTTTCGAAAAAAAAACTTTTTTTATAAAATTTTGGTATAATAAGTAAAAAATAAAGTGTATAAGAATAATGTATGCAGAAATAAATTGAAGAAAATAAAAATCACCGATAAAAGAAAATTGTAACAAAATGATTATCGTAAATATATAAGATCCAAAGATCGGTTTATTGACCTCTAGGAGCTTGTTTGGGATGTGAGTTATGTTTATGAGTATTTTGCTAAAGAAAAGTATACAAAATTTATTACCTTAATGAGGGTTAATAAAGAGATAGAAACATAAATAAGTATTTGAAAAGTAAAATTTGCGTTATATTATGAAAAAATATATAAATAATTTTTTTATTGTGCATAATACCGTCCTTATTCTTTTGTATCCTGTTTCATTTCTTTCTTTTCAGCTAAAAAAATTAAATAACTAATTAATAATAAAAATCAATGAGACCTACAAAATCCTCTAGACAGTAGCTTAAATGTTAAACAATCCGGACTTAGTGTTCTTGCTTAAATTTTACCTCTAATTACTTTATTTTTTTTATTATTATACGATCAGGCTGTCCCACAACGCGCAGCTGGATAATATTTAAATTCTCTTAACTATACTACCACTGCATGTTCACGTCTTGTATGTATGGGATTCTTTTCGTCCCTAGAATTGCATGACAATAAAAAACTGCAAAATTAACGAAACTATATTTTTTATCATATTATATTCCACGTGTTTATTTTTAGATTTTAAAAAGCTATAAATAAGGTTGAAATATATTACAGAGATTTGTATAATTTTAACAAGTATTTAGAAAGTTGTGAGAAGTTCAAATTACAGTACTTTCGCAATTACGGCGGAGATTTTTAAGGGTAATAAGGCACCTAAAAGTAATGACTAGAGGAATTAGTTGATATTGTGATATGAAAAGAAACTAAGCAGAATAAAAGCGATAGCGAAGTACTGGAGAAAAAAAAAAGTTGTTGGAAAAACTTACAACTCCAAAAATTAAAAGTATATTTTTATATTTTTTACTTAAAGTTTACATGATTGAGAACATATAATTCATCCCATAATACACTGTAAAAAAAATTCTGTAGCTCTACAGATGTAAAGTTACGTGCTTACTAAACTGTCATCTGTAACTGTACAAAAAAAGCTGCAAATCTACAAAACTAGTTCTTGTAAAGCTACACAAATCTGTAACTTTACAAATGAATCTATTAAAATTGCAGTAATCTTACTGAAATTTTATCTGTAAACCTGGCTGTAGTTACATGAAAAGTTCTAGGCATCCCAGTTTCCTAAAAAATTCTTAGTAACCGTACAGATTTTTTGATTTTCGGTGCAAAAGTGTGTCTGTTACATGAATATTTGTTGTTGCCGTTACATAAATATTTCTTGTAATCCCAGTTTCCTAGAAAAACTTTAGTAACTTTACAGATTTTTTTTTTACAGTGTAGATCTTATAACAATTAAATATTTTCATGTTTTTCGAATGGATAATAAGGAGTAAATCTACAAATATTAAAACTTAAATTATGTATGAAATAACATTTTATTAACCCGTTGTAAGGCATTTTAATTATTTCTCAAAAATGTTTGATGAAATGATATCATGTCTCCAGAATTTAAGAACAAAAAAATCTGAATGTAATTAAATGCTGTATACATATAATGCAATACATTATAAAAGAAATATTTTATTGAAATATTTTGGTAACAAGAAGTCATTTGGTGATTAGATGTAAGTGGGATAAATACTTCCCACTTCCTTTTAAAGGGTTAAGGTAATTTACAGTATATGTCAAGATTACTATACACAGATATAAAACTCACAGTAATATAAAAACGGGGGTGAGGGGAAGGTTGTTCCTGACCTAACAGATGCGAAAGTTCTTGTTACATTTTAAAATGGCGAATATTCTGCTTTGTCTGAAGTAATTGTGCAACGCAAACAGTAGTATACCAATTAAGTCATATTGCAGTCTGGATTCAGATTCTGAACGATCCGGTATATTTGCAGAGGCAGAACGTATTAATCATTTTCAACAAAATTCGAAAAAAAATAAAGGGCTACTTAAATTTTCAAAACAGTAAATAAAATAAAAGTTTTGCAAATAGATATACAGTTTAAGTCTGGAGATTTCCATTTTTACATATTTATTTAATTTAGAATTTCAGACGCAGATTTCAAGGATAAAAAAAATATATTTAAAATTTAAATGCTGATTTTAAAAATATTAGCGAAATGGAAAACTTGCAGTGGGAAAAATTCTATTTTTATTTTAATTATCACATTCTAATTTTCTATATTCCAATTTTCACATTCTAATTTTATGCGAATCATTCAAATTAATTTCGCAAATAAAATGTGGGTTTATTCTCGTAAAATTGTGTAAATAGTAAAAAAAAAAAAAAAAAAGAAACAAAACTGGAAACTATATGATTATAAGGTGCATGCACTGTAAAATATATCCGTAGTTCTACAGATGGAAAGTTACATGCTTAATAAACTTTCATCTGTAACTGTACAAAAAAGCTTTAAATCTACAAAACTAGTTTTTGTAAAGCTACAGAAATCTGTAGCTTTACAAATGAATCTGCTAAAATTGGAGTAATCTTACTAAAATTTTATCTATAACCATGGTTGCAGTTACATGAAAAGTTCTAGGCATCCCAGTTTACTAAAAAGTTCTTAGTAACTTTACAGATTATTTGATTTTCGGTGCAAAAGTGTATCTGTTACAGGAATTTTTGTTGTTGCCGTTACATAAGAAGTTCTAGGAATCCCAGTTTCCCACAAAAACTTTAGTAACTTTGTAATTATTATTATTATTTTTAAAATTTTTTTTTTTCACAGTGTACATTTATTTTTGTGTTTACTTTTCTTTAAATCTATAAACATTTAAAATTCCTTAGTTACAATGGTATATGTTTTTTAAATGATGCACACTTTATATCACTTATTTAAACCATTCTTTTATCTTTATAATTTAAATTAATTAAATTTAAAATTGCTACTTTTAGCTCTACAAATGAGCCTTTATCCGTATATTTATTTTTCACAATTTTTGATAAATTCAATCTTACTTTTCCAAGTACTATTAAATACTATTTTTGTATGTACTTTATATACTATTGTTGGCTTTTCCATACTTACTTTTTATAATGTCACTTTTGCTTGAACAATTGTTGCTTTTTCGTACTTACTGTTTGTAATGCATTATAGTGAATAAAACATTTGAATTTTTCGTAATTTTGATCATCGCCGTAAGCCGTAAACAGAGCCAGATAATATAGATGAACACGCGAACGCCGTTCGCAGAAAATTTTCAAAGTTTGCAGACAGTTTTGATGTTTTTTTTTTTTTTTTTTTTTTTTTTTTTTTTTTTTTACAAGTTTCTTTATTAAAAAAAAAGAAATTAACAAGACCCCAGGCGGAGAATCGGTGTAACGCACGTTGCAGACTATTGACAAAGTCTGTAGACTATTTTTCAACTGGAGAAAAAAAAAAAAAAAAGTTTGCTAGAAAGTATTTGCCATGTACCATAGTACAGTATTTTTTGGAAGAAGCGCCGCGGCTCATACGAGTTAAAAACTTTAAAATATTGCAAGTGCTGTGCTTATGTCGGAACGGCGGGTACAATTACTTTCTTTTTTTTTCCCCCTCCTGCCAGGGCCGGTAGCAGAAACAGTCCAGCACCGACGCGGGTGCTGTAGATAATGTCAGGCTTTGCAGATTAATTTTACAGATTAACAATAAATTCTGTGTTAAAAAATAAATGTTAAATGTTGATCTCTTTTTAAATAAAGTTTATTTGGTTGGAAATTTTAGCGAATGTTTATGTGTTTGTATATAACTTTTCATTTTTGCTGTTGGCGGCAATATAGGACTCGGGAGGAGCGCGGCGTTTTTTTGCAGAAAATTTTAAAGAAATTATTTGAGTCCGCAGACAGTTTTACATGTTATCTAAGTCTGGGCGTAAATAGATAGGTATATTATGCTTCTCAGATTTTTTCTTTTCATTCCAATGCATTTAGCAATTTTAAATTGAGGTTTTTTAACGCATTCTATTTTTTTTTTTTTTTTTTTTTTTTTTTTTTTTTAGTTTTTATAGAGTCATTTTAATCTTGTGATTCAATAGTGATTTTATTTTTAAAAAAGTTTTATACATTAAACTTTCTTAGTAAAATGGGAAATGCACAATTTTCATTAAAAGTATTAATTTTATTTTATATATAAAAGCATCATTGCATTTTTTAATCTTTTCTCAACAACTATACAATCCCTTATTTTGGAAATGTCGTTTAAATTAATAAATTTTGAGATAAATAATTTAATCGCAGAAAAAAGCGCAAATTATTGTTTTTTTTTTTTTTTTTTTTTTTTTTTTTTTTTTTTTTTTTTTTTTACTATTTATATAATTTCAATCATATTTTTTACGTGCAATTGCTGCTTTTTTTAACTTTTACTTTTTGTAATATATACGTATTATTTCAATCATTCCGATTTTTGTAAGTTTGTAAATGTCCTCACATTGTTAGGTATTTTATATTTCTTAGTTTTGGTTTCTCTTTTTCATTAATCAATGCATTTTGGAATATTAGATAGATGTTATTTTCAAAAGCATCAGCATAATTTATAATTTTCTATAATGTCCATTTTTACCGGTGATATAATAGTATTTTTTTTTTCAAAAAAAAAAAAAAAAAAAAAAGTATGTACATATATACAGATAAACCTCTAGTTTGCGTATATTATCATCTTTTTTTGATAATATAAATTATATATATATATACATGAAATAACATTTATTTAGAGTAAAAAACAATATATAAAAAAACTGATATTACAGCTTCGAAACAGCTCTTAAAATATTTTTGGTGAAATTGTATTTGTATATTATTTATTTATCTTGGTTAAAAACATATTGTGTGATCTTAATATCTATATTTCTTCACAAATTCCTAAAATAAATAATAGTGTATGGTCTTATTAGTATAATTTGGTAATTTAAAGCTATTTTCAACATATTAGAAGAAAAATAAACTAGGTAAATACATATATATATATATATTTTTTTTTTTTTTTTTTACTTTCTCATTATAAATACTGTTGTTAAATTCTTCATTCTGGCAAACATTTGTTTTTATTTTTCTACTATTTTGTATTTATTGTTTTATTTTATTTTCATAGTAATAATAATAATAATAATAATAATAAAACAAAACAAATCTCCTTAATTCTGTAAACAGTTTTTCGTCATATTATTTATAAAATGTTACAGTAAATAATGTGATAATGTTAAACATTTAGAAAGAGAAATAATACAGAACATGATTTGATTGAAAGCCAAACATTAGAGAAAGTAATTTTAATTCTTCATATACTAATTTTTTAACGTAGTAGCTAATATATATATTTAAATATAAAAAACTTTAATTATTTTTTGAACTCAAAGCAGATTTTATCAGATTTCTTATATAGGAGATAAAAATTATGAAAGAGATTAATCAAATCTTAAATATTTAAAAATATATATATTGTTTCGTTTTGGAAGTAAAGTTATTTAGCATCCCTGGATTTTACTAAATAACTTGGATTAAAACATTATTTCAAAGATATTCTGTAGTTTATGTACTAAATTTTCTTCATTTTGTAAATGTGTTTCTAAAAGTTCTTGAATTTATCTCTTCTTTACAATATTGTAATCTCGGGGGAAAACAATCAAAGCAAGCATTTCCGTGATTTTAAATTTTCTTTTATCATGATTTGAAGTATGTTTATCTTTCGTAGAAAATTATAATTATAAATTTATTTTTAAAATACAAAAAAAGTTACGTAATTATTATTAATAACAGCAATAATAGTTGATTACTCGTCATAAAAATCAAATACAAAAGAAACTTTTTCATATATTTTTAAATAAGAGTACAGTAAGTTATAATTATGCACATTCTTTGTATATGAACCATTAAATCAATGGGTTATTCATAAAAATGATGAAGCTTTATTAATAAACCGCTTACGCAGTTGACGTTTGTTTTTCTTAATTTTATTTACACGTTATCTATGTGGGTTTTTATTTTACACCGCTTATAAAAACAAAGTCACATTTTTCTAGAACTGAAAAAAAAAATATATATATATATATATTTGCAATATTAAACAAAACCAATATATATATATATATTTTAAATTCTCTAAATCTATATTCACTACTTAAAATAGTAAATTCGTATTTTTTAATAGACGCAAATGAATAATATCACTATACTGATCGACATAAACTTTATTCTGTCAGATATTAAAAGAAATAATGTTTATCAAATTTCAACTACAATCATATTTCTTCTGAAAGCAGGATACAGTTCTTTAAATATTTTCTGCGAGTGCTTATCACAGCAAATGAGAGAAGAAAAATTATTTAAGTCTCTGAGGACACAACAAAACTTCTTCTTCAAAACAGTGAAATTTTTTCCGCATTTTATCTATGTTTATATCTGTTTCAAAGACATAAAAATGTAAAAATAATCATAAAATATAATAATGATAACATTGTGTTATTTACAAGATATTGGATTCATCTGAATCCTTGTGGGCATATTTATCTGAATAGTAACAGGTATCTGCGATAGCGATCTAATGAATCGAATTATTTAAACGCTTTAATTATATGTCAATACGAAAAAGTGTATTTTTTTCAAATTCCTTAAAAAAGTAATAATAATTCGAAAAACGCATATTTACACATATGACGACTTTTTTGAGATTTCCAAGTGTATATTTTTATTATAGAAAAAAGAACAAATATACTAATTTCTTCCTAAGTGTTGCGTTGAATTATTTCATCAGGCTGAATACACTTTCCTAGCAAAGCGAAAAGTATCTACCCCAGTATTCAAACATGTGAGATGGGTTATAAACGCCAATGTTTATGTGTTGAGCTACTAAGATGATATAACGTCTGATACAACTCACTAACTTTTTAGTTATATATATATATATTTTTTTTTTGCTTGATGGGTTGTTTCAGTAGTGTAAATTTATTTAATTTTGACCTCCATCTGATAAATCTTAATTATGATGGTTGATTTGAATATATATAATAATTATTGAAATGGAATAATACAGTTTCCATGTGTAACATATTTTCATCTGTACCGATTGTTATTAAAACTTTTTTTTTTTTTTTTTTTTTTTTACATTTAGACAGAAAATCATTTATAAAACTTTCTACAAAACAGTTTAGAGACTATTAAAGTGATGAGTGGATGTATTGATTGCGTTACTAACTCGACTGATTGCGTTACTAACTGTAAATAACGGGCGATTATACATCAAGTATCTAGAACCATTAAAAAAATAATAATAATGCTGCAACGAAAAATTCAATTGCTTTTTAAGTAGGTTTCATTTATGATATAGCGTTTTATTTAATGTATAAATGCAATACAATACAAAATTTTTAGGTTAATATAAAATTAGAAAATTATTTTTTTGTAAAATAACTTTGTTACATTTTCCTATGTAACTAGTTTACCAGTGCATAATACACTAAATTCTGAGTTTACTTAACATTTATTTCGATTAAATAAAACAAACAATAATATTTATTTAAAAACTCTTGTACATGAAACTACCACTGGAATTAACATATACGAAATTGCGTCAAGACTTCCATACGACTACTGCTCATTTTACGATTTTTCTTTTAATTGGCCGAAAGTTAGCCAATAACTCTTTCTATTGGTGTGGTATCATAAAGTCTACGAACAAGCGTCGATACAGATGAATGCATATCCACGTGGAAACTGTATTATTCAATTTCAATAATAATTATATATATTCAAATCAACCACCATAACTAAGATTTATAAGATGGAGGTCGACATTAAATAAATTTACACTACAGAAACAAACCATCTGGCGATCAAAATATAACAAACAGTTAGTGAGTTGTATCAAACCTTATACTTTCTTAGTAGCTCAACAGATAAACATTGGCGCTCATAACCCATATCACATGTTTGAATACTTGACTAGATACTTTTCGCTTTGTTGAGAAAGTGTTTTCAACTTATAGTCAAGGCAATAGGGAATTTACCTGTCAAAATTAATGGTAGTTCTGGAAATCGACTTTCTTTATGTTTTTTGGATCGTGAATCCGAATTTGTAACTTCACACCAAAATTTCCCCCCGCAACTCCTCCCAAATTTGGGTAAAATGCCCCCCAAAAATGTTTTTATTTAAAAAAGTTAATTTTTTAGTTATTTTAAGTTATTTTAGTTATAAAGTACGTAGAAAGTGAGAAAGTAGACAGCATTTATAACAAATAAGATAGATGGCATTATGACGTATGATGAATGTGGAGTAGGGGACCTGCCTCAGAACATGCGCCGCGTTCCTGCTCGGACTATGTTGCGAAATTCCACTTAGCCACTCACATCGTTTACGTTGGCGATAAAAACCCTCCCACCCACGCAACCCCCTCAAAATAGGTGTTTTTAAATTCAATTTTTTTATTGTTTTAGAATAAAAAATTCAGAAAGTACACAAAATTTGCAACAAATATGATGTATGACATTATGACGTAGGATGAACAGGGGGGGGGGGGGGGGGAGCTGCCTCGGAACATGCACCGCGATGCTGTTTTCAAAAAACAAATTATTTCAAAAAATCTATTTTTTGGAGGGGGTATCAAAAGTTGGTGCTCCGGGCTAGAAATTGGTTGGAAGTTACAAATTCGGGTTCAGCGACCCAAAAAACATAAAGTGAATCGATTTTCATAACTAACATTAATTTTACCAGGCAAAATCCCCTATTGTTTGAACAATTATGCGGAATTGCATAACTTAGTGCATGCAGCACCGCGGTGCATGTCCGGAACCCCCCCCCCTCCCCTTTGATCCTACGTCATAATGTCATCTATTCTATTTGTTAGAAATTTTGTGTACTTTCTCAATTTCTAGACACTTTTATCCTAAAATAATAAAATTGTACTAAAAAAAACTATTTGGGGGGGTAGGTTGCAGGGGGCAGATTTAGGTGGGAAGATGAAAATTCGGATCCAGCGACCCAAAAAACTTAAAGTAAAACTTATACGGAAAGTTCGGAGGGGAGACGGGAGAACGAACGTAAAAGATGTGAGTGGTTAAGTGGAATTGCGCAAATTAGTCCACGCAGCACCGCGGCGCATTATCCGAGGCAAGTCCCCGCCTCCCCATTCACCCTACGTCATAATGTCATGTATCTTATTTGTTTCAAATTTTGATTACTTTCTCAATTTCTAGATACTTTTTCCCTAAAACAACAACAACAACAAAAAAAATATTATTAAAAACCTTTTTTTATATGGGGTGGAGCGGCATTTTATCAGAATTTGGGGGGGGTTGCCGTTAGAAATTTTCGAGGGAAATTAAAATTTCTGATTCAGCGACCTAAAAAACATATAGTAAGCCTTTTTCGAGAACTACCATGCATTTTGCTAGGTAGATCCCCTGTACGGCCTCTATTTCCTTGACTATTAATGAAATAATTCAACGCTACACTTAGAACGCAGAAAGTAATATATTTATTATTTTTTCTATAATAGAAACATAAATTCCGAAATTCCCAAAAATGTCGTCATAAGCGTAAATATGCAGTGTATTTTCATTTTGTTTGTAAATGTATATACCGGGTGTCCTAAAAAAGACTGACTGATTTTAAAATTCAATAACTTGCAAACGGTGACAGATATTTAAAAAATTCTTGCCCGAGGGTTATGCATAAGGTCAAAAGTTTTTTTACAGTGATTTTCGATTTTAGCTCGAAGTACAAACAATAGATGGCGCTGTAAGCAATAGGCGCTAAATACAGGCTCGATTTTTTGGCCGATATCTTCTATCATGCGGAAAAAGGAGATTAAAATGTATTGAGTGGGTCCCAAAGGACCAAAATTTGAGCCTGAATTTAGTGTGCATATTGATCGCAGCGACATCTATTGTTTGTAATTCGAATTAAAATTGAAAATCACTGTTAAAAAAAAAAAAAAAAAAAAAAAAAAAAAAAAAAAAAAAAAAAGACTTTTGACTTCATGCATAACCTTCTTGCAAGAAATTTTTTAATATCTGTCACCGTTTGCAAGTTTTTGAATTTTAAAATCAGTCAGTAAGTACTTTTTAGGACACCCGATATATCAACATACCAGAAAAAAATAATGTTATGTCAATATGAAATACGCCACACAAATATTCTATATAAAAATTATTTTTTTTAATATAGGTTTACTGGTTTGTGGAAGATAGCCGTAATTTTAAGATTGTGGACAGTATTTTTTCTGCACATAGATGTTTAAATACTTCACTAAAATGTTAATAGAGCCCGATTAATGTAAATATGAATAATAGTGTGTGAATATGTTTAAATTAAATGAAATTCTTTTATAGTTATAAGCATTTACGGCACATATATAAAAATAACGTATAAAATACATGAAACAATTACAACATTTTGTTAAAAACAAATGCCAAAATAATTTTTTGCTACATTTTCATTTAGCATTTTATATTTTATTTTTTCTCTGTAGTCTAAACATGAGCAAAATATGTAATTTACATTTAGTTATTGCAAATAAGAAACATTTAAAAGGCAGTTGTATAGGTTCTATATGTAAGAAAAGCAAATTTATAAAAAAAAAAAAAAAAAAAAAAAAACTCTAATGATATAATGAACTTAATTTAAGTAAGGATGTTAAGTGCTTGATGATAAATAAAAAATTAAACCTTGACGAAATTAAATCCATTATTCATCAGTTGAACTGGATTTGTTAATAAAGGTAGTATTAGTTTGCTTGTAATACATTTTGATAATATGGATTTACAAGAACATATCATGCATAATTAGCTTCATTTCAACATCACTTATATTAAGACTATAGAAATCAATATCAAATATCGAAATATAGGGGAAAGTGATTTTCAATTCAAGCCCACTAATTATTTATGTCATCAGTCAATATGATTGAAAACCACTAGCTGTGAGAAAAATTCTCACAACATTACTGTGGATATTAATGCAGCTAATATTCGAATTACAACTAAATGTCATTCATTTTTTAAAATAATTTACATAAACATACCTTATTTCCTTGGCTATGTGCGTTTTATTTATATAGCTTAAGCCTTAGAGCATAATTCAAGCAAAAGTCTCTACTGGCAGCATATAATTACTAAGTGTGGACTATTATTGTGGGTAAATTCGTATAGTGATTAATTAGGAAAACGTTAAAATTTACATGTTTACTTCTGGGAGACTAATTGGCAATGTTTCAAATCTTGGCAGTAAAAGTCATAAACGCAATCGATAATGTAATTCTGACATTATGCTAAATGATGCTATAAATTTTAAAGCTCGCTCTTCAAATATTTTATCCGTAAATGTAATTATGCAAACGCTGTTATCATAATGTTTTATTGATATTAAACTTTTAAATGTTTCCGCTCATAAAAATAACATTATTTTTAAAATGCATCAAGATCTACAATAGCTATTGATGGATTTAAATGAGAAATAGAAAAAATCTTTACGGCATATTAACAATCATTGACTACAGATTTATCCAATAATGTAGATGAATCTCTTGTTAATTTACATTATACACTAGCATTAACCTGTTAAGTTCTAAATATCTATCTAGATTTTGATTGCATTCATTTAAGACAGAAGTTTTAAAGCCACAAAAACAAATTATTTTTACTAAATCTTTCGTGAAGAGTAAATTACTTTTAAAAAATCAAAGATTACAAGCATTTAAAAGCTTGTTTTCATAAACGTTTTAACACCTTTGTCCAATGCTTACAAAATGTTTTAACAGCAAACCTGTTATTTGAAATTTTAATGGCATAATTTTATTTATTTTGAGAATTTTTTTTTTTTAAATTACTATTTCTTAAATGTACGCACATATATCCAACTTTGTATAGCATAATAACTACGTTATAGAACCAGGTGAGATTATTCTTCATGCAAGTAACAGAAAGCTTAAATTTGTATTTTACATGACACATTTTTGTGTGAACAACTTTCTGCCCGATTTTATTAGACATTGATTCAGATAACTGATAATAGTTTTATTTATTTTTATTCCGTATCATTTCATATTAATTCGGTTATATTTCCTTTATAATTCAAAACTTTTTAATAAAATATTTATATTCATAATTACTCATTATTAGAATCAAATTAAAATTAAAATCTAATTGAATTTTATCCTATACTTAAAAACTCAATTTTACATGTGGATTCTCCTTGTACTACTCTGTACTACGCTGTCCTCCATTCTACTTGTAAAACGATTTTGTGAAGTGTACGTGGCCAATGCTGGTCATCATACGATACTTTAACACAGACTACAGACGCTGTGATAGAATCCAGCACAATACGTGGAGAGGAGTAGGAACAAGTCCTGTTCTACAGTTAGTTTGTCGCATCATCAATTCCTTTCGTTTGAAACTCATAATTGCGACCAACTTCTGGAGCCTAGTGAAGGCTATCCACCAGATAATGACTTACTGCTGTTCGGAATTGAACGCCCCTATGCATAACACTATGGTTTAAGCCAGCAGACAAAAAAAAATAATAAATACCGCCAATACATAATTTGGGCCACTTTTTCCTGTTTCCACTCATATTTCCGTCATTAAAAAATACTATATATGATTTTTCAAAGTCGAAATGCAGTTGTAAACAATTAACATGAAACAATGAAGCAAACCGTATGGCATTAAAGATGATTATTTTTATTTATTTTATTTTTTAACAATTTTTAAAGTTTTGGAACAATGTAGCCCCTCCTGGTGTTTCTTTGGTCTATTCATTTAATTTCATATAAAACGAATACATTTCATATGTAAATGAATAAATGTTTATTCAAACCCCCTTGCAATAGCATTTGCTGATAAATTTAACACTGCAAACTCCAAAAACATTTTTTTTTTTTTTTTTTACATTTAAACATAATAAACAAATTGTTAATATTAAAGACACTAGAAACAGTTTTCGTCATGTTATCCTCAGCAACTGGAACAAAAATAGTTAATATAACATTTTATTTAGTTGTATAAAAGGAATTTCTAAGTAACTGGGGCTACTTCCGGACCAAAACGTCCTGGCACAATGTAGCCCGAAAAACTACCGAGCCAAAAATGAACTTCAGTTTTTCTACAGAAGTGGGGTATTTTTGAGGTTTTTCTATGGTCAACTATAGATTTTCTGTAGTGCAATCTCGACTGTGAAAATACTTTAGAAATTCTGCGGCTAATGTGGCGTAATTTCGTAGTACTTAATTTCAAAAATACTCTGTGCTATTAACTTCTAAAATACTATAGTTTATCTGAAGTCATCATAAACTTTTAAAATAATGAGATTTTGCGTCTGTAGTAATGCTCCAGTATTGAAGTAATTTTATCTCATAATTTTACCAGTTCGTCTTTTTCTCTTAGTGTTTAACTATTTCAGTTGTCCGAAAGGAATAAATTTTATTATGTGTTAATCATAAAAAAAGCAAATTTATTTAAAATTAAATTTCAAAATCCGGGAGGGAATGCCGTCCTCGGGTTACAGCTCTGCCCCCCCCCCCCCATAAAAATGAACACTCTTTTTAACCTGACTTTACAATAAAGTTTAAATACATAAAATAAAAAAAAAACAATTGACCGAAAATTAGCTACCAAGAATGAGATATTGGGGGGGGGGGGGGGTGCGAATCTCTCCACCAAAAGAAAATTCTTAGTTTCTGTTTAATTTTAAGTTATTCGGAATAAATAAATTTTACTATATTTGTCAAAATCGGAGAAAATAAGATAATTCCGTTAATTAAGTATCAGACTTCAGGGATGGCAATGGGCCTTCCACCCCCCCCACCCCCCCTAACAGGATTTTTTTATTTCTTTTATTTTAAAATATTGAAAAAGAATGAATTTTACTATGCATTTCATTAAAAAAGAAAATTTAATTACTTAAATTTCAAAATCCAGGGAAGGGAAATGGCTTTTCTCTCCTACCCCCCCCCCCCCACGCAACTGATATTTCTGATATACTGTCCCTCTTTTATTTTAAGTTTCTGCATATAAATAAATTTTACTATGTACAAAATGGGAGAAAAAAAAATTCAGTTACATATATGTTTCAAAATCCAGGGAGAGACAATGACTCCCCTAGGTCCCTCTTTTTAACAGAAAATTTTGGTTACCTTAATTTTTAAGTTACTCGCAAACAGAAAAATTTAACTATGTTTTCCAAAACAGGAGAGGCCCCACCAGTGGCCGAGAGGTTCTGCTCTCGAAGCTGGTAGACGGGAAGTGCTGGGTTCGATCCCAATCGCGCCCGTCGGCCTAATCGTTCGGAGTTTTCGTGGTTTTCTTCGAGCCGTGGATCTTCCATGCGTTAATACGGATTAGGTTCCCTTAGAAAGACCCCCACGGAGGGCACTCTCCCCGGGCCTATATCCCTCGTGTAGATAATTGGCCGTCAAAAATCAACCCAACCCAACCCAAAACAGGAGAGAAAAAATTGGGTTACTTAAATTGAAATATCTAGGGAGGGCTAATTGGTCTCCTATGCCACCTTCCCCTAAACAGAAATTCTTGGTTCCTTTTTTTAAGTTACTCGGAAAAAATAAATTCTTCTATGTTTTCAAAATAGGAAAAAAAGAAAATTTAGTTTGCACATTTTAAAAATCCAGGGACGAGCAATGGGCTTCCTATACCGTTCCCTCAGCTGAAACTTTTTTGTTCCTCTTTTAATTTAAGTTACTCGAATTAAATAAATTTCACTATTTCAAAATCGGTGGAAAAAAAAGTTATTTACTTTTATATTTTTAAATCCGGGGAGGAACAAATGACTGTTCCATAAGCACCCCCCCCCCCCCCGCCTCCTCCTAGCGGAAAATTCTTGGTTTCTTTTTTTTAGTCACTGGCATAGAATAAATTTTATTATGTTTTTCAAAGTAAGAAAATAAAATTAGTTACTTACTTCAAAATCTAGGGAGGGGTAGTTGCTCTCCTATGTCCCTCTCCTTTAAAATTTCTCGAAATGAATAAATTCTGCTATGTTTTTCAAAAGCAGATTTTTTTTTTTTTAATTTAATTTCAAAATCCAGGGAGGAGGCATCCCATCCCCCTTTTTTCTTTTTCATAGCACACCCGGACCCGGATTTACTAAATGCACAATTTGCCCTTCTCCCCGAAAAGACTTGACTCCCAGTTCGGGTGAAAATTACTTCAACTTTATAAAAACGAATGACAAAAAAATAATTCTTACTAAATATTTTGCTTTAAATTTACATTGGAATATTTGATTATTGTTCACGCAGCTGAGGCTGCATTTCTGACTGTAAATAATTATTTATTATTTAAATTAATTATTAATATAATAATTGATTTAATAATTATTAATAATATTTATAATTAATAATTATTGATATTTATTAACATATAAATTATATAATATTATTATAAAATATTAATTATATATTACATAATATGAATAATATAACATAATTTAAATAATTAAACATAATTTAAATAATTAATAATAATTATTTATAATTAATAATAATTATTTATAATTAATAATTATTAATAATAAATTAATATCATTTAAATAATATTTTTAATTCTAAATTCTGCCCGGGATGCAGATAGATTTTGCGCTGTTAGCGAAACGAGATTGACCAATCAGAAGCTTGCATTTTGCGAACTTTTCCCTGTTTTAAGGAAGCAAGTTTTCTGATTGGTCAATCTCGTTTCGCTAACAGCGTAAAATATACCTGGATTCCGGCGGCTGAAGCAGTAGTGCTCGTACAACTCACCTCTTGATCTAGGCGGAATGTTTTATTTACAATACAATGCATGTGACTCGCGATTCGGCTTTCGTCTTATTTTGTATAACCCCTTTTGTTCGCATTATACTTTCACGTTAATTATTATTATTATTATTTTAATGAATGTCAATAACCATAATATTGCAAATATTATGTACTGAGCTAATTTTGGAAAGAACTGACACCATGCCCGTTTGGTTTTTGCGTTCGTATAGTATTTTTCGTAATCTGATTCGTCCGTATAATACTTTGATTATTCTTTTAGAATGGATATGTAAGATTGCTAAATTATGTATCGAGCTAGATCTCTCTTTTTGAAAGGACTATTATACTTCCAAAAAACTGGGCCCTTTTTAAAAATTCGCATATACTATTCAACGATAGAAAATAAAAGTTGCACCAATAAAATATTTCGGAGGAGGATTATTAGGTGCAAGATACTATTCATATTTTTTTTTGGCTTCTCTTTAAAGAATAATAGATGCATAGCTAATTAAAAGCTTGTTAGTGTAAATTTCAATAATTCATTGTTATTACAAAAGAAAAGAGTTCAAAAATCAATTAAGTATTTTATTGATAAGTTTTTTTTTTGTGTGTGTGTGTGTGTTTGTGTGTGTTGTTCGGGTTATTTAATGTAACTTTTCAAGTAGTGCTGCTGGTCTTAAACATTTTAAAACAATGTTCATGACTTATTAAATTTTAAAAGTAAACAGAAAATGTATGTTTTCAGACAGTGCAAAAATCTTACATCTATATATATATATATATTTTTTTTTTTATCTGCCCACCCCCAACTGCTGTTGAAGATTAAACTCGAAGCCACAACGGTCGTGCAATGGCCTGGAACTAACCCTTCCCAAATTCTGCCTCCAGTCGAGTGGTCAGTATTGATTAGAGTGTGTGCATGAATCTTCCTTAGTATACGCTAGTACTTGGTATTTGATGCTCAGCAATTCTGCAAAGCAGCTCTCAATAGACTACCGTGTTTACTTGTGTAATAGTAGCACCCCTGATTTGAAGCAGAAAAAATCGTCAAACTATTTTCTTTTCATAAATTGGATGGATGAAAAATTGATGAAAGGTTGGGTTCGCAACGTTTCGAAGAAAAGGTCTGGAGCATTGCTCTAAAAACCAGCCATACTAGTATTTTATAGCTTCCGAAGACATTTTGTTGATGATGTAAAGAAAGAACTATCCGAAGGCAAAACAGATCCTGTGATAATTCCCGGAGGAGTCACTGGGATTCTGCAAGATGATATAAAACGAGTATATTGATATTGGATAGTCAATGCGAACAACGAGAAAATTCCCAATGGAAAAGTAAGGCGTCCATACCTGGAACTAATGTGTAATTGGATATTACAAAGCTTGACTTTAATGACAAGCGATATAATTTCAAAAAAAATTTAAGAAGATGGGTATCTTCGACGCTTTGGACGGAAGCGAATGTGACATTTTATGGAATGACGGAGATTCGAATCTCCGTCATTCCAGTCGGTGTCTGAAGATCTTCAGACACCGACTCACATTACAATAGCGATACTGAAACCTTTAGTAAAAAAAAATATATATATATATATATTATGAGAATTTTTTGTTCAAATTTTCACAAAGATTATTTGTAAATTTTACATCTATAAAAATATTAACATAAAAAGAAAAGTGGTATTTAATAAACATCACATAATCTGGAAACATTTGGTAAGTTACTAATTTTATTATAATGTTTTTTTTTTTTGTTTTGTTTTTACACCAGTAGGATGTTTTAGCATTTGAGTGTACAATATTATGCAATAGATTTCTCCGCATAATAGTCGCACCTAGACTTTCACAATGAAAAATTGGCAAAAAAAGTGCGACTATTATGCGAATAAACACGGTACTATACAGTATGAAGTTGATTTTTGCAAAGAATCTCTACTACTTAAAAGCACTCTTCACTCGCATGAAAACGCCTGCCCTGTAATATTATTCTTATAAGAAAAAATTTTTAAGGTATCCTCATTTGCATTTCCATATTTTGAAATTATCCTGTTTGCCAGCTGAGGTCGATCTTTACAACAGCCGTTTTTTACTTTTTTGATTTTGTTTGCAGGTTTTTTTTTTCTGAGGCTATTTTTGTCTGAAAAAGATTAACGTCCTCATAAAAAAGGCTATTTTAGAGATCGACTTTAGCTACCCAATGCAAACAAAATCATGTAAAAACATGGGAATGCAAACGAGACATTAAAAATTTTTTTTTCCAAAGGATTAAGATTAGAAAGTGAGTGTACATGCATGGGCACAGATGTCATACACGGGAAGGATTTTTTTTTCGATGCCAGTTTGGCGAAAGCAACAGCATAAACAACAACATCCGTGATACCATATCAAGCTAGCAAAATAATGACACTTTGGTGCCTGTTAAGTATCCGTTGAGTATATGACACTGGCATCAGATTTTGATCTGCGACTGATTGATGAATTTTGAGATATTTTCATGACACTGACTGACAAATTTTGCACATTTTCTTTTGACGGAAAGATATGACATCTGTTCCCCTTAAATTACTTATAATCTTGACATTAATGTAAACATTACCTTTAATCGCTGATTCATCTGATGTAAACAAACAGCCATTATTTGTGCCAACAGTTGTAGATTTGTCCCTAAACCACTAATTTATAGGCATTTTAGAATTTTATCACTTAATAATATAGAATTGTGTTTACTTGATGTTTATGTATGAAATTAACTAAAAATTAGGGAGCTTTACATTACTTTTCTCCTCAAGTGGCCACACATGGAAAATAAGTCTCGGAATGAACAAAGTAACAAAGCCCAATATTACAAAGGTTACTCTAGTTCTTATGACGTAATTTTCTTTGAAAAAGTTTTGTTATGTGCAATTTTATTTAATGAAGTTCTGGGATTTTTTTAAAGAAAAATTAATTTGTGACTTTTATCGTATTTTATGAAATTCATATTTTCAAACTTGCATCGATAATTTCAGTTCTGTTCAATTTAAAAAAAATGACATATTGTATCTATGTTTGCTCTGTTTTTTTTTTTTTTTTTTTTTTTTTTTTTTTAATAAAAATTTCATCTTTCAATTTAAATATATACATTATTAGCATTATATATATATATATATATATATATATATATGATATGGGAACACTGTATCTACCGACTGGATTTATCCCTGTGCATTTGTTATGGTGAATACTTTTCATTCGGGGCGTTCTCAAATCCAAAGGCGCAACTTTATGACATACGTTTTGCATTATTTTTGTTCGGAAATGCATGAAACTGGCAGGTGTTTGTATTCAGAAACTATGTAATCTAAAGAGGTTTTCAGACGTGTTACTTTACCGCAGAAACGCGGAATTCCGCTTTTCCGGCAGTAAATTTTATTATTCCTGGGATCGATGCAAATATGCATTAAAATTTGTTGACATTTTGAATGGGGGAAGGGATGTAGTGGGAGTGTATGAAATATAACATAAATGTGAGTACGAACTGCACCAAATTGAGCATAATCGTCAAAGGATCATGGAAAAAACGCAATTAACGTCAAAGGATCTTGGAAAAAATGAGATTTTCGTCAAAGGATTACGGGAAAAAATGCGACTTCCGTCAAAGGATCGCTGTGAAATGAAATTTTCATCAAATGATCACTAGGAAACGCGATTTTCGTAAAAGGATTGTAGGAGAAATGAAATTTTCGTTAAAGGATCACGAAAAAGACACGATTTCCATCAAGGAATTGCAGAAAAACATGATTTCCCCAAAGGATCATGTAAAATATGCGAATTTCTTTGAAAGGTCGTGGAAAAAACGCAATTTTTGCCAAAGGATCGTGTAAAATATGCGAATTTCTTCAAAAGATCATGCGGAATGTGTGAATTTCATCGAAAGATCGTGTAATATGCGAATTTCTTCAAAAGGTAGTGGAATAAACAAGAATTTCGTTAAAGAATCGCGAAAAATGTGATTTTTATGAAACGATCGTGGAAAAAACGCGAATTCCGTCAAAAGATTGTGTAAGATATGTGAATTTCTTTGAAAGATCGTGCGAAAAAACGTGATTTTTGCCAAAGATCGTGTAAAATATGCGAATTTCGTCGAAAGATCATGTAATATGCAAAGTTCTTTGAAAGGTCGTAGAAAAAACATGAATTTCATCAAAGAATCGCGAAAAAATGTGATTTTTGACAAATGATCGCGAAAAAAATGCGTATTTCGTCAAACGATCGTGTAAAATATGCGGATTTCTTCGAAAGATTGTGCGAAATATGCAAATTTCGTCGAAAGATCGTGTAAAATATACGAATTTCTTCAAAAGATCATGCGAATTTCGTTGAAAGATCATGTAATATGCGAATTTCTTTGAAAGGTGGTGGAAAAAACGCAATTTTCTCCAAAGGATCGTGTCAAATATGCGAATATCTTCAAAAACTCGTGCAAAATACGCTAATTTCCTCAAAAGATCGTGTAATAAGCAAATTTCTTACCACTTATTCATGTTATGCACATCCGATAGCCCTCCCCCCCCTTCCACACCTAAGGGGGGGGGGGGGCACTTTTCTAAATTTTGCTTGCACCCGTCATGTGACATATCGTTGGAAAGGTCTGTGGCCATTTATTCGTGTTATGCAACTTCGGCGTCCCTCTCCCCGCGGGAGGGCCTTTTTCTAAATTTTGCGGTCGCCCCTCATGTGACACATCGTTGAAAAGGCCTGTGACCGCTTAATCATTTTATGTGCTTCCGGTGCTCTGCCCAACAATTTGCCCCCCGCGGGGGTACTTTCCTAAATTTCGCCGGCACCCGTCATGTGACATATCGTTGTAAAGGCCTATGACCGCTTAATCATTTTACGCACTTCTGGTACTACGCCCACCACTTTGCCCCCTTGGGGGGGCACTTTACTAAAATTTCCCGACACCCGTCAGTTGACATATCGTTGGAAAGGTCTGTGGCCGCTTAATCATTTTATGCACTCCCGGTACTCCGCATACCACTTTGCCATCCTGGGGGGACTTTACTAAATTTTCCCGATACCCATCATATGACATATCGTTGGAAAGGCCTGAGACACCGCTTAATCATTTTATGCACTTCCGGTAGTATGCTCACCACTTTGCCCCCTGGGGGTCACTTTCTTAATTTTTGCCGACACCTGTCATGTGACATATCGTTGGAAAGGTCTGTGACCGTTTAATTATTTTATGCACTTCCGATACTCCGCCCACCACTTTGCCCCCTAGGGGGGCACTTTATAAATTTTCCCGACAGCCGTCATGTAACATATCGTTGGAAAGGCCTGTGACCGCTTAATCATTTTATGCACTTCCGGTACTCTGCCCACCACTTTGGGCCCCCTGGGGGGCACTTTCTTAATTTTTGCCGACACCTATCATGTGACATATCGTTGGAAAGGCCTGTGACCGCTTAATCATTTTATGCACTCCCGATACTCCGCCCACCACTTTGCCACCCTGGGGAGACTTTACTAAATTTTCCCGATACCCATCATGTGACATATCGTTGGATAGGCCTGAGACACCGCTTAATCATTTTATGCACTTCCGGTACTATGCTCACCACTTTGCCCCCTGGGGGTCACTTTCTTAATTTTTGCCGACACCTGTCATGTGACATATCGTTGGAAAGGTCTGTGACCGTTTAATTATTTTATGCACTTCCGATACTCCGCCCACCACTTTGCCCCCTAGGAGGGCACTTTATAAATTTTCCCGACAGCCGTCATGTATCATATCGTTGGAAAGGCCTGTGACCGCTTAATCATTTTTTGCACTTCCGGAACTTTGCCCCCTGGGCACTTTCCTAAATTTTGCCAACACCCGTCATGTGACATATCGTTGGAAAGGTCTGTGACCTCTTAATCATTTCATGCATTTCTGGTACTCCGCCCACTACTTTGCCCACAGGGGTGCACTTTCCTACATTTTGCCGACACCCGTCATGTGACATCGTTGGAAAGGACTGTGACCGCTTAATCATTTTATGCATTTCTGGTACTCCGCCCACTACTTTGCCCCCCTGGGGAGCACTTTCGTAGATTTTGCCAACACCCGTCATGTGACATATCGTTGGAAAGGTCTGTGACGGCTTGATCATTTTTTGCAGTTACCGCTTCTCCGCGCACCACTTGCCCCCCTGAGGGCACTTTCCTAAATTGATATATCGGGATATCAACATATAAAGATGCTGATTTATCATATTTAATTGTAGACATTGCCCAGCCCTACCAAGCAGCCACGCTTGCCAACCGTGAATTTGGCGGCCTCGAAATTCTCCCCCAATCGCAACGCGTACTTTTCGACAGACAACTCGCTACTTACACAGTTCCAACGACAATTCATTTCATAAAGTAAACATGCCACACAATAAACTTAAAGCATTTTAGAAATGTTTAGATTTTTTACTTAGGATTTTTCTATTTCAACAATTTTTTTTACTTCAGAACATATAATGTTATAGTAGCCAGGTTTGAAATGATACTCAGTAAAAAAAATTACAACATTTTTGAGGTCGATATAACTACAAAATACTGCAGTTGGAAAACTGCGTTGATTTGGCCGATTCCACTGCAGAACTTTTGCGGTCAATAGAACTGCGAAATTTCTGCAGAATTTTTAATATTGATATAGCTATAAATTTTCTGTAGAATTTTTGTGGTCAATACAACTGCAAAATTACTGCAGTTAATAAACTGAAGTAATTTTGTAGTTGTATTGACGGCCAAAAATCTGCAGCGGAATTGGCCAAATCACCGCAGTTTTCCAACTGCGGTTTTTTTGTAGAATTTCTGCAGTTCATTTTTAGCTGAATATTTTTATGTTAACTTTGTGAAAACGTAAACATTTTCTGAAAAAATAAAACGTTTAAGGAAAAACTGTGATCACACATAAGTTACAGGTTACTAAAGGTAATATTTTGACATTTACCTTATTTGTAATTCTTATCCAGATTATTTCACAATATACAGTTTGGAGAGTTAAAATTGACACATGAAACCAGTTGTTTACAAACACATCCAGTGTTGCCTCTAAAAAAATTTAAATTACCCCCAAACTAATCAAATACCCTCTAGTCTGGTATAAAATATTTTCAAGGGCAAAAACTTCAAATTATCTTGTATTATTTGTTCAATACAAAGAATAAATATTTTTTATAGGATAGACCAAAGTAACCCCACAAGAACCAAAGGAGCCCCAGTTGACGGTATGAGTAAAAGTGAAAAGAAATGTAGAGATAATAAATAGAAATATTTGAGTCCAGTATCGTGCGAATTCCGTTTGCGAGATTTCATTGCGAACAACTTATCGAGACTAGTGAGGGCTTCAAACCACAGAATTACTTTACCGCCGGCCGGAATTGAGGGTCCGCTAATCTCAGCCAAACACTTTGATTCAAGCCAGTGGCCAAAAAACACTATAACTAAAATATTAGTAAAAAATGAAATAAAGTACACATAATAACTTGGAAAATTTAACAGCAGCATCGTAAGAATCCAGGGTACCCCTTGCCGGGATGTCTGGTCTACAGCTTAAAAAGTGAAAGCAAAAAGGGGTAGTCCGGACGGATCCCTTAGTACAGTTCGCTTGCCGTTCTCTCATATACAATCACAGCAGCCACCTGCTTTCATCCAGACAGTAGAAACTGTGACGCACAGCCTTCCAAGTCTGTAGTTGTCCACACGATGCTGAAAATTTCACAAATGACAGAATCTCTACGTGCCACGCTCTGAAAACTTAGTCTCCATACCGGACATGAAAATTCATCTGTAAACTGCATATTCGTGAAACACTTGTGCAAAACTAACTGAACATAATAATTAACACTTTTAACTAAAATAATTTTCGATTGTGTTTTGAATGTGTTGTGTCAAATAAAAATGTGCAAAAAGTTTTATTAAAATTACAAGAGGAGAAAATGTGTTTCAAAATATTTTAAAACATTTATTTTTAAAATTGTGTTATAAATGTTTAATAAATAGTATGTTTTAAGTGTGTATTTGTGTTATTTTAAAGGCACCATGTAGAAAATGCTTTGAAAGTTTTTTACATGTGTTGTTTTATAGTGTTTTAAATTGTGTGGTGTTTACATTATTTTGTTATTTTTGTGACAAAGTGCTGTGCAGCATAACACTATTGTACGAAAATATTTTCATTAACACTCTTTCAACACGATTTCAACACAATCAAAAACACTGTTTTTGGGACACATTTTTAGATAGCAACACATTTGAACATATTAAGAACACATTTCTAAATAGCAACACTTTAGCAACACATTAAGAACACAATCACAACACAAAAAATATTTTGTATATGAAGTTTTCTAATTCGCAACTCATTAATGTGTTTTTAATTTGCTGACAAAAAATGTTGTAAAATATGTTTATTTTTGTGTTGGAGATTTTGCAGTGTTGCCTTCAACCGTCAGGGATCAGCTTTAGCTTTCTTTCGGAAGTGGAAGGTACCGCCACTGTGATTTCAGCCGAACTGGCGGACATCCTTTTGCTTCAAGAGCAGGTTGATTCAGAAACACGGGGAGTTGCACGCACACAATTCCTTCCCAGCTAAAAATGAACTGCAGTTTTTCTACAGAAGTGGAGTATTTTTTAGGTTTTTCTATAGTCAACTATAGATTTTCTGTAGTGCAATCTCGACTGTAAAAATACTTTAGAAATTCTGTGGTTAATGTGGCGTAATTTTGTAGTACTTTATTTCAAAAATACTCAGTGCTATTAACTTAAAAAATTCTATAGTTTATGTGAAGTCATCATAAACTTTTAAAATAATGAGATTTTGCGTCTGTAGTAACACTGCAGTATTGAAGTAATTTTATCTCTTTAATTTTACGAGTTCGTCTTTTTCTCTTAGTGTTTAATTATTTTAGTTGTCCGAAAGGAATAAATTTTATTATGTGTTAATCAGAGAAAAAAAATTAGTTAAAATTAAATTTCAAAATCCAGGAGGGAATGCCGTCCTCGGGTTACAGCTCCCCCTCCCCCCCCCCAAAAAAAAATGAACGCTGTTTTTAACCTGACTTTACGATAAAGTTTAAATACATAAACATAAAATAAAACCGATCGAAAATCAACTACCAAGAGTGAGATATAGGGGGGTGAATCTCTCCCCCAACAGAAAATTCTTAATTTATGTTTAATTTTAAGTTATTCGGAATAAATAAATTTTACTATATTTGTCAAAATCGGATAAAATAAGATAATTCCGTTAATTGAATTTCAGACTTCAGGAATGGCAATGGGCCTTCCATCCCCCTCCTTAACGGATTTTTTTTATTAATTTTATTTTAAAATATTGAAAAAGAATGAATTTTACCATGCATTTCATAAAAAAAGAAAGAAAAAAAGAAAATTTACTTACTTAAATTTCAAAATCCAGGGAAGGGAAATGGCTTTTCTCCTATCCCCCCCCCCCCGCGCAACTGATATTTCTGATATGCTGTCCCTCTTTTATTTTAAGTTTCTGCATATAAATAAATTTTACTATGTACAAAATCGGAGAAAAAGAAAATTCAGTTACATATATGTTTCAAAATCCAGGAAGCGGACTCCCCTAGGCTAACGGAAAATTTTTGGTTACCTTAATTTTTAAGTTACTCGCAAAGAATAAATTTTACTGTACTACTACAGGAGAGAAAAAATTGTATTACTTAAATTGAAATATCTAGGGAGGGGTAATTGGTCTCCTATGCCACCTTCCCCTAAACAGAAAATTCTTGGTTCCCTTTTTTAAAGTTACTCGAAAAAAATAATTTCTACTATGTTTTCAAAATAGGAAAAAAAGAAAATTTAGTTTGTACAGTTTCAAAATCCAGGGAAGGGCAATGGGCCTCCTATACCGCTCCCTCAGCTGAAACTTTTTAGTTCCTCTTTTAATTTAAGTTACTTGAATTAAATAAATTTCACTATTTCAAAATCGGTGGGGAAAAAAATTACTTACTTATATTTTAAAATCCAGGGAGGAACAAATTACTGTCCTATGCCCCCCCCCCCCCCTCCTAACGGAAAATCTTTGGTCTCTTTTTTTTTTAGTCACTGGAAAGAATAAATTTTATTATGTTTTTCAAAAGAAGAAAATAAAATTAGGTATTTACTTCAAAATCCAGGGAGGTGTAGTTACTCTCCTATGTCCCCCTCTTTTCCTAAACGGAAAATTCTAGCTTTCCTTTTTTTTTTTTTTTTTTTTTTTTTTTTTTTTTTTTTTTTACTTACTGGAAAAGAATAAATTCTACTATGTTTTCCAAAAGCAGAATTTTTTTAAACTTTAATTTCAAAATCCTGGGAGGAGGCATCCCATCCCCCTTTCTTCTTTTTCATAGCACACCCTCATTCGGATTTACTAAATGCACAATTTGCCCTTCTCCCCGAAAAGACATGACTCCCAGTACGTATGAAAATTACTTCTACTTTATAAAAACGAATGAAAAAAAAATTCTTATTAAATATTTTATTTTAAATTTACATTGGAACATTTGATTATTGTTCACGCAGCTGAGGCTGCATTTCTGACTGTACATAATTATTTATTATTTAAATTAATTATTAGTATAATAATTAATATAATATTTATTAATAATATTTATAATTAATAATTATTGATATTTATTACATATAAATTATATGATATTAATATATAATATTAATTATATATTACATAATGTAAATAATACAATATAATTTAAATAATTAATAATAATCATTTATAATTAATAATTATTAATAATATATTATAAATTAATATCATTTAAATAAATTTTTTATTCTAAATTCTGTCCAGGATGCAGAAAGATTCTGTGCTGTTAACGAAACGAAATTGACCAATCAGAAGCTCGCATTTCGCGAATTTTTCCCTGCTTTAAGGAAGCAAGTTTTCTGATTGGTCAATCTCGTTTCGCTAACAGCGCAATATCTACTTGCATCCCGGCGTGTGAAGCAGTAGTGCTTGAACTTCTCAACTCAACTCTCGATTTCGGCGGAATGTTTTATTTACAATACATGTGACTCGCGATTCTGCTCTCGTCTTATTTTTTATAACCCGTTTTGTTACTTTCACGTTAATTATTTTTTAAAAAATGACATTGCATTAAATGACATAACATTGCGAATATTATGTACCGAGCTAAAATTTGAAAAGACTGACACAATCCATACCCGTTCAGTTTTTGCGATTCGGCGTTCGTATACTATACGAACTTGCCATAATACACTTGCCAAGTCTCCTGATTTCGTCAGGGGACTCCTGATTCTTGCTTGTTTTTCCATACTCTTGATTTTTGACATATTTCTCCTGGTTTTCTGACACATTTTTTCTCATTCTTATTTTATACTTAAATATGTTAGAAAAATCTTGGATGTTTTATGTTTGATTAGTGCTATTTGATATGATAGAGGTTCCGATCAAATATGTAGGATGCCTCTTTAAAACTTTGACTCTTAATATGGGCAAATTTTCAATTTTCATTTTTAAATACAAAAATCTGTTACAATTAATTTTATTTTCTATAATGAATAAATTGTAACTTTATAATGCAAACTGTAATTATTATTATTTTAATGGAATAATCATGTATCATTTTATTTTTAATAATTTCTTTATTAATTAAAAATTATCATTCATAACTTTTACAATTGTTCAGAGACAATTTGTGTAAGAAGACAAAATCCATTCCTGGTATTTATAATGATGAATTTCAAATTGTTTTAAAACTTTTGTCATTTGCTTGATTAAAAGCATTTTGAGGCCCCTAATTAAAAACGTTTTTAATTTATTAAGTGTATATAGCTACAATATTATTTCAAATAAATTAATTTGTTATTGCTATTTTATGTTTGCATTTAAAAATGAAAAAAACTTCATTGAAAAGTCTCCTGTTTTATTTTTAAAAATCCCCTCATTTTTGCCCTTTTCACTCACATGAAAAAGCCTGCCCTATAATATTAATCTTATAAGAAAATTTTTTTAAGGTATCTCATTTGCATTTCCATATTTCGAAATTATTCTGTTTTGCCAGCTGAGGTCGATCTTTACAACAGCCGTTTTTTACTTTTTTGATTTTGTTTGCAGGTTTTTTTTCTGAGGCTATTTTTGTCTGTAAAAGATTAGGTATAACGTCCTCATAAAAAAAGGCTATTTTAGAGATTGACTTTAGCTACCCAATGCAAACAAAATCATGTAAAAACATGGATATTTAAAAAAAAAAAAATCTCCAAAGGATTAAGATTAGAAAGTGCATGTACTTGCATGGGCACAGATGTCATATACGGGTGGGATTTTTTTCCGATGCCAGTTTGGCGAAAACATAAACAGCATAAACAACAACATCTGTGTTACCATATCAAGCAAAATAATTCCACTTTTGCGCCAGTTAAGTACCCGTTGAGTATATGACATTGGCGTCAGAAAAAATCCTGGCAATATGGGACGTATATGACATCTGTGCCCTTGCGTGAAAGTGCATGCGCGAAATAGCAAAATAAAATGAATTTCACTATTTTGAAATTTTTAAGGGTAGGGTTTCTTCTAGGTTTAAGACAGGGCAGTTTGCTACCGGTGAAAAAGGTCACTTTTTTTTTTAAACTCATTCTTTTGATTTTTAAAGCCTTTCAAGACAACATCGAATCAATTTTTACTATGCAAGTAAATTTTTTAATGCAAAAAGGTGAAAGGGCAATTTCTTTTATTGAGTTGCAAGAATTGTGCAAATTTTTTGAATGAGGAGCAAGAAGTTTGCTAATTTTTTGAATGAGGGGCAAGAGGGGTGCTATTTTCTAACCCCCCTTCTTCCTCAACTGCCTATTGGAAACACTGGTAGGAGTACATTTTGCCAATTTAAAAAAGGGTAAGGCACTGCACCCGTAAAAAATATTCTGGAGGGAACACTATATAGTAAAAATATTTTATATGTAGTATTACACCTCCTTCATTTAAAGCTGGGTTACCATTTCACCAGTAAGTAATTTATTTTCTTTTTAAGAACAGAATTGCGCTTGATAATTTGTTTAATAAAGCAGTTCTGTTTCGATGTTTGAGCAGCTTCGTGTGTTTTGTTAACTGCATATAAATTTTATTTTACATAATTTTCTTGTGTTTACCAGTCTATATCCTTTATTTAGAAGTAATTTGCTTAATATTTCTGAAGATTTTTTTTTTCTTATGTGTACTGAGGGATATTTCAAAGATTATATTTTTTATATTTACAGGGTTCCCAGCATCATGGAAATTGAGGGAATTTCAAATTATTTAGGGAAATTTCAAAATATGTAGGAAAAGTCAGGGAATTTACAAATATTTTCTAAAAAACGTTGGAGAAAAAATAAAAAATGATGCGAAATTCATCAAATAGTCTCGGGGGAAAAATCACAAAGTTCATCAAGCGATCACAAAAAAATTAGAGAAATTTGAAGAACGATCACAGAAAAAAATCATTAATTTTGATAAAGAATTGCAAAAATAAGTAGCAAATTTCGTTGTATGCCCGTATTGAGTCGGAAATTTTTTGAGATTTGGTTAGGGTATTTGCCAGACATGTTTTGCTGGGAACCGTTATTTATGTTTGAATACCTTAAATAATTTTATGTACTTGAAATGCAGTAACGACTATAGACCACTAATTTATTTTCTAACCCCGCTTGTGAGGCTTTTTTTTCACATGGCTGATGGACGAATTTTGCTGCTTTTTTATGTGACTGATGAATTTCGCAATATTTTTCTGTGACCAATTGATGAATTTAATGTTTTTTTCATGCAACTGATTGACAAATTTCGTGTTATTTATGCGACAAAAATAACGATTTTGTTCTCTACAACCGATTATCAAATTTTGCAATATGTTTTATGACTGATTTGTGAATTTCGCATTTTCATCCTGTGACAGTCACAAAATTTGCATTTTTTCTCATGTCTGACTGAAAAAAATAATTAACTTTTGATCTGTCACTGATTGATGAATTTTGAGATATTTTCATGCAACTGAGTGACAAATTTTGCAAATTTTCTTTCGACGGAAAGATATGACATCTGTTCTCCTTAAATTACTTATAATCTTGACATTAATGTAAACATTACCCTTAATCTCTGATTCATCTAATTTAAACAAACAGCCATTATTTGTGACAACAGTTGTAGATTTATCCCCAAACCACTAATGTATAGGCATTTTAGAATTTTTTCAATTAATAATATAGAATTGTGTTTGCTTGATGTTTATATATGAAATTATCTAAAAATTAAGGAGCTTTACATTACTTTTCTCCTCAAGTGGGCACACATACACAATAGTGTCAGAATGAACAAAGTAACAGAGATTACTCTGAATTACAAATATTACTCTAGTTCTTATGACGTAATTTTCTTTGAAAAAGTTTTGTTATGTGCAATTTTATTTAAGGAAGTTTTGGGATTTTTTTATAGAAAAACTAAGTTATGTGACAATCGTATTTTATGAAATTCATATTTTTAAACTTGCGATAATTTCGATAATTTCAGTTCTGTTCAATTTAAAAAAATTTACATATTGTATCTATGTTTGCTCTATGTTTATTTATTTATTTTTTTATTTTTTTTAATTTTTTTTTTCCTTTAATTGTACTGAAATCTATCGGAAAAAATTGAGTAAAATATTTTTATAAATTTCATCTTTCAATTTAAATATATGCATTATTGGCATTATATATACTAGTTGAGTAGCAACCCGTTGTGTTGCTTTTGAATTGCAGGAGATCATTCGATCCTTTTGCGAAAAATGAAATCTATCTTTATTGTAAATTTAGAAAGCAATTAAACTATTAATTTTTATTAAATACAATATTTCAAATAATAAGTTATATTTACACTTTAAGTCAAAAGTTTTCCGAATAAAAATGCACATATACCATAACTTTATTTACCTGAAGATTTTCTCTCTACCAAGATTTTGCTTCGAATTTCGGAGTTGATAGAAATGTTGTCATTTGGGTCAACTTATACAAAAATGAATTTGTTTTGACGAATTTATTCAGAAACATTTTATATTTATGAATTAAAATAAATATTTAGAGAAAAAAATTCTCGCTAAAACATTTCGTTTCTAATGCCCGCTTCTGAAATGTTTTAATAGCCATCTTAAGGCAATAGCTGAAAATCTACTTTTCGACTTAAAATTAAATATGTTTGATTACGATGTTTTTTTTCTTTTGACGTCAACAGATCTCAGTGTTCCAGTCGATAGTCGAATTTATGTTTCTAACCTAAACGGATTCCTGAAGCTTGAATATGAGAACATAAAATAAAACACACATACACACACACACTACAATATATAATAAAACACAGATAAATAACGCCTGTATCCAACTGTTAACGATATATAAAAATATTAAACAGACGTACAACAATAAATACAATAAACTCAACTGGAGTGAAAAATTAGACAGAGCAAGGAGTCGAACCCGGGACCACAGCATTCCAAGCTGTCGCTCTAACCACTCAGCTACTCCGGCCGATACCTGGGTCGTTGTCCGGTCGTATAGGGTCGTATGTCCCGTCATCGTTGTTCGGTCATCCGAGGCTGTCGTATAGATGGCTGGTGACTTCCCCAACATGGCTTATTAGTGAAAAATGGCAGACTCAGGTATCGGCCGGAGTAGCTCAGTGGTTAGAGCGGCAGCCAGGAATGCTGTGGTTCCGGATTCGATTCCAAGCTCTGGCTAATTTTTCACTCCAGTTGGGTTTATTGTATTTATTGTTGTATGTCTGTTTAATATTTACACATGTGAACATAAGTTTGTATTTCGTGAAGTTTTCTTGAGAAATACTATTCAATCACATTATTATTTTCCCTATTTATTCAAATAAACGTTAATTTCAATTTAAAAATAATGTCAAACAATGATATCTAATAACCCTTGTCATTTTCTGTTTTCTCTTTTTTATTAAAAAAAATGGAGGAATTTAATTTCCATCATTACATAAATGTCATTAATATATATATCTCGAAAACTAATCAAATTTTAAAATTATACGAAAATTTTGACATCCTTGGACCCATGTGGATAACTGGCGTCAATTTGATCACATAACATTCCATATTCTAGGAGAGACAGCTGTGAAATACAAACGGACATTCACTTTTTAATATAATAGATTGATGAAGTTTTAATTTCACTATGAAATATTAGTCGGGGACAAATGCTGAACTATTTATATTGTTTTACGTGCAAATGGTTTATTTCGTAATGGAGCCTGCACGCAATGCAGATAGATTAAAAAACGTTATTCTTGAAAATTATTTAAAAAGCCATGATAAATAAATACATTAAAATAAAGTTTTCAAGCAAATTGCATTTGGAAGTAGATTTTTTCCCCATATAACGGTGTAAAAATTAAAAATGTGTGATGTTTAGAAGTTAAAAAAATTGCAGTAGAAAAAATTGGAAAACCGAAATTTAAATGTCAAGCATCGCCATTCTCAAAATGACGTCAGCGTTACGCACGGACATATTTTCCTTTATAAAATGGATAGATTTTCAAACGTGAAGTCCCATTTGTCAGCTATAGCTTTGCATGTGTAAATTTATTCTTTTGGCTTGAGATTCTAATTTCAGTACCACCGACTACAAATTCCAGAAACTGGTGTCTTTTAGATGTATTTGTGGTAAAATATACAGTTTTATCTAAGAAAAGGATTGTTTTCTTTTAAATATGGCACTTACTGAAGCATTAGGCCAAGTGTCGCAAATTCGATATCAGCCGAAAGAAAATATATTGAAATGTAACATAGCTTTATGAGAGAAAATGCATGTTTTTTAAAGCGTGACGTCATTTTCTGTTGAGATTTAAAGTTATTTTTAATTGTAATGATGAAATGGCATCAATAAGGATAAATAAACCCCAACATTTCTTTTTTTCTGCAACAGTGGAAATAATACGATTGCTACTATTTTGATGAAATTTCAAAAAACTTTTCATATTAAATTTAAAATATAAAAGTGGGAATATTTAGAAAAATAGCTACTGCGAGTTCATCTACAAATGAACAGCTTTCATTTAAAAAAGAACAATTACCAAAATTGGTTCAGTAGAATGTTCAGGGAAGATGTCTAAAAAAGCTGTCATTTGTTTTTAATATTAGATTATTCTTTCCTTTTACTTTAACAGTTGCCTAGCAACTCTATTTCAAAACTTATCTATTTCATACAAATTACATTTAAAAGCCCATATTTTTCCTAATTCGGCTCTAGAAATTTAAATTGTTCGATTACACATATGTTAAATTCGTGCTTTTTTATATGTTATTCTTTTACTTATTGTTTGACGAAGCTTTAATTTCATTGTAGAAAATTAGCCGTAGATAAATTCCGAACTCTTTTTTATGTGCAAAATGTTTATTAATATTTCGTAATGGAGCTCGCCGGTGCGCGATTGAGATAAATTTAAAAAATCACTCTTGAAAATTATTTTATAAACCATAATAAGTCAGACCATTAAGATACCGTTTTGATACAAATTGCATTTAAAAGTAGATTTTTTTTTCCTATACGACAGTGTAAAAAATTATAATGTGCGATGTTCAGAAGATTAAAAAATTGCAGAAAGGAAAATTGGAAAACCGATATTTCATCCTGAAGCGTTGCTATTTGCAAAATGACATCAGCGTTACGCACAAATTATTGTCCTTTGTAATATAAATGGAGTACTTCTGTTGCCACAATTACAAAATTGGTACAGAAAACTATTAAAAAAAATAATATCTCAAAAATAAATTCAGATATAGATTTCAAAGAAATTGCATGTAAAAGTACATTTTTTTCCTCATAAGATGGTATAAAAACTGAAAATGTGCGATGTGTAGAAGTTTAAGAATTTTCAGTAGCGAAAATTGCAAACGAAAATTCATTTCAAATTTGAAAGTGTTGCCATTCGCAGAATGACGTATGCGTTACGCACAGATAGGTTTGTCCTTTATAATATAGATATGATGTGGGAACACTGTATCTTCTGACTGGATTTATCCCTGTGCATTTGTTATGGTGAATACTTTTCATTAGGGGTGTTCTCAAATCCAAAGGGGCAATTTTATGACATACGTTTTAAATTATGTTTGTTCGGAAACACATGAAACTGGCAGGTGTTTGTATTCAGAAATTATATAATCGAAAGATGCTTTCAGACGTGTTACTTTGTTCGCAGAAACGTGGAATTCCGCTTTTTCGGCAGTGAATTTTATTATTCCTGTGATCGATGCAAATATGCATTAAAATTTGTTGACATTTTGAATGGGGGAAGGGATGTAGTGGGAGTGTATGAAATATAACATAAATGTGAGTACGAACTGCACCAAATTGAGCATAATCGTCAAAGGATCATGGAAAAAACGCAATTAACGTCAAAGGATCATGGAAAAAATGAGATTTTCGTCAAAGGATTACGGGAAAAAATGCGACTTCCGTCAAAGGATCGCTGTGAAATGCAATTTTCATCAAATGATCACTAGGAAACACGATTTTCGTAAAAGGATTGTAGGAGAAATGAAATTTTCGTTAAAGGATCACGAAAAAGACACTATTTTCATCTAATAATTGCGATAAAACGTGATTTTCGCAAATAGATCGTGTAAAATACGTGAATTTCTTCAAAAGATCGTGCGGAATGCTCAAATTTCATCGAAAGATTGTGTAATATGCGAATTTCTTCGAAAGGTCGTGGAGAAAACGCGAATTTCGTCAAAGAGTCGCGAAAAAATGGGATTTATGTCAAATGATCGTGGGAAAATGCGAATTTCATCGAAAGATTGTGTAATATATGCAAATTTCTTCGAAAGATCGTGCGAAACAATGTGATTTTCTCCAAAGGATCCTGTAAAATATCAGAATTTCTTAAAAAGATCGTGCAAATTTCTTTGAAAGGTCATGGGAAAAAACACGAATTTCGTCAAGGAATCGTAAAAAATGTGATTTTTGTTAAATGATCGTGAAAAAAATGCGTATTTCGTCAAACGATCGTGTAAAATATTTGAATTTCATCGAAAGATCATGTAAAATACACGAATTTCTTCAAACGATCATGCGAATTTCGCCGAAAGATCGCGTAGTATGCGAATTTCTTTGAATGAGCGTGGAAAAAACTTGATTTTCACCAAAGGATCGTGTAAAATAAGCGAATTTCTTCAAAAGATCGTGTGAAATATGCGAATTGCCTTGAAAGATCGTGTAATATGCAAGTTTCTTACCACTTATTCATATTATGCACCTCCGATGACCCTCCCCCCACTTCCACACCTGGGGGGGGGGGCACTTTTCTAAATTTTGAGACATCCGTCATGTGACATATCGTTGGAAAGGTCTGTGGCCGCTTATTCGTGTTATGCATCTTCAGTGGCCCTCTTCTCGCTTGCCCTTCCCCGCGGGAGGGCATTTTTCTAAATTTTGCCGTCGCCCCTCATGTGACATATCATTGAAAAGGCTTGTGACCGCTTAATCATGTTATGCACTTCCGGTGCTCTGCCCACCAATTTGCCCCCCGTGGGGGCACTTTACTAAATTTTCCTGACACCCGTCATGTGACATCGTTGGAAAGGATTGTGACTGCTTATTCATGTATGCACCTTCGGTGTCCCACTCCCCCACTTGCCTTACACCCGCGGGAGGGCCTTTTTCTAAATTTTACCGCCACCCATCATGTGACATCGTAGGAAAGGCCTGTGACCACTTAAACATTTTATGCACTTCCGGTACTCCACCCATCCCCTTGCCCCCCAGGGGTGTACTTTACGAAATTTTCCCGAACATTTTCCTAAATTTTGCCGAAATTCGTCATGTGACATATCGTTGGAAAGGCCTATGACCGCTTAATCATTTTATGCACTTCCGATACTCCACCCACCACTTTGTCCCCCCAGGGGGGCATTTTCCTAAACTTTCCCGACACCCGTCATATGACATATCGTTGGAAAGGCCTATGACCGCTTAATCATTTCATGCACTTCTGGTACTCCGCCCACCACTTTGCCTCTCGGGGGGCACTTTACTAAATTTTCCCGACACCCGTCATATGACATATCGTTGGAAAGGCCTGTGACCGCTTAATCCTTTTATGCACTTCTGGTACTCTGCCGACCACTTTGCTCCCGGGAGGAGGGGTGCACTTTACTAAATTTTCCCGACACCCGTCATATGACATATCGTTGGAAAGGCCTGTGACCGCTTAATCATTTTTTGCACTTCTGGTACTCTGCCCACCACTTTGCCCCCCACGGAGCATTTTCCTAAATTTTGCCGACACCCGTCATGTGACATATCGTTGGGAAGGCCTATGAAAGCTTAATCATTTTATGCACTTCCGGTACTCCACCCACCACTTTGACCCTCCAGGGGGGCATTTTCCTAAATTTTCCCGACACCCATCATATGACGTATCGTTGGAAAGGCTTATGGCCGCTTAATCATTTTATGCACTTTTGGTACTCTGCCCACCACTTTGCTCCCGGGAGGGGGGGGGGGACTTTACTAAATTTTCCCGACACCTGTCATATGACATATCGTTGGAAAGGCCTGTGACCACTTAATCATTTTATGCACCTCTGGTACTCTGCCCACCACTTTCCCCTCCAGGGGGGCATTTTCCTAAATTTTGCAGACACCCGTCATGTGACATATCATTGTAAAGGTCTGTGACCGCTTAATCATTTTATGCTCTTCCGGTACTCCAGCCACCACTTTGCCCCCCCCCCATGGGGGCGCTTTACTAAATTTTCCTGACACCCGTCATGTGACATATCGTTGGAAAGGATTGTGACCGCTTATTCATGTACGCACCTTCGGTGACCCACTTGCCATCCCTAGCGTGAGGGCCTTTGCCTCGAAAATCTCCCCCAATTGCAACGCATGCTTTTCGACAGACAACTCTTTATACACGGTTCCAACAACAATTTCTTTGATAAAGTAAACATGCCACACAATAAACTTAAAGTATCGATGCAGCTTTTTATTCTTGGGGCTGATTTTGTGAAAGGTAAAAGTTATTTTTGTGAAAAAAAAACATTTTGTAGTGAAAGGTAAAATCCAGTTACTCAAATTCTTACCAAGCATTTATTAACAAAAACTTCTTTAAATACTCTTGCTAAAGTTTTTGTTTTTCGTGACCTGGTTTTATTTAGAAACTAAACATTTTAAAATGGTTTTTATGAAAAAGAATTTTACGAAGGGGCTTATTTTATTAAAACGAATTTTGTGAAGATGCTTGTTTTATTAAGTTCATTTTTGTGAAGGGGCCCATTTTATTAAATTTATTTATGTGAAGGGGCCCATTTTATTAAATTTATTTATGTAAAAGGTCCCATTTTATTAAATTTATTTTTGTGATGGGGCCTATTTTAATAAATAGATATTTGTGAAACAGCCTTATATAGGCCCCAAATTTTTCCTGGATCGACCCCTGGTAATGTTACAGAAACCAGGTTTGAAATGATACTCAGTAAAAAAACTACAACATTTTTGAGGTCGATATAACTATAAAAAACTGCAGTTGGAAAACTGCGCTGATTTGGCCGATTCCACTACAGAAATTTGCGGTCAATAGAACTGCGAAATTACTACAGAATTTTTAATATTGATGTAACTATAAATTTTCTGTAGATTTTTTGTGGTTAATACAACAGCAAAATTACTGCAGTTAATAAACTGCAGAAATTTTGTGGTTGTATTGACCGAAAAAAAAAAAAAAAAAAAAAACTGTAGTGGAATTGGCCAAATCACCGCAGTTTTCCAACTGCGGTTTTTTTGTAGAATTTCTACAGTTCATTTTTAGCTGGATTGTGTAGAGAAATATTCTTTTAATTGCTCAAAACTGAACATTTTTATAAATAATATATTTAACCATAAAATAATCAGTTGTAATTAAAATTTTAGTTTTATGTCAATAGAGAAAAAGATTTGTATGAAAATATACATGCTGAATTGAAAAGAAATATCAAAAAAGTTGTTTCGTACCATTCGCCAAGATGAAATTTCTCCCATTTCACGCTTAAAAATATATAGAGATTTCGATCTTTTAAAATAAACTAATTTGTATGAATTTTCGTAAAAATAGTGATTCCTTATACAAAAAATTAAAAATAACATTTAAATATATTTTAAAGTGAAATATTAATTCACTAATTAAAATATATATTCATCTTTTTCTCGATTCCTTTTGGCGTCAAGTCTCGACATATTTCTTTTTGAAAACATAATTAGAAAACGCGAAGAGAATTTTTATGAAAACAGTTCATTATTTAAATTGAACTGAATTATTTAATTTAATCATTATTTAGTTTAACTGATACTTCCAAAATATGTTTGCAGCACATTGATATAGATATATTCTCATACCCTAACTAACTTTGTTTTTACATTAATTAAAAGAGGAGTTTTAAAATTTTTCTTGTAAGATATCTAAATTAAATGTGGGAATTAAAAGCATTTACAAAACGAATTAATCTAATTAAATTGTTTAGGTTACTCTTTTGATATTCAATAGAACGATCTTATTTTAATTGTAATTAAAAATAATATGCAATTGTTATTTTCATTTTTAAAATGTTAGTTTCTATTATTGAAATAATATATTATTTGATATTAAAATAGGTTGAAAACTGTTTAATATTTTTTATAACATAGTTGATATACTCTTTTTTCAATGCAACTAATTTATATTATTAAAAATATTTTTTCTCAACCAAATAACTGTCGAAATAACATTAAAATTGGATTGAATGAATTAATTGAATGATTTTATCAATAAAATCAGGCAACAAAATAAGATTATGCATAGATAAATATAAAAACCGTATTTCCAATATACTTGTTTTGGTGAAATATATTTCTAAAGTTCTACAGTATTTCTATATCCTGGACGTAACATACTATAAATGAATCATTTTTTAAAAATATAGATATCCTAATATATACTCAACAAATTCGTATATTTTGGTATGTTTTTCAAGATCTATTTCTTTATTGCGTTTATTTTGTTGATGCTTGAAGTCATACCAGCAGCTTAGTTTCCATTGTTTCTAAATATTTGTGGATAATTCTTTTCCTTTAATTCGAAATAATAGGAAGTAATGAATATTTAATACGTGTTTTGCTACATTGATAACTGAGCGTAGAAATAACAGAGTGAAAAATGCCCAAATCTATTATGTTTAATTAAAATTAAATATAATAATAATTATTTTCTTTTCCTTTTTAAAAAAATCTTCATATCTGATTTCGGATATAATTTGTTTAAACTATTAAATAGTATATCTTGTAAACGTTTTGAAAATAATTTTTAAGAGTTACATAAGAGTTTATGTTCTGAAGGTATATTTTTAAATACTTTCAAATATTCTTTGTAATTAAAAACAATATTTAGAACAATCATATCAGTCACTTCGCACACAACTTACTTAGTACCCCTTGACCACCAGACTGCTTTTTAGGTGCGTTCGTAATTATATAAATACGTAGCACCTATAGTCGTCGTTCAGTCCGTCCGTCCGTCCGCATATAACAGAGCAAAAACTACCCAACCGAATGGTCTGAAATGTTAAATATATGATTGCTGCAAAATTTTGTCGAGCCATTTCAAATTTTATGAAAATCGGATGTATAGTTTAATTACAGGGACAGTCAAAAGTGTTTCTTTACATTACGGCCTATGGGAAAAAATTATTGCAAGTGCATTTTAATGACGTTACAGCCTTCCGAATGGTCTGAAATTTTAAATATATAATTGTTGCAAAATTTTGTCGATCCATTTCAAATGTTATGAAAATCGAATGTATAGTTTAATTACAGGGACAGTCAAAAGTTTTCCGTTTCGTTACGGGGAATGGGAAAAAAAGTGCATTTTAATAATATTACAGACTATGCACTTATGAAGTGCAAAAAAATATACATTCAGTACAATATGGGGTGCAAAAAATAATTATAAAACTAGCTATAGTACAAAAGCACCTCATTTGCCACGTTTGACGAGCAATTTCCAACTTGTTTCAAATACTGTCGTATATACCAGCTTTTACTGTAAATATGTATTTTCATTAGTCTGGCCACATCTGGCTGATTTGTTATTTAAGCATTCCGAATGCTCACCAGAAACTTTTAATAGTTATTTTATTTCCGGGTGTAATTTTTTGAGCTTTAGGATTAGATTTTTCTTGGGGCTTTCCTGAGAGTTGGGTTTCCTTAGTAACACCCCTATCGCTATTTTTGGCTGGATTGTTATTGCTCTTGTTAGTTTTGCTATAATTTTAAATGCGATAACGATTCTTTACGCAACCTCGGTAGTTGGCAGCGTGAACATGACTGCAGTTAGCAATTTTTATCAAGTTTATAGCTATGCTATTAATAAAACAAAATAAAATTGCTATTCAAAATTTTCTGGAGTGATTTAATATGTCTAAATAAAAAACCCGCCAGATGGGGCAACACTGGTTTTCATATTCCACATAGATGTCCGCGCTGTACGTCTGGTAGTCGGTTACGATAAAATGAGGATGTACGCATAGTATTTCCTGGATGTCAGGGGATTATAGAAATTATAAAAATAAAATAACACAGTCTTTGAATATATATAAAAGGAATACTGACTATTTACTCTTCAATACAACAGCAATTCCTAAAAGTTTGATGGTAAATAAATACAGTATAACCTGGAAATTCCGTGATCGTCGGGACACAGGCTAAGCCGCATATTTGAAAATTCCGTTTATCTGAAAGAATTCTAAAGTAATTCCAAAATTCTAAATGGTCGCTTTTTTCCTAATTTAATTCGAAGCCAAGTGTTGAATTGAAAAAAAAAAAACTTTAATTGATACTTTAATTGAAACTTACTTTAATTAATATTTTCTACGCTACAAAAAAAAAAAAAAAAAAAAAAAAAAAAAAAAAAAAAAAAATCTAATAAATAGGGAAGTCATTTCTTCTCATGTAATAGCCGAAACATCGATGTCAGTTTTATTTTTTCAGTTTTCTCGGTCTTCTTTAACAAGTTTTTTTTTTTCTGGATTTTATACAACGGAATTAATATCGATTTCGGAAATACATTCTTGTTTCTCTACAGAAGAAATGAATTTTACGGCAAAATTTATAATTTTTTTTTCCACTGACAACGTTTATTCTGCAAGCTCCTTGTCTTCGTTCCTCTGACCTGCTACCAGCGTTATCGACGATTCTATTTAGCATAGAGTTAACGAACTCGCTGTCGGTTAACCAGAAACTTTCGATCTGTAAGTTTTAAATTCATAAATGCTTGTTCTTTAGCTTTCTTCTTCTTAAGCTGGAAGTATAACAAAATGTGGTGGGGATAACTTTAATTCTGGATTTTTGAATTTGCCAGCTTTTATTAATTCCGGGGTTTTGAAAAGACACTATGTATAAAACTCTTAAAAAATGTGTTGTTACTTATTTATTTTCGTTTATTTAATCAATATTTACGTTTTTTGTATCATTGTACATTACCATGTACATTCTAAAATTTATTGTTTTATTTTTGCCATAGCGGGCGTATCGACAGCATTTGCAGGAATCCTTGCATCTCTCTCTATATCCCCTGTTCAAATCAACATCAGGTTTCTGGCTGTATAGAAATGTCACGAGAGATATCTTTGCAAGTTTGGAAATCTCTGAAGTGTCGCATTCTTTAAGGAATTAAATTAAAATATGAAAGTATCACTCCAGTACATGCTTCAAGCCTAAAGCTATACTAAAATTTAATTAAGTATTTTTTAAGTAGAATATATAAAATTTTCTATATAGCAACGGTTCTTAATCTCAGTTAACACGTTCACTGCTAAGACTATAAAATAAGAATTTTCAAATTTCTTGTTGTAAGTTGTTTGCCACCGCAAATTAAGAAAGGTGAATTTCGCTTTACTAATTCAGCGAAATTTCTGACAATAAATAAGCCAATTTTTTATTTCTAAAATAGTGGTGACAAAGTAATTAATAAATTAAAGCTACTAGTATACTCGTGGTCTGCAGCTCATGGGTTAACACAACACACTTTATCATTTACCCTTGCTTCCTGGACACATACGAATATATAAACTAATAGAATTAATTGTACTTTACCATACTAAAATTAAATGTTCAGTTTAAAATTCATTATATCCCGTCTTTAAACAATATTCTTGTTTTCCTTTAAATTTATGTACAACATTTCTTTATTTATTTTCTACAGATAAGTAAAAATCTGCACACTGAACAAGATATATTCGAGGATACTCTGAAGACGAGCTGAGGACGATTTGGAAATAGCGGACCACAGTTAAATAAATGATGAAATAAAAAATATAAATTCTATTTAGTTTTTGATATGTCAATAAGTTACTGTATGAATTATCTCATTTCAGTTTGAGTAATTTTTCACCATTACCTATAAACATAAATTTCTGAAATATTATCCCCGGCAGATTTCTTTGGTTAATATAATATGAAGTTACGTGATGTGAGTTCTGTTCATCTTGTTTAGTAAATATTTTTGTTTAGTCAATAGTTATTTTGTGAAAATCTTATTAATCTTATGAATTATTAAATTGTTCTGGAATAAAAAGTACTCTTTGTCACAAATTTTAACCCATTTATGCCTAGCGTCCCATTTTTTGGAAGGTTCAAATTTTAATGCATTTGTATAATTTTCTTCTTCTTTATAACATGAAAATTGCATGAAATCATTATTTATAAATATCTTTATCTATAACCGAGAGAGGACAGCACAAGTTGGTTGGATATTTATTTGCTTAAATTAAGGCTTTTTTCGGTGTTTATAGATTTTTAATTTTTCAAGTGGGCGAAATGTAAAAAGTAATTTTATTTGTATTTTTTTCTATCATGGACCAAAATCGCAAGTTATAATCTTAGCTTGTGGACTTTTTTGAAATACGTATTTTATTTATTTATTTTTTTTAATTGCGAAATTAAATGTTCAAACCTACTTTTTATGTATTTTTGTAATGTACAAAATATAGGGTTCAAGGCACAAATGGGCACATATTTTTGTTAGAAATTTAGGAGACAATTATTTATGCAATCTCCTTTCGAAGATATTTATGAAATAAATTGTTATTAAGTCTGCAATGCGATTATTCTTATCTTATTATTAATAATAGTTATAACGTTATTAGTCTCTGCAAATAAATAAGTATATTTTTTGTAGTTCATTAAAATACTAATTATAGTACATAATATACAATTTAAAAACATTTTAAATATAAATATAAACAAGATATATAATTATGCATATTATTCTACTAGAAATATCCATATTTATTTCTTTTACATTTTATCAAATAAATACAAAAAAAAAAAAAAAAAAAAAAAAAAAATTAGTATTTTTCCAGTTTATTTTGCAACATTTTAAAGCGATTTTACCAAAAAATTGAGAAAACAAAAATTTCAGGCACAAATGGGTTAATATTATTATTTTAAGGTTAGTCTGATTATTTTTTAAGTTAGTAAATCAATAATGTTTAATTACAACATTGCAAATTACTAAGGCGCAATGAGCTTTTTTTTTTTAAGTTGTACATAACATTACTTTTGAATAATCATAGAAATTGTAGAATAATCGTATACACGCCAACACTCTTAAATTGAGAAATTTATTTTTTTTTACAAAAAATAGTTCGAAAGACTATTTTTGGAAATTAAAGAAAATGAATGAATAATTAAATAAATAAAAAAAAAATAAATATGAAAGTAAGTTAATTTCTAAGGATGCAAAATTTCTTACTTTTAAAAATTAAAACTGATTTATATATTGAAACCACATAGCTATTTTCGAATACATCTGATTTAAAAAAAAAAAAAAAAAAAAAAAAAAAAAAAAAAAAAAAAATTGGTCATGTAAATCTGATTTATGTAAATCTATTTTTCTCTGTGGTGTTTTTTTTATACTGTAATTAAACAACTTTGAAAAAAAAATGCATTTTTAGAGGTTTTTTTTTTTTTTTTTTTTTTTTACATTTAATCATTAAAGATAATTTCCAAAATTTAGTCTAACAATAATCATCGTTTTAAGAACACTAATGTCTTCAAAGTACATTTATTGTTATTTTTTGCATCAACGAACAATCTTAATTTTTGAAATTACATTTTTCCCCAACTAATGCTATTTTATTCTTGCAGATAAATAACTAAACATAAACGTTAAATACATATCCGTATAGAGAATATAAAATGTGCCGCAACTTTGTATTTCAAACAAAGATTTTTCTTTTACAAACAGAGCTTTCCTTTTGATCTTTTAACGGGGTTTAAAAAATAAAACCTTAGTTACAAATATAATAATGAGTAATTTGAAAGATCATTAAAATAATTGTAGAAAATTAATGGTATCTTAATTTGGATGAATAATGCGGTTTTTGCATATAACTCACAAAGCGAATAAATAACAGAGTGAAAAATGTATTTGTTTCGTGCTGGAGAGCAATTATTTAAGCTTTTAGTCGGCATTAAATACCTTTAATACATATGAATTCAAGTGATAATTGCAAAATACAAATGTTTTTCATTCACCAAAAGGTTTGTAGTACATAACTAATCACTATTATATGTTTTTGGAAACTAATTTAAAAGCAATACAAGCTAATGTACAATGAAAAATCGTTTTATATTTATGCTTGTAAAAAAATTTATACATATATTTACTGAACATGCAGTATTAATAATACGTCTAAGCTTTTCGGATAAGTAAGTTTTAATTTAGAACGCTCAAGTTCGAATGATGCATAATTTTCCAAAATATCAGATTGAAAAATGTATTATGTTTTCAAGAACTAATTTTTAGTGTGATTTAATTTAAATTTAAATAAATATCTAAAAGAAATTATCTGATATTCAGTTGATGACTGAGAATGTTTAAGAAATGAGACACTTTATGGACATAAAAATATAAAGTGTAAAATGATATTTTAATCTTATTTAATTTTTTTAAAATTAGACATTATAATTCGTATTCTCATGTTTGAATATTAGACACAAATCCGTATAAAGAAAACTAAGAAGTTACGTAATTTTATTTTCATGGAAAAGTTTCCTTCTACAAAATCTTTTAATGATGTTCTTAAATAAAAATCATAATTACATACTTAATTAAAATTTTCAATAAAATTATAGGTGAAAATTAGTGGTGTCCTATTTCGGACAGATAATATTCGGAAAGAGATTTATAGAAAATTGACGAATGAAATTTTCTAGTATATATGTTTTTTGCGAAGAAGAATAAATATTTAAATTTTAATTTCGCATTAATATACTTTAAATACAAACACTTTCGCTTTAAATACTAATTAATTCAAGAGATAGTTGTAAATAAAGCTGATTCTTTCATTTTAAAAACAACACTTAAATTATTACTATAATATCAGGTCGTCATTTGTGAAACTTGTGACTACAAAAGGTGCCGTTCTCAAGGTGATTACCAACGGGGCAAATTTCTACCAGCAAAGAAGAATAGAATTTTTTGTGTTATAGATTAAGGTGGAGTGAAAAAATAGAAAATCGGAAAATAAAAATGTAATAGCGCGTAAAAGTTGTGTTTGGACCTCAATAGTAAAACTGCGCAGTTTTTTCGATATCAAATTTTATCTTCCGGTGCCCCCGGGTCTACCAATTTACGCCAAACTCGTCCAAAACATCTTGTAGAAGCTATAAATAAAAATAAAGATAAATCTGGAAAACAAAAATGTCATACCATGAAAAAGTTGTATGTGGTACGTAGCAATATGCCTGCTAGTATTTCGAAATCAAATTTTATCTTCCGGTGTCCCGGGTCCCCTTATTTTTGCGAAATTCGCCAAAAATGCCTTGTACAAATTTACAAATTTCGAATGACCGGGTCCCTGGAAGATATTATGCGATTTCGAAAAAAACTGCGTAGGCATATTACTACGTACCATATGCAACTTTTCCGCGGTATGATATTTTTTATTTCTAAATTTATGGTATTTCGATTTATAAGCTGCACAAGGCATTTTTGACGAATTTCGCAAAAATAGGGGGGACCTGGGCCACCGGAAAATAAAATTTGATTTCGAAAAAACTGAGCAGGCGTATTACTACGTACCATACACAACTTTTCCGCGGTATGATATTTTTGTTTTCCAGCTTTACACTGTAAAAAAAATAATGCCCGTTTTCCGGTAGGAATCGGAAAAATAGTTGCCCTTATCGTACCGGAATAATTAATAATCCAGCTCGGAATAAAATCCGTAAAATCGGAATAAAATCCGTAAAATACCGTTTTACTAACTATTTCCTTATTTTTACGGATTTTATTCTGAGCTGGGTCGTAAATTATTCCGGTACGATAAGGACAACTATTTTTTCCGATTCCTACCGGAAAACTGGTATTATTATTTTTTTTTTACAGTGTATCTTTATTTTTATTTATAAATTCGACAAGGCGTTTTGGACGAATTTGGTGGAAATTGGTGGGCCCGGGGGCACCGGAAGATAAAATTTGATTTCGAAAAAACTGCGCAGTTTTATTACTGAGGACCATACACAACTTTGCCGAGCTATTACCTTTTAATTTTCCGATTTTCGGTTTTTTCACTTCATCTACACTGTAAAAAAAAATCCGAACAGTATTCCTGTAGGAATCGGAAAAAAAAGTTGTCCTTATCGTACCGGAAAATTTTCCAACCCAGCTCGGAATAAAATCCGTAAAAAAAGGAAAAATTCATTAAAACGGTACTTTACGGATTTTATTCCGAGCTGGGTCGGAAATGTTTCCGGTACGATAAGGGCAACTATTTTTCCGATTCCTACAGGAAATCTGGTCCTTTATTTTACAGTGTATTATACATGACTGTAATTGTTCATGAATATGTCATTTATATAAGATGAAAATTTGTATTAAAATTTACTGGTGGAAGATTGCCCCGTTGATAAACTGGTCCTTTTGAAATCACAAGCTTCATACATGATGACCTAATAGAATTTCTGAAACTCTTTTTCAAAACCTTCTAATCTGTCAATGTACAATGGAAATTACCTCATATTTATATTTGTTAAACTGATTTTCAAAACATGCAGCATATTAATATTTTTTAAGTATATTTGTTACAAAGATATAACAACATCTAATGATGTAGAATGATTTATAATGAAACAAAGTAGCGCAATAGTAAAGAATTATTTTCAGTTTAATTTTATTTAAATATGTAGATGATATGAGTAAGTAATTATCGAATAAATAATTGAAAATTATCCAAGAATAGGACTGCAAAAGTAAAATAATTTTTTGAAAATCAAATTAAGGAAAATTCATAAGTTTTAATTAAACTTTGACGCGTTCAAGCGCGTAGGATTTATGCTGACGCAGCTTTCTTAAATAATTTACATATTTAACATTTCTTAATTAATCATGCAAGTAATATTACAAATTTTCTTTTAATAAAAAGCAAAAGAATATACATCTCATAAAAAAGTTTTCATTTGTAACTATAACGTTCAAAGCAAAACCTATTGTTTTAAATGACTTTTAACATTTGACAATACACAAAGAAATCTATAAACATATACATTTTTGTATAGAGATGGAGTTGCTATTTTCGCAATAACATATTTTGAAATTTAAGAAACAATGTGTTTTAGATATTCCAAATGATATAAAAAAATTCGCCAAATTTAGGATATAGAAATCTTTGCCGGACTGTCAATGAGGTAGTGAAAAGATCATATATTGCAACTAATCCTGCGATAAAAATGCCATTGTTGAATCTTCAATTATTCTTAATGTTATATTTTGTATAGTTACATTGCTGGCATGTTTAAATAATATGATTGACTTGATACCATTGTTTTAGCTAAGCTTAATATTTATCATTCTTTACTGCGCAGTATTGTAAGTTTTCTCAGTAGTATTCCTGATTCTGATTATTTAGCCATACCACAAAAATTTGCACCGTTTAAGCAGAAAGTAACATCTCTAACTGATGAAGATTCGGCATAAAAATTCTCATTAAGAAAGAAAACATTTATAACCATTCGTAGTGCATGTTTTCTCTTTATCCTTTTAAATCGTATTTTTTTTTTTAATTCCTCTAAATTCCCCCCCCCCCCTTCTATGCAGGGGTTTTTTTTTTTTTTTTTTTCGAATTTCCAATCCCAAAAAAACATTTTGTTTTATTCGATGAAAATTAATATATGCTCTATCCTGAATCGGAAAATGTGAAATATTTTCGTTTGTAACCAATTTTCGTTTGACCATTTGTCAAAAGAAAAAAAAAATCAAGATGTCACCGAAGGCCAGTTTTTCCTGCAATGCACTCAAGTTTAAAATAAAAAAAGTAGTCTGAAAAAAAATAGTTTGAAACTATATTTCTTAAATCTATTTGAAGTATAAACACAAAGTTGGCAACATTTCGCTAAATTTGGCAAAATCTTGCCAACATTGATTTTCTGAACAGCTTTTTACATAAAATATTTTCTCGTATTATAATATTAGATAAATATCTGCATAAAAAGAATTATTAAAAATTATTATGTATAGGTATTATATAAATCAAAGCTCTTATCTTCTGACAGAGGGATATTATAACCACTTCCCTCAGAAGAATCACTCTCCGAATCCACCATGTATACCATTTTGACATGGAACAATAATTAACGATCGTCGATATTACAGCAAATTCGAAAATAATAGAACTAGTTGCGTCATCTCTTAGCACTATGCAGGAATACAAAAAAAAAAAAAAAAAAAAAAAAAAAAAAAAAAACGATTTCAGAATATACCAACGTGCAAGTTGCGACAAATTCACTTTCCAGGACGCCGAACGTACCTGAATAAAAACGCTGAACGTATGACATGCGACGCTGATATAGAAGGGGTTAAATCTAGATTTGGATAAAATTTCAATAAATTGGCAAAATATGTATTAAATAATGTGTAGGAATATTTTTGTTTATGTGCAGTTAAGTTATTGCATATGTTTATGTGTGTGCTCCAAATATATATATATATATATATATATATATATATATATATATATGTATGCATATTTATTTTTTTTTTTTAAAACGAAAAATATAAGATGGTCGAAATTCCAATCGATATGTTAAACAAATAAATTCGTAAACTATGGAGAAAAGCAAGATGATATTTGCTTAAAAATGGTTGGATGGTGCATTGAATCATTTTTGGTACCAGAGTTTAGATTTTATACTAACAGGTGACTTCGAAGTTTTTCAAATCATGTGATCGGAGGTATCATCAGATTAGCTATCGTTTGAAATTGATCATTTCGTCATCCGTAAATGAACAAACCAGTTGTCAGATTCGGTGCAATAATGTTTACAAATTTGAGAAACACATATATCGCTATGGCAGACATCGTTGCCTTATTTTATCTTTAACAGATGCAGTTGTTCGCGATCGACATTTCACCTCCAGTATTCCCACAGCCAAGGTCAAGCCATGTTACGAGGTGAAAATGTAGCAGATCTGGATAGCCTTGAATGCGAAAAGAATTGACTGAAAACTAGATATTTCTCAAAGAATCAGTACTGCATTTCGTTACGCTGTCATAGAAATAAGTAGTTCTTATTTATATCCAATAAATAACAATATATGGAGTCGCCTATCTAAAAAATGTTCATATGTGGCAGTAAGATAAAATACTCAGCATTAATGGAATTTTTTACTATAACAAGATCAGTGATTTTGTCGAAAAAAAATATTTTTTCGATTAAGAAATGAACAATAACGATCAACCATACTGCATTTTTGATGATTTAGGAGTACTTAAAAAGATGCATGTTATTATTTTGTACACAGCAGACCTTTGCGTGTATTTAGAATTGAAGAAAGCTTTCAATGCGCTGCATCTAGGTAAAACGCGCAAATAGCTTAATGCTTTTTTGACCTTTTAGAAAATCGTTTGCGATTTATAAAATGTTAGATCATTTGAGTATATTTTGAATGTTTATTTCCATGTATTATCTTACATAATGTTAGCCTCTAAGCACCTTTCACCTTTGATAGAAGAAATAAGTTAATTCGCCTTATTGTGATATCTTGATTTATTCTTCATTGCGTATAGTATTTCATTTTATTTTGTATTTAAAAAAAAAGAGTTTTTCTCTATAGTTTTTGTGAAAAATAGTGCAAAGAACGTTTTTAATATGTTCAAAATTCGATATGATTATATGTATTATAGTAAAACTTTTGCTTTCAGTAACTAGTATGTTTGGATTCGATGTGGATGCAAGTGATGTTTACATTACATACTCCAAGCATTGCAAGGAAAAAAAATCACTTTTATGAAATTATTTAATAGTTTTTTTTTTTCATATATTATTGGCAGTTTAAAGCGCACTTATGTAAAGAATTTACCAGAATTTTTTAATACATTTTTTTTTAATTTATAGCAGATACCACATGTGTTTAAAAAAATTACTATAGAAAAATTCTGGTAGGTTGTTTGTATTAAAGGAAAACCTGTCAAATTACTGGAGAGAATAATCGTGACCTATTATGAAATTAAAAACATATATGCAAAATCTGAAATGTACAGATTCGATAACAGGAAAAAAAATTAAACTGAATAATGTAATTATTTAACGTTTTGAGATTTGCAATATTTGTGTAATATTTTACAAATTAACGATTATTCCAGTTTTAAGGAAATGTGTATGCCACAGATATACGAACTATGAAAGTTTCCATTTATCAATTCATGAATTCACAAATTTATTCCTGATTCTTAGAATTTTATTCAAAACTACTTAAGCATTTATTAAGAATGCAATATTCGTTATGTAATATTCCTTTGAGCAACATTAGGAAACGGAAGTCATAAATTCCGTAAAAGTTTTCTGATTAGAAGAGCTTTGTATCATTATAAATTGTAATATTACATAGAGTTTGTTATAAAGCGAACTGATAAGAGTTATTATTAATGTTGGCTAAAATTACTTTTAATCATCACTAAGCATGAAAGAATAGAAAATATATATGTATAAAACTCATATAAATATGTAAAAATAAATATGATTGTTTGATCTTATTCTTGGATCAGTGTGATAAGTGTAGATGTGTGTATTACTAATAACATCTAAGAATTTTAAAGTACAAGTTTTTTAATTTACACCGTAAAAAATACAAATGTTTTTATTCTTTTAAAATAACTACCTATAAAAATACACCATAACTTCTTCCGATTTACCCGCGATTCCGAAACCCACTATTTATGTTTAGAAAACAAGAAATTAAAATATTTCCGTGATTTAAAGGAGCTTTTCTAAAAAATAAGTTTCTTATGTTTCCATTGATTTACTGAAGAATATCTGAGTAGTTTTTCTGTGTATTAATTAGTTTTCTGGATTTGGTATAATGTTTTTCGGATGTTAATAATTTTCAAGAAAAAATTTCCATGTTCAACAAGTATGTTTTAACACAAATGCTCTAATTTAACATTAACATTAAAATTATTTTAATATTATTTTGCATTAAATATTATTTTGCATTATTGTACGCTTACCCTCATAGCATGCATGGTCACGGTGATGTCGTTGTGACGCCACTGTAAGTCACTGTGGTCACGTCACATCTGTGACCAAAATGCCACCACTCAGTGATGTCACATTGTGACTGAGATGTGAACTTCTTAGAAAACTTAAAAAAATTACGAAAATTCTTTAAAACTTGTTATTTACTGTAAAATTATATTTTTCTGGCAATTAAAAAAAATTGTGACGTCACTGTTATGTCACTGCTATGTAACGTACGCCACGTCACATATGTGACCAAAAAACCACCATATTGTAAATCACAGTGTGACAAAAATATGAACTTCAAAAATCTTTGAAAATGAAGAGAAATATTTTAAACAGTCACGAGTTACAGCGGCATAAGGAATGAAAATATATTAGTGGATAGCAAATGGTAAATTCTGTCACTAAAGGGGATGGGGGGGGGGGGCATAATAAATAAAGTGCACGATACAAGCATTAATAAATTAAATTTTCAGGCTATATTTTATCAATTTGATATCTAAGACAAGGAATGTATACTTTTTGATGATTTCAATTTTATCTAGCATTTGGATAATATATTTAGAATTAGGAATATTAACTTTATATACTTTACATATTTAGTTTGCTGGGAGGAAATTTTTTTTATTTCTTTCTTTACCGACCAGGATTATTTGAAACACTTCTGTGGTTTCAAACTAAAAATTTTCTATTACAGTTAAATCTGCAACTTTTAATGAGCACGTAGAAAGAGTCTTCAGAGTTTAGTCATCTATGCATTTCTTGCTTTAGAATATTTTTATATTTTGTATTCAAGTCATAAATTCTACTTCTTTCAGACTTTTTAAATAAAATTAGCATTTTCCGAAAATAAAAGAAGTATACAAAATTTGTGCAAACAAAATTTACTTTTAAAAAAAAGAAAAAAAAGGGGGGGGGGGCGTCGTTATTACCATTAAATTTATTTTTACACCTTTTAAAATTTTAAACAATGTTTTATCTAATAAACTCTAATTATGAATATTATTATTATAATTATTTAGAAAAAAAGAACTTTACAATACATTTTAACTTGAATTATTTGGTACAGATAAAAAGAAAAGATTAAATACATTGGACATTTCTTCAAATACAAAATTTTAATTAACGATACTTTCAGAAAATTACTACGCATTTAAGTTCCATATCTCTTGAATACAAAAACAAATAATCTGTAACAGACCATCTGCTTGAAAATCGTCTGCCCACAGAAAAATAAATATGAGAAGACGCGGGAAATAGTTCACTGTATTTAGAACATCACCACGTCTACAACACTTTAAGATAAGGAAATGACCATTTTAGGATACACGGATATTAATGGAACGTATATGTAAGTCTTATTTAATTTAAATATTTTATTCCTGATTTGTATATTATGAGCTAAATAGTTTTATGTTATATTTGTAAGCGACTGATCTTTAACTGTCAGAAGCGATATTTTCGAATTCGATAACTGTAAAGAAAAATATCTTAATCTGCCATCGGTTGAAGAAAAAAAAACTACGCAGAGACTGATTCATGCCTACATTCATACTGGAATTAATATAAACATTAATTTACTCTTACTTGAGATTGAAAATGAATGGAACGACAATAATTTGGAATTATTTTTTCGGCTTCTTACTATTTTTTGATTACTAACACTTATAGTTAATATTATTTTGGTGTCAGATATGATGTTCGATTATATGAGATTACAAAACTGTTTCAGATTAGAAATTAACATTATACTGGGAAAATGCATTTTTACATATTACAGTAGTGAAACATTTGAAAGAATTTTTTTTTAGTGCTAATAATATTTTAAATTATCTTTTAAAATCCTAAATCTTCAAACCAATGTTTTCAGATTTAACATTTGCCAAAATTATAAAATAATAGGAATTCCTTATACCATATGGAAATATTTTTGAGATATTGTCAAATCTAATAATGCATTTAATTTATCTATTGTAGTTTCCTGCTGTTTAATAGTACAATTACAAATACTAATTATTATTTTTAGTGTTCCTGAAATTGGTATATTTATTTTTTTTAAATTGAATGTAAGCATTTTTTCTGTTTGTGATTTTAATCAAACATTTAATTATAGACATTCTGAATCGGTTATTAAATTCTCTTCTATTGTAAATTCATTTCCTACGTTTATGATATGCGTAATTATTGGCACTAAAAAGTAAAATATGATAATTAAGCATTGAAATAAAGTGTTTTTCATGCCTGATAGGAAGTTATAGATTAAACTGCTTTAGTATATATATTTTAAAAGTTCATATAATACAGGATACATAATATAGGACACAAGTTGAAAAGTGCTTATGACTTCGGTTTGTCTCTCCGTCTGTCCGTCTGTCCGTCTAGCAGTCTGTCCGCACTCTAACTCTCAAAAATATACTCGGATTCCCCTGAAATTTTTGGATGTTATTGACGTTTACCATAGCACGGTACCTATTTGTAATGAAGTTTGTAGCATGCTTTGTTCATTTACAGGGACAGCCAAAAGTTTTCCGTTCCATTACGGCCTATGGGAAAAAACCGTTTCAAATGATTTTTAATGATTTTACGCACGCTTTCAAACAGAATAAAATTTAAAGCATTTATGAAGCAGTAAAATATGCATTCTGTTGACTATGCGATGCAAAGAATAGTTATTGTTCATTTACAGGGCTAAAAAAGGAATTCAAATACATAATGATATAGGGGTGGAGGGAATTGTTTGCGGGATACTTTAATTATGTTAATCTATTTCATATATAATGAAATTGATATATGTCGCTAAGGTTTACATACTATAAATTATTTCATGTATAATACGAATAATACGTATATAGCATTTACAGGGACACACAAAATATTTCAGATACTATATTGTATCCGAAGTTCTGTTCATTAGCGATGATTGCTGGAAATGTATTTTTAATTATGATATGCGCTTTTATGATTCACTATATTTTTGCATAGTATATGGTGTATATAAATGCTATAATTCCTATACAAGGCTACACAAAAGTATTCGTAATGATTACTGGTTATGGGCGCAAATTGCTTAAAGGTGGTTTTTAAATGAGTTATGCTTTTTTTCGCTGAACTGCATTTAATTCACCAAGAAATGTTTGTAGTACATAGATAAAATGAGGTACAGGGTCACGTAAAGAATTGGATACATGGCCGCCTATATATTATAATTTCTGGAAATGTGATTTCAGCAGTTTTAAGAGTGTCTTAGTTTGAATTATATTTTAACAAAATAGTGGCGTGTAATGAAGATTCTAGGTACACTACAGGGTTGTACAAAAGTATTCAAGTATGTTTCCATACATTAGTATAAATTGCTGAAAAAGAATTTCAACCGGTTAGGCGTTTTCTTGCTAAACTAAATTTTCCCATTATATAGTATATATACACTTAAAAAAATGGGTACTCAAAATTGAGTAAAAAGTACTCAATTTTAAATGCGTCACATACTCAAAATAGCTCCTATCCTAATGTACTCAAAGTTGAGAAACACATGTACTCATTTTTTATTCCATGGTTGTGATCAAATATGAATCGTTATGTACTGCCTCCCCCCCCCCCCAAAAAAAAAAAAATCCCCTAAAATTTAAAGTAAAAATGTACTGACATTTATTTCCCGTTCAAAGTTCTTAACAAGAAATGTTTGATTATTTATTAAGGAAAATAGCAAAATTCTTAACAAGATACTCAAATCGAATATTTTTATTTCAAGAGCATTATTTCCAAGCACTTTTAAATTATTTTTAAAATGCTAAGCATAATTTAATATTTACATTAATAAACATCATTTATGCCGCCATAAATGAAATGAACCATTACAGGGTACAAAACTATTCGTTTGTTTGGGTTTGATAATATGTGATGTTTCAAAATAGAGAAAGCATAGGTTCATTTTTGATCCAAAAATATTCAATTCGATATGAGTACGTCGGTTTACTCATTTTTGAGTACTTCATTTTTTTTCAGTGTATCAACCTACAGATCAAATACAGGGTTGTTCAAAAGAGTTGGAAAACATATTTGGCTATGGACGGTAACTGCCGAAATCAGTTTTTTAAATGTTTTATGCGTTTTCTAAAACGTTTACTTAGTTATCTTATTTACGTCATTTCCCAAAATTACGATGTCTTGCTAAAGCATTCAGAAAGTGTTGGAAAGTATTTTATAATCTATGCTTAACGCATGATTTTTCTTACTCGTTTTTTTTTTTTTTCTATTTCCCAGATCAGTCTTTTCCTATAAAACATACCAAAACTATTTAGCTCATATTCACAAAATACAATATACACGGGAATAAAAAATTTAAATAAATATCGCTTATCATGCCGCTCTATAAATAATAGTTGTATTAATACCCGTTAGTCTCCATGTTCGTATTTAATAAAGAAATGACAAATCACAACAAATTAAAAAACTTGCACATTCTAAATATCAAGCTTGAACTCAATATCAAGCGTAGAACTTAATAAAAAAATATGTCAGTTGATAAACATTGTTCTTTAAGTGGAAAAATTTAAAATGTTTTAGAAGAATAGGACTCCAAAATAGCGATATTTTGCTAAAAAGTACGTTAAAAAGATAAGATTTTATATTTACAGCAGAAGTTTATTTCAAAATTCATCGCTGTATTAATACTTAGAAATGTTTCCAGAGAGAATCATTCGCCGTATACACAATATTTCAAATGAAAATCAAATATAAAATTAATTGTTTAAAAGACGCAAAGGCCAACATAGTGAAAAATATTCCATGCCGGGACTCGAACCCGGGCAATCAGTATAGCACACTGACATTCTACCGACTAAACCACATGGAACGACGCCCAGCCTGTAAAATATCTCTCTATTACATGTTGGCAAGGCTACAAACGCAGCACAAGATGGGATATTTATCGTGAGCCACCGACATGGGGTAAACACGAAACTTAATTAAATCGAGCTTCGATTGAAACTATATTAATAATTGGAAATTTTTCCAGTGAGAAATATTTGCCTTGCATACAACATTTCAAATTAAAATTGCCTTTTAAGCAATTAATTTGAAATTTGATTTTCATTTGAAATATTGTATGCAAGGCGAATGGTTCTCTCTGGAAAAATTTCCAAGTATTAATATAATTTCAATCGATGCTGGATTTAATTAAGTTTCGTGTTTACATCATGTTGGTGGCTCACGCTAAATATTCCATCTTGTGCTGCGTTTGTAGCCTTGCCAACATGTAATAGTGAGAAATTTTCCAGCCTGGGTATCGTTCCATGTGATTTAGTCGGTAGAATGTCAGTGCGCAGTACTGATGGCCCGGGTTCGAGTCCCAGCATGGAATCTTTTTCACTATTTGCGTCTTTTAAGCAATTAATTTTAAATTTGATTTTAATTTGAAATCACAGTGTTTATGACAAGTTCGTCACAAATGACACATATTTCACAAATTGGTCACAGTGTGATTTCAAAGCATTGTCTCTTTCGTCACAGATTCGTCACAAAATTAATGCCAAAATAGTCACAAATGACACGCTTTTCAAAAATTTGTCACACCGTGACTTCACAGAGTGGTCACAATGTGACGTCACAAACGACGTCTAAAACGGCCATAACGACCTCGCATTCTAGTCACTATGGTGTCACATCGACGTCACGTGACGTTACATCGACGGTCACAAAATCACAGTGTGACTTCACAACGACGTCGCCGTGACGTCACCATGCCTTACGGGTAAGAGCTTCTTCAGGGCTTTCCTGCATTTAGATAAAAATGCTTATAAAACTAATATTAATTAAAATTTTCTTTCCCTGTTTGTTTCTATAATGCACTTCATGCCCCTTTATTTGGTATACATTTTAAAAATACAATTCTCTTTAAAATATTTTTTTCTACAACATATTTAAGTTGTTTTTGGAAAACAGAAAAATAAATCCAAACTGCTCAGAGGGCTAACTTATCCTGAGAAGCTGAAAATGTTTTATTGAGAACTGATACACCCTTTTAACGGGTATTCAGGAAACAAAAACAGATTAATGCACTATAAAACTATTCGGAAACGTTTCTGAAAGTACATGGGACCAAAAGAAACTTCTATATATATATACACACACACACATATATATATATTAATCTGAAAACTATATTGTTTTCTGAGGTCTCTATAGATAAAGAACATATATCGGAATCTTGGTAACTCGGAAATTGTTATTGTATGTTTTCGCGTGTAGTTATATGATAATTTCGTTGATTAGGAAATGGTGCATGTGGATCGTGAGCATAATGTGTATTAAAATATGCCTAAAGCTACTTTTATTTCATTGTATCGTAAACAAATTATAGGGGCAAGAAAACTATTAAACAAGAAAGAAAAATCATGCGTCAAGCATAGATTATTGAACACTGTCCAACACAGTCAGAATAATGCAATAAAACTGCGCCATTTAGCGAGTTAACATATTACGTCCAATCCAACCATATGGAAAAGCTTGATACATTTTAAAACACAATTTCATCTGTTTTCATCTACGATCGGAAAATTATCCGAATTCTTTAAGGAGCCCTGTATATGATATATACGATTTTATCCATTAACTATATGCATTCCAAAAATTATTTCACTTAAGAAATACATATACTTCAGCTGAAAATTCCCCTTTAGTAATTTCCTCTAATAGTACGCCAAAAATTTTGTGCAGCCCTGTATAGAAGGTATAGAATTTATATACAACGAGTTGCATGCAAAACATTAGTTAAATTTAAAAAGTCATACCGAAATTTAGTACACTTAAGGAATACATATACGTCAGCTGAAAATTTCCCTTTAGTAATTTCCTCTAATAGTACGCCAATACTTTTGTGCAGCCCTGTATAGAAGGTATAGCATTTATATACAACGAGCTGCATGCAAAACATTAGTTAAATTTAAAAGGTCATACCGAAATTTAGTTCACTTAAGGAATATATATACTTCAGCTGAAAATTTCCCTTTAGTAATTTCCTCTAATAGTACGCCAATACTTTTGTGCAGCCCTGCATAGAAGGTATAGAATTTATATACAACGAGTTGCATGCAAAACATTAGTTAAATTTAAAAGGTCATACCGAAATTTAGTTCACTTAAGGAATACATATACTTCAGCTGAAAATTTCCCTTTAGTAATTTCCTCTAATAGTACGCCAATGCTTTTGTGCAGCCCTGTATAGAACGTATAGAATTTATATACAACGAGTTGCATGCAAAACATTAGTTAAATTTAAAAGGTCATACCGAAATTTAGTTCACTTAAGGAAAACATATACTGCAGCTGAAAATTTTCCTTTAGTAATTTCCTCTAATAGTACACCAATACTTTTGTGCAGCCCTGTATAGAAGGTATAGCATTTATATACAACGAGCTGCATGCAAAACATTAGTTAAATTTAAAAGGTCATACCGAAATTTAGTTCACTTAAGGAATACATATACTTCAGCTGAAAATTTCCCTTTAGTAATTTCCTCTAATAGTACGCCAATACTTTTGTTCAGCCCTGTATAGAAGGTATAGAATTTATAAACAACGAGTTGCATGCAAAACATTAGTTAAATTTAGAAGGTCATACCGAAATTTAGTTCACTTAAGAATACATATACTTCAGCTGAAAATTTCCCTTTAGTAATTTCCTCTAATAGTACGCCAATACTTTTGTGCAGCCCTGTATAGAAGGTATAGAATTTATATACAACGAGTTGCATGCAAAACATTAGTTAAATTTAAAAGGTCATACCAAAATTTAGTTCACTTAAGGAATACATATACTTCAGCTGAAAATTTCCCTTTAGTAATTTCCTCTAATAGTACGCCAATACTTTTGTGCAGCCCTGTATAGAAGGTATAGAATTTATATACAACGAGTTGCATGCAAAACATTAGTTAAATTTAAAAGGTCATACCGAAATTTAGTTCACTTAAGGAATACATATACTTCAGCTGAAAATTTCCCTTTAGTAATTTCCTCTAATAGTACGCCAATACTTTTGTGCAACCCTGTATAGAAGGTATATAATTTATATATAACGAGTAACATGCAAAACATTAGTTAAATTTAATAGCTCATACTAAATTTTAAAACGTGCACTCCAGCAATTATTAAACAAAGACAGTACTGAAATCGATTTCTTTTGTGTGTCCCTGTAAATTACTAAAAATTGCTATGAACGCCCTGTTCCAGCGTCATCGTAGAGAAATTCAGTGATTTATATCAGTTTCAATACATTTGAAATAGCATGATGCCATTAAAACGAACATTTGAACGATTTCCCCCTATTTACCATAATGTAATGGAAATCTTTTGAGTACCCCTTTAAATGAACTATTAATCCTGCATACCTCATACAAAATACCAAACATGCTTTTTGACCCTAAGTAACCTTTATCAATTGCATGAAAACCGGAGTATATAATTACGGGAAAATTAGCGTGGACAGACAGTTAGGTGGACCGACAATCCGAATGCATAAACACTTTTCAACTTTGTTGGAAAGTGTTAAAAACAACATTAACCGAAATTTAATAATTCACTCTAAAAAGAAAGACAAATGTCTTAATCTAGAAAAATATAAAATAACCAGGAACAAAAATATACAATCATGCCTCCAGAATTACACACAATTTTAAACAAGAAAGAAAAAATCATTCCAACATATTCAGAATGATGTAACAAAAACGCACCGTTTAAAAAATTATGAAAATAATCTAAAAAGATTTTTTTTTTAACTGTGAACTTGCAACATTTTACATAAGAAATCTTTAACACAAATTATCAGCTTTAAGTATCAAATAAAATTTAAATTTTCTTTGTAAATTCAATTTCTTTTCATAAAAATACATTCTTAAATTTAGAAATAAACAAGAGATCTTCTCTTGTTTATCCGTTCACTCATGAAATCAAGTTTAAAGTTTTGCCGTTGTCCACATAAAAATACACAGAAATTTCAGTATTATAAAAAATCGAAACAGTACTTTTTTTTTTTTAATTATCCTTAAAGACTAAAATTTAAAAGCATTTTAAGAATATTTTGAAGGAAAATTTCCATTCTTAATTTCAAAACTATTTATTAATCTTTTTATCGTTTCATTTTTCTATATTCCTTTAGAGAAAATCTGTTTTGAAAGATTTCACAGCAAACGTGAAGAAAATTTTTTTGAATGAAGTTCATTATTTGAGTAAAGTAAAAGTTCAAAAATATGTTTGATGAACTTCAAAATACAGTCAGTTTTCCTAACTGGCTTTTTTGCAGCGTTAATTAGACTTCCACTTTTTAAGAAAGTTTCTAGAATGATGAGAAAATTTAATTAGGAAATAAAAATCAATTAGGAGAAGAGTTATTCTAATTAGATTACTTAGGTTAAATTCTCGATTTCTAACAGAGTGAGTTTATTTTAATTTGAAGAAAATAAAGATTCAGTTGTTTGATGTTTCAATTTAGTATATAGATATATATATGCATATATATATATTTCTATTTCAATATCTTATATTTAAATTTATTTTGCACAATGCAAATTACTTACAATATTTAAAAGTTATAGTTTAAAATATTTATGCATTTTTAATTTGCATTAAATTAATATATTTTTCATAAATCATAAATTATTAAATGCAGCATTAAATAACATTTAGCAATCAATAAATTTCGCAGAAGGAGATTTTTTATAAACTTTAAAAGTCCGTCTGGGTAAAATAAAAAAAATCTATGATATTAATAATTTGTTTTGTGTAAGTTAGATTATGTGTAAACATTGCTTTAACCAGTTCGAAGTTTCTCTATTGTTAAACATGACAATATAAGAAAAGGCTTATAGTCCAGGCAATAGGGAATTTTACCTAGCAAAATTAAGTTCTGGAAATCGGCTTACTTTATGTTTTTTGGGTCGCTGAATCCGAATTTGTAACTTCCCACCAAAATTTCTCCCGGCAACACGCCCCCCCCCCCCAAATTTTGGTAAAAAGCCCCCCCCAAAAAAAGTTTTTATTAAAAAAATCATTTTTTTTTTGTTTTAGAAGAAAAGTATCTGAAAATTCAGAAAGTACACAAAATTTGCAACAAACTAGATATATGACATTATGATTTAGGATGAACGGGAAGGGCGGATCTGCCTCGGAACATGCGCGCGGTGCTGCGTGGATTAAGTTGCGCAATTCCACTTAACCACTCACACGCTTACATTCGCCCTCCAATCTCCCCTCCGAACTTTCCTTATAAGGTTTACTTTAAGTTTTTTGGGTCGTTGAATCCGAATTTTTAACTTACCTCCATAATTTCCCCCCGAAAACCCCCCAAAATAGTTGTTATTAACTTAAATTTCTTATTGTTTTAGGGGAAAAGCATTACGAAATTCAGAAACTAGACAAAATTTGCAACAAATAGGATATATGACATTATGACGTAGGATAAACGGGGAGAGAGGGGGCTGCCTCGGAAAATTCCCTGCACGCTTTTCTCAAAAACCAAAATTTTCAAAAAATCAATTTTTTGGTGGGTTGGCGGGTGAAATTTGGTGGGAAGTTACAAATTCGGGTTGAGCGACAAAAAAAAAAACATAAAGTGAGTCGAAATCCAGAGTTAGTATTAATTTTGCCAGGTAAAATCCCCTGTTACTTGGGCTTCATAACTTAGTGCACGTATCGCCGCAGTGTATGTTCCGAGGCAGCCCTCTCCCTCCCAGTTCATCCTACGTCATAATGTCATATATCCTATTTGTTGCAAATTTTGTCTAGTTTCTAAATTTCGTTTTGCTTTTCCCTTAAAACAATAAGAAATTTAAGTTAAAAGCAACTATTTGGGGGGGGGGGGGGTTGGGGGGAAGTTAAAAATTCGGATTCAGCGACCCAAAAGACTTAAAGTAAACCTTATAGAGAAAGTTCGGAGGGGAGATGGGAGGGCGAATGTAAACGTGTGAGTGGTTAAGGGGAATTGCGCAACTTAGCTCACGCAGCACCGCGCGCATGTTCAGAGGCAGATCCCACCTTCCCCTTTATCCTAAGTCATAATGTCAATTATCTAATTTGTTGCAAATTTTGTCTACTTTCTGAATTTCTAGATACTTTTTCTCTAAAACAATAAAAAATGATTTTTTTAATAAAATCCTTTTTTGGGGGGCTTTTTCCAAAATTTAGCTGGGTTGTCGGGGGAAATTTTGGTGGGAAGTTAAAAATTCGGATTCAGCGACCCAAAAGACATATAGTAAGCCTTTTTCCAGAACTACCATGAATTTTGCTAGGTAGAGCCCCTATACGGTCTCTATTGCCTGGACTATTATTTTAGTGAATAAATTTTATTACATTTTATACTAAAAAACAAAATATAAGTTCACATTCAGATTTAAAAGAGCTAAAAACTTAAAAGAGCTAACAGATACGTGTATCTCCTGTTTTTGCACAGTATAGCAAACCTGCTGCAAAATACTTTACTTCCAATTTGCACCACTAACGGGTACACTCTGTTCTAAGCAAACCACCTTCCAAACGAAGCTATCGAAAACAAAGTTCAATGAGCAGAACTCCGTTGTGATCGAGCTCATAGAACCCGAGATAGAAATGCGTCCCCTGGAAATGGAAATTTGAACTAAAATATCTAAGATGTGCATAAGATGAAAGAATGGTCAAAGGACTTCAAATGATCCATTACATGACAGGTTGGGAAAAAGTTCGAAAATCACTCCCGGGTGTCGTTCAACAGCAACTCCCGACGACAGAAATATGAGAATGGAGAGGAGCTGCTAATTTTTGAGATGTGTTATGTAATTTATGTCAATTTTTGAAAAAAAAGTATTTATGTTGTAGTAATGAACAATTTAAAACTTTTAAACTCCCTCTATTGGTGGAAAAATTAGTTAAGGAGGGTATTTTCGACTAAATTCATCAATTTTGTCCGACATTTAACGCTTTTTTGAAGGATCTATAAAAATATTACTCATCCCAAACTTTTTGTAACTACCGTTTAATAAAGAACAATTATGTCGATATATAGAAATTTTGCAAAATATTTTGTATTTTTGAGTATACTTTGATTTTTTATAAAAAATTATTTCCATTCTTTTGATTCTTTTTTCAAGGGAAGTTTTTACATGAAATAGGGAGCAGATTTATTGTCATAACCAACAACCTGGAGGAACAGGGTGTTAGATTTCGTCTGGCACCTACCCTTCGACCATTCCGGCTTGAGAGGCCCTACCAGGAGCTTTGCTACCGCCGACATAGCTCACCGGGTAGTTTGATGGAGTAAAGATATATCTCTAGGAAAAAAAGATAATATATATAATTCTATTTTAAAGAGCATATTGTTATATGGAGCAGAAGGATGAAGAATTGTGGAGACAGAGAGAAAGAAAATGGCGACAGTAGAAATGGATGTACTAAGGACATCATGCAGAGTATCAAGAATAGAAAGGATGAGAAATGAATGAATAAAAAAAATGATGAATATAAAGGGAACAATACTATATGATATTAAAAAAAAGCAATTAATCTGATCATGTTAATAGAATGAATGATGAAAGACCACCTAAAATCACATTCAATTAAAAAACAAATAAAAAAAGGAAACGAGGAATACCACGAAAGAACTGGATGGATAGTGTTGTAAAGGCAATGAGGGATAGAGGTCTGCCCTTGATGGACCCTTGACGGGAAAATATTGAAAATGACTGTTGTAGATTCTTCAGATGGCGGCATATGGTGGCATAAACCGAGTTTTTATATGTGTCGTCTAGTTGCAAAACCGGCCAACTCCTCAAAAATTGAAATTGTGTTTTTTCAGTTTTTTTATTTCTAAGTAAAGGTTTCTATTATCTGGAAACGATAAACCATGCAAAAACCTATCAATCCCTGCGTTATATGCGTTTGAAAATCACGATGTGGTGCAAAAGCGGCCAAATCCTTCAGTCGGTGAGTTTCAAAAGCGGCCATCTCCATATCCGCTAGCTGACGCTTCTGCTCGACCCCACAGTAACTTCTCACTTGCTGATTAGAATAACGTTATCGTGTTTTTTCTCTCCTGTGACTGCTCTCCCTTGGTGAATACAAATTTTCTAATAATTTAGCTTCGTGTTTTCTCCAACTATGGAACTACTAATCAACCAAGGAAGCGGCAAAGTGGATCTACAACGTGGTAAAGGAGAAAACCCAAAATTCAAAGGTAATGTATACCTTTTGATAACCAGGGGTGGTTTATAATTTTTTACGCCCTAAGCCAAAATAGTTTTCTGCGCCCTCCCCCCCCCCCCCGCCTTCATAAAACTATAAGTGATTTTCTTTGACAAATTTAAGAATTTTTTAATCTAATTAATTAATTAATAATGCATTTAAATTTTGCTTTATAAATTTTAGTATTTTGACGATTGTAGATTGGAAATGAATGGGCTTTTGTTACACTTAAAATCTGAGAAAATTTTGTGTTTTAAATGTAATTATTACAAATTCATTTTTTATTTAACACTTTTCGATAAAATTTTAAATTGTTCTTATTTCGTTAAATTTAAAAACTTTAAAGTTCTTAATTTTGCGAACCCTATCTAACGTACTCCCCTTGGCCATAGCCTAAGTTGCCTTATGGGTAATCCACCCTTGGGATAATATAATAAATAATTTATTGATAACATAATAACATCATAGTTAGCATATTTTGATTAATTAATTATCATGATGCCATAATATTTTATTAATCTAATAACTTGCCTACGTTGATTCAGTATTCTTTTATCCCTCCAGACCGTGTTTCAGATCAAATTGAAAGGATATTGCAGAAAATCGAGTCCCTGATTCAGCCAAAAAAGTATGAAGAAATTTTATCTCATTATGGTACAGTTTTCAAGTCGGGAAGAGACCGACCATGATTGGAAGAAGACCAGCAATTTCTTCCCCAAACCACCTGCACTGTGGCATTTCAAATTTACTCCTACGAAAAAAAAAATCATAACAGAATATAAAAATGAGCTGTTGGTACAAGGGGCGGTCTTCTGCAAATCTGAGGTAGAAGTCAGAAAGTCTGTTGTCAAGAGTAAGAGAAGTATTATGAACAGCAAGCTCGAGGACGTGGCTCCGGATACCGTAGTGAAGCCTCTAAAACTTCGGGTTGTCCAAAACTTACTGATGAAATATTTCGGACCAAATTGGGATGCTGACAAGCGGTTATTTTTTTTTACAAAAATATATTGGCATCAGCTGCTTAAAAAGCAGAAAGCAAAGATGATGAAGAAAAAGACGCATGGATGGACCATCACGACGAAATTTGTGAGACTATCAAAAACGATGAGACCACTAAAGTTTGAATTTGTATGAACATGTACATAGTATGATTTTTGTTTAAGTTTTTAAAATTTAATAATTTTATTTAAAATAATATCATGCCATTTAAATTATTTGTTTAGTGACATTTAAATCAGTTTTAACAGCTAGTCAGTTAGTTTTAACTGTTAGTCAGCTTTAACAATCAGTAACTGTGTAAAGGTCGTTTTACGTTAATAACTTTCCTAAAGTTGTTTTTGTTAAATAACATTAAGTTTAACAAAACATTTTTGTGTATTTGCAACCCCTAAAATCCCAATGTCAAATTAAATTTAGCAAAAATTAATTTCTGGTTTGTTGCAAAACCGGCCAACTGCAAAGTAAGTTGCAAAGGCGGCCAAATCCAAAACAAATACTTAAATAACCCCTTCTCTTCATGTACACCTGCCACCTTATTTCCTGTTTTCAAATATACTGCTCTAATGACTATAAAACTGAAGACTTTTGGTTCGAAACTTTATTTGGCTAAGTGTGGTAAAAAGTCAGCTTTTTCTTAAAATTTTATTTTTTGGAGATGGCCGGTTTTGCAACTAGACGACACATATAGACATTCATTTCTTTTAATTGTTAGTATGTCATTTTCAACAGAGAAAGGTTATAAATATGTCTTCCAAAAAGTTACTTTTTCTTTACATCGAAAAATTTGTGTAACAAAATAATTAAAATGTGAACGAATACTTTCAAAATATCTAACATTTCGAAGTACATGTGATTCATAAAAATTAACAAAAGTTGTCAAGCAATATTCGGATTTCCTGGCAGTTTCAAACACTAATCTAACTTTAAAGCATTTTTTCATTCAGATACAAATATTATTTTAAGCAATAAATGATAAAATAGTAATTAATAGAAAAAAGATTCATAATCATTTAGTAGATATTATTCTACACTGTTCTACGGGCAATTATTCCATAATGAACAAATATTCGAAATAAACTATTTTAAAGAAAAATTATCTGGTCGATATTTTCTTTTAATTTAAAAGAAATTTTCATATTTGAAAGAAATTAAGATTTTTTTCCATGGTAGCGGATCCAAATACACGTGTTTCAGTGTTAAATTATTGATTAGCAGCAGACACCGTATCCCTAAAAATGATATACATGTCAAACAGAAAAGACTATTACTCATGCACATGAATAAAGGATTTTTTTTTTCAGAACAAGTGCAGTACGAGAGAAAAAAAATACCTTACATCATTCCTTATCAAAATAAATCGTGAAGAAGGACGCTTTAAAAAATTCAAATCCTAATAAATGTTTATAATAACATAAGCATTTCTTTAAAATAATTTTAACTTTTTCTAATATACTGTGTACTTACAACCATACAAGCCGTTTCAAATAATTAATTGTATGTGTATATATGGATATATTTATATGTCTGTGTGTGTGTGTTTCTGTGTAATTTATTGAATTCATAAAACGCTATTAATACTAAATAGGTTTATATAATGTGAGTCATAAAGATCGAAACAATAGCCTATTTCCTTAAAATTTTCTCCTAGACACATACTTCTATTTGCAAAGTTGCATAAGAAAATGTGCAACATATGATGAAATTAGTTGCAAAAATATATATAAATATAGGTAATATACAACATATTTCAGTTTTAAGACCTATAACACACACTTTTATTGCATATAAAACGACGTCATTCGCATCCTTTGAAGAATTCCTTATTTAGGATCCAGTCTTAAACAACATCTACAGTAAAGTATTCATATAACGTCAATATCGCTGAATAGTACACAAAAGAAAAAAAAAGATGTCACTGAAGAAATTCGACAAAAAAGAAAATAAACAACAACAACAGCAAAAACAAAAACGGCTATCTAATGATTCATATGCCTTCATTTGTTTGTAATATAGATAATTAAATTAAATATAGTTTAAAATACATAGCTCTACATTTTATTTGGATTGCTTTATTTTTATTTTTTCAAAATAGCACGAATTTTAATTACTTCTTTTTTCGGTAGTTATGGGAAAATAGCAACAAAAAGATATAATTACTCGTTTCCAACTATTTTTTCTCTACTTTCTACAGAAATGGAGTACTTGAGTTGCCAAAATTAAACAAATAGAGCTAAAAACATACAAAAAAATTAATATCACAAATTAAATTGAGATGCAGTGTTCAAACAAATTCATTAAAAAGTACTTTTTCTCCCAATATGAATTTATAAAAATTGAAAATGTGCAATGCACAGAACTTTAAAAATTCCATTGAAGTATTTAACAGTACAATGATATATCTGCTTTGTTTTACAGCTGGTTCATACAGCGCAACGTTAATTTTCGGAGACGACACTTTAATTGCTGGGAGAAAGAAATAGCATATCGGAGGCTAATAAAGCAAGCAATGCATATATAACTAAACTTTTTCACGTTCTCATTGAAAAATACAGGCATAACAGTAAAAATATTTTCAGTTTGAAACAGCAGAAGGGTTTCGAATATTCTTTGAGAAAGTTCTAGTATAACAGATGATCATTTACAGAAATCATTATAAAAGATAATTCGAGGTGTGTATACATAAAACTAAAATATTTCTTAGTTAAATGAAATTCGTATAATTAGAAAATCTTTCTGTGTCGTTGATGAATTAATTACGTTTTATTTTATATCAAAATGTAAAGTTTTGGATCACAGAGAGCCAATTTGGGCCACTCGTATAAATAATTAATAATTATGCATACAGTAGCCTCCCGATTAACTGGCCTAAACAGGACCGAGTGTTAGCCGGTTAAACAGAAGTAGTTAAAAAAATAAGTAACAGCATATTTAATTAATTAAATGCGTAGGATGCATTTAGGTTTTTAATTTATGTAGTTTAAAAAAATTGCATATTTTCTATATTTTGTGAAATGAATACTAGTTATAATTAACTGAATTGAAATAAAAATTATCACTAATAACAAATAAGGAGCAATGTTTAATACAAATTAAGTTGTAGAAAATCTTGTCACATACCTTTATAAGAAGTTGAAATTATCTACATTTTGTAAATTTGAGTTAATCAACCATAAAGAAATGAGAACCGAAATTTTCCTTTATGAATTTTGCCTGATTTTGGGGAAAAAAAATGTTGGCCGGTTAAAGCGGAGTTCTGGTTAAGAGGAGGCCTTTTAAGAGGAAGTCTACTGTATTTAATAAATATGCATAATTAATTAATAATTATGTATGTTTATGTATGTATTAATTACTTTAATAGATAAAAATGTAATCACTTAAAAAAATTGGACATTATCGTTTTCGTTGTCGTATCCAGCCTAAAATAGGAAGATCACTGTAATTCGGTTTAATTTTTAAAAACCTGTTTAGATCGATCCTTATTTTTTATCATTTATTTAGTTTTATTTTATTTACTTATTTATTGATGAAGTTTACATTTTTTTTACATATTAAATGGAGACAAATTTATAAACTTTTTATATTGCTTTAAGTGCAAAAGTGTAAATCATTTTTAATCGGGCAATGCGCGATAAAGATAAATGAAAAAAAAATCATGCTTGAAAATTGGGTTAAAAAAGCATTTAAAAAAGTAAATTGAGATACAGTTTTGATCAAAAATCATCTGAACGATTTTTTAATTTTATTTGACACCGTAAAATTTAAATTGTGCGTTCTTTAGAAATTAATAATTTTTCAAAAAAAAAAAAAAAAAAAAAAAAAAAGGCGAAAAAATATCATATCTTTTCTAACGTTTATATGATGTCAGCCTTATTAACGGTCATGTTTTTACTGAACAATAAAGATTCCTACGTTATATCCAATGACGGTATGTTGAAAGATATTTGTAGATTGCTATTCACCGCATATCTGTACAACATGGGTAAGTTATTTTCAATAAAATATGTTAATGATTTTTATAAATCGCTGTAATCCAATGAGTCTCAATCTTTTTTTTTCTGCCATTTCCCCGTCGTAAAATCTCTAAAATCATGACTTTCCACCACAATCCCCCGCCTCCCGTATAACTTGCTATTATTATTATTGAAAACCCGAATTCGTATTCTCATGAAAAAATACAAAAGAGCATTAACAATGACAAATCATTTCAGTATTCGATTGTTTAACAAACTGGCAAATTTTTAAAAATGTATTTTTTATTATAACTTTGTATCGAAGTCATTCATCTTCACCAATTTATTATAGAAGAGTTTTACTGTTTTGTGCCAACTTACATGAGTGTAAAACAAATGTGATATATGGTGTCTTTTATTGAACTTAACTATCTCACCTTCTCTTTTACACATTTTTCTTTGTTATTGAAAAAAATATTTCTTATGCATACGAGAGACGCTTAAAAGCGCATTAATAATGACATGCCATTTCAAAACCTGATTGCTTACAAAAAAGCTAAAATGTTGTATCAGATTTTTTTTTAAATACAACTCTATGAAAGTAAGTCATACATATTTACCTTGCGTCACTTGTGTCAGTGTGAGATAAAAGTGATATATGGTGTCATTCTATTGATTTGTTCTTAGTTTTTAGGGTTCTGTACTTAACTAGTATGTTGTGGCCATCACAAAACTTTCTTTTATCTCATACTTGTCAATACTTCAAAATCCGTTATCACAGTGCATCTATGCTCATCATGAGGATTCTAAACAGATGAAATTCCGTGCATTAGTTTACGAGATATTACTGTCCCTGAAATCGTGTAAATCCATCAATATGCAGCATAGCAGCGCCACCTATTGGGTGATATGCACCAGAACCTAATTATCATCAACTTATGTCAATGTTTAACTGAATATGAAGTTTGGGGAAAATCTGTGTATTAGTTCTTGAGATAGAGCTATTGCGCAAATCATGACAAATGCAGCACGACAGCGCCACCTGTTGAGCGATTTACATAACCACATAATCAGCATCAACATTTTACATGGTGTACTTGAATCTGAAGTTTGATGAAAATTCGTGCATTAGTTCTTGAGATAGAGCTATTGAGGAAATAGTGTAAAATGCAGCAGAGCAGCGCCACCTAATGGGCGATATTCACCAACACGTAGTCAGCATCATTTCATATCAAAGAGTAACTGAATCTGAAGTTTGATGAAAATGTGTCGATTAGTTATTGAGATAGAGCTATTGCAGAAATCGTGAAAAATGCTGTATAGAAGCGCCAAATTTTGAGTGATTTACACCAAAATGTACAAAATGTAAATTCATATCACGGATTAACTGGTTCTGAAGTTTGGTGAAAATTGTTGCATTAGTTCTTGAGATACAGCTATAATAGAAATTCTGAAAAGTGCAGCATAGCAGCGCCACCTATTGAGCGATTTGCACCAAAACACAAACAGCACTAATTCATATCAAAGTGTATTTAAATCTGAAGTTTGTTGAAAATCCAAGCATTAGTTGCTGAGATAGCGCTATTGCGGAAATTGTAAAAAATGCAGTATAGCAGCGCCACCTTTTGAGCGATTTACACCAAAATGTACAAAACGTCAATTCATGTCAAGGACTAACTGAATCTGTAGTTTGATGAAAATCCGTGCATTAGTTCTGTAGATTGAGCTATTGCGGAAATCGTGAAAAAGGCTGCATAGCAGCGCCACCTGTTGAGCGATATACACCAAAAACTAATCAGCACCAATTTATATCAGGGACTAACTGAATATAAATTTTTATTAAATTCCGTGCTCTAGTTCTTGAGATAGAGTGCCCACAAAATTTGTGTCACATACAGACAGACAGACTCACAGACTAACAGATTCACAGACTCACAGACAGACATTTTGTAAAAACATATTTTTCGGCTTCTCTGACCCCTAAAACGTGTAAATCCGTCGAAAACCGAAAGTCGAAAATTTTCACGAATCCAATACTTTCTTCTTGTAAAAATAGAAGAAAGTAAAAATTTTTATTAAATTCTGTGTTCTAGTTCTTGAGATAGAGCGCCCACAAAATTTGTGTCACATACAGACAGACTCACAGACTAATAGATTCACAGACTCACAGACAGACATTTTGTAAAAATATGTTTTTCGGCTTCTCTGACCCCTAAAACGTGTAAATCCGTCGAAAACCGAAAGTCGAAAATTTTCACGAATCCAATACTTTCTTCTTGTAAAGATAGAAAAAAGTAAAAAGTGAAAAAGGAAGTAGTATAAGATCACTCCTGTGTCTGTTTGTCTGTCTGTCACAGCTATTTTACTCATAAGCTATGGAAAATGGAAAGTTCAAATTGGAGAAGGTAATAAAGACCATTGACCAGCATATTTACAGATTATTAAAAATTCGCAAATATATTTAGGAAAAATGCAGAGCGGCTAATTAAGCTACTTGAGAAAAAAAATCTTTTTTTTTGTATATTGTGTGGCAAATCGTATGAAAGATTTCGTAATGCTGAACTCAAAAATGCATTTCTTTTAATTTTAGGTATTATATTTTCAGAGATATCGTCGAAAATATAGTGCAAAAATATATCCCCCCCCCCCCAATCTATTTCCGAATCTACTGAAACTAAAATTATGAAAAAAATAGAGGAAGTAGACGTTAATTTAAATCCTGCAGGAAAATGTTAGCGATTACCGTAGGTGACATAATTTTTGAAAAAAGCGCATTTTTCCGTTACACACAAATTTCGATTTGCCGGCATTCAGCTAATGTTTTGAGGAGCGCAGGCGGTACTTATAAGCAGAAGAAGTATAAAAACATTGTTGACAATGAATTAAAAAAAAATCCTCGGTAATTACCCGAGATATTATCCCTTAAAGTTAAGGAAGGTTTGGACATACATAATGACAGGGACGGCGTACTCTATGGACCATCGGCTTTTAAAGCCAATATAAGAACTTTTAATTATATATCTGTGTAATGCAATGCCCAGTAGCATTATAAAAGTAATAAACGTCAAATTGTTAAAAACAGACTAATTTAATTAAAATTAATCACATAAATACTATGGGATTCGTGACTACTTTCCATGGAGTGGATGACTCAATACGCCTCCTGTGCCTTTAAAAGTTAATTAAAAACTTATCTGGAAAAACGCGTCATGGCCCAATGCAGCATTGCAACTTTGCGATCTTCTTTCGAAGCGCGCTTAACACAATGTCAAGTTTAAACTTTGAACAAGGGTTTTGTTTTACACTGTAAAAAGGAAAGTTTATTACCACTTTAAATGTAGTTTTATGAAATGCCAATTAATAATTCCTATACTTATATTACGGAACCCTCTGAGCGCGAGTAATACTCGCACTTGACTGTTTATTTATATGTAACGATGAAATTTAGAAATCGACTTTTCACTCACTTGGTGATATGCTAGAATGACATATTTAAAAAAAAAAAAATAGTGTTTCGGATGGAAATAGAAATTTTTAATAGTTATAGAACTTAATTAAAAAAATTAATTAATTTTAGGATATTTTTCTGTTAACCTGTCTCAGGTGATAAATATCCAAACATACTTCAATTTTAATATTGTATACGAGCTGGCTCTGAAGTGTTTAACAAGGAAATAATTTGCATAGAAATATAAAAAATATAAATTAAAAAGAGTGTAATAAAGTTTGGAAAAGACAAGTAGACGTTTTAATCAATTAATAGTTACATATTTATTAAATTGCCATTCTTAGTAGAGAAATCAATTTAGAAATCCTATATAGAAAATAATGTTATATTTCGAGCAATGTTTAAATATTGCTTCATTTTTCTTTTGTATTGCTGTATCTTAAGAAAGAATCTGCGCAAAAATTGTATTTTTAAAATAAATTTACTATCTCGCTTTTTGTACCAAACATTAACAAAGTTGGGAATTCTCCGTAACCGAGTTCACTGACAAGGCTAAATGAATGTACAGTCGTGAAAAAAAAAAAAAAAAAAAAAAAAGTAAACATCCCCTACTAATCACCTCAACAAATTATCGTAGAAGAAACTTTCTGGTACCGAACGATTGGAAATAAAGTCTTCTTTTAAATGATATATATAAGATTTCCTTAGGGGGCCATCTACATATTAAAACGAACCATAACTTTTTTTTTCAATCACAATACCCAATTTTAACGAGATATTTCAAATCTTCGGTTCAAACTACGCCTAGACACCGAATTTCAAGTCATTTGAATGATAAGTTTTTGAATAATAAACATTCAAAATTTAGTGCTTGTAATGTTAAATTACATTTTCATATTTTTATTTATATCTCCAGAAAATATGCTCCTAATGTGCTAATTTTTTGTATAGCAATAATACTAATACACCCAAACATAAATACACTGAATTTGCAATTTTTATAATTTTATGATATGGATTATGAATTATGAAATTAATATTCGAAAAAATTATGAATTGCAACCTACAATTTTTTTGATGGATTTAGATTTATTAAGTCCTGCTTTATGGAAATCCAAAATTTCACATTTTTCTTCCAAATAGTTTTCAAATTATGCTTAAAAAACGGCAAAATGATGGTTTAAGTGGCCGTCTATAATAGAAGTGACTAGATATTTTGAAATTTCTTCTGCTGTCCTATAATCTAGCAGGCTTCATTGCCTTCTTAGGATGCTATGATCAAGATCGGTTAACATCTCTCTCGGTTAACAATCGAGTTCAGAACTTCAATTGGGATACAACACTTAAAATACGCTCGTTTTAAAATAATTAATTTCTCAGAAACTTATGGCACGGATTACATAAAAATTTGTTTTTAGGCTAATTGAATAGTGTAGAGTTCATTTATGCTGTCAGAATTGTGTACAGCTATTGAAAAAACAATGTTATGGTGCGTTTTAATATGTAGATGACTACCTAAGCAAATTTTATCTATATCTTTTAAAAGAAATTTCTACTATATCATTTTAAAAAAGCTCGATTACATAGTTTCTGAACAACAACAACTGCTAGTTTCATGCATTTCCGAACATAAATAAATTAAAACTTCTTCCATTAAGTCCCCTTTGGATTTGAGAATAGACTTACATGGACTTTATATTACATATAAATAGGAATTTTGTAATCGATTTTTCACTCACTTCCAGTTATGCTAGAGATATAAAAAATACGTAAAAATGTGTATTTACGATGCATTACACATAACACCAGTATCTGGTAATGTTCCGTATTCAGTATTGCATCTTTATCTCTCTGTTCCATAACCTCTTTAAGAAAATTTAATTTATTTGTTATAACCTGCTTTTATTCTCTCTCTGTGTGTACGTAATCTGCATACATACAATCCAGATATCTCAAAGACGTACTTTGCTTCTTTATTTTAACAAGATAGCTTTTAATATTTCCGGTGGCATTATCTGAGACTGCTGCACTACATCCCTAACATTCTTAAAGTGACTGATATTCCGAAAGCGTGTTTACATCAATGCCATAAAGAAATTTTATTTCATTAATACTACCTGTTTTTGTTTGTTTGTTTGTTTGTTTTTTTATTGTGTCTTTTGCATATGGCAATAATTCACCCGTGAATTTAAATTATTTGCTTCATTTTGTTTACATAACTAATTATCTAAATCCTGTTTCCAAAGTCTACACATTTACATAAGCAATTCTGATATAATTAATCTAATAAATTAGAAATCACATTTTTTCTGTATAGCTAATGTTTAACGCCAGCTATGGTGCAAATCGTTATATTACCTAAATGGCTATACGAGATTCGATAATTAAATCTAAAGATCAAAATTTTGAATACAAGCAAACAATAAGTCGTTTTACACATTTAGATGGATACGCATAATAACCTTCGCAATATTTTAGTTAAAATGACACACTTATAGTAAAACGGAAAAATTTCTTATTCGTATAAACCCATCTTTACTTTAATATAATATCATTTCATCACCGGAGTCATCACACGCTTTGGAGTTTCTGTTATATTTTAAAGCAGTTGTTTTAAAATGTTTGAGTTTTTTCCTTTAAATAAAACATTATTATCACTCAGTAAATTGTGCGTCACTTTATAAGAAATGTTCCTTATTCGCACATTTTTTTATGTCTCGCAAAAGCAAATATCACCACAAAATTATACAGAGATCATATACCAAGGCTTCATAAAACATTTGATGACTATTACTGTAGATAAAGGCTGATTGCGATAAACTTGAAACTATGTTTTCAAGTGTATAATGAATTTTCTGATTCTTTTCTTTTTTATTATGTGCATTTTAAATTTTTGCACACAAAATAATTTTTTGAATGCGCTTCTATTTAAGTAAATATATATATATATATATTATTTTAATGACTCAACACTAAGTAATCTGGTATGTACTTTCTTTGCAACTTTTCAGGATATCATGAATAAATTTCGAGATAGTTCCTCCAAAACAATATTACATAGCAAATAGAAAAGGTCTTACTCAAATTCATGCTTAGTGATAAAAATGTAATGTGTCGTTACATAATTTATTTTTATTACTTTATGTACGTTTTATGGATTACTTAAATTTAATTAAGAGTTTTAATTAAATGTTTATTTCATTTCTTAATTCTAAATTGTTTCATTAATCACTTATGATAAATATATACATTTAGAATTAAGTATTTATTTTTAATGATTATGTTAGTATGGAATTTCAAATATTAACTTCAGAATGTATTTAATTGTATAATATATGCCATTAATATATGTTAAAATTCGTATAAGTATATTTCATAAAATTTATCCTGAAAATTACCGTTATTGGATTCGCTTTCATTGCACATATGGTAGATAGCACATTCTATATAAACGTGCTTTCAAAATGTATAATTTATGATGTTGATTCAGAATGTGTATGATTAGATAGAATTATTCAATATCAGTCATTGGCTAACTTACTGAGTATGACAAATGTCAGAAGTAGTTCGCTTTCTAAATGGCTTCTATTTACACCTAAGGTATTATCTCATTGAACAGAATTTCTAATTTAAACAGCTCCTTATTTAGTATATGTAACATTATAACTGCAAATATTTCCGAACACATGTTGATAATGTAATTTAACTATTATTAAAAACGGATAAGAATTCGTCAGAAAATATTTTAATGAACTATATCTGCATATATTTACATATTCAATTTTGTGGCTGTGATTCTTATTTTATATATGGCAAAGCACATATATAAACGCTCTTAGTATTTATTTATTTATTTGTAACTTCAGATGTAGATTATGATGAAAAGTGATGAACAGAAAAGTTTTATAAAAAGTACTTTACATATTTATTTATAACATTTAAAAAATATTTTAACAAAGTAAAGTCGCCAACAACAGCAAATAAGAGAATATTTAAAGCAGAAATCATTAAAAATAATAATGCATTAATAATAATAATAATAATAAAATTTTTATGCATGGCAATACTTGTATTAAGTCAAGTTTAATAATGCAGAATTTTACTTTTAAATCTAAAGCAAAAAAATATATATAAATTTCCAACAATGTATTCCAATTCAACACTTTGTAAAAATTGTAAAAATCCTTTATATTCGTAATTAATTATAGTGAAATTTAATATAATAGTTTTCTTTATAATTATAGCAAGGCATACTCGAAAAAGACAGGGTTTGCTTATTATTTTGATAGTGTTTATTGAATACATTATGAAATATCTTTAATAAGAAAATATAGATCATGGAAGTCTAACTATAAATTATTCAATTACCTTTTTATCTCCCTTAAACCGTTATACATAACTCAAGAAAAGAACTCAGTACATTACACTGTTTCTTTTTGTTTTGTTTTTTAATATTTGAAACTACTTAACAGTCATTGTCAAATACAGAAAAAGCAATACAATTAAATGCATAATAAACAAAATTACTAAAATATTTCATGTTTTGTTTCATTTAATAATTTTCGTAATATTTCTCCTCTACTATGTACTTTCATGCGTTTGGTGTTAACATTTTCAAAACAAAAATATTCCAATTTAAAGCTATAACGATAACACAAAAAATAAGTTTCCTTTTAATAGTTTTCGATCTTTATTTCACCATATATTTTAATTTTAATTAATGAGAGTATTAGAATAAAATAAAGCTCTCAGAATTTTATCATGTATAACTTACAAAAATATTGAACATGCTCCGAGAAAAGCCATGCATTTGCAATATTCACAGTTCAAGGTTTGTTATATCTATAGATAGGAGTTAGAAATACAAACTGGTTAAAACTGCATTAAGAGTAACATGTAGTTACAATTTTGAGCTAAATACCTACTATTTAAATACCTTAAAACGGTTATTTGATAAAGAAATTACAACTTTGTTTGTTTGTGTTAGTTTGAATATGTAATTGCCATGTAAATTTGCGATAAAGGTAAAGCGTTAAGCTTACACTTGAAAATAGAAATAATAACTGGAAAAATAGGAATTCTGCTTTTTACGAATTTAGTGTCGCCCCCGATGAAAAAAAAATGTATATATAAATAGTACAAAACATTTTTCAATTTTAAGACTTAAAGCACACGCTTTTATTTTATGGAAAATGACATCATTCGCATCCGATGGAGAATTCTACATTTATGATCCACTCTTGAACATTTACAGTAAAGTATGATAGGATGTCACTATTGCAAAATAATACACAAATGCAGCAAAAAGATGCCGTCCTTCAAGAAACTCGACAAAAAAGGATCTAATGATTCATGGGCCTTCATTTGTTTGTAACATTAATACAGAAACTTAAAATTAAATATAGTTTGTAATAGATCCATGTTTTAAAAGAAATCATGCGTTTTATTTTTTCAAAATAGCATGTATTTTAATTTACATTTTCTTTCGGTTGTTATGAAAAAATGGCAACAAAATATATAATTACTACTTTACAACTATTTTTCTTTTACTTTCTACAGAAATGGAGTATTCCGTTGCCAATATTAAGCAAAAGGGTCTAAAACCTACAAAACAATTAATATTTCAAAAATAAATGAAGATACAGTTTCCAAACAAATTGCATTTAAAAGTACATTTTTTTCCCAATACGACGGTACAAAAATTGAAAATGTGCGACACTTAGAAGTTTAAAAAATTGCTATAGAGTATTTAATCGTACTGCTTTTTTATGGCTGACTTCTGTAAGGTAACGTTATTTTTTGGTTACGACACAAAATAAGCTGGGAGAAAGAAATAGCATACCGTACCGGGGGCTAAAAATAATTATTAATTATATAAGTCCGATGCCTAATAAAAAATACTTATTTTATGAAAAGCATATTTTTGGTCGAAACTGCTTTAGATCTATAATTTATTTCATATGTAAAAATAAGATAAACTTTTTGTACGAAATAGGCCAAAAGCCTTATTACGATATCACAAAATTAATGCATATTCAGTTATCAGTATGAATATTATTTTTTAGGCTAAGAAATACACACAAATTATTTATTTTTGAGTCCAAGTAACCCAATATCACAATATAATACTTGATACTTTTCCAGTATAATAATATACAAGGACACAGGCATAATAGTTTATTAGGATTCTTTTCGTAACTTTTTATATCATTTGGCAATAAATATCGATTTCTGAATCCCGAATCGTTCTAAGAACTAAAAGAAAAAACTTTTATGGCCCACATACTTGAAAAGTATCCAATATTTAATAACGCAACAACGAATATGCATTTTTCTCTTATTATTAAGATATATTATTAAGATGTATTTAATACTCTAAATTATCTATTAAGGTGAATTAAATTAAGGTATTTGAATCGCTAATTATTTTTTAATCGATATCCATATTCTGAATCAATTTATTGAAAAAAAAATGACAGGTTTACAAAGATGCATTACATTTTTTTTTTGTTGTTGTTATTGTTGTTTTTGTTTTTATAATACACAATACGTATCCATGTCAATACTAAAATATTCCTTAAACGCTTTTTATTGTAGTTTTCTTTCCGATGAAAACATCGAACAACGGATAATAGACATTTTAAATTAACGACGTTGAATAACAATAATTAACGATATTGATTAAAGCTATTTTTAATTCAAATTACACCAAAGGGATAAGATGTTAAATAATTTAGAAAAAAATATTAAGGCGGATATTCTTTTAATCAAATTCAGAAAATAAATGCTTCGTTGAATTAAGCAACCTGATTTTTTTTACTTGCCATGCACACTACTTACTAAATCATATATGTTAAACAATCATCTTAAATCCCCACATAAAATAATTTGTATATCTCATTCCTAAAACAAGTACTTTTACCAATAATTCAAAATTGAATCACCCTTCTAAAAATCATGATTATCAATTGTGTTCCAATAATACCATCTTTCCGTAAAATCTTTTTTTCCGAAAGCAAAAACAAAAATCATAATAAAATAGGTTTAAAATATATTGTTGTATTTTATAATCTTATTTCGTTTAATTATATATTTAACTAAAACAAAATCCAATAAGAATTTGAAGCATATACTTAAATTTAAAGGATACTTAATGCTAACTGAGAATAAAAAAAAAAAAAAAAAATAAGTAAGCATGAATTTTTAGTTTACAACACGAGTATATATTACATCAAAATGTGAAATGAAACAAAGAAGCGGAAACATATAGGACACGGCTTAAGTAGAAAATTATAGTTACTTTTCGAATAAGCAATGGTTCTCTTTTCTAAAAATATATGATACTCAGTAATTTTAAATATTTATATGTTACAAAACTATTTTTTAACAATTTTAAATAAATTTTACATTTTTTAACAATTTTAAATAAATTTTACATCATGCAATTTTAAGAAATGTAGTGAATAATTTAATAATATCTGAGAAAAATGCGTTTTAGTTATAAGGCTAAGTTTATTCTTTGAAATATGCACAAAATAGAAAAATAATGAAAAATAACAGAATAATTTCAGAATAAAAACTTTTGTTTGACTATATTTAGCTTTCCTTTTTTAAAAAGGAATATATAAAAAAATGCGCCAAGTGACTTTAATCTTTAATGTATTTCTTCTCACTTCAAGACATAATCCTGTAATATTAAGTGTACTTAATAACGAAAATTGTATTTAATCTTATACTAAAATAATATTATAGAAATGTATAATGTTAATCGAACAAATGTTTATTTTATTATTTTCTATTTCATCTAGAAAAACAACAATGGATGATAATAAATAATAAATAAAAGAAATACATCAGTATATTTGACAATTCTAATGTTTTTCTTTAGTATTGATTTCAAAATATTTTCAATTAAGTCATCTTTTTCTTAAATCAGTAAATAGATTTGTAGGGTAAAATGATTTTCTATAAAAATATATAATATTTTAAAGAAGATTATCTTATAATCGAATACTAACAATTTGCTTATAATCGCATCTTTACCATACTACACTAAAGAAAGACAAAATTTTCCCGAAAATGTTACGAAATTTAATGAGATTTACGACAATGTAACATAATATCTCCCGATTTTCACACGAATCCAAAAGGCGTACTTCTGAAATCAGAAACCTCAAAAACCATTACGTTTCCGAAATTTAACGAAGTGTAGCAGAGACAAAACTTTAATTTGCTGCGAGTAATTTCAAGATATGTTTCCGAGTAAGTATTTTCAGTGAATTAATGGGTTTTATCAAAACGAAACATCCTATTCGGGATGCTATGTTTTTACAAAGAGGCATTTTCATCTGCTTAGTGGATTTGTTACATACAAGAGCAACAGAAAGTGTCATTTTAATGTTATTCTTAATGCAGTTAATTTTTCTTGAACATGGAAATCTTTCATTTAAGATTGATATTAAAGTAAGCGGATTTTATTGGTGTTGAAAAAACTAAATAATGCATTGTAATAAGTACTTGAAAACATATGCGAAAATTGTGGATATATAAAAAGAAACTTTTGTTTCATGAATGCTTTTTAGAATCTCGGGAATCTATTGGTTTCTAAGATTTAGGATTTAAAAGAACCCTTTTAGAATAATTGATAATTCCAAAAATGGTATATTATGTTTTCTTGAACAGTTTTAAAATTTGTATAATTTTTGGAAACATTTGTGTTTTTTCCTAGTGTACTCTCCTTGGATTATGCGCAATTAAAGATGACAAAACATGCATATAAGTATGTGATAAAACCCATGAAAATATGAAGTTAAGATCTTCTACAACGTACCGTTTCCTTTTGCCATTTACAATGTATTTAATTATCAGAAATAAAACCCCTTTGAATAAAAAGTGTCTTTAGAGGCAAGTTATGTGTAAGAAGAAATGTTAATTATCATAAAAAAAATAACTTCATAGAGTGTAATTGTTATTAGCACTCACAAATTTAACAACATTCATTTTGCCAACATTCATCGTCATCAACTCTAAATGCTTTTTTTTTTTTCTAATAACTTTTTTTTAAATTTTGAAAACGTCTGTTATATCCTTAACCAAGAATCCGAAATAATAGCGATGTATGTTAATAGATGGCAGCACTACATAGTCTGGAATTGTAAGGCTTTGCACGTAGCCGAGAATATTCTGCGCAGTTGTAAAATGTGACTTGTTCTGAAAGCTGCTGTTTAGCAGCTGCTGTAAATAATGTATAATAGACTATAAGTAACATTATAGTTATGCCTTCTTCCTTAGTTAAGAGTAATTAATAATAAAAAGAGTGCGGCGATATAAAAGTGGCGACGAAATGGGATTTAACCCAAATTAAAATGCAGTGAATTTTTTTTTTTTTTTTTTTTTTTTTTTTTGAAAGATAAAAAGGAAAAGTGGCACGGAAAATGGCCGATAAAGAAATAATTTCTCTGGGACGCTTGGAAGAATATAATGCAAATGATCCTTGGACTATTTACGTCGAGAAAATTGATTTTTATTTCTCAGCGAATAGCATCAAGAAGGATGAAATGAAAAAAAAATATTTTACTAAGTTCGGTTGGAACAACAACGCTTGCTATTTTACGAGATATTATTGATCCGAATACGCTGAAAGAAATCAGTTACGAGGATCTTTTAAAGAAAGCTAAGATCTTTTTTCACCACGCCCTAGTGAAATTGTCGAACGACTATTGCAGAAACTACTAAGGAAGCAAGGAGAAAATATAACCGATTTCATAAGAGAGTTACGTCGTTTATCCGAACATTGCAACTTCGGAAATACGCTTAATGACCGCCTCCGTGATCAGTTGGTATTTGGGATCCAAGATGAGAAGATACAGCAAAAAGTACTGGATTCTAGAGACTTAACGTTCCAAACAGCGATGGAAACAGCTGAGTCATTCGAGATAGCTGAGGCTGGAGTGAAATCCCTACACATCGGAGATACTACGACTGTCAATCAAGTGCGTGTTTCTAAAGGAGAGAAATCGAAAGTGGAGACGTCCGCTCATGCACCTAAGCCTAAAGAAGATCATTTCGCGCGAAACCCTGTTACAGGTGTTCTAAAAATCATAATCCCAGATTTTGCCCTTTTACATCTGCAGAATGTCATTTCTGCCATCGATTGGGGCATTTAAAAATTTGTTGTCGTAATAGAAACTTTGGAAAGGAAAGTGAGAAACCTTTTAAAAACAGAAAAATTAAAACTGTTCAGGAAGAATATTATTTAAATTTTATGGACGACAACTCCAATATGGTGCCATGGATAAAATCTGTTAAAATAAATGGTGTATATATACAATTTGAAATTGATATAGGTGCGGCTCATACTATCGTAAGTAAAAGTGTTGTTCTCAGGTAAGCTGCCTTTAATTAAATCTAATATTGAGCTACAAACTTATACTAAAGACTCTTTAACTGTTTTGGGGGAATTAAAAATAAATGCTGTTGTTAATGAATATTGTATACCTGATATAAGAATATTGGTAATTAAAGAGGGGGGGGGGGGGGTCCGCGTCTAATCGGAAAACTTGGTTAAAAGCATCAAAATTATTTTGGCCCAATGTAATTATGATTAAAAGCTTTTCGAAAGATGATTGAATTAGAAATTTTCCTAATGTTTTTTCTGACGGGATCGGGACAATGAAGGGTCCTGCCGTGTCAATAAAATTGAAAAAAGATGTAAAACCAGTTTTTCTTAAGTTTCGACCTGTTCCTTTTGCTTTAAGGAAAGCTACTGATGTTGAATTGGAACGATTAACTAATGAGGGTATTTTAAAACCTGTTGATCATTCAGAATGGGCTAGTCCTATAGTAATTGATCCTAATCCTAATGGTTCTGTTAGAATATGTGGAGATTATAGAGCAACAGTAAATGCAAATACTGAAAATGATAATTATCCTCCTCCTAGAATGGAAGAATTATTGTCTAAATTATCAGGTGGTAAATTTTTTACTGTTTTTGATTTAAAATATGCTTATTTAGAACAACCTGTAGATAACGAAAGTAGTCAGATTTTGACTATAAATACTCATAAAGGTTTATTCAGCGTGTTACGATTAGCATTTGGGGTAAAATGTGCTCCTGGTATGTTCCAAAGAAAAATTGAACATATTTTTTTTAAAAAAAATTAATATGTTGGTGTGTTTTTAGATGATGTTATTATTAGTTCTAGTAATGAATCAGAACATTCTAAAAGAGTTGAAAATGTTCTGAAATGCTTTTCTGAGCATGGTATATATTTAAATAAGGAAAAATTAAAATTTGTGGTTTCAGAAGTTTCTTATTTAGGTCATAAAATATCTCAGCAAGGAATTAGACCTATTCCAGAAAAAGTTAATGCTATTTTGAATGCTCCTATTCCAAATAATGTGTCACAATTGCGTTCATTTTTAGGCTTAATTTCTTATTATAGAAACTTCCTACCTAATATTTCAGATGTTTTAGATCCTTTACATAGATTATTAGATAATAATGTAAAGTGCACATGGTCAGAAAAGCATGAAAAAGCGATTCAAAAAGTTAAACAATTATTATGTACATCTCCTGTTTTATAATTATATGATGTAAACAAAGATACTTTTAAACTGTGATGCTTCAGAATATGGCATAGGGTCTGTTTTAAGCCATATTGTTGAGGGTAAAGAGAAACCTATTGCTTATTCTTGGAGAACTTTAAATAAAACTGAAAGAAATTATGCTATGATTGATAAAGAAGCTTTATCTGTAATGTTTGGTGTCACTAAATTTCACCAATATTTAGCTGGAAAAATTTTTTAAATTATAACAGATCATAAAACTTTAATTCGACTATTTGATCCTAAAAAGGTACCTGATACATTATCACCTAGAATGCTGAGATGGTCGTTAATGTTAGCTGGGTATGATTATACAATTGATTATCGCGAAGATAAAAAGAATAAAAGTGCTTACGCATTAAGTAGATTACCTCTCCCAGAAACTGTAAATATAGTGAGTAATCCTGAGGAAATAATGTTCGTTTCAAATAATGATAATTGGCCTATTACGTCTAAAACTAATGCAAAGTGGACAACTGAAAATCTTGTAACGAAACAAATTTTAGAGTGGGTGTTACATGGTTGGTCGAAAAAGGTTAAACAAGAAGAATATCAATCATATTTTCGTAGAAAGGAGGAAATTTCCTGTCCTGAAAATTGTCTATTGTGGGGACATGAGTGATCGTACCAGAGAAAGGCCGTGTATATATATTAAAATTATTGCATTCCGATCATCAAGGTATATCAAGCATGAAAGCGAAAGCTAGGGGGTAGTTTGGTGGCCAAATATGAATAAAGAAATTGAACAAATGGTAAATTCTTGTAATAGATGTCAGATGTTTGCGAGGGATTGTCCCAAAATGGAACCCTTGAAATGGAAATCTGAACTGCCCTGGGAAAGGATCCATATAGATCATGCCGGACTTTTTGAAGGTAAAATGTTTTTAATAGTAGTCGATTCTTATACTCAATGGTTGGAGGTAGAGGTAGTACCCAGGTCTGATAGTAAAACTACAATTAAGGTATTAAGGAGAATTTTTGCTACATTTGGATTACCTGTTCAATTGGTCAGTGATAATGGTCCCGCGTTCACAAGTGATGAATTTGAGGAATTTCTTACAAATAATGGAATTAAGCATACGCCTGTTCCACCTTATCATCCAACTTCGAACGGACAAGCGTTATGATCAAGTTATGATCAAACTGTGAAAAATTGTCTTAAAAAGCTAGATAAAAGTGACATAACATTATTCACAACATTATGACACAACAATTTCACGATTTTTGTTAGAAAAGCATCCCACTCCTCATTCGGTGACTGGTAAAACTCCTGTTGAATTAATGTTTGGAAGGCCAGTTCGAACAGCACTTCACTTGGTATTACCATCAAAACCCAAAATACAGCAACCCTTGCATAAATTTAAGCTTCATGATTTAGTTTTTGTTAAAAACTTTGGAAAACGGGAGAAATGGGTAAAAGGAAAAATTATGAAATTATTGGGGAGTAGATGGGTTTTAGTAAATAGATGTGATGGAATAATGTGTAAACGTCACGTTGACCAGTTGAGACGTACTAAAGAGATACGTTATGAAATGCCAGAGAGAGTTGTAGAGATGAATCGAAATGATAAATTAATCTCAGACAAAGTTGAAAATATGGGACATGGTGGTAAAAATTACAGTAATTATGATAGGTATGAAAGGGTTTTAATTCCCCAAAACCGTTTTTCGGGAATTAATGAGAAAATAAAAGAACAGCTTAATAATGATGATACTATAGAACCAAGCCAATCTCAGCCTTCGCATGATATTGTGGCAGGTACAGTTGTGAGTAATAAAATGATGTTACGACAGATAAAACTGTAAAAGACAATTTGGCTAAAAACAATGGCGAGGACTGTAAGCAAAGTACTCCAGTTCGAAGAAGCAAAAGAACAAGATTGCCTGTAGTTCGTTTGAACTATGAGGGGAGGGATGTTATATCCTTAACCAAGAATCCGAAATAGTAGCGATCTATGTCAATAGATGGCAGCACTACACAGTCTGGAATTGTAAGGCTTTGCACATAGCCGAGAATATTCTGCGCAATTGTAAAATGTGACTTGTTCTGAAAGCTGCGGTTCAGCAGCTGCTGTAAATAATGTATAATAAACTATAAGTAATATTATAGTTATGCCTTCTTCCTTAGTTAAGAGTAATTAATAATAATAAGAGTGCGGCGATATAAAAACGTCTTTAAATCATTCGCTTATGTAATGTGTCTCTTTGAAGTGGCTTATACTCTTCATTATATAAAAAACAATTTTGTTGTTCACTTGGCTCCTTTTTTTTTTTTTTTTTTTTACTAAAAATTTTTGATCTTGAGTTAATTGTAAAAGATGTCAGCGGGATTCATTGTTTTTATATTCCAGAGATTTTTAAGCGATGTATTACAATCAATTTCTTTCTATTTTCCTTTTTTAACACTACTGGGTCTGGATTCTAGAAATGTTTTGAAACCTCTTGAGATATTAACGCTGGCATCAGATTTTTGGTTGCAAAGACCTAATCCATAAATTTTGCTTTTACTTCAATTTTTTTAACTTGTAAACATCATACATTAAAATTTTTCAACGTCAAATGAAAAGTAAAAAGTACATTCAATGCTATTTGTTTGAAAAGGGAATCTCAATTTGCTAATATTTTATGTATTTTATAGTAATTTTTAAGCAACAATATTTTTTAAATATTCGTGCAACCCAATAATAAAATATGAACCCAATTGCTCTTAAAACAATGTAAATAACTCATCATTGGGAGTTTTTTCGTGCAATATTCCATAACGAAATAGGCAAACGAAACGAAAGCCCCATAAAAAAATATAATGCGAATAAAACAGATTTCAAATCGAAATATTCAACATTATCACATTAATGAAGGTTGCTGTAAATAGTAAAGAAAATCACGATTGACCGCATGATTGACCGAAAGTATCAAAAATGCTGATTGATGTAGGTATTGGAGATTTTTAAAAATATAATAAATGTAAAAAATCTTTCAGTATATTAAATAAAATAAAAATATATATATATATATTTTTTTTTTTTGTGTGAGCGGCCGTTATATGGATCATCTTTAACCACGGATATTCCAGGAGGGATCGCCTGATTATTTTTAAACGGATACATTCATTCATAAAAACTAAATCTACAGCGGATAACCTGATAATAAGATGAAATTCCACAAGCTGTCAGTCCTGATACCAGTCTTGAGGCTTTCGTAAAAACAGAAAAACTTACCTCTTAGAAAACATTTTATATGTTTCATTTTTTATTTAATATAAATTGTAGAAAAAACATATTTTATGTAATCGTATTTAATATAAATCGCAGAATGTTATAATTGCATTTAAGGTATTAAAACATTTGGCTAAATGTTATAATTAATGATATAGTATGCCAACAAAGTAGAAAAGAAACCGTAGCAACTGTTTTTTTAAAGTAATTTTGACATCATATTTAGTGAAAGTGACAACATATTTATAGAAAGTGACGCCACATTTAGTGAATTGTTTCCTGATATTTTTTTCATAAAATAGAAATGCCTATGTCATAGTAAACGCTTTAAGTTCAAAATATATTTAAATGAAGTCTTTAAGTCTATTCAAAGCACTTACCGTTAAAGTTTTATTTTAAATATGAAAAATTCAGTAGTTCTATTACATACCTATTAATCTTGAAAGTTTTTTTGTATTTTGGCTAACTTCTAATTTCGCATAAAAATATCACATCATTCATGTTGTTAGAGAATTCTTGACATGTAACTCGATTACAGAATATTAACATGCAATAATGCTTAACCTGACGTTTATGAAAAGCCTCAATATTTTAGAACTTAATTTTGAAACTCGCGAAACTGAATTTCAGAAAAGCACGTCATTTTGACGTAATTATAATAAAGTTTTTCAGCTCATAAAACCAGAATACTTGTTTTCTTCCAAATGAAACTCAAGTATACGGTTTCCTTGAATATACGCGGAAAAAAGCAATAACTACATTCAAATGACCTAGCATTTATTGAAATTTTAAATTCGCGTAGCTTAAAAAAAAATCTTTCACATTATGGATGATAATAATAAGGATTAATTTCAGAATATTAGTAGCCTCTCTTCAGAGTAAAACATCATTACAAAGTTATGTCCGTTAAACAGAAATTGACGTAATATCTAGTAAATGATTTTAATTTATTACTATTATCTTTTCCTAAATTGTTTTCTTAAAATTAAAAATTCTGCATTAAAATTGTTTTTTTAACTTTAAAACATTCAAATGAAGATACTACATCATTTTAACAGGCGTTTAGTTAAAGTTTTTACATATATATAGGGAAAAAAAATTCATTTTCTGACAAGCATGACGTCGATTTCAAAAATGTAAAAATATAGCGAGAAAATCTGTGTGTTTATTGGCTCATGTAATACACCTGTTATCACTTTTTTAAAATTATTCTGCTGCTTTTTAGGGTGTGGCAACAGCAAAGTAACGATTGAATTAGAAAATTAAAAAATGAGACATTTTTTTAATGTTAAATTAAGGAAAGTGGTAGAAAAAAGCAATAAATAGTGGTCTGATGATTTTATAAAGTAGACAGCGATCTATTCTATGTTTTAAAGCGTATGTACATCATGTTTCGTGCAAATCGGACAAAATTGAAAATTTGTATAAAGGACATACACTCAGAGAACGTTTTTTTTAAATATATACAGCTTATAAGATAATGGAAAACTATCGAAGGTGATTAAAAATGAATGATACAAAAAGGAAAAACGCTAAATTGATGTAATGGATTTAATTCGAAAATAAAAATATAACATTGAATTACTGCATAACTTTTATCTAACAAAAACGAAAATATGTTATTATCGGAATCGTCACTAGAGGTACTGTTATTTAAAATGGCGACATATCAGCAAAAGAAAGCATACTGTGTGTTAGAATAAGCAATCCAAACAGCAAATAATCCCTGGCCGAGCTTCCGCCGAATGTCCTAATTTGACTACGTTTCGCCCGAACGATGTCATCCCCTGAGGTTGGCGGGAAAGGCTTTTTGTCCGCCCGGCCAAGCAGATAAGGAGCATCCCATCCCGATTATTATTGAATCAGTTTTGAAGCTTTTGCCTATTTCTTTTCGATCATTTGGTCAGTAGGTAATCTTTTACCGACAACATTCCAATATCATATGATATTTTGCCGATTAGTTAGTGATATCATAAAGTAAAATTTGTAAGATGCAAAATAAGTATTTAAATTAACACAATTTGCATAACTACAGACATACACACATTAAAATTTTATTAAAAACAATTAAAATATAATTAAAAAAATATATAAACGTTCCGGCTATTTTCATAGCCCTCATCAGATTCACAAAACAGCAAGAGCCAGAGCAAACGAAAAAACAGTTAAAATCACGGTCTTAACTGTTTTAACTGTTTTTTCGTTTGCTGTGGCTCTTGCTGTTTTGTGACTCTGCTCGTTTACTGATGAGGGCAATGAAAATAGCCGAAACGTTAATATACTTTTTTAATTATATTTTTACTGCTTTTAATAAAATTTTAATGTGTTTATGTCTGTAGTTATGCAAATTATGTTAATTATTAAGTAATCCAGACGTAGTTATGTATGTATTTTTAAATAGTATTTAAAAGTAAGAAAGCTCGTTTAAATTCAAAGGATAAGTATTGCTAATCGGCATTATTCTTACAAATAAAATGCGAAAATATTTACACGTCGATTACATAACCAATTAAAACGTTTAAAAATTTTAAAAAATTGTTTAAAGCTTAAAAATTGATTACTTATTTAAATAATACTTCATTACAATTAAATTTTAAATTGCAATAATTTTCTAGCGTAAAAAGCAAACAAAATTATTTTTTAAGGTAAAAATTACGTTTTTTCCAATTATTAATACTATTGATGTATAAATATTTTTTAATCTTAGTAAGAAAAATTAATTGTAATTTAAATTGTAATTGTCATTATTTGTAATTTTTATTGTAACATCTTCTAACAGCAATGTTTAGACTTTAAACAATATTAAATTTCTTATATTTTAATTAATTACGATAGGTAAATATTTTCGCATTTTATAATGGAAAATATTGCCATTTAGCAAAATATATTATTTGAATTAAAACGAACTTTCTGTCATTTAAATTAATTATACAATATATGAATCTTACAATGAAAATTATTCCCACTTAACATTGTTCCCCAACTATAAAAATCACATTCCATAACACTTCTAATTTTATTACGGTTATGTATAAAAATATTCGTTTTTTTTTTTTTTTTTCAAAATCTAAATAATTATTTTAATGAATACTTTATTCAGCCTTTTTTTTCTTTTTCTTTCTTTTTTTTTTTAGTTTAAAAAATATTATAAAATTAGATTTTTCATTATATGGAACAAAAAAGATGTTTTACTTATCTGTAAGACAATTTAAATCATAACATTTAGAAAAAAATCTGAAAAATTTTCTCAAATTTTTTATGTATCGTTACAATCATTTTTCATTTTATTACAGTTCTAGAGGTTGTATTTTCTTAATTCCAAATATAAACTTCCAAATAATTAACTTCTAAAGAAATACCTTTATTTACTCAGAATTTTTAAACTCATAATTTAAAATATACATTTAGAGCAAATAGTTTGTAGTTTTAATTTTAAGATATTTTCTCGTATTTATCTAAATAATAATAAAAAAAGGCAAGTCTTATTATCAACATTTATCAAATATATGAGTTTAATTCATTTAATTTATTAATCAGTTTAAGTTATAATACTTATCAAAGTATATTTTTATGTATGAATGACTATACGTAACTATAAAAAAGAAGAAGAGAAAATTTGAATTTTTTAAAAAGGTGTTAGATTTCGATTACAGTCTTACATCCAAATATCATGGAGAATCTGTAAACTTTAAACAGATTAAGGTTTATTGATTTGTGCATAAGGAATTTATTCTCACCAAAAAACAATTCTTCGGAAGTATTTTTGACTTCTATTCCCTTCGTTTGTTCGCTTAAATGTGGGGTCTGGTCTGTCTTTGAAACGTGAATAGAGGATTTTAAGGGGATACGAGATAAAGATCTCGAAAGGTATTGGTGTGTTTATGTCACGTGAAACATTTCACTACGGGGGGTAGAGTTACCGCCGACGCTCTTAGTAAAATGATTCAATTTTGGTCGGCTGACAAGATCGGCCGATTTTATATTTGCATTATGTGCCAATCAATTTCTTTCATACATTAATTCGATATTCTGCCGACTTTAGCATTTGACCTATAACTAGAGGAATCCTCTGTTAATGAAGAGAAAACATCGCGTTAATCTCTCTATTTGACTGCCGTTTATTTGCCGACAATTCTTATAACAGGCCGAATTTTAGCCGATATCTCTTGCTGTTGGGGTAAAATCTTAATCGGTTGTGGTTGATCTAACGCCGTTCGATTTCTTTTTTGCTTTGAGTGTACGCGTCGGACAATGTGTTCGTGCTCCCACTTCTTCAGGAATTACAGAAATTAAAGCAGCGGATAGGTAACGTGTTGCTCAGTAACATCAGACATTTGAGCAAAAGTGTTATAAGAATTTGGTTACCGAATAGACAATTGCCGAGCTACGGGAGTAGTCCACATCGAACATCTTTAGAGACTTGTATAGTTATAGTTTCACGTTAAATTGTTATTACAAAAATAAACAGATTCCAGCAGCCAAAGTTATTGTCTCTTATTATCTGTTTATGTAAATTAGTACAAGATTCAGTTTGACGCTTGCTACCCGAACTAGTTAACAGGTGTTTATTAACCACTTCACCATTTTCCCTGAGATAAGTCGGGGGTAAAAGCACTGTTTCCATATAGCATATATTCAAGATTTGAAAATGCATTTATTAAAAAAAGGATTTTTTTTTATGTCACTGTTACCCTAAAACTTTCTCGGAAAGATTTTATAGTGTGATAATTAGTTTTATCAAAGGAGAATATAACTTTTATAATGTTATGTATTCTTAAGTAAGCATTTTCACCTAAGAACTGAATTTATACATTCAACAGCGATATAATGATACTATTTTAATGTACATGTTATTGTTTTTAATTTATCATTTTCACCTGAAAATATGTATCTTAATCATGAATGTTTTTACTTGAGAATTGATGATATCCGAAATTCTTTCAAAACAGTTACAGAAACTAATTAATATCCTTTTTAAAACTGCATGGAATCGTCTTTTAATCTCGAATATCTATTAATTTCTAAGGTTTATACGTATAATGAATACTCTTCAGAATTGTGGGTGACTCGAAAGATGTTACTTAATTATTTCTTTCGTGCTTATATCACGTTATCCTAGATTTAGAAACATTGGTGTTTTTTGCAATGTACTATATTCGAACAATCGAAATTAGTATATTATAAGTACATTCCAAACAAGAATAGCGAAACCTGTAGTGAAATATTTGATTACGCGGGCCGGTATACACATAAAATTAAATAATAATAATTAGGACTAATGTGGAAAATAAATAAATAATATTAGGATATAGGATGATCCCGCAAGTAGTTGATAACCTTACAGTAATAAATAATATCATAAGACGAAACGCAATTTTTCATTCAACATAAAATATATAATGTGAACATTAAAAATTCACAATCTTACTTAAAAGGCGACTAATTTATAGCAATAAAAAGTATTTTACAAGTTTAAAATATTGGTATAATTGGTAATAACAGTGGAAGGTTTGAAAGTACTAAGAAGTCTTCAAATAAAATGTATATTTTAAAGTTGTAACATCTTTTTCATTACTATAAATTAGTCGCCTTTTAAGTAAGTATTGTGAATTTTTTAATGTTCACATTATATATTTTAAACTTACAATAGTTGATCAAATTCTTGAAATGTTGTGTCATTTCAGATGGAAAAGAGTTATATACGTGGCACTAGGCATAAGATTTTGTTTATATGTTAGTGCACCTGTTATTACATTCTTGTCAGATATCTGCTGTAACCGAACCCCTTTTATGAACTTTTTTTTTCATTTGAAATGTGTAAACTTTTAGTTTTGCAGTATGTTGAAATAATCCACTTCCACCTTCCTTATTTGAACTAATATTTTTTATAAGAATTATTGTTAATCACAGCCCAAGGATGATATTTTAAAGATTAATTTTTAGATTTCCGTTTGATTAATTTCAACTGATCAACCACTGGGAAAATGACAATAAAAAAATCTATTTATTTTTTATTTTGTTGATTTTTAGTATTAGAAGCTTTTGTCCAATAGTTTGTCCAATATTGGACATTCATTAAGGGTTTTAGTAACCATGTTAGTTTACTTCTAAAATGTGAAAAAATCTACTTAAATGTGAGGAAATATAATAAAAACCCCGTACCACTGACTTTATTTTATAAACTACTGGCGGGGTCACACTATTACATTTCTTAAGTCTCCAAATCTATGCACAAGTAACTGAAGAAAAAGGATTGCTTGTTTTATTTATCCCACAGTCCGAAAATTATTGCTGTGAGAATACAATTTGGGATCATTTGAGGGTGGTGATCATTCAAAATTTGAGGATGACGTTTAGGCGGCTCTTTAATCCACATCATTCACATTTCTTCAGTTTTCTAAAAATTAACTTGAATATAATTTAAAGCGTTCTTAAAAATTAAAATAACGCAATTGGGACGAATAGAGAACAGTCACTATAAGTCAAGGTACAACATTGAGCCCAAAAGGACTGATAGTCATAGAGGCAATATAGATAAATCAACTAGTTCAGACGAAGGTTATGACTAGAGATCGGCCGAAAATTAGTTTTTCTTTTTTGGCTCAAAATCGGCCTTTTGCCGTAAATTCGTTTTTGGCGAAAATGCTGTGGAACATTTGACGAACCGAAACTCGACAGAAACTGTATGTATTCCAAGAATTTGGTTTCTTCCTGCGGAAATGTTTAGCATTACTCACTAATTTGAACTGTATTGGCTCAAGTGAGACACTATTTATTTATTGCTATGAACTTCTTTGTTTATAATTATCAGTCATGAAAGATTCAATTCGTGTGTGCAAATTATAAAACAAGCTTCAGCCATAACAGTAATAGAAAATTTTTAGTTTGAAACCGCAGAAGTGTTTCGAATACCCTTTGAGAAAGATCTAGTTTAACAGAAAATCATTTACAAAAATATCTATAAAAGATAGATCGAAGTTGTGTTTGCCTAAACCATTTTTTTAATAGATGAAATTCGTAAAATTAGAAATAAATTCCGTGTCATTGATTAATTAATTTCGTTGTATTTTATATGAAAATAAAAACTTTTGGTCAGAGACACGGGAAGCCAATTTGGGCCAAACGAGTAATTAATTAATAATTATATATACTTAATAAACATGTGTAATTAATTAACAATTGTGTGTAGTTATGTATGTATTAATTATTCTAATAAAAATTTGGGACTTTTTGTTTTCTGTCGAAAATAGGAAGATTACCAAAATTTTGTTTCGGTCTTAAAAAACTATTTCGGTCGATCCTTAGTTGTGACACATTCAAAAAATACAATTGTTTTAAGCATCTGAAAATACGTTGATCATTAACCAGATTTTTATTTTAATTTAATAACTTTTATTTTTATAATAAGTTTAAGTTATATTATCAATACAACTTAATTTATTTTTTAATTCCAATTGCACTGAAAAGATTGATGGAATTATTATTCTGTACAAAAAAGATTTATAAGTGCATATAAATATATAATAATAAGTAATAAATATAAAGAATCATTCTCCTTTGATGCATTAACGTAATCATATTGTAATTAATTATACTTTAAACATAGCACTTTTATGAAAAATATGCATTTTTAGTTTGTTTTACATATGAAAGATTTATATAAGTTTATATCTGTGATTCTTGTGTTTTATATCGTATGATGTCCGCTTGCCTAGTTCAAAGATTTTCTTCTAAATTCGGCATACAAACTTTGAGTGGATTATGTGGTATACATTTTTTTTATTAAAAAATATTCGCAGTTAATAGTAGTACCATGATATGTAGATATGTATCTTCCAAATAACTTAAAAAAAAAAAAAAAAAGAAAAAAAAAAAAAAAAACGAATAACTTCCATAAATAAATTGAAGTAATATAGCTAATGAAATATTGAAGTATTTACAAAATTATCGAACATGAGAACTCCAATCTATATTATAAAGGACAAACATATCTGTGCGTAACGCATACGTCATTCTGCGAATGGCAACACTTTGAAATTTGAAATAAAATTTTGGTTTTGCAATTTTCGCTACTGCAAATTTTTAAACTTCTAAACATACCACGTTTTAAATGTTTGCATCGTCGTATGCAGAAAAAAATGCACTTTTAAATGCAATTTGTTTGAAAGCTGTACCTCAATTTATTTTTGAGATATTAATTTTTTTATAGTTTTTAATACCAATTTTCTAATCGTGGCAACTGAAGTACTTCATTTCTATTAAAAGTGGTTTAGTTATCTTTATTGATTACATTCTTACTGATGCCATTTTCTCATTAAAATTAAAAATATATTTTTTTAAAATTTGAACAAAAAATGACGTTACGCTTTAAAAAAGACACAATTTCCCTGATGATGCTGTTATATTTCACTATTTTTTCATTTCGCTTACATTGAGTTTGAGACAATAGGCAAAATATTTCAGCGACTGAAAATGACGTCATATTTAAAAGAAACCGATAATTTTATTTGACAAAACGAGATATTTCCCCATGAATACATCTAAAAGTTATAAATTTCTGGAATTTTTACGCGCAGGTACAGAGATTATTCTAAGACCTCAAATCACGATTGGGAATTTTAACATGGGAAGTTGTAATAGTTGACAAACGTGACTTAAAGCTTGAAAATATATTTATCAATAACTTATTGCGCGTTAAAATGTTTTTAAATAATTAATATTGATGTGAAACGTTGAAAATGACTTGATTTGTTTAGATTTAAAGGGGGGGAAATTCTATGATTATGTCAAGGTGAAATCATTTTTGCTGATTTTTTCATTCCGTAATACCAAGCATCAATTGATATCTTAATCAAAATTACTTATCTTGATTATATGTTACTGATTACGTATATGAATAAAGTTTAATTTTTCAATAATTTTAACAGTTGAAGTTTATGAAAAAAGTATTTTGTTAATCTTAGGTTAAAATATGTCTTTGGAGAGTTAAATTTCAAGTGTAAGATGAATTTTTTATTGTAATTATTGTTGTCGATGTATTATAAATTTGATGCAACAGTTTCTTTGTAAACCTTTTCTTTCGTCGAAATTCGACGGGTTCCACCTCGTACTTTTAATAGAAAAAGGGTATATATAACAAATTTTGATGATGAAATTTCATTTATTCTTTGCATTCCTTATTCATGTTTTCTTCTTGTTGCTATTACGCTTAAAAATCACTTTTTCTAGTTCTAGGAACATCTGCGGACTCTAACTTCTATTTTTGTTATATATATTTTTAATTTGGTTCATATTTTTAATTTAATTTATTTTTTTCTTTATAAGATTATTTTTACAAGGAATTGCGGTTAGACTGAATTACTCATTGTTCCTTATGAAATGACAAGACGATTACTTCTAGTCTGAATATCTCGTCTAAATGTAACTAGGAAGTGTTCATATTTCATCAACTATTCCAATAGTGTTTAAAAATTGTTCATATTTCAGTATTAATTTATACCAATTCTTTATAAATTATTCTAAGATAGATTTTAACAATGGTATGTACGGTTAGACTAAATTCCTCATTGTTTCCCATGAGTTTACGAGACATTTAGTTTTAGTCTAGATATATCTATGCAAAGCAACTATGAATTCTCATGAAATGAGCACACGTTTCAGTACTGTTCAGGCATCAAATATTTAAAGAAATTCTTTAGGAATTATATTAGAATCGATATTAACAACATAATTGTTAAAAATCACTTAGTACGTAATTTTTATACACCTATATTTCTGATCATTAACACAGTATTTGAAGGTGCATTTACTGAAAAAAAAAAGGTAATTGATCTTTAAAAAAAATATCAGAACAGAGAATGATTTTAAAACTCACAAGACATTTACAATAATAAAATTATACATAAAAAAATGTGTATACAAATTAAAAAAAACGAATTTTAAACAATGACACATTATCAATCTTTTATATGTAAATTAGTAGATATTTTACAATATTAGAATTTTAAATACTTAAATGATTAGAAAACTTTATTTCTAGAAATACTTTTCATAAGAAAGATTTTTTTATTCTTGTATCCAAATTTCATATTATGAAGTCTCCTTTCCCGTATGCCGGTAAACTATGTCTGTATTAGTATATAAATCTTTGAAATCAAATCTCTCGATGAAGTATACTAGAAAAAAATCGCGGTAACTGTAAAATGTAAAGACGAAAATGTAGTTTTCAGAAGTTTGTCTTGTTCATCTAAAAGTTTCAAAGAAGACAAGACAGAAATATATATCCATAAACCATATTATATAGGAGAAAATTTCGAATTTTTCTTACGTAACGGCATATGCTTCCAATTTTTATTCACTTTCATAGCTCAAACATATTTTATTTCTGTTTTTTTTTTCCCATACAAAAACTCATTTATTTACCTCAATGCAATATGGCACGTAAACGTGATTTCAACTTTCTCGTTGAAGAAAACAGAAAGAAATATTTTATTTTCTATTCTGATTCAAAACAGAAATATTTAATTTACTGTGTACTTCTATTTTTTATTGTGAAAGGTATCATAAATGAAAAACTGCAACATCTGTTTCACGGTTAATGCTTTCTAACTAAATTAAAACTTAATCCATAAATTAAATATCTATCTATCTCTCTCTCTCTCTCTCTCTCTCTCTCTCTCTCTCTCTCTCTCTATATATATATATATATATATATATATATATATATATATATATATATTTATTTATATATATATATATATATATATATATATATATATATAAAACACAAATTTAACATAGATGTAATCGAACTACTTGCTTAATAAACACTGGAATAATCCGAATGAAAATTACTGCTAAAAGAAACAACCTTTGTGGATTTCTTTGTCTTATCAATTGGTAGTATATGCGGTATGAAAAACATGTAAATATGTATTTGTGTTTTCAATAAAACCTATATTATAGTTTACAATAAAAAAGTCTTTTTATCTATGTTCTTTAAATAGAGGAGCGCCAAATAATTAAAAATATATATTAGTGTATAATGTATGCATAAAGATATAAAAAGTCCCTTTACTCCCGCTGGCTTAGATGCAACAATCTGACAATGTTTTGGTGCTGGATTGATTTCCCGTTTACTCAATTACAAACAAAATTGTTGTCTATCAAACAAGCCGAAATATATATATATATATATATATATATATATATATATATATATATTTTAAATTAAACTCTAGGTGGGCTTAATACTATTCATAAAAAAAAGTATAAATTTTCCAATTTTTTGCTTAAAAGGAATTAATATTTGAAGTAAGACCAAAATTTAGTTGAATTCCGATTATTTAAAATATCCAAAAAAATGTTTTCAATTGCATCCTTTTTTTTTTGGAATTATTCAGAGTTGGAAACTTAAAATTGATTTATCGAATTCCATTTTTTACATTTTTTAATGACTAATTATATACAAATTGCTTGCTAGTATATATAAATTGTTTTAGGAATTAAAAAATATGTTCATTGTCACGTTTACTTTATTTATACATATAAGATAACACATCATTTAATAATAAATAAATAATCATTTTAATATTTCGACACACCATCCATGGTTTTACAGAATATAATTATAAGGAAAGTATGAAAAATAAATTACTTAACATAGTTCAAAACTGTTAAAAAAATGATTTATATGTTGTTTTTAAATATTAAATATTATATTTTTTCTACCTTAAAACCATTTAATAAATCGTCTAAATAATATTTTCAAATATTCAATTAAAATATAAATGCATGATTTTGTCGAATCCCATCAAATAATTTTTTAGGTTTATATTTCGCATGAAGAAGAGGACAGTATACCACAGAATACAGGTCGCAAACCCCATATTTAATAAAAAATTCAGGGTATTTTACCCTAACTTAATTTGTATTCATGGTTATATTTTTCAGCCAACTGAAGTATATTATAATAAAACTTTTAATATACATTCTCACCTTTGTTGTAAATGTGATAATAAAAAAAAAGTAGTAGAAGTATCCATTATACGCGTCAACAGTATGCACTTGACACTTCACAATTTGGACTGCGATTACCCAATTCCTACGGTATCATCGATTGCTTCAGAACACTGTTTTTCCAGAACTTTTCGTGATGTTTTAACATTTCACATAAAATAATGTACATATAGTTTCATTTGCATTGTAATGATTTTATTTTTCTCAAAATAATTACCTTCAAGACAAGTTCAGTTAGATAAAATACCCTGTATTTGTGACTAAATAAGGGTTTGCAACACCATGTTATATGGCAATTTTTCATTCTCTTAAAGCCTAGTTTTACCCATCTTAATTTACCGGTCAAATGGGCAACAATATGTATACACTATATTGCCATTAATGACCGGCAACTTTCAATTTCAAATATTTTGTCGAATATTTAGAAATATACTTGACAGATTCTTCTAGAATTTCAGAATTAAAAAGAAAAGGTATGACCTCATATTTAGCAATGTCGATTTATTAAGGAGGGCAATTAGGAAGCCAACAAAAAAACAAAGAAAAAAAATAATACTTGGGATCACCCTGTAAAATAAAATGCACGGAATGATCTATCGCTGCAGAATATAAATAAACAGACATGGTGTAATATGTGTATTCATTTGTGTAAGAATAGCACGTATATTAATAGAGATATAGCGATTTATTTAAAAAAAATAAAAAATTCTTGCATGTTTTTTGCTTTTAACATGCAGGGTTTTCAACCAAATTTAACGCCGGTTTTAGAATAATTGACAAAATATAGTAGAAACAATATAGTATAATTGGAATATAAATATATTAAATATTTTAGAAAATATGAGCAGTTCTATGAAACAATTTTTATCTGCGCATGCGCGAATGATAACAAGGATCATTTTACATAATTTAATAGTCAACTCTATGGAGCAACTTATTAAAAAAAAAATCTAGTCAAATATCGTATGAAAGTGAGCAAATTTTTAGTTGTTCTCTAAAAGCAGCTGAATGATAAGGGATTTTACACAAATTGTCATTTTTTATTAACTGACTTTCAGAAAAAAGTTAGTATTTAGTGAGTATCAACGAGTAGCTTTGGAAAAAAATGCTTCGATTTTGATACTTCTTTTGATCATGGTATAGGCGCGTTCTGGTGGTTATCCAAGAAGAACTAAAGCATCAATAAAAAATTAAAATTAAAAAAATTAAAAAATTAAAAATGACAATTTATGGAAAATCCCTTATCATTCAGCTGCTTTTAGAGAATAACTAAAAATTTGTTCACTCTAACGCCGCTATCTTTCTGAATTTTTACGATATTTGACTAGATTTTTTTTAATAAGTTGCTCCATAGAGTTGACTATTAAATTATGTAAAATTGATCCTTGTTATCTTTCGCGCATGCGCAGATAAAAATTATTTCTTACAACTGCTCATATTTCCTAAAATATTTAATATATTTATATTCCAATTGCACTATATTGTTTCTACTATATTTTGTCAATTTTTCTGAAACCGGCGTTAAATTCTGTTGAAAACTCTGCATGTTATAAGCAAAAAAGATGCAAGAATTTTTTAATTTTTTTTTTAATAAATCGCTATATCTCTACTAATATATATGCTATTCTTACACAAAAGAATACACATATTGCACAATGTCTGTTTATTTATATTCGGTAGCGATAGATCATTTCGTGCATTTTATTTTACAGGGTGATCCCAAGTATTGTTTTTTTCTTTGATTTTTTGGCCCCCTAATTGCCCCCCTTATCAAATCGACATTGCTAAATATGAGGTTATACCTGTTCTTTTCAATCCTGAAATTCCAGAAGAATCTGTCAGGTATATTTCTAAATATTCGACAAAATGTCTAAAATTGAAAGTTGCCGGTCATTAATGGCAATATAGTGTATATCCAATGCGACTTAGTCACAATAATTCATAAAATTTTAAAATAATTAGAATATATTTTTATCGGTACATTTTGCTATAAGTCTCAAACAGAATCTAATTAACGAGAAAACTTTCTCAGTAACCTCAAAAATATTTTTTATGAAAATAGCTCGTTATTTAAATAAACTAAAACTTCAGAAACAACTTTGCAGAACTTCCATATTATATTCAATTTTCTTAACAGATTATTTTTTTTTTCTAAAGTTAATTAGATATTGAGTTTTTAAGTAAGTTTCTGCACTGGAAACACCTGGTAATTTAATTAGAAAATTAAAAGCAATTACGGAAAGAATTAATCTAATTATATTACTTAGGTTAATCTCTCGGTGCTGGATAATGAAATATTACTTTAATTTTAATTGAAGTTAAAACATAATAGATTGGTTGTTAAATTTAGTTCTCGAAAAACTACTTATTGCTTAATTAGAATAGTATTTGAATGCTAAAACTTAAAGCATTTTTTTCCTATTTTAGTATCTATATTACGGCGTATAGCGCATTATATTGGTGCATGAATATTTATCAAAATTTACAGGTGCGTGTCACACGGTGGATATGAAGAATTAAGCATAAAAATTAAAAATATATGAACATACGAAATGCGATTTGTATATCAATGAACATCGCATGAATGCTGCTTCATATCTAGTCATTTCTTGTTTATGTTTATATTAATTTTTATCTTTTATTTTTCTTGTTTCTTGTTTGTTTTTTGATTCTGTGTCTTTTATAAAGGATTCATTTTAAAAGAAAACTGTTTCACGTAATATGGAGAATATACATAATATTAAATTTTGAAATTTTACGTGAGTATGGTACACCGAAGAGTAATATACGTTGGACTAATCGGTATTTATTTTATTAATATATTTGTTGTTTGGTGCAAATTACAAATTATTTTTATATGTTTTGTTTAAAAAAATGCATGCTATATTATGATTAAAATAACATATTTTAGTTAAACTGGAATTTATGAATAAATTAAAAAAAAAAAATAAGTTTAACAATTAAGTAAAAAAATAAGTTTAATATTACAGAAGACTCAAGATTAATTTTTTATTGTTCGATCTAGAATATTCGAATGAGGGAATAAACAAAATAATTAATATATCTCATGTAAGTTATGTCATCTATTTAAATTTCTTTAACGAATCGAAAATTAGAAACTAATAAAATTGCCGATTTTCTAGCTAACTGATTTTAGTAAGCGGCCATTATTTAAATTTTTATTGAGAAATGTAAACTTTGTATATATGTATTCAAATAAAATTAAGTAAATTCTTGCAGGTTATTTGGCGACATTTTACGAATTATGTCGTAAATACCTTCTGTTTTATACATGTCAGATCACACGTTACTCAGCTCTACTTGTGTGTAACTAATTTACAAAAAAAGGTACTATGGCAATGCAATATTACACAAATTTTGCAAAAAAGCTTTATGTTATTACTCTGACCTGTTTTTATGTTTTTATTTTCCAGAAATTGATATTTTTTCCGTAAGATTATTACTAAAATCAGCAGTAAAAAAGGTGATAGACGGATTTTTAAAAAAAATTGTATATATTTTTTGTTTTCACTCCGAATTTTCCCATATGAAAAATAGCAAAATTCAGAAAAATGCATTTAAAATATACGGAATATTCGAGTACTTACAATAAATAGAAATAGCAGGAATGACCGAGCTTAGCTCGGTCAAGGTGTTAGCCTTGTGTTCAATTCGATATTTTATTCTCACTGTATCATTCTTGCTGTTAAGATACAATTGGCTTGATCCTGAGACATTGTGACACAAAATGACACACTAACCGATTTTATTTTTCGAACATGCGACTTAACCAATGCTCTTCTCGAACCCGAAAATGATAGAATACAAAATTCAGTCAAAATCGTTAATGTCGTTTTATAGATAAAATTAGCTTGACCCACGGTCACCCAAAAAGGACCCACTACTCTAAATTCATCTAGCATATGACCTATCGCAAAGGTCTTCTCATGCCCAGAAACTATATAACATAAACTTTTGTCAAAACTGTTTGAGTCGTTTTTTAGATGCAATTATCTTGACCCACAATGACCCAAAAATGACCCCCTAATCGAATTTTCTCGAACATGCGAATTAGCCAAAAGGTCTTCTCATGTCCAAAAATGGTATAATAGAAAATTTTGTCAAAATCGTTTGAGTCGATTTTTAGTTACAATTATCTTAACCCACAGTCACCCAAAAATTAAACTCTAAACGAATTTTCTCGAACATGTGACTTAGCCCAATACTTTTCTCGTGCCCAAAAACGGTTGGCTATAAAATTTAGTCAAAATCGACCGAGCCGTTTTTTAGATATAATTAGATTGACACTGACCCATTATGACCCAAAAATGAACCACTAATCGAATTTTCTCGAACATGCGACTTGACCAAATGACATTCGCAAGCTCAGAAGCGTTAGAATACAAAATTTTGCTATAATGTTTTGAGCCATTTTTTTAGATACAATTATCTTGACCTACAGTGACCAAAAAATGACCCACTAATCGAATTTTCTCGAACATGCAAATTAGCCCAAAGGTTTTCTCATGCCCAGAAACGGTATAATACAAAATTTTGTCAAAATCGTCTGATTCGTTTTTTAGATACAATTAGCTTGACCCACAGTGACCCAAAAATGACCCACAAATCGAATTTTCTGAAAATATGACTTAGTCCAATGGTATTCACGTGCCCGACAACGATAGAATACAAAATTTCGTCAAAATTGTTTGAACCGTTTTCTAGATAAACTTTCCTTCATCCACAGTGACCCCAAAATGACCCACTAATCGATTTTTCTCGAACATGTGACTTAGCCCAATGGCCATCTCATTCCCGGAAACGGTATATTACAAAATTTTGTCAAGATGTTTTGAGATTTTTTTAGATTCAATTAGCTTGACAATGACCCATTGTGACCCAAAATGACCCTCTAATTTATTTTCTTGAACATACGATCTATCCCAATAGTGTTCTCGTGTCCGAAAACCATAGAATACAAAATTTCGTCAAAATCGTTAGAGCCGTTTTCTAGATAAACTTTCCTTGACCCACAGTGATCCAAAAATGACCCACTAATCGAATTTTCTCTAACATGTGACTTGGCCCATTTGTCTTCTAGTAATCCAAAACAGTAGATTACAAAATTTAGTCAAAATCGTTACAGCTGTTTTTTAGATAAAATTAGTTTGACCCGAAGTGACCCAATAATCGAAATTTCTCGAACATGTGACATAGTGAAATACTTTTCTCGTGCCCAAAAACTGCTGGATATAAAATTTAGTCAAAATCGACTGAGCCGTTTTTTAGCTGTAATTAACTTGACACTGACCCATTATGACCCAAATATGATCCACTAATTGAACTTTCGCGAACATGTGACTTGGCCGAATGGCTTTCTCCTGCTCAGAAGCGATATAATACAAATTTTGCCGTAATGTTTTGAGCCATTTTTTCAGATACAATTGGCTTGAACCACAGTGAGCCAAAAAATAACCCACTAATTGACTTTTCTCGAACATGTGACTTAGTCCAATGGTCTTCACATGCCCAGAAACTATATAATACAAAATTTTGTCAAAATGTTTTGAGCCTTGTTTTTAGATTTAATTATCTTGAACCTCACCCATTGTGACCCAAAAGGACCCACTAATAAAATTTTCTTGAACATGCGACATAGCCCAATGGTATTCTTGTGCCCGAAAACGATTGAATACAAAATTTCGTCAAAATCGTTAGAGCCGTTTTCTAGATAAACTTTCCTAAACTAATAATATTGAAGTATTAACATGTGTAACTAGGTTTTGAAATATTAAGATGTATAAGATAGAAGAAAGTTTTGGGATTGGCACATCCAACTAGTTTTTATTATTGAATTTATGTATTTTACAATGTTATATACCTCCTTTCGGAAATTGAAGTTAATAATGATGTCACTGATTTACTGTTTTCTTGTTTTTTTTCGTGTGTTAAAACGTTTTGGTTATAAATACTTTGGTTACAAATGCATTACAAAATATGCCAAATATATTCCACAGTGACCCAAAAATGACCCACTAATCGAATTTTCTCGAATATGTGACTTAGCCCAATGGTCCTCTCATACCCGGAAACGGTATGCTACAAAAGTTTGTCAAAATGTTTTGAGTTTTTCTTAGAATCAATTAGCTTGACCATGACTCATTGTGACCCAAAATGACGCGCTAATCGAATTTTCCTGAACATGAGAGCTAGCCCAATAGTATTCTCGTGTCCGAAAACGATAGAATACAAAATTTCGTCAAAATCGTTAGAACCGTTTTCTAGACAAACTTTGCATGACCCACAGTTACCCAAAAATGATCCACTAACCAAATTTTCTGTAACATGTGAATTAGTCCATTGGTCTTCTTGTAATCCGAAACAGTAGATTACAAAATTCAGTCAAAATCGTTAGAGCCGTTTTTTAGATAATATTAGCTTGACCCGAATTGACCCAAAAATGACCCACCAATCTAAATTTCTCGAACATGTGACCTAGTCCAATAGTTTTCTCGTGCCCGAAAACGGTTGGATATGAAATTTAGTCAAATTCGATTGAGCCGTTTTTTAGATATAATTAGCTTGACCTTGACCCATTATGACCAAAAATGACCAACTAATCGAATTTTCTCGAACACATGACCTAGCCCATTGGTTTTTTCGTGCCCGAAATTGGTAAAATACAAAATTTAGTCAAAATCGTCAGAGCCATTTTTAAGATAGAGTTTACATATACATACACACACACATACACACACAATTTTTGCTCCGATTATAGTATAAGATTTATTTGCATGCAATTGCATTTCACACTTCATTAAATAGTATCTATTTAATAATGATAAACGGGACAGAATCCGAAAGTCTTTTACAAACATTACTCCCAAATAATTTTGGACTTGAAACAAATTACTAGTTTTAAATAATAATTGCTCTTTTGGATACATTCTTACAATTTTCTAGAAGATTTTGATTTATGGAAAAAGTTATTTCGTTGTAAGAGAGGTATATATTTCCTGCTTCTTCATACATTATATATGTGTCTGAATTATCAATTATCGCACAAGTATAATAAAATTAAAGTTATTTTGACGATTTATACACATGACAAGCGGAAGAGACGATTAAGCATAGAGATGACTATTCCTTCTTAGAAGCAAAACATTTTGAAAAACAATATTGTTACATTGGATTATTCATTAACGAATTAAATTAAGATTTTTTTTCTTCTTCTTTTTAAAGTGAAGTTATTAAAAATTTGTAATAATATATATTTGATCTGAACGAGGCTTATTTTTTGTGTGTGTAAGTAAATGCTGTTAGAAATTACCAACCATGTATATATGAGGATGTAGTTTTATTGCGTGTGTGTTGTTGTGTGTAACTTAGTGAATTCACACAACACTTTACAAACGCAGTACATATACTAATAAAAGTTAAACCGTATAATAAGGGGAAAAAATAAATTATAAAATTACCTTTAAAAAACCCCAAAACTATACGCATTTCTAATATGCTAATTTATGTATTACGGTACTCCGTGATATGTTAGCCTTATAAAATACTAAATGTATAACAAAAAATGTTATTTTAAAAATATTGTTGTTCATACGTATTGTATTCCAAACCTAGGTTTTTATTAATTAAAGGCATGACTACTTTTTTAAACGCTTTGAAACATAGTATAAATATGCTAATCATTTGATTCATATGTTTGCCCGTCCGCCTGTTAACGTTCAAATTTTCATAAATATTATTAGACTGAGGCAAATTTGAAAGTTGTTTTTTGAGAATTTCCATAGAAATTTTTTACCAATTAATAATATAATGTTCAGCAATTATATCTAGATTGCGCCTCCAAATTAGATAAAATGGAAATTACTGAAATTAGCACTCAAAGTAATTCTAATACATTTAGCTATATAGACTATCATTAATGCACGTTTCAATGATATTACGTTATTTCCAATGTGCACGCAGTAATCATGGTTTATTTACAGTGTAAAACAAGGTTCGAGTTATGTCTATGTGGTATAATTCTTTGAGATGTATTTTAATGAAGTTAGGCTGCTTGTAACACTGCGAAATATGATTTAATTGTCGATATGGAGGAGCGCAATAATATAATCTGTAATATTTTTTTTTTTTTTCAACAACGCACAAAACATTTCAAATTCATTATGACTGTGAGTCATAATTGAACTGTGTACGTGTTTAGTTATGTTATGTATTGGTACTCTAAACTAATTTTAAGTATATTCTGTGAAGTTTATAAATTATGCATGCGCTGAGCTGTGTTGAGGAATAGCTATAAACTCGAAGTCACTTGTGATACCGGTTTTTTAGCATAATTAAATTGTATTATACTTTGCTGTGTAAGTTATACGTGTTGTTGCACAGAGTATATGGATATATTCCAGCCTACAGCTGCTATATGCGGGAATAGACTTTTCTATCTGAATTTAATTTTAGTAGATGCGGTATGTATACGAATGATATTTTTTCCACATTTTAATTTTGCACGTAATGTTGTTTGGTTTATACTTCTTTACTAGAATGCATTTTACTTTGAATATTAAATATAAATACTACTTGTATTGACCTGCTGTATTTGAACCAATTCATGGGAATCGTTTTTTTTTTTTTTTTTTTTTATGTTTCTTTAAAAGCATTAATACGATGTATAGAAAAATCAAAGCCAAGTGCCATCTTTAGTTCTCAAAATTGCGTGAAAATTTATATATTTCATGTATATTTCTATATATGTTTTATATATTTTACTTTAAAATATTACTTTTCTTTCTACAACAGGGGTTATTAAAACATTTAATAGTTTTAATGTAATTTATGTAATTAAGTTAAACTTGAAAGATAGAGGTGAGGTATCAGCAGATATATATATACATAATATCTTTAATAATAATATCTGAATATCATTTACGTTTTTTACTTTAAATTGAATGTTGAAATAGGCATGCAATAAAGTTAATAATGTTTGTCATGACAGATTCATCATATTATTTCGTTATATTACACATATGGCAGGTGGCACTTTCTATAAAAATGAACTTTACGGAGTTATTTTTTGTATTGGTGATTAAAAATGCATTGGAATAAATGTATTTATTTAATTTCAGCCAATGGCTAAGTTTTCTAAATGTGGCAAATGTCAAAAGTGATTCGCTATATAGATGGCTTTATTTACACTTAGTGCATCATCATATTGAACGGAGAATCTAATTTAAACAGTTCAATTTATGGTGTTCCTTAGTTTAGAACTATTATTTTTTTCTAAACTATTTTGAAAGTAAGGTTATTTAAAACGAATGATCATATTTCAGGCAGTAATATGGAAAACTTGCATAAATCCTGATACCTCAGTTTTCACCCAGTTTCTACCGGAATTGTTGAAATAGTTAATCTCAGATTAAGATATCTGTAACCTGGGATTTTTGTAGTTTATGTGACTTTCTATTGTCAGATTTTTTTTAACTTTCGTAGTTTTCAAACTAATAAAATAAGAGCACATTTAAAATTACTAAAACGTTTTATATTGTTATGTGTAGCACAATATAATATAATATAATATAATATAATATAATATAAATAATAAGGATTTTGTTCATGCGATGAAACTTTTCTAGAATTTAAAATTAATTTTACGGCTGGCTTTCTGAACTACATCTCCCTTGCTAAATTAGGAATATCCGATGTGAGATTAACAAAAATATTGGGAAGCAATAAATGAAGATCACTTAAACAATATTTACAGAAAATGCTTTTGTCACTACATGGGAAAATTGTTTTTGATTTTTAGGAAGCTGATAAATTTATGAACTTCTATTGTGAAATTTCTCAAAACGTAATAAAGATAACTATCATTTTGTGTTTGTGTATTCAATAATTAACAATATAAATTAAAAATTATTAGTTTTATTTCATAGTTCATGTTGAAAATTAAAATATACTGTTCCTTTAAGGAGGCAAGGGACCTTCAAACTCATTGTTTTATATTTTAAAAGTTGCACACGAAACACTATTCAAAGGCACACTATATGAATTATGACATATATTTATCACAAAAAAATTAAAAAAAATAATGTTATCGAGAAAAATAAATATGTTTCTGTATATTTTAAACGTTAAGAAGAAATTTTCCAAATGCCCCATTAGCATTCTATAGCAATTAAAATCGCCAATATTTTTTATGCCAGTTTGGTTTACGTATACCAATAAAACTATGCATAGATTTTTTTTTAACTAAATATAATCTGAAAAATTAAATGTATTTAAAGGCAGAAATTTTATTGAAAATGCTGAAAATTCCATAAAATTTAGAAACTATATTTTTTCTTACATTTATATTCAAATATATAAAATTCGAGATAGTTTTATTTGTATATGTAACCTAAACTGGCAAAAAAAAATTGTGCATTTTAGTTAAGGAATGCGCATGGGGCGTTTTGAAATTATCTTCATAACGCTTAAAACAGTCAGAAAAGTTCTTTATTTTTCTCCTAATTAAAAAAAAATATATGTGATAAATATATGGTATAATTCATATAGTGTGCCCTTGAACTTCACTTAAAGTACAATTAAAAATATATATATATATTAAAAAAAAATTTAAAGGTCCCCTTAAAAATAAATAAATAAATAAATAAAATAAAATAAAGTAATATATTTTTCAATTTCTGTCAGTTTGAAAGTTTTTATGTTAAGTCTAACTTATATTTTTTCCCGACTAAGACTGAATGATTTTACTTTTTATAAAAATAATAATTTATAGTTAAAAATACGATTAGCTAACCATTTATTTAAAATTATACTATGGTACAAGGACAAGTGCAGTTTAGGAACGCAAATATTCCATTAACAAGTTCACGCCGACGCGGTGGGTCACACTCAACTGTCTCAGAGCTGCCAAGTCTCCGGCTTTTTGGATACCAGTATTTTAATACAGAAAATGTTGTTTTATTTAATTAGAAAAATTGGGCGATTTAAAGGAACAACATTTTCTCTAAAATAACAGTGGTGTACAAAAAGCCGGAAACTTTACAACTCTGAGACAGTCGAGTGTGACCCACCGCGCCGGCGTGAACGTGTTAAAATGTGTTACAAATCCTGATATCAGAGGGCAAATAATAACAACGCGTTCCATTTTGCTCTATATTTCTAATATTACCATTAGTTTTATTAATCTTATAATTAAAAGTTCTTTGTTTTATAAGATTTTTTTGGTATACAGATATTTATGATCATTGACCTAATTGTAATAAAACTTTTTCAGGTGCTTTTTAAGATGTAATAAAAATGTTTTGGAAAATAATAGCATTTTAAATACTACACTCACACACGAATGCTCGGAAGACCCCCGGAACAGGATTGCATCAAATGGTGGTTCTCGGGTTCGCTGAAAAGATGATTAAAAAAACTCCAACATATCGATGAACGTACAATCAGTTATTTATTTATGTTCAAAAACAAAGGAAGACACCTCATAAAAATGAAGCTTTGGATATGAAGCAATGTTGAATGACACATTAAGTATCTCGATGTGTATAAACAAATTCGTTTCATCACTGCTACGCATCGTCACACAAAAAAGGAAAACAACAGCGGTCCTTTAACGGACGTTCCAGTCAGGCGGTCAGGGGCGAACTCACAGATAATGCCTACTGAACTCATATGTCTTGGCATATTGTATTATCGCCAACTAATCAAGATTTTAACGCCTATATTACAAAGACAAAGCATTGGCGACAGGATTAGCAGATAAATTACGTAGCAGCGCCTTTCGGCGCAGCCACTAGAATGTGAAGCAACCCTACATGTTTCAAGACTAAGAGCGACAACAAGTCTCGATTATATTTACATTAAAAAAACAGATTGCAGTTAAATGTGATTGAGTAATCTTTAACCAATGTATGTGAACTGTAGAAAGCATAATGGTCATTGAAGATATAATTTATAACTGCAATTCCAATAAATACATGTTTTCTTTATTTCATTTTTTTACCCGTCAAGTTCTAATAGGAAATGAGAATAGTTTATTTATAGCGCAAATGAAATACGTTAAAGAAAAATGAACGGTTAACGGAAAGAGCAGCTGTACGGAGTTAAATATGATCGTGATTGCATTCAAATAAAAACCGTTAGGAATGGAAATCTAAATAAATAATCGAGAATGAGAATTTTAATAAGTGAAACAAAATATCTGAAACCATAAATCTTTATATGTGTTGAGAAAAGTTCCTTGTGAAAGGAAAAGAAAAAAAAAAACTAAATGAATGTAGAAGTATGAATTGTTTTAGGAAAAAGAATTACTATAATGAATTTACTTGTTTAAAGTAGATTTTGAGAACCGGGGAGGGGGGGGCAGATAAATCTGCCACATATCTCAACGGGGCAACCGAGAAAAAGCTGTAACGGTACGTTTCAGCTTTATAGAAAAACAGACAAATTGTCCATTTTCAAATTGTACATCTTCAAACGCAGTTTTACAAAGTAAACACATTAGAAAATGCTTTTATATGAGCTTGCAATTTGAAACGAAAAAATATATGTTTAACAGTTATATGCATGTAAAGCATACATTCAAATAGATTGCTTAAGTCTTTGGATCCATTGCAACTTTAAAGTCAGTGAGCCATCATTTTTTTTTTGTGTCCTTGGTACCAAGACTCACTTTTTAACGTTGATCCTATTTGAGATCAGCCATGTTATACACATTTGCAAAAAATACACTTCAAGTACAGTAAAAATAAAAATTGAAAAATATATAAAGTATGAGTAATTGTAACTAAAACTTAAATGTACACATGAAGAGACTATATGTAAAAATTGAAAATTCGTGCACATGGCACAGGACCACAAAATAAAGAGGTGCCTAAAGCACGCCCATAAAAAAAGGGGTGGCCCTAATTATTGTATGTCAACAAGTATTATGGCTTCGGTTTAAGACCTCAGCCCTAGAGGAAGAGGGAATAAGAAGGACGATACACATTGAGCGCAACATAAGCCTCCTTGCTCCCTAGTAGATCACAGTGATCTGCGAAAGGAGCGCGATTCAGTATCTCATAAAAATTCTTTGTAAGTAATTTGAATTGGAAAACCAATTCACGTGAAAATGTCTCTCATCACAGTGTTGCGTGAACCTTAGGGCAACAATTTTGAATGGTTCACGACTTCTTGGGGGCAATGATTATAAAAAGGGAAAAAAATATGTTGTAAATATCAAACTTCTCAAAAAGGACAATCCTAAAGTGGTGAGAGATGAAGTGTCATAATCTTGTAAAATTATGTTCAAGTCATGTAGGCAGGTAAAAAATTTAATTGAAGGGTTTTCTTTTTTTTTTTTCATTTTAGACACAAGTGACCTGTAAAATTACAATCTTTTTTTTATGAATGGCAGAAGAATATCTAGCAAGACTTGTTACTGTTAAGTTGTAACTAAAAGTGAAAGCATTCAAAGTTAGCTTGTTTTGCTTAGCTTACGTGCGTAAAAAAAAAAAAAAAAGAAAAAAAAATAGAGAGAAAAATGCTAAGTGACACAGAATATTGTTCACACATGATCTTCGAAGCAACACACTCATGGACCAGCCACAACATTGTCAAAGATCACCTATAAACAACACATGTACAATCTTGGCCAGAGAATGACAACATAGTGTCACAATACATAAATTCAAAATAAGTCTTGTAAATAATAAACGATTATCTTTGTCTTAAATTATATGTGTGTGGTTGAAAGTTACTAGTGAAATTACTGTTATTAACATGACTTGAAGGATCAAACAAATGTCCATAACGAGGTGGTGCAAGGAGTAATCTATCTATGTGCACACGAAATGCTGTATCATCAGCAGCATGTAATCTTTTTATCGAGAAAGACACAGGTGAATGTTTATGTGTAACTATGTATAGTCCTGTATATCTAGGTTTAAACTTGTCAACTGTTTTTAAGTATACAATGTCTTTCAAACAGATGTTCCTTAATTTAGCTTTTCGACTGTACATTTTATATCTTTTATCTTGAGCAGATTTAATGTTAGAATAGGCTTTTTCATAAATTTTGTGCAAGTCTTCTAGTAATTTATAAATTTCAATATGTTTATCTAGAATAGTTTGATTAAAGAATGATCAAAAATGTCAAATATTAATGAAAGTTCACGACCAAAATGAAGCAAATTAGGGGAAAATAATGTAGTAGAATGTCTTGAACCATTGTAAAGAGATTTGTGTATCAAAATTGCATTTTCAAAAGAATGACCTTCTTATAACAGAGTAGTAACAGAGTATTTAATTGAGGTGTTTATACGTTCCGAAAGACTGTTCGACTGGGGGTGTGAAACGGAACTGTGAAGAACCTTTATACCAAGAGTATCATTAAAAATATTATATACGTGAGCAGTATACTGGGGTCCTAAGTCAGACAAACCCACAGCAGGTCTGCCGAAAGTAGTAATGTAACTGAAAAGACATTTAACTATTTTAGAAGCAGAAGTATCGTTAAGTGGATACAGTTCTACGTGTCGTGAAAAATGATCAGTGACAGTTAATACATGTTTTCCATTTGAGAAAGGTCCAACTAAATCTGTGCTTATTGTGTGGCCACGGTATCTGGGCGTGTAAGTGGGTTGTAAAGGTGCAGGGGGAGTGCAGTGATGCTTTGCTTGTAAACACTTGATACATGAGGCGACAAAATTCAAAGTGTCAACATGTTTTTCCGAAAGTATCTAACAGAAAGAAATTCATATGTCTTTTGGAAACCAAAGTGAAACAGATGTGAAATAGTTAGGACTTTACTTCTTAGGATATCTGGAACAACAATATGATAAGAAAAGCAGTTGTTTTTCAGGTCCTCTTTCTTTATCATTAAAACTTTCAAATCAGGATGAATGAAATATTTAGGGAACTTTTGTGAAGATCCTTTGGTTAAAATTTCATTGTAAATTGAAGACAAATTAGGGTCGTTTTTCTGTTCCATACAGAAAGTATCATTAGATATTTCTAACAATGGATCACGTTTTGTTTAATTACCAGTTACAAGGTAGTTTACATTATGAGTGTTGATATTTGACGAGTAGTTGTTAGATTCTGTTGTATCATAGTCCACAATAGGTAATGGTTGAATGTCATGTAGAAGTTCAGGATTAGTAAGCAAAGTTTGCTGATTATTTTCAAAATTGCAACGAGATAAATAGTCAACCAATACATTTGTTGCACCAGGAATGTGTTGAAAAGTATAAGAATATTCAGAAAGTTCAATAAGCCATCTAGTAGTTATATCAGCAGGATTTGTTGTTTTGTTGTATTTTTTAAAGGCTTACTGTCAGAAAGAATTACAAAATCCCTGTTGTATAGATAATATTTAAAAGCAATAACTGATTTTTAAATTGCCATATGTTCTAGTTTTAATGCTGGGTATTTCTTTTCTGAAGATTTTAAAGATTTAGAAAAATAAGCAACAGGTAATAACTGATTGTCATGTTCTTGCAACAAGGCGGCAGAAATGGCAACATTTGAAGCGTCTGTGTTTAGATAGAAAGTTTTATCCCAATCTGGTAACCTTACCATAGGCGAGTTAAAGCAGATTTTCTGTATAGTTTCAAAAATATCCTGGTGTGTCTTTGTCCATTTAAATTTAGCTTTAGGTGTGGTTAAGTTTATCAAAGGTTGTACCAATTCAGAAAAAGATGGAATAAGAGATTTGTAAAATTTGATTACACCAATGAGTCTTTTTATTTGCTTTTTTGTTGTGGGAATGGGGAATGAAGTTATTTTCACAATGTTCGACTTAATTGGTGATACAGGGTGATTTTGAATGTGAAAGCCCAAATAGTCGATACTGGTTTTGTGAAAACTACATTTATTAGGTGAAAGTGTTAAGTTGTATTTAGTTAAGATGTTCAGGATTTTGTCAAGTTTTGTATACATTTCCTGAAATGAATTTGCACCTAATATGAAATGATCTTGGTAGGTGTAAACACCTTCAAACTGTAACTGATCCAATAAGGAGTCCATTAGTGCTTGAAAAATAGAAGCACTGGATTTCAATCCGAAAACAAGTCTCTTGTACTTATACGAACCAAACTTGGTTGTGAAGGTTAATTGGTTTTGAAATTTTTCCGGTAAATCGATTTGATGGTAGGCCTGATGAAAATCGAGAGCAGTGAAAAATTTAAAAGATGACAGATTGGAAATAATTGTTTGAATTTTAGGCAGAGGGTATGAAGAACCTTGTATTATAGTATTGATCATACGAAGATCAAGAGCGAGGCGATACCTTTGTTTCCCAGCAGCATCTAGCTTTTTCTTAACAAGTAACATAGGACATGCCCATTCAGAGCAGTTACGCTCAATTATACCAGCTTCTAATAGTTGATTTACTTGCTCTTGAGCATCTTTTTGCAGAGACTGAGGAAGGGGAAATAGAAGGGTTTTGATAGGGTATTCATAAAAAAATTTTAAGTCTGGAATTATTTTGTCAGTGTGACCTAAGGTATTTAAAGATTTTGAAAATGCAGCAGAGTAATTGAGTAGTAACTCAGTTAAAGTCTTTGCCTCTTTAGAGTTTAAGTGTTTCAAATCAAAATCATTAGGTGTTAAGTCTTTTTATCTTTTTTTTAAAGTTTCCTTAGATGCCCGTAGAAGATAAATGAACTGTTGTTCCGAGTTATGATGCTTTTCTGAATTTTCAGGAGAGTACTCCAAAATTTCTTCAACTTCAGATAATTCTCAAACTGTTGTCTTTTTTTGCAGGTGTATGGTAGTATTTCAATTGTTTTTAACCAAAACAGTAAAGAAATCATGCGGTTGAGCAATTTTAGTTTTGCGTTTAGGCTTGTTATTTATTTGAATAATGACGTCAAATCCTACTATTTCTTTTTTATGTGGCACGTACTCAAACAAATAACTTACGGATTGCTTGTTGTCATTTTTATTGGTGTATACAGATATCAATTTTTCTTCATGTGGTTCTAATGACACTTTATGTGTTAGAAGAACATCTTGAATTTTTGTGCTAACAGAGTGATCGTTACATTGTGTTAAATTACTGAGAGTTGCCTCAGTATCTGGACACTCTAATGGAATAGTTAAGTTGTTATTTATGTGTGCACATTTGCTAGCTGAGTCTATTATGATATTGAATTTGTTTATAAAGTCATATCCCAGAATACTTTCAAAAGTCGAGGATTCAGGAATGTCCACAATATAAAAACGGTGAGAAAAAGACTTATGTTGTAATTTTATTGTAGCTCTAATGCATGCAGAAAATTCAACATCTGAATTTACTGCATTTATGCATATGCCAGTGGATAGTCGTTTGTATTTAAGTGTAGTTTTAATATCGTTAAACAACTTTTCTGACAAAAGTGATATGGAACTTCCAAAATCTGCTAGAAGAGTGACAGTTTGTTTTGCCACAGTAGCTTTAACAAGTGGAAGAGATGGGGTGCCTTTATTTACAAATTAAGTGTGTCCTGTTGTTGTTTTCAGTTTGTGTCGCTATGCAATTAGCAATAGTAATAAGTTCTCTGGTTTGAGAACCAACAGAGTTAACTAATCGTTTTTTAGAAATTTTGGGTAAGTTTGGGTCACAAAAGAAATTAGCTGATGTGGAACTGTTAATGTGAGTCCCAAAACCATCAGCAACATTGCGTCTCTGTTCTAGTTTTCCTGAGTATGGCGACTGTAAGTTTTATAATTATTTTCTCTTCTCTGAGTATTTGCACATTTCCATTTGAAACAAACTTATGCGTCATGGCCAGATCGGTTGCATAGTTGACAAGTTATAACATTTTTTTTAATGAAATTTACGCGAAGAAAAATATCTCTCATGTCTTTGATATTCGAAATTTTGTCTATAACGAAAACTGTTCGAGTTGCGATTAGATTTCTCAACAGATTTTTTATTTATGTCATCTTTATTTGATTCCTTAGGTTTAAATGTTAATGCATTTATCTTTTCAGAAATTTCGCGTAACTATTGTTCAACATTAGATTCTGATTTTGGCATAGAGGGTAAAGCATGTAAGACTTTTTCTTTATGCAGAATCTCGTATAACTGACTTGACCTTTCAACCGTGGTACGATAATCAGTAATTCCTTCTTCCTTAATTTTAATTCTAATTTGAGAAGGAATCGCTTCAAGAAATTTCATGTATTTCATGGAATCCTGTGCTTTGGGATCCTGTATATCCTCATATACTTTTGCTGCCAAAACATTTAAGCGGTGAGCTAAATTCTTTATGGTCTCAGCAGGCAAAAGGGATCAGTTATTTAACTCGAGATTGGCTGCAGATTTACTTCGTGGGGAGAAGAAAGCCGCGAATTCCTTGCGCAAAGTTTCAATATCTTTTACGTTTTTGAAATCAGGGTTCTGCGCGAAAAATTTTTGCGCCGGTCCTCGTAATTTACCAATGAGGAACGAAATAGCTGTTTGCTCATTATATTTATTAATTTCAGCAACAGCTTTGACCTGATCAAAGAAAAATTGCAATAATTCGGGGTCCCCGTCAAATTCAATAACACCAATTGGGATGTTCTTAGCCATTGTCGCCAAAGAATCAATTTAAGTAATGTGGCAGCTGATAATTACTGAGTTTCTGCATAATACCACATATAAAATAATAATACTATCACTGTATAAAACCAAAGCATATCAAATAATAAAATGCAATTTAAAATTATAGCATTATCAAATATAATTAAATATAACATAGGATAATTTAAAGAAAAGAAAAATTTTCTCCATTTAACTTAATCCAAAAATAAAATAAAAAGTCTTAATGTAACTTCTTTAACCCGAGAGTAGTCGCGACATTTTTTAGAACGATAGTAGTCGCGTTCGGTCCATTTGCCGCCGTTACCAGCAGGCCGAAAACGAAGGGGAAACTTGCCGGTATTATCAGATGATCGAAAACGGATAATGTAGGGTGAATATATTGACTGAACTTTAAAAAGATTACAGCAATTATTCATTTTACAACTTTTTACAGCAAATTATTTATTTCGCTTAAGTATATATTCAGTTGGCATCTAGAAAAATGTTTTTAATAACTCTTTCCTCGTTTTGCATAAATACTTAAAAGTAAATAGAAAATGATTTGATTGAATTTCTGATGTTACTATGAATCAATAATTAGTAGGAAAACATTTACGAATATGAATCTAAATTCGTGATAGGGGTATTTTTTTTTTTTTTTTGGAAGGACAGAATCAGAGTCAGGTAGATTTTTATGATACTCCGGCACTCTATATCCATTTAATAAAATAAAATTAACAAATTTAGCATCAATATATTACACGGACATTAAATTAAACTGAAAATAAAAATGGAACCCATGACATGCAACAGAAAATCAAATACAATACCACTAATTCACCAGCATATTATATATATATATATATAATAAAGGAAAAGGTAAAAAATACTTAATTTCGAAATTATAAATGTAAATGTAAATGTTGTAACTACGTTTTATTTATTTATTTTGTGGGGTGTCTGTGTATGTATGAGGGGGGAGAGGAGGGGGGGGGCTCTCGAGATTTTATGATTAAATCCATTTTTCAAATGAAAATGCACGATTTGTAGTTTTTCTACTTATTCCAGGGTGGGAGCAGCGCCCTTGAATAAAAACTCTGGATACGAACTTCGCTTATATAAAGTAAATAATAATTTATCGAAATTATATATTTAATTTAAATACATTTGCGATTGTAGATTTAAATCCTAAGATAGATAAATTATTTTAATTAATAAAATCACTGAAAGGTTCATCTTAATAGGGATGTATTTTCCAGATACTATTTAATTAAAATAAATATTCAATTGTACATTTCATAAGGTATTAATGTTATAATTTATTGTTTTATAATAACATTCATTAAAATAAGAAAAACAATAAGAAAATTTTCTCCGAAATTATAATATGCCGCAATAATTTTATTTAAATGAATTTTCTCTCGTATTCTGGAAAACATTATTCTGAAAAATAGTTTGAACAATTGATGAAGGACAACAAATTTAAATTTGTTAGTATTGTCCCCAAGCCTCTATTGGATTTTAATAATAATAATGAAAAAAAAACATTTTCTGCGGCATTATTACAAAAAATGTGTTTTTATTTACAGTATGAAAATTTAAAAATAGATAAATTTGAGAAAAATACTTAAAATATATTTTTTTTAATCTTAGCATAAGCATTCACTGAATTATCCAAAAGAGATTTTTATTTGCGTAATTTCTAACCTACATTATAAAATTCTCATTATTTTTCTTATTGTACAGATAAATTATATGTATGTTCTTCGCAGATATACATAATACATTTCTCAGAAAATTGTTTTATCTTTCGAATTTGTTTTATTGTACAAAAACGATACTTTTTAGATTTTGGAGATACGGCAATTTTTTTACTGATTCCACAAAATTCTCTTCTCTCTCTTTTTTAATGGTTTGGCAGTGTTATTTTCTGTTTTCTTTCATTTATATGTTCCGGTAGTAAATGGAAAACAACTTCTTCCAAATAATGATGATGAATTTCCCTTTTATTCCATATTTAAACGATTATCAATTTGAGAATTTATTCCCGCAATGTTTGACAATGAAAAAAAAAATGTAAGTGACCATCCATCAGTTTTTTGTACGAACTGACTTCACAACTAATGTAATAAAACGATTTTAAGTCACATTCTAAAAGTAAAAAAAAAAATACTCTATGAATGGGTAAAATAGCAGAAAGAAAGAAAGACGAAATAACAACAGGCAGAGAGTCCGTACTTCGAAGAAACTTTCCCCCACAGATTTCGCGGAAATGGGAAAGGATGAACACGAGGGGGATAAATTCAACTAACGCAAGTGGTCGCAACGCGGTCATTTAAACCGATTGAAAATTAAGAATGCGATAAAATGCTAAGAAATAACAGGAATGACTTGCAATTTTACTACACAAAAGTGTGAACACTCAAGATCAGCTACACGGAATTTGGCTATCGTAACTTTAACGGGAAATGAGTTACAGGAAGATAACGAATTTCGGGCGGGGAAAAGACCAACGCGCGACTATTAACGGGTTAAGAGTAGAAAAAAAAATCTATATAAATCATGTCAATAAATCAACTAAAAAAATGCATAAGCAAATAGCTCTTTTTTTAATAGAGGAATGTAAAAAAAGTAATTACGTAAAATATCCCTAAAGTTTGTGAAAAATCACAAATTTAAAAATAAGGGATTTAACTTTATACTGGAAATAATCCTCTTTCTTAATCAACAAAAAGTAAATCAATAAAGAGCATGAAAGTCAAGGCAAAAATAATATAAATCATTTCAATCACATATAATTAAATATATTGTAAAATATTCTTTCACGAATCCGAAAACTGAAATAAATATAATTCAATGCAAGCATTTAATGTGACTTCAGTAAATTACTGAAGAGAAAAAAAATTTTTGAAACAAATATTCAATTCTTGTATTCTATATATATGTGTAATGAAAAAAAAATGAGCAGTTTTCTTTTTACTATCAAATGCCAAAAAAATTTTGTGTTTTATTATGGCATTTTTTTAGCCACATTTCACTATGAAACGAAAATTTTCTTCAGGTTTTTTTGTTTTGTTTTTTTAAACCACTTATCGAATCACCAAATTTCATAAAAAAATTGTAGAGTCCTTGAAGGCCAACAAAAACTGAAGACACTCGATACCTCACGAGCCTTTTTTTCCACTTCAAAATTAGCCGTCACAGACTTTGCACACTGTCACACTCTTGAAAATTGACGCACGAACATTTCACTTTTATTTTGCTGGAATCTTATGTCACTTTTAAACATATTTCACAGAAAAACACTGGTGGCACAAATGACGCATAACGCGGTTTTCACAACACAGAACTTGTGCACAACACTGTGATTTTTTTTTCAGAAGAATATGAGGGAGCACACGCGAATTCACCAACCCACGGAAGAAACGAAAAGGTGGCCAGAGGAAAAAAAAACACAGAAGAAGCCACTGACGAACTTCGGCGAAAGAAGGGGGAAAACACAGCACCGTAAAACGTCCGTCCAAGAGATGAATTCCCTCACTCGGAAAAGCTCTCTCCAGAAACAGAACAGGGGATTTCCCGTTTCCGTGCGACAAATGAACTGCCCGTCATCTTACGCAGGTCACTGGCGAAGACATGTAGTGGTGAGAAAAATGTTCGCAGGCAGAGAGAAGTAAAATCATGTCTCTATTTCTATTTTTTTTTTTTTTTTCTGAAATGGAGAAAAAATTTGGCTGTTATGCACCAATTATATCTGAAGGGGATCGCATCAAATGGTGGTTCTCGGGTTCGCTGAAAAGATGATTAAAAAAACTCCAACATATCGATGAACGTACAATCAGTTATTTATTTATGTTCAAAAACAAAGGAAGACACCTCATAAAAATGAAGCTTCGGATATGAAGCAATGTTTAAGGACACATTAAGTATCTCTATTTGTATAAACAAATTCGTTTCATCACTGCTACGCATCGTCATACAAAAAAGGAAAACAACAGCGGTCATTTAACGGACCTTCCAGTCAGGCGGTCAGGGGCGAACTCACACATAATGCGTACTGAACTCATATGTCTTGACATATTGTATTATCGCCAACTAATCAAGATTTTAACGCCTATATTACAAAGACAAAGCATTGGCGACAGGATTAGCAGACAAATTACGTAGCAGCCCCGCCTTTCGGCGCAGCCACCAGAATGTGAAGCAACCCTACATGTTTCAAGACTAAGAGCGACAACAAGTCTCGATTATGTTTACATTAAAAAAAACAGATTGCAGTTAAATGTGATTGAGTAATCTTGAATCAATGTATGTGAACTGTAGAAAGCATAATGATCATTGAAGATATAATTTATAACTTCAATTCCAATAAATACATCTTTTCTTTATTTCATTTTTACCCGTCAAGTTCTAATAGGAAATGAGAGTAGTTTATTTATAGCGCAAATGAAATACGTTAAAGAAAAATGAACCGTTAACGGAAAGAGCAGCTGTACGGAGTTAAATATGATCGTGATTGCATTCAAATAAAAACCGTTAGGAAAGGAAATCTAAATAAATAATCGAGAATGAGAATTTTAATAAGTGAAACAAAATATCTGAAACCATAAATCTTTATATGTGTTGAGAAAAGTTCCTTGTGAAAGGAAAAGAAAAAAAACTAAATGAATGTAGAAGTATGAATTGTTTTAGGAAAAAGAATTACTATAATGAATTTACTTGTTCAAAGTGATTTTGCGAAACGGGGGGGGGGGAGAAATTGATACGTTGCAGATAAATCTGCCACATATCTATTAAGACAAAGCCAGCAGTGTAGAATGTCATTTAAAAACCGAACGTTGCTCATAACTAAAATTTCGAAATAATGAGTTTGTACTTTAATTTCAGATCCTATTAGCTGCATAAAAAATCATCTGCATACTTAAAGGTTACTATTAACCACATTTAAAAAACGAACGGTGTTCATAACTAAAATTTCGTAATAATACGTTTGTAATTTAATTTCAGATTATATTAGCTGCTTAAAAAATCATATACCTTATTAAAGGTTACTATTAATCATATTTGATATACGGAAAGCTTGATTACAATGACATTTGTGTGATTTTTTTATTTGCGACGTATTAGAACTTAGAATTGGAGGAAGTCACCGTTTAATTTGCTGTTTAGATTTTAAAGTATATTTAAAAAAAGATTTAGTTGTTAGAACTAGCATAAATGACTAGTTATTAACTCTTTTGATGTCCATGACCTTCTCTTTAAAAAGTTAAATCTAATTAATGGCAAACAGCACGGTAGGCATTTTATATGGACAACTGCTTCTATATATTTCGTTGACTTTATTATTAATATGTTATCTTTATTAAGTAATCTAATAACAATGAAAATGAATGTATAATACGCAAATATGATGAAAATGCTTCGTGATAGATGTTACAGCTTTGGAAATTTTAAGATCTTTAAGATTTCTAAGCCTAGTTTCATATACTTAAATTGCAAATTTTGAATACAACAATTATAATGAATACAGCAATGGCTAAATGACAGAAAAATATATTTATTTTAATATTTTATTATATATTATATATATTTATTATATATATATATATTATTGGGATTTATGTAGTTGCCGTTTATTTGAAACTATGAAGGAAATGAAAGTTTTACATTTACCTAGTCTATAAATTTCCAAATGTTTCATATATTCCGAAGACTATATGGAAGTCACAAATTTATAAAATGTGGAATATTTAAATGCCTTTCATGGTATAGATAAAAGCACCTTGCATTGTTAAGATATAAAAATACACTTCCGCAACACTATGTGCACTATGTAATGCTTTAAGGTTCAAATAAAATACAAAATACACGACTGTACATTCGTGTGCTAAAATAGTTGTAACGAAATCACAGCTATCCATTATTTATCTCATAATGCTAGTTTAAATACATGAGTTTCTGATAATAATAAAAAAAAAATCTTAAAACATTTCGGCAGAAAAAAAAAATGTAAAAAAAAGATTGAATATTTAAAGAAAATCTTATATGTAGTAATGACATTTTATTTTATATTATTACACTTGTCCATTATCTGGAGAAAAATCATCTAATCCATAAAACTTCAAAATAAAATAATAAGTTCATTTCTTGTCATATTAAAAATTTTGCTACATAGTTCAATTTCTTAATGATTTTTTAACACAAATTCGTAATACATATGTGACATACCCTTGTGTGTATAAGTAATATGTATTTATATAATCCATTTTTTACAATAATAATTAAATTCATGTTACTATTATCGAATAATTATGTCTTAAGCAAAAATTTATAAAACTATTCTAAATGTAGTTCAACAGAAATACACATGTTTTACTTTTACATATTTTCAATTAAATTTACACTGTTAAACATTTTGCAGCATTCTGGCAGGTCATTCGACCGTTTTTTGAAAAAACGGTTTCATAACCATAATTTAACTGTATTCTGACCATAAAATGGCCAATAATATGGTCAGAATAGTGTTAAAATTACGGTTGTGTAACCGTTTTCGGAATGAACGGTCAAATGACCTGCCAGAATGCTGCAAATTTTTAACAGTGTACTTTTCTGGAATTAAAATTAAAATTGTATTTGCCTGTTAACATTTCCTATATAATTCTGAAACTCTATACTATTCCTATGAATAGTACAGAGTTATTCCCATTTACTATTCATTGGAATATTATAGGACAAATATGGAAGTTATTGAGATTTAAGTGACTTGCACCTTGTGCACTACACTGTTAAACATTTTTTGCTGCATTCTGGCAGGTCATTCGACCGTTTTTTTGAAAAAACGGTTTCATAACCATAATTTAACACTATTCTGACGATAAAATGGCCAATAATATGGTCAGAATAGTGTTAAAATTACGGTTGTGTAGCCGGTTTAGGAAAAAACGGTCAAATGACCTGCACGAATGCTGCAAATTTTTAACAGTGTAACTATTTGCATTTCATAACGCCATTTTTATTACAAAAATAATTTTTCCTCAAAAATTAAAAAAAAAAAGGTATCCCGCTTATATTCTTGAAAACTATTTATTTGACATAGACTGAAAGTTTCGACAATGTGTGCTATTAGAAGCAAAAATAGTTATATTACATAAATTAATTATGTATAAAATGCTACTTTTTAGAGATAAATATTAAATTGTACAATGGCTAAAAAAGGGATTATTTAACACAATTCCATTATTATTACTTCCGAGTTTGACACATACATTTTCAAAATAATACAGTATTGATAGTTAACATAGAGGTCTGCACGGGTACGGGCTTGGCCCGAGGCCCGTACCCGGCCCGGCCCGGCAAAAAAATTGAACGGGCCTGCAGGGCCAGCCCGGGCCGATAAAAAAATTAATCGGGCCTATCGGCCCGACATAAGAATTCCAGCGAAGCAGATAAAATACGAGCCATTTTCAATTAATATGATTTTCTCGAGAAGTATAAATGTGCGTCACGAGCCGATGCGAGTTTAACAACATCAATACAGATATGTAACATGTCCATCGTAGAGATCGGCATCGTACAGTTACAAGATGTCTGATTACGGGTTTAATTTTTTTTCAGCAGACTCATGCCGGGACGGAACTGGTCTTAATCGATCTCAGGATGTGTAGGACAGGCATTATGTTTTGTAAAAGTATTAATAGTGATAATGAATTTCTGTTAGCAGTATCTTTGGAAATATACCTTAAGGGGTTCTCATATTCACTGCTCAACAATGCGAAACTTTCAAACACATTTTCTGACTCATTTTTAACTATAAAAGCATAAAATTCACATGCCTGACTATTGAAGGCATTTGGAAACGAATAGCTTTCTCTATATTTGACAAATTACTTACAGAGATAACAGAGATTCCTGTCATGTGACTGTACATTTTTCTCCTTTCCTGTGCTATCGCTTCCGGAAATTCGATTCATAATGCTAACTTTGGCAGTATTTTTAGAGAGAGATATGAAAATATCTCTTTTATCTATGAAAAAGACGGCATTTACATAGTTTCTGAATAAGAATACCTGCCAATCTTACGCGTTTCCGAAAAGAAATGAATTCTCAAATGTGTCGAAATGTAACTTAATAGAGAAATATTTTCGCAAATCTACTTTTTATCATACAGCTTCAAAAGGTATCATGTTTTTAATCCTTTATTCTGAACTACATTACCTTTATAATGAATCCTTATTGGAATTTCGAAATGTCTGTAGAGACGATGACTAAAACACTGTGTAATCGTTAATGTTTACTATTGTGTGTTTTCTGCTTTGCGAACACATAGTAATCTAAAATATACTGTAAAATTTTCCCATAAATATGTACGTACTATTCATTAAAAGAATCTTAATTGTATGTCGAGAAAGAACGGATTTTTTTTTGTAGAAATTGAATCGGGCCGGGCCTGTTTTCACTAATTTTTGTACGGGCCGGGCTCGGGCCGAACTTTCAATTTTTACACCGGGCCGGGCCCGGAAATTCCGGCCCGTGCAGATCTCTAAGTTAACACGAGTCTTGAAAAATAATCATACATGATGAACGTTTGGTTTTTATAAAGTACATACATTTACTTGTAAATAATGAATGCGCGATAGAAAATAATGATAGAAAATGTGGAATACATACACACACGAGTAATATTATTAAAATGCAATTAAAAAAATACGAAATTTCTCTCAAAGGTGATTTTATAATTACAAATATGAAACAAAGAAAATGTTTCTAATAAAATAAATTCAAATTTTTCAAATACAAAAGTATTACAATTATTATTGTCATTAAAATTAATTTATTCACTGATACCAAATAGCTATTCTGAAAAGGCATTTAAAGCAATGGGGAATGTAGATTCGTTGTTGTAGATCACTCCATTTTCTCAGCGCTACTTCTTCAAATCTATTGTATTTTAAGGAATTTGATAAAACTATTCAGGAGTTTAAATTTATTTTCAATTTAATTTTGAATGTTTAATTATTTTAAGTTTTATATCAATGGGGCATTCCAATATTTCATATATATTTATTTAAAGTAAAAGAAATTGTGAAATATGTTTGTTATTCAATTTTCTTTAACAAAGAATTTGGATGTTTTGAAAATTGCATTTCATCAGTCGTAAATCTAATTTGCTTTTACATATAAATAATTCATTTATATGTTAGAAACAAACAAGTAGAATGTGGCGTAATTTAGAATTTCAAAGAAATGACTTCCTTTTTCAAAACCTTTTAACGGAGTTTTAAATCAAAAATCTTAATTACTTATTACCAAGAAATTACAAATTCATCTAAGTGAAGGGTAAAATTACTGATGTTCCATTTCGGTATGAGTAATGTGGTTTTTGTGTTTATTCGACATGTAAATTTCTAGGTGAATGTAAAGTGCGTGCGAAGATATTTATTTCAATTTTAAGTTGGCATTAAGTACTTATGCGTTCAAGTGATAATTACGAAATATAAAACATGTTGTATCAATTAAAATGTTGTAACGCATAACCAATTAATATAATAATTTTTCTGACACTTATTTCTAAGCTGCTAATGTATAAGGTATCATCGCGCAGTTATTAAAAAAAAAATATGTGCGCAACATTCGTAATATTAAAATCTTCATGTTTCCCGCATACGTAAATTCTAATAAATATAAAATAATATCGTAGCACTTTAGAATTTTACTAAAAGTGAAATATTAATATTAATAACCATGACAGTGATCAATTTTCAGTTTCACGTTATTTGAATAAATAGACAGGAGAAATGAAAGTCAGTTATCAATTTAAAAAATGTATTCAAAGTAGATTCTGTCCGCAAACTAAGGAAAAAAAATGTAAAATAGATTTAAAAGTCTTTTAAATTTAATATCTTGAGGAGCATGTGATTGCAATTCTTGAAAAATCTTAGACATGTATAGAAAAATTTAAAAAGTGAAGAAATTTCGTACTTAATAAATTCATTTTACTTTAATGGGTTTTAATGTGATATAAAATGTAAAATCTTAATTACATATTAACAAGTAATGTAAAAGTTCTTTTACATATTGTTACAAAATTGATACATCACATTTCAAAAGAATAAGGATGTTTTTGTATATAATTTACGGAGAAAGTCATTCAAAAATATCGATCTTCCGTATAATAGCATATTAATTTATGTTTTAATTGGGTATTAATTTCATGAAAAAATTATGAATATTATTATGCATTTTTTAAAACTAATTTAAAAATATTTTTAAGTTGTTAATGTAGATTAACCTATATTACATTTTAAAAGAAAGTTACGCAAGATGAGGATTATTAATATATTTATGTTTTCCATACATGTGATTTCTAATGTAGAAGGAAGCTCTAATAATGCAGAATTTTGCAAAATATTAGAATAAAACAAGGTAGTATACAACAAGAAGCAAAATGATAAGAACAATACAAAAACAAAGAAAATAGTTCACGTTTGCTGTGCAAATTTATGTGTTAAAATTAAATACGCAACACTCCAATTAATATTAAAGTAAAATTTAAAAAAAAAACTCATAAATATATATTTTGATTTATTTTAAAATATGTATTTTGTTTATTTATTTACGCAGGAGCAAAATGATAAGAACGCAGTAAACATCTCGAAACCTGCAGAACGAGATTGGCGGATATTTTCATGTATTGTTTAAAACAGCATTTAAGAGGTTTAAGAGAGATTCTGAGCACATTTGTTTAGTTCGTAAAACATTTGAACTACAGAGTGATTAAAATTACTTTCGGACTTTGAAAGAAGTTAAATTCTAGCTTATAACTTTATATAGGAATGTCGCTTCAAGGAATTTCTGATAAAATTAAACATTAAAAGGCTTTCATTTTTTATTTCTTACATAATCCAAATATTTACTTTATTACAAAATGTACAAGGTGTGCGTGGGGGGGGGGAGGGGCTAGAAATTCTTTCCAAACGATACGAAAATTTTATTATTCGCAGGGTTCCAAGTATAAGAATGACAGGAATGGAAATCGGAAGAAAAATAAAGACGCCAGCACCAATATAGCAAGTACAATATAAATGTCGGGAGTTCTTAAAAGTGTAAAACCACGTTGGCGTCTGCGTTTAACACCTGACAAGAAAAAAGTCCGCATTCAGATTGTTTAAAACATCTGAAGCAGCAAATGTGTTGGTCTAAAATTATCCTCAGTGTTGAAAAGACGTTTAATTTTGATATTTCGGATAGTATTCATTCATATTAAAATTAAACGTTAAAAGGCTTTCATTTTTTATTTCTTACATAATCCAAATATTTACTTTATTACAAAATGTACAATGTGTGTGTGGGGGGGGGGAGGGGCTAGAAATTCTTTTCAAACGATACGAAAATTTGATTATTCGCAGGGTTCCAAGTATAAGAATGACAGGAATGGAAATCGGAAGCCAAATAAAGACGCCAGCATCAATATAGGAAGAACAATATAAATGTCGGAAGTTCTTAAAAGTGTAAAACCACGTTGGCGTCTGCGTTTAACACCTGACAAGAAAAAAGTCCGCATTCAGATTGTTAAAAACATCTGAAGCAACAAAAGTGTTGGTCTTAAATTATCTCCAGTATTGAAAAGACGTTTAATTTTGATATTTCGGATAGTATTGATTCATATTGGAATCTTCTTCAGAAAGAAATGCACATAATTTCCGCGCATCAATTATGTAGAGGCTCCCGAGTGGTTTGCGTTGCTTTTTTTCTCGGAGCTAAGCTTAAAATTTCTTTTCTAGATGGACAAAGAAAATAGGCATACCTTTAGTTACATGGTCACATGTATCCGCATGCATTTGTTGAACTTCAATGAAAAAATTACTGGCTTCAACTAAATTTTCAAGAATACAATGTTTAAATTCACTTTGAAAAGACACAAAGAAGTGATTTCAAGATAAAGAAGATTTTCAATCTTGATTGGCTAGCTATTTGTCCAAACCTAAAGTCCACGAAGAACGTTTGGGATATTATCCTCTTCAGACCCGAAAGTAAAATAACACCGGGAATACACATTCATTGATTTTGCCCAAACAAAAAATCACCATCGATGAATAAAGGAGCCTTATACTGAAATTTATACTTTAGTGGGCTGGTAAATTAGGTTCACAAATACGGATCTAAAATGACTAAATTGACCATAAAATATCGATATAATCATTGATAATCTAAATTACACAGCTAAATTAAAAACATTTAATTAATTGAATGGTCTATAAATCCTGATATTTTTTTTTATTGTAAAGGGTTTAAGTTAATTATGATTTTTTTTTTTTTTACTTTCTTGGACGCACTGTCGGAACTCGAATGGTTTTGGAAACTTGAATGATAATAATACTTATTTTATGAGGAAATAAACACCAGTGCCTCCATTTATTGATTTTGGACCTAAGCCAAAAGCATTCACCTTTATACAATCAAAGTAAAAATGTAAAAATATTAAATAATTTAGTTTATATCCTCCTCGGTTTCGAAGTATCACATGTGATACTTCAGAACCGAGGAGGTTAAGTGAGCAGTAAATAACAAAAAATGGTCAAATCGTGCTATATAACTCGAACATACAGTTAAATCTGGCATTTTGAGGTATGACGTGTTTTGTCACCTTGACAAATTCGAATCCATGAGAAATCCATGTGACAATGTCGCATTGAATTTAGTGAGCTCAAAAGAAGCACAATTGATATGTAATATTTCTATAAATTAGACATATCTGTTCTGTTCTTATCATTTTCCTACCATTGCATATCCAGTAAAAATGTAACGTATTACACTTATAGCAATTGTTTTAGAATGTTTTCTTTATGTTTATATTTACTATTTAATTTGATAAAATAAACTTATATGGTTTATATACTGACGGAAAAAAATCTCAACACCAAGAAAGACTTGTGTTAGATAAACGAAATTTGGTAGGCGTGTTTATACAGCTGAAAGGTGACATCGATTCAAATTTCGCTCTTAACACAAAAGTATGGCGCTAGTAGCGTCACTCAGAACTTGCAAATCAGGTTTCCCTTAAATGCGTGCTGTAAAATTCGTGAGCGTTATTTATCTTCACAATTTGACGTATTAAGTTGATGTTAACGAATGCCTTTAACAAGACGAAAATGCTGTTATCAACGGCGCACAGAGTTGGAACGAGGTTTTACAATAGGGCTAGTAAAAGGTGGATTATCTTTCTGCGATATTGCAGAAAGACTTGTCCGTAATGTATCCACTGTGCATGATTGTTGGAAGTAGTGTTGAAGGGATGATACTGCCTCAAGAAGACTGGGTTCCGGGCGACCACGTGGCAGTACTGAGAGGGAAGATCGCCGTATTCGGCGCACGGCTGTGGAGCATCGTACTGCGTCTGTGGCAGAATTTTGAGTTGCAGTTGGTATTACAGTGACACAACAAACTATAAGAAATCGGTTACTTCAAGGAAAGATCCGAGCCAGGCGCCCTGTAGCGTGCATTCCACTGACTCCAAGCCATCGCAGCTTGCAACGACAGTGGTGTCAAGCCAGAGCTCATTGGAGGAAGGAGTGGAGATCTGTTGTGTTTTCTGATGAAAGCAGGTTCTGCCTTGGTGGCAGTGATGGCCGTGTGTCGGTCAGAAGGAGGGCAAGGGAACACTTGCAACCAAAATGTCTGAGGCCTAGACACACTGGACTTACACCTGGAGTCATGGCCTGGGGAGCAACTTTCTATTACAACGGGAGCACTCTCGTGGTTATCCCAAACACACTGATTGGAAATTTGTACGACAGTCTGGTAATTCAACCTGCAGTGCTCCATTCATGAACAGCATTCAAGGGGGAGTTTTCCAACAGTATAACGCTCGCCCTCATACCAATGTTGTAACGCAACGTACATACAAATTTTCGACTTGTTACCTTGGCCTGCGAGATCACCAAATCCGTCTCCCATTGAGCACGTATGAGATATCAACTACAGAATCATCCACAGCGGGCACTAGCCGTCCCAGAATTGACACAAAAAGTACATCAAGCATTTAACACCGTAACACAAAGTAACATTTGGCACCTATATGATACAATGCATGCACGTTTGCAGGCTTGCATTCAAAATTCTGGTGTTTACAAAAGCCATTAATGTAACAGTATTTCACATTTGGAATACATTTTCTTGAGCTTAAATTAACCTGTGATCTAGAACATCTAATCAGTTAAACATGTTAGCTACGCAAACGCATAGACCAAATTTCATTACCCTACAATAATTTTTTTCTTGGTGTTGGGATTTTTTTTTCCATCCGTGTATGTGGAGTAATATGCTTATGTTTTTAATTTAGACAATTACATGATCGTTCCTATAGTTTTGTACCACAGTTTAATAGCAACTAAATGTTTTTAACTTAAATTGTTATAAATATGTCGATGAGTGAAATAATGGGATAGTCAATTATAAGTAATAAAGAAACAGTTAAATGATAAAATAAAATGAAAAATAATATAAAGTGTAAGATAATTTTAAATATTTAAATTAAAAAGGTTATGTATTTAGCAGCATATGATTTAGGTACTTGAAATATTATAAAACAATAAGCAATTTAATAATTTTTCTGATTTTTAATTCATCTTCAATCAAAAATTACTAATTTTAAAAATAATATTATTCGAAAAAAAATCTAATGTGCACTGTAAATAAAAAAAAGAAAAAGAAAATACAATTCTTTTTCAGGGAAAATATACTGTAAGTATAAGCAATATTATACAACACACTCTTCCGAGTTACATAACAGTTGGAAAAGTGTTCTTTTGAAACGTCCGAAAGCAACGTATTTTCGATATTTAATGAATTTTATTTATAAAAATAGAATTTCGTTTGCTGATGTTAATATTTTGAAATGGTTCCTAGTAGTTTTATAGCGTAATTATCAGTTTCTTTAAACTAGAATAAGGAAATTTTGGAGACTTTGAATTCTAACATTTAAATATCAAATCGGTTTTACAAAGAAACATGATAAATTACTCGCATTAACATAAACATAAAAAATAATATTATTTTGCTAATTTCGCCTTTATGAATTCAGTTAATCAGCTGAGAATGTTTAATTGAGAACAATTGAAGTTTGTCAAAGGATATATTATTGTTACTTATTGTATATGTTGTAACTTCTGAGAACAGTTTTAAAGGATAATTTAGAATGTTTATTTCTTTGCCCAGTTGTACGAAATTACGCACGTACTCTTTTGATATTTCTTCTGCACAGGAGAAATAAAATTAGTCGCCTTTTCTTGCTATCTCAATTTCTTCAGAATCCCCTAACAAAACTTATTTTTACTTTATTTTCCAGAAATATTTAAGTTTATTAGTGATCCAAAGATGCTTTCTACAATAATTGAGAAACATAATGGGGAGACTAGGGACGGTTGACCATAGGAGAGGTTTAACACACCCATCAGTTTTCATATTGAAAAGAATTTCAGAGTTGCATCAATAGGTGTCAACCAAAGCTACTGGGATGCTGAAACAACAGCCATGTTTCATGTTGTTTATACAGATATTTGAAATAGATGTGGAAAAAAATCAATTGTGAGGTGTTTTCTACCTAAATGTTGTGTTTTCTATACATATTTTGTAAGTTTTTTTTTCAGATAAAATATATCATAGAAATTTAAGTAAGTAGTTTTTAAGTAATGCATAAATATCGAGCTACCATTCTAGACATAAAGATTGTACAGTAAGTTAAACTTAACATAGCAATGTGCTATTCTTTAGAAAAGGGCTATGTGGGGAGAGATGACCAGTCAATCTGAGGGATGGTTTACTAGAAGTTTAAGGATCCCTTAATTAAGTGGTTTTTGAAATCTTTTTATTAAACACTGTGTATAATGAAAGGTTAATGGTTATGTATACATAAATAATGTAAATATATTCTGTAAAGCTACAGTAAAATGGGGATGATGGAAAAAAATTAAAATTGATTAAAGAAGAATGTGAAAAATTGCTATATTATCCACTGCAAGAAAAATTTTAATGAAATAGAAATGAGAAAGTGGATAAAAACTTTTTTCCATTTAAATATTACTTACGGTACTAGAACCAGTAGAAAATGCTTGAAAGGACTACGAATTAAGAAAACAGCAGTCGTAACCCTTTCAAGGTGTGTGGTATGTTTAGGGAATCACCCAATTTTAATTCCCAAACGCCACTATGGCGCCAGAATGTTGATAGCATTTTCCCCATTTAATAAGTTTGTGAAATATAGCATTTTTTTATATTTTCAAATAAATTTGTTCGTAAATTCCGGTGCCAGTCATTTATTTCAACATTTTAGTACAGAAAGTACGTTGCTCCTGAAAGGGTTAAAAGATATGCTCATTTAATGCTCATGTGGCTGCAAAAGAACATTGATCGAAAAGCTTTAGGAAGGTATGTAGATAAATGCCACCATGATGAATATGGCGAGATGAAGCCAAACTATGTGACAACTAGGGTTGTCATGTCGAGTGTCACAAAAAGTAGGACAAGGTGGCAAAAAAAGAGGACAGTGGCTTCTACATCCGGACATAATAATATATTAAACATGATGAAAACAGAAACAGTCTCTAACGGAATCTTGTCTGTCTTTAACTGTCTTAAATGTTAAAATTTCATTTTCTCTCCTGTCCAATTATACCTGCTCTCACAAAGCAAAATTGTTAAATTGTTAAATGTAAAATTTAAAGCAAAATTTTTCTCCTCAGTCTTGCGACTGCATCTAAACAAGTTTGTTTAATCATCATATTTTCAAAAAAAAATATATTTTTATAATAATTAAAGCATGTAGCATAAAGTTTTTTAAAGTAGCATAAAGTTAAATATAACTTTAACAGTTTAATTTTTTTAAAACTGATTTTATTTCTCTTCACAAATATTGCAATTTAAAACAAAGTGGATCAAGCATCCCATATAGTGGGTCAACCCTCCATATGTGAGGAGCCCTTGCCCATTATTTTCTCGTGAATAAAATCATTCATTTTTCAAATTTCTTATATATTACACTTATGTGGCAATTTTATATTGAAAACTGATTGCATAACGAATAAAATTTTACGAAACGATCAATATTTAAACAATACAAAATCATTTTTTAAAAAGCGGGTCAACCCTGCCTAATCTTCCCTACCAGGAAGAAATCCGTTTTACATATAAATTTAATATATTCTCATTTCGATATAAAACACTGTATGTCTACTGCAGTAACAGGGTTTTTCTTTCAGTACCGTTTTTCTTCGTATTCGTTACTGATGTGAATATAATTTGTATTACAAAATTCAAGCCTAATTGAGAAATATTAAATTTTGATTTTATGAAAACGGTTTAAAAAAAAATATATATATATTTAAATTCATTACATACACGCGCAATATGTTACAAAATAAATAATATTGTGTTGTAGGGAAATGTTTTATGTATGCACAATCAAAATTCTCAGAATTATTAATGCTTTCATCCATTAGTTCATGAAACAGAAATCCAATACAACATTTACCCTGACAACTTTCATCCCTGAGCTTTTACCCAAAACAACTTTTATCCCTGATTTTATTTCAAACTACTTAAGGGGTCTCAGGACTCTTAAAATTGGAAAAAATGAAAATAAAAGGACCATTTTCAACTTTTAATATCTTAAAATGTATTTGATATTAAGAAATAATTTTAAATGGAAATGAAAGATACAAGTGTGTTCTTTCATTTCAAATATTTGAAAAATTACATTATGCAGAGTTAGCATTTACAGGGTGCTCTAAAGTGTCAGACATTTGACGAGTAGAAAATCGGCTTAACAGCTTATGCGCACGATTACAAAATAAACTTTGCCAGTAGAATTAAAATTTTGGTGCCTACTTATACCTCATATTAAAATAATTAGACTGAAACTAAATAAATTTGTATTTAAAGCATTTTCATAATTTTAATACAAAGTTGTATTTAGCTAATGCAAAATTTAAAAAAATTCAACAATATAAACCCCTAAAAAATTTTTCTTTTTACAATGAAAAGGAAATTTTAGGTTCAGTTTATACAGACTAACATGAAACATATGTTTTGAAAATTTTATGAAAAAATATTCAAAAGTTTTTTAGATATCGTGCGCGTTATCCCCAAAAGCGTCATTTGGAGAAAAATGACTTCAAAATTTTGGAAACACCGCTTCAGCTATTGAGCGAGTATAATTCTAAATGCCATAACTTCTGTTCTAATGGGAATTTCAAGATAACAATTATATCAAAATGTTCAGAAAACATAGAAGTTTAACATCTAAAAAAATTAAAATTTCGAAAATTTTAGAACTTTAAGAGTCCTGAGACCCCTTAAGTATTTATTAAGCTTGTACTTGTACTAGACATTAAGTAATATTCCTTTGAGCAATATTAAAATGCAATGTTAAAATATCAAGTAAAGTATTCCCGTATTCAAAAGACGTACACTATTACAAGTAATAATGTTTCATAGCATTTGCTATAAAAGTATCTGATTAAACTTCCTATTAATGAACGTTTTACAATTAATTTTAAACATTACTTTACATGAATTCGATACGCATATGAAACCAAATTTTAAATCTAAATATAATTATTACCTTTTGATCTAATTTTTGGGAATAAGTCAGATAAATATGACTTGTTGCTGAGAATTTAAATTTAAAGTCGTTCTTGTGGCGATGAGAGTTTAAAAACCATATTTACCTCTATAGGTATATATTGATTGCAAATATAATTTGTAACAAAGTATATCCAAAACCCTTATTTAGTTATATTGTGAACTAAATAATGGGAGATGTTCTTCTGTCTAACAATCCAAGCAATCAAAATAGAAGGATATACTTAGAAACGAAATATTAATAATTAATGGTCTTTGATAATAAATATGATAACAATATTAACAATTAATGTGATTGACTGATGACAGCAGTGTATACCAATGTAGAGGGAGGGTGTAAAAGAAAACGGTAGCATCTTTTAAAATACCTAAGTATTATACTTAACAATGTAAAATACGCCTCTGTTAAAATGGAAAGTCTGAATAAAGTAAGCAACTAAAAAAGAAAAGCGAACATTAGAAAAGTGCTAACTTTGTTGTTTGTAATTAGAATTAACTTTTTAATATCATTTTTGTTGATTGTTTTGGAAGAAAACTTTTACAGTATCATTTCTTTTATTGAAAAAAAATGTTTTTTTTTTTAAATATGGGTTTTTCAATTTTTCTTTTTTAATTACTGAAATTTGAAGTGTTTTTCATTTACTTTTCGCACTTTTTTGGAAGAATGTAGAGTCCGTTTGTATTTTAAAGCAAATATAAATTTTTTATTATAAAAAATGTACGAAGGATTTACATATTAATTATACATCGTTTTTATTTTAAAATGAAGATATTTGTGAAATTCTAAGTTTTGACAAACATTCGTGATCATATTACTGTAATTTTAGATTTCTTATCATTTTTATTTTAGATTACGACTAAAAAAATGTATTACTATTTCTTTTTATAAACAAACATTAAAAAAAATATTATATAAAAATATAAGCACAATTCTGTAAAATAAAAGGTTAAAAAAGGTAAAAATAGCACCTATTAACAAAATTAGAGAAAACAGTCTAAATCTTACCGTAATACCATGCAAAATATAAAAGATATACAGTGAATCATCGATTATCCCAACTTCGGTCAACCGAATTCGTTCCAGACGGCTAAATTCAAATTTGCGCGCCATGCACTTCAGTAGTTCCGCACACGACCGCAAACACTGTTGACGCTGTTTTCTTGTTAAGGGTGACCTACGTAACAGGCTGCAGAAGGCGAAATTCAAATTTGTGTGCCATGCACTGCAGGGGACCCGCGCGCGACCGCAAACTCTTCCAAGAGTGGCATACGTCGTAAGTGACTTGTGAGACTTCGATAGTGACACATGTTTATAGTGCAGTTTGTCGTGCCGTACACAAAGGAATCCAAACGTAAACATGATTTCTCAGTTTTTCTGGTAAACTTAGAATAATAAATCAGCTGAAGAATGGTGTTATTAAATCAAGTTTAGCTCGTGAGTATTGAGTCGTGAGTATTGAAACGATCTTGTATTTGTCACGCGATAACACACGTATTCGCCTATTTTGATGTAAGAAGGCATGTGGATAGTATACATCAACACCTCGACCAAGTTCGCTGGCCAGATTCATCAGCCATCTTGTTTCAAAATGGCGGCCATTAAATTAAAAAATATATATATATTTAAAGTGAGGTGCAAAAAAATTAGAAATTGAAAAAGGTTTCTTTCTTAAGTATTTGATCTTGATATAAGGATTCAGGAGCATTTTTTGTTTGTCTTTACCTTAAAAAATGGCTCAGATATAGCAGTTTCAATTTCTATTATGGGTGACATTTTGAAAAATCTGATTTTTTGCATGCGACAGCACTCCTATATATTAACCGATTCCGATGTGAGTGAGCATGTGCACAGCAATTACTAAGGTCTCGACCAAGTTCACTGCATAGCCTCATCCACCATGTTGTCTTAAAATGACAGGCACTTTAAGAAATTGCCGAATTTGGCAGCCAAATATAAGTTACTTTAAAGAAAAGCAGCTTGGATAAAGCTGACTAATTTCGCGAAATTCTCATTCATTATATTGATAAAAATTAGTATTGAATCTCCTATATTCGGTTTCCACTAAATTGAGCTTCGTGTGTTTGCATGATATAAGTTGGCTTTTTTTAAATAAGGATTATGAAAGCTACCTCTTCCTCCCGGCACTGGCCGGAAGGACTTTTTGAATTGTTATTGAAATGAAGAAGAAAATAAGACGAACCCTTATTCTTAAGCGACTAAAGGCTGGATTATGCGTTTCAAATCCGGAAATGTAATGAGGGAATTGGACATTCATGGTGAAAAATTGTCGCGTGATACTGAAGCTGTAGAACTTTTTACAGATTATTTTAAAAAATATATATTGATAAGGAGGTCTACAAAAAGTCAATCTGTGGAATGCAGACGAAACGGGTTTCTATTGGGAAAAAATGCCAATAAAATCCCCAGTCTCTGAAAAAGATATGTCAGCACCTTGCTCCAAGGCACGTAAATCACGCATTACTGTTCTGGTATGTTACTGGATCACAAAGGCTACCTTTGCTTCTCATAGGAAAACCTAAAAACCCGCGGTACTTTAAAGGGATACAAAAATTTCCAGCCATCCTCAAGAACAAAAAGAACACGTGGATGGATACAAGCCTTTTTATTGAATGGTGCTATAACGTATGCATTCCTGAAGTTAAAATGCGTCAACGTGCAACAGGGATTCTGGAGATGTTTTGTTGATGATTGATTATGTCCCATGTCATCCATCAAATCTTTCACCGGAAAAGAAAACGACAAAATTAAAGTTGCTTTTTTCCCCCGTAACGTAACTTCAGTCCTCCAACCAATAGACCAAGTGTTTATCCAAGACTTCAAACATTATTACATAAAGGCATTGCTTTGCATTGTTCTAATTGGTCAGGATAATGAAAATAGTATTAAACAATTGTATAATGATATTAATTTGAAGGTTGCTGTGTACATGAAACCGTACGCTTGGTCCTCCGTCAAGTACAAAATCCTTGCTAAAGCTTGGAATAAATTTCTTCCATCATATGACTCTACCACTGCACCTGAACAGATACCAAACAGGGAAATTGTATCAGAACAGGTCGAGTTGATTAAAGAATCTTCAGGATTTGAAGACTGTGGCAAGGAAAATATTCAAGAATATCTCGAATGCAATGTTATCACAGATGACATCAAAATTCAACTATTCATGGGCGATAAAATCCGTGATGCCCTCATGTAAGGACAAAAACCATGCCGACGAGGAGGACCAAGTTGAAAAAGGACCATCCGCTGAGGAAGGTTTTCGCTGCCTAGGGACGTCCTTGAAGTGGATGGAGTAGGCAGAAGAGTGTGGTTATGTTCAACTGCTTTTATTAAAATATATAAGTGATTTATCAGCAAGAAAAATAAAAATTTCTCTGTAGCGAAAGAAAATATTTCACATATTTTCTTAAACAGTAGACCTACACTATTGTACTTTTTATTTCCTGCACTTTGCTTTGGTCACTTTATACCTTGATAGTTTGTTCCCTTTTTCCTGTTCTGAGCATCGTAATACAAAGTACATATATATTTTTGTTTATTACCGTTGTTAAATTTTCCACTATGCACATATAACCTTAGTATTTTTTTTTCGTAATCAGTTATCCGAACACCTCCGGTCATCTATTAATTCAGATAATCGATACTCTACTGTATATTAAAACGTTAAATTTTTAGTTTGTCTTTAATACTCTTATTTTCTTTTTACAAACATAATTACTTGCATGAGTGTTTCAATTGAAAAGAAAAAAAAATCGATTTTCATTTGGACGATTAGGGATTTATATGATTTTACATTTTTTCAACAGAGGGAAACAGTGAGAGAAAGATTTTTTCCGTACTTTATGTCAAGAAAAATTTTATCAGAATGAACTGTGTTGGCCTCTGTGGTTACGTGTGGCTCAAAACGCTGATCATTGTGTCCAGTGATTTTGAGATTATACATTAACCATTTTAAAGAAAACAATAAAAATATATTTTCAGAAGAATTCTTTAAACTAAAAATAGTCCTATAATTTGTCTTTAATACTCCAGGCAATAGGGGATTTTACCTAGCAAAATTCATGGTAGTTCTGGAAATAGACTTACTTTATGTTTTTTGGGTCGCTGAATCCGAATTTGTAACTTCCTACCAAAATTTCCCCCGGCAACCCACCCAAATTTTGGTAAAATGCCCATCAAAAAAAAATTTTATTAAAAAAATCAATTTTTTTATTGTTTTAGGGAAAAGGTATCTAGAAATTCAGAAAGTAGACAAACTTTGCAATAAATTAGATACATGACATTATGACTTATGACGAACGGGAAAAGGGGATCTGCCTCGGAACATGCGCCATGGTGCTGCGTGGACTAAGTCGCAATTCCACTGAATCACTCACACTTTTACATTCGACCTCCCCATCTCCCCTCCGAACTTTCTCTATAAGGTTTACTTTAAGATTTTTGGGTCACTGAATCCAACTTTTTAACTTTCCCCCAAAATTCTATCCCCGATCCAACCCCCACCCCCCACCCCCACCCCCCAAATAGTTGTTTTTAAATTAATTTTTTTATTGTTTTAGGGGAAAACTATACAGAAATTCAGAAATTAGACAACATTTGCAACAAATAGGATGCGTGACATTATGACGTAGGATAAACGGGGAGAGAGGGGGCTGCCTAGGAACATTCCCCGCGCGCTGTTCTCAAAAACCAAATTTTTTCAAAAAATCAATTTTTTGGATGTTTGCCGGGGAAATTTTGGTGGGAAGTTACAAATTCCAATTCAGCGATCCAAAAAACATAAAGTAAACCGAAATTCAAAACTAGCATTAATTTTCCCAGGTAAAATCCCCTATTGCCTGGACTTGCATAACTTGGTGCACATAGCGCCGCAGTGTATGCTGCCATCTGCCTCCTACGTCGTAATGTCATATATCCTATTTGTTGCAAATTTTGTCTACTTCTTGATTTTCTACATAGTTTTCCCCTAAAACAATAAAAAATTTAATTTAAAAACAGCTATTTAGGGGGGGGGGGGGTGGATTTTGAGGGTAAGTTAAAAATTCGGATTCAGCGACCCCAAAAACTTAAAGTAAACCTTATAGAGAAAGTTCGAAGGGGATATGGGAGGGCGATTGTGAACGTGCGAGTGGTTAAGTGGAATTGCGCAACTTAGTACATGCAACACCATGGAGCATGTTCCGAGGCAGATCCTCCCTTCCCCTTCATACTAAGTCATAATGTCATATATCTAATTTATTGTAAGTTTTTTTTTTTTTTTTTTTTTAAATAAAAACCTTTTTTTTTGGGGGGGGGGGGCTTTTTACAAACATTTGGGGGGTTGCCGGTGAAATTTTGGTAGGAAGTTAAAAGTTCGGATTTAGCGACCCCAAAAACATATAGTAAGCCTTTTTCCAGAACTACCATGAATTTTGCTAGGTAGGATCCCTATACGGTCTCTATTGCCTGGACGAAAATTAGATTGCATAATCTTCAGGAACGTTTTATAATCATAAATCTTCATTGAGTAGATAACTAGTGAGTTTTGTATATTTGTGCCAAAAGCCAGTTTTTTTGTAGATTGTATTTTTTGCCTGATAAAAATATAAAAGTGAAAATAAATAGTACATATGATTACTATAAAATAAATATTTTTGTATTATTAGGATATGAATCGAATGTGTAATTTAAAACAAGACATTGATGGTCCAATAGCGCAACAGTTAAACGTTTACACCACTAAATTTTAATAGCGCGCTTCGTTTTACAAATGTCTCGGAAATTATGTACTATTTGAATAAAATGAAGAATGCTATTTAAATTTATCAGTGTTAGTTTGTTCTTAGGGCACCACTCTTTCATCCCTGACAACGGCAAAAACTCATTTTTTTTTTTTTTTTTTTTTTTTTTTTTAAATCGACACAAATATGTGGTTAATGATAAATTCACTTTATCATTGTAATTTTTCACATGATCATAACAGTATTATAAAACGTTTATATTTGAACTGTATAGTGTATAACACCAAGATCTACGCAAATATGTAGTAGTTAACTAGTTAATTGTGTAATAATAACTCAAGTTATTACCCGTGTAAGTTTGTTACCTTTCATGTTAATTTATCAATTTATTTTTTTCAAAACTGAAATTCAAAATCTGAGGCTCAAATAACATTATTTTTAGGTGTAAATATTTTATGTTTCTTAATTGTACCTATTCTGTAAAACCGATACTGTAACTACTAAAAGAAATAATTCAAATAACAGGCTATTTCGATTTCAGAAATAGAGTTAATATATTAATTAAGATAAATACTAAGCTGTCATATTTTAAAAACACGAAGTCCATATACTTTTTAACAACAATCATTTTTCTTTAGGAAATAAGATGTATTACTTTCAATTTCTTTTAGTAAAGATTATCACAGCAAATGAGAGAAGAAAACATTGCTGAAATTCTCTGAGGACACAAGGAAACCTTTTCTGTAAAAAAAGCATAAAAGACATTTTAAAATTGTGAAATATGTGATGCATTATATTTTATATTTCCGAACATAATACAGACTGTTAGGTATATAAAAATATACGACTTTAAACATAAAAACTAATGAGTTTTCAAATATAATAAAGAATTAAAAAAATACTTATGCGTTCAAAATAAAAAAGATAATATGTTTGCCAAGTTTAGATAAATGAATTTATTCATAAAATATATAAATTAATTATTAACCAGGCAAGTCGCATTTTTTGTAAGCTTTTCAAAATCGTAAATTATGTTTGTTGGATTTTTAAAACAAAAGGCACTTTCTACATGCAAATTAAATAAAATATCCAGATTTTTTTCATAAGCTGTAAAGTACATGCCCTTTAAATTGAATGAAATATTGTAAATTAAAAAAAAATACAACTACCCTCATTTCTATCCTTATAGAATAAAAGCAAACTAATGTAAAGTAAAAAATCCATTAAGTGTATATATATATAAAAAAAAAGTCCATTGGTTTAAATTACAAATATTGAATTAAAAAATAGTTATATTTCATTTTGTTTATTTAGAAGGATAGCAACGTATAAGTAGACGCTTAAATTTAACTTAAGACATGAAAAAGCGGGGTGAAGAGCTGAAAAAACGAAATCCCAGAAACATCGATACAATTATTATTCTTTTGGAAGCACTCAGCATGAAATTAACTACTTCATTACTGCACTTGCGACTATTTTTATATTTAGTCGTACCAAAATTTATGATTTCTTATGTGTGTGTGTTAGATCTCTTTTTAAAGCTGCAATATATTCTAGAAATATGTGACAGAGTTTAATTTCCTAAAAGTTCTGTGTTTAGAATTTAAGGAATAGTCCAGTTTAACATCTATGCCGAACCCGTACTCAGACTTTAAGAAACTTCTGAAAACTTACAGTATTGCGCTCGTAAATAAACTTCATTGAAATATAATCCCATTTTTTTGTTATTCTCCTTATTTTTAGAGAAAAAAGCTAAAACAAACAAAATACAACTAGGTGAAAAAAGACATCTATGTTATTTCCAAAATTTTCATACCTAAAATTACACTCCAAAACCTTTCAGCGGAAGCGCTTATTTTAATTAAATCGAAGACGAGTCACGTAAGTGTTGTGCAAAATGATTACGCTTAGAAAAATGAAGGGTAATCCGTAATATTATTAAGAGACTAGTTCGGATAGCAAATTACACATTTTAGTGGCAAAAAAATTGAACTTGTATAACTTCGTCATTTTTGAGAAGAAAGTTTTGATAAAGTAGCGTTTGTCTGTCTTGGTGCGCAAAAGTGCTTTTTTAAAGGGCAACTACAATTTCTCAGTATCTATACTCCAAAAAAATTAGTAATTACACTAAGTATTGAGAAAGAATAAAAACTCTCTGTTTCTACTAAAAAAATAAATTTAGCGCAATATGTTTAGAGCTTTATTTGTCCGAAAATAAATCAAACTATACAGATTTAAAGATCTTGAAGAGTGCGATAAAACACATTGCTAAATGATGTGTTAATCCCTTGGAGACGAGCGACCGTTATAAGTGCCGCGTAAGGTGCTCAGAAACCGTGATTATTCTCACCAGCAAATTTTTATTGTAAATTATGCCTTATATAATCCGAGTATTTTCCAGATTCAATTGGGCAAAAATTTCCGTTTTGAAAAACCGGCGATAAAAGATTAAAAATTCTGTAAAAGTCGCTCGTTCCGAAGGGGTTAACTTTAAAATATTAAAATTACATTAAAAGTATAATAAAAATATATTATATCATCAGGATCTAAACGTAAAAAGCTATCACATTGAAATGTTTCTTGACATCGCAAGTTCAGAGAATTCAAAACACGAACAACCACCAATTGGCATAAAATTAATTTAGAAATTAACCGCAATAAAGCGCCCTCTATTAGTATAACCTGTTACTTTAATTCATTTACCCAAATTCTTGAAACATTAAATGACATAAGATGATTGCAAATTTCATCTTCTGTCATTAAGATTTCGATGGATTTGTTGTACTTTGAATGTATATGATGTACTGGTGCCTTTATAATACACTCATGTCCAAAATTAAGGTCAAAAACATAAAATCTGTGAAAACTGATGAGCTATCCAATGTACTGACACGAAATTTGGCGCAGGGGTATATTACAATAAGAAAAAGAATATAGCAACATAAATATATAGAAAAGATTTTAATTGTGAATTAATATACAGAGAATATCAAAAAGTGTTAAATCATGAATCAGAGATAAAGCATTTATCTCGGGAAAAGGCTATCTAATATGCAGTGTGACCGCCGTGCACTGCTATACAAGCCTCAGAACGAGCTCTCATACTATTTATGAGGCTGTCGATAAATGTTTGTGATAACAAAGCACATTCTTCCAAAAGCACGGCTTTTAACTCCTGGCAGATCCTGAGAGGGTGGTTACGATGTGCAATGGCTCTTCCTAGACCATCCCAAACTTGATCAATGGGATCGAGGTCCGGAGACTTCGAGGGTGAATTCATATGGGGAATTTCCTCTTTTTCAAGAAAATCATCAATAATATGAGCTCTGTGTGGCTTCACATTATCGTCCATAAACATGAAGACCGGACCTACAGCAACCCGGAACAACCTGATATAGGCTTCAAGGACCACATCCCTATAGCGACGTGCGTTCACAGTACCCGCATCGAATACATGCAGTGGTGTACGAGTGTCCAACATTATGTCGTCCGAGACGAGGAGTCATTTGCCACCAAATCTGTCGATTTCATTTACGTAGGAGGGATGATAGCGAGCTCTACGTTCTCTCCAGATGAAGATTCGATGATAACCACTCTGCGTGGTAAATCTCTACTCATCACTGAAAAGAACACGCCCTATTATGTTGTGTCCAAATCTGATGGCTTCGACTCCACAACAACTGGGCTCTCCTGTTGTATGCAGTGAAGGGGACACACATGACTGGATGCCGGGCGTTAGGGACGAGTCCCTTGAAGCCTATGTGAGGTTGTCCCGGTGTGCTGTAGGCCCACATTTCCTTCATGTTCAGGTAGGCTTTCATGTTTATGGACGATAATGCGAAGTCACACAGTGCTCACATTGTTGATGATTTTCTTGAAGTAGAGGATATTCGCCGTATGAATTGGCCCTCGTGGTCTCCGGACCTCAATCCCATTGAACTTGTTTGGGATGGTCTAGGAAGAACCATTTCAAAGCGTAACCCCCTTCCCAGGACTCGACAGGAATTAAAAGCTGCGATTTTGGAATAATGGGCTTTGTTGCCACAAACATTTATTGGCACCTTCATAAACAGTATGAGAGATCGTTCTGAAGTTTGTATAGCAGTGCACGATGGTCACACTCCATATTAGATAGACTTTTCTCGAGGTATATGCTTTATCTCTGATTCATGATTTAGCACTTTTTCATATACCCTGTATCTTAATTGAGAATTTAAAAGAAATCCATATTGTTATGCTGCTATATTCTTTTTCCCATTATAATATAACTCTGTGCCAATTTTCGTGACAACACAGTGAATAGTTCATCAGTTTTCGCAGATTTTACATTCGTGACCTTAATTTTGGACATGAGTGTACATAAAGATTTTCTTTTTGTTTCTTAGCTAGTTATCAGTGTTCAGAAGTAATTTTTTTTTAATCTTAGACGAAGAATGCTTATATCTTCCAAATTATGTTGTGAAATACCACATATTATTTTGTAATATACACTTTTACTTCTTTCATACACCTCTCTAAATGAGAAAATTACTTTATTCACTGTCCTTCAATATAAAAAAAAATAATGTATTTGAAATGGAATATAGAATGCATTATGCAAGTGAAGTATTCAAGCTTGGGTTTTCTTAATAAAAGAGGATTTTACGATTTACAAAACTGTAAAAAAAAAAAAAAAAAAAAAATTAAAAGTATTCTAAAAAAAGTTTTAGAATCTTTGCTTTGATCCATGCCATTTTTAACGCTTTTCAACAAAGTTGAAAAGTGTTTATGCATTCGGTTTGTCTGTATGTCTGTCAATCTGTCCACGCTCTATCTCTCGTAAATGTACTCGCATTCTTATGCAATTGATAATCCATATTTAGGGTCAGCAATCCATGTTTGTTATTGCATATGAAGTATGTGGGATTAATATTTCAGTTACAGGGCTAACCAAAAGAATTCCATTACATTATGGTATATGGGGGAAAATCGTTTTCAGAGTATTTAATGACATTACGCTGTTTCTAATTTATTCAAACTGATACAAATCACTGAATTTCACTACAAGTTAAGTACAACAGAATAGGGTATTTTAATTTGTCACTCATTTACAGGGACAAATAAAAGAAAACGGTTACAATACTGTCTTTGAATAATAATTGTTGAAGTGCGTTTTCAATTTCGTCTTGCGCTTTTAAATTTAACTATTTTAATCATATACAGTGCTGCTCAAAGTATTCGGATAATTTTCCGATTGTAGATCGGAACAGCTGAAATTTGGTTTCCAAACGTGTTATGAGTTTCCATAAGTTTGAATTAGACATAATATTTTATCTCATTATAATATGAAGTTTTGTTACATTATTCTGAATGTGTTGGGAAGTATTTCATAATCTATGCTTGACGCATGATTTGTCCTTTGTCCTTCTTATTTTTACATGAATTCTATTTTGTAGAGCCTGGATCATATGAGTAGATTAATTGTGTCTGACTGAATATAATTCTATGATCGAAATCGAACTTACTGCAATTGACCAATTATGTCAGTGCTTTTTAATTCTAAATCGCTATCCCACACAATTTTTAATATAAAGTTAGATCTGTATTTCCAAAAAGAATTTCTTAGTGATTTGCATCGGCCATGGTTGTTTAAGTTAATATTCTTGTTAGACAGTTGGCATATAAAACCATATTTCCTTGTTTCAAATCCTAACCTAGACAAATTAGAAAAATTAACTCGCATGATTTATTTTCGCACAGTATGATTTTTAAATAAGTAATATATAAAAAAAAAAATTAAGTCAGTTCCTACTTAGGTCAATAAGAGAAATTCTTTTCTCCCATTCTTTAATGGCTGCTCGAGGGGTGCTTAAAATGCTTTGAACAAGAAGAGGGCTCTCTCTGTCAACAATCGAATACGGAATTGATTATTGAAAATTAGTTATTTTAAATTAATTAATGAATTATTATTTGAAAAAACTGTATTAACATCAAGTGTCATCCACTATAAGTTAAAAAATATTTATTTGAACTTAATTGGGTGAATAATAAGTATTTTATTAACGATTGAAAATTTGAACAAGATATATATAGGAAGAGTGTGGAAAAGTTTTTCCTTTGGCATTTCAGTTAGGTTTTTTCATAGTAAGCTTTGCTTTGAAGGTTTGAGCATATAAACTTATTGTTTATTTACAGACTTTGTTTGATTAGTTTCTGTGTTTAAAAGTAAGCTTTGCTTTGAAGATTTAAGGATATCAGGTTATTGCTGTATTAGGCGTCTATGTTTAAACTAATTAAAAAGTTTTAAATTATGGCCAAAAATAAGCATTTGTATTTATAGAATTAAATATCAATAATGCCGTATAATTGGAAAACAATGTTGGGGTAAATTAGATTAAACCTAATCTGTAATGAAATAAAAGCAAAGATGGATAAAAGAATATGGACAAAAAGCTCAAATGAAAGTTAAATAAACAGCTGTATTAATCGATGTTACATAAAAAAGAAAGAAAAAAAAAAGAAAAAAAAAAAAAAAAAAAAACCTTTTCATTAAAATGTATCATTTTTAACGTATTTTGATTAGTATTTCAAGAAAGTATATTTATCATAAGTTTTATGTTATGACTAGATCCTACCGCTGCAGAATACCTGGGACAGTAAATGGAAATTTTTAGTTAGTTCTTTAAAATCTAATAAAAAACGTAAAATAGTGTACAATCTAAATAAAATGAATAAAAATAGACAATACAACAATTTAATGGTTATATCTAGAAAGATAAATTATCCGTACTAGACAGCACTATTTAAACAGTAAAATAGTGCACAATTTTATCCGGTATTCGGAGAGAGGAGTGAATTTGTAAAACCTTAAGAATATTTATATTAAATAATGCTTATTTATTAAACTAATATTATAGTGAAACGAATATAAAAAATTTTGAAATGCACTTTTTTTTTAATCCATTGGAGGGAGGTGGTTCATTTTCGGACCACCTAATTTTAATTCCTAATTGCCACATGGGCACCAAAAATTTCAAATGACATTTTTCCTTTTAACAAGTAAGCGAAGAAAAACTTTTATTTATTTCCAAATAAATTCGTTTTTAAATTCCGGTGTCAATCAATGATTTCAGCATTGTACTTACACGAGTGGTTTACCCCTGAAATAGTTAAAACATAAAAAAATAAATAAAGTCTAAAAAAGTGCCCAATTAAACGGATGCCAACGGCTAGTCACATTAATTGTATATTATAATCTTATTTATGTACATTATTCATAAAATAGAACTCACTCTTTTTGAATAAGACGGTGAAACATTAAGGATAGGTAAACCCCCGTTCACCCCCTTTATACTTAACCAAAGAACCTGAAAATCTAATCAGAGATGCACCATGTCAGAATTAACCGCTATTCTAAATTCGAAGCAAATCGGATTACTCAGTATAAAGAAAACATTTATCTAAATTAAGAGGGGGATTAGCCCCCGCTACCCCATCTATATCCTTAACCAATGAACCCCAGAACTGACCATGGAAGCGCCTTTTTAGAATAAGCCTATTTACAAAATTTTAAGCAAATCGGATAATTCTACATGAAAAATCCATTTATCTAAATTAATATGTGATTAGTCCCAGTTCCCACTTTATACTTAAACAATGAACCAAAACTATTGAGAATGAATAAACTCCAAAACTATTGAGAGAAGCGCCTTATGCGAATGAACCTATTTACAAAATTTGAAGCAAATCGGATAATTCTGCATGAAAAACACATTTTTCTATATAAAGGGCTGTTAACCCCCCCCCCCCCTTTATACTTAACCAATGAACCCCCAAAACTAATCAATGAAGTGCCTTATCAGAATTAACCTATTTTCAAATTTTGAAGCAAATCGGAAATTTCAATGAAAAGTTGTCACGTTACGTAAATACATATATACATACGTATCTACATACAGAACCTGGGAACACATTACCTCTCATGCTTTGAGAGCCTGTGAGGTAAAATATATTAATCAAAGAAATGTTTATTGCTACGCATTCATTAAATAAAGGGATTAGAGAATCTGCTGAAAATCAATTTAATTCGTACTCTCCGTACTTTAATTTATTGGAATCCAATAACAAATTCCTTAGATAAATTCCTTCGTTCACGAAAGGATAAAAAATAAAGACTAAAACTGCTTGGATGAATGTCCATTCGCAAGTATATTTTTTAAATTAACTTTTTTTTTTTTCCCTTTTTATCTGTATATGGGATCATTATCATTATTGATTATATTTGTTGTGTAAACGCGGAAGATTCTCTTAATATGTAAATGAAAGATAAAAATAACGTATTTTAATTTGAATGCATTTAAATAAAATGGGACGTCATTTTAATAATCATTTTTATTAAAAAAAGAAAAAAAATTGTTTTGTATAGTAATATGTATAATGTATTAAATCCAGTTATTGAATTATGTTATTGATTATAAAATTTAAAAAATCTTTTTTAAATCAATTATTGATTATAAAATTTAAAAAATCTTTTTAAAATCAATTATTGATTATATAATTAAAAAAATCTTTTTTAAATCAACCAAAGGTTTTGTCTCTAGCTATTTGGTTAAGGTTTTTCTTTAATTGTTGTATTAGGAAATACAAATTGAAGTCCAGATAGTAAGCGAATATACATAATTATACATATTTGTATATTTTTGTTGTATTTTCTATCAACGCATAAAAATGGAGAAATAGTTATAGAATTTATTAAAGGTGCATGTTTCTGATACTTAATAACAAAATACATATATACAAGATTTTGCGTTTTAGTATGGAAATAAAATGTTCACGAAAAGGGGGAATCGAAACTTACTTTAACACAAATGTGTATTCCGGAACACTATCAAAAAATGAACATTACAGGCAAAAAAATGCAATTTACAATTAATATACAAATCAGTTGAATTCACTTTACAATAGAAAATAGACAGAAAGCAGTACATATTACAATAAAAAATGACTAAGTTATCAAAATTGCGCTCTCATATATATAAAACAAGTTGGAAATTGCTCGTCAAACGTGGCAAATGAGGTGCGTTCGTACTATAACTAATTTTATAATTATTTTTTGCACCCCATATTGTACTGAATGTATATTTTTTTGCACTTCATAAGTGTATAGTCTGTAACATCATTAAAATGCACTTGCATTTTTTTTCCCCATTCCCCGTAATGCAACGGAAAACTTTTGACTGTCCCTGTCATTAAACTATACATCCGATTTTCATGAAATTTGAAATGGCTAGACAAAATTTTACAGCAATTATATATTTAAAATTTCAGACCATTCGTATTCTGTAACATCATTAAAATGAACTTGCAATAATTTTTTCCCATTGGCCGTAATGTAACGGAAAACCTTTGACTGTCCCTGTAATTAAACTATACATCCGATTTTCATAAAAATGGAAATAGCTCGACAAAATTTTGCAACAATTATATATTTAAAATTTCAGACGATTCGGAAGGCTGTAACACCATTAAAATGAACTTGCAATATTTTTTTCCTATTGGCCGTAATGTAACGGAAAACTTTTGACTGTCCCTGTAATTAAACTATACATCCAATTTTCATAAAATTGGAAATAGCTCGACAAAATTTTGCAAAAATTATATATTTAAAATTTCAGATGATTCGGAAGGCTGTAACAACATTAAAATGCACTTGCAATAATTTTTCCCATTGGCCGTAATGTAAAGAAAAACTTTTGACTGTCCCTGTAATTAAACTATACATCCGATTTTTATAAAATTTGAAATGGCTCGACAAAATTTTACACCAATCATACATTTGAAATTTCAGACCATTCTGTTGGGTAGTTTTTGCTCTGTTATATGCGGACGGACGGACAGACGGACAGACGGACAGACGGACAGACGGACAGACGGACTGAACGACGACTATAGGTGCTACGTATTTATATAATTACGAACGCACCTAAAAAAACACATTATTTATTGTATTTCATAGACAGATCATTTTAAATAGCCAAAAAAAATGGCAGTTTCAAAATTCGTTTATCCCGCAACCCTCAATTAACTTGCTTTGTTCCATCCATATGAGTGCATTCGAAGAGGGCATTATGTCTTTCGGGCATATTTTTCGGGGATATTATTATTCGGGGATTATCGATTTATTATTCGGGGATATTTTATGTTTTTATGGCATTATGGCTTTCGAAGAGGGAATGTATCTTTCCTTAATGCTTAGTCAGTTACTGAATAGATAAACTGTTCTAGTTAGTTTAATGTGACCCAGTGCCTAGTGTAATATTAATAGAATATATATAATAAATGATAGTTAAGTAAATCGCTACGTAAGTTTTATTTGTAATATCATGTAGAAGCTAAACCCTTTCCCTTTAGTTTTTTATTTGACTGCCACTTTTTTACTACTCGTAGTTGCACACAGGCTATACCCTGCACAAGCTACCGGACCCGCTCCAATGGGAAGTCTACGGAGCCAGTTTCTATGCGGTGGGGTACGGTAGAAAGGCGGAGTCTCATCCCCCTTGCATCGTTGTGTTTGCCTATCATTTCGGCCCCAAAATTAACTTTCGGTGCAACTTGTCTATCTGCGGCACCAATTTTTCTTTCTTTTTTCTTTTTTCTTTTTTTGGCACTTCTCCCCCTTCCAAAATCCACTTTCTTATGACAAGTCTGCACTGACAATTCACCTTCAAAACTCCAGGTAGATTCAGAAGTAGTTCGGGCAGTGGTGGCCTGGTTGGCAGAGCATCAAACCCGCAGCTAAAGGCCGCGGCATCGAGGCCTACTGCTGGCTATAATCCGTCATGTACGCTAATGGCGCCTGGTGCATGTAAAATCCGTCGTAGGTGCAAGGTTCCCAAAGTTAACAGTGAATTATACGTATGGAGGTGCCTTGTCAGATGAAGTTCTCATTACCTGATCGATTTTCCAAATTACGAGATCAACTTACGAGAGATGTGCAGGTTCCAAACAAAAGGTTATAAATGATAAGCAACCGACATAACACAACTAAGCAATAGGTACTGCCGATACGATCTAGGCGCCGTTAGGTTTATTGAGGCTACGCGGCGATTAGGCGGTCACCCGTCATGATACCAGGTATAAAACCCGTTCAGCTGCAGCTTCTCGGCAGGTAGAGGCCTGGTAGAGGCCAGGTAGAGGCCAGGTAGGGACCTGAAAGAAAGAAAATAGAGAAAATGAAAAATTCAGTGCAATATGATTAATGAAAGTTTTTAAATACCTGCTTTATATTTTACAGTTAAATATTATTATAGTTAAATTTAAAATTAAAAAAATACTGATAAGTATTCATAATATTAATATATTTAATCGAGATAACAGTGCCTATAAGTCGGCTAAGGGGATTAAAAAAGAAAAACTTTGAATCTAATATTTAATTAACATCAAAACAGAAGACAGGTATCACTGTTATGCAGGGAACATTCCAAACACAAAAACCAACCCTTCCATTTCATTTCACTTTACACAATTTACTCTGGATAACTTCCAGGGAATTTTTATGTTTTGGCCCATTTTGTGTATATTGTAGCTAGGTATGTATGTGAATTCTTGAACATTATCAATTTGTAAGGTGGGTGGTTATTGTGTATCCCGCATTTTTTAAATCCCCAAATCATAGAATTCACCAGGACTTGGAATAAAATTTGACTTTTATAATGTACGTGAGGAAAAGCTTTTACTTTTTATCAAATAAATTTGCTCAAATATCCCGCATATATTCAATCTTCCCCACATTTTAACAAAATAGGTACTTTGCGTTTGAAAGGGTTAATTATTCAATCTTTAAAAATTGAATAAATAAATAATAGTAATTACTATTATATTTAAATAAAAATGTTTCAAAGAATTATTTTAAAGATTATTTTGGAAATTATATGAATAATAACAAAATACTAATGATTGCTATTTATATGAATAAAAAGGTTAGAAATATACAAATTGAAATACATTTCTTAAATACAAGTGCTTAAATGTCATAACGTTCAGCCATTCGTGTAAACAAATATAAAAAACTAATTTTTTCTTATCAAACTTACAAAACTAATTTTATAAAATCTCTTAAAAAATAATCAATGCAAAATATTCCCGATGCATTTAAAAATATATTTATTTTATTTAACGTAAATTATTTTATTTTATTTTTTGGGCTTTTAAATCGTTTAAAATGCATTTATCTTTCTTTAATAGAAAATTTCGAAATTTTAAATAATATTTCGAAATTTATTTTTTTATAAAATATATTTTCTAAGATTAAGCATAATGTTTAAAAGGATTTATATTATTTACCAGCTGTTACCCGCGACTTCGTTCACTTAATACTTAAAGAAGAATAAATCCGTCAATTAAGCAAAAAATTTCGATAATTAATAGAATATGTAATTAACCTTTTATCATATTTTACAGTAGAAACACTTTTAAAGATCAAATTTGTTTATTTTTGTTTATATATATATATAGGATCATTTAAATTTCTTTCGTGAGCTTGAAATTTCTTACTCGTTTTCTATAATTGAATGAAGAATAAATTCATGTATCTGTTATTCTATTTTATTAATTATATGAATTCTATTTTATACTTATTCCGTTCATGAATATTGATTTATGTTTTGTGACAAAGAATAATATTTAAAGAAATATATTAGGAAATATTGATTATTAACAGATCACTTCAGACGTGTCTTTGAATTGATTAGAATAATCGAAAAATCAACATACATCATTATGTTTCTATTCCAAAAATCACACATTGGAAAAGAAAAAAAAATATATGGTATTAAAAAAAGCAGACTTAGTGAAGAATTAAAAGTCAAAAATATATAATAAGGCACGGGAAATGTCTTTATTTATTACATTTTTATTTCATCGTACCACATTTTTAATAGCTGTAGACCTGCCACTAATATCAAAATGTTTATCACGCTCCCAAGACTCTCGACACCTAAATGCTTATTATTTAAGCAATTGAGTTGCTTTTTTCTTTCAATCGCGGAAGGACCCTATTTATGGAAAAAGCAGTTCAGTTTCGGCTAAATATTTTCATATCGATTGTTGTGTTGTAATGTTGGATTATGGAAGCTTGCCTATTTGTAGGAATATGCTCCAATGAGGGACAGAAATTGTGTTTCAGAGATTTTTTAACTATAGATTTAGAAATTTTAAAATTAAAAGAAAATTTCCCTTTTTCTCTTTTGGTTTTTTTTTTTTATCATGGCGCCTATTAAAAATTAGACGGGTGTAGCTGAAAGTCGAGTTTATTGCTTAATTAGTGATTTCACCTCTTTTTTACATGTAAACGATGTCATATATGAAGCCTAATCTCTAATTAAAATTACTTGCTGAACTTTCTTACATTTCTCGGAGATTTTAAGGTAAAAGTATGTTAAACATATATTTGCGAATGGTAAATTCTGTGGAAATCAAAGCATATTGTATAGATGCCTTAAAATGGTAATATTTTCTGAAAGAAAACTGGTTAATGATTTAAAATGTGAATACGTCACCTTGTTTGTTTTTCGTACGGAATAATACTTATTCCGTATTCTCGGTAATCCAACATTACCGAGATTATATATATATTCTTTTACTCATGAATCATGTAAAACTGCATTTTATCTTAATTAAAACATGAAATCGTTTAATGAATTCCAATTTTATTGTACATGTACATTTAAAAAATGTATTGAAATTTATTTTTACTAAATGCTATATTTCAAGTAAGAAAATGTTCTTTCAGCCCTTTGTTGTGTGCCCTTTGTTGTTCAAATCTTTGTTTCATCCCTTTTCCGTGTGTATTTTCATTTAGTATGCAAAAGAAAAGCATTTAAAAAGTAAATAAAAAATTTATTTTTTTATTGTTCCTTCTGAAAATCTGGACATTTACAGCTTTATTGAAAAACTTTCGTTATATTCTTCGATAAGTAAAAAATAAAAAATAAAAAATAAAACTTAAGTATATTTTATTATTGTGAAACAATGTGCTTTTTTTGTAAGAATAGCTCCTCAAATACTATATTTTAATAATTTCAATAGTATTTGATTTAATAAGAAAAACAAATTGAATTTTTTTTTTAAATTCAGATTCAGTTCAGATGATCTGAAGTCACTTTCATTTAAAGCGATTCGAAAATCCATTAAATATATATATATGTGTGTGTGTGTGTGTGTGTGTGTGTGTGTGTGTGTGTGTGAAGTTAAAGTAAGTCTTTAAAAAGGAGATTTTTCCATTTCTTTTTCTTCTCTTCTCTTTACAGCATTGGACAATTTCAATACTTTTGCAGTATCGGATAATTGATCAACATGTTTAGCCCGCAGGTGAAGTGGGGGTAGATTTGACTCTTAAAAAGGTTAATTTTCCCGAATTCCAATATGTTGACTTTTCTTGAAATGCAGGTTTGTGTCGCATCTCGTTATATGCATATGCGTGTGCATTAATGTATTAACACTAATTTTTATAAATGTCTAATGATAAAGAAAATCATATAAGTTTTTGAGTTATAGGAATTAAAGGTAAAATGTTGATAGGGGATAGTATGAATTTTATCAAAAAGATTAAATAAGTTGAATTGTTCTAAAATATTTCAAAATCTGCCATTATTCTGTACGATAATCAAATTTCATAGATCACTGTAGATCATCTTGAATGTTTCCAACATACAATAAAACACGGGGAGTTTAATTAACAAGAGTGATAGAATGGGATTTGCTTTGCAGCTACAAGTTTATACATATATTTCTTATTAGAGTAATGCGGTATTCAAGAAGGAATATTCAGGAATAAATAATTCAATTTTCTCTATAGTACAAGGAAATAACATAACAAAATTATAAAAACTAATAATGAATAAATACCTAATTCTTAATTATTAATATTACTATATAAATGAGACTAATGTTTTTATAAAAGATTTAATTATAAAGCGAATATCATATAAATACTGGCTTGGCGTTATAATATCAAAGAAAAATGTCTTATGAAAAATTATTAAAACGTCTAAATAAATTTAATTACCAGAAAAATTTATATACAAACAACTTTTGGTCTATCGTTTGTTTAGCTTTAATTAGTAACTTGGAGTTTTTTTTTTGTTTGTTTGTTTGTTTGTTTTAATATAGTGTGTGATTTGAAATACAAAGTGATTTCGAATAAAAATATCAAGTAGATTTCAATTTATTTATTTTACAAAGAAAAAAGCATAATGGAATTGCAAAAAATACTAATAAACAATAAGTGATAATAATTAATGTTATTATATTATATAAACAATAATAAATATTTAAATTTCTTTTATCATAGATCAAAAGAACATTCAAAAGAACATCGTTTACTTACTTAGCCAAGTATATTGTTTTCCTCAGTTTGTCAATCCCACTTTTATTAAACCACAAATACTGATTTCTAAATAAACGCATCTATAGAACTAATGTTTTAGATACATTGGTAAATTCAATAATATATTTAAAAAAATAATGAAAATTTAAATGGTTAATGCAGAATTCATAGAAATATGTCTAAAATAAGAGCGAAAGTTTTTTTTTTTTTTTTTTTTTTTTTTTTTTTTTTTTTTTACTTTCCTTTTCGTGGATATTTGTCTCTTGAATTAAGACTTTCTGATATCCTTGAAATTTTTGCGTTTCCATATTTTATCAATATTCGTACATATCAAGACTCGCCATACACTCGTGCATATAGTGTCGGATGTTTGGTAAAGAGATTTTCTTCGTCACCTTAGAAACTGCTGTTTCTCCTAATATTATCGAAGCCCAAGGGCGTATTATTAAGAACAAAAAGAAAGAAAGAAAAACAAAATCTAAGAACCATCAAGAAGAAGGATTGCAACTCGATGCAACTGCACAAAATAAAATTGTACAAAAAGAAAATAAAAGAGCTATTGTATAGTAATGGAAAGCAAAAAAAAAAAAAAAAAAAAAATACAAAGATGTACCTAGCAATAATTGTAAAACGGATTTTTTTTTTTTTTTTTTTTTTTTTTTTTTTTTTTTTTTTTACTATAGCTGTGCAGCGCAAATAAGGAACATAAAAAATATAATTTTTACATACTTCTATCTTCAACAGAAAAAGTATTGTAATCGAAATTTTTTCGACTTCCTGTTTTCGACGGAATTACATGTTTTAGGTATCAGAGATCCCCAAATATACGTTTATAAAAATGTCTATGCGTCCGTGTGTTCGCGTATCCGTATGTCTGTCGCCATTGTACCATCAAAAAGTGTATGAAGTTGTGCATAAAATTTAATCAAATATTTTTTTAAGTTTTTGGCTTATGGCAAACACGTCCTCCCTCAATTTGGAAAAAATCCACCGGAAGGGGACTTAGTAATAGCGATTTATTTCCATTTTGAATATTGTACCATCGGAAAAATGTATGAAGTTATGTATAGAAATGAACCAATTTTTTTTTCTGTACGTTTTTCGCTATGGCAAGAAGATCCTCCGTGAATATCGAAGAAATGCGCCTGAAGGGAGCGCTATAATATCGATTTTTGGGCCATTTTTAATATTCTACCATCGAAAAGTCTATGAAGTTATGCATAGAATTGAACCGAATTTTTTGTGTATGTTTTTGGCCATGGCAAGAAGGTCCTCCCTGAACTTGGAAATATTCCGCCCAAAGGAGGCATTGAAATATCGATTTTTGTGTAATTTTCCCGATTTTTCGTTGTTTCCTTGAACACCGGCGTCTCGTGGAGCGACGAGAAATTCCCATTCTGATAAGCCAACTATTAGCGAACAGTTGATATACAACAGAATAACGGAAAACCATTGATTTTAATAAATATCATGATAGATAATATCTCGTTTTTACGCCGATTAATTGATTGAAGCAGAAATTTAAGATGAAAGTCAAAGTTGATACAGTATTGAACTAATAAAAATGAAATATTGACATTTGTAAGAACATTTTGAAACATTAAAATATATGAGGTATAGGAAATTTTGGGATTGACACATAAAACTAGTTAAAATGTATTGAGCAAAGAAAAGCATTATTTAAATAAAATTTACATTATTTAAATAAAATTTACATTTTCTACTGTTTTATTGAAGAAACTTGACACTATCTCATAACCAAATGTTGCTTAGTAATTTTGAGCTGTAATTAAATTGTAAGAAGAATTTCACATACTAAAAGCGTATTATTGGAATATCCTTTTTGTAAAAGTTAAGAAGTTTTGCTTAAAAACATTTCTTAAATATGCATTACTCTGCTAATTTACACTATTTTTTTATCAATCAGCTTATTATATACAAAAATGAAAATATCATTCTTAATGTGAATAAAATTCTTTTTACAGAAATGTTTAATCTTCACATTTTTATGTTGTTCGAAATGTATAAAAGTATACTAAGTAGTAATCATTTTCCACCAGGATCGGATATACATATATATATATAGACTTTGTGGTAAAAAGCAAATTCGAAAGAAAATTCTTTTGTATTCTTCGGCACGAGATTTATAATTCTACTTTCGAATATGAGTCACATATAAATTAAAACAAAAGGCAGTCTGTATTATCTTTTTTTAAACTTATTTTACTGTTTTTTTTCTTACATACACGTAAATGTTTCTACACTATCTTCAAATTATCGAACTTCTAATTCTGAAACAAACACATGTACAATAAAAAAAAAAAAATGTGTATATTTAGTTTGGTTAAAATATGATATTGATATTAAATAATACAAAGTAAAAATATAGCAAATAAAAGAAAATTAATATACGTTTTCCACGTTCGTAAATTTCGTTATTCTTCCTTTCATTTTTTGCACTTCTTGATATTACTAATACTATTTTCACGCATGCAAAATTTTCTCCTGCATACCACAAGACTGGGTGTGAATCAATGCAATAAGGTGAATAAAAATTCGATTTTCAATTAATATGTTCAGGAAAATTATATTAAGTTAAAACGGAGCAATACAAGATGACAAAAGCTATAAAAAATATGCTAACTATTAATAAGGGGGGGGGGGGGCATCAAAATAAATATTCGCAAATCAGTTATCATTCAAAATCAATCATTCAATCATTATCAGTCAAAATTAAGTCATGCCGAGTTTTATTACAATTGTCATTTTCTTAGTGACGTTTTGACATTATTTTGTTCTTTACGAATATATATATTACTAACTCCTGCTCAGTTACCCGTTTAGTCAAAACATTATTCGACATAAAACTGAAAAGACAATGTTATTTAGAAACAAAGCTCACTGACAAGATTTAAGTATTATTATTGAAAATAAAATTTTCTAAGCACTGTGGGATAAAAAGCCAAATATTCAACGAATTTGAATGATATAATTTTGCTTAAACTTATTACCTTCTGAAACTGCGTTTGAAAGAAGATATATTTTGAAGAACGATAAATGCCAATGTTCGAGACAATTTATACACTAGCAAGTTTTTATTTTTTAATTTTTCAACTATAGTATTATCCACATTTCTGGAAATCTTATTGTTTTAAACCAGTATTGTTTTGGGTAGACAAAGTTTTGAAAATAGTGCTAGCTTTCATTAAGATAATAACAACTTACAAGATAAATATTTGCTTTCATTCAATTATTTTAAAATTGATTAAAATTTCGAAATTATTATGTATCTTGGGAATGAACACACTTTAAAATATAAAGCAAATATATAGCTTAAACAATTACTGTGTAATTTAGAAATTATACAATCCCATTATATACATTTTTTTTATTAAGTAAGTAGCGTTTTATTTCTAAATTTTATTGGTATATATTTTAATTTGATATCAGGATAAAACAACTTATTCAAATAGTGCCCTTAATGCAATACATAATATTTATCATAAAATAGTAAATCGAAAAAGATTTAAGTTTTAAAAGAAATTTCGTTTTGAAAATTATTAATGACAAATAAATTTAGCGCTCAATAACTGATAAATTTCTAAAAAATTAATGTTTTATCGAAATATATTAGAAAAAAAATGTAATTTTTCAAAGAGTTATTTATATCAAAGATTTTAAATTAAATTAAATTTTTAACTTACAGGATATATGTGCGCTTCACTTTCTCTGGTGATTCATTAGAAAGATGATTATAAAAATTACACAGAAGTGAAAGATATCCGAAATTAATTATCTTTAAACTCAGATCCCACCTATATATGTATGTGTAAATATATATATATATATATATATATATATTTATATAATGCTTTTAACTATTTCTGCTTGTAGTTTAAAGAATTTATTCTTTAACGTAAACTTTTCAAACCCAGTCATATATCCAGTTCTAAAATAGGCAGAATTATGTTGTTTGCATACATATTATTCGTTAGCAACTCATTCACGAAGAAATTCTCCTAAATGATATCCAACTTACGCTATTTATTTTCTTTATCATATTATTAGATTATTGCGAAAGAAAAGTTCAAAAATATAATAATGCAAAATCCTCCATTAATATAAAATAAAAACAACCATGAATATAATATTCCATTAATGAAAGCGTACAAATGCTTAAATAAAAATATTATTTAATGCAACCCTGAGATCTTTCAAAGACACACGCGTTCATTTTCAAAGAGAAAAAGATGACTGACTGAATAGAAATACATTTTTAAAACAAAAACAAAAATAGTACGCATGCGCAAGCGGAGTTCAGTCCATTTCTCTGCAAAGGGGTGAAAAGATCATTTCATATTATCAGGTGGTCTTGAAATATTTAGGATATTGTACCAAATTGCGGGAATATTATAGGAAAGGACATTGTTACAAATATTATCACTTCTAAGTAAAATTTCAATGGATTCACGGATTACTGAAGAGTAATGGAAAGACGTTGAAATGATCATTTTAGCTTTGTCGAAGTTTATCTTAATATTTTCTTTTTGATGCAATCTGGATAAAACTGTACTTGGTTTGTTAAACTTAATATCGGAATGTGATGTTTTAATCTTTCCTTAAGTTTTCGAGATGTCATACCAATATAAAATAAATTCTTATGTTGTTCTGTGCTGAATGGGATGATGTAAACTCCTGCTTTTTCATAATCTGGAATAGGATCAATTTTACTGTGAATCAATTTTGTTGGAGGTTTAGCTATTAAATTAATATTATATTTTACTAATGCATATTTCAATGGTAACCCTTGGCTTGATATGGTGGTGATGTTGTTTATGTTGTTGATGTTTTCGCTAAATTGGCGTCTGTAAAAAATCCCGCTTATATGACATCTGTGCACAAAAGATGAACCGATTTCACAATTAGTGATTATTTAGAAATTTGGGGGTTTTCACATAATCAGTTTCACAGTGGCACACTCAATGCAGTAATGAACAATATGGCTGAGAGTAAAAAATTGAGAAGCTTGGCCAGTTGTTCGTGGATTCAAATATATATATAATTGTGATTTTAGATAATAAAATTTGCTTTCTATTCTCTTATGCTGGAGCAAATGTTTCCAAAAATGAATTTTCTTCAACTTGGCGACAATATATCCCAATATCAATAACTCAAAAACAAATTGAGATACAGTTTTCAAACAAATTTCATTTAAAAGTACATTTTTTGCTCTTTACGATGGTGTAAAGAGTAATATTGTGGGATGCTTAGAAGTTTAAGAATGTAATTTCATTTACAATTGGTCCAGGAATATTAATGTTTAATGCATGGCGTACGTAATGAAATACCTGCTCTGTAGAAGTTTAAAATTTTAGAGTACCGAATAATGTAATCTACGTACGTAATGATCAACTCCGTGCGATTTTTACCTGACTCAAAAGAAGGGTTATGTATTTCACGCGTATCTGTGTATGTGGATTTCTTTATACCCTCGAAAAATGCCAACGGATGGATGGATCTTAATGAATGACATATCTATCAATTCGCCTTAACGGCCCGATGGTTATAGGATAAGTTTCGATTTTATAAATTCAAAATGGCGGCCTAAAACTACAAAATGGCGGTAGAGACAGAAAAAAATTACGCACCCTATTGAGCGGCATACCATAGGATAGGTCTTTCAAAATGAAGACGATGTTTCATTGACTATTTTACAGTCAGAAGCGCCGTTAAAATATTATACAACCTGAAAGTTGTGTATGTAGGATCTCTAGCTTTACTGCAACTGTAACCATCATAGACATCTATAGACCTCATCAAAACAGTGTTTATAGATAGGAACTAATAATTAAACACAACTTAAAAGTCTAAAGGGGGTCCGGGACACATTTTAAAATAATTTTTATTTATTGAGTTAAAATTCTGAATTTTTTTGTGATGGTTAACTTTATCATCTGTAAACAAAATCAGATGATAAAACTTCTCATAATTAAAAAAAAATGAAATTTAAAATTTATCAAAAAAGTGGGGTAATTTACAATCCTTAGAACTCGAAATATTATTTATAGAATTTCATTTTTTTTCATTTAAATAAACAGAAATATATAAGATTTAATTTTGATTCTTCATTTTTAAAAATATTAATTTATAAAAAAATTAAAAATATTTAACGAAAAAATTTAAAAAAAAAGTGGTGCAACTTAAAAAAAAAATAATCATATTTTCAAAATTAAATATTTTTTTTTAATATGCTGATTCAAAATTAAAGTAAAACAATTGAAAAAGATATGTTCGAAGTTTTAACCCTTTATCTTTAAAGGTTCTCGAGTTATAAGAATTTAAATACTAGAAATGGTGAAAAAATCTATCATGAAGAAAAACGCATTTTTTCAGGAAGTCGCTTCCGTGACAGCCATTGCTTGAAAGCTAGAATTTGAAAACAAACCGAAACGAAAAAAGAAATTATATTTTTTGTTCTAATTAAAGTAGAAACATGATTTAAATATCATTTTAAGCAGGAAAAAAACGGAGAAATTTGTAATGAACTAAAATGTTTTTGCGAAATTTGAAGATTTTTTGTGTCCCGGTCTCCCTTAATACAAGTACATAATAATAATAATAAAAAGTAATATAAACAAGTAATATAAAAAATAATTTTAGTCAATTCCTACTTAGGTCAATAAGATAATTTTTTTTCTCCCATTCTTCTTTTCTCTTGAGTGGAGCTTTAAATGCCTTGATCAAGAAGAGGGCTCTCTCGGTCTTAAAATACCTTGATCAAGAAATGGGCTCTCTCGATTATTGAAAATTAATTAATTTAATATAATTAATGAATTAATATTTGAAAAAAACTGTATTTAGCTGGAAAAATTGGAATAAGTATTTTATTAACGATTGAAAATTTGAACAAGTTATATATAGCGAGAGTGTGAGCTAATAGTATAGGAATTGAAAAAAAAAATAGTTTCAAATTGATGAGAAATAATTAATTAGTTCGCTTTTTACGCAGTAGGGTTTTGTTATTTTTTAAATTCAATTGTTTATTTATGTCTTAAATTTTAGTCCTTGAAAAAATCATTTTCCAAATGGTCGTTGTAATTTCTTAAATTGCATTTTTTTTTATTATTATTACTTGAAAACTACTGGTGGATAAGTAACAATTTTGAATATTTTTTTATAATTAATTTGTTAATATATATATTTTTTAATTTATAATTTTCCGGAGTTTTTTGAAACGATATTTTTCTGTAAATGCAATATTATGTAAATATACATAAAAGTAATACACATATATATATATATTAATTATTTTCAATTTAAAAATAAATATTTATAAATACTTAAAAAATATGCTTTTCCGCCATCTTGGAAATTTTGGTAAGATGCCAAATCGGCCTATTGGTGCATTTTTGATTCCTTCGCCAGTCGCGCCAACCGGGACAATATACGGAACCCTTCTCAAAATATACAATCTCTGCTGCCCTTTATTTTGCTTTTGCTTTTCTTTAAATTTTTTTTTTAGTTTTATGTCAGTATTAACATCTCAGGAATTCGGAATTTAAGATTATTCTTACGGATATTTATGCAATTATGTTTTAATATAATTTGTATCAATATTGCTATTTTGGAAAAAAAAAAAAATGTGCTTCCTAAAAGAAAGCTTAGATCATCTGTTTATTAGGTACTACTTGAATATCCGCCGACCAATTTCGAGAAATTGTACAAATCGCCAGACTATAGACACATTATATAATTGGAAAAATGCTGCCATTCTAAAATTTTAAGATAGGAAAATTAATGAATTTAAATAAAAAAGAAATACTAAAGAATAGGGTTACTTTAATAATGATGTTCACTTATGACATAGCAACATATGCCATAAGCGATATAAAAAATATGGTTTATTTAGATGATTTCCAACAAAAGAATACTAATAGTTTACATGTTTAAATGCATAATTATTGAATTAAACCATAAACAAAGTTATAATTTTAAGATATTATATTAGTGAATAACATTTAAGTAACTTAAATGTAACAATCGTATTTGTTAAAAACCACACAAATATCAATGATAACGGAAAATTGTAACGAACTTAATGCTCTTTATTTAGTCAAAAAAAGTAAACGGATATAGCTAAAAAATGCATGTAAACATTACATATAGAATTGAAGAAAATAAAATAAAAATTTGCAGTAATTTTAAATAACGAAAGAACAAATAAATTGGTGAAACATTAATATAAATGCAAATAAAACTTAGAATTAAAAAGACTTGATGACGTAACAAACACGTGTATCGTGTTTAATGTCAAGTGAATATGATATTCACGATCATCCCTTAGAAGCATTTAATCTTACTGTTTGGGGACAGTTTTTAGTCGACGGGATAATCAACTAGTACCGTTCATGGAATTCCGGGCTAATATTCCATAGCTATTTATCTCGCAAATTGACATATTATATATGATTTTTAAAGCATCTTTTTTGTTTGAAGAAAAACCTTCATGATGTATTCCATCACATAAAATTATATCATCTTTTAATGTATCTATTTACATTTCAACTGAACGGTTTTTATTTTGTTGATAGAAATTACAATTTTTAGTTTTTGGCGTTAGGTATACAATACATTGTTCTACAACGCTTGTTTATAGAATTACGTGGAAATTTCTTAATTCTGTAAACCTAATTATTAAAGATTGCCCTTTTTAAGAATTTGTTTAATTAAAGGTTTTTTTTTCCTTTTTGAGAGTTTTCATAACTTATTAAAAAGAGTGCTGCATTTTAACTGATGATGAGAGCTACTGCATTATTTACTGCTATTACAATTTTAACTGCATTTTATTCTGCTAAAATGGAAATATGAAAAATTGTGGCAGAATTGCGTTTTACGAAATATAATAGAACATAAAACGATATAGCGTTTAAACTACAAGAATCACATATGGCGCAAAACTGAGAAGCTAGGAGTTTAAAAGATAACAAATGAGAATGAATCACCTGAACATTATTGCGACGGACAATCTGTGCAATCACTGTAATGCACTTCATTTCAGTAGTGTAGCTATTAAAGGACATTTTGTTTCCTGTTTCCATAACGTCTTCATTTTCTTGCTAAATCAAACTGTAATTGATCAACTAAGATAGTAATTGGTGCTTAATAACTCAAATGTTGCCCCAATACATTAATAAATACAACACTGCAATGATACATCGTTTCTCTAAATCAAGAAATACATTACCACAGATATATTTTCTTTGATTCAAGTTGGAAAAATAGGACCAGCGTAGCGGGCGTAGCCGGCTAGTTCATAATAAAATAATATTACAGCAAACACTAGATACAGATATCGTATAATATTCAATATTTGCAGCTTGATATTTCTTTTATTGCTTCGATTGTGTTTGGAAGTGAACATATCGGTAAGAAAACACAAATACATACGTGCTAGTTGTACGTAGTATGTAAATATAAAATATCCATTAATCATGGGACACTTTCCAGAATTTTCCACAAGTTATTTTCAATCATCTATTTCTGAAAGTGACTTACTAACTGAAAGTGAAAGTCAGAACTATTTAAGTGAAATGAAATGGTCCGAAAGGAAAAATTACTGTGAAACGACTTTATTTCTAGCCACCAAGAACTTATCCTTTTTTTATCTTAGTAGTGACTATTATAAACTTTTACATATTTTTTTCCTTTGTTCGCAGATTTATATACAATTGTAGAAATGCTGATAAAAGAAAGGGTAACTTGATTTTTGAAGAAGTCCAGGAAGCTGAAAACATTATAACTAGAGTATCACAAAAATGTTTATGTAGTAAAAAGGCTGTGACAGGTAATCTTAATATTTTAAATCCCTTTATAGATGATAAGGGAATCGTACGTGTTGGCGGAAGGCTCAACAAAGCTTCCGTATCTTATGAGCAGAAACATCCGGCTATTTTGCCAAAAAATTCTAAATTAAGTAAGATTCATTTTATTACTATACATAAGCGTCTTTTTCATGTTAGTCCCCAAGGACTCTTGAATTCTGTTAGATTAAAATTTTGGCCCCTAGGGGGTAGAAATTTGGCAAGAAAAACGGCGCATTCTTGTGTTATTTGTTTTAAGGTAAAACCAACTCCATGCTGCAAGCTAATGGATGAATTACCTTATGAATTAATTAATGAGTCACCAGTATTTAATTGTACCGGTTTAGATCTATGTGGTCCATTTTATGTAACCTATAAAAAACAGCGCAAGAGTTCATTGAACAAAATATTTATTTCTTTGTGCATATGTTTTATAACTCAAGCCATTCATCTTGAGCTTCTCTCAGATTTAACCTCAGATGCTCTGATTTCCACTCTTAAGCGTTTTATGGCTAGACGTGGAAAATATTCTAAGATTTTTACGTATGCTACGAATGCTACGGATTTCGTGGGGGCAAATTCCAAACTGAAAAAGTTTTAGAAAATGATAAATTTTCCAGTGGAAATTTTAGAAAATTATTTAATTATGAAGAGTTTGGAACTATAGTTATTAAATCATTGTATATTTTGAATTAATTATTGTTTTGTTGTGTATATTAGTTTGTTGTGTAAATTTTTCTGTAAAAGCTCTATGTAAATTTATATTATTGTAAAAATTTTGAGATATTGAAATTTGTATATTTCAATCCGGGGGAGAATGTTTATTGCTGAAAACTGAGAATTTATAATTCCCGTAAGAGGGCGTAGCGAATTCCTCTGGATTGAAAATGTGAAGTGAACGGAATAGAGAATAATCTTATTTTGAAGTAAGATGGCGACCAGAGTGTTCGCTCATCGTATTGTGATTTAAATAAAATGTGATACAGTTCAAAAAATAGTTATTTAATGAGTAATGTTGAACAGCATCCTTCTGCCCCTACAAGTGTTACATTTTAATAACTGAAAACCTACGTTGGATAATGAGCGCGGCATATCGAATAAAATGTATTTTGCCACATAATTGAAAGACAATAAAATATATAAATATCAATGCTTTTCATCTTGTAAATTTTATTACAAAAATGAAAACATTTTAGAAAGAAATAGCTCACCATCGGTTGTTTTAAAGTAAGTATTTGTCAATGCATTTTCATTTATATCCTTTACATATATTTATATTCTTAACCCCCTCACCGCCGAGCAAAAGGGCAAAAATGTAATGTTTTCTCTGTGATTTTTTTTAAATGTTAAGTAAACATATTTAATCCAACATGGTACATATATTTCTTATTACATATAGGGATATAAGCCTTGAGAGTATGAATCATAACTTAATTTCATAAAACTGCATTATATCTGTCGGAGTTTTCTCTTAGTCCACACAACTTCGAAGAAAATCCTTATTATTTATATGCTGCAACCACCGATATGATTACGTGATATCGGTCACGCACTGAGAAGATTTTTTAAATGAAAACCAACGCTCTCAATTAACTAAATTAACAATTTATTTACACACTATTTATACAACCACAAAACACTATTTACACTTACAAACTCGGATATAGACGATCCGGTTCAACATTAAATTGAATACAGTAAATGCTGGCTGTGTAGTGTTAAACTACGTTAAATCACTCTCACTCTACAATTAAATTAGCTTTCCGGAGATCAATCTCGATCTCCCAACACCTATGGGCTCTAAGCCTAAGCTCTCCGAGCCTCACTCAATCCTACGCTCTATCTCTACGAGCTATACACAGTGACAACCTTGCGCTTGGCGCACTCGGCTCCAACTGAACCCAACGCTCTATCTCTCAGACCACTTCCCAGGAACACACGTCAAATTTTCGCGCTACGCTCCAAAACTGACTATCTCAGCAGAAGAGACTGCCTTCCAGCAAACCCTTGCTACTTCTCAACGTAACCCCTCAGGGTTCCCTGCTGGCATTCCAAGCTCCTTTTCTCGTTCGTGGAACGTCTTTGTCTCCCCATCTTCAACAGACATCTCAAAAGGTTGACAAACCCCTTTCCAACTATCTTTTTTCCCCTTCATTCCATCTATACATTTATCCCGGCTTAGATCCAGTTTTAGACAAGGGAAGGATGTTATTTTGAAATTCCAGTACACAGGCCATACCATATATCATATATTAAGACAAAAATAATATAGGACCCCAGTTCTAATAGTAGATATTTCTCAGAACCTGACAATATCTGTCAAATTATATAAATTTAAATAATGCTTCTATTGCAGCAAAACCTGCAGCTTACTGAAGGGATATATCAGTTCGCGGCGGTGAGAAGTTTAAGTTTATGTTGAAATAAATAAAATTATACTTGTACAAATCCAATAGATTGACTTCATAATGGATGTAGTAACCTTTGCAGCAAATAAAAGATAATTCAGTAGCTATGTTTTCACTGTAAATCTATTGTTTAATGCTATGAACAAATGTTTATAGATGTTCTTAAAAAAATGTATGTTTATAGAATTTGTATTTTTACGCAACATAATTTTTGCAATGATGTATAAATTTAATTTGAAGATTAATAATGTAATCGCATGAAAGATTCTGATTCAGAAATAGATTACTGTTTAAAATATCTTATTTACTTTGTAAAAAAAAAAAAGATTTTTCTGACATTTATACTTGTAAACTCTAAATTCTTATAATATAATGATTAATATATATTTTTTTCAAAAATGAAAAAGGTCTTCTATCAGATGTACACAAATCACAATAGAAATATTTGTACATTCAATTATAATATAAAAAATGCGAATGTATTTAAAATCTGTATGCCTATACAAACTAACCTGCAAAATCACTGATTTTTAGCCGAACATGAAATTTGAAACGCTTGGATCGTCGGCATTAACAAAGGAACACCAATGCACATTTCGCTGTTTTGCCACGAGCTCCGGAAAACGAACTGTTTGGGTTGAGTGATAGTGAAAAGAGGCAACACCTCTACATAAATCTGGTCAAAACTGGACGTTGCTTAGCAAATATCTCTTCCGTAGGAACACGTATGTGGAATTTGTACACATTCAGTTAGCTGTTTAGAGAGTGATAAGTAAAAAATAAGTACTAAAGCGTGAGACTTCTCATTTTCAATGAGAACAAAAAGTATGTGGAGATTTTTAAAGTCAAAAGTAAGTCCTCCATTCGCGGTTTACTCGTTCAATGGATTTATCATCCAGTTGATCTGGATCTATTTTGACTTCTTGGTAGACCAGGGTTACATAAGTTATGGTAAGTGTGAAAAAGTCGACAACAGCAGTTATCTCACTGTATATGTTAAACATAAATGCACCAGATATATGATATATTAATTGCATGGCATACCGAGTCTTTTTAAATTAGTCAGACAGACTGCAAATATATAGAAAAACCGAATTCATAAACGCTCTCCACTATGCTCTTAAGCTTTACAAAATTAAATCAACTATAAAAGATAAATAAAAGACTAGAAAAGGAAGAAATAAAAATGTTGATTTTCTTATAAAATATTTTCGTTCCAATAAAATAAATTTATTGTATTAATCAAATATACAGCTCCAAATAAAAAAATTAGAATAATAGAAAAAAAAAACAATTGTGAATGAAGGTTTTATGTATCACTTATAAAAAAAGTAATACATGATAAAAATTAATATTGTAAGAAAGTGCATAGATTGTAGAATCTGTGAGCATAAGAATTAAAGAAAATGATACAAAAATTAAAATAATTGTTCACACTTGGAAAAAATCAAAATATTAGAATTTCCATTTACCTGGTTCAAAATATTAGAATAACGCATTGTAAATAATACGTGTATTTTTTCTTTTTATAAAGAGAAATAGTTATTCTTTAATATTTTGTAGCATCACCTTTACATTTTATAACAGAACGAACAAACCTTGCCAAAATGCCTACAAGTGGTTCCCAGTGTTTTTTTTTTTTTTTTTTTTTTTTTTTTTTTTTTTTTTTTTTTTTTTTTGTCAAAATATGACCATGTTCACCTAGGAAAAAGCTCAACTTTGTCTTTTGGCGACATAACTTGCAGTCTTTTCTTCTTTCTTCCCCACAAATTCTCTATGCTATTTAAAACCGTCGAATTATCCGAAATGGGAAGTACGGTAAATTGGTGTTGCTTAACCAGTTCTTGGTGGACATTGACCTCTTAGAAGATGCTAAATGATGAAAATAAAATCGTCACCGCACAGATCTCCCAATGATGGTACCATGATATGCTAAAGGATTTCTTGATGCATCTTAGAATTAATTCTTTCGTTAACGATACATAGCTTCCAGAACCATCTGCATTCATGCAACTCCATACCATTACACTGGCTTACAATTATACTGATCGTTTCATGCATACCTTGTCATATGCTTCTTGCTTCTTTCGCCATATACAAACAGCTTGATCACCACACGTTACGCAAAACACACTCCAATCAGTAAACAATATCTATTCCCAATCATCCAAACCCCATAAACTTTTTTTTTTTTTTTTTTTTAACACGTCACTCTCTCCTTTTTCTGTTCCATAGTACTAATGGTCTTAACTTTGGTACATGAGATTGAAATCCAAGATTATGGAGACGTCTTAGCATTGTACATTTACTCATATTAATGTGTTCTTTCCACTTTCGATGCAAATTTCTTACACTTCTAAAACGGTATTTTTAACAATGCGCTTTAGCTTTCTATCGTCTCTCTGAGTAGTTATTGGCTTTCAGCTGCTATTCAGACGTTTCCTTTCAAACTGTCCGTTGTCAAAATACTGCTTTAGTGCTCTACTAACACTTGGTCCCGCAGAAGCTAATTTTATGCTTAGTTTATGCAACTTTCAGAGCCAATCAGGAGAATTCATAAGTACTCTAATTTTCTGAACCACCTATTTTTGTATTATAATATTTCAAATTAAGAAAATAATTATACAAAAATGCAATATTCATTCAAAATTTAATCTTTTATAGTTTTAATTTTCTTTAATAATGTGCAAATTAATTAAAACATAAAGCGTTGTTCTTTTTCAATTACGCTATACTGAAATAAATCTAAATGCAATTCCAAATACAAATGAAATGAATTATTCTAATTTTTGACTTGGAGCTGTATTTATACTTAAAAAAAATGCAGGATGGTTGATAATTATTTTTAGAACTTTCGCATTTGATAAATTCTGCAAGAATATAACATTATGAAGTTTTGAAGTCTGTACATGCTTTACATATAGTTATGTTTGTATGCGAAATCCATTTTAAGGAATCAAAGTAATAAAAGTACTTCTATAAACTAATAAATACTCAGTCTTAGATCTATATACTGAAATACTTTTTTTTCATAAAATTTTCTTCGTGAAATTATTCATTACCATGTTTAATTTCTGCTCTAAACTCTAGGGCGCTTTATAAATATTATTCGAAATGGCATTTTAATAGATTACTTAAAATATCAGGATTTTGAAAATCAAAAGTAACGGAAAGTTTTCAGCTTTATAAATTTTAGAATATTCTTAATATTTTTTCAACAAAATAATATTTAAACAGTATTTAATTAATATAGATAGTTTATTATTAGAACTTAATTTATTATACATCTTGTAATGAATAATCATTCGTTGAATTTATTTTTAGGAGGAATTTTTATTATAAGTGTGTACCTTATAAACTTCACGATTTATTGTATGACAAGAAATATTTTTTTTCCCTTAGATGTTCAGAATCTGTAAACTAAAACTGCATTTTATCATCATACTATGCTTTTTAAATTATAATTTCGATGGTATGATAGCTTATAATGTTAATATTTTCAACATCATCTCTGTTACTTAGAAAATGTTCTTAACACGCACTTTTTCTGCATGTTTCAACGAACGAATGAAAAAGTTGATAGAAATTTCTTTTTTAAGAACAGTTAGCTATTATAATACTTGACCTTGAGTATCAAAGAGTAATTTTATTATCACTTATTTTATTTAAGTTGTTAATTTCAAAAATTATTCTTTAAAATAAAAATAGAGATACAAAGGTAAAAGAAAGTCTATTAAATTCAACTAGAAGAATATTTTGCTATTAGAAATATACAAACTTCTAAAGAAATACGTTAAAGTGTAATTTAAACATGGCATAATATAAATTTTAATATTAGTTAAAATACTTACATAAATTCATTATGTGTGCGAATAAAGGTTTTTAAAAGTAGTATTAAAACATGGTTTCTGTTGAATGTGAAATTGAAAATTTTTATCGTTTGTATTAACATCCAGTTTCTACTTCTTTCACTTCTACCAGATATAATGTTATAGTTTAAAAGATGTACAGACAGGCGGTCACATTTATTGCTTTAAAGTGATTATTATAATTGTTAATATTATTTTTATAAAGGACTCTTTTATGTTTCAATCTTTAAATATATTCAAATTAACTCCAATTATTTCGTATACGCATCTACAAATTCACCAACATGATTTTTCAAACCCGTTTAACATCTTTAGACCCGAATGTAATACACTGCGTGTGACTGAATGTGTACACTGCGAATACACATTCTTTGATTTTGCACAAACAAAGAGACACCATAGAGGGCAGAAGGAGTACTTTTTCTGAAATTTATTACTTAGAGGGCCTGTAATTTAGGTTCAAAAATACGATCTAAAATATCATCAACACACTTAAAATTTTGATTTAATAATTCATAAAAAAATTTACGCAGTAAAAAATTGAAGGCCTTTAATTATTTGAATGATCGACAAATCCTCATTTTTTTTTTAACTGTGAAACGTTTAAGTTAATTAATTGTGAAAATTTCTAAGTTTCTTGGACACACAGTCTGGAATACAATTTGTAAACTCAGGTGGTAAGAACACATATTTTATAAGGAAATAAGCAACGGTACTGGCATTTATTTGTTTTGATCCAAAGTCAAAAACATTCAGCTATACTAGTAACAATGTAAAAAAAAAAAAATAGTTTACTTTATATCCTCCTCAGTACGGATGTATCACATGTGATACTTCACAACCAAGAAGAATATACTGGGTGTCCCCGAAATGTATAGGAACTGTCGAATAAATTAAAAAATACACATCGGATTCCGAAACGGAAAAATATGTGTTAAATATTTTTTACATAGCTATTTAGTGACTACCCAACTAGGCACCCTGATGATTAGAGAGAATCTCTTTGAAATCTTGAATGAAATTACCCATTTTTTATTGCAGATTTGGATTCAACAGTAAAAAATGCGTAGCTTTAGCATTCAATATTTTTCGTTTCACCATAGATGTCGCTAATCGAGCAAAACACATTCAGATTCTAAATAAAGCACAAAATCCTATTGTTCAGTCATTTTTTTTAAATTTTAAAACTTAAAAATCTAAAACTAAACAAAAAAAGTTAATCCTTTTCTCTCTCGATCGTGAAAAGGAAAGGGGATACTTCTTAAATTTTAAATGTACTATTTTTGCGCTGCCACGATCAACTACTTGGACGTAGTATCTTCCTGTTCATTTAGGGTGCTTCATTAATTCGAGTATATTTGCCTCTCCGGATTTGGTGTATTTGTTTTTGATGAGCAGCGTACCTCTCAGAGTTTACGCAATAATGTCACAATCCCCTACTTACTTAGATGTTTAAAATGTTGATCTCTTGTTAATAGACTCTGTCCTAATCACACATACATGTTATTGATTAATTATACAAAAATTCCTGTGTTATAGTATCAGAACAATGTATTATTCTTCCTTTTTTATTAATCAAAGTCAGAAGGTTTTGTTTAAAAAAATTTGCTTTTTAAATAGCCTCGGTAGAAATAATACAGAGTTGTTAGATCAGGTGAACTTGGTGTCTACTCAATAGCACCCCCTACAAATCCAATGTCTAGTAAAAATGGTGTTTAATAAATTGCATACAATAAACGCGAAAAGATAGTGAACCTTGAAATCTCAGACCTGCTGACCATCCTGCTGAAAACACACATTGCCGAACTCTATAAAAGTAACGTTTTGGATAACATATATTATTTGGTTGTTCAATAAATTTCGTACTTTTAACCTGTTAAATTACCGTTGATGAAATACTTTCCGGCAATATGATTGAACAATATTTCAGCCCAAACATTGATTTTCTACTGATATTGCTTAAGGGAATCTCTCATTCAATGGGGGTGATTCTATCGGGGAAATATCGCGTATTGCGTCACGTGTATTGTTCATTTAACTGGAAAGGCGCTTCGTCAGAAAAGCATATCCAAAAAGAGAACAGTTTATATCTGTCACACAGTCTCATCATTTTCTCTCAAAATTCTAGTTAACAATCGAAGTCGTCTTAATGATGCTCACGATTCAGTGCCACGTTATAAGGATACAATTCATCTGCTACCAATATTTTGTTCACAGATGATTTGTTTGTGCTAGTTTGATTGTCGGTCTAATAGATGTATAAGCATCTTCAACAACTCATTCCATCCTCGTTCGTGGCACTTTTTGACCTTCGTGATTGCGGTCAATCTTCGACAGAGTCCATGTCTCGATACCGAGTAACTTTTATAAACAGTTGATTTGGTGATGGACTGATGGTTATATTAAATAAGTGCAGTGTGTTTCTTTGGGTATATATTTTGTCACGTAACATTTACTCTCTAATTATGTTTCTCGTCCATATTTACACTGTAATTGAAGTCGTAAACAAAATGAAAATTGTACTGACAGCAAAATTGCCGTATGTTCTGCTTCTCATCTATAAACTTCCGCTTTGTCATTCCTATGAATTTTAGACGGAAAATTCCATCTCTCAAAATGGGAAATTTCTCTTTTTATAATTAAGTATGAGCAATGGCGCAATATTAAAAATATCAGATTAATAAGTATGTATGAACTGAAGCATATTTACACAGATCAAGCATTTATACTGAATATTATAACATTTTATGGCATTACTTTCCTTCGAATTCTAACCTTGGAACTCGCGATTAGAGGATGAATGGTCAGCACACTACAACAACTGGTCACATAAAACGAATTGGTTATAGGGCAAAAAATAAGTTACAAAATGTAACTGTAATTTTCTGTTTTCCTTTAACTGAAAAGGAACTTTTCCGTTTGTCTGTCTTGAAAGGAACATTTCCTTTTTAACGTTCTAAAACATAAAAAAGAAAATTTGCGTTTTTTTATCTGAAAATATACTTTCATTAAAAAGATTGTTTCCTCGTAAAAAAAAAAGAAAAAAAAACAGAAATTTGACATAAAATCATCCGTATATAAACGGAGTGGATTTTTAAACTGCAGTTTATTTTGAAATTTGAAAACAAAAGTACGATTTTATATTTCTAGTAGTGTTCATCGACGTAACCTATAACCGCGAAAGGTCCAATATTCTTGACATTAAAACTCAAGCGCATACTATGAAATAAGATCTTTTAACGTAGATTTATAGTAAATTGCAATTGATAGTATAGAATGTAAGCAAAAATCTTAAATGTGTATTATGGAGAAATAAATATGTTTTTGGTAATAAACACAAATGTAAAAAACTGTAAATTTTAAATTACTGTATTATTATCACTATAACGCGCGTTTAGTATTCTAACACGGCAGTAGTAACATGTTGGCCTTTTTCCCGCCCATATAAATTGTCTTCCCATAACTCGTATCCCCTTACAACTGCAATGGAACTTTAACTGTTTCATCACAATAGTGAGATAAAAAGACATCTCTGTTTTTCCTTCAGGTATATATTTTTACAAGAAAATAGGTGGAAAAGTCTACGCAATGATCCGTAGTGTCATTTCATTTTTACCTTTTCCTTATTATTCCAAATTTCATTAATAAAATGTATAATCTGTGTAAACTGTAAATTTATAACGTCATTGAAGTGTAATATTCAAATATTAAGTGAAAAATGTTTCTTATTTTACATTTTCTGTATGCGGGGTACAAGCAACAAAAGAAAAAAAAAAAAAAAAAAAAAAAAAAAAAAAAAAACGAGCGCAACTAATAATGTTCTGAAAAATGACGCGACTACTCCCGTGTTAAGATAGATATTATACCGTATAGGAATTTATCTGGTATTAGCCCCCGGTATGCTATTTCTTTCTCTCAGCTATTAATGTGTCTTCTCTAAAAAACAACGTTCCTTTGTATAAATCAGCCTTGGAACAAATCACATGTATCATTGTACTGTTAAATACTCTACTGCATTTTTTAAACTTCTCAGCGTCGCACATTTTCAATTTTTATACTGTCTTATTGGGAAAAATGTACTTTTAAATGCAATTTGTTTGAAAGCTACATCTCAATTTATTTTTGAGATATTTTTTGTTGTTGTTTTTAGCGTCATTTGTTAAATTTTGGCAACTTACGTACTCCATTTCTGCAGAAAGTAAAGGAAAAATAGGTGGAAAATAGTAATTATAACTTTTCCTGCCATTTTCCAATAACAACTGATTTTTATTTTTATTTTTATTTTTTTTTTTTTTTATTTTTTTTTTTTATTTATTTTTTTTTTTTTTTACTTAAAATACATTTTGGCAAAAATATGAATGAATGATTTCTGATTTTTAAAAAATGGAGTTATTATAAATTATATTTAATTTTAAGTATGTATGTATTACAATAAAATGAAGGCATATGAATCATCAGATAGCCGATTTTTTTATCGAGTTTCTTGAATGACGACATCTCTTTCTCGAATTTGTGTGTTATTTAGCGATAGTGACGCCATATGCATACTTTACGTTAGTATCGCATACTTTACAATAGATATTGTTCAAGACTAGATCGTAAATGAGGAGTTCTTCCTCCGGATGCGAATGACGTCATTTTTTATAAATTGAAAACGTGTGCATTAAGTGCTAAAATTGAAATACATTTTTACTATCTGTCTATCTATCTATCTATCTATCTATATATATATATATATATATATATATATATATATATATATATGTATATTTTAACCTCGAGGGCGACACTAAATTCTGAAAAAGCAGAATTCCTGTTTATATATGTCATTTCTTTCTTCTTTTCATATTTTTTTATACATTTTTTATTAATTTCATATTGTATCATTTCTGGAATAATAAGCAAAATTTAGAAGCAATATGAAGAAATTAAGTTTATTTAATGCATTTGTAATAAAAGGCAAACTAAATAAACTGTAAATTGTCTGAATATTTTGTTACGTAACATCAACATTTTATTCATTTCTGCATTGCGCTTTACGAAATACTATATAACCAACCTATTACTTACAAGCTGTAAATTAACATATCAGATCATACCATGCAATCGAGGGAAATACAAATATCTATTTCACAATGTTTATAAATGAGTCCATTATTCTATTTAAACATTACATTATTAGTGTTCTTATCGAATGCAAATTCAGTCGAGAATAAAAGAGGTATCAATAAATAAAATCTTTAAGTAAGCATGTGATTTAAATTTAGTATTTACGACAAAGATTTTATTAATACATTAAAAAATGTTTCGTTGTGAACATTTTACTCTGATACCCATACACTGATAACGATGATTATACCAGTGTTGCCAGTTTGGTCTCCATTTGTATTTCAAATTTCCAAATTCATACCTTTTTAAAGAAGAATATTTACTTTATGTAATCGGAAAATTTCTGCCATTAAATAAAGCAGAAAATACCGCATTTAATTTCTGGCATAAATTCGGATTTTCTGAAATAAAGTGGAGGCCAAACTGGCAACCCTAGTTTATACACTGATTAAAATATTTCCCGCTGGTGCTGCGTTGTCCCAACGGCAAGTAGAAAATATAAATAAAAACAAAGAGTGTAATAAAGTTTGGAAAACAAAAGTGCACGTTTTCTCAATGAATAGTCTCGTAATAATTAAATTTTGATTATGCGTTGAGAAATCGATTTAGAAATTCTGTAATGAAAATAATCTTACATTTTTAGTAATGTTTAATTAATATTATATTTTTTCTTCCTATTGCTATATCTTATAAAATATCTTGCTATATCTTATTCCGAGAAAAAAATATATATATATATATATTTTTAAAGTAAATTTACTATATCGCCCTTTCGACCAAACGTAAATAAAGTAGTGAATTTTCCATAAATCTGTTCAATGCTCAAGCCAAATTAATGTATTTTAATGGAAGTTTATTGGAAAAAGTACGAACTTTCATTATGAAATTACCCTTGAATTTCAAGATCATTGCATGATTTTAAAAAAGTGATTTTTTTTAAAAATATTTATTTTTAATATCACGTTTATACTTATTGCACTTTTTTTTTTCATTCAACTTTGCTTCTTCTTCTTCTTCTTTTTTTTCTTGTAAATAAATATGAAAATATGTATCGATTTTTCACTCACTACCAGATATGCTAAAATTTAAAAAAAATTGTAAAAAGGTATATTTCTGATATTAAATCAAACAGGAGAATCTGGAAATGTTCCGTAAACTAGCTTGCAACGTAATCGGACTGAACCATAATCTCTTTACGTAAATAAAATTTATTTTTTGTAAGCTGTTTTTTTCCACTCTGTGTGTATGTATGCATTCTGCATACATATTTATACATACATACAACATACATACAACTTTATGTATACATATGTATGTATTTATACATACAACACACATACATACAACTTTATAGTAGGGTCATTCAATTATGGAGACCCTGTATGCATTCTGCATACATACAGGGTCTCCACGATTGAATGACCCTACTATAAAGTTGTCTACAGATGTAACTATTTATCAGAAAGTTGTAAAATTTTGCGACGGACATAATGAAGGAATGGGAATTTGTTTGAACGAAAAAAAAAAAAAAAGGTTCAAATTTCACCACCAGAGGGCGTTTTTTAATGAATTACACATTTTTAATAGTTTTTACGCTTTATTTTTCTCAGATTAAATAAGACAAATATACAGACCGCCCTTGAAAAAAAAGCGTATAACTTAAAAAGAAAATATTGGTGTTCGAATTGAACGGACCGTACAAACTATGAAAAAAAATTCTCCTACGACAGCCACCATTCTTTTCTCAGAGCTGAGGCCTAGTATTCAAGTGGGTGGTGGCTAAAGTTTTAAAAATTGTGTAATTTATTAAAAACCCCTTCTAGTGGCAAAAATTTGAACTAACATCTATTTATTTATTTTGCTCAAACAAATTCCCATTCCTTCAGTATGTCGGTCACAAAATTTCACACCTATCTGACAAATAGTTGCGTATGTGGACAACTTTAAAGTACGGTCGTTTAATTATGGACACCATGTATAATCAAGACGTCTCAAAAACGTACTTCATTTCTTTGTTTTAGCAAGCTAGCTTTTGATATTTCTCGATGGCAAGATCCGAGACGGCTGCACTATATTCCTAGCATTTTTAATGCGTTTGCGATTCCGTAATCATATTTACATCAATATAAGATATTTTTAGGTTTGTCTGATATATGTCAGCCAATTATCTACACAAGGGATATAGGTCCGAAGGGGAGTTTTCTCCATGGGGGGTCTTTCAAAGAGAATCTAACCCGTATTATTGCAAGGAAATCCAAGGTTCGAAGAAAACCACGGAAAACTTCGAACGACTAGGCCGACGTGAGCGATTGGGTTAGAACACAGCAGTTCTCGTCTACCAGCTTTGAGAGCAGAACCTCTCGGCCACTATTGTGGCAAATATTTTTAGTCGTGATACAGTTTTAAGGAAATTTAATTTCGTTAATGAAATCTTATTTATTATCATTTTTGTATGTGTAGTGTGCATATGGTAATTATTCACTCGTGAATTCAACATTTCCTTTATTTTGTATAATGCACCATGTATTTATACCATGTTTGTATAGTTTGCATATGTACGGTCGTGAAAAAAAGTAAACATACCTATTAGCTCTGCAACAAATTATTGTAGTGGAAAGTTACTGGTACGAAACAATTGGAAATAATGTCTACTTTTAAATGATGTACAGTCGTGTAAAAAAAGGTAAATACCCCCTACTAACTCCTCAACAAATTATCGTAGAAGAAAATTACTGATACCGAACGATTGGAAATACAGTCTACTTTTAAATGATGTAGATAAAAATTGCTTAGGAGGGCATGTACATATTAAAACGAACCATAACTTTGTTTTTTTTCCATAGCAGAGTACACAATTCTGGAAGCATAAATGAACTCTACACTAGAGATGGGCGATAACGTGATGTTTTTCTCGATTTTCTCGATTGTATGGACATCTCGATATATTTCTATTGTGTAAATTTTTTCTCGATGACTCCAGTTTGCGAATTGCTTTTATACATCATATTTTATATATTGTATATGTCATGCATTTATAAAGAATCGTCCGCGGGTGAACTGGAATGAGTCGGTGTTAATAAAGACTAGGTGACTTCGCTAGCTAGCGGGCCCCTCCTTTAATCGGGGCCCCTAATTTATACGTAATCTTGAAATATGAAATCACGAACAGGTTATCCGCTATTTACGGCACCGTATAGCAGGCGTGATGTGCACGCACTACAAAATCTTGTAAAAAAATAATCTCGAAACGAACGAACCTCGGACCAGATCTCTTGGGGGAGGGGTTGAAGTGAGCAAAGGGGCACAGCAGCTGCATAATATGAATAAGTCGTCACCGGTCTTTAGGCCTTTCCAACCATATGTCACTTGGGGTGTCTGGATCTGAATTTATAAAAATTCCCTCCCCGTGGAGGCAAATTGGGGGAGGGGTGCGGGAGGTGGATAACATAAGTAAGTGGTCATAGGCATTTCCAACAATATGTCAGATGAGAGGTCTCGGCTAAATTTAGAAAAGTGCCCCCCGTGGGGGAAAAGTGGGGAGGGGACTGTCACTGGAGGTGCATAACTTCAATATGTAGGCACAGACCTTTCCAACGATATCTCACATGAGGGGTCTTGGCTAAATTTGAAAAGTGCCCACCAGGGGAGCAAAGTGTGGGGTGGGGCGGACACCGTAGGTGCATAACATCAGTAAATAGCCACAAACCTTTCCAATGATATCTCATGTGAGGGGTCTTGGCTAAATTTGGAAAAGTGACCTCCGGGGGGGGGGGGGTAAAGTGGGCGGACGGACACCGTAGGTGCATGACATCAATAAGTAGTCACAGACCTTTCCAACGATATGTCAAATGAAGGGTCTTGACTAAATTTGGAAAAATGTCCCCCGGGGGGCAAAGTGGGAGGACTGTCACCGGAGGTACATAACATCAATAAGTAGTCACAGACCTTTCCAATGATATCTCACAAGAGGGGTCTTGGCTAAATTTGGAAAAGTGTCCTCCAGGGGGGTGGGGCAAAGTGGGGGGACGACCATCGGAAGTGCATAACATCAATAAGTAGTCACAAACCTTTTCCAACTATATGTCACATGATGGGTTGTGGTTAATAAGTAATAAAAAATAAGTTTGTAAGTGCGTCAGAAAGTAGCGCCTTTGGATTTCAATACAGAATTAAAGAGTCGTGTTGGAATCGCTAGGCAATAAGAAACAATTTCCGTGTTAGACAGGTTGCCTCGTAGCAGTTATATTTGTCAGGTTGTCCTTACGTTTTCCGATAAAGCTGTCTTGTTTTCGATAAACGGAGTAATTCCACAGCATTTGACACACTTTAGACATTTAGGTAACTTTAAGTTCTATAAAACCTTTCGCTTTTATCGAGAAGAGGGAAAGGCTAATCGATTCTAGGTAATGCGTCTAAAAAAAAAAAAAAAAAAAAAAAAAAAAAAAAAAAAAAAAAAAAAGAGATTTAAATGTATCATAAAGTAGCTACTTTGGATTTCGATATAGACTTAAAGCCAAAAATCATGTTGGAATCGCTGGGCAGTGGAAAACAGTTTCCGTGTTAGACAGGTTCCCTATTAGCAGGTATCTTTATCTTACTATCCTTACATTTTTCGAAAGAAACCTTTGTTTTCGATCAATGGGGAATTTCCTCAGCATTTCACCTTTAGGGGAACTTTAAACTGTATCAAACTTTTTGAAGTTATCGAAAAAGTGAAAAGGTTATTTGATTCATCAAATGCGCCATAGTTACGCGATTTGGTCTTTGAAGTTTCATAAAGAACAAAGGGGGATTTTTTCCAATGCAAAGAAAATCATTTTAAAATACTGAAATTCAAATGAGATATCTTTATAAATTTCTTTCATAAGATTAGCATTAGCGAGCGGTTCTTTTCACTTGACTGAAGTAACACTTTAAGCCTAAATCAGGAGCAAATAATTGCGATAGCAGAATTATCGAGCAAGCATATGGGGGAAAAATCGTTTGCGGAGTTTTTTAATGATATTATACTATTTTAAATTGAAATTTGTATATGTCACTGAGGTGTACTACAAAACGCCTACTGTACAATCTCGTGTGCATATAATTTATCGTTGATTTACAGGGACAAAAGTATCTGGCTTTAGTATTGCCTGAGAAGGATAATTGTTGGAAATGTGATTTCAGTTGTGACACGCGTTTTAAAATGTAAGTATTTTTTACGTATTACTTCCTGTGTATGAAATCTCTTGCTGATATATTTATAAAGCTCTAATTTCATATACAGGGATACATAAAAGATCTGAAGGGCATTTCCGTTTATTGATCGAAATTGCTGAATAGAAAATTTCAAGTATGCTATGCGATTAAATGAACTATTTTTAGCATAGTATGTAATACACCTGTGAATCTTAGTATCATATACATCTCTGCACAAAATAAATTCGGATATTATTAGTATATTTAACCCCTTCGAGACGGGAGCCTTTTACGAAACGTTTATTACTTTGCTACCGGTTTTAAAAAAACAGAAGTTTGTGCCTATTCAAATCGGGAAAATGCTCGGATTAAATAAGGCAAATTTTACAGTAAAATTTTACTGGTGAGGATAAACGAGGATTCTTAGGCCTATTTCCCGCACGTATACGTGTCGCTCGTCCCCAAGGGGATATACGGTAATTGTAGAAATTGAGTTTAGATTTTCAAATGCGTGATTTAAACTTTTGTTGCAGTATTATAAATGTGTTGGAAAGTATTTCAAAATCTATGTTGTACGTGTGATTTTCCGTTCTTTTTTAATAATAATTCGAAAACTACTTGGAAAAAAAAATTAAAATTAAGAATTTAAATAAAGCGATACATAATAAATATAAATCTAGCAAAATAAAATGTAGGTTGCAATTCACATTTTTTTTTAAATATTATTTTCAGAAATCATAATTCCAATAACAATTTTTAAATATTAAATTCAATGTATTTATGTGTTTTTTTTTTTTTTTTTTTTTTTTTTTTTTTTTTTTTTTTTTTTTTTTTTAGTATTACAACCACACAAAATATTATCAGATTAGGATTATAATTTCAGGGGATATTTATTTATTTATTAAATTCTAAATTATTTAATTTATTACTTATGGTAAACATAAAAATTTAGAATTAAACATTTATTTTTTTAAATAATGTTAGAATGAAATACCAAATATTAACTTAAATATGTATTTATCTGTATAATTTGGAATTAATTTATGTTAAAATTCTATTTACAGCATTTTTCATAAAATTTATCCTGAAAGATTGACATTATTAGTTTCGGTTCATTACACATAGCACTTTCTATATAAATGGTCTTTCAAAATGTATAATTTATGATGTTGATTCAGAATGTGTTTGATTAGATAGAATTATTCAATATCAGTCATAGGCTAACTTTACTGAATATGGCAAATGTCAAAAGTAGTTCGCTTTCTAAATGGCTTCTATTTACACCTAAGGTATTATCTCACTGAACAGAATTTCTAATTTAAACAGTTCTATGTTCAGTATATGTAATATTATAACTGTAAATATTTCCGATCACATGATGATAATGTAATTTAAACATTATTAACAATGGATAAGAATTCATCGGAAAACATTTTAATGAAATATCTCTGCATACATTTACATATTCAATATTATGGCTTTAATTCATATTTTATGTATGAGGAAACACATATGTAAACGCGCTTAGTATTTGTTTGTAATTTCAGATGTAGATTAAGATGTAACATAAAAGTTTTGTAGAAAGTACTTTCCGTATTTATTTATGACATTTAAGAACTTTTTTTAAAAGGCCAAGCCTCTAATAGGGGCAAATAAGAGAATATTAAAAGCAGAAATCATAAAAAAATAATCTATATATATTTTTAAAATAACAATACTTGTATTATGTGAAGATCGTTCATATCCGTAATATTTAGGATATCATACTAAATAAATATTTCAAGAATTCCTGAAAATATGAACAGATCTTTTCACCCCTGTGTAAAGAAAGGGACTTATTCTGCTTGCGCAAGCGTAGTATTTTGTTTTTGTTTTAAAATTTGTTTTTTATTCAGTCAGTCATCTTTTCCCTTTGAAAATAAACGCGTGTGTGTTCGAAAGATCTCATGGTTGTATTAAATAATATTTTTCTGTGTTTGTGTCTCTTTTTAATTAGTTATAAGTATGATGATAATGTAATTTCACTATGATTAACAACGGATAAACATTCATCAGAAAATATTTTAATGAACTATATTCTGCACATATTTACATATTCAAATTTATGGTTTTTATTGTAATTTTTTTTATTTCGAAACATATATGTAAAAGCTATTAGTAATTTTTTTGTAACTTCAAGTATTTTCCGTATTTACAACATTTAAAAACCTTTTTAGTTCAGTATTAAGGAAGAATTAATAATGCAACATGTTGCATTTAAATATAGATCCCAACAAAAAGTTTTCGGTAAAAAAAAAAGAAAGCGCCAAGTTCTCCTTAATGTTTAGGCCAGAAAAAGTAGTGATATCTGAAGTTCGCACAAGTTAAAAGCCAAACATCCCAAATCTTTCATTGAAAATGGCTTCCTGCGACTTGGCCGTTAATGCCTTCTACAGCATTTCAAAATTAATGACTGGAAATTACGCATTTGTGAATTATTTAAATAGTAAAAGTAATATTAGAATGCAAAGAGGCAAATTCACATAAAGACATAAGTAAAAGATTTCTGATAACTACCATTCAGTTTCAACAAACATTAGTTTTGATTACAGATTATTTAGTCCACTTGTGATTTAATTGCCGTTTTGTACGGTCTAAAGGTAAAGTCATTAACGTAAAACCCAAGAAATAAAACAAAATTTACTTACTTCAAATCTCACAATGTGTTACATTATATTTTATTGTATAATACTGAAATCTTGTGTATTGACGAAAGAGATTTTTTTCGTTTGAACATTTATTATAGTTTGTTTGCATACATAATGAGGTATTCGATTTATAAACTGTTAAAAGCTGATACTAATTATGTTTTAGCAATTAGGGATATTATCTCCAGAATACAAGTATTTTGTTATTTTTAACTTCTAAGCATTTAAATAGACTGAAGTTGTTTAAATGCTTTTTTCAAATGTGTATTTTATTTCTGTACTCTGTGCCACAAAATGCCTAAAATAATCAAAAAATGTAGTTGGCATGTAGCTCATTTGTACATATTTTAAAATTTGAAAAACTCTCTCGAAGGCATTAACGGCCAAGTCGCAGGAAGCCATTTTCAATGAAAGATTTGGGATGTTTGGCTTTTAATTTGTGCGAACTTCAGATATCACTACTTTTTCTGGCCGAAACATTAAGGAGAACTTGGCGCTTTCTTTCTTTTTTACCGAAAACTTTTTGTTGGGATATCACTACTTTTTGTAAGTTTTTTCAAGTTTGTTATTCTAAACTATACTAATATGAAAAAACTTAAATTTCGGAACTTTTATGTTAGCCGAAAGCAAATCTCCTCATTAGCCTTTTGTTTTTTCGCCAATAGCAGTTTTCATCTTTCACATGTGTAAATTAGAAACAATGCTTTGATTTTCAAATAAAATATTTTGGTTTATGTTATTATTTATTTCTATGTTAAATATTCTATTAAATAAAATGAGGGAAATGCATCTATTTTAAATGAGATGACTGAAAAGTATATATCTTTAAATGAAATGAATGCAATATGAACAATGGGAGTTGGGAACACTATTTGGAAATTTGCCACTTGCGCCCGGCTAACATAAAAATACCTAAATTTATTTTATTGAGCTTTACAAATTTATACTTTATTTCTTTTTATATTAAAGTACTAGCCGCCTCTAGCAAGCAGTATTTACCGTATTAATTCCATGTTAAACGTTGCATCATGTTACTGTTATTCATAATTTAATTTACTTGCCCATTCTTTCGCCAAGTCGGAAGCTTTTGATATAGAAATCAAAAACTCTTTACGATCATGGAAGCACATCATATATTTTATGTTGTTATGTATTTCGTCTTTCGTGACAAATATCTCTTAACTCACTTATGCATGTTTCCTTAGCAGTTACGATTCGTTCTCTAATGCGAAATTTTTTAATCCTATTAAGTAATCTTTTCTAATTGGGCTCACTGCCAATTGTTGTATTCTAACTGATAGGACTGGGTACAAGTGAAATGGTTCTTATGAAATCCTTTGACAAAATCTGCATTTGCATTAAATCATATTGATGCTTATCTTTTTGTTTCACGTTAACCTTTTCAATAGACTCGATTACGGAAGAATAGAAGGTCTACCGGCTCACTGCCATGATCCATTTGAAAATCTAGCATCCTTCTCATCTGATCGTGTTGAAGAATTAGCCAATAATGTGCCATGGTTTTAAGATTTTAGCTAATTTTATTCGAAAACTGAAAACTAAAATGCGAGGAACCGGATTATAGAAGATTCATTCTAACGTACATATCGATTAACAGGTTACATATTATAGAATTATAATAATCATAAGGAGAACTGGCAGTTTCAATGCTTTAATAGTTTCCGTAAATTCTCTTTATATAATACAAAAGTTTTAGCGGTGTAAAGATTAACAACATAGTCACAGTAAGTATAATAACAGTACAATATAATAACAATAGCAGACGTTTTGGGCAGTGACGAAACTATTAGCACTTTGGAAATATTTGTACGTTACATCATTTAACTATTTAGATGATATGCGGAAAAATAAAAATAGATGGCTCGCATTAATAATTAACTAATTGAAAAATAGCCACTAGCGTCAAATATTCGCCAAGCTTGACGACATTTAGCAAAGTTTCGCCAAATCTGGTAATATATCATGTCAATTCTCAAATTTGGCGCCAAATAATGTTTTGTTTATTCTGACGTCATAATGATGCATATGTATTATGTATTATACACATACCTATAATATATATGATGCAAATGTATTACGTATTATATGCATATGTATAATATGTATGATGCATAAGCATAAGTTCATTAACATCACTAAAACGCACTTAAAGGAATTGTGTTCCATAAATAGCAGGGATAATTGCCAGATTGACCAGAGTGCTATTGAGATTAGAATTCCGACATTTATTCATTTTCCGACCGGGAGGCGTCTGTACACACCATCACCTCATCGAGTTTACAGCTAAAATTTTAGGATTAGTTAAAACTAGATTAGCATATTTAAATGCAACTGGTCTGTTAAGTCATATCTTGGTAGAAACCAGCTGAAGACCTAATTTTAGTGGTTAACTGATAAGTTTACTGTTGTATTTTCCTGCATCCAAAAGTTTGGAAATATGGAGGAATGGGTGCAGGAAAACACAATGGAAAATCCACCAATTAACCCGTAAAATCAGATCTGTAGGTTTCCATAAAGATATGACTTGGCAAACCAGTTACATTTCAATACGCTAATCGATATTTAACTAATCCTAAAATTTCAACCGTCAACTCGATGAGGTGATGATCTGTGCAGACGCCTCCCGATCTTTAATAAAATTTGTTTTAAGGAAGTAAAAGATAGAAAGATGGACAGATAAACTGAAAGGTTTGCCTTATTAAGATTTTTGTAAAAGCACATAAAAATTCATTCAGCTTAAACTCATGTAACACCTTTATAACTCAGGCTAATTTTCTGTAATCTGGTTTTGGCGACCAACATATCTTATCTATAACTATAATCTTTCTTTTACAGATTTAAAATTAACAATAAATTAACAGTAAGTAGGCTAATAATACAATATAATAACATTAGCAGCGGACTTCGGACGCCGCGCCGCATCTGTCGCACATCGTTAAAGACAGTTTATTAGTTACACATGTCATTTAATTAAAAGGAGATTTTTAAAAAGTTTCATATGGAATTAGGATATTTTCCACTATAGGGACCTTGGCATTTTTTTTTTAAATCTTGGCGCAATTCGGACTTCAGAAACTTAGATATGTTGCCAAATGATATAAACAACTATGAAAACAAACCTGATAAACTTTTATGTTATTTATATACGAATTATTTATGTTGGTATATAAAAATAAATAAACGGGTTCCTTACATTAAATAAATTGTATACATATGGAAAAAATTGCTTGTGTATATGACACAATAAATAGGTTGCCAGAAAATCCGTTATTATCAAATTTCTTTTCTCGTCGAGGCTATTTTCTGTATTTCGCCAAGGCTACTATATCGGAAACGTACCGAATTGCGGTTATATTTTGTTAAATGTTTTATTGTTTTAATATCGTAAATATATCATAACCTATACTGATTAAAATTTTTAGGTATATTCATTTTTTCTATTTAAAAAACATCTTTGAAAAAGTATATATGTAAAATGTTATTCTGCTTGAAATCACGTGACCCCCTTCAAAACTCTGTAATCGAGTTTTGGCGACCAACATTGGCACAATTGAATGTGTTAAGGAACTGTTTACGGGCAAATGAACACACCCTGTTTGAAGGGTTTAGAGGCGGAAATTCTGTGTTTTCAGATTTTTCTGGTTAATTGTGCTACAAACCCGACTTACTTGTGAAATTTCATGATTCTACGACTTTTAGAAGTACCTTAGTTATTTAATGATGCGAAGTGAGTCAGTGACAAAAAATTGCTTTTTCAAAATTTAATATTTCGAAAACGACTAAATATAGAAACATAAAATCGTGGAACTTTAGTTCAGTTTGACCATACGAACATGCGTATAAAAGAAAAATTTCCATATCTCTCTCTAAAACGAAGTTATGAGAGGGTGAAAAGTATGCCGAAATGGTTCAGGAAAAGGTAGCTTACGGCTTGTGCGAACTTGGCGGACGCACTGCCGTGCTCCCAGATATTATTAACTATGTTTTTCATATTAACACTTTTTTAACATTGTAAAAATCATTCATATACGTACTATTCGTCAGTAGTGAAACTTAATGCCTTTGTTTTCGTTATAGTAAACCATATTATGAAAAGACAGGATTCACATATTATTTTGACAGTGTTTAATAAATATTTTCTGAAATCCTTTTTATTAAAAAATATATATCCTGAATGTCTATCTATGAGGTATTCAAATATCTTTACTCCCCCACTTAAATTGATATACGTCACTGAAGAAAAAAAACTATTTTATTACACTGTTTATACAGCTTTTTAAAGTTTTGCAATTACTTAAAAAATCATTTTTAAATAATGAAATTACAACAAAAATAACTGCGTAATAAACAAAGTTATTAAAAAAAATTCAAGATTTTGGGGGGATAATAGTAAGTATTGTCGAGTTCTGCAACTAATTTCGTGCATTTGTTAGGCTCATTTTTAAAAGAAATATATTCCCATTTAAAGCCATAATGATATGACTGAAAAATATGCTTTAATTTAATTTTTTCCAACATCTATTTTTCCTTATCCTTAAAGATTAATGGGAATATTAGAATCCAATGAACCTTTCATAATTGTATTATCTGTAAATAAGAAAAAAAATTAAGCATGCTCCGGAAACCCATACTTTTATAAAATTCACAATTGAAGCTTTTGTTACACCTATAGATAGAAGCTATCTATTTTTACAAAAATATAAATACAAACTTGTTAAAACACATTTAAAAATAACACGAAATAACGATTTTGAACTAAACTACAAAGTACATATATTTTGAGTATTCTAAAATGGTAATTTAATTAGGAAATTAAAACTTTCTCGATTTGATAGTTTGAATTTGCAAGTGCACGAAAAATGCATAGTGACAGTAAATGGTTAAACTTACAGCAATAGAAAACAAATGAATAAAAAGAATGGATAAATATATGATCTTTTTTTAGCCCAAGTAACCCATTATTACAGTATAATACTTGGTACTTTTTCCAGTATATAAGAATATACAACATTTCAAGAATAAATGTTTCTTATAATTCATTTCGTAGTTGTTTATATCATGTGGCTACAATTATCGCTTTCAGAATCCCAAACTGTGCTATATATATTAAAAAAAAAAAAAAAAAAAAAAAAAAAAAAAAACAACTAAGGACCATATATTGGAAAATTACTCAATATTTAATAATGCAACAAACGATATAGGTATTTTTTGCTCCGTTTTAGATATTTTTAAATGGTATTTAAAACTGTAACTTAACGGATCTTTTTAAAATCCATATCCATATTTTAAATCCTTTTTTCTTCTTTTTTTAGGAAAATGTCATTTTTTTATTTTCAAAAACAAAATTCGTTGAATTTGCACAGTTGCATTATTTTTTTTTCATTTTTATAACATAAAATACTCTTCCATGTTAATACTAAAACATTCTTTAAACATTTTTGATAGCAGTATATTTGCCGATCGAAACGTGGAACCGTGTTAAAAGTATAACCGGTTTAATTTTTGAAGGAAAAAAAAAATAATAAAATAGGATGATTCTCCTTTTTTAAAATCAGAATTAAAAATATCTATATGTACTATTTTTTTTAATAAAGTTTTGCATCATGCAAATTTAATTAAAGGTATTTAATAAATTTAATCATATCTCCTTTAAGAAGGCGCAGTAGTTATATGAATAAATTTATTCTCTATTTGAAACAAAAGGAAGGATATCGTCCTTAAAATAGTCCCAGAGGCAGTGACATTTTTAACAAAACCATTTTATACAAGCTGATATTAAAATGTGTAATTGATCTTACTTATCAATCCCAAAAAAGCTATTGGTTGCAATAGCGGTGAATGATGCTATGGTAATTGAAAAATGCCCTCTTCAGACGTAAAAAGTGGCGACCCGATTATAGAATACAGCCGCTTTTCGTGATAACATCATTCGATTATCCGTAATCGGGTAATATTTTTAAAACGGGAAACATTAATATGTGTTTATAGGCTACGGAGTCTCCTCACAGGGGGTAAAACCCGTTACTAATCCTAAAATACGCATATATTCTTAGAAACATTAATATAGAGATGTATTATTAGAAATAATTCAGCCAAACTACATATTGCACATAAATGTACCTAAACTAGAGAATGTTTCAATAGCAAATATTGTTGAGAATTATTAATTTATATGCTTAAAATGTCTATTTAATCTGTTAGGTACTTTTATGTGTATTTAACTGTATCATGTCTATTTATATCTATTTAACACAATACACGAGTCGTTAGATTTTGCCATTCATAATTAGAACAGTAAGATAATCGTTAACTATATAAGGTCATTAAAATGAATGGTACAAAAGACAACAACGTTAAGTTGTTGTAATGGATTTAATTATAAGTTAAAATATAGCGTGAAAGTACAACTATATACGTTTTATCTACAATATCAAAAAATATGCTGTTATTGAACTCCTCTCTAGAGGCGCTGTTATTCAAAATGACGACACTCGAACAAAAAAAAAAAAGCTTTCTATGTGTTAGAATACGCAAAAATGTCATGGGTTGTCGTTGATCTAGCGACGTGCGATCTTTTGCTTTGGGGATACCTGAAGGACAATGTGTTCTTGACCGTATTTCTTAAGATTTTTCTGCAATTAAAGTAGAAATTTAGTGACGTGTTGGTCTCAATAACACCGGATATGATAGCAAAACTGCGGCATGGAATGAATTATTGCATTTACATTTGCCGTGTCACAGAAGGGATCCACATGGAGCATCATTAGGAACTTCTTTAGTTATAGTTTCATATTAAGATGGTATTTCAAAAATAAACCCATTAAATGCTAGAAAACGTTATTTTATAGAAATACTTTTCATAAAGATTTTATTTATTCTTGTATGGAAATTTCCTATTATCAAGTGTTCTGTCACCACGTCAGTAGGCTATGTCTATATTAGTATATAAACCATTGCACTCATACCTCTCGATAAAGTAATAGAATAAAAAGCAATTTTCCTTCGCAGTAACTAAAAGATGTATAAGACAAAAATGCAGTTTTGAGAAGTTTTTTTGTTCATTTAAAAGTTTCTGAGACAAGACAGAAATTTATATCCGAAAACCATATTATATTTTATTATTTACGAGGAAATTTCACTTTTCCTTTACGTAACGGCATATGCATTCCTTTTTTGTTCTCTTTCATAGCTTAAACTTATTTAAATTCTGTTTTTTCCCACATAATAAACTCATTTATTCATGTCAATGAAATATGTCACGTAAACATTATTTCAACTTTCTGTTTGAAGAAAACAGAAAGAAATATATTCTGTTTCCGCAAACAAAGGTTTAATTTCGTGCGTATTTTTATTTATTACAGTGAAAGTTATCAAAATAAAAGTGTAACATATGTTTCACGGATAATGTTTTCCAACCAAATTTAAACTTAATCCATAAAATAACAAGTAAGAAAAATCATGCGTTTAGCATAGATTATGAAACACTTTCCAACACTTCCTGAATGATTTAACAAAATTTCGCTATTTAGAGAAATAAGGTATATAAGAGAACTAAGTAAACATTTTAGAAAACGCATGAAACATTCGAAAAACTGATTTCTGCAGTTACCGTATATAGCCAAATATGTATTCCAATTCTTTTGAACAGCCCCGTATTTGATCTGTAGGTTGGTATATATACTATATAATGTGAAAATTTAGTTTAGCAAAAAAAGCTCATAACAAGTTGAAATTTATCTTTCAGCAATTTATACTAATAGATTAAAACATACTTGTATACATTTGTACAGCCTTTTAGTTAGCCTAGTACCTTTATTACACGCCACTATTTAGCTAAAGTTTAATTCAAAGTAAAACACTCTTAAAACTACTAAAATCACATTTCCAGAAATTATCATTTATAGACGGCCATGTATACAATTCTTTGCGTGACCCTGTAAATCCTTTTACCTATGTTCTACAAACATTTCTTAGTAAACCAAATGCAGTTTCGCGTAAAAATGCATAACTCATTTAAAATCCACCTTTAAGCAATTTGCAATCATACCCAGTAATCATTACGAATGATTTTGTGTAGCCCTGTATATGAATTACAACATTTATACACACCATATACTATGCATAAATATAGTGAAACATAAAAGCACATAACATATATACAAATTCATTTCTAGCGATCATCGCTACTGTACAGTACTTCAGACACAATATAGTATCTGAAATCTTTTGCGTGTCACTGTAAATGCTATGCACATCATATTATGCATGAAATAAGTTATAGTAAACATCAGCGACGTATATCAATTTCATTATACATGAAATAATTTAACGTAATTAAAATACGCCACAAAAAATTTCCTCCACCCCTATATCGTTCTGTAACGGAATTATTTTGTGTGGCCCTGTAAATGAATAATAACTATTCTTTTCATCGTATATTCTACAGAATGCATAGTTTAGTGCACTTGATAAATGCATATGAATTTTATTATGTTTGAAAACATGTAACATCATTAAAAATCATTTTAAACGATTTTTTCCCATAGGCCGTAATGTAACGGAAAACTTTTGACTGTCCCTGTAAATGAACTAAACATCCTAGAAACTTTAAATTGAAATAGGAATCGTGCTATGGTAGAGGTCACTAACATCAAAAAATTTCAGAACGATCTAGAGTTAAAGCGCGGAAAGACGGACAGACGTCCAGACAAACCGAAGTCATAAACACTTTTCAACTTTGTTGGAAAGTGTTAAAAATGGCATATAAATAATACACAAATTTAACAGACAAATTTAATTGGACTAAGCGCGTAATAAACATTGAAAAAATTAAAATAAAAATAACGACTGCAAGAAACGATCTTTGGTGATAATTTTTGTCTCTTAACTCTTGGTATGTCGCTAATAGAAATCTATCGATTTTAATAAACTTAAAAGTTCATTTTAGTATTTTTATATTTTTCATATGAAAATGCTTTTAAGTGTTTTTATTATGAAATCGGCGTGTTATCGGTGTTATTTATGACGGTCAATTATCTACAAGAGTTGATATGGGCCCAAAGGTGAGGGGATGTCTTCGGTGGGGGTCTTTCGAATGGAGCGTAAACCTTATTTAAGGAAGGAAATCCAAAGTTCGAAGAAAACCATAAACATGTATTAGAGTTTTGAATAAACATAAATTAGAGTTTTCAATAAACATGTATTAGAGTTTTCAATAAACATGTATTAGAGTTTTCAATAAACATAAATTAGAGTTTACAATAAGATAAAGGCTTTTAATCTATGTTCATTTTCCAGAGAAGTGCTGCATAATATTAAATAATAGTGTATCAACAAAGCCAGTCAATGTCCCACCATTCTGCAGGTTTAGAAGCGCCCGTCTTCCATTGTTTCGGTGCCGAGTTCATTTCCCTTTTACTCAACTGCAAACACACGTACAGGCACTCCATGTAGTTTTCACTAACGTATTAGTCTTTTCTATAAAATGTGTATTAGAGTTTTCAATAAACGTGTATTACAGTTTTCAGTAAACATATATTGATGTTTACAATAAAAAATAAAAGCTTTTCATCTATGTTCATTAAATAGGGGTACGAAAAGTAATTTTAAAGAATACATCCATAAAGGTATTCATGGTCCCACTGTTCCAGCGAGCTCAGATGCGCCAATCTGCCAATGTTTTGGTTTCGAGTTCATTTCCCGGTTACTTGTAAGCACTACGTATATACACCTGTTGTAGTTTTAATTAATGTCTATTTCCAAGTGTCTATCCTGCGTTCATTTCGACGAAGCCCTATAAGCGCCCATAGTCGTCGCCAAACAAAGATGCTGAAATATTTTTTTCAATTAAACTATAAGTGGACTCAATACTCTTCATAAATACAAGCATCAATTTTGGATTTTTTTCCTTAAAATAAATTAACATTTGAAGCTAGGATAAAATTTTGTGAAATTCCAATAATTTAATATATGCAAATTTTCTTTTCATTGCATTAATTTATTTTGGAATTATTCAGATATTGAAACTTTAAATAGATTTACCGATTTCTATTTTTATTTCCATTTTTTAATGACTAATTATATACAAATGGCTTGCTATTAATAAAAATTGTTTTAAGAAAACAAAGATAAGTTAATAGTCATTTTTACTGAATTTGTACATATGTCATAACACATCATTTAATTAAAAAATTACTAATTTAATTAACATATGTAGGATAATTGTGACATAAAATATGTTAAATAAGATTAATACGTTAAAACACAAACTTTCTCAACGGCACACATAAAAAGTAACTTTTATATGAACTTGAACAAATAAAATTAACAATAAAACATAATATTAACGTTTAGAACCGCTTCTGCATCCAACCTTTACTTTACTGATATAGTAATAAGATTGACAAAATCCCATTTGACATAAGATCTGGAGAATATGAAATAAGTATTGCTTTATTATATAACTAGCTGGCCCGACCGGTGTTGCCTGGGCATATAATAATATTCGTAAAGCTTAAATTTGAAGAATGCATCTCATTTTGTGTCTGCTGCGCACGCATTGAAATTATGCGGGCGAAGCACGCTAGTGTTTGTCATAATAATATCTGTCATGCGGACTAACTGGAATATTTAATCAAAAGTAGTTCCTTCTCCCTCCTCCCCATTTACACAAATCTAATAAATACAAACGTTTCTTTATGCAGGTAGGCCCGTTGAATAAACCATAAATTTGTAAGATTTTATATCAGCTGCGCACGCGCTGAAATTATGCGATTGCAGGCAAAGCACGCTAGTCTTTGTCATAATAATATATGTCATTCAGACTAACTGGGATATTTAATCAAAACTAGTTCCCTCCACCCCCCTCTACATTTACACAAATCTGACAAATACAAATTATGCGAAAGCGAACGGAGCACGCTATTCTTTGTCATAATAATATCTGTCATGCGGACTAACTGGGTTATTTAATCAAAAGTAATTTCCTCCCCGCCCTCCCCATTTATACAAATCTAACAAACACAATTTATGCGGTAGCGGGCGAAGGCACGTTAGTCTTTGTCAAAATAATATCTGTCATGTGGGGTAACTGGGATATTTAATCTAAAGAAATTTCCTCCCCTACTCCACATTTTTAAAAAATAATTTTGAATTCCGCTGGAAGAATGCATCTCATTACCTGCGAAAATGGTACACATGTGGTCTCCTGTCATCGAGAAGTCTATGATCAAATGATTTATTTCCATTATTTCCATTTTTTAATGACTAATTATATACAAATGGCTTGCCATTAATAAAAATTGTTTTAAGAAAACAAAGATAAGTTAATAGTCATTTTTACTGAATCTGTACATATGTCATAACACATCATTTAATTAAAAAATGACTAATTTAATTAACATATGTAGGATAATTGTGACATAAAATATGTTAAATAAGATTTATACGTTAAAACACAAACTTTCTCAACGGCACACATAAAAATAACTTTTATATGAACTTGAACAAATAAAATTAACAATAAAACATAATATTAACGTTTAGAACCGCTTCTGCATCCACCCTTTACCTTACTGATATAGTAATAAGATTGACAAAATCCCATTTCACATAAGATCTGGAGAATATGAAATAAGTATTGCTTTATTATATAACTAGCTGGCCCGACCGGTGTTTCCTGGGCATATAATAATATTCGTAAACTTAAATTTGAAGAATGCATCTCATTTTGTATCTGCTGCGCACGCATTGAAATTATGCAGGCGAAGCACGCTAGTGTTTGTCATAATAATATCTGTCATGCGGGCTAACTGGAATATTTAATCAAAAGTAGTTCATTCTCCCTCCTCCCCATTTACACAAATCTAATAAATACAAACGTTTCTTTATGCAGGTAGGCCCGTTGAATAAACCATAAATTTGTAAGATTTTATATCAGCTGCGCACGCACTGAAATTATGCAATTGAGGGCAAAGCACGCTAGTCTTTGTCATAATAATATATGTCATTCAGACTAACTGGGATATTTAATCAAAACTAGTTCCCTCCACTCCCCTCTACATTTACACAAATCTAACAAATACAAATTATGCGAAAGCGAACGGAGCACGCTATTCTTTGTCATAATAATATCTGTCATGCGGACTAACTGGGTTATTTAATCAAAAGTAGTTTCCTCCCCCCTCCCCATTTACACAAATCTAACAAATACAAATTATGCGATAGCGGGTGAAGGCACGCTAGTCTTTGTCAAAATAATATCTGTCATGCATGCTAACTGGGATATTTAATCAAAAGTAGTTCCCCCCCCTTTCCATTTACACAAATCTAACAAATACAAATTATGTGACAGCGGGCGAAGCTCGCTAGTCTTTGTCATAATAGTATCTCTCATGCGGACTAACTGGGATATTTAATCAAAAGTAATTTCCTCCCCACCCTCCCCATTTATACAAATCTAACAAATACAAATTATGCGGTAGCGGGCGAAGGCACGTTAGTCTTTGTCAAAATAATATCTGTCATGTGGAGTAACTGAGATATTTAATCTAAAGAAATTTCCTCCCCTACTCCCCATTTTTAAAAAAAATAATTTTGAATTCCGCTGGAAGAATGCATCTCATTACCTGCGAAAATGGTACACATGTGGACTCCTGTCATTGAGAAGTCTATGATCAAATGATTTATCAAGCAGCTGCCAGATAAAAAACACTCACAAAATTAAAATTGTTAATTAATTTATATTTACTAATTCCTCTTGTATTTAAAAGAATATTTGGTTTCGTCGTTAAAAAATACTCATAGTTGTGTTAATTTCAAATCGATAAAAGCAATATTTAAAAATATATAAATTCCTAACTCCTAGTGTACTTTGAATTGTAGGAACCCGCTGAATCCGTATTCAAATCTATCCCTTTTCCTTCATGAAACCTCTAGCCTCGAAATGGGGTGCAATTCTATTCTGCCTTCATACCCTCACAGCGGGGTTCAATTCCAGTCAGCTTGTGGTTTTGAATAAATAAATACTTTTTTTTTTAATTCGGCCGCTTGATGAGAGTGAGTTGCGATTGTTAATTAATTACTCAGCTATTAATTAAAATTTTAAAAATATGAGAACGAGATGCATTTGGAAAGACCTTCGACTGTCTTCAAAAGAAATTTCAACCTCGTACGTACCGTATATTTCGTTAGCCGTCGAAGATAGACAAAAAACAGACAGACACACACACAAAGAGATCTGTTCTTTTATTAGTATAGATGATACAAGAATATATCATGACATGACAAAACCCAAGTTATCTCAAAGAATTAAGGGGTATCGTAGATACATTAAACAAGTAAAACTGAATGCGCCCCTTTATCATTTCCATTTGGATAACGAAGTCTGCGACATTAAATTTTGAGGAAGCGAAACTCATAGTTCCAAGTAATAACCCATTTAAAAGCATGATCTGAGTATCAGTCGAAATCATTGCACGTGAGCATAATGCCTGTAACGATAATTTGTCTTATAATTTACCAAAAATATGGCTTAATATCGTAAAAATTCTTAATTATTTTCCTGTTCGCAAAATTTCACTTTTCTCTGTTTCATCATGACCTCGTTTGAATGAAATCCGTCCCCCTTCATAGCTGGTGACACTGCATGGACTTCAAGTGAACTTTTGATTCATCTCAACTTATTTCATTTTAAAATTTTCTGATCCAGTCACTTTAGTTTTCCATTCTTATAAAATTCTTGAGCATTCTTGAATCTTGATTCTTATAATGTTCTTGATCAACACTCGCCAGGAAGCTTTTGTCTCTAGACTTTTAAACTTTTCAAAAACATATTTATTCTGAAGACGACTGCAAAAGCAGTTCAAAACGTCGATATTATGCTTTATCGTTAATTGTATTTGTACACATTTGTTCATATAAAAGTTATTGTGTATGTGTACTATTAAGCATATTTATGTGTTTTAACGAATAAATTTTATTTATAACTAATTTAATATTTCGAAAAACAGTCGTAGGTTTTATCCAAAACAATTTGAAAGAAATTATGGCGTACACATTATTACACGTACTACTAAATTTGTATACAATCCTTTATCTTTTTGCTTCATATTGGGAACAACGGATTTCGAGCTTATTCTATCGACGATAATTTTCAGGATTTTCAAGCTATGATTTTGAGACTTTCACAAAAGTTGCTCCAAATACTTGGCTAATACTTCATTCACACTATATTTCGATTGCATTCGCACATGCGCAGTGAAATATTATTTAGTAAACCTACTCATTTTTCATCCAATTGTTATTATTTTTTAATTCTGATTGCAGAGTAGTGTCTGCAATATCGTTTGTTATCGTTTCTGAAAAGAACTTTTTTTTTTGTATTAAGAACTCTGCAAATTATAAGCAAAAAACTTGGCAAAATTTGGGACTTTTTTTATAAAAACCTTAATGTCTACACACAGTATATTACAATAAGCCACTTATTAATATTCTCGAGTTTGAACGCTTTTACTACATTATTTTTTACAGTGTTATCCAAATGACATTCGTTCTTTTTCAGTTTGTTGACAGTCCCCCATGGGGTTTCGGAAAAAAATCTTTGTTGAAAGATATGACCTATACTATATTGTTTTCTCACCACAAGTTTCAGGTTAATTCCCCGTGTATTTTTCTAGGTATTTAACAAAACTTCTAAAATCGCAAGTGACCTGTCACCTTTAGCGCAATATATAGTGCATATGAAATATATTCACAATAATTAGTAAAATTAAAAAAAATATTTAAATGATGTTTTTTATTGGTTCCTTTCGGTATAAGTTTAAAAAAAAATCCTTACACAGTAATTTCGAAGGCAATTTTTATGAAAATAGCTCGTTATTTAAATAAACTAAAACTTCTGAAACAACTTTGCATAACTTTAAGAGTATATTCGATTTTCTTAACAATTTTTTTTTTTTTTTTTTTTTTTTTATCTAACGTTAATTAGATATTAGTTTTTTAAGTAAGTTTCTGTATTGGAAGTACCTGGCAATTTAATTAGGAAATCGAAAGCAATTACGAAAAGAATTAATCTAATTATATTACTTAAGTTAATCTCTCGGTATTGGATAGAGAAATATTACTTTAATTTTAATGAAAGTTAAAATATAATAGATTAATAGTTAAATTTAGTTCTCGAAATACTACTTATTGTTTAATTAGTAAAGTATCTGAATGCTAAAACATAAAATAATATAGTTTTTCTGTTTCAATATCTCTATTCCGGCATATAAGGCATTATTTTCATACATGGATACTTATCAAAATTTACAGGGGCGTATCACACAATGGATATGAAAATTAAAGATAAAAATTAAGCATAAAAATTTTAAATATATGAACATGCCAATCGAGATTTGCATAGTAATGAATATTGCATGAATGTCCATTCATATCTACTGAATTTTCGTTTATGTTTGTATTATGTTTTATCCTTTTAATGTTCTTATTTGTATTTCCATTCTATGACTTATATTAAGATTTAATTTTAAAAGAAAAATTTTTTTTAACATTATACGGCGAATACACATAAAATTAAATCTTGACATTTCAAGTAAGTGTAATACGGCTACCTCACAGTTATATAATTTGGAATATTCGGCTTTTTTTTTCATTTACATATTTATTGTTTAGTGGAAATTAGAAATCATTTTTATATGAATAGTTTAAAAAAAATGAATGCTATATTTAGATTGAAATGATATATTTTTCGTAAGTCTGAATTTAAGAATAAATTTTTAAAAATACATTTAACATTTATATAGCATTACAGACGACACATAATTAAATTTCTAATTATACATCTGGAAAATTGGGATCGAAAAACAAATTTAATAATATATGTCGTGTAATTTATGTCATCTATTTGCATTTCTTTAACAAAACCAAAATTTAAAAACTTTGAATTTCGATTGCCAACTGCTAAATTCTTATCTATATATATTCAAATTAAATTAATCTGAGATGTTTTTGCAGGTTAAATGGCGAAAATTTACCAATTCTGTCACAAATACCCTTAGTTTACACGTTACTCAATTCTATTTGTGGGTAACTAATTTACTAAACAGAAAATTATGCCAATGCAATTTTCTACAATTTCTGCAAAAAAGTTTCATGTTATTACATTTGACTTGTTTTTAAATTTTTATTTTGTGGAAATTGATAATTCGTCTGTTATATTATTATTAAAATCAACAGAAGAAATGTGACAGATGGAGCATATTTTTTTTTCCTGTATCGAATATGTCAAAAGCAGAAAAATGCCTTTAAAATATACAGACAATGCATAGTGCAGACAACGTGCAGACATAAAACTCACAAACAATGCATATAATTTATTTGCAAGAAATTATGCGAACCGACCTCTAAATAAATTTGAAATCGAGTTATTATCGTACTTCATGCAGCTGAAATCTGTATTTAAAAGAAAAATTTATAAGCAATAATTGAATACTAATAGTTGTTTTAAAAATTAGTTTTTCATAATTCATTAAACAGTACATTTAACGATGATAAATGACATACCATCACAATACCTTTTAGATACAATTATTCTCAAATAAACTGAGACTTATAACAAATTACTATTTTTAAGAATAATTGCTCTTGTGGTTACATTCTTACAATTTTGTAGAAGATTTTGATTTATGGAAAAAGTTATTTCGTTGGAGGAGAGGTATATATTTCCTGATTCATCATACATTATATATCTTTCTGAATTAAATGTTATTACACAAGTTGTATAGTAAAGGTAAAGTTATTTTGACGAAATATACAGATGACAAACGGAAGGAACGATATAGCATGTTCATGACTAATTATTTTCGTTTTAGTATTTGAGAAAAAAAAAATATTGTTACACTGGATAATATGAAATTGAGATTTTATTTTGAGCGCGAAATTCTATTAAGAATTCGTAAGATCCTATTTTGTTGAATGCGAATTTTAAATAATTTTTATTTCGTGTACGTATAAGCTGTCGGTAGTAACCAGCTATGTGTATATGAGGATATAGTTATATTGCTGGCTTGCTTTTTTTTTCTTTTTGTATTTATGTATATTTATTTATTTTACATTTTTATCATTAAATTTTTTCTCTCTTTTTATCATTTTCTGAACTCCCGAGATTATAATTTAAGCAAAAAAGCTTTTGATTCAATGAAGACATTCTTTTCAATGCTGCCATATCTCTAATTCTTCTTAAATACGTTAGTCGAATAGAATCAACATTCTTCTGCCGTTCAAGCCATTTCATAGCTGTTTCCAAACATTCAAAGGCTTCGTTGTGTGATGGACCTGTGTTATTTTCAGAGCATTCATTTTCATTTTCTTCAATTTCTTTTTCACCATGAATCTCATCATTATTTATAATCTGATATCCAAGGTCATGTACTTCACTACTTAACCACCTAATTTCATTTTCTTCATAGCTTGGTACTCTTCCCATCTCCTTTATTGTTTAACATTCCTTATTTTTTTATCCACTATCAGTTTTTTCTTTATTTAAAATATTATTCCAAGACAATGGATAATTGGGAAAATTCGGTTAATTTTTGGGGGGGAGAAATAGGCTGTTCGGATAACTGGAATTTCGGTTGAAAAATTTATTTTTAGAGAAATAGGCTGTTTGGATAATTGGAAGTTCGGTTAATTGGAGTTCCGATAATCGGCGCTCTACTGTATATGAAATGTGTTTTTTTCGCTAATTTAACTTTATTTTTTTCTTTCTTGTATTGGATGGTAATTTCTCCATTGTTTGAAGGAGAGATGGCCATCTTCCATTTTCATTTCAATTTTGTTTCACAATTTTTGCTATCGATATTTAATTATTATTATTATTATTATTATTTTTACCATAGTGTGATGAGTATAAGTATAAGGATTTCATATATGCATAAACATTTCTTCTATTTGCATTCTAAGAATTTTTATGTCAATCTTTAAAACTATAGCCATCTATAATAGAGTTACACTAATATTATTTTTTCTTCAAAACCGCACAAAAAAAAATTCAAATTCATTATGGCTGTGAGTTATAATTGAAGTATGTGCGTTAGGATGTCCCAAAAAAATGAAATTAGTTTTATTTTTTCGCATACCCTCTCATTTTTTTCCTTTTATGTCAAAACAATTGTAAATAAAGTTTCATGTAATTTGGACCACGGGAACCCGTGCCGACTTGTATCTAAATGTCTCAGTCAGTACTTGTGCACTTAGCGAGCGAACACTGACACATGTCACCCTGCCACGTGTCTGTAGCGGAGCACCCAGCAGTTGCAAATGAAAAAGATGAAACAAAACAAATAAATAAAGGTTTTGGAATGCTTGTGACAATGTGCAACCCGTCAAGAAACAGTGCAAAACCTATGAAACGTGTCAGTACCAGTTTAATCAGGACAGCGCATATCTGTGTGTCAATGTGCGTATAATTCCAAGTTAGTCTTTTGTTAGTAAATGTCTGGATAGTTTTTAATCAGTGAGCAGAACATGGCAGTCAAATTGTGTAGTTCTAAAAAAGTGATATTTTTAATAGGGAAAATTAAACATCAAATAACGGGTTCAAAACTTCCGTCTAATGGACAAGTTCTCGTAGTTTTGTTTTACAATATTCGAGAAGAGAATTTAACTGTTAATGAAAATGAAAATATTGCTATTCTTGAAAGTATTATTATTTGGGAAAAGGCACACATACCTAAGAAATCGTTGCCAAATTGGGTGAGGAAGCTTGCTAATATGTATCAAAACTTCCGTCTAATGGACAAGTTCTCGTAGTTTTGTTTTACAATATTCGAGAAGAGAATTTAACTGTTAATGAAAATGAAAATATTGCTATTCTTGAAAGTATTATTATTTGGGAAAAGGCACACATACCTAAGAAATCGTTGCCAAATTGGGTGAGGAAGCTTGCTAATATGTATCAAGTTTGTATAGACTTACAAAAAATGCAAAGAAATTACAAGACGTATTCAAGCAGCGACAACAAGAATTTGTAACTATTTTGGAGCTTTTGTTTATTGCTGCCATCATGTATACGATCTGGTATTAAAGGCTGTATTCGAAATTAACATTAAACAAGTGACAACAAATCCCGATATTACACTCTTTAAAAAGCACAAAGGGAATTTGAAGAACATCTATCCAACTAAAATACAGTGCTATGGAGAAACAGTGAATTGTTCTAACCCGTATCTGAACTTGGCAATTTGCTTGAATTTTACCACTCTGAACTTTAAAATGTTATGATTAGAGAGGACTATCAAGAGTTGATCAAAATTTCAGTCATATTTTTAGGTGGAGATGCAGAAAAAAAAATTAAATCAGGCCTCTGGTGCTATGTACCAAGCTAGATGTATGGTCCAAGCGGTTTACTCTCTAAAACTCTCGTTATTTAGTTCTAACTGAAATGAAACGCTAAGGATAAGGAATCACTGTTAAACGTCTGCTTCTTTATCGTGAAAATCTATGATAAACATGGCTTCAATACATTTTGGTAGTTAAAGAACCTTAAAAAGATTTGTGCTTTTTGATATCTTTGAAAATCTATGAAAATTTGAATGAATAATTTCTCTAGCATTTATGGTATTTGACTGATGAAATAGCAGAATTAGAACTGTTTGATGATGATGATGCTGACAAAGAAACAGAATTAAAAATGATGACAAATTTACATAGAGAAAATTTCTCGACCCGTGAAAAACCTACATTCCATCGAAGGAAGAAAGAGGTTCAATGTATGGCAAGTTTCATATATTGATTTTGTAATTGTTTATTTAGTTATTCATTTATATCACGCGATTGTTACCTGTTCTTTTATTTTTTTACAGAAAAAAGCATCGATGATCTCATATCTGTCAAAAGCCATTCATTGTTTTCTAGATTCAAAATTTATGATAATTTTGAAGAGTCCCTCTTCATGGGAGAATAATGCTTCGTTTCCCGGCGCGAAAAAGACGATCTCAATGCGCAGAGCAATGAGCAACACAGCTGAAAGAGCGGTAAAATTGATGCAGGACTTTCATGATTTAATAACGATGACGGAGGAACAAACACAATTTTCGTTATTTTGCGTACAAGAACACATGAAGGTCTATCCCGACTGTAAAAAGAAAACATTGAAATGAAAATACGTTCAGTAATGTTTCTTTTTTACTATAATATGTTAATAAATATCTTCTTTGAATAAAATAATGTTTTATTAACCAAAGAAACATACATTTTACAATCTTTCCATAGTATTCCCCATACAAGATTTCATGTTCAATTTTGACCGAAAGTCGGCACGAGTTACTGTTATCTGATTGCAATAATATTTTTTATTTATGTTTTTTAGGTGAAATAGAAAAAAAAAATAGAGGGTATGCGTATTTGATTTTAGATTTTGTTTTTTTACCTTGTATCCTGGGACACCCTAATGTCCGTGTTTAGTTACGTTATGTTTTATCAACCTTAACTAAGTTTAGGTATTTTCTGTGGTGTTTATAAATTATGTAGATCATAGAATAGGTAAACATTCGCTGTCACTTTTGATACGGGTTTTTCAGAAGAATTAAATTGTATTACACTTTGAGTTGTAAGTCATATGTACTGTTGTACACATTATATCGACATTCTAGCTAAAGTTCCCGGCGTTGCACGGAATTTTAATAATATTTGTTTTGAAAACCAATTTCAAAATTTAACATACAACATAAGAAAAATAAACAGTCGAAGTGCTGTACACACGAATCAAATGAAAACCCAATATAAAAATGTATAAATTTATGTAACAGACGTAACATAATACAGCTATAAATGAACTGGATGATGAATTGGATTTGAAAATGAATTTGAGTAATAACGTAACCAATATTTCCATAGTCGAGTTTTTATCATGCTTCAATAAAAATTTTCACACTTATATGACGTCATATATTCACCACGTCCTTTATATTTCCAATATGACGTAATATTCCATTTTTTTTACTCGTCAAATTAATTAAATAATTATAATTTTTCACATGGAAATAATAAAACGGAAAAATTATGGCGTAACATCCACGTTTGTTTTTAATTCGTCAAGCTATTTATTTTATTTTCATTTGTAACGTGGAAATCTTACAGTAGAAAAGTTATGATGTAATATTCCCCTTTTTTAAATTCGTCAAACCATTCATTTCATTTTTTTCACGTGGAAATTTTACAATATAAAAGTAATAGTTGTGGTAAGAATTTTACTGTGGATTTTTAATCGTTGGCAACAGCTATAACGAAAAATGTTTACATTTTATTGGATTGCTGTTAAATTTGTGGTTGTTTATTAATTAAAATTTAACTATAAGTTATTCGGATTCCGGATTACTTTAGTTGCTTCATCCGGTTTAATACACATATACGTAACATTTCACAATTTTGGCTTCAAAACTGTAGATTTGTATATCATTACAGACAGAGAGACAAATTTTCATTTTATATATTAGATTTCCGCCTACAGCTAGTATGTTACTGGTTGCGTTATAACTGAGCAACTGGTTTCTTTCTTTTTAGTTGAAATAATTGCAAAATATTGAAGAAGAAAGTTCTAAAACCAGATGAAATAGCTTCTCTATTATGACAGCTTTCAGATAATGATACTGAAGGTGATGAGTTATACGAAAATGAAGAAATTGGTTAAATTATCATTGACAGTAATTCTTCATCAGACTCCGATACAAATGAAAATGAGATAAATACTGCGTCTGATAAATATGGAATTCATCTTGCGCTAGATGTACATAGTGGAATATGTGTGTAATTACGAAAAGTCCTGGAATATATCTGAAGCAAAACGTCATGTGTCAGTCCACTGTCCCAACTCTTTATGTCAGGAATTTATGGAAATCTGAAAGCTTTTTCATTCCATGGCTGTTATATGTAGTTAACAAAATGTTGCAACAAATGAAAAGTTTATAGAAACAGAGGAAGTCGTGTGCTTGAAACCGATTACTGGACAGTTACGTTAGATGAGTCCTATACCTTTATTGGAATTTTATATGCTCGACGGTATGTGGAGCATTTGGAATTGATATTTATTCTTTGTGGTAAAACTCATGGGGTTTGAATGTTTGGATTGAAACTATGGTTAGAAAGAGATGTCGTGAAATTCTACAATTTCTGAGAGTTGAATTGAACCTATCATACATTTTATTTGATTTTACCATATCTAAACTGTTAAAAACAATTAAATTTGTAATGATTTCAGTTATATGGAATAGATTAATTGAAAACTAGATAGACTGTTTCATTTCTGGTGAAAATGTAACAAATGATGAATAGATATTTCCAAGCAAAACATGTTGCCCTAAAAAGATGTCAAAAAGAGGAAAATGGGATGTAAAGTTGTGTAACAGCAAAATGACTTCCAAAGATTGCATGACATGCAAGAAACTAGTTTGTAGAAAGTACTTGAACAAAACTGACTACACCTGTAAAATCTGTATCTGAAACAATTATTTAAAAAAGGATGTGTGAGTATTTTCTTGGAGAATTTTTCCAATTTCTTAAAAACGTAAATGTAAATATTATTTGTAAAACAGGAAAATAAATTAAATACAAACATAAATGTTATATTACAGGATTAACTGATTTCTATGTGTTTATGTATATTTTTATCCCTACAGAAAAATACAGGTGTGGAACTGAATCCCTCGAGCGTTCTAAAGGAAAAAAGTAGCGGTCTTTCTTGTGTTAAAATCTAATTTTTTTTCGCCTGTTAACATTCCAAATGTAATTCTAAAATTTTATACTATTCCTACGAACAGTTGTTGGACGAATATTTAAGATATTGAGATTTGAGTGCTTTGAAACTTGTGCAGTGAGTATTTGTATTTCCCCAGTATTGTTTTATTGTAAACATATTTTTCCCCCAAAATTATGCAAGATATTCCCTGCTTATTTTTAAAAAAACATATGTCTTTGACATAAACTAAAATTTTTGGCAACGCGTGCAGTTTCAAGTAAAATAATTATACTTAAATGAATTAGATACAAAATGCTACTTTTTAGAGATAAATATTAAAATATTTCACGAGGAGGGAAAAAACGATTCTATAAATCAAATTCAATTATTATTATTTCAGTTTTAGTCACAGGCATTTCAGATGTAATACATCATTTACATTTAACTCTAGACACAGTGAACAATAGGTTTTTGTATTGTACTTACATTTACTTTTAAATAATGATAGATAATTTAGAAAAAATATATACATGGGTAATACAATTAAAATGCAATATTTCAAAAAATATGAAATTACTCTGAAACCTGATTTTACAAACAAACATATAATAAGAAGACAATTCAATAAAATAAATTTGAATTTTTAAGCTACAAAACTCATTATTGCCATTAAAATTCATCTTCGTCATTGAAACTAAATGACTTGTTTTTAATGCATTTAATGCAATGGCGAAAGCAGCTTCGTTGGTACAGATCACACCATTTTTTTTTTTTTTTTTTTTTTTTTTTTTTTTTTTGTGGCACTACAAATATATTGCATTTTAATGAGTTTTTTAAAACAAATTGGGAGTGTAAGTTTTTTTTTTTTTAATTATTTAATCTTTTTAAATCTATATACAAATTAATCATTATCACTTTTAATATCCTTTCAAAATAAAATCTATGGAATTCATTTGTACTTCCCCTTTCTTTAACAAAAAACCTGGGTGTTTCTAAACCTACAATTACTGAACTGTAAATCTAATTTCCTTTTGCATATAAATAATTCTTTTAAATGTTAGACGCAAGTAAATACAAGTACACGTGTGAAAAATATAAAATGTACGAAGATATTTATTTCACTTTTAAGTTGGCATTAAGTAATTTAAATATTTATGCTTTCAAGTGATATTTGTAAAATATAATATATGTTTTATTAATTAAAATGTTGTGTCACATATTTAATTGCTATTATGAAACTTCTGAAATTCCTTTTTAAAGCTTTCTAAGTGGCTTATGTACAAGAAATCTTCTCATATTTACATTTTTACAGAACGATTTTGGCGACATGTAAAATATTAATATCTTTATGTTTCCCGAATACGTCACTTATGATGTAGAATAGTAGGACTGCGTAGCACTTTACAACATATTAATAAATAAATAAATAAATTTATAGCTATGAATTGTTGTAAATAAATGTCAGTTTAAGAGGTATTAATTAAATTGAGGAGAGAAATGTTATAAAAGCTAGTTATAAATAAAAATAATAACAAAGGAACTTCTAAAGCAAAGGAAAATATTGAAAGAAAATGTAACATAAATTCAAAAGTTTTTAAAAGCCACTACAACGGATCCAAGAAATGGCTGGCAGTTGATACAGAATATCGAAAAGGGATTCAAAATGCGTTGATGCAAGGAGCACCTGACTTCTCTGCAACCAAGAACGAAGTGGACGGTTGCCATGCCTAACCTCCAGGCTGGTCAGGTCGTGCTATTAATGGATGATAATCAACCACAAGGATCTTGGCCGCTGGGCCGTATGATAGAGGTTCACCCCGGTAACGATAGCTGATCCGGGTGGTAACTTCTGGAAAGTCTCTCCTGAAAAGAACAATCACAAAAATCGCATTACTCCCTCAATATCAGGACTAAAGCACTGATAGGAAGAGTATATTTAGATAACATAAACATTTAAGTGAATAAATCACCATTAAACAACATAATTTCAAAGAGTTATGATAAGATAAACATTATTAGTCTGGGCATCTCATGACTGCGGACATCAATCATTGTCATCTAGTGAGAAACCATTAACTGAATAATGAATAATCACTTCAAATTATATCTTTTATAATTTAGAAAAGAACATTTACATTTCAGTTATTTATTGCTATAAACTATTTGTGTCAAATATACATTTCATCTATATAATTACTTCAATTAAGGAAGCCATATATCATGTGTGTTTAAATAGCTACTTAACCTCTTGAGGGGCACCGGTATATATTATACTCCACCTACGATTAATGAAGTTTTACACCAGAAAAATTTTATGAAATTTTACTTTTCTAACTTTGGTGGAAATAAACCGTAAAATTGCTTTTACTTATTTTGAAACAGAATTTTGCAAAGAATCGTGTGGGAATTCAGCATTTCACAAACGTAATTGCTTGCCCCTCAAAGGGTTAAGTGGAACTTCATCTTCCATAACTCTTATTAACTATATCTCCCAAGAACATTTTTTTTTCAAGAACACTTCCTTGTTCGAACTGAGCTTCAGTGGAATTGTGCACATGTAATTCAACATCTCTTCAGTGAACAACAACGCACCAGCTCCTTACTTGACTGAGAAACTTATATTCGCAACCAGGAATTCCATACCTGGCCACTGCTGCACATTCAATTAATTCTCTTAATGAATATATAATTTTATCTAACTCCCCTCTTAATTTTTCAGTGCTACCTTCTACACAAACACCTACACCCACAAATGCTGCATGGAATTTTTTGCTTTGGTTAGAAAAGGGGCCAATTAGCCCTAAGAGATTGTAAATTTTAGCTATTTGTGCCAAAACTTCTCTCCTAGCATAAACAAATTTAGGTTTGATACTAATCTTAAAAGCAAAATGATCCTATTGGTGTTTCCATAGCATCCCTAAAGTTTTTTACAGAAATTTGCTGCGAGTGTTCGTCAAATGCAAATTCTGATATGGCGGTGTCTTGTGATAATTCAGGAAGATTAGAGACCCGCTTTTTTAGGTCCATCCCTCCCCTTTTTAAGATTAGAATTAATTGAGATTGAAAGTCCTGTGCGTCTTGAAAGGAACCTGCACCAGATAAACAATCATCTACGTACATGTCGTTATGTTTCACTTCTGCAACTTTGGGAAAATCTTTTCTTTCTTCAATAGCAAAAGCTATTAACGCCCACGTGTTTGGAAAGGGAGCATTAACTGTGCCACAGGTAACCGTGTTAAGTTCAAATATTTTTTTATCGGAGCGTCCTTTCTAGACTTCCAAAGAATTTTTTCAAATTTCTTTGCAGTGGGTTGATCATCATCTGCCAGTACATTTTCTTAATGTCTGCGCAGAATACATATTCGTGTGTACAGAATCTATTTATATAGAAAATAAGTCTTGCTGAACCGTTACCTCATTTAAAAAAATAGAATTAAGTGAATAACCACTAGATGTATTTGAACTTGCATTGAATACAACTCTCAGATGAGTGGATATTTTTTCCGGTTTATACACAGCATAATGTAGAATGTAATAAGAAGCTTATTTTCATTTTCACTTTTAATTTGTGTCATATGCCCCAAAGATTCGTATTCTTCCATAAGACCTGTATATAAATTAGCCATTATTATATTTTTATCTAATTTATCCTATAAATAATTTAATCTGCTATCTGCAACTTCTCTAGAACATCCTAACACTGATTCTGCCTTTTCTTTCATTGGTAGCTGTACTGTAAATCTACTAAAAAACAACTTTTCAAAAGTAAAAAAAAAAAAAAGCCAAGCCAAAAAAAAAAAAAAAAAGGGTGAAAGTTGTGGCTAAAAAATAGTGTGATATCAAATTTCCAAGCTTATATTACGGTACTTATTTAACATTTTTTGATAAAAATTTACCATATGTAAGTCGAGTACCTAAGTATGCGTTGATAGAAAGCCTTTTCTCCTTTACTAAATACATCATAACGTGTTTCTGAAAATTAAATTTTTTTTAATTATGCATTATGGGCTTGGCGGCCATCTTTCCATATTTTACACAAGTTTCTAAGCACACAAGTTCATTGTTAAGATTGGAAGTTCGAAATTGTTACTAAAGCAAACATTTTATTCTTTTAATTTATGGAAATGAGTGCCTAAAAATTTGTGTCTAAAAATAAAGCTGAAGTAACTTCAGGTTTCATCTTATGATTCTCTTTTTTCGGAGTGGGGTTAATTAATTAGTTAAAGCAGTAAAAATCAATTTGTTTTTTCGAAATAAAAAACTTTCTTAATTTATCTGTCGGTAGCTAAAACTAGAAGTTCGAAATTCTTAATAATTCAAATATGTTACGAGCTTCTTGTGCTTAGAAATTTGTGTAAAATATGGAAAGATGGCCGCCAAGCCCATCATGCATAATTAAAAAAAAATTTAATTTTCAGAAACACGTTATGATGTATTTAGTAAAGGAGAAAAGGCTTTCTATCAACGCATACTTAGGTACTCGACTTACATATGGTAAATTTTTATCAAAAAATGTTAAATAAGTACCGTAATATAAGCTTGGAAATTTGATATCACACTATTTTTTAGCCACAACTTTCACCCTTTTTTTTTTTTTTTTGGCTTGGCTTTTTTTCTTTTTTACTTTTGAAAAGTTGTTTTTTAGTAGATATCAGTTCTTTTTTTAAAACAAATGATATATAATTGAAATAATTCTACTAGCTCAAATTAAAATTAGTCCTTTTTTAGCCTTTATAAGCAAGGAGCAAACACAATATTATACATTTTGTTTACCTATCATTCAATTTTTATAGTGATTAATAATTTAAAAGTAAGGAAAGTCAATTTCTTCTTTCAAAGTATCAGTCTTTCTCAATTTATATCTCCTTAAAATTTTCTACGAAAGATGAAAATTTAGTAAAAAACAGAGTCGAAATAAAATATATATTTACAGTTAGTCTGTCAGTCAATTGTTTTTTCTAACTTTTTTTTGCTGGCGGTTTTGCAAAATAAATTTACCTTTACAAATACCTACGGTTAATCCGAGAATGAAACCCCGCAGGCATCTAAAGAATCGAAGATCTGTAAATCTAGCAATTTTAGACATAATAAAGGAACATTTTTGATAAAAAAAAATCTAAAAATTTAAAGATATAAACTGTACATATAACTTCATCTTCATTTAGATTGTGTTATAGAGAAGAAAGAATAAATATGTAATTTTACTCAAGTCCGTTTATCCATAGCTATTTGCATAAATGTGAGGATATTAATTTACTATAAAATTTCCCCTAAATTGATTATCCTTAATAGTCTATTATTAAAGCCGCATATACATTAGAATTAAATATTTTTCGGTTAAAAATTGCCTGAAATCTATAGTCTTATCGTTCGTCAATTTTTTTTTTTTTTTTTTTTTTATGCCCAGACTCTTTTTCTGAACTCTGACAAAAGATCACAGAGATATTGAAGCTATCCAAATTCTTATATCTTTCTATTGTATTTCCTTTTTTGAGGGGGGTGTGAGGAAGAGCCCTTAAGAACTTCGTTTTGTTCTCAGAATTCTGAATTATTCATTCAAAAGATCTACCTACATAAGTCTTGTTGCAGAATTTTCATTAGCTAAGAGTTGCATCAAGTTATACATCATGTGAATCTATTAAATTAATTTTGTGAAATACTAGATGGGAGCCATTGATATTTCCAGACCATTTGCCTACATTTTAAACCTGAGTCATTTACTACTATTCATTAAATTTCTATACGAATTAAACAAGTCGTTGTTTCCATGCCAACTGTACCTTTCACTATTGCTTTCTTTGACATTTGAAGTCCACCGAAGTGCAATGCTTTGGGGCCTATAGCTACTATGGCTGTCGCCTCGAATGGTCCTTATTATACAGAAACAACAAGTCACAACAATTTTTATTTTCCATTACATATATTATATTACTACAATGGGACATTCACAATTACATCCATGTCTTACCCGAGGATTCGAACCCGGGCCCGAGCCGTGGCAGTAGCTGTCGCTACCGACCACGCCACTGGGCGACATATTGCTTGCTTGTTTGTTTGTTTGATTTATTGAACACATACATCATATCACATGCGGATCACGGCGGGATTCGAATCTGCTTCCACCTACGCACTCAAGCGATTAGCGGCATGGTGTCGTATCCACTCAGCCACGGTGGGCCACTATTGCTTTCTCTAATGCCCAGATACTCAAATTTAACCAACTGCACTTAGAATCATGGTCATAACAGAGAACATTTATATGTTAGAGCAGTGTTGCCAGTGGGCTACTTTTTTTAAATTCAGATTTCTTGATTGCCAACACTTATTATAAACGGTAAAATTCTCTTTGTTTTCGCCTTAATTAATATGTCATTAAATAAGGCGCATTTCACAATTTCAAAAAAGTGGTGCCAATCAAGTATCTGAATTAAAAAAAGTAGCCCAACTGGTAACACTGTGTTAGAGTGGTGACATATGCACAAGTCGTGTACTCATATTCAATTTTTTGTCCAAAGTACGGTAACTCAGTTTTCAGTAATAGACGAGGAAGATTTCAATTAAACTAACCAGAAAAGTTAACAAACATTGGCTTCCTGATTTGATTGTATTCAAAATTGTTTTAACCAACCAAAGTTAATGTCCGGGATCCAGATAAATTTTTCTCTGTTAGTAAAATTACATTGACCAATCAGTAGCCTCCATCCTTGCAGGCTTTTCGGTGTTTAATGCAAACAACAAAAAGTTCGGAAAAATGCAGACATCTGATTGATCAATCTCATCCCGCTAATAGCGAAAAATCTATCTTGATCCCGGCCTATTCAACACCCTTTAAATATTGGAGAAAGCCTTGACACGTGTCAGGAAAACGTCACACAAAGCAGGCAAAACAAAGAAGAAAAATCATTCATTGGCTCGTTCATATTCACGAGCCAATGAATGATTTTGTTTCTTTGCTTTGCCTGCTTTGTGTGATGTTTTCGTGACGCGAGTCAAGAATTTCTCAAATATTTAGGAGGCTTTGGCTTATTTCACCACCATGAAGTTATGAAATGAGAGGAACAGACATGTCAATCTTCCCATGTGAAAAACTAGTTAAAAAAACGAGTTCTTTCCCTCTCTTCTGCCCTTTTCTCTCTTGATTTTGACCGATAGCAGCCCATTTAGCAGTCTCCAGTACAGGATGCCGCTATATACGGTGGACGCAGGAGGGAGGTTAGCGCGACCAATGACATAATAGGCCAGTTCATGATGTTTAAAAGTCACACGGAGTTGGATCGAGGCTAACGAAAAAGACAGGCTACCGCGTTGGGTCCGATTCTTCTTTTTTTTTCAAATCGCTGGAGTCACGTGATGCTCTTTTCACGCACCTTCTTTGGTGCATTCGAGCATCACGTGACTCCAGCGGTCTATAAAAAAAGAAGAATCGGACCCACCGCGGTAGCCTGTCTTTTTCGTTAGCCTCAGAGTTGGATCATCTTTACACGATGATTAGTACAAAGCTGCGCGCCGATTTTTTTTGTGTCCATTGCCGTGTACAGATAATCAACTGCGTGTGACGTTATGAACTGGCCTTATATGTTGTTGGCCACAGTTTAGGAACAGCTACAAAAGACTTCATCTATATCTACTCCGAGGTAAACGAAAAAGACAGGCTACCGCGGTGCTACAGCGCCTAGAATATATAGTGTGGAAATCGGCTATCCCAGTAATACTTTAAAAAGTGCTAAAATATTGGATCTCTTAAATTTCAAATAATGCTGAAATCCAATGAGTCGATCACAGCGATATCTGCAGGATATTTCCTAAAACTTCATGACGATTTGGTAACAGCGTCTAGAATACCTAGTGTCGAAATATTTTATTAAACAACGCTAAAAATTTGTATCCCATAAATGATCGACGATACTGCTAAAATCCCAAGTGTCGATCGCAGCGAAATCTGCGGGATTTTCGTATTACATTGTATAGACTAGCAATATCTTGCAGTTATAGAAAATATCCTGCAGATGTCGCTGCGATCTGTATATTTCAGCAGCATCGTTGCACATTTAAGGATACAATATTTTAGCACTTTTTTAAGTATTACAGGGATAGCCAATTTCCACACAATATATTCTAGAGCTATAATTTGGTCTAGATGCTGTAGCATTTTTTTTTTTTTTTACATTTTATTGACATTTATCTGACCTGTGTGCTTGGCGTCAAGCCCGCTGTACACCGTTAAAAATACCGTGAAAAATTACCTCTGTTTTTAAAGGCTATCTATTTTTTAACCAATGAGAACGCTCCATATGTACTTATGTAGCGTTCTCATTGGTCAGAAAATAGATAGCCTTTAAAAACAGAGGTAATTTGTCACGATATTTTTAACAGTGTAATAATACGATGTTTACTTTGGAAGTATATCACAGATGTCGCTGCGATCAGTTCCCTGGATTTCAGCATCAGTGCACATTTAAGGGATACAACTTTTTAGCGCTGTTTGGATAGCAAATTTCCACATTATGTATTCTAGACGCTATAGCTACAGCGCCTAGAAGATACAGTGTGGAAACCGGCTACAAAATAGTGCTAAAAATTGAATCCCATAAATGTACAACGATGCTGAATAACAAGATGTCGATCGTAGCGCCATCGTAGTGATTTAAAAACGATAGTCATTCTAAAAGAGACTCTTTAACCTATTTCACGTCATTCCTTAACTAAATTAGCTTATAAATGACTAAAATATCTTATATTTATAGCTTCCGATATTTAACATTCTATAATTTTTGAAAACACAGGGTTTATATTGAAAAGAGTTACGAGATGGCGCTCGTATCAGCATATTGCCGCTGAGCATTGTTGGAGATTTATGGGATACAAGTTTTTAGCACTTTTTAAAGCATTATAGGAATAGCCGTTATCCACACTGTATCTTCTAGGCGCTGTACTATAGCGGTGCATTACACGTGTCTCTTTCTTCTTTAAAAAATATCCTGCAGATGTCGCTGCAAATGACTGTTTGGAATTCAACATCGTTGTACATTTAAGGGATTCACTATTTCCGCGCTTTTTTTAAATATTGCTGGGATAGTCGATTTCTACAACATATAATCTAGGCCTATAACGGAGCTATAGTATGTAGAAGATATAGTTTAAAAATCGGCTTATTAAAAAGGTGCTAAAAAATTGTATCCCATAAATGTTGAACGAGGCTGAACGATGAATGTCGATCACAGCGACACATGGTAATTCCAACGTAACTATTTCAAAAGACATCAAATGAGAAAACGTTTCGCTCAAAGAAGATCTGGAAAATGTTGCTGCTATCGACATTTGTCATTCAGTATTTTTCAATATTTATGGGATTCAATTTTTAGCAATTTTTAAAGTATTACTGGAATAGCCGGTTTCCACACCATGACCATGATCTAGGTAGATTTTCTTTGTTATCGCAACGAGATTGACAAATCAGAAGCCAAAATTATTGCTAACTTTTCACTGTTTGCAAAAATGTACCTGGATCTCGGCCTATATTTCTAGACGTTATAACTGAGCTCAGGGATAGTACAGAAAGCAAACTCCGTATTTTGATACATTAAGGCCGGGATCCAATTAGGAACAAGTGTGTCACTATAACGAAGTAGCGACATATTTCCAATAAAGTTTTATTGGTAGAAGTGATAAAAACAAATCGTTAAAGGTCTTTGCGAGCGTGTCATTATCGTCAGGCTAATGCATATTGAATTCTTTCCCTAGTCTGATAAAGCTCGTCCATGCGCGTATCGTCTAATGGAGGATATTCAAAATATGTGTTTAAGGCTGAAAAAATCACGTGGTACCGGCAATTTACCTAAAGAACTTCTAACTGATGAGAAGGGGAACAGGAAACTACTACTGCTTTCTCCGGTGAACTGTTTTATTGGCTAGCGGGGATTTACATTACGTCGACGGAGCCTTCCCTTCTTTACGTTAGACGTTTTTGCCTTGACTACGTGATCATAACGTAGATAGAATAGCCTCTATTCAAGAAAGTGGATTGCCGTACTATAGCACCTAGAATATATAGTGTGGAAATTGGCTATCCCTGTAATACTTAAAAAAGTGCTAAAATATTGTATCCCTTAACTGTGCAACGATGCTGCTGAAATATACAGATCACAGCGACATCTGTAGGATATTTTCTCAAACTGCAAGATATTGCTAGTCTATACAATGTAATACTAAATCCCGCAGATGTCGCTGTGATCAATACTTGGGATTTTAGCAGTATCGTCGCACATTTAAGGGATACAAATTTTTAGCGTTGTTTGGATAGCATATTTCCACACAAGGTATTCTAGACGCTGTAGCCATACTTTCGGCAAAAATTGAAATGAGCATGCTTCCTGTGCATATATCACCACTCTTATGTATAAAGGCTCTCTGTTATGGTGTTGATTCTGAGCGCTCTTTGTTAAATTTCTATATTTGTGTTTTAGAGAAAGCAATACAGAAAAGTACTGTTACTATGGAAACAACAACTTCTTTAATATCAAAATGTATAGCAAAGGAGTTCAGTATCAGTGCCTTAAATAGTTTCGAATATGTAATGTTGTTATGACAATCAATAACCTTCCTGGATGTGGAAATGCAAAATTGTGTTCATCATAATGGAGGATATTCCATCTACATTTTGATCACGTGGTCAAGGTAAAAACTTCTATCGTAAAGAAGTGGAGGCTGCGTAGACGTGTAATGTAAATCCCCGCTAGCCAATGAAACGGTTCATATGAGGCAAAGTAGTAGTAACTTCCCTTCTTATCAGTTAAAAGTTCTTTGCATAAATTACCGGTATCACGTGACTTATTTCAGCCTCGAACCCATATTTGGAATATACTCCATTGGGTGCAATCTAGATAGATTTTTGGCTGTTAGAGAAACGAGATTCATCAATCAGAAGCCTGCATTTTTGTGAACTTTTCGCTGTTTGCAGAAATGCAGGGTATTGATTGGCGATTCTCGTTTCGCTAACAGCGAAAAATCTATCTGGATCCTAGCCTACATTTCTACAAACATTGCACTTCATCCACGGCACTAAAAAAATGACTCAAAACTTTCATGACATAGGTCGGGATCCAGAAATAGCAAATATTCTCAAACATGCAGGCTTCTGATTGGTCAAACTCATTTCGCTAACAGCGAAAAAGCTATCTGAATCTCAGCCATAGTTATCTTCGATGAAATCAATGCAAAAGGATAATATAAAAGAAAAGTATAAGATTTCTAAAATATTTTGGCGGGTTTATCGCTATTTGGCATAATTTGTAAACTTTAGAACTAATTAACAGTTTTTTGCTAATTATGAATAGAAAATTAATGTTTTTAAAGCTGAATTTTATAAAAGCACGTAGATTGAGTAAATATCTATCCAAAAATTCAATCCTTACGTTTTTCTGTCCATTATTTAAGTCTCTACCTCGATTTAAACATAAGTTGTGACGAAGAAAATAAATCTGTCATTTTCAGTATCTCGACGTTATTTTAAAAAATCTATATCTCTGTTTATAATTAATTTATGAGGATGCATTTGATCTCAAATTGAAGATCTTCTTTATTAGGTCATTCTGGTGTTGGTTTTATTTTTCTGCGATGATTGCTTCTTTTGATATGGGAAATTTTACGCTGGCATATTTCGTCCATTTAACATGCAGAAGTTGTCTGCAGTATAATAAGCAGTTACGGTGTCTTGTCGTTATTCTTGGCGTTTGTTTGTTTGGCGGGGTTAGCATTTTTTTTTTCATCTTGGCTTGGCAGAACGACCGTCCTGCTTGATCTACCAGTATGATCGCGTTTATAGGTGCTTCTAAAATGTTCCTCACAAAATATTTCTTCATCCCCTTTGACAGTTTCGTTATTATCTCCAGATAAAGATTATATTTAAAAAAAATAAAATCTGTAAAGTATTGTCTATGCTATTTTCAGTTAAAATGCAACAATATTACTTATTTTCAACTTATGAAAGTGAACCTATGATTAAATATACAAATACTGTATTCTGTAATATACAATTAGCATCTGCTAAACGAATTTGCTCACTCGTTAAAATGTCAAAAAAAAAAAAAAAAAAAAAACCTCGCTACCAATTAATGCATCAATCTGGCCAGGTATATGAAAATTATTGTCCACTAATTCTATGTAGTTTGGGATGCATAAATTTGAAATGTCTAATCATGCAACCGGAATCTTGTATATTTTTGGTAGAACTGTAAATTCTAACGTTAGAAAATTTTCTCTTTTCATTAGATATTTCTGCATTGGTAATTTGCTTTACTTCCTGGTGAGGCTCTTTAAAACAAGAAATAATTAAACAAGAAATAATAGTTTTGATTATAGATTTAATTTCCTGCATGCACTCTTACTTAATGCACTAATCGGGGACCCATTGTGAAAAATAGTTCTAAATCTAATTTTATTTCCAAACACATCAGTTACTAAAATTATAGCTGTGTTTAATATAGCACAATTTCTTCTGTCAGCTACTAAAACTTTATCACCGATTAATGGGGTTTCCTTATCCTCAGGACTAGAATTGCTTATTTGTTTGTTTTTACCAAACTCACTATTTTTATTCGCTACCGCCGTACTTGACAGATAATATACTTCACATTGTAAGCTATTGTGTAATGATTTGCAAGTCGTGCAAGTAAATTTAGAATTGCATTGACCTTGATGTAATAGTAAACAATTTGAACATAGTAATTTATTTTTATTTACAATCAATTTCCTTTCGCGAATACTCAAGTTTCAAAATGCAGTACATTTGAAAAAAGAGTGATTGCATGTCTTTGCATTATTTTTATTTTTATTAACACTCATAAAAATGATCTTGATTCATTTACTTCGTAATTATACATAGCTTTCGAGAAATTCAATTGCGACTGACTAGCAACAGTCGATAAATATATGGATTCTAAAACCAGGCATCTTTTTTCCAAAAAAGAAATTAAGTAATCAAAAGTCGGGACATTTGAGGTTTCAAGAGATAATTTAAAATGTTTTTGAGTTTCCTTATCCAGCTTTTGCAGAATTATATTTATAAATACACTTTCTGATACATTATTTTGTGTATATTCCATAACTTTCAGTGCACGGATGTTTTATTTTTTAATACAATCAATAAAATTGCGCAATTATTATGGGGATTCATACTGCATTTTTTTCATAATTTAAAATCGCAGTAATATGCGAATACAATAATAATATTTTCATTCGCACTTGCGTATCAGGGCTTGAAACAATGAATTAAAATCGTCATCAGGTGATTCTAAGTGTTTAGCTTCATTTTTTAAAGAAGCTTTTAAATAAAATAGCTTCTGACTATCATCTAATTCAGCATTATTAATAATCAAGTTAGTGAATTGCGTTTTAAAATTAGCAAAATCGCAGTAAGCACCTCCGAATGAAGGTAATGGATTTTATGGGAGGCGAACCTTTGTTTTGATTTCGTTTTAATGATCATTAACATTTAAAATATTACATTTGTTTTCAATAGAGGCTTATAAAAGTTTTAGGCTTACCTGGTGTGTAAATGTCAGTTTAAGTGATATTAAGTAAATTGAGGAAAGAAATCATATAAAAGCTGGTTATAAATTAAAATTAATAACAAAGGAACTTTTAAAAGCAAAGGAAATTATTGAAAGAAAATGTAACATAAATTAAAAAGTTTTTAAAACTTTACATTTTTAGAAAATTTTTATTTCTATTCTTGTAAATTGGAAGAAGTAAACATATATAGCCAAATTTTAGAAGTTAGGCAGTTTTGTATTTAGAAATTTTTTAACCATTTGGATAAATGGTTATTGTCCTCGGACAGGGTAGGAAATCAAAAACATATCTGAAGCGTTTTATTAGTTGAATCCCGATTTTTATTCGTTTTCTGATTGGTCATACAGTAATCTGTATTTTCCCTTTACCTTCAAGAGAGATGGATACTTCTGTTGCCACTATGACAAAGAGTAATAAAAACTACAAAAAAAATGAATAACTCAGAAACAAATTGAGATACAGCTTTCAAACAAATTGCAATTAAAAATGCATTTTTTTCTCTATACGACGATATAAAAAGTAATATTGTGGGATGTTTAGAATTTTAAAAATGAAATTTCATTTAAAATCGGACCAGAAATATCAATGTTTAATCCATGGTGTACAAATGTATGACCAGGTCCGTAGAAGTTTAAAAATTTGCAGTACCGAAAATTGTAAAACTGAAATCTCTTTTAAAATTTGTTCATGATGGGTACAGGAATATTAATGTTTAATGCATGGCGTACGTAATGTATGTTCAACTCCGTGCTATTTTTTATGTCTTAAATTTTAGTCTTTGAAAAAATCATTTTCCAAAGGGTCGTTGTAATTTGTTAAATTGCTTTTTTTTTTTTTCAAAAACTTTTAATTGGATTCAAATGTAAAATCTTAATTACATATTACCAAGTAGTACAAAACTTTATTTAAATATTGATACAAAATTAATCCATCACATTTTAGGCGAATACGGAGGTTTTAGTGTAGAATTTACGGTGGGAATTTCTGCGTCATTTAAAATTTAAACATTTTGTGTAATATTATATTAATTTCAGTTTTAAGTTTGTAGTAAGTGCATTAAAAACTTATTAATTCAGTTGATAATTTCGTAATAAAAATGTATTTCCTTCACCAAAAGTGATGTAAAGCACAGCTAATTAAAATTATTATAAAAACATTTCAACCCGTTTCAGAAAATTAATTTACTCTTAAATTTGGAATTTATTTTATTAATATAAAATAAATTAGTATAACTTTCAAATGTATAAACATACAAATAAAACGTCAAAATAAAAATCACTTGATGACGTAAACACGTTTAACTTGCAAGTCAAGTGAATGTGAAATTTACGATCAACCATTATTGACATTTAATCTTATAGTTTGGCGATAGATTTTTGGTCGACGGGACAACTAAGTAATATCAAAAATGCATATGTAACTGGTATTTGAAAACGAGGTTTTCGACAAATTTTCGTTAAAAAGAAAAAAAAATCACGCCAAACTTGCTGTGGGCATATGACATCTGGCCAAATATTACCACTCGAAAAAAAAATGCTGACTGGCGAGTTGAAAAAAAGCTTTGGCGAGATTTGCATCCGACTAGCGTAACAGTACCAAGATTTCTTTGCAACAATGGCAAATTTTATGTAGTTTTTTTCGAAAATTTTTTTTTTTGATTTTTTAATCAAAATGGTAAACTTACGGTCCAATATTGACACAATTTTTGTCTGACGCCAATGTCATATACGGAACGCGCACTTAACTGGCGCCGAATTATCGTTATTTTGCTTCATATGGTAAGCCGGGTGTTGTTCTTTATGCTGTTTATGCGTTCCCAAAATTGGCGTCGTTAAAAAATCGCGCCAATATGGGACGTATATGACATCTGTGCCAAACTTTCATATGAACGGCGAAGGGATCAGACCGTATTTGTTTATGGCAGTTGATAACTTGAACTATTATAATATAGATGAAATTATGGCGATAGAATAATATTTGGCGACTTATCACCTGTGCCTGGCTAACATTAAAGTACCAAAATGGCACCTACAGTATAAAAAGCGAAGTGGTCCGCCTGGAACTGTTGATGATAGTCACATGACTTAGGCTATTGTTATGGAGATTGTTTTAAAATGCCGGGAGACAAAGACTCTGTATACTTAATTTATTTTATTTTAGCTTCTTTTCAAATGTTTAACTGATCCTCTTTAATCAAAAACGAAAACAACCATTGGATGTCTTAACAAATACTGATTAGCTCTTATTTCTGGCAATCAAAGGGAATTGAATGGAAACCCGTTTACAGGGAGATCTCCACAGCTTTCTTCAGTATAATTCAATCTTCTCTAATATTTTTAAAACCCATCATATTAGCGTGTTTTTAGATTCTGCAATGTCTGAACGGGGGTTGGCGAGCGTAGCTTGCAGGGGGCAGACCCGCCCCCCTAGTTTTATTATAAACTTCTATTGCAGATAGTAAAGAAATCTGCCACGAATATTTTTTATTTGAAATATTGGTAGGAGCTGCAGAAAAATTTAGGATCGCTACGAGCCCTGAGTTTTCATGGTGTAGTAATCCGTTTCTTCAAACTAGAATGAAAGTTTTTCAAAGTTTTTTTTTTTTTTTTTTTTTTTTTTTTTTATTCATCAAACATGTTTTATACTGACAAACATGGTAAGTTAATAGCATTAACAAATCATTAAATTTAATATCATTTTGTTACACACGCATATATAAATCCAGCAAATCAACTAAAAAATACTTGCCGGCCCGGCCTACAGGCGGATGTAGATTTAGAAGTTATGTATACTAATTTCACCAACAAAAACTAAATCATGATTTGACATAAAAACACTTTAACAATTTTATCTGGCCGCTTTTGTGATTTTTTATTTAATTTTTATATAATAGCTGGTTTTATCAGAATCATGTTAAGGCGGTATTCAAAAAAATACTGTTCCATGCTCAAAAAGTCCAAATTTTCTGGCACATTTTCAGATTCATTTTTAATAGAAAAAATATTAAACTTGCTGACGTGATTTTTGAAGAGATTTATAATCGACCTGTGTTTTTATTTTTCGTTCAATTAATTAAAACTTGATTTATGAACAATTATTATCTCAGTAGGACAGTAGTTTTCGTTTTTAACACAATCGCTTCGGGAAATTCTGTTCAAAATGCCCACTTTGATTTAATTTTTTGAAATATATTCTGTATCTATCAAAAAATCGATCATTACGGTACATTATATAGTTTCTGAATAAGAGAATCTACCAAATGGATGCATTTGAGAGTAAAAATGAATTTAAAAATGAGTCAGAAAATAAGCAGTTTGGATTTGAATACACCCTTTATAAGATGATTTTTTTCTTCAACCGCTATGTATTTTTAATTTGTTTTTGCTGTAAGAATTGGTCCTATCAAAACTTGTCTATATAAATATTGTAGATATTATTAAGGAGATACATGATAAATTAATGAAGATTTTATATATTGTGAATTGACGGAGTTATGGATTTTTTCCATCTTCAACACCCCCTTTTTGTTTTGGTTTTTATTTTTTTTTTCGCGGTACGAATTGGTCCTGTCAACAACTTGTGAATATAAAAGTTGTAGATAACATTAAGGACATTTATAATAAAATTAATTGGATTTGATATCTTGAGAATTGACGGAGTTATGAATTTTTTTTCTCCTAAAAACCCTATTTTTGAGCCCATTTTTTATTTTATCAAAAATCTGTGATACATAAATTTTTTGCCATATTTTTAGAAGTGATAAAAATTTTAAACTGATTTGATATTTACAAAAATTAAGAAGTTATCGGTTTTTTTTTTCTGTTTGCACAAAACCCTCGCTATTTCCATTCATTTTGTCCGATTTTGCCCATTAACGAACGTGACCAAGATTTTATGCCCCTTGATTTTATGTATCAGTTTGGAAGAGATTTGTGTAGAATTGAGGAAATTATCGTGTCCAGAAGAAAATGATATGTATATATATATATATATATAAACTGCTCAAAAAATTAGGGGAGCAAGCAAAAAAGTTAAGAGAACAGTGCAAGACAGCCATGTATGGGCAAAAAATGGTTAGTACACCTGTATCAATGAATGCGCAATACAGAAAAAAAAGACGCAGAAAAAAATTTGAAAGGAAGTTTTTATTCTTTGAAAATATAGAAAGAGCATGAAAAGATGGTTTAGAGCAACAATTTGGTTTCATGTAAATGATAAAAAAAAGTATTGTTTAGAAACTATGCAAGATTTATAATATGGCGTGTGGTCTCCTCGAACACCTAAGACTGCTGCACACCTGTTTTCCATGGGGTTATCGATAAGACTTTGGAGAATACTGTTCACTGCTCAAGAATTGCAATCTACAAGTCCCGGACAGTAAAAAGAAGCCTTATTCTAGCAGCAATGCGTCGTCTGAGTATGTACCAAACATGCTTGATCGGATTTAGGTCAGGAAAGCATGCTAGTCATTTCATACACTGTATTGTTTTAGCTACAAGCATGTTTAAAAAAGACTAACTGAATAAGATCTGGCATTATCATGCATGGAAAAAAAGAAATCACTAATCGCTGCAACATAAAATACAGCATGAGGTCTCAGTATCTCGTCTGTATAACTTCGGGCCGTCTAAGTGCCATTCTGAAGGATATGCATGGCCGTACGTCCACCTATGCTGATTCCAGCCCATAGCATCAACCCACCTCGTCTGTAATGTGATCTTTCACGAACGAATGTGGGATTATTTTGAGTGCATCTTTCTCTCCATGCCAAAATACATCAGATGTCACATCCAGACTGAATCGGGACTCGTCTGTAAACAGAATTTGACTCCAACAACTTTGCGTCCAAATTCAATGTTCATTTGCCCACCTTCTTCGTGCCTCCTAGTTGCTTGGGATCAACGGAATACAGACCATTGGCTTACGTGCATCTAGACCACCCTGATGAAGCCTACTTTGAACTGTTTGGATGGACACCCTTTGTCTTGTGGCCAAGAACAACTGTGTTTGCAGCAGAGTAGCATTGACCGTTCCGTTTCGACGAGCTGTTAACAGGATATATCGGTCATCAGTTTATGTGGTAGCGCATGGCCGACCTTGCCCTTGTTTGTGCTACCATTACATGTGTCTTGAACGCGATTCCACAGCCTTGCATTGGCTCTTCTTGCGACCGCAACAGCATCCGATACCCTTCGTTGTGTTTCCCCAGATTCAACAGTCCCGAAAACACGCAAAGCCATGGATTCCAGTAAATCATATTGTTGTGACATTTGCAAGTCACCTTCTCTCAAAACACGAGCTGCGCAATTGAATTTTATAACTGAGACAGTGAAACAGACGTTTTCTGCAAAATCCCGATTTCTACACTTATCACCTTTTTCTACTTTTGACGTCATAAACTTTAATTTGCAATCATAAACTTATATATATATACAGTGTTTTACTAAGGGTGGTTTTGGGTTCTAGGGGTCGTGATTGGTGTGAAAATGCAAAAAAAAATTTCAGAAATTCCAACATAGGGGAGAATGTAATGAGTAGTATTTCATACGAAAATTACCTAAAATTGGACAATAGTATACTCAAAATCTAGAGACAGATGAAATTTCGTTTTTATGATTTTTTGTACCTTCTTAAATATATAAAGACGAACTTACCACTTAAATCGTCGTCTGGTCCGTCCGTCTGTCTGTTTGTCCGTCTGTTCGCATATAACAGCGCAAAATCTACCCAACTGAATGGTTTGAGATTTAAAATATATAATCATTGTAGAATTTCGTAGAGTCATTTCAAATTTTATGAAAATCGAATGAATAGTTCAATTACAAGGACAGTCAAAAGTATTCATTTACATTACGGCCAATCGGAAAAAAATAGTTTCAAGTGTATTTTAAAGATGTTATATCCTTTCGAACATTATGAAATTGATATGCATTTATGATGTGCACTAAAATACATATTATGTAAAATATGCAGTACAAAGAATATTTATTACTCATTTACAGGGCCACACAGAATAATTCCGTTACAAAATGTTCTAGGAGAAACAATGTTTGCGGACTATTTTAATAATGTCAAACTATTTCAAATATAACGAAATTGGTATACGTTGTTGAGGTTTACTGCAAGTTACTTCCTGTATAATAGAACGTGCATAGTATAACAGAGCCATACAAAAGATTTCGGATACTGTAACCAAAATACTGTATATTAGCAATGATTACTGGAAGTGCATTTGTAGTTGTTGGATGAATTTTTAAGTTTAACAATTTTTTTTTTAATATTACGTTGTTTGCATAAATGGTGTATGTCATATACAGGGCTACACAAAAATATTCATAAGTGTGATTGAGTCCGAAACGAAAATAGTTTAAATGTGATTTTTAAATAAGTTGTGCATTTTTACGCTTAACTACATTTTGTATACTAGGATACATTTTACAACATAGATGAACTGACATACAGGACCACGGAAAGAATTGAATACATGGCCGTCTATGGATGATAATCTCTGCAAGGGTGATTTCAGTAGTTTTAAGCGTTCTTAATCGAAATTACATTTTAGATAAATAGTGTCGTGTATATAAAGACAGATTAAATACAGGGCCGAACAAAGGTGTTAAAGAATGCCTTCGTCTCTTAGTATAAACTGCTGAAAGTGAAATTTCAAAGTGTTATACGTTTTTAACACTTCCCAACGTAGATGGAAGGAATTTATGAGTTCGGTTTGCCTGGTAATATGTCTGCCCGAATTCTAACATGCAATAATACATTTGAATTGCTCTGTAATTTATATATATAATTGATATTTGCTATGCAATGATTGGTATTGAAAATAAAGTATGTCGTCGTCTGGTCTATCTGTCCCCAGATAACAGCGCAAAAAACTGCACAATCAAATGATTTGAAATTTATATGTATAATTGTTGCAGAATTTTGTCGAGTCATTTCGAATTTTATGAAAATCGAATCAAAACCTAAAAAGACATTAATGAAAGTTTTTTTTTCTTTCGAATAAATCCTATCATACGCAATTAATTCGAAATATCCCGTGATAGGTAACGATTCTAGGTTGCCACAGTGATTTCGTCCTATTTAAGATGGATTCATATTATTTTCATATTACTGAATTTAATATATATAATTCTAATAAATTTTCTATGCATATATTTTTGCATAAGAGTGCAACTGCAATTGCACCAAGATCTGAACATTTATAAAACTAGTTATAGTACGAACGTCATTTGCTACACTGTAAAAAAAAATCTGTGAAGTTACTAAAGTTTTTCTAGGAAACTGGGATTCCTAGAACTTTTCATGTAACGGCAACAACAAAACTTCATGTAACAGACACACTTTTGCGCCGAAAATCAAAAAATCTGCAAGGTTACTAAGAATTTTTTTGGAAACTGGGATTCCGAGAACTTTTCATGTAACTGCAGCCTGGGTTACAAATAAAAGTTTAGTAAGATTACTGAAATTTTAGCAGATTCATTTGTAAAGTTACACATTTTTGTAGCTTTACAAAAACTAGTTTTGTAGATTTGCAGCTTTTTTCGTACAGTTACAGGTGAAAGTTTAGTAAGCATGTAACTTTACATCTGTAGAACTACAGATTTTTTTTTACAGTGTACGTTTGATGTACAAATTCCAAATTGTTTTCATATAAACTTAAGATCTGCTATGTTAAGAACCCGTACCGGTAAAACAAAAATAATTTGTTTATTTTATGTTAAAAGTGTAGAAATATTTTGCAATATAACATACATTCGCAATATGTTAAGAAATAAATAACACAGTGTTCTAGGGAAATGTTTTAATTATTCACAATCAAAGATGTCCGAATTATTAATGCTTTCATTCAGTAGTTTCTGAAACCGCAATCCAATACTTTTAATCGCGATTTTTAGAATTTATTTCAAACTATTTAAGCATTATTAAGAGTCTTTAAGTAATATTTCTTAGAGAAATGTTAAAATGCAATGTTAAAATATCAAGTAAAATATTTCCGTTTCCAAAATACGTATACAATTAGAAATAGTAATACTTCAAAGGATTTGCTATAAAAGGATGGGTTTAAAGTTCTTATCAACGTACGTTTCAAAATTGATTTTTAACATTACTTTGCATGAAAGTCCTTAATCCCATGAAACAAAATTATAAATGTAAATTTACCTATTAATGTTTTATCTATTTATTGGATTAGTGACATAATTATAGATTGTTTGCTGAGATTTTTCAAGTTAAAGTAAATTTATTTTTGCCTAGCTACAGGAGAGTTTAAAACCCATATTTACCTCTATATAATGAGTTTTTCAGAGTTTTTGAATGCTTTTTAGAGTTTTTCAATAATTAGTTTAAATAATATTTAAAATTTTCTTTCTTATTTTTCTCTTTTTCTTTGAAGAATGTGAAGACCGTTGGTTTTTTAATGCAAATGTCTACTTTTTATAATAAAAAAATTACGAGGCATTTACATGTTAATCATCCATCATTTTATTTTTAAATGAATATACTAGTGAAACTCTAAATTTTGAAAAACATACGTTATCATATTACTACTATTTTAGATTTATTATCACCTTTATTTTAGATTATGGCAAAAAAAGTATAATTATCTATTTTGATAAACAAATATTCTTATATATTACAAATAGATAAACACAATACCGTAAAATAAAATAATCAAATAGTAATAAATATATTAAATTTAAAAAATCAAAAAACCCGACTTCGTAAAAAGCGAACTAATTAATTATTCCTTATCAATATGAAACTATTTTTTTTATTACTTACCTTTTTTTATTTACTTGAATTGATTACTTTTAAGTTGTGTTTAATTATTAGTTCCTATGTACAAACACTGTTTTGATGAGGCCTATAGATATCTATTATGAAGGTTAGAGTTACAGCAAAGGAGATCCAAAGTACATAACTTCCAGGCTGTGTAATATTTAAACGGAGCTTCTGACGGCAAAATGGCCAATAAAACATCGTCTTCATTTTGAAAGACCTATTCAATGACATGCAACTCAATAGGGTACGTAATTTTTTTCGTCTCTACCACCATTTTGTAGTTTACGGCCGCCATTTTGAATTTATAAAAACAAAATCTATCATATAACCATCGGACGATTAAGATGAATCGATAGAGACCTCATTCATTAAAATCCATCCAGCCGTTCGATGTTTCGAGGGTATAAAGAAAACCACATACACAGATACGCGTGAAACACATAACCCTTCTTTTCAGCCGGGTAAAAAAGTATGTATTCAGAAAATTAGAGAAAAATAGTTAAAATCTTTCCACATTATTATGCAGAATAACAAAGATATGTATCAATAACTTAATTTTTAGTTTACCTATATTGTCTTCTTACACAAAAAATAACTTGCGGACTTTCCATTAACCCGTTAATAGTCGCGCATTGGTCTTTTCCCCGCCCGAAATTCGTTATCTTCCTGTAACTCATTTCCCATTAAAGTTGCGATAGCCAAATTCCGTGTAGCTGACCTTGAGTGTTCACACTTTTGTGTAGTAAAATTGCAAGTCATTCCTGCTATTTCTTAGCATTTTATCGCATTCTTAAGTTTCAATCGGTCTAAATGACCGCGTTGCGACCACTTGCGTTAGTTGAATTTTTCCCCCTCGTGTTCATCCTTTCCCATTTCGGCGAAATCTGTGGGGGAAAGTTTCTTCGAAGTCCGGACTCTCTGCCTGTTGTTATTTCGTCTTTCTATCTGCTATTTTACCCGTTCATAGAATACTTTTTTTACTTTTAGAATGTGACTTAAAATTGTTTTATTATATTAGTTGTGAAGTCAGTTCGCACAAAAAACTGATGGATGGTCACTTACATTTTTTTTTTTTCATTGTCAAATATTGCGGGAATAAATTCTCAAATTGACAATCGTTTAAATATGGAAAAAAAGGGAAATTCATCATCATTATTTCAAAGAACTTGCTTTCCATTTATTACCGGAACATATAAATGAAAGAAAACAGACAATAACACTGCCAAACCATTAAAAAAGAGAGAAGAGAATTTTGTGGGAATCAGTAAAAAAATTGCCGTACCTCCAAAATCTTAAAAGTATCGTTTTTGTACAATAAAACAAATTCGAAAGATAAAGCAATTTTCTCAGAAATGTAGTATGTATATCTGTGAAGAACATACATATAATTTATTTGTACAATAAGAAAAATAATGAGAATTTTATAATGTAGGTTAGAAATTACGAAATAAAAATCTCTTTTGGATAATTCAGTGAATGTTTATACTATGATTTTAAAAAATATTTTATGTATTTTTCTAAAATTTATCTATTTTTAAATTTTCATACTGTAAGTAAAAACACATTTTTTTTTAAAACAATGCCTCAGAAAATGTTTTTATTACTATTATTATTATTGAAATCCAATAAAGGCTTGGGGGCAGTATATAACAAATTTAAAATTGTTGTCCTTCATCAATTGTTCAAACTATTTTTCAGAATAATGTTTTCCAGAATATGAGAGAAAATTCATTTAAATTAAATTATTGCTGCATATTTATAATTTCGGAGAAAATTTTCTTATTGTTTTTATTATTTTAATGAATGTTATTATAAAACAATAAATTATAATATTAATACCTTATTATGAAATGTACAATTGAATATTTATTTTAATTAAATAGTTGCTGTAAAATACATCCCTATTAAGATGAACCTTTCAATGATTCTATTAATTAAAATAATTTATCCACCTTAGGATTTAAATCTACAATTGCAAATGTATTTAAATTAAATATATAATTTCAATAACTTATTTATTATTTACTTTATATAAGCGAAGTTCGTATCCAGCGTTCTTATTCAAGGGCGCTGCTCCCACCCTGAAATAAGTACAAAAACTACAAATCGTGCATTTTCATTTGAAAAATGGATTTAATCACAAAATCTCGAGAGCCACCCCTCCTCCTCTCGCCTCTCATACACACACAGACACCCCACAAAATAAATAAATAAAACGTAGTTACAACATTTACATTTATAATTTCGAAGTTAAGCATTTTTTACCTTTTTCTTTATTGTATATGTATATATATATATATATATATATGTATATATATATAATATGCTGGTAAATTAGTGGTATTGTATTTGGTTTTTGTGTTGCATGTCATAGGTTCAATTTTTATTTTCAGTTTAATTGTTCAATTTAATGTCAGTGTAATATATTGATGCTAAATTTATTAATTTTATTTTATTAAATGGATATAGAGTGCCAGAGTATCATAAAAATCAACCTGACTCTGATTATGTCCTTCCAAAATAAATAAATAAATAAACCCTATCACGAATTTAGATTCATATTCGTAAATGTTTTCCTACTAATTATAGATTCATAGTAACATCAGAAATTCAATCAAATCATTTACTATTTACTTTTAAGTATTTATGCAAAACGAAGAAAGAGTTATTAAAAACACTTATCTAGATGCCAACTGAATATATACTTAAGCGAAATAAATAATTGCTGTAAAAGGTTGTGAAATAAATAATTGCTGTAAAATGTTGTAAAATGAATAATTGCTGTAATCGTTTAAAATTCGGTCAATATTTTCACCCTACGTTATCCGTTTTCGATCATCTGATAACACCGGCAAGGTTCCCCTTCGTTTTCGGCCTGCTGGTAACGGCGGCAAATGGACCGAACGCGACTACTAACGTTCTAAAAAATGTCGCGACTACTCTCGGGTTAAAAAGGAAAAAAATCTCATAAGACATAATTTATTTTGAGTTTTTTTTATAATATTTGGTTTTCTTTTCGGACGTGAAGGACTTGTAGGAATTAACATTTTTTTCCAACCGCGTGAAACCGGATGTCAAGAAAAATGTTCTCAGGATGGACAGTGTAGGCCACTGTGTGTCCAGGTGGCGTAACATGTTCATCACTGGATCCAAAGATTTTAGGTTCAACTTTCGACTGTGGCATTTTTGAACATGGTTAAAAATTGGCTATCCGCATGGTATAGCTATAAATCGTTATGAATGAGTTGAAAATGAAGAAGTGTACAGGGATTGAGCTATGCTCTATTCAGACATTATTCAAACATTCTTTGCATTAACAATTCTAAAGAAAATTAATAATATATAATTTAAAGAAATCTTTAAACTATAAATTATATTTCATTTTTTTGAGGAAAGTGTTCGTGAAGATATAGATTCATGAAGTAGATAAGTAGTGTGTTTTGTTATCGTATCAAAAACAATTTTTCTCGTACGTTTAATTTTTTTGTCAATAAATAAAAAACCAAATAATAAAAGTAAATGCCCTAGTCATTACTGTAAGATAAATATTTTTGTATTATCAGGATTTGAAACAGATGTATATTTAAAAAAAAAAATACAGTTATAGAACATTGCTATAATATACATAAATCCACTTAATTCTAATATCACACTTTGTTTTTAAAAATCTCAGATTTTAGTTTAGATAGGACAAACAATACTATTTAAATTTATCGGTGTTAATTTGTTCTAAGTTGTATTACTGTTCTGTCACTGACAATGATGGCAAAAACTAATTATTCATGTTTGAAATCAAGACAAATACGTTTGTAATGATAAATTTACTTTATTGTCATAATTTTTTATTTCAATCATACGAATATCATATGACCTTTATATTTCATATTTGAACTGTATAGCTTCAAAATATATGCTGTTATATGGATAACTAGTGAGTTGTTTAATTGTATCTCAACCCATTATCCGTGTAAGTTAGTTATTTTTTCATGTGTACTTTTTTTTTTTTAAGGTTACGAAGATTTTATGTTTCATAATTATATCTATAGTGTAAAACCTATACTGTAACATCTAACAGAAACAAATTAAAATAGGAAGTATTTCAATTCAAGAAATATACTTTCTATATTAATTGAGATAAATACTAAGCTGGCAGATTTTCAAAAATCAAAGTACATCTACTTTTTAACAAGAATCATTTTTCTTTTAAAAATAAGTTATATCACTTCCAATTTCTTCTAGTAAAGATTATCAGAGCAAATGAGAGAAGAAAACATTACAGAAATTCTCTGGGGGCACAAGAAAACGTTTTCTCAAAAAGGAATAAAAGACATTTTAAAATTGTGAAATATGTGATACATTATATTTTATATTTCAGAACATAATACACACTGTTGGGTATACAAAAAAATACGATTTTAAGGTAAAAATTAATATGCTTTCGAATGTAATATAATACATAATTTAAAAAAATACTTATGCGTTCAAAAATAAAAAGACCAATACGTTCGCTAAGTTTAGATAAATTAATTTATTTATAAATTTTAGATTATGCGAATTAATTCGTAGCCAGCCAAATCGCATTTTCCAAACAATAATGCGGTTTTTATTAACCATTTATGTATGTTTGTGGACATCCATGCAGTACAATTTTGTATATTTAATCGAATTATTTAACCTAATATGTGTCTGTTGTTAAGCTTTTTAAATTCATATATAATGTTTGTTTAATTTTTAAAACAGACTGGACATTCAACATGCAAATTAATTACAATTTCCCGATTTATTTTCGAAAACTATAAAGTACATGTCATTTAAATCGAATAATATATTGTATATTTAAAAAAAAAACAACCACCCTCATTTTTATGCTTCTAGAATAAACGCAAATTTATGTAGAATATAAAATCCATTATGTGTATTGAAAAAAATAATCGTCTGTTGGTTTTAAATAGCAAATATTGAATTTAAAAAAATGTTATATTTCTTTACGTTTACTTAAAATAATAGTAATATATACGCATACCGAAAAGATTATTATTTTGCAAGCACTCAGTATGATACTAACCCTTCGATTATTGTACTTGCAACTAATTTTATATTCAATCAAACCTAATTTTACAAAACATTTTTGTGTGTGTTAGATGTATGTTTAAAACTGACAATACATTGTATAAATGTGTGACAGATTTCAATTTCCTAAAAGTGGGTGTTTCGAATTTAAGAAATAGTCTAGTTGAACATCTATGTCAAACCCGTACACAAATTTAAAGAAACTTCTGAAAACTCACAGCATTACAATCGTAAATAAACTTCGTTGTAATATTATCCCATTTTTTATTATTCCTGTTGTTTTTAGGAAGAAAATCTAAAACATGACGTTGTTTTTAGGAAAAAAATCTAAAACAAAATACAACTATGTGAAAAAAAATCATCTATGTCATGTCCAATATTTTAATACCTAAAACTACACTCTGAAACCTCTCAGCGGAAGCGCTTAATTTATTTATTTAAGCAGCCGCGTCATGTAAGTTTTGTGCAAAATGATTAGGCTTAGAAAAATGCATGGTAATCCATAATATTAATAAGAGAGTTGTTCGGAGAGAAAATTACACATTTTAGTATTGAACTTGTATTTTTGCGTCATTTCTGAGAAAAAAGATATAATAAATTAACGTTTGTCTTTAAGTTTACGACTTGCTGCTTTCTTAAATGCCAACATAAAATTTCTCCGTATCTATACTCGAAAAAATAATTAATTATATTAAGTATTGAGAAAGAAATAAAACTCTAAATTTTCTAATAGAAAAATAAACATAGTTCAATACAGCTCGAAGCTTTATTTGTCCTAAAATAAATCAAACTGTACAGATTTCAAGAACTTGACTAATGCTATAAAACACATTGCTAAAGGTTGTGTTAACTTTAAAATTTTAAAATTACATCAAAAGTTCAATAAAAATATACTCTAAACGTAAAAAACAGTCACATTTAAAGATTCTTTTGACTTCACAAGTTCAGTGAATTTAAAGCACGAACAACGACCAATTAGCATAAAGCTAATTTAGGAGTGAACGGAAATCCAGCACAATCGATTAGTATAACATATTATTTCAATACATTTACCCAAATTCTTGAAACGTTATATGACATAAAATCATTGCAAATTTCATTTTCTGCCATTAAGATTTCTATGGATTTCTAGTTCATTGCATGTACATGTAAGTGTCCATGCTTTTACAATATATATAGATTTCTTTTTGTTTTTTAGTTAATTATCAGTGCTCAGAAGTAATTTTTTAAATCTTATATAAAGAAAGTTTATATCTTCAAAATCTTCTTTTTGCGTATATCTTAGGTAGGGAAATACCACATATTATTTTGTAATACACTCGTACCTCCATCATAGAGCGCCTCTATAGTGAAAAAAATCTCTTATTCCTATACTTCAGTATAAACAAATAGAATATATTTAAAATAGAATATGGAATACATTATGGAAGGAAAGTACGCAAGGTTGGATTTTATTAATAAAAGAGGTTTTACGAATCATGAAACTGTAAAAAACAAGATTAAAAAAATTCTAAAAAATGTTTTAGAATCTTATGATTTAAGCCGTCCATGGTTGTTTAAGTTTCTTGTTAGACAGCTGGCATATAAAACCAGATTTTCTTGTTCCGATTCTTGACCTAGACAAATTGGAAAAATTTACTCATATGATTATTTTTTCTCAAAGTATGATTTTTTAAAAATAATGAAAAAATGCTGTTGAATATATTTAAACCTCTTCAATTAGAACAATACTATGCTGTCTAAATGTACTATGAAATACGAGGACACATTATGAAAGGCGTTGGAAGTTGCTACAAACAGATTGCATTCATAAAATAATTTTGTGCTGGTGTTGAAAGTCGTGTGTACATTAAATGCCATACAATTTTTTTTACAACAATATTATCGCTATTTTCAGTACAAGACAAAGCTTTCTCTTTGGGAGTTCAGTTAGGTTTTATAACAGGTCTGTAACAAAATAAAAGGCAAAGATGAAAAAGTAAATATTGACAAGAAACTCAAATGAAAAAAATAAAAGTAGTAATTTGAAATAAAATAAATTAATTGACGTTTCAACAAAATAAAAATACTTTCCTTAAGAGGTATGAATTTTAATATATTTTGATTTGTATTTCAATTACGTATATTTATCTTAAGTTTTATGATATGATTAGTTCCTACTGATGAAGAATTCATAGGACATTAAGTGAAAAAATTTAGTTAGTATTTCAAAATCTAATAAAAAACGGAAAATACTATACAATATAAATATAATTAATAAAAATTGACAATACTGCAATTTAAAGGCTGTATCTAGGAAGATAAATTCTCCGTTATAGAGAACTCTATTTAAACAGCAAAATAATGCACAAGGTTGTCCGTTATTAGGAGAGACGAGTGCATTTGTGAAACTTTAAGAATATTAATATTACTTAATGCTTATTTACTAAAATAATATTATAGTCAAACGTATATAAAAGAATTTTAAATGCATTTTTTTAAAACATAAAAAATAAATTAAGACTAAAATAAAAATAAATGTGCCAATTAAACTGATGACATTGAGCTTACAGGCTATTGAAACAAATTGTATATTATACTTTTATTTATGTCTATTATTCATAAAATAGAACTCATTCTTTTTGAGTAAAACGGTAAACAATTAAGGGGGATAACCCCCCCCACCACCACCACCATTCCCTCCCTTTATTCTTAGCCAATGAGCCTCCAAATCTGGTCAGGGAAGCACCATTTTAGGAGAAACACAGGAATAACAAAATTGAAGCAAAACTGATTATTCTACATGAAAAACACATTTTTCTAAAATAAGGGGGTGCATTAGCTCCCGACTCCCCCTTCTTTATACTTAAACAATGAACTCCAAACTAATCAGTGAAGCGTCTTATCAGAGTGCACCTATTTACAAAATTTGAAGCATATCGGTTTATTCTGCGTGAAAAACCCATTTATCTAATTTAATGCAGGGTTAACCCCCATCCCCCCTTTATAAATAATGAATCCAACCCCAAAACTAATAAATGAAGCTCCTTATCAGAATGAAATTATTTACAAAATTTAAAACAAAGCGGATATTTCTATCAAGAGTTATATGGTTACGTAGATACATACGTACGTAGATACAGAACATGCGGGCATATTTAGCTCTCAGGCTTTGATAGCCTGTGAGCTAAAATATATGAATCAAAGAAATGCTTATTGCTACGCATTCATTATATAAAGAGATTAGAGAATCTTCCGAAAAACAATTTAATTCGTACCCTTCGTTCTTTATTTTAGTGAAATCCAATAACAAATTCTTCAGTTTAATTCCTTCGTTAACGAAAGGATAAAATATAAAGAGAAAACAGCTTGGAAGAATGTCCATTCAGAAATATATTTTGTACATAATTTTTCCCCTATTTGTCTGTATATGGGCTTATTATAATTATTGATTATATTTGTTCTGCAAATGAAAGATAAAATAACGAGTTTCGATTTGAATGAGTTTAAATAAAATGGGACGTCATTTTAATAATTATTTTTATTAAAAAAAGAAGAAAAAGATCATAAATTTATATGTGTTTTATAGTGATATGTATAATGTATTAAATCCAGTTATTGAATTACGTTATTGATAATAAAATTTAAAAAATCTTTTGTAAATCAACCAAAGGTTTTGTCTCTAGCTATTTGGTTAAGGTTTTTCTTCAATTATTGTATTAGGAAATACAAAATGAAGTCCAGATAATAAGCGATTACTATCATACACTTACATAATTACATAATTATACTTATCTGTATATATTTGTTTTATTTTGTATCATTGCATATAAATGAAGAAATCTTTATAGAATTTATCACAGGTGGATGTTTCTGATATTTAACGAAATATGTATATATATATACAAGAGTTTGCACTTTGGGATGGAAATAAAATGTGTAGATGTTTAGTTCAAATGTGTATTCAGAAATTCTATCAAAAATTGAACATTAATGGGAAAAAAAGCATTTTGCAAATAATATGCAAATCAGTTAATATCATTAGAAAATAGCCATAGAAAATAGACAGAAAGAAATACACATCACAATGCAAATATAAACTGTTATCAAATATGATCTCTCATATTGAAAAAAAAAGATTAATTATTGTATTTCATATACAAATCATTGTAAGGGGACAAAGGACCTTAAAAACCTTAAAAATCAATTTCTTATTTTTTTGTAAATTTCGCTTTAGATATTATTCAATGGTACATTATATACGTTATGGCATGCATTTATCACAAAAAAAAATATAAAAAATATTTTTTTGAAAAAAATGGAATTTTACGCATCGTCTTAGAAATCTTCGAAATGCCCCCTGCGCGTTCCTTATTAATGAAAATCCCCAATATGTTTTATAAAAGTTTGGTTTTTGTATATAAAATATACTGTGCATCGAATTTTATGTATTTGGATATAAAGGTTTAAAAAAATCTAATTTTTTTGAAATTTTTTCAATTCATTTCATTTCGATTTGATTTCGCTCCATTCCGTAAGAGTGTCCGCAAAGAGGGCACTGGATCTTTCATTAATGCTTAGCCAGTTACTGAATAGAGAAACTGAAAAATACAATACAATACAATTAAATGAAAGTCTTTTAGCACCTGCTTTACATATTTTCTGTATTCAAAAATGTACTGAACATCTAAAAAGAAAAAAAAAGTTAAATTTAAAATTAAAAAAAATACTTATAAGTATTCATAAATTTAATATATTTAATCGAGATAATAGTGCCTATGATTCGGCAATGGATATTGACAAATGCTAGAACTGCCGAAGGAAGTCAAGTCTGACTAGACGCGCAGTTTTGGAAGTATTTCTGCGCGGCCGTCGTGTCATCGCAATCTACGGAGGGGAAATTTTGCTGAAATAAGTAGGTGTACCATGCCAAGACGCTTACGCGACGTAGGACTTTATGAATGAGTCGGTGTTAGGAAACCTTTCATGAGTAAAAATAAAGTTACCGGCCCGACTGGCGTTTGCGAAGGAACACAAAGACTGGTCAAGTAAATATTGGAAAAAAGTACTATTTTAAAAAATTCTATACTATTTTAAAAAATAAATTTAAAAAATTCAATCTTTTTGGAAGTGATGGCAAACACTACGTCCGATGACCCCAAAACAAAAAAATATGATTCGAGATATTTATTCCTACAATGAAGCATGGCGGATGACACGTTATGCTGATGGGAGCATTTTCTGGGAAAGGTGTCGGTCCGTTAGGTGGAATCCGCCGCAAAATGAATGGTGCAATGTATCAGGATATATTGCACGATCATTTGCTGCCTTATTAGAGAAAACATTTTGGTCCCAACTATTTCTTTAAGCACGATAACGACGCAAAGCATGCATGCAAGCTCGTCAAGCTCTGGTGTGGTTTAGAACAAAAAAAAAAAAAAAAAAAAAAAAAATCGCTTTTTCACTGGCCAACTCAATCACCCGATCTGATTCCACTAGAAAATCTTTGTAAAGAACTTGAGAAATGTGTGCGGATTTATAAATATTACAATTCAGCGGAATTTCCACAAAAATTGCAAGCAGAGTGCAAACAACATACCATAGATGATCTGCAAACGTTTATTGAATCGATACCACGTCGCTGCGCCGCAGTACTTATTGCTAAAGGTATGACAATAAAATACTAATTCTAAATGTTATTGATCACAGTTATTTTTTATTATAGCAGCATTTTTTTTTTTCAAAATTGCCAAGATGGCCTGAAACTTTTGAGAACATGCGTTTTCCTTTGTAATTAGTTTTGTCAGTTAAATTTATAGATACTTCTTTGTTATTCCATAAATAAGTTCCTAACTATTATGTAAATAAAATGTATAAGTATCACTTTGAAATTCTTTGGGTATACTTACAAATCAACGAAATATTTTATGCTGGCCGGAAACATTTGAACGTCACTAGACATATATATATATATACATATATATATATATATATATATGTTATATAAAAAATTTTACTTTTACTATTCATTTAAATTATTCTAAATTGCCAGCCTGTTCATTATTTCCTTTTGTTTAATACGCTCTATTATTTATTTCTAGTTAAATTTCTATAATTTTAAAACGCGTATCTTAATAATAGATTTATTCCAAAACGTAATCTAAACTTTTAATCTCTTCATTAATTTTTATCGTCTACCAAACTGTAAAGTTCTGAACGCAGTTATTTATTTTTCGAATGTTTATCAAAGCCATTTTTACATTTTTATTCTATTTCCTATCATTTTCCCTCCCGCGAGGCGTCAGCCTTTTCACATCGAAATCATTCCATTAGCGGCGCTGGGATTCTTTCCTGTGACGTTTCTTGATCGCTCTCCATTGGCTGAGTGTCGGATCTCAGTTTCACTTCAAGGCTCGTTCATGATTTTAGTTGGTTTAGCCTGAAGTTTCCATTTCAATCGGAATTCATTTGCTCATTCTAATAAATAGCGAGAGCATGAGCTCAGAACCAGAGATTTTGTGCTGTTTGATTGTTTACATAACCTGTTACCCGGTGTCCTTAGCCATGTAGAATATTCATTTCGTGAATTAACATCTATTTAGCATGAGTAACTAGTTTATGCTCGAGTGGAATGCTCTGATTTCTCATCCTGCGGGAATTGTTTAGTGTTGGTATGTTCTGATGGAATAAACAGTTTTCCTATGACTACGTTTCCATGTGTTTAATTGGGAAAACCCCCGATTTCTTCATACGCCTGTTTTCACCACTCACGCGGCCTAACCTACCTTGTTTTCATAATGAAATAACAAGTGTTTGATTGGACTCTACAAATATTAACATCGCTCTACATCTGCTAAATTTTCACAGAGTTGACACCTTCACTAGCAATGCTTGTGCTATGTGGTAGGATTGCTTACAACATCACCAACGGCTGATTAAAATGTGGTATGAATCCAGTAATATGCAATAAAAAGCACTACATGATACCTCGAATTAACCTATTAAATTGTTTCGTAACATATATATATATATGTGTGTATGTAGAAACATACATACGCATATTTAAGTTGATAAACTGAGAATTTGTTCTATAGAAGTTGTACGAGTCGTAACTTTGCTAGCGAGTAATTTTTGAAATTAGCTGTATGTATTACTGTTAAATTAAGTCTAAATTTAAATTAATTCTTACAACTAAATTACAAATCGCAAATTTTAAAGTGAAAGATAAAACGCAAAAACTCAAATAACATGTAACAAAGAAAAAGGCAAAAAGATTTTTAGGTAAATTTTAGCTAAGTACCTTAAAATTAATTTATCCGATAACATTGCTATCTAACTAGTAAATATGGTGACCATTAAAGTAGCAAGTATTTTTAACATACTCTAATGACGAAAATCTTCATAATACAGTTTACTCATAAAATATACCAAGGTTAAGGTGTCTCTGGACTCTTAAAATTGGAAAAATCGAAAAAAAAGACCATTTTCAACATATAATATCTTAAAATGTAACTGATTTTAAGACAAAATTTTATATTGGGATGAAAGATATAAGTATGTTCTTTCATTTCATGTATTTGAAAAATTACAAGATGCAGAATTAGAATTTACAGTGGACTCACTCGTCAAATATCAGACATTTGACGAGCGAAAAATCGGCATAACAGATTATACCCACGATTACAAAATAAATTTTGCAAGTAGAAGGAAAATTTGGGTCCTGCTTATGCTTCACATTGTAATAATTATTCTGAATCTAAATAAATTTGTATTTAAAGCATTTTTCTATTTTTAATACAAAGTTGTATTTAGTTAATGCAAAATGTAGAAATTTTCAACAGTATAATCACCTGTAAAGAATATATTTCTGAACAATAAGAAGTAAATTTTAGGTTCAGTTTATACAGACTAACATGCAACATATGTTTTGAAAATTTTATGAAAAAAAATTTCAGAAGTTTTTGAGTTATCGTGCACATTATGCGCAAAAACGTCATTTGGAGAAAATTGACTTCAAAGTTTCTGAAACGCCGCTTCAGCTACTGAGCGTGTATAATTCTAAAAGCCATAACTCCTGTTTTAATAGGAATTTCAAGGAAACATATGTACCAAAATGTTCAGAAAAGATAGTAGTTTAATAACTAAAAAAATTAAAATTTCGAAAATTTTAAAGCTTTAAGAGTCCTGAGACTCCTTAAAATAATATAAGAATACTATTAAAATGACTTACTAACGATCATCTATTACAGTAACTAAGATCAAAGTACTGAATAAAAATCACCAATGATGCCTGAAATTGCAAAATTTAAAATATCTGTTTTTCTTTTTAACAACATAGGTCTCTTAATTTCTGTACATGTGGAATAGAAAGTAAAGTAGCCTTTTTCTTAACCGGCCTCACAATTTTAACGCCGCCTTTTCCCCCCAACATCAGGAAAATACCTAAAGGAAAATATCCATTATCATTTTTTTATGGTTAATTAATTCAAATTTACCTAATCTAGAATAATTTCAACTTCTTAAAACTATATCTTTTAACAATTATACATTTCCAAATGTATTAATGAAGAAAACATTTCTTGGTAATTAAGATTTCTTTGCTGATCGCTCAGTTTTGTATTAAGCAACAAGAGACGTTGTAGTCAGCCTTATTAAGTAAATGTTTCTTTGTAAACAAAAACTATTTAATAAATTTAAGATTAAATGTCTACTGTGTTTGCGTAGTTTAAATTTCTATTAAAAAAAATACTTTTTTATCATCAAAATAATAATAAAAAAATATCATTTTAGATTTTTTAAAAAAGGTAAAATGTGAAGAATTTAATTTTGTGTCAAAAATTATTTAAATTTTATGGAATTCGCAAAGTTTGATCAGCAGCTATATCTTTATTTAGTATTTTAAATGAAAAGCATTTAAAGAGTAAATTAAAAATTTACTTTTTGTTGCTCTTGCTTATGAAAATCTGGACATTTTCAACTTTTCCTAAAATTCTTCTCTTATTTGTTGTTTATGTGCAATAAGAAAAAATATCGGAAGTGTTTTTGAGTATTGTGAAACATACTGCATTTTTGAAGAATAGCTCCTTACAAAGTTTATTTTCTTAATTTCAATAGTATGCAATTTAATACAGTCGACGCTCGTTTTTACGAACTCGTAGGGAACACCCAAATAGTTCGTAAAATAGAAAGTTCGTAAAATAGAAAAACACCAAAAATGATATGAATACGTACATTATTTATGTCTATTTTTATCAAACTGCCCCCTCTTCATGGATGAAGCAGTATTTCAAGATTATTTATTATTTAATAAAGTTATACATTTATTTTTAAATATACCAGAAATAAATGCAAATTTATGCACAAAAATAATTTTAGTACACAGAAACATACGTTACCATGCTTTGAAAATATTACATATGAAAATGCAGACTGTATTAGTACTTAGTAGATGAAAATACATAGATGAAAACATAGATAAAAAATTAGGAATGGAAATAATCACTTATCTTTTTTAGAAAAATCACATTTTGAAAAATATAGGTTTCCATTTTATCTATGGAAACCTTTACTACCTTTACCTTTCACAGTTATTGCTTTCCTTCAAAAAGTACCTTAGTCCTGACAGCCACTACTTGAAATTGTTGCTATGCCCCCTCCCTACGAAAGAGATTGGGGAAAATCAACACATTATTGGACTGCACCTGATGTCTCATTGTACCTGTATAGAGTTTAACTGACGTTGGCACTGCATTCCGATTCTTTAAAAAAAAAAAAAAAAAAAAAAAAAAAAAAAAAAAAAAAAAAAAAAAAAAAAATCAGAAGTACGAAAACTGAGTTCGCAAAAAAGAGATTTTCATAATCTGTAGTTCGTAAATGGAAGCGAAACATTACATTGATTCTATGGGAGCGTATTCGGGACTACTCTATAGTTCGTAAAATCGCAAGTGTTCGTGAAAAAGAGGTTCGTAAAAACGAGAGTCTACTGTAATAAAAATATATGCAAAAATATTTTCTTTAAATTCATATTAAGCTGTTTTGATCCGAAGTCACTTTCATTTACAGTGATCTGAAAATCTAATTTTTTTTTTTTTTTTTTTTTTTATGCTGCATGTTAAAATAAAACTCCTAAAGAAGATTCTCCTCTCTTTGCACCATTGGAGTATTTCAATACTCTTGCAGTGTCAGATAATTGATCAAAATGTTATAGCCGGCAGGTGAAGTGGGGAAATAATTGACTATTTAAAAGGTTAAGTTTTCGGAACTCCTATATTTTCGCATTTTTCTACAATGCAAGTTTGTATCTCACCTCTTTTTATGCATATGCGTGTGTATTAATATATTAAGACTAACAATAATAAACGTCTAATGATAAACTTCGAACGTGATTTATTCATAATTTTTTTTTACTAAAAAGATCATATATGTTTCTGCTCTATAACAATGGAATGTAAAATGTTGATAGCGGATAGTATGAAATTTATCAAAAAGACAATTTGAGTAAAATTACAAGAAAATATTTAAAAATCTGCATTTATTCTTTATTTCCTTCAAATTTCGTAGAATCACATTAGTTGATCTTGAATTTTTTCAACATCTAATAAAAAACTGCTTCTTTTAGGAGTCTCAGGACTCTTAAAGCTCGACTTTTCTAAATTTAAAATGTTTTAGATGTTAAACTCTTTTCTTTTCTGAACTCTTATTGATATAATTATTTCCTTGAAATTCCCATTAGAAACGAAGTTATGGCTTTTAGAATTATACCCGCACAATGGCTGAAGGGGCGCTTCCGAAACTTTAAATTCATTTTTTCTCAAATGTCTTCGAACCTTGGGCTTCCAAGACTTAATACGGATTAGGTTCCCTTAGAAAGACCCCCACGAAGGGAACTCTCCCTCATTGGGCCTATATCCCTCTTATTGATAATTGGCCGACATAAACACAACCAACCAACCATTTTTCTCAAATGACGTTTTAGGGCATAACACGTGGCATATTTCAAAAACTTCAGAATATATTTTCATAAAATTTTCAAAACATATGTTTCATGTTAGTATGTATAAACTGAAGCTAAAATGTTATTTTTGTTTTTCAAAAAAATATTTCTTTAGGTGATTATATTGTTGAAATTTTCAAAATTTTGTATTACCTAAATACAAATTTACATTAAAAATATAAAAATACTTTGAATGCAAATTTATTTAGATTCAGGGTAATTATTACAATTTGAAGTATACTTAGGCACAAAAAAATTCAGTCTGGTTGCAAAAGTTATTTTGTAATCTTGCGCGTAAGCAGTTATACCAATTTTCTGCTGGACAGATGTCCGACAGTTTGGAGCCCCCTATAATACTAATTTTGCATCTTACAATTTTTACAATACATGAAATGGAAGAACATACTTATATCTTTCCTATCAATTAAATTTGTGTTTTTAAATCATATACATTTCAAGATATTAAGTATTGAATATGGTCTCTTTTAAAAATCTTTTCTAATTTTAAGAGTCCTGAGACCCCTTAACTAACAGGAATGAAAGATCGTGATTTGTTTTGCAACTATGAGTTTATACATATATTTCTTGTCAGCGTAATGCGTTATTCAAGTAGAGATAGTCAAAGCTAAAAAAAAAAAAATTCCTTTATTGTACAAGGTAATAACATAACAAATTATAAGTACTAATAATGATGAAAAAAATTATAATTAATGTTACTATATAAATAAGTCTAATGTTTTTTTTATAAAAGATCTAATTACGGATCAAATACCTTACGTGATTTATATTTAATTTTTTATTCATTACAGAATATCATGTATGTACTGGCTTGGCGATATAATATCAAAGTAAAATGTCGTACCAAAAATTATCAAACCTACTAAATATATTAAATTACAAAAAAACTTTATATAAAAACGGCCCTTAGTATATCTTTCTCCCAATTTTGATTAGAATCTATGAGTTTTTTTTTTTAAATATAGTATATATTTTGAAATACAAAGTTATTTCAAGTAAAAATATCCAAGTATATTTTGATTTAATTTATTTTACAAGGAAAAAACACAAAAAATTAAAAGAATACTAATACGCAATAAGTGATAATAATTAATATTACTATATAAATAATAATAAATACTTAAATGTCTTCCATCATAATAAATAAAAATTTATATTTAAAAAGAAAATTTTATTAATTTAATGTTACTTATTTAGCCGTGATTTTTTTCCCAACTATTAAATCCCACATTTATAAAACCACGAACACTGATTTCTGAATAAAAGCATCTGAAGAAATGTCATTTTACAAACTACGGTAAATTCAATAATATACACAAAGAATTTGTATTTGGAATGTTTAATGTTAAAAGCAGAATACATAACAATATATCTAAAAAAGCGAATGTATTTTTTAACTTTCTTTTTTGTCAATATTTTTTTGCTTTAAATCTTTCTGATTTCCCTGTAAAAATTATCATTTACCGTTATAGAGCTTCTTAATTTTGAGCGATTTTTGCGTTTCTTTTTATTTTCATTAGCCACATACATATAGTGCCGGTCTTTGGGTGCAGGGCTTGGCTATGTTACTCGAGAAACTACCGATTTTCATTGTAACACCAACATCAAGACCGTATTATTCAGAAGGAGAAGTAAACAGAATCAAAACTAATAATCCCGAAAATGAAAGATTGTAACTTTTCACAACTGCACAAAATACAACTGAACAAAAATTAAATAAATGAGCTATTATATAGCTGGAAAGCACAAAATGGGAAGAAGAATGTTGCAATAATTATAACGCTGGATAAATATTTATTACAACTGCGCCGCATAAGAAAAGAACCCAGAAAATACAATTTAAAAAAAAATATAGAGAGCAAAGAAATCTGTTCGTGAAATTTACATTATTTAAATAAATTATATAATTTTTACTATTATATTGAAGAAACTTAAGGAAATCACTTGACAATATCCCATAGCCAAATATTGCTTAATGCTTTTCAAGTATAGTTAAATAGTAAAAATCATTTCGCTTACTACAAGTACGCTATTGGAAATGCCCAAAAATTTTTTGTAAAAATTGAAGGATTTTGCAAGAAAACTTTGCTGCAATATACATTGATCTACCTGTTAATTTATATATTTTTTTTATATAATCATATTACTATGTACAAGAAAATCCATCTTTTATATAGAAATTTGGAATCTTCGAACCTTTTATGTTGTTGGTAAAGCATAAAATCATACTAAGTTGTAATTATTTTCAACGACGATCACATATACATAAACATATGTATAGACTTTTTGATTACAAAGAACTGAGAAAGGAAATTCTTTCGTATTTTCATTAACGAGACTTGTAAACATGCTTTCAAAAATGAGACAAATGTGAAATTACAACAAATGGCAGTTTGTTTTATCCTTATTTATCTATATTTACCTTCTTTTATCTTGTTTTCTTATGTCCATATAAATTTTGATGAAGTGTCACAAATTGCCCTAAAATAAAACATGTACATGATGGAGACACAGTTATTTTCAGACGATTTTTTTTATCCATTGATAAGAATAATTGTTAAAAAATAATTTCGCGATAGCTTCAAATTATTAAATTTCTAATTCTTAAACGAATTCCAGTATAATAAAGTAATATATATACTTAGTTTGGTTATATAAAATGCTTCAATGGATATTGAATAATACATAGTACAAAAAATATGGCAATTAAAAATCAAAATTAATACATATTGAGTGGACGTTTGTAAATGTATTTTGTACACTAACCTTTCATGTTTTGTACTGATATTAAAAACACTGCTTTCACTTTTCATGACATATCTGCTGCGTAACACATAAATGGGTGAGAATCAATACACTAAGACGGATAAAAATTCAATTTTCACGAAACATTTTCTCGAAATTTATAATAAGTGATACAACAAAGCAATACAAATCGATAAATGTTATAAAAATTATGCAAACTGTTAATAAGGGAACATCACAATGAATAAACCATATGATAAGCCAAATTAACTATCTGCTTTCATTGAATTATTTTAAAACTGATTCTTATGTATCTTGTAAATGAACTTACTTTAAAATAAAAAAACAAATATGTAGCTTTAACAATTACTGTGTAATTTGAAAATTATAAAATTCCGTTATATATTATTATTTATTAAGTAAACAGGCAAAACGTGATTTTTTCCGAAATTTTATTGCTGTACGTTTTAATTTCAATCACAGGAACAAACATGTTCTGCAAATGGTGCCCTTAATGCAATATATAATATTTATTATAAAATAGCAAAAAAAAAAAAAAGAATGAAGTTTAAAAAAAAAAAAGTTTATTTTGAAATTTATTAATTATAAATAAAAATAGCGCCCAGTAACACATAAATTTCTAAAAATTTAAGCATCATTGAAACACACTTGAAAAATTGCAAAATATTTGCAATGAGTTACATCTGTCAAAAGTTATAAATTAAATAAAATTTTTAATTTAAAATATCGGTGCGTTTCATTTTAACAGGAGATTCATTACCAAGATTGTTATAAAAAATATATAGTAGTAAAAGGTATCAGAATGCAATGATTGTTAGATTTATTCAGATCCCCTATATATGTACGGTAAAACCTCCCTAAAGCGGCCACGTTCCTTTCGAGTAAAAATTGGTCGCTCCGAGAGGTTGCCTCTTAATGGAGTTCATGTTTAAATAAGATTTTTATTTTTGAATAAAATGTAACAATTAATGTTACTAAAAATTATTTTTCCCATTAAAGAAATATGAAAATTAAAGTATCAAAACAAAAGTTAATTACATAAGTTAATTACTGCAAAGTTTAAAAAATGAATATATTGACCTTTGCTTTGATTTTACGGTTTTATCTCTCATAACTTTTATATCTAAATCCTTTCAAAGTTCAGTAAATAAATGCATTTTTTTTTTTTTTTTTTTTTTTTTTTTTTTTGGACGGGAACAAATAATGACGATTTCATTAATTTATCCAGTTCTTTGAGAGTTTCCTGACAGAATAAGGAAGGGGAGTTTATTGATCGTCAATCTTAGTTTGTCATCAGAGTTAAATTCATTGCTTAAAAAGGCACAAAGGGGTTTAAACACTTAAACGTTACCGAAGTAATAGTTTAAAAAAAAAAAAAAAAAAAAAAAAAAAAACTTAGTTTAGAAGTGTGACGAATAATGCGCTCTTAGGAATTATTTTTCTAATAAAACATTCTTCAAGCGAAAAGAAAAAAACGGAATTTGTTTCATTTTCTTTAAAGAAATTGGTCGTCCATGGAGGGAGCTCAACTGGGATGGTCTCTGAATGGGGGTAAAATTAGTATTGAGACTATGGGAATAAATTTCGTTCCATGAAAAAATGATCGTTCAGAGAGGTGGTCGCTTAAGAGATGTGGTCGCACAGGGAAGTTTTACTGTATATACATGCATATATATATATATATATATATATATATATATATATATACTGATGTCCAAAATTAAGGACCAGTCACAAAATGCTAATTTTTAAGTTAGCGAACACTCAAAAGGAAATAATATAATTCATATAATTACTATCCCTACAGCACAGCTAGTCCATATAACATCTCATTCATGTCACACATGGTCACAAGTGTCACAGTCAGTACGGCAAAACAAAAAAGAGAAAATTCCATACGTCTCATTATCAGTCTCAAATGATCACTATATGTGACTCTACTGAGACGTCAATGTGACTGATGCTTTGTCACGAGTCACCAGGTGACTTTACAATGTAGTTACATTGTGACTATCATTTTTAGACTCAATTTCAAAGTCATCATGAACGTTGCATTAGGATAAGTCAACAAATAATATCACATTATAGTCAAATGATGACTTTTCACAAAAGTGCTCAATGGTGACTTCACAGTAGTCTCCCTGTCACGTGAAAGTCATCATGTGACTTTAATGTGACATTATTTGATAACTTATCACAATGCAGCGTTCACGATGAAATTGAAATTGAGTCTACACATGACAGTCACATGATAGTCACAATGTAACTACATTGTAAAGTCACATGGTGACTCGTCACAAAGCGGCAGTCACAGTGACGACTCAGTAGAGTCACATATAATGATCATTTGAGACTCATAATAAGATGTGTGGAATTTCCTATTTTTTTGCTTCACTGTAGTGACTGTGACACTTGTGACCATGTGTGACATGAATAAGATGTTATATGGGCTAGCTGTGCTGTGGAGATAGTAATTATTCGAATTATATTATTTCCTTTTGAGTATCCGCGTACTTGAAAACTAGCAATTTGTTAGTGGTCCTTAATTTTGGACACCAGTGCATATATATATATATATATACAGTATAGCGCCGATTATCCGAACAAGTTGGGACCGACCCTAGTTCGGATAAGCAAAAGTTCGGATAAATGGAAAGACACGTTAAGGGATGTTCCTGACTATACTAATTCCTTCACACTTTATCGAGCCTTAGGACTGCCAGCACCAGATAGTGATGGCGTGTTTAAATTGCTTCATATATTTTTTTTTGTCTTTCTATTTTTATTTTATATTTTAATCATTTAAAATATTTTTTTCGCTTTTTATGATTTTCTGAACTTTAGAGATTTATAATTTAAGCAAAAAAGCTTTCGATTGTTGCTTTCTTCAAAGAAGACATTCTTTGCAATGTTACCATATCTCAAATTCTTCTTAAATACATCAATTGAATAGGATCAGCGTTGTTCTGTCGTTCGAGCCATCTCATAGCTGTGTCTAAACACTCAAAGGCTTTGTTGTGGGATGGACCTGGGTCATTTTCAAAGCATTCGTTTAAAGTTTCTTCGATTTCTTTTTCATCTTGAATCTCATCGACAGTCTCATCATCATTTGAAGTCTGATATCCAGGGTCATCTTTGTCACTATTTAACCACTCGTTAATTTCATTTTCTTCACAGCTTAGGATTCATCTTTTCTCCTTTATTGTTTTAAATTCCTCATTTTCTGATCCACTATCAGTTTTTTCTTTATTTAAAATTTTATTCCAAGCATTTTTCAATGTTGAGGATTTCACTAGACTCCAGGAATCAAGAGCCATTATTACAACAATCTTTCAAATCAATTTTTATGGAATCTTGGGAATCAGGCTCATCCGTTTCTTAACATTCTTAACATTTGCTTTCTATAAAGTCGTTTAAATGTCTCTATCACACTTTGATCCATGGATTGGATTACAGATGTAACATTAGGTGGCAAGAACTTTACCCGAAATATGCCAGTAATAGGGTGTTTGGATAATTGGAAGTTCGGTTTAAAGAAAAAAAAATGAGAGAAATAGGATGTGCAAATAATTGGAAGTTCGGTTAAAAAATTTTGAGAGAAACAGGCTGTTCGGATAATTGGAAGTTCGGTTAATTGGAGTTCGGATAATCGGCTATCTACTATATATACATATATATATATATATATATATATATATATATATATATATATATATATAATGTCTTTAACTATTATTACTTGTAGTTTAAAATATTTTCTTTTTTACCATAAAACTTTCGAAAGCCAGTCAAACATCCAGTTCTAAAAGATGCAAAATTAGCGGTTTTCCTAAATAATCTGATTATATATATTTTCAGAAAACATTGTTGTGTTTTGAGAGTACTGTATATACAGAAGATGCTCATACATTTTCCTACTAGCTGAAAAAGAAAGCACAATCCAAGGTAAAAATTTAATTTTCTAATATGTTTCGTCTAATAACCCATTCATTGAAATGTCATAAAACATCTTGGTGTGGAGGATAAAATACCTTTTCGTAAAATACCAAGGTTAATTTTGTTCCACTCTCGACCACAATCTCTCAGTTTATGTCTAATATTTTCAAACTAGAAAGGTAGCCCGTCAAAAATGACGGAAATTTAGATATAAAGATATATACAACTCATGTGCAAGAATATGAGTTTTCTCGCTTATTCCGCAGTAATAGATGAAAATAACACATTTTAAGAACGAAACACATTTATGAAAAACTGTGTACAGTAGAAGACCACTAATCTGCACAGTTTGGTTCCAAGTGTTATGCAGATTTGAGGCTTTTCGCGGTCATGTCTATTCAATCTTTGTTTACATTTTTTTTTTTTAATTCATATATTGGACAATTTAGATTGTTGAGCCTTAAAAATAAATAAATAACACACTTGAAGTAAGGTTAAAAACTATTAAAATATCTTATACGATTTCATGAAATGGTGTTATATGGTATTATATGTGTGTGCTTCACGATCTTGGTTACGACGTTGGCGAAATTGGCTGCAACTTGTCATAATCCTAATAGTGTGGGCCGCTATAACAAAAAAGTATCCAGTTTTTAGTAAAATTTGTGATATAAAGTAGCTTTCAAAAACTTGTGTAAAATTGCAGGCCGTTCTCGTGTTATGTCAGTCCTAGGAATAATATTTCTAACACTGAAGATTTTCCATGTATATATGGAATTTAGAAAAGCTTCTCCAAAAGAAAGGTCCTCAAATGACATTGTAATTCCTCTAACTTCAAAGTTTAATCGGGCCCTGATGTTGAGTACTGAAATCTAATAAATACAGTTATTTTGAATATTACAACAGAATTAAACAGTTAAACTTATTTAACTTAAACCCGCTGTTACTTCCCGATGTTATTTTTTAGTATTAAGAAAGAAATTTTTTTTAAATTTTCAAATCATGCATTTATGATTTTTTCCGTCTTTAATAACTAAATAATGAAAAAATAGGCTTTTGTTCTGAGCTCATAAATATGACAATAAAATAATGTAACTAAGATACATTGCAAAATTAAATCTTTGTGATTACAAACCATAAACAAACGATACCGCCACCATTTTACCTACTATGACGTCATTAGAATATTGCCCATTGATTGTTGGAGAACTTACTTTGTGAATGATTTCCTCAATGATTTAATATTTTTGACGTTTCACGATGAATGAATCACTTGTGTTTGTTTAGGTTTATGGAATGAGATATTAAGCTGTGAAACTAATTTCAATTGAAGTTATCTAAGGATATATGTATTTTTAATCGAAATTAAAAACAATGCATTGATCTCGAAATAATAATTTTAATTTGAATAATTTGTTTTTTCTGTTAATTATTTATTTAAGTACTTTTCCATTATAGCGCATTTTTTTAAAAAAGCTTGGCTCGATTCGGGCATCAGAAAGTGAGATATGTTGCGAAAATATATAAACAGCTATGAAAATAAATCTAATGAACTTTTATCATTGTTTATATATGCACTTATATGCATAAAAAAATCGTTTCTAAATATATATAATTTACAGATGGTACAGATGTCATATTCGCCCCATATTGGCGCGATCTTTTTCGGTTGCCAATTTGGCGAAAACATCAACAGCATAAACAACATAATCCGGGTTACCGAATCAAGCAAAATAACGATACTTTGGCGCAAGTTAAGTACCTGTTGCCTATATGATATTGGCGACAGAAAAAGATCGCGCCAATATGGGGCGAATATGACATCTGTTCCAATTTTTTTTATATACAAATTACGGCACAGATTTCAAATATGAACCGGGATACCTAACTGCCGCCAAAATGGTATTATTTTGCCTGCTATGGTAACCCGGCTATTGTTTTTTATTTATTAATAAATTGTTTAAGTAAAATAATGCTATAAAGTGATAAAATATCATTTATTAAGATGACGATCGTTTCGTCGCACCAACGGCGACACTTTCAGAATCATATACGATAGAAAATATTTTTATAATAAATTGTTTATTTACTTTTATTTTCTGTTTTTTAATTATATAAACTGCTTTGTTCTATAGTTATTATTCAAACTTTTATTTATTTATAGTTATTTCCTTTCCAAAATGATGGCAAATAATTGAAAAATGTATAAGTAACTGGTATTCGAAAGCGAGATTTCTGCCAAATTGGCGTCATAGAAAAATCACGCCAACCCCCATGCGTATATGACATCTGTGCAAAAATTACTTCTATTTCTTTATAAAAATGGGTAAATAGCTTTTTTTATATTAAATTGTCGGCACAGATGTCATATACGTCCATATTGGATCGATTTTTTTTTTTTTTTTTTTACGCCCATGTCATATACGCACCGGGTACTTAACTGGCGCCAAAGTGTCGTTATTTTGCTTGTAATGGTAACCCGAATGTTGTTTATGCTGTTGATGTTTTCGCCAAATTGGCGTCGGAAAAAAATCGCGCCAATATGGGGCGTATATGACATCTGTGCCAAATTGTATACATATGGAAAAAATTGCTTTTGAGTATGAAGCAGTAAATAGGTTGCCAGTAAATACGTTGGCAAACTTCTTTCTCTCCAAGAAACTTTTCTCCGAAGTATTGTACATAAGCAATGATTGCTAGAAATGCATTTTTAATTATGATATGCGCTTTTATGTTTCACTACATTTATGCATACTATACTGTGTGTATAAATGCTACAGTTCATATTCAGGGCTACACAAAAGAATTCGTAAGGGTTACTGAGTATGAGAGTAAATTGCTTAAAGGTGGTTTTTAAAGGAGTTATGCATTTTTACGCTGAACTGCATTTAGTTTCCTAAGAAATGTTTGTAGAATATAGATAAAATGATATACATGGTCACGCAAAGAATTGGATACATAACCGTCTATGGATGATAATATCTGGAAATGTGATTTCAGTAATTTTAAGAGTAGTTTAAATTAAATTTTAGCTAAATAGTGGCATGTAATAACGGTACTATTGGCTATGGACGGTAACTGCTGAAATCAAATTTTAAATTTTTTTATGCGTTTTCTAAAATGTTTACTTAGTTATCTTGGTACTTCTTAGTTATCCCGTCGACCAAATTACTGTCGTTAAATTGTAAGATTAATTGCCAATAATGGTTGCCATTAATTAAATAATTAAATGCCAATAATGGCCAATAAAACCATTAATTCGACATTTTATTTGTATTTTTTTAAATGTTTTACTATTGATTTGGCGATTTATACAATTTGGCGAAATTGGTCGACGTGGTATCTAAGAAGTAACGTTACCTTATTTACTTTATTTCCCTAAATAACGAAGTTTTGGTAAAGCATTTAGGATGTGTTGGAAAGTGTTTCATATTCTATGCTTAACGCATGATTTTTCTTTCTTCTTTAGTCTTATTTTGCATTTATTTTATTCTTAATTTTTTAGTCTTATACTGCTTTATAGAAACTTTGGCACAGTTGTCATATACGTTATCATATATTGGCGCGATTTTTTTCCGACGCCAATTTGGCGAAAACATCAACAGCATAAACAACAACATCCGGATTACCATATCAAGTAAAATTACGACACTTTGGCGCCAGTTAAGTACCCGTTGTGTATATGACATTGGCGTCAGAAAAAAATCGCGCCAATATGGCTCCACTCTTCGCTCCACTCCCCTTGCATATAGTACAAACTATAACACAGATAGCGCAAAATAATAGACAGTTTAGTACTTTTCCACTGCAGGGGCTTTGGCATTTTTTAAAAAAAGCTTGGTGTAATTTGGGCATCAGAAAGTGAGATTTGGGTACTTTTCGGTTATGCGGACACCATTGTCGCCAAGCGTAATCGTTGGCGCAAAATCGTGAATTGAAGCATTTAAAAAATAAAAGAAAAACCATTGTCGATACTAAAGTGAGCATTTAAAAAGTATAACATTTGAAAATTCCAGACTTTTACGAACTATTTCATCAAATCACAAATATATATTTAAAATAAGTGAACAAATAACTGCTATAAAATAAAGCAATAAAATAAAACTCGTATCAAACTGCTGGCATAAAATTACAAATATCTTTTAGCATTTTCAAATAATTGGCGCATTAGCGTACATTTTGGCATGGTGTCCGTATAACGGAAAAATATCGAGATTTGTCGTCAAATCATATAAACAGCTATGAAAACAAATTTGATGAGCGTTTTTGTTTGTTTTATATGTATATTATTGATGTTTTTATCTACAAATTACATCTGTTTCTGTATAAAATTAGGGAAACGGCTTTTTTATGTTAAATAAATCGTATAAATATCGAAAAATATGCGTGTGTATATAAAATGAAACAGTGAATAGGTTCCCGGAAAATATGTTACCAAATTTCCTTTTTCGCCAAGGCACCTATACTGGAAAAGTACCTAAAGCACATTAAAATCGCGCAGTTAGGAGCTCACACAGTACACCGTTGTCTATTGGCGGTTATTTTATTAGTTGCATCGGGAGGAAGATGTAAAGATATACTTTAAATTATCACCCATAGATTTCGAAAAAATATCTTAAAAGAGTGGAGTTTAAATTAAATTTCGGTGACCTCCATTATGAAAGATTAATGGTTTTAAATGGGAACTTCGCCAAATTAGCCAGCTATCGCCAAGTTGACTAACATTTGGCGCTACTGTGGTAATGCTGCATTAATATTTTTCAACAATTACTCTTTTCAATGAGGCGGTCCTACCGGAATAGTGAGGGACACACAGAGACTTGGATTTTATATAAATAGATACCGTTTATAAAAAGCCTATTTTAACATTCCAAATATTTTGAAGCAGGGTTGGTAGCCTTCCTTGGTGGTACTTAACACAATGAAGATTTTAATCTTTTAAACTCCATACAGATTGGTAAAATTAACATACGAATTGATCTTTTCCAACTAAGCGAAGAAATGTCCAAGCCGAGACTCAAACTCTTGACCTAGAATTTCAATCTTTGTGCTTCCTTGGCTGACAACCGGTGAGCAAATTTTGCTCAAATAATCTTATTAGCAATAAAATATGTACTGCCTTTTAGACAACTCGACACAAGGAGACATGTACACCGCTCTACACGATAAGTTCTGTCGATCTGAATAGCTGGGTGACCAAATGTTTTTGCCAATAATGTTATCAGAGCGAAATATGTTCGAGTACAAATATTCGAGTAGTATAAGTTCGAGTACAAATTTTAAACTGGAAAGACGATCGTTGCAAATTAAATAAAACCTTATGAAAATAACATAATTTTTGTTAAAAGAAATCATAGCCACAAATTCTTACAAAATCAACATAATTTAAAATACAATTATTTTAACAAATCTGAAACTAACTAATAAATTTAACTCAATCGTAATAGTTGTACGATTTCTTTTAAACCGCAGGTACCTTGAAATAAGTTTAAGTACTTTATATACGACCCCTGAAAGCATGGTCAAAATCATCTGTTTTCATATGCAAAAAAGTGGTATAAGTCATGCATTTCAAAGTTTCATAACTCGTTCAGTTTTAAGGTTAGATGAGTGGGAATTTTTCTGTCTTGTTAGTGTCACAGTAAATTTTTAATAAATATCACTTATAGGACCGGGGGATCGTATAAAAATTTAAATTTCGTAATTTTTTAATAAATGTTTTTCTTGACCCAAATCGCTTTACAAATTATTTTTTATCTTATTTAAACCATTTTTGTAATTGGAAGTATGCATCTAGGACCAACGGTTGCGAAAATAAAGGTCGGTCAGGTTATGCGTGGACACTATAGGGTGGCCCTTATTTTTCAACTTTTTAAAAGTTTAGCTCGCACCCTCCAATTTTGTTCCAATTAACATAAAAACAATGTATGCAGGTAACACAAGGTAAACAATGTATTTTTTCAGGTAAAAGGTTTTTATGTCTTAAAAAATTTTCTCTTACACAGAAGAAATATCCAGACGTATTCATAGTATTAAAATGATAATTTAGTATAACTATAATGCAAAAATAAATTTGAGAAGTTGATGGCAAAGCGCAGGTATAGGGAAACACCTGAGCTCATGATCCTTGATCGCTGCCATTCGTGATTGTAAATAAAAATCATTTTATTTGTAAAAACTTCTAGACACTTGTCCATTTTACTGTGGCATTATGATATGAATGTTTCTGTGTTGTTTTGGTATCTCTGGCAATGCTGTAAAACCATGTTTGCAACCTCTCCGTTTTTACAACGTATTTGCTTTGTATACTTGTTTTCTGGCCAAATTTTACTCCTTTGATGAAAGATTCGCCATATTTTTCTTTCAGAACTGTTTGTACCGCTGAGATGTGTTTTTTTCTAGAACCGTGAAATTGCATCAACTTCTTTCTTTTAGTTCATCACACAAATTAAGAAAAGATTTGTTAGTCACTCTTGTTCGTTACATTTGCAATCTAATCGTGGAGTCAAAGTACAATCAAATCGACAAGTTTTAATTATTTCATTCTACAATGTATGTGTTGTAAACCTTACAACGAAAGAAAGTGCAATACTGGTGATTCAAGAGGTTTCCATTTTTTTCAAAAAGCACGAATTCCTGCTCATTGCGTTGATTATCTTCTCAAACTCCATGATGAATGGAATGTTTTACAGAAAATTTTAACTTGAGCTAAGGACAAGGAAAAGAAAAAAAATAACTTTTTGTGGAAGTGACAGACGGTCCCTTTGACATAGCTCATTCAGATTCTTTGGGAAAGGTGGAAATTGAAGCAGATAAGAAATTCTTAACGCTTCAACGTCAAAAAAGGAAGATCGGGTTCCATGTTTGGTGTAGATCGAAAACTAAAACACAAGGAAGAACTAGCATTTAAGCGCTCTTCAATGGAAACTGCCAAGAAAAAAAAGACTTATGAAGAAATGGAAAAATATATATACTTATATCTTATAAGTATTTTTCATCAGTAACTGATGATTCAGCTCAAGCAGTCAAAGCAGTGATTGTGACAACGACAGTAAAAATTCTTGTGTCGTTGATTGGAAAATATATGAAATAGCAACAACGAGAACACTTTCAGCCACTCGAGGTACATCGCAATTTTTTTACTACCCGTATTTCTGAAGTTTTTCAAAGGTGCAAAATCACTGACAGAAACACGGTTTACATATTAATGGCGCTGCTGCAGACACTTTGCAGATGATATTGAAAACCTGATAATAAATCGCACTTATTTTAAACAAATTAGAAAATAATTTAGAGCGGCGAAAAACACAGAAATACAGAAAAAATTATCCTAAATGACTGTCAAGAATTGGTGTTGCACTGGTATGGAAAACTGTTCTCATCACTCACAAGCATTCAAAAAGTTGATAGCCTGGCAATATTAGCAATTTTTCAAGGAAAGGAGAAGCTGTTTAGAGACCCTAAAATTTCAACATCTCCAGGAGAAGAGCAAGCCATGGCTGTTTAAAAAACTGTAGAGAAATTGGTCATAACTGACAAAATTCAAGCACTTTGATGTGATATGACAGCAAGGAACGCAGGTCAAGTAAAGGGTGCCTGTGCAAATCTAGGAAAAGTGTTTAAACGCGACCTGTTGTACTTACCATGCCTCAACGCATTTATGAGTTAGTTTTGAGATGTTTTGTCGACTCACTGATGAGAGCAACTTCTGGTTCAGACGTGGCATTTTTCAAAAGATTTAGATAAATTTGGACTAAACGCAATAAACAGGTTTACATGATTGGTACCAATAAAATGCCTGGGGATGTCTGCTCTACCATTCTTGGATTTCTTAAATACCACCTTTCTACGTAGAAACAACAGCGAGCTTCAACTGATAACATATCAGAATATTAATCCTCCTATCCAAATTCCAACCATCTTAGGTACTTAACTCCCAAAATTCTGGCACTATCGATATTTGATGACAGTGTTCCAATATAGTTTAAGTCAAATATAGCTCAAGTTATGTTGGAAGAAGATAAAGGTGATAGACTAGAAGAAAAAAATAAACACAAAAGGTACATTATATGAACCAAAATTATTTTTCTTCCTTTTCAAACATAGTGTTTTTATTCTTTGAAAGTTCTGATACATAAAATTCTTCACGAGATTTTTTTCAGCACTGAATTCCTCAACAAAGACTCTTCAACATGGAAGGTTCATCCTGTTTACAAAAGTCAATTTGAAAAAATCGAGAAGACGGTACAGAGAGGTGTCAAACTCATTCAGGATTACAACATTATTTTCATAAAAAAATAACGCTGAGGAAATATTTGTTGTATAGGTCGTTAGCGAAATCTATAAGAAATATGCAACTGCCATTAAATCATCTCTTCGGAAAAAATAACGTTCAACGTTCAGTTTTCACAGACAACTGAAGAGTATTCACAATGCATAGCTGCCAACATCTTACGACTTTTTGTACCACAAAAAATTTATAATAAATTTTACCTTTTTAAATCGGCATAATCTGTCGATTGGATAAGGCAAAAATTTCTATTAAATTTTTGTGGTACAAAAAAGCGGAAGAGTTAGCAGCTATGACAATGTTTAGTGTGAACACATCTCATATTATGTTTGTGATGCTATAGCAATTATTGTTAGAAATAAAAATGCGTCTCTCTTATCGAGGTTGTGAATTTTATTAAAAGATCGTAATATTTTCTAACTTTCTTTCGATATTTTTGAAATTTTTAAAATTAAATTTTGGTAAATTTGATTTAAAACATTTTTAAACTATAACTGGGGTTACCTGGATGTGTCCACATGAATTTCGTTTAGAAGAAGAAAGAAAATTGTCAAGATAGGTACGATTATACCGCTTTGGAACGGAATTACTCGTTGCTTAGACTATGTTACAAACTTAAAGGCATTTGAGAGTCGCCTTAAAGTTATCCGGTTGAGCTAAAACTTTGCACACATCTTTTTTTTTTTTTTTTTTGATTGGAACAGGTTTAGCGGGTGGGAGCAGGAAATACTTTTCTTTAAGAAAATTGCATATTGCTAAAGGCCGCCCTAGTGGACACACTGTATATACATACACATCGTATTTAATTAACAATATTCATACAGAAAATATTCACTTCATAAGATGCTACATGCAGTAAATTATATGCGCGCATATAAAAATGCTTCTTTTTCAGTATCTATGTTTTTAGAAAATATGCCTGCTATATACTGTCATTAACTAAAGCATTGGCTTCTATCTAAAAAAAGGGTGGTCCTTAAAAACCAAAAACGAGGGCATTTGGATATAGAAGTTTGACCACATATGTCTTCATTAAATTTGTCAGGCCGAATTAATAACTATAATACTTAATTTACGAGTAAAAGAACTCCTTCTGATGCATGTAACAATATGTGTATATACATATTTTTATCATGCTATACTAATCCCCCAATTATTCAAAGAATAAGGATATGGTAGTAACGTTTTAATTATGAAAATGTGTCGCAATATCTGTAATGCAACACATATATAGAATAAAATCCTTTCATACATTATATTTTTAAATATAGTACTATATATCATAACAAATGACAGCTTATATTCAACAAAAAATTAAACTTTTTTTTCCAAGGAATATTTGCTTTCTTCCTTGAAATAATTAGTATTTTTCCTTCAGCTCTATCGCAACGAATACAAGGAACCGCCATCAAAAATAAAAACAATTTATTATTTTTGAATCGTTTTACTATCATACACTACTTAACTCTCACGATAATTTTATTTGCTAACTATAAGCCACCAATTGCGAAAGAAACATCATATTCATCCGAAAATACAGAAGTTTATTTACTAAACAATAATTTTCAATTATACATTATTTTTAAAAAATGCATTTTATTATTTTATTTTATTTATATGTAAACATATGTTTTAAATTATCCAAACATTATTTTCATTTAAATATATATTTTTAAATTACAATTTTTAGGTTTATGGATAAATTATATTATAGACAATTTTTTTTCTTGTGAATTTCCTAAAATTAAGTTTAATTATCTTTGAATTTTAATTCATATGTAATTACAAATGATTTCAATTTGAAATTAAATATAAGAAATATTGCATTTTGTTTTAAAATCCGCAGCTGATGGAATAAAAAATTTTTTTTTCGTTCTTTTGCATGTTATTTAATCTACTAATATGAAACTTTAATCAGCGCATTCTAAGTCTTCATGAAATATTTAAGCCTGAGTAGCTTTTAATCATATTTCACAAAATGAAACGTCTCAACTGACAAAAAATCTGACAAAAAGATAAACTATCACTTTCTCTAATGTACTTTTGTGTGTGATTTAAAAATGTAATTTCAAAAGAAAAGCAAATTCCGTTTTAATATTTAAAAAAAAAAAAGGTTTATGTTAGGCGTTATATTTTATTAAACTAAATATGCATTGCAGATTGTGACTACAGTTTCCTTATCAAATGAATAGCACATAAAGTAAAATGGTTTAAAATCAAATTAAGAAGATTTAGATGATTTAAGGGACATACACTTATTACACATTCGAAGTTAAAGATACTTCAATGATTTATTTGGAATACAATTATATCATTAAATTAAGATACTCCATTGTTTCGAAGAATGATTTTGTAATTTTAGTATTAAACAAAATATTTAACCACCTCTATATACCATGACAATAATAGTGGCCAATAAAAGAAAAAGTTGCTTAAGCTAAATTTACTTTAAAATTGCCAGTTTTTAGTTACTTAGAATATATTTTTATAAATTTAAAAGATTTTGTTTTGTTTCAAATATAGAAAACTTTACAAAAAATCATTTTTATGTATGGGAAAATATATGACATAAAAAAGTAGTCTTAAAAGCACAAATTTTACATTTTAAAGCATCAAGGCTGAGAAATTCGAACTCTTAACAATCATGATTCTACTCAATAAACGTAAGTGTTTTATTTTAAAATGACAAATTCATATAGAAATATGAAACCATTGTACAGTATATTGATATAAGAAATTTCCTTAAAAAATGATATATTCACCAAAGTTGTAAAAACGTGATTTAAAAATATATGTCTTGTATTTTACAGATATCCACTTAAATTAAATAAATATCTTTATTCCATCGTCAAAATGTTATGGGTAATGTTTTGTAAATCTCGTTGGAATATTTTAGATATGAACAAAACTTTCTTTATATTAATCACGTTTAAATAGATTTGTATAATTTAATTATACATCTATTGCTGTGAAATTGTAATATTTGTGCTGCAGAGTACTGCTAAACCTGCTTCACTTCGATAGAACGTACAATGTTTAATAGAAGAATGTTAAAAATTTCCATTTCAAAAATCTTATATGAGGAACAAATTACAAATGTATGTTTAATATTTAAATTTAAAAATGTTAATTCTTATTGCTTCGTTTAATGCATTGTTTTTATTCTTGTAAAAATTGAAATATTTTTAGTTAAAGAATCGTGTGATATGTTTTTTTTTTTTTTTTTTTTTTTTTTTTTGTCGTAACTACGAGTATATCCTGTAGAATAAACGATTTAATTTAGCAAAAATAACTTATTCAGTTAATTTTATTGTTCTAAAATATTTCTTTGTTCGTCCATTCATTGGATTTTAGGCAAAATATATATACATGTTTGAGATATATACGTAGATATGATATTTAAAAGAAATCATAAATATTATTATCATCCACCCTGATTTTTTGCTTATTCCATTAATATCATATCATATCCATATGAGGGATGTAATGATTTAGGATATTTCTGGCTGATATTTTCACTTCCTTACGTGATTTCATCAATGATGTCTGACCTTATTATTTGTATTATAAAACGATTTGTTCTGGAAAATCTTTGCCATGCACACTGTTCTATTCATTACAAAAAAAAAAAAAAAAAAAAAAAAAAAAAAAATGATTTTCTTGATATGATAATGCTAGTTTGGTATATTCCATATTAAAAATGTGTAATAAATTTAATTTCAACTTTTGAAGAAAAATAGAAATATTAACCAGAATCACACATAAAAGAATTACAATCATATATTAAAACCTTTAAATTCATTTGTCTCCTAGTTTTAAGAAACGTATGAAAGTAGACTAGTTTAAATATTTATATTAGATTCAACTTTAAACAATATGACATAAAATAAATTGTTTATCGTTATCCAAATGAAATAAAATAATAATAAAAAATAGTATAACATTTTAATTTATAACAGACTAGCAAAACCCGCGGCTTTGCATGATTATTTTTTATTAGAAGAACACTTTTTGAAATAATTCAAAAATTACAAATTAAGCCACAGTTTGACTAATCTTCATTATAAAGGTGCAAAAGACAGAAATGTGATTTTAATTAATAAGAAGAACTAAAACTAATTCCAATTAAATGATAATTTAGAAAGTATTTTGAGACTTTATTGCTCATTTGATACGCTCATTTCAGTATTCATTTGAAGTTTTGAAGTTTTTAGAAAACATCTTAACACTTAACATCTTAAAATAAACCATCATGTCAAAATACAAGCTTCTTATCTAACAGTCTACCATCTCTCTGGTGTTAGTAGCACCAACATAAAATGCCGAAACAGAGTTAAAATACAATGTCGCGAAAAATGTTGAAACAGAGACTGGCACCATTAATTTGCCAACATTAACCATTAAATCTGTTGGTATTTCCTAATATTCATTAGAAAACGGAATTTAGATGATTTTAAAGGCTTTCTTGTTGTTCCTGCCAACCAGGAGGCAGTGACACCGGCATAAAAGATAGTCCTTGAGCCGTATAGGATCAGGGACTATCACTCTTGATTCGCAACCAATAACGTCTGTAATCGGTTTATTACTTCCTGAGATCCCATAGAAATCGCTATTTAGGACACATTTAGACTGCTTTTCGCTCCTTCCCTTCGCTTCACCCCTTTTTAATTTCGAATTTATTTTCGACAGTTTTTAGAGGACATTTATATTTTATAAGTAACTACCATGCTATATTTAAAGTTTCTAGCCTTTTCAGTACCGTAGAAATCGCAATTCAAATAGTTTTCTGCTCCTGCAATCCTCGACATAGAATATAGCTTTGTTTGAGATTTCGTATTTCATATGATTGCATAAAAGTAGTAATTTAGAACGTTTATAGGACGCTTTTCGCTCACTTCATCCTTTTAAATTTGAAATTTTCTTTCGACAATTCTTAGAAAGCATTTCTACCTTTGAAGTAATTACCATTCCAAATTTAAAATGTTAGGCCCCCTTCAGTAACACAAAACACACAATTTAGAACATTTTTTACTCTTGTAACCCTCAGGTTGTAGTACCAATACCGTACAATATAGGCTATGTTGGAGCGGGGACTGTAACCATCAATTTGAAACCACTACTTCTGAAATTGGATTATATTTCCTGAGATTGCGTGGAAATCGCTAGTTAAAACGTTTTTAGAACGCTTTTCGTTCATTTTCACCTCTTTCAAAAATTTTAAGGAACTCTTCTCAGAGAGTATTTACATCTCATAAGTAATAACCATGCCAAATTTCAAGTTGCTAGCCCCTTCAGTATCACAAACATCACAATTTAGAACGTCTTTTGAACTGCAACCGTAAGGTGGTAGTGACGCCGACATAAAATAGGTTCTGTATTGTAGCAAGGGCTGTCATCATCAGTTTCCAACCATTACTTTTGTAATTGGTTGTGTACTTTCTGAGATTGCGTAGACATTGCAATTTAGAACGTTTTTTAGAACGTTTTTCGTCCATTTTCACCCCTTTTAAATTTCGAAATATTTATGCAATGTTCTTATAGATAATTTATATCTTATAAGTAACTACCATGCCTAGTTTCAAGTTGCTAGCCCTGCAGTATTACAAAAACCGCAATTTAGATCGTTTTTTGCTCCTTCACGGCCTTCGGGGTAGTGGCACCGAATGAAATATTGCCTATGTTGGAACGAGGGCTGTCACCATCTTTTTCACACCATTATTTTTTAAATCCGTTCGGTTCTTCCTGAGATTGCGTAAAAATCGGAATTTAGAAAGAATTTTAGAACGCTTTTCACCCCTTTTAAATTTCGATATTCTAAGAAATGTTGTTAGAGATCATTTCTATCTTATAAATAACTCCCCTGCCTAATTTCAGGATTCTAGGCCCTTCAGTAACACAAAAATCGTAATTTAGAAGGTTTTTCGCTCCTGCAACCCCTAGGTGGTGGTGACACCGACATGAAATAGGGCCTATGTTGGAGCAAGGGCCATCATCAATTTCCAACCATTACTTTTGAAATAGGTTGGGTACTTTCTGAAATTGCGTAGAAATTGCCATTTGCAATTTAGAACGTTTTTTAGAACACTTTTCACGCATTTTTTTAAAATAAATGCTCTGAGAGATCATGCATATCTTATAATTAACTACCATTCCAAATTCCATGTTTTTGGGCCCTACGGTAACACAAAAATCGCAACTTCGAACGTTTTTTTTTTTTTTTTGCTCCTGCACCCCCTTTAGGAGTAGTGGCACCGACATAAAATGTAGCGTATATTGGAGCAAGGGTTGTCTCGATCATTTTCACACCATTATTTTTGAAATCGGTTTAGTACTTCTTGAGATTGCGCAAAAATTGCCATTTAGAACGTTTCTTAGCACGCTTTCTGCGCATTTTCACCACTTTTAAATTTCGAATTTTTTAAGAAATGTTCTTAGAGATCATTTATATCTTATAAGTAACTACCATGCGAAATTCCATGTATCTGGACCCTTCAGGAACACAAAAATCGCAATTTCGAACGTTTTTTGTTGCTGCACCCTCTTTAGAGTTAGTGGCAGCGACATAAAATGTAGCCTATATTGGAGCAAAGGTTGTCACCATCATTTTAACACCATTATTTTTTAAATCGGTTTGGTACTTCCTGAAATTGGGTAAAAATCGCCTTTTAGAACGTTTTTAGAACGCTTTTCGCACATTTTCAGCCCTTTTTAATTTCAATTTTTTAAGAAATGTCCTTAGAGATCATTAGTATCTTATAAGTAACTACTATTCCAAATTTCATGTTTCTAGGCCCTTCAGTAACACAAAAATATCATTTTTAGAACGTTTTTTGCTCCTGCAGCCCTTTTGGCCAGTGGCACGGACATAATATATAGCCTATGTTCTAAGTTGGACTAACACCATCATTTTGATACCATTACTTTTGAAATCGGTTCGGTAGTTCCAGAGCTTACCTCCTACATATAAACAATTTTTACCTCTTTATAATTTTAGTATAGATGATATTGGGATTATCAATTACAAAATAAAGCAAGTAATAATTCAAAAGATTTTATGGCCGCATTTCTGAAATATATCAAAAATGTGAACGAGGAAAATCGCTCCCTAATAAACTTAGAGATAATTTTAGTGATGCTTTGACAATGTGACAGACCCATTCCCGAATACTTAACTAGGTTTAGATAAAAATAGTTGAAACTCGTTTTATTCTCGGGTTTTTTACTGTTCTCCAAAGAAATGTCATATAAACTGAACATAAATGATAATCCTAAATTCTCTAGGTACAAAAGTAATCAATAGGTGATTATAGGTGCTTTTTCTATTTATAAGGAAAATTGCAAAATATCATTTCATATTAAATTGTCTATATCTCTAGTGAATAAAATAAATAATTGGGTATATATTATTATACAGTATCTATTACCATTAAATGTAACGAAGATATGCGCAAATTAAAGGTATACTATTATATTATAATTTTAGTTTTCTTATAGTTCTACCGTATATTCTGCATTTTACTTCCTTCCGGAGTGAAGAGCAAACTTAGAAATTTTTATTTCAATTTCTTTTTTTAAGTATATTAGCAATATATATCTCATCGTCTTCGTTGCATTGAAATCTTCCTAACAATGGAAGTCTCCTTAATGAGCATACTCAGAATATTTTCAAATAAATACTAATTAAACTACTTATGTATGTATTAAAGGACCAATCAAATAAGGCGTCGGAATTCCAGTAGAAAGTCTTTAAATAATATAATAACAATAATAATAATTTCGAGTATTTGGCGCGAAAAGACGAAAACGGTCGCGCGATTTCGCGAGCAGCAATTGTCCTTGCCAAAGCCAAAAGCAAATGATTTTAATGCATCTGAAACGAGCTAGTTAATTGATTTATAGAATGTGCGAAAATAGTATTTAATGAATTTAAACAATTAGAGAGTTTAATGCATATATTTGTTTGTACTACATATTTATATTGCTTGTGGCTGCAGTTGTATATAATTAGTAACAAATATAATTAGGGAAGCACTTTATCTGAATAAACCTGCAAACCAAATTTGAAACAAATTGGATAATTCTGCATGAAAACCCCATTTAGCAAAATTAAGGGGGGGGGGGGGGGGTATTTCATCCATTCCCACCCTTTATACGAAATCAATGAACTTCCAAACATAATCTGGGAATCGCTTTATCGGAATAAATTTGCATACCAACTTTGAATCAAATCAGATAATTCTGCATGAAAAGCTCATTTATATAAATTATGGGGTGATTAGCACCCGTTCCGCCTTTATACATAACGAATGAACCTCCACATCTAATCAGGGAAGCACCTTACGAGAATGCACCAATGAAACATATTCAAGCATATTTCTATCAAGAGTTATCGCGTTACGTACATAAATAAGTACGTGCATACAGAACCTGCTGACACATTAGCTATCAGGCTTGTGTTAGTTTCATCTAAAAATATTCCACATATATTTATTTAATTTTATGTTTATAATGTTTAATTTAGAAAATGCTTAGTTAGAGACTTCTTTTAATTTTACGTAAGTATACATCAATTAAAAAAAATAGTAAATATAACTTACTTTTACAGTTAATGTTTTTAAATGACCGAATTACTAAAGTATCTAAACATAAAAACTGTTATTTGCCTCTCCCCATAAATAAAAAAACTACTTTCATAAGCCAGTAGTCCGATATCTAGAAGATTACACCTAGCGAAGTGTTAGTACTTTCATGTTCTACAGATTGTTAAATAAATGAAGAAAAACCTTAAGGATATTAAAAAAAAAAAAAAAAAAAACTCCAATCAAGAAATTATTGAAATGATTAGTTTTAACCATTTTTTTTTAATTCTTAAGTTTAAGCTGACATGGTTATACATATTTAAAAGTTCCTGGGTTCTTTTTTATAGACTGATGCTTATTATACTGATGCTGGTGAATGTATACGCTTCCAATTTCTTTTAATGTCCTTTTTTTGCTAACGACCATGCGAACAACTAAATTTTCAGTTCATTGAGGATTAATTCTCGGCATTTCTGTCGATTTTGCAGTACGGTAAATAGTCATATTCTGTAAGAAATCAAAATTGACAGTCTTTGAAATTTAGAATTTCGTCTCTTTCGAAGTCAAGAATCTGTTTTCTTACATTAATGCGAACAGAATTTCTTTGTAAATAATATGCAAAAATATGCACCAAACACAACCCGCTGTTTCGAAATATTTAGGGAGATTTATTATTTTTTCTCTGTGTAAATTTAGGAAAATACTTATTTTAAAGTAGGTAAAATGTATACTATAGCATTTTCGTAAACGATTTGCTTAATACTGAATGCAATATAATATATTTATGTTTAAGACATTGGTTTGCTCATTTGCATATCAAAACCGTTAGTTCCTTTTTGAGTCGTTCCCAATTATATTGCATCCAGCTTTTCATGGTAGTATTGCAAGCATATTATATATTAATGTTTGAGATTGATATTTATTTATCTTTTTATTGACTGTACAAAATTAAATCTTGAAACTTTTTTTTTAAGATAATGGCGACAAACATGGTAATTTATCTTTTGGACTGGTCCATGTCATTGTTAATATTTGCTGATGTTTACCGCGAAAACGCAGAATAAGTACATAAAAAAAGTAAACCAAAAAACGCACCTAGCTTGCAAAATAAAACTACAATATAAGCTCTTTGACTAAGAAAAATAAACTAATATTATACATTTTAATGTATTTAATATGTATAACTAAGAAAAAATTTGGAAATGGAATCTTTATATTTAAGTTATTTGCAATATTTAGTTTCAAGAGGCTATTTACATCAATGGAACAGTTTTTCATCGATATTCTAGTAAAACGTAAGTAATAAAATGAAAACTAATTTTAAATTTAGAATAAAAAAAAAAAAAAAAAACGTTTAGAATTAGCATAAATATTTTAAATGTTTTCGCAAATACTAATTTTGTAAACCTCTGTGATAATTAAGTACTACATTTTGTTTCATATGCTAAAATTTCCTTTATTATTATAACTATCATCTTAAAGTATCCTTCTTTTATCTATATTGGATATAGTACATTAAATATTATGCACAGGATGAACTTGTCACTTTTCCTAATAAGACTCAATGCAACACATAGAAAGCAACTTTTCATAATATATATAAATACATATAAATTTTAATTCTGAAAATCATTGCAAAATTATTTAAAAAAAAAACATTTACCACAACGACCCTAGATTTTTCGTCAAATTTTCTGCAGCACGAAGATTGTTAAAAATTTAAGACTAACAATTTCTATCAAATTAGCAAACTATAATATCTAATCAATACCAAAACCACAAAAAAGAAATGGTAAGTGTAACATGAAATAACCGTATCATTCTAACCCTATAATTTTCACATGCTTGCTTCTATTTTTACAGCTCCTTTAGCTACCGATCTGAGGAAGTGCTTTTACTTATTTCTTCCGTATCAATGAAAAAAAATTGTATGTAATTCATCTAATGATTGGAAAGTTGTTCTTAAACTCAAGAATTCTAACATTTTTTACAGTGTAATGCATAGTTAATAAATAACAAAATAATATTTTCCCGTTTATTAGAATCAAATATATTTTATGGTTACAACTAACAATAGGTTTGTAAAAATATATTATTTAGATCGTAGTAATGTTGAGTTAAGGAAATGTATATTTTAAAGAAAGCTGTTGATACAGAAATATAATAATAATTCTGAGTAAATATTACAGTAAAAACCTTTTACTTCCATTATGTCCAGGAAACAAAATAAGCTCAATATATTTGAATGCGCGATTTGCCGAGGTTCTTAAACGTAAAAAGAGATGATTATCTAAAACAACAGATTTTCGAAATGTCGCCATAACGTCAGTTTGTATGCATATTATTCTTTTTAATAATTTAAAATAATGAATTACACACGATGTATCATATATTTATATTAAAATACTTCCCATAGTATTTGAAAATGAAAAAGATAAGAATACAAAATATTCTAGGCACTAAATTGGGAATGAAATCCTATTTCTTTTAAATAGAAACTCTTCGCCAAAAATGTTTACAGAATTTTAATTGTAAATTCAGATATTATTAAACAAAATCAATATTAAAATCGATATTATTATAAATTTTGCATCTGAAATATATCAAACGAGCTTTGTGATGTGAAATAAATCCGTGACTTCGCTAAATAATGTGCTTTCCCAAACATCACAAAGATTACCATGACCTACGTTATTATAATCTAAATAAAGAGATCAGATTACATGATTAATTTCACGTAAGAGGCTAGAAACCCCAGCCTAACAGATCCTTTCAAAGAGGCTATAGCATTATTCTGCGTAATAATAAAATATTCATTCATTCTTTTTGAGGTGATTATTTGTAAACAATAGTCTCGTATTTTATCCTGCATTTGAATATAATATGATGTGAATTGTAGAAAATAATACAGAGGAATATTAATACAGGGTGTTTACAAATTAGTCCGGCAATTTCGTAAGTTAAGAACTTCCGAAATATTAAGAGAAATTAACTAGATGAAATTCAGACTTATAGTAATATTGCCGAAGTTTATTCATAGATGGCGTTAGGTGTCATAATGACGCTATCGCTTAGCGAGAGGAGGTTTTATTCATTGGCTACCACGATCACAAGATCTTTCACCGATTGATTTCGGTGTATGGAGGATTTGTAAAGGATCACGTGTACAAACCGCCACTTCCTGCATCCAGTCCTAAATTAATATCAAGAATATGGACAGCAATTAATTTGATTGGTTGGCTGGTTGGTTGTGTTTATGACGGCCAATTATCAACACGAGGGATATAGGCCCTAAGGGGGGGGTGCCTTTCGTGGGGGTCTCTCTAAGGGAACCTAACCCGTATTAACGCTATTAATTTGATCGACGGAAACATGCTTACAAATCTGTGGCAAGTTAAGATTTACTGCTGGGAAATTTGTCACGATAGGATGTCACATCGAACATTTGTGATAATGGTAAACTTGAACTAATTTTCTATGTTACAACAATATATGCCTTAATTTTTTTTCCTGTCAATTCCATTCAAAAAATTATTATTTTTTTTTTTTTTTTGTCCAACTAATTTGTAGACACGCTGTATATTTGTATTTTTCTAATATTTATAATTTTAACTATATTAATATGTGTTATCTTGCTGACAAAATATGCAACTTCAAATATACTTATTTCACTGGGATTTAAAGAAACGTTTATAAAATAAAGTTTGTTTTGCTGTCATTGATTTTCGGAAACGTTTGAGTAGTTTTTATACTGTATTAATATGTTTTCTCTATCTGGAATATAGGTTATTTGATTCTATTCCTTCTCAAGTAAAAATGTCCGTGTTCAACAAACATGTTTTACACACGAACATGTTATATTAATAGCATTAACATTAAAATGAATATTATTTTGTGACTCTTGTAAGCATAAGATTTATTATGTAGCCCAAAATGTTCAGTTGGGAATGAATATCATCCTAAACATCGAAATTTAGTTTTGAGAAAACTGACTTGTACGCTAAAAAAACTATTTGGAAACGTTTCCGAAATTGACTGATAGCAAAAGTAACATTGTTTTTATAAATGCTTCTTTAAATAGCGAAATTACATTGCTTTATGAGGTTTTTAAAGATGAAGAACACATTTTTGAATTGTAATTATAATGAAAGAAGTTGTTGTAAATTTCGTTCTTTGTTATATTATATTTTCATTTATTAAAAATCACTTGTCTTTTTTTACAGTGTAGGATGTAAAGAATAAGCGTAGGCTCAGTAAATTAATCAAAATAGTAAATTGGAAATAATGTTTTAAAATATTGTTACATTTTCCGTACAGTTATATAATATTAAATATTTTTTTAAGGCACTGCTTACTTAGCTCACCAAAAAATTATTTAAAAAACACTAAATATTATTTCAACTTGTGGGGAAAATAGGGTTCAGCAAATGAAACTGCTGCTGATTGTTCTGGTTATTAAGCTATCCGAACGGATAGTTTAAGATTAAGGGGGTAGGATACCATTAAACCCACAAAATTTTCGAATTTGTTTAATACATATTTAGATTCCGTAATCATTTCTGAACAATATGCAAAAAACCGCATTAAAAATTTCCCATTAGTTTACTAATTATGACAGTTTAATTAAGATTTCATAGGATAATTAAACTTTGCGTTGCGTTTATTCAAAATGATGAATTTTGATACTGCGCGCAGTGTTACTAAAAAACTATGCATGGCAATCAAAAGAAATTTTCAAAACATATTCATTTCTGTGTTATCTACAACTTAAAACCAGAAAGCGGTAATAATTTATTTTGTTTCTGTTTCTTTACTTTGAAAATATTTTGTAAAAAGTGAAAACAAAATAATTTTCTGTTAATTTTTTCATTTAGTAATTTTTTTTTTTCAAATATTCTGGTTTTAGTATAAACGTAACACTATTATGTATTTCTTTTCATCAAAATTCCCTCTTTATATGCATATTTTCAGATTTTATCATGCGCGCAAGATTTTTTTCTCTTATTATCATATAAATTTAAACTTATCATTTCAATATTTATTTATGAATTTACAAGTATATATATATATATATTTAAATATAAATTTAAATATGAGCTTTATATTTAAATGAAGTTTGATTTTTATTTTTGACTTATTACACAAGTTTTCAAGCTTGGAATATTGTAATATATTTTACTTTTTCGACGCGTTCAAAGGTATCCTACCTCCTTAATAAAATTAAGAAAAATTACTAATATTTACTACCGAAACTGGTTTTGAAACTGAAACCGAATTTTAGCCCTTCCTGTAGACAGACAAACCGAATTCCCAATCACTTTTTAACTATGTTGGAAAGTGTGAAAAATAAGATACGCGATCGGTCCAGAAAGAAATAAGACTTATTCCATAAAATTTGTTTATTTAAAGATAATTTTACAGACACTTAATATTACTTAAAATAGCCTCGTTCTCCTGGACTAATACACCGCTGCTAACGGCTATGCAACTGATTTATGACCGCCTGTAAGTCTTCAACTGGAATGCTGGTCAGAACGCGCATCCCCATTTCTATAAGTTTTCCAGATTGTCAAAACGATGACACTTTATGATGGATTTTAACCGATGGAATAGAAAAACGTTCCGCGGTGAAAAATCGGAGCTGTACCGTGGTTGGGGGAGCGTTTCAAGGCTGGATTTTGCCAGGAAAAGAGTTACTTTGAAGGATATATTGGAAACAACTTGTCAAAACTTTAAGTTATTCCGTGACGATTTGATGCACAATCGATTTTGTAAGTCCAAAGGTCTCCACTATCATACCGGCGGTATCCGACTAAACAAAAGCGCTTTAATGTTATCCCTATTGTCTGAAGTTCAAGAAACTGATGGAGGCCCAGCGCGTTGTTCTTCATCGACGTCATCTCTTCCGTCTTTGAAGGCTTTGTGCCACTTGAGCCTTGGACAAAGAATTCTTCCCGTAGGCTTCTCGTAACATGACAAGTTTCTCAATAGCCAATCGGTTTAGTTTTACACAAAATTTTATGGCGTAGTGCTGTTTTACACCCCGATTCATTCTGAAAACCTAACGCCACATTCAAACACATGTGTGTTGCGCGAACGATCATTTTGTTGCAAACACTCAAGGCCAACTGACTTCCACCAGACTCTGATAGCCCCGGCCGCACGTAAAGCCCACAAACACCGCCCCTTTCGACAAAATAATCCAGTCTCATTACTTCCTGGACAGACTATGTATCGGTATTGTGTGATCTCGTACGAGCCGATAACTATTTAAAATTGTAATATGTTTTCATTATTATTATTATGATTATTATTATTTTTTTTAATCGCTAAATTTGCTTTTAATAAAATTAGTGTGATGTCTGGAAACGTTTAGATTAATTTCTCTTTCGATTCTTTTGGCGTCAACGCCATACGTCACGTGGTATGCGGGCGCGCGCGGAGAGAAGGGTGGATATTTTTTTTTTTTTTTTTTTTTTTTTTTTTCAGAGTAAAAGTGATTTTGGAGAAGGGTAGCCGAGCCGTGCATGTTGGCCGGCGTGTTTTTTTGGATTTGTGAAAACGGAAGTATGTCGGGTGCTAGGAGCACCAAATGATTATAATTTGAGTAGTTTGTAATAAAAGTTAATAATATTGTGAAGTGTAGTTCGTGGAGTGAAACATAAAAGTGTCGTGCATCTTTTGAAACCTGTTTGTTTCATTGTAAAAAGTCATCATCATTGTGTCGTCTTGTAATGTGTTCATGTTCTTTTTTGAATAAACTTAATAATCTTTGATTAAAAGAAGAAGTGCTATTTTTAACAAGATATACACCACGTGGGATTGTCAGAGGAGCGGCGCCGGCATTACAGGCTCCATTTCGAAGAACCAGAGATATTATAAAAGTAAGATGCATGTTTAGGTATTTTTAATTGAAGATAGTGTTTGAAGATATTTTGAGTAGATAAATAGAATGCAATTTGTTGTTATGAATTTGTGTATTTATTTAGAAGATTTAAATAGACGAAAGAAAAGTATATTATTTATTATGATTGATATAAGCATGTCAGAAGAAAGTTGCTATTTATAGTATGACATTTATTGCTTGATTTATTTATATAAGATGATAGTATCGATTATAAGTAGAGTTTATTATAAAAGTGTTTGAAATTGAAATAGAAAAATGTTTAGCTTTAAAGGGCTGTAAAAAGAAGATTTAGTTGTCGTCGCGACTGAATTCGGATTAAAGGTAGAATTTGAGCATAGAATTGTAGATTTGAAAACACTCATTGAGGGAAGCGACCAATTTGCTAAGGATGCTGAATTTGTAAAGGAATTTTTAATTACTACTGTATCAGATAGGATAGAAAAAGAAAAACGTGAAGCCGAGTTGCTCAAAATCGAAAAAGAAAGTGTCAAATCGGAACAGGACACTGCACTAGAATTAGAACGAACAAAATTAGAAGTCATTAAAGCCCAATTAGAAATGGCGAAGATAGCAGATGATAAGAATTTGGATCCGGGGGAGGGGGGGGGGGGGGTATGGACAAAAATTCCATACTATTTCTTTAGAATCTTTAATTAAAAGTGTTAGAACCCTGAGTATGCCAGTCCCGACTAAACCGGAAGAGTGGAATTTATTTTTTAGTTCGCTCGAAAAGGCATTCGAAATGAAAAGTGTTTCGGAGGAGTTAAAAGTTGAAATTTTACTAAATTTAGTGGGTGAACGGGCGGCACATTTATTAGTTTATGTCAATACAAATGAAATGAAGAGTTATCCGAAGGTTAAGGCTTTAATTTTAAAAGAATTTCAACCTACCCCAGAAGCTTGTCTAGAAAATTTCCTTACGGCAAAAAGAATGAAAAATGAAAACCATTTACAATTTGCAAGCAGAATCCGAGGTAATTGGGAATTTTATTGTCAGCTTAGGAAAGTAAATGATTTCGATACGCTTAATGAATTAATTGTTACCGATAGATTAATGAGTTCATTAGATTCAGAAACGCGGAGTTATGTTAAATTAAAGCAAATAGATGACTGGTTAAAACCACGCCAAATCGCGGAATTATGCGATAATTGGTTTACTTCAAAAGGTAGAACTTTTTCGGAATTATATGATAGACCTATAAAATCCTTTCGTAACTATGATGAAACCGGAAGTGTGAATCATGGGAAATATATCCCACCTCATAACAGAAATAATGTTCTTTCTCCCGAAAGAAAAACTAATGATATTTGTAGGCTATGTAAACAAACAACTCATTTACGTTTCTGCCCGAATAATAAAGATAAAAATAAAATGGGGAATTTTCGAAATCAAACGGAAAAGGAATCGGATATTGAGAAAAATAAACATGATGATAAATTAGTTGCTAAAGTGACAGCTTTATGTTCTGAGAATGAGGCAATAAATACGCAAGCTTTGCAGTATCATGATGTGTTGTTAGGCGGGCGGAAAGTGAATACATTGATCGATAACGCTGCCGAAATTCCAGTCGTTAATTCAAATCAAATACCGGATTCATTTAGAAATAATGAAAATTCAAAAATTCAGTTGATATCTGCCTTTGGAGAAAAAATAACCGCTGACCTTATAACTTTACCTATAGCTTTAGATTCCGGAGAGTCGAATAGTGTAGTTAATAGCGTAGATGTTTTGTTCGTAGCAACAGATAAATTATATGGGTCATGTATTATCACGCCGACGATTTATGAATTATTACGATCAGTTCAGAGTGGAGGGGAAGAAAATAGATTAGGTGACGTGTCGGTGCCTACGGAGGAGATGCAGTCAGAAAGGGGGGGAGAAATTAAATGTGAATAAGCAGGGTGTAGTGAAATGGAGCATCAAAGTATGAATGATGACAATTTATGTTTATTAAGTCAAAATGAAACTACAGAAAAAGAGTTAGTGATTAGCTGTATTGAAAAGAAAAATAATAGCGAAGATTTAAAGGTGGGTCATCAATCAGATGCGAGTATTTACAGGGCGCAACAGAAACGTTGCGAATCGTTACAGGGAGCATTCAAAGATGCAGAAAAAGAGAAAAATGGGTTTGTTATGGTAGACAATTTGCTTTATCATAGGGAAAGAGTTTCGGGAAACCAAGTTATGCAATTAGTGGTACCAAAGTTGAGGAGGGGGGAAATTTTAAAAATTGCACACGAATCGATTTTTGCCAATCATCTCGGCATGAAAAAAACAAAAGAGAGAATTCGTTATTCATTTTTTTGGCCAGGTATGTCGCGGGATGTGGAAGAATATTGTGCGTCGTGTAAGGATTGCCAACTACGGAGCAGGGAGAGGGTCAGCGATCAGATACCCATCGTCCCAATTGAGAGACCGGAACTTCCGTTCGACGTTGTAAATATTGACATAATTGGAAAAATTGAACCTCCTTCAGCGCGTAGGCATCAATACGTACTTACTTTGGTAAATCAACATTCGCGATGGTCAGAGGCAGTTCCGTTACGGACAATTACGGCTAAAGCTACGTGCGATGCATTGTTAGAGATATTTATGCGAACAGGAATACCCCGCGTAATAGCGAGTGATCAGGGCAGAAATTTTGTATCAGGGTTAATACAGGAGTTTCATGCTAGGCTGGGGGCGGCTCCTAGATTTGCTACGCCGGGGCACCCACAGAGCTCGGGATTAGTTGAAAGGTATAATCAGGTATTGAAACGTATGTTACACCATATAATTCGTAGTGACCCTAAAAATTGGGATAAACACATCCCCTATTTATTATTTGCGTATAGAGGAATTCCGAATGTTTGGGCGTATCGCCATTCAAATTAATTTACGGAAAAGAGGTCAGAGGGCCACTGACGGTATTAAAATCTACATGGGCAGGCGAAATCCCACTACCTATAAATCTAGGAAAGAGCGCGACCTAATATCTCCAGGAGTTGAAAATTAATTTGGAAAGGGCGGCGGAACAAGCGACAATAGTGTCGGAGGTTAAGCAAAGCTCGTATGCGAAGTACGCTAATCGAAGAGCGATTTACAATGAATTTAGACCGGAGGACCAGGTATATTTATTCATTCCGGACTCCACGAACAAACTTTACGTGAGATGGACAGGGCCAGCCGAAATAATGGCACGTTGTAACCCTGATTCTTACAAAGTGAAATTAATGAACGGGAATGTTAGAAATGTCCACGTAAATAAGATAAGAAAATTTACTCCTAGGGTACAGGCGGTGTGTGTGATCTTCGAAAATGAGGAAGAATTAGAGGAGGTCCATCCCACCCCCCAGTACGAAAGATAACTCCGACCTATTCAATATAGAAGAAGTTGATCTAAGTCATTTAGAAAAGGTGGAGGAAGAAAAAATGTTAGATTTATTGTATAAGTATAAAGAGTTATTTTCTAGAAAAGTGCAAATAGCTAAGGTAGGAGAGCATAAAATAAGAATACGTGACGCAGAAAAGAAAAAGCCGTATGTTTACAGAATCCCAGAGGCCTTGAAAACTCAAGTAGATAAACAAATTGAGGAGTTATTGGAACTAGGTCTGATTGAAGAAAGTGAGGCAGAGGCGCCACACCCAGTAGTTTGCGTAATGAAGAAGGATGGGGCCTTGTGCCTATGCGTAGATTTTCGAGTGCTTAATGCTGTTACAGTGACTGATGATTTCCCAATGGAAAATGCCACAGATTTGTTGTTCAGTATTGGCAGGGCCAATGTGATAACTACGATAGAATTGCTCAAAGGGTATTGGGCCATACCGCTAGAGGAAGAGAGTCAAAATTTAGCATGTTTTAAAACTCACAGGGCTCAGTATCGCTTTAAAGTAATGGCCTTCGGGCTCCAAAACGCAGCTGCGACTTTTCAACGTGAAATGAACAAAGCACTGTCCGATTACAAGGAGTTCGCCAGAGACGACGTAGTCGTCTTTTCTGAAACATTTGCTGAACATCTGGTGCATTTAGAAAAGATACTTTCTAAGTTATCAGTCTTAAGATTTTCAGACAACTTGAAGAAATGTGAATTCGCAAAACCGCAGATTAAGTACTTAGGACATATCATCGGGTCCGGCAGCCATCGGACCAACCCCGTAAAAGTGGAGGCTATTCGAAGGTTAGCAGTGCCTCAAACGAAGAAACAGTTGAAAAGTGTCCTTGGTCTATGTAATTATTACAGAGATTACATTCCTAAATATGCTGAAGTAGCATATCCTCTAACCGAACTGACGAAGAAGAAGAGTCCAGAACAGCTGTGTTGGTCAGAAGACCATGATCGGGCGTTTAATGAGTTGAAAAGAGGTCTTATCGAAGCACCTAGTCTACATACTCCCGTTATAGGAGTACCATTTGTCATCAAGTGCGACGCATCTGCAATCGGCATCGGCGCGTGTTTATCGCAGCGAAAAGACGGAGTACTGTACCCAGTGAGCTATGCCAGTCAGAAGCTCACCAAAACTCAACAGGCTTGGCCGACAATCGAAAGGGAGGCCTATGCGGTCATCTGGAGTCTCAAGAAGTTCGAAACGTGGATTTTTGGTTCACCTGTGGAACTTATCACCGATCACAACCCACTAACTTTCATCACTAAAAATGCACCCCAATCTTCCAAACTGCAAAAATATGACATTATGATTTCCCACCGCCCTGGTGCCAAGTTGATAAATGCAGACGCACTGTCTAGACTGGAGACTATTGGTTAAGAAAACAAGCTGTGAAAAACTTTCTAAACTGTATAGACTTTTTTAAAAAAGAAAAAAAAAAAACTTTCACGAACTGATTGATGAAGGACCATGTCTTTTCTAGTGACTTTAAAAGATTTATTTAGTGTGTTACTACAGCTTTTGTTTCCTTTTACATATGTTTTATTTGTTATTGCATTTATTATTGTTATTATTAAGTATTAATTATGTTTTATATTAGTAGATAAGAAGAGTGTTAATAAGTTGTGATATAGGCAGCGTGTCCAGACCACTCCAAGATGTAGTTTGTATATTTTATATATATTTGTATATTTGTTAATTTGTATTTTTTTCATTTGGGTATTTTTTTTTAAATTAAGTATGATGACGTCTCCAGACTAAATTTCAGATAGAAAATAAGGGACCCCCACTCCCATTTTCACTCTTGGGTGGGGGGTGTGATGTCTGGAAGCGTTTAGATTAATTTCTCTTTCGATTCTTTTGGCGTCAACGCCATACGTCACGTGGTATGCGGGCGCGCGCGGAGAGAAGGGTGGAAATTTTTTTTTTCAGAGTAAAAGTGATTTTGGAGAAGGGTAGCCGAGCCGTGCATGTTGGCCGGCGTGTTTTTTTGGATTTGTGAAAACGGAAGTATGTCGGGTGCTAGGAGCACCAAAGGATTATAATTTGAGTAGTTTGTAATACAAGTTAATAATATTGTGAAGTGTAGTTCGTGGAGTGAAACATAAAAGTGTCGTGCATCTTTTGAAACCTATTTGTTTCATTGTAAAAAGTCATCATCATTCTGTCGTCTTGTAATGTCTTCATGTTCTTTTTTGAATAAACTTAATAATCTTTGATTAAAAGAAGAAGTGCTATTTTTAACAAGATATACACCACGTGGGATGGTCAGAGGAGCGGCGCCGGCATTACAATTAGTTATACTGCTAACTCCTTAAAATAACCTAATATTGCTTGGTCCAATATAGGTGAAGGGTATCCAAGTTGGGATACAAGTCGCTGAATTTGGATAACTTTTAACAATTTTTTTCAAATTAAAATAAAATTTAAGATTTTCAAAAAGAAGAATAGATTGATCTTTTGGAGATGTTCCAAAAATAAAGTGAGTTACACCTCAAACTAAGGGAACGGTCCACGTTCGACAACTCTCCCCTATGTTTTGTAATTTTTAACATTTTCCAACGTAGTAGAAAAAGTTGTTTATGAAATCAGATTGTCTGGTCATCCGTCCGTATGCCTGAGTTCTAAATCGAGTAAAAAATCTCCGAGTGTCATGTTATTGATATATGTTATTCAATGTCACTATGACATGTTCGGTGTTAAAGTTGAAGTGTGTAGCATTTCTTGTTTTTTTTTCAGAGACACTTAAAATATATTTCGTTACATTATGGTCTGCAAATCGTTTCCATTGTATATTAATGAATTTACTCTATCTGCTGCAGCATTAAAAATTCATATATACCCTTAAGTTCCAGTACAATAAGCTTATTGTAGAATAAAGTGTGCTTAGGATACAATCGTTTACTTTCCGGGGCAAACAAAACTTATTCTGCTAATGTACTGTCTATAAGCATTAACAGCTGGAAGTGCGTTTTCAGTTCTGGTATGCATTTTTAATATTAACTAATTTGTCAGATAGTATTTGGTGTGAAACATGTTTATGAAAATTAATAGCGCTGCCTAAAATCATTCGATTAGTTTTCTGTCTACAGCCGGTAACTGCTTTAATTGGATTTTCAAATGTAGTATAAATTAAGAACTAAAAGATCTTCTTAAAACACCATCAAAAATGTTTAATTCCGCTAAGCCTTTCAAATGATCTGAGTCTTTCTTCGTCAGGCGAAAAGAAGACGTGCTTCTACTATGAAAGCAGCAGCAAGACTGAAATAAGAGATAAGGTAAGGGAAGCAGGCTGAAGAAACAGCCAATAGTAAATTAGAAATAAACAGCCAATAGGAATGCGGAAGACAGCAGTCAATCATTTAGACATTCTATTCAAAAAGCTTTCACGGTCTGCACCTCCAAGCAGTTAAATAACGAAATAAACAAAATGTTTGATATTGCAAGAATCAATGATTACAAAGAAAGCATTATAGAAAAATTAATTATAATCTTGAAGAATAATAAGGAAAAAAAATTCAATCCACAAAATTCCATGTTCTACTTTACAATACTTCCTTGGTTTCTTCGAACGTTTGAAATATAAAATCAATAAATTCAATATCTCCCTTGTTGAAAAAACCTCCATCAAATTAAAAAACACAGTATGCAAGAAAATAGAACCAACTGAATCAAACCACTTATCAGGAATACAGCGAGGGAACAGTGGCGTTCGTAAACGAAACACCGTTCACGAAAGAACATGGGACAATGTAATTTTATATAGGCATGACAAGCAGAAAACGTAAAAGTAGAATAAAAAAATACATGGCAAACATCAAACACAAAAGGAGAACCACAGCTTTGGCCAGATTATGCAGCAAAGAACCTTTACAGATCGATTTTTAAAATAGCAGATTAATTTATCCATAAAGATTTCATTTATCACCCATTATGTGGAAATCAACAGAGATATTTTTAAGCAAGGAGAATATTTTCAATTAATCAGTCTCTTCATTTACCGAAAATTTGGAAAGAGATGCTATGCAATTTTAGTAACGATAGTAAAAATTAATCCACGCTCACAAATATCCAGTTTAATTTTATTTTATGTTTACAGTGATTTTCATGATGCATGAAGTCTCGTCAGTCGTACCAAGTTATTGTTTTTAAATTTTGTGAAAATATTTCTATCATGAATAATTTCGAAAATGTCGCTGTTTGTGCGATGAAACGTTCGTTAATTTAAATAAAGATATTTTATCACTTTTTACAGCATTACTAGCAGGCTCTGTCCCCTGCAAGCTAAGCTCGCCAACCACGTTCAGACACTGCATAATCTAAAAACACGCTAATCTGATGGGTTTTTAAAATATTAGAGAAGACTGAATAATACTGAAAAAAGCTGTGCAGATCTGCCTGTAAATGGATTTCCATTCAATTCTTTTTTATTGCAAAAATGTAAGGGCGAATCAGTTGCTGTTAAGATATCCAAATAGTTGTTTTGGTTTTTGATTAAAGGGAATCAGTTAAACATTTCAAAAGAAGCTAAAATTGAATGAATTAAGTATACAGACATACAGAGTCTTTGTCTCCGGGTATTTTAAAACAATCTCTATAACAGTAGCCTAAGTCATGTGACTATCATCAACAGTTCCGGGCTGGCAACTTCGCTTTTTATACTCTAGGTGCCATTTTGGTACTTTAATGTTAACCCGACACAGGTGATAAGTCTCCAAATATTATTCTATCACAATCATATCTTCTATATTGTAATAGTTCAAGTCATCAACTGCCATAAAAAAAACACGGTCTGTTCTCTTCGCCTTTCATATGAATGTTTGGCACAAATGTCATATACTATATTGGCGCGATTTTTTTCGACGCCAATTTGGGGAACTCATCAACAGCATAAACAACAACATCCGGCTTACAATATCAAGCAAAATAACGATACTTTGGCGCCAGTTAAGTATCCGTTGCGTATATGACATTGGCATCAGAAAAGAAATCGCGCCACTATGAGGCCGTATATAACATCTGTACCGAAAGTTTTCCATTTTGATTAAAAAATCAAACATTTTGTTTCGAATAAAAATATATAAAAGTTGTCATGGTTGCAAAGAATTCTTCGTACTGTTACGCTAGACGCGTGACAATCTCGCCAATAGCTTTTTTTTCAAATTGCCAGTTTAAATATTTGTAAACATACTACATATATATTTAATAAATGTTATATATGTCACATGTTAAAAAATACGATGTTTATAAAGATAGTTTTATATATATTACGGATAGAGATATGCCTTACACATACATAATATATATACACATATAAATAAATATTATGTACAAATATAATTTTATGAATTTATTATATTTATTATATATGTCAAATTAAAACAAAAGTTATATATTTTTCCGAAAACTATATTCTAAATGAAAAAGAAAAAAAAAAAAAAATCCACAAAAATCATATGAATAAAGTCCATTCCAGAAGAAAAGTAACCTCAAAGGCTGAAGATCGCAACCACATCGATTCATTTAATGCCAAAAACTCTCACACAATATGGAACTCTTCCCGCATTATTTAATATTTCGCCAGATGTCATATATTGTCCGCAGATTTGGCGTGATTTTTCTTTTTTACGAAAATTTGGCGAAAACCTTGTTTTCGGATACCAGTTAAGTATGCATTTTTGGTATTACTTAGTTATCCCGTCGACCAAAAATCTATCGCAAAACTATAAGATTAAATGTTAATAATGGTTGATCGTAAATGTCACATTCACTTGACTTTAAGTAAGTTACACGTGTTTACGTCATCAAGTGACTTTTATTTCGACGTTTTATTTGTATATTTATTAAAGTTATATTAATTTATTTGTTCTTTCGTTATTTAAAATAAAAATGATGTCAATTTGTATAATTTGGCGAGTGGTTCGGCGATTTATATAATTTGGCGAAATTTGTCGAAGGAATAACTAAGTAGTACCGTATTTTTTAATTATTTTCTATTATTTTCAAAAGGAAATAACAAAAAAATATTAATTACTATAGAACAAAATAATTTATATAATTTAAAAAAAGAAATAAAAGTAAATAAACATTTATTACTAAATAAAAAAAAATAGCCGGGTACCATGTCAATCAAAATAATGCCATTTTGACGCCAGTCAGAATCTTTCGATTTGGCGAAAGATTGTTCAAGTAAATTGAATTATGAATAATAGTAGCATGATACATTTCTTAGCATATAATTAAGGGAGGACAAACTGGTCGGCAAATTAGTTTAAAATAATAACCTTTTCTGAAATATGAAAAAAAAAATATCGGTTATGATTAAAATTTGAGTTGCCATGATTAGAAAAATGTATTTAAAAAAATAATATTTTGAAAACTAATTCGAATTGAAAAATTCTAATACCAGTTTAGAGATCTGCAGATCAGTACAGATTTTTGGTGTTAATTTCATCACAAAGTATTCCATATTTTAGGAGAAATCGCCGTGAAACATAATCAGTTGTTTAATCAGTCGTTTCAAAGATTCGTTTTATAAATTCTTAACATTTCAGCCGTTTCATATATTCGTTTCATAAATTCGTTTCATTAGCATTTTATATATGTAGAGTAGATTTAGCTTAAATAAAATAAAGTTATTTGTTATAATTTATAAGGCTGTTTTAAATTTTTAAGATCGAAAGACCTCCGTGCTATTTAGCAAAATGAAATTTCATTCATTCAAATTTATGGTTTTTTTCCTTCTTCTATCGCAGTTTGATACATCTGGATTTGGAATAATCCTGAAATTTTCAGAAAGTAATTTCCATGTATATGAGAAATTTTGCGCATATTTCATTTTTAAACAGATTTTGAGCTTAAGAGCCATTATTTCACAAATCAGACAAACTGCGATAGTTGTATTTTTTTTTTGTTTTGCTTGATTTTTCTATGTTGAAGTAGATCATATTTAATGAATAATGTGAAATTTTGAAGCTCTGAAAAAATTTCCGGTATCCTGTAGAAAATGTCAAAGTTCAAGGCAATGAATCCCATTTATCATGATTGATATGCCAGTATGTTTGGATTGCTATATCTCTTCAAAGCAACAACATCCCAAAATTTTTTTGTCATAAACTGTTGGTATAATACTACATGCTTAGTAAAATTTACTTAGTTCCATGGGGCATTGTTAATTTTCAGTGTTATGTGGCCACAAAATACAATCAAAAATACGTTTTTATCCGTTTTCTGCACTTATTTTCTTAGTTAAGCAATAGTACGCCAAAAGTTTTCTTATAGAATATGAAAGTTTACTATTAGAACAAGCTAAGTAATATAGAACTTTACCAGGATATCGATGCTGTTTGCAGATATAATCTGTTAAATATTCAAAAGTTTCGAAATCTGCAACTTTTCAAATAGTCTTATCTCAAAACAGCATAACAGTTGAATAAAATGAAATATATCAGTAGTAGTTGAACAAATGTACAAAAACATGGTGACGAAAAATAAGTGGGGTCTCATGCTATTTTCAGAAGAAAAAAAATGACAAAACTTACAAAAAAATCAGTGAAATAATCAGGCTTTTCCCCTAGAAGGAGAAAGAGAAAAGGGATGTTCCATTTCCTCATAGGGGAAAGCATAGGAAAGGGAAAGAGAGACGGGATAAATCATTTTCTGATAGGGAGAAAGCCTGATATTGACACTGCGTTTTTGTAACGTTTCTCATTTTTTTCTGAAAATAGCATGAGAACCCACTTACTTTTCGTTTCCATATTTTTGTAAATATTTTCAACTACTACCTGATATATTTTGTTTTATTTAACTGTGATGCTTTTTTGAGATATAACTAATTCTAAAGTTGAAGATTTTGAAACTTTTGAATATTTAACAGATTATATCAGTTAACAGCATCGATATCCCGGTAAAGTTCTATATTACTTAAATTATCCTAATAGTAAACTTTCATATTCTATCAGTACAATTTTCGGGTACTATTGCTTAACTAAGATAATAAGTGCAGAAAATGGACAAAAACGTCATTTTTATTGCATTTTGTGGCAACATAACAACGAACATTAACAATCCCCCATAGAACCAAGTAAATTTTACTAAGCATGTTGTGTTCTGCTAACAGTTTATGACAAAAAAATTTTGGGAAATGTTGCTTACCAGAGATATAGCAATCCAAATTTATTTTCAAGTTTCGTGAAAAAAGGGATTCATGACATTGAACTTTAATATTTACTACAGGTAATAGGAACATTTTTCAGGGCTTCAAAATTGCACAATATTCATTAAATATGATATACTTTAACGTAAAAAAAAATCAAGCCAATTAAAAAATACAACTATAAAAATATCACTTTTTTGTCTGAATTTCAAAATAATGGCTCTTAATTCTCATACAGCTTTAAAATCGTACTCTTTGAAAGCGTATAGAATTAAAATCGCATAATAAAACAAGTATTTTGATTTTCTTTATAAAGATCACGATTACAGCTTGAATATCATTAACAGAAAATGTGAAGTTTTTGACTATAAATGATATATTTAATATAATAAAAGTTATATTCAATAAAATTTGATGCAGTTTGCGACAACGCTAAAACCGCTAGTCACGAACCACTGTGCCAACTCTAGTATTAATCGCTTGTTCGAGAAATAAGTAAAACAAGACGGTAATTTTGGCAGTCTCAGAGAAAGTATATGTTTTCACACTTTAAAATATTCAGTGTAAAACTGGCTATTTGCAAAATGTTTTTTTTTTTTTTTTTTTTAATTAGAACAAACTATCTTCTGGATATATATGTGTTATCAATATTTCATTTATTTTTATTTTTATTTTTAATTTTAATTGCAGTTAAGTGTGTTAAGTATACGTGTTGATGAAAAATTATAAGTTTTATTTGTAAATTCATGACCCTAAAAGGATTTTGCGCCATAAAATCCCATACAACCGACCTTTTTTCTTAAAATGTTTGGAACAGATAAATTGTAATTGTATCCACAAAGAATTAATGGAAAATAAGTATTTTGTTATTTTATTACTTTAATTTTTAAATGTTATTCATAATGTTAAAGTGTTTAAGATTCGAATCTTAAGTTCTCTCAGCCAGTAAAATTCATCCTTTTTCAGTTAAGCTCCTCCTACTGTTTCCTGCTACTATAAGAGCACCGCTCGTGAACGGGCGTCAGTCATCAGCACATAGCATCAGCAAGTCAGCTGTTAGCGTTTGTCATAGACAGACGCGTTTTGCTTTCAGTTTCGATATTGTTGAAATGAGCGTTGTGCCGGCCCACGCGGCCGATTTTTCTGTCATCCTTAGACAGCATGCCTCCTACTTTCTCGGACTCTGTGGCGCATTTAAAATGCACCATCACCAAACTGGGGAGGATGCATGGATTGCTACTGCTCTCGAGGCGGAGACTAAAATCTACGAATGGAATGCCACTGATGAAGGAGACGACGCCTTGCTGTCTGACCTCCATGGTATGCTTTCTAATCTTTCAGATGTCGCGGACCAAAACCCTGCCATCTCCCCCCCCCCCCCAAGCCGGGAAGTGATTTCTCCAAGAATGGAGTAAAACGTAGACATCCTACTGCTGCTACAGCAAATAAATCCTCTAGATTCGACTCTTTTAACAAGAGCAGGCAAATTGATTTCACCAGTCAAAACCCATATGATATTTTAAGTCCTAGCATGGACTTATCTGAGCCTATTGAACAGGAGGAAAAACTCGCTGAAGGCGATTCCCCCCTGACCAAAAATTCCCCCCCAACTCCTAAGCCACCAAGGGTTGAACCCATAACATTAAAGAAAACTTCTAATATTAATGAAATAATAGCTCAAATTGAAAATAATGTTACCCATAAAATCCTTAAAAAAGTACTAAGAGGGGATACCATTAAGGTATTCCCCGAAACCATTCTAGACTATAGGAATATACAGAAATTCCTATCAGAAAATACTTATGAATTTTTTGCCATGATACCCAAAAACGAGAGACCGAAGAAAGTGCTTCTTCGTGGAATCCCCCCCTGAGACCCCCGTTGAAGACGTAAAAAATGAACTAGCTAAAAAATATAAAATTAACAGAGTCTCCCAACTTAGAGATTATAGAACCAAGAATCCCCTTCCTCTTTACCTTGTCGACGTCTTCCCCACTGAAAATTATAGAGAAATTTTTGATTTAGACAGTTTTAACGGATACTACATTAAAGTTGAGGCTTACAAGTCTAATGGCCCAAAACAGTGTTGGAACTGTCAAAGGTACAATCATAGCAGTGAGAACTGCAGCTTTAAAGCTGCTTGCAGAAAATGTGCAGGAGACCATCGTACCAGTAGTTGCCCCCCCTCAGAAAATCTAATCATCAAATGCATAAATTGCGGGGAAGGACATACAAGTAACTATAGTGGTTGCAAGTTCAATCCCCGCAACATCAAAAATAATAGATTAACCACCATAAGAAATAGTAACTCCCGTTTCGAAAGAAAAGCAACCCAGCAAAATTCATCCTACGCCAACATCACCGTAAATTCATCTAAACCGGAAATTCCCCCCCTCTGAAAATTCCCCCCCCTACCCTAAATTCTGAAAATTTTCCAAAAATTCAAACTCAAGACTGCAATCCCACCCAGGAATCCCCACTTTTTCAAGGAATCCCCTCAGTTGAAAATTTAGACGTAATACTAGAAAAATTAGAAAAAATCTACAATCTACTAACTAAAATTAATAAAATGTCCACCAACTCCCTTTCAAGTTTTATGATCAGTAATTTTACCGGGAATTCTCCCACCAATGTTCCCCTTAATAAACCATAATGGGCCTTTTCAAAATCTTAACTTGGAATGCAAATGGACTCAGACCTAAGCTAGACGAGCTCAGGGATTTTGTTATTCATAACCCTGTAGATATCATTTTAATACAAGAGGTTAAGTGCACTAACTCCAAAAACCTCAAAATTCAAAATTTTAAAACCTATCTTACCCCCAGAACCAACAACAATGTCATTTCGCCTTACGGCGGGACGGCTATTTTCATTAACAACAGGGTCCCCCATGCCCTCGTACCCTCCCTTCCCCTACATAATATTGAAAATACTAATGTAAAAATCCATTTAGACCAGCAAAATTCATTTACAATCTCATCCATCTATCTCCGGGTCTCCAAACCGCCGACCATGCCCCCCCCCCAACCGGTAATTCCCCCCCACCAAGCACTACAATCAGATCTTGATAATCTCACTAGGCTTGATGACAAGATTATCATTGCAGGGGACTTTAATGCCCATCATACCAGTTGGAATGCTAGTTCACCAACTGATACCTTAGGAAATTCCCTGTATCAGTACTGCCTCAACAAAGGCATTGAGATTGCTGCACCCTCCTCCCCTACTCGTTATGGACCATCGGGTGGTACGACAATCGACCTTGCTCTCCTCAAAAACATTCCTTACCCCTTTACCATCACCCCTCACTCTGTTATGTCTTCTGACCATCTCCCAATTCAATTTAACTTTGACTGCAATCCCACCCTTCCCAACATTTTAACAAATCCCATTATCGACTGGTCATGCTATACTAAATTTATTCAGGAATCCCCCCCCCCCCTTTTGGTAACATTAACTCTAAAAATGACATTGATGAGGCTGCCACTAATCTTACTAATTTAATGAAAAATGCCCTCGAAAATTCAAAATTTCACCCCAAAAAAGAAAACTATCACGAACTCCCCTTTAATATCAAAACTAAAATAAATAACAGGAATAGAATCAGGCGCCTCTGGCAATCTACCGGCGACCCCAGCATCAGAGCAGATATGAACCGGTGCAATGCTGAAATTAAGAGGGTAATTGCCACTTATAAAAATAATAAGTGGCAAAAATATATCGAATCCCTCGCCCCCTCTGATAATTCCATATGGAATTATCTCAGGCGGGTGAGGAAACCTTTCACACCCATTCCCCCGTTACAAACCACCAACGGTCTCGCCTGCACTGATGCTGACAAGGTAGAGGCCCTAGCCGACCAGTACCAAAATCAATTCACCCCCCACCCCGATGTTTTTGATCCGGAAACTATCGACATGGTCGACAGAGTTCTTGAAAATTTTAATTCCCGGAGCAAACAGGCAGATTGAACCGACCACTCCTGATGAAATCATACAAGTAGTCAAAAACCTCCCAAACCGGAAAGCCCCTGGTCATGATGGGATCAATAATTCGGCCATCAAAAGCAGTGAAGCAGGTGGTAATCACCAGAAACAATGGAGAAAAGAGAACGAAAGAAGTAGAGAGTTTAAATAATCACTACTCCAGTACCCCTGCTTCAAATATAGCACAACATATATCAAAATTTAGAGCATAAGGAGAGGAAAAGAAAGATATGTAGTACAAGTCTCTAGCTCACCCCATTCCTGAGAGATTTAGCTGGACATCGGGAGCTTGACTCACACGATGCAACACTAGGCACACTCACTCATCCTGAATTCATTATATCAGTCTAAAAGCAGACACTTTCAAGTCTCCAGCAGCCAGGTTGGAAGAACAGCTACCTCCCATACGAAAGGTCGTGAGTTCGAATCACGCCGGGGAAAGAGAGATTACAAACTTAACAAATGCCATCTTTAATCTTAGATATTTCCCTAAAATTTGGCGTCATGCAATAATTGTTCCAATTAAAAAACCCGGAGAAGACCCTGTCCAGGCCAGGAATTACAGACCCATCAGCTTACTTCCTGCACTTAGCAAGCTTATTGAACATATTTTTCTCTCCAGACTAATACATTTCCTTCCTGACATCCCAGAACAATTTGGTTTTAGACCCAAACATGCTACCACACACCAGCTGTTAAGAGTGACCGAACTTATCATGGATGGGTTCGTTAATCACGAACAGACTGGAGCGCTTTTTGTTGACATTTCCAAAGCGTTTGACACGGTTTCAGCTGTCGTTGTGTTCAGCTCTTCTAATTCTCGGTATACAAAGTGCCTTTTTCAAGGCCAGACTCGGCATATATCGGCATATATAGGGTAAATCCACGGTAGCTTAGTCTTTCGCTGGTTATTTTATGTGCCGCGTTGCACTTGGCGCGGGGGACGCACCAACGGCTAGTTGTTTACCCATTTAATTTAAAATTTTTAACTTCTTAATATTTAATTTGTTTTTAAATTTTTATTTTATTTTTCTTTTTTGTGTGTGCTGAACACAAGAACTTAAGCCGTCCCCCCCACCCCCACAATTTTTCTCAATTTTTGAACTGCTGTCCAAGGAATCCTACATCGTCATACATCCAAAGTGTTCTGTATCCATCAATATGGGACATAGGTCCGAGGCTCTTCGGCCAAAAACTCTTCGCATCGTCAGCAAACGTAAACTCAAACTACATTTACATTGAATGTTGAGTTGCTTCGCTACTCGGTAATCCAGAACACCATCTACACTGTTCCTACGTTGTATTTTCAAAAAAATTATCAAATTGTTCTGACAGCCAAGCTTGCAAGTTTTGACGAATTTTGAGGGAATTTGGCGATAAAGTTGTCTTTAAGTATCTGAAGGAATTTTACAAAAATTCTCATTTTTTGTATACGTGTTTCAACCATTCAGTGTTCATAGAACGTACTTGAAAGTTACGCTATTTCGCGCAACGTATATCTGCTGCAGAAAAACGACTTTCATAATCTGAATCGAGTTTTCCCGAAATTCTCAATAGAATCCGATGCACAGGATTCAACCAAACTAAGTTCATAGAACGTTCTACAGAAACATCGACGTTGTTCCGCGCAACGCATATCTGCTTCAGAAATACAAATGCCACATCAATGCCATTTTTTATCGAGTTGAACGCAAAGATAATTTTAACCGAGCTTATCTAGGTCTTCTCTGCTGTTAATGACACAAATAAGAATATAATAAATATTAAGCATAATTTACACTCACGTCCAAATTAGCTTTACATGCATAGAATCACGGATTTTTCAGAAAAAGTGAACTATAATTTCATGAATTTCTGTGGAATTATAAATAACATCATAACACATGAAAACAGAGGAAAAAAGATAGTATCACTGCTTATGATATAAATCTGTAGCATGAAACAATAAAAATGACAAAAATAGGTGACAAAGAGAGTGCAGTAAAACAAGAATAACTCAGGGAAAATGGAGGCTTTTGATTTTGATACGGAATGTGGTCTCCTCTAACTTCAAAACGCATATCGCAACGTGTTTTCATGTTGGCAATAACGTTGATAACCACAGTTTGGGGAATTAAGTTCCATTCTTCCAGTAATGCGATCTTCAGTTCATTTCCATCTCTAGAAGGATGTTACGTCCGTGCAATTGCTTTCCTAAGGTAGTCCCATAAGTTCTCTATCGGGTTGAGATCAGGCGATTTTTCAGGCCACGGTATTCGCTCAATGGTTTCACTTTCAAGAAAGTCGTCTATGAAGAGTGCTGGAAGCGGAAGAGCGTTGTCGTCCATAAATAACATGTCAGATGTATAAGCACCTATGAAAAATTGGACATAATGTTCTAAGACTTCATCCCAATATCGCTTCTCGGTCACAGATCCGTTGTTGAAAATGTGTAGGGGCGTACATCCATCGATCATTATTCCGCCTCATACCGTCACAACTGCACTGCTGAAACTGTCACGTTCAATCATGTTTGAAGGACGATTTCGTGTTCCTGACTTCCTCCAGATGTAAACACATTTAGAATCCGATGCTAAATTAAATATCGATTCATCACTAAAACGAATATGGCTAAATTGGCGTTCACTCCAACTCTGATGTTCATTGCACCAATTCAAGCGATCCCTCTTGTGCTGTGCAGATAATGACACACATATCTCTGGCTTTCTGGCATAAAGACTTTTTCATTAAGCCCTCCGTGCACAATTTGTCGGGATACGACTGTTTCAGTACTGGCTGCAACCTCTGAACTTAACTTCCGAGCAGTTTACTGTCTGTTACGAAGGGCAGTTTTTGTCAAATATCGGTCTTCCGAAGCAGTGGTTTTCCGCTTACGACCTTGTCCAAGCTGTATAAAAACAGTACCAGAGTTCTCAAATCATTTCTATAATGTAGATACTGTATGCCTTGAAATATTAACACATCTCGTTACTTCTGTGATTGTCTGGCCTGCTTCTAAACTGCCGATAATTTTCCACCTCATGGATCCTTCCTAATGATACTGCGAAGTCATAACAAATCGTTTTCAGTCCTTACAGTCTGACGTTAAACGCTATATTGCAGAAATTCACTCCGATATTAACTTTGCGCAACGAGCTTCCTTCACCGTCGCGTGATGTAACGCCCTCATTTGTATATCAGAAACCGTTTGATCACTTTTGATTGGATAGCTCTTATTAGGATTGCATTACACACATTCCCTACAAAAATGGCTTACATCGATGGATATGGATATTTCATGAAATATCATTATTTTTATTTATTTAAAGATAAATTTGAGCATGAGTGTATATTAATAAAACTTATCACTAACTGTATTTTAAAAGGAATATGAAGTGGTAAAATCAATAATCTACGTTTTTCAGATATCACTTTGGCTAATTATCCCCTGATCTGTTTGACTGATCCGTCATCCACTAAAAAAAGTCCTTCCGGCCAGTGCCGGGAGGAAGAGGTAGCTTTCATATTCCTTATTTTAAAAAAGCCAACTTATATCATTCAAACACACGAAGCTCAATTTAGTGGAAACCGAATATAGGAGATTCAATACTAAATCACTATGAATGAGAATTTCGCGAAATTAGTCAGCTTTATCCAAGCTGCTTTTATTTAAAGTAACTTATATTTGGCTGCCATATTCGGCGATTTCTTAAAGTGCCTGCCATTTTAAGACAACATGGTGGATGAGGCTAACCAGTGAACTTGGTCGAGACCTTAGTAATTGCTGTGCATATGCTCACTCACATCGGAATCGATTGATATATACGAGTGCTGTCGCAGGCAAAAAGTCAGATTTTTCAAAATGTCACCCACATTAGAAATTCAAACTGCTATATCAGAGCCATTTTCTAAGATAAAGACAAAACAAAAAATGCTCCTGAAACCTTATATCAAGGTCAAATACTTAAGAAAGAAACCTTTTTCAATTTCTAATTTTTTTGCACCTCACTTTAAATATAATTTTTTTAATTTAATGGCCCCCATTTTGAAACAAGATGGCGGATGAAGCTGGCCAGCTTACTTGGTAGAGATATTGATGTATACTATCCACATGCCTTCTTACATGGAAATAGGCGAATACGTGTGTTATCGCGTGACAAATACAAGATCGTTTCAAAATGTTAGCCATACTAGAAATTCAAAGTGCTATAATTCAACCATTTATTAAGATATAAACAAAAGAACAAATTTTCAGAAACAAAATCTGCTCCGGAATCTTTGTATCAAGGCCAAACACATAAAAAAAATCTTTTTCATTTTCCAATTTTTTAATACCTCATTTTAAATTTTAAATTTAATTTTTTTAAATGGCAACCCTTTTGAAACAAGATGGCGAATAAAGCTGGCCAACCAACTCGGTCGAGACATTGGTATGTACTATGTACAGACCAAGTTACATCACAATCGGTTTATAAATACGCCTGTTATCGCGTGACAAAAATCAGGTCGTTTTAAAATGTCAGCCACAATAGAAATTCAAAATGCTATAACTCAGCCATTTTTTTAGATATAGACAAAACAAAAACTGTTCCAGAATCTTTCTATGAAGATCAGACACATACAAAAAAAATCTTTTTCATTTTCCAATTTTTTGGTATCTCATTTTAAATTTAAAGTTTTTTTAAATTTTTTAAATGGCCGCCATTTTGAAACAAGATGGCGAATAAAGCTGGCCAACCAACTCGGTCGAGACATTGGTATGTACTATGTACACACCAAGGTACATCCAAATCTGTTCATAAATACGCCCATTATCACGTGACAAATATCACGACGTTTCAAAATGTCAGCCACACTAGAAATTCAAAATGCTATAACTCAGCCATTTTTTAAGATATAGACGAAACAAAAACTGCTCCGGAATCTTTTTATCAAGGTCAAACACATAAGAAAAAAGTATTTTTTCAATTTTAAATTTTTTGGTACCACATTTCAAATTTAAATTTTTCTTAAAAATTTAAATGGCCGCCATTTTTAAACAAAATGGCGGATGAAGCTGGCCAACGAACTCGGTCGAGACATTAGTATGTACTATGTATAAACGAAGTTACATCCAAATCGGTTCATAAATACGCCTTTTATCGCGTGACAAAATTCAGGACGTTTCAAAATGTCAGCCACGCTAGAAATTCAAAAGGCTATAACTTAGCCATTTTTTAAGATATAGACGAAACAAAAACTGCTCCGGAATCTTTGTATAAAGGTCAAATACATAAGAAAAAAATATTTTTCCATTTTTAATTTTTTGGTACCACATTTCAAGTTTTAATTTTTTTAAAAATTTTTAAATGGCCGCCATTTTGAAACAAAACGTCCGATGAAGCTGGCCAACGAACTCGGTCGAGACATTGGTATGTACTATGTACACACCGAATTACATCGAAATCGGTTCATAATTACGGGAGTTACAGTGTGACATAGGTCATATATATATATATATATATATATATATATATATATATATATATATATATATATATATCAACTTTTGAACGGAGGGTGGTTTCGGGGTCTGGGGGTCATGATCGATGAAAATATACCAAAATTTTTTGAAATCGCTTTCCTCCGAACGGCTGCAATAGGTAGCTTTTTTGTAAAGAAAGCTACCTAAAAATCTTTAGTCTTTTAAAGTTACAAATTTAAGACACCTTGATTAAATATGTAACATGTCTATTGCTCCATTATTATTCAAATTCCATTTTAAAAAATCATATTCATAACGAAAAACACATATATAAATTTATTTTTAAATATACAACATGAAAATAAATCTTTCGGAATAACTTGAATTATCAATTTAAATATTCTCAGACATTCTTTTTAAATAAAAAACGATAAACTATATTGTATAATTGATTAGATATTTCATTCTTTCGACAAATAATAAATCATCATTTTACTGATTTAGACTGGTGGCCGAGAGGTTCTGCTCTCGAAGCTGGTAGACGGGAGGTGCTGGGTTCAAACCCAATCGCACCCGTCGGCCTAATCGTTCGCGGTTTTCGTGGTTTTCTTCGAACCTTTGATTCCCAAGCGTTAATACGGGTTAGGTTCCCTTAAAAAGACCCTCACGAAATGCACTCCCCCCCTTAGGGCCTATATCCCTCGTGTTGATAATTGGCCGTCATAAACACAACCAACCAACTGATTTAGACTGCTGTTTAACTCTATAAAAGATTTATAATTAAAATTTAACCATGGCCTAAATTGTTATTCTTAAGTATTATTATTTTTCAAGTTAAATATCAAGTACTTACAGAATATTGACATTTTTGCGGAAAGCTTTGACATGTCCGAAAGTTAAGCAAACTCAAATGATTTATGAAGCTTAATATTTTTTTTCCATTATTAGATTACAATCAATATGATTGACAATATGATTGATCAATATGACAATGTTAATGAAACAAAAGTTTCCAAACACATTGTACGTGATTCAAAGAAAAACGAAGATAAGCTGTTAATTTATGTATTGTGTAATAAACGATAGTTAAAGGATTAAATTTCTGAAAAACTATAAAAAATACCCTATTAACTTCAGTTTAATTAGTTTAACAGGAAATTTATAATGATAGTAAATTAAGTAAATTGTTAATCAGCTTCGCTTTTCATCTCTAATTTTAAATATCATTCTAAATTTAGTGAAATGTGTTGCATAATTAAAATGTTTTAAAATAAAGACTAATGATGTAAAAAACTATTTTAATATGAATTTTATATGTTTCGTTATCCTTTAAATCTTTTTTAATTTTTAAGTAATATTTAAGTCAAAACTCTCAATGGCGTCACCCTCTGTATTCCCGGTAGATTTAGTATAATGAATAACGTAACGAAAGCTTGTGCTTAACATTAATTATTTTTTTCTATGAACCTTTGCTGAGTAAAATAAATCAAAATCCTGTTACAATTTAAAATTTTACACAATATATACAATTAATAAATACAGCAAGAATTCAGTTCGACTAAAAAAAAAAGAAAAACATTGGACATTTAAGTACTCATTAATCATACCTGTTTTTCACATCCCATTTGATTTAAAACAAAAGTAATAATTTTAATTAAGTTTTTCACATTATATACTATGAAATCAGATCACAAATTCTCTCTATTTTATTACTTTTATTACGTTATTAATATTAGAGTAGATATTGATCTCAAAAGTGTAAACAATGTCTGATACAGTACTCCACTCTACAGTTAACTTTTTTTTTGCTAGATTAATGTTTAATTATGTAGTTTGAATAATAGCATCTCACTTCAACATAGAAGAATATAATATAGATAAACTATCTATTTACAGTGTGCACCAAAACATTCATGAGATGAATTTTGGATTGGAGTGAGTTGGCCGTTACTAGCAGTACAGTTGGGGGTCAAGGATCGGAATGATAGTAGATACGTAAAATTTACCTGTTTTTCCCATACCATTTAATTTAAAACAAAAGTATTAGTTGAAGAGCTAAGTGGAAGAACCTGTTAAGTAACAGAAATTACATTTGAAGAAATTTGATGTGAAAGTTTTTGTCTCAATTTTAATGATTTATTTTCTGTTTGATACCATGTGTTTAAAATATTAACAGGTGTGGTACTAAACTTTATAAAAAACTTATTCATATTTATTTTTTAAATATTTAAAAATATTAATATTATTTGGATTATTAAATATTAAAATATTAAATATTAATGAATAATGTCTTGAATCTTCAAGGCTTAATCTAACTTTGGTATTTTAGCTTTACCATGTGATAGAATACATGATAACACCTTCGTCCAAAAGATAAAATCATTTTTAAGAAAATGTAGCATAACATGTTCTTCCACTCAGCTCTTCAATTTTAAATAAGTGTTTCACATTATATGCTATGAAATCAGATCACAACTTCTCTCTATTTTGTTATTTTTATCACGTTTTTAATATTAGAATAGATCTTGATCTAAAAAGTATAAACAATATCTGCTACACTATTCCGCCCACAAGTTAACTTTTTTTTTTTCTTTTGCTAGATTAATGTTTAAATATATAGTTTGAATAATAACATTTCACTTCATCATTGAAGAATATAATATAAACTATACATTTACACTGTGCACCTAAAAATTCATGAGATGAATTTTGGATTGGAGTCTTATGCCGTTACTAGTAGAACAGATGGGGACGAGGACCGGAATATTAGTGGATACGAAAAATTTAAATCTAAAATATTTAAATATAAAAAAAGTAATAATAATAAATAAAAGTTAATTCGATAAGTTAAAGACATCAACTAGCTGCTTGGTAAGGACAGGGTATTTAATATATCGGACAATCCAGACAGGGGCATAAGTACAGATATTATGCACGCGACAGATGGTCTTATCATTTCACTCAGGATAATATAATTCACTACTTGCTGCCGTGTGATTTTTTCTTCGTTTATTAGTGCGAATTTGTTGAAAATTAATCATGATTCCTGTTAAGATGCTAAGTGTTATTTACTTTTTACAAATTTTTGTTTTCATTTTCTTACAACTATACCATATCACATTTAATACGATAGCTTAAGATTGCTTTTTGGATAATAATTGAACCACATATGATTTCTGTTATTATTTTATTAGTCTTTATAAATTAGCTAAGTAAAAGTAAATCAAATATAGCCTACCACATGGATAGTAATAAAGTAAAACATGTCCTTATAACCTACTGGAGTCTGCACCTATTATATTGTTCCAGTTTCGAAAGAAATTGACGCATAAACCTTTCAAAAGTAAAATGTCATAGCTTATTGAAAGTTCCAGAAACGTTTTTTGATTTATATTTTTCTGAAATTACCTTTTCATTAACAGGGTAAACGCACCAATAGTCGGCGCTTTGTTTTTGAATATAGCTTGAAGAGGAATTTTAAAAAGTAGTACAATATTTTTTAACAGTAACACATGTTAATGTATACATTTCTTTTATTGTTTTAGCAATTATTATTTTTTAAACTGATTATAGTGTTAATTTCTAGAAAGTTGAACTTAAAAGTAGCAAATGCTCTAGCAATCGACCACGCAATTCTAGTGTTCACCCACCAATGGACCACTTGTCTGATACTTAAGTGCTATGTTACTAAAAATGGTATCATAGAAACTCGACAGAGTTTCTCGCCAAGCAAAAGAAACAACAGTGCAATGAGCCGTAAATGAAAGGAATTTCCGTCAATTGAAACCAAACGATTTTGTAAAAATTTTTTAGTACTCTGTCTAGTTTATATTTTCCGGACTGACCAAAACGGGATTTTGACACATCTGTAGCTCGAGAACTATTTATGATAGAAACAAAATTCTTGTTCCTATGGAATGGGGCGTGCCACGTGACTCAGAAAACGAAAGTAAAGTGGAATCCGGCGAATAGGTTTTTAGTAAATGCAATTTTAAAAGTGCTGTTTTTAGCACTTTTTAAATTCTTGTTCCGACCAAATCTGTTGACAGGGCTACTGCAATGTGTAATTATCGCATTTTTACGCGCTTTACGGCATTTGAACTGTTTTGATGAATAGTTCAAACCTTTGAAAGTTTCATGTAAAAATATTAATTAGTTTTTTATTTACACCAGTTTAAAGTAATTTACTCCTACATTTCAGCGTGGCGTACGTAATAATATCTCTACTTATATTTCCATGTGAGCTCAGCATGGCGTATGTAATATGTAAGGTCATTGTGTCTAAATGAGACGCGATTCCCCATAGTTTTGTCGCATTTAGGGTATACAGTGAAACCTCTCTATGCGACCACCTCCATTAAGCGACCACCTCCCTGAACGACCATTTTTTCATGGAACGAAATTTATTCCCATAGACTCAATACTAATTTTACCTCCATTCAGAGACCATCCCAGTAGAACTCCCTCCATTTCTTTGAAGAAAATAAAGCTAATTCCGGTTTTTTCCTGGTCGCTTGAAGAAGGTTTTATTAGAAAAATAATTCCGGATAGCGCATTATTCAGCAAACGTCTAAACTAAGCTTTGAATTTTTTTTTATTATTATTCCAATAACTTTTAAGTGTTTAAACACCTCTGTGCCTTTTTAGGCAATGAATTTAACTCTGATGACAAATTAAGAATGACGGTCAATAAACTCCCCTGCCCTATTCTGCCAGGAAACTCTAAAAAAATAGATAAATTAATGAAATTGTCATTACCTTTTCCCGTCAAAAAAAAAAAAAAAAAAAAAAAAATAACAAATTACAACGACTATTTGGAAAATGATTTTTTCAAAGACTAAAATTTAAGACAAAAAATTGCACGGAGTTGATCATATATTACGTACTCCATGAATTAAACATTTATAGTGTTATTACACGTAAAAGTTGTAAGCGACAAAAATCGCCTGCGACCCGTCAGATTTCACGAATTTTATGTATTATCCACCTGAAACTTACGTATTATCCAAGCATTTCATTGGCTGTTCGGGAAAAGGCTTTTCCATTGTAAGATTTCCAAGAAATCTGACGACACATTTTAAATGAAATTCCATTCTTAAACTTTTAAACATCCCACAATATTACTTTTTACACCGTCGTATACAGAAAAAAAAATTATTTTTAAATGCAATTTGTTCTAAGCTGTATCTGAATTTGTTTCTGAGTTATTAATTTGTTTTTTGTAGTTTTTATTACTTTTTTGTCATAGTGGCAACACAAGTATCCATCTCTGTTGAAAGTAAAGGTTAGTGTATAGACCAATCAGAAAATGAATAAAATGCAGATTCAACCAATCAAAAGCTTCAGATATGCTTTTGATTTCCTACCCTGACGAGGACAATAACCATTTTTCCAAATGGTTAAAAACGTTTTAAATGCAGAAAAATGTTTTGGGTTCTGTTCATTAAGATCGGATGCCTCATTATACATCATTTATTTATAATTCTTGCATTAAGATTTTAAGTAAAAAAACATTATCGCATTTAGGGGTTATCATATTTCGGCGCACTGACCTTATATCTAACATTGCAGTAAACATTTAAAACGAGTTAGAACTCGCGCGATTACGTGTTGAACATAAAAAAGGCAAAAATTCGTCAAAAACATAAAAAAATCGATTTATTTTTTTTAATTTTTTGGCCAAAATCGTTCATGAGCTCACATGCAACCCATGTGCTAAATTTCGTAGCCCTGCGCCCTGTGGTTTCCCAGTTTTTGAGGTTACATTGGCAGATACGCGCACGTATTTTAACAGGGTAGATGTTATTTCATTCGACCCAGTTAAGCTCTCTATTGTAAGGCGGCATTGAAGCATTTACGGTTCGTTTACATGGTCACATAAAAGATCTTGATTACATTACAACCGATGGATATTTACTGAGTGGTATGTATTTTAATGAATTTGTACTATTTCAATCTCTAGAAAATTTTATCATGTTACTAGAAAGTTGAATATGAATTCAATTTGTTCATCTAAAAGCTCAACAATCCATATTTCTACTTGATGAAAGATGTTTCTATTATCCACTTTATTAAAGATGCTTCTAGATTTTAGCACACACCCTTTTAAAATTGCAATACTATGGATATTTTTGCACACAAAATTTAGATAACAATTAAATGAAATTTTATTTTGCACGAAATCGGAATGATTTTTGACGAAGGTTTAGATATACGCGTCTAAACTGCGCACAATAATCATCACGGAATGTCCTGCTGATATCTGAGGAGAAACTAGATTATAGAAACGTGCCAGTGGAACTCGATTATGGAAAGATTCTAGGTAAACACCGACTACGGAGGAACCACAGAACGTGCTCAGAAAGATAATGTAAACACTTTAGTGAATCACAAAGTACTTATAGTCATGAAAACAATTCGACAGAACTTTAGGAATACTGTCTAGTGTCTATCATATTGAAATAAGCGGGTAAATGTTCTCTTCTGTATTGCTTTTATATTATAACGCACATAAACTCAAATATTTTTTTTTCAACATTCCAAACTTTACAATTTATTCAATTTAAACCATTTTACAAAAGTAATACAGTCAATCTGTTTTTGTATTACACTTTTTTTTTTTAATCCTTTCAAATCAAATAAATGTTTGGCAGTTTTATTGAAATTTTTCGTTTTACTTCTCATTTAAAAAGATTAATAAGGGGATTTATTAAACTAATCGACTCTTATATTGGCTCTTGACCCCATGCAAGAGTGACAGCCACCATGTTCGATCGCCAAAACACAACTTCACTCGAAGGCGACAAACACGAACAGACCGACGAAGCTGACGCACGACTCGCGGACCCAGCAAACGACGTTCATTGTGTTCCGAGGTCACAAGACGAACCCAAGAAAGGCCAAGAAGCGATAGGCCAAAAATGCGAGGATGTCCAGCCAGGGAAACCCAGCAAACGCTTTAGAGTTTTAGTGCAGTCCCCGGGGTCAGACACCAGAAGCGAACCGTCCCGCCTTCGATGCCGAAAATTTATTTTAATTGAACTTTATGTACATGTACAGGTTCAGCAATATTTATAAGATATTATAGTATAGAACAATTTTTGCAAGTTTAGGTAATTACCCCTAAGTTTAAGTTTATATATTGGATTAAATGTGATTAAATATGATAAATTAATGAGTAAGTAATAAATAAATGACCATGGAAGGACTGTGTAACAAAATAAATGATGATATTTCAAGGTACTTAGAGCAATACAAAAAAGGAGCTAAAGAAGAATAATTTTAAATAATTTTGCAAAGATAAACACTCTTCTAGTTAATATCCTCAAACTCTTCAAGATATATTCCTCAAATTTTTCAATGCTTGAAAATTATTGAAAAGTTGCACTGTACCTCAACTAAATTGCTCCCCCACGGTGAACTAGCCAAAACATTTCCAGTTTTTTGAGGTAATACTTAAATAGAGTTATACACTTAAAATGCATTTTGGGATAGGAGGCAACATTGAATGAGGGAGCGAAACTTCTAAATATTTCTAATGATCATTTTGTAGAGATCAATATGTAAGTATTTACATATTTAACAACACAGCACAAGTAAGAATGAATTATACTTTTAGGATTGTTATTTAGAAAGACAACACCACACCAAAACACTTAATTTAGTCAGACTAAACTTAGAAAGATAATTTAAGCTATTTGGTAATTAGATTTAAAGTTAATGATAAGTTATTTAAAAAATAAGTACGATAAAATAATTTGTAATTAATATAACATTTGGCGAGGGTTTATTTGTAATTAATATAACATTTGGCGAGGGTTTATTGGTAACCTACAACATATAGATGAAAGTTTTTTTTTTTTTTTTTTTTTTTTTTTTTTAGCAAAACTTGTAGGAAAATTAAGTAAAGTTACGTAAATCGTCGTTAAAAAGTTCTATTCGACAGCTTAAAAAATTAAATTGTATGCTGTTTAGAAGTTAGGAAAAAATGCTGTAGAGGAATAAATTATCTGTTAGGTCGTTGCCATCAACAGTATGATGTCAGCGTTACTCACTGACAAATTTTTACATTATAATGTAGATATACGCCATACAAATGAGAATTTGACTATATGATATGCCATTTGGTGGATTTGTTTTTCGTATTGTCAGAAAATTACAATTTTTTCTGTTACACCAGCCGAAGAAAACGGGCATTGTGATATTAAAGCTCAGACATTTTATTATGGTGGCGAGACAAATAACTATGTTTTCTTATTGTCATTTTAATGATCTGTAGACGGAAATGCACAAATCTCAGTTATTTTGATTACTATAGTAGTTCATTTTAATTAATTATCTTACATGGAAGGGCTCTTATAATTGATACGGGCCAATCCGGGTAGTTCTGCTAGTACTCTATAAAAGACAAGAATATTAATTTCTATACAACGCAGATGAAAGTTACATAAGACGCAAATGTATTTTTCAGAAATTTGTTTCGTTATTCTGAACTTGTTTAAAACATGACAAATATAATTTTAGAAAACATATTTATTTTGCTACTGAGAGGAAATTTTCATTTCTCCTTTATATAGGAATCTCATGCTTCGTTCCTTCCTTCATTTTCAAAGCTCAGAAACAACTTATAATTTTCTTTCAGATCTTTTTTTCCACACGATAAACTCATTTACCTTTCTTCACTCCAATGATATGAGGCAAGTAAATGTGATTTCATCTTTTTGACTGAAGAAGCTAGAAAGAAAAAATATCGTTCATATATATATATATATATATATTTGTCCCCCCAAAAAAAGAAAGTAAAAAATCTGCTTGCTATTTATTATGACGGAAACTTTTAGAAAAAATGAAATTTATTTAACTGTTTTTAAGAAAAGCACATATGATAAGTGGAGTGATTATAAAGAGTGTATAGGAAAGTCCCCTCTACAACAATAAATTTTAAAAAAAGAAATTTATAATTGTGAAAAAGCGTCCAGCAGTAGTTAAACAATTTTTACAAGAGTTACTTCAACATCTCTAGTGGCAAAATTTGGAAGTTAGCGCGTCCATCTTAAAAACGCAGAAAAACAAATACTCCTAAAATTTCTATAACTGCAAGAATATAGAACGGTATCCTTTATTAAGAATGAAATAGCATGTTATCTATAAAAATTATTTTATCATACGGCCTGAAATATTAATTATCCGATAACCAAATAACCGAGTTTAACAAGTCATTAATCATTAGTAGACTCATGGCACATTAATGCCATTAATATGCCATGCGGTGGCATTAATATGCCACCGCCAACTTAATCAACTGAATAAAATGACCAATTTTTAAATTGAAATAAATCCTGATGCATTCCTTTATTCTGCACTTTTAAAATTTTAGACTAAACCTTATAAATATTAGTTTGACTGCGACATTTACCGCATTAATAAAAGTCTGTTATCCACATCAGGTGTATACATTTTGCACAGATAAAATCAGACATTTAATTCCATCCTGCGTCTCATAACACTCCATCGTGCACGTCGACGCCTAAAAAAAGAGACGATTTAATATCTGATATAATGAATCAATATTTTAACTTCATATATTTAGGAATGGTCGAGAACGAAGAAGGATTGACGTAAAAGTTATAATGGCATATGGAAGATAAGTCTATTAAAGATGCTCTCTATAAATTAAATACCCCCCCCCCCCTTTTCTCATTAGACTGATACTTTGATTACACTTCCCTCTGCAATATAAATATAGGCATAAGATATAAAAATTTATGTTGTCTCTTGATGACATGGAATTATCACAAGACTAAAATGGAAAGTGATGATATTGTTTATTAAACAATAATGATAATCTTCCTTCATATCTTTTTAGAAATGAAGGTGTCATTTACAACAGAGGTTGGCAAGCGATGGTCTGTAAGAAGATCTGAAAATTATTGGTATTTTTTATCTATTTTTTAAGCCTTTTTTTGTCTTTCAGTTGATCAAAAAGTAATATATTTATACATGTGTAGATATTTCAGGTTATAGGGGAGAGTAGCCGAATTGGGACCACTTCACTTATTTTCAGTTGTAACTCACTTAAGTTTTGGAATATCTGCAAAACATCATTACACAGTGTCAGTCTATTCATCTACTAACTAAATAAATCTTTAGATCAATTTCTTTTTGAAAATGTTATTATTATTTTTTTTAACTTGTCAAAAGTGGTCCAAATTCAGCAACTGGTCGCCTAAGTTGGACCTCCAGTCTCCTAAATTGGATCAAATAAAATCAGCTTGTTTTAATAACTAGGGAATATAAATAATTTTACTAAAAGCAAAGTTTGCGATTAATGAAACGATTAAACAAAATAGCAGTAATGAAATATAAAGAAATCAATTATCTGAAAATAAGAGTAACCGTATTTGGCAATCTGGACACGTAATCATTTCTGCTATTTTATTTTTCTAACAAATGAGGCAAAATCAATCATCACTGTCTAGATTTTTCTTTTTAGATTCGGAATTATTACATTTTTTTTTTTTTGCTACAGAAGATTTCTTTACATTATGTCTGTAGTTCTTCCCTTAAATCATTTTCTTTAATTGTATTACGCATATGTTTTAAAACTTGATATCCCTATTGCGTTTGTGCTGTGATAGCTTCCTCTTTGTCGTTTTTTTGTGTGTGTGTGTTTTCAAGGTTTACTTTATATGACATAGATTTACCACAACTGTTTTTTGGCTCCGTCTGTACTTTGATTTAATTGAATTTAGCAAAGGAAATAACATTTCTAATGATTTTTTGGCTTTTGAGGAAGATTTGTAGCTGCAGTCTTCTTTCAGGTAAATTTATTCACAAATTATTCTCTCCTTTTTCTTTCCTATACCTTTAAAAGCTTTTGCTCTCACGAGTGATCTGTCTGTGGCTTTTTGAACATTTTCAACATCATATTAAAAAAGTGTTTAAAAATATGCTCTATTGAAGAATACGCTACAATTAATCAAACGCAAACATTATATATTCAAACAGTGCTGAATTCAACCACCCGCCTCCACGGTGCCTTGAAGTACCCCCCCCCCCCCCTGAAGGTTTGAAATTTCATGCGTTGTAATGGAAAAAAAAAATGTGTAATTACACACTACAGAAATGTAAAAAGCCTGTCCCCGCTTTCGCAATCCCAAATATTCTCCAGGAGGAAAATGTTTAAATTCAACTATGTAAACCATATACGCCATAGGAATAAAGAATTGAAAGAAATAAATACAAATACAAACAAGATAAAAGAAATTGAAAACAAAATTTATTGCATAAAGATGTAAAAATATTTTTATGTTTATATAGGCCTAAACTGCATAAAAAAATAATCCACATATACAAAGAAAAAGAAAATCTTGCATGCAGATAGTAATCCATTATAAAATATTAAAATATATATAAAAATAATAATGTACAAAGCGTACCGTCCTCGAAATCCCTTAAATACTGTTGAAATTTATTATCGCATATCTGGTCCAATTTAAGCAACATATATTGGCCCAATTACGGCAACTGAGCAATTTTTTAAAACAGATAATCTCAAGGCTAAGTACAAAAATGAAATCAAAAATATCCTCGTGAAAAATATGCGCAATAAACAGATGAATTTATATATGCATATGAAAACATTACAACTTACCTTAGTTTTAAAGTATTCACTTACGTTTAGTAGGAAAAAATTAGATCGAAACAGCTCACTTTAGGTTTTTAAAAATTGCCTGAAAACATCACGTGGTAGGTGGCTGCTTCTTCTAATCATGAGTGACGTCATTCTGATGAGTAGGATATCAGCGGTAGATAGCCTCTCTTCTGTAATTACCGGCAGAATGGCAACGGTCCAATTAAAGTGGCGGTCCAAATATGGTTACTCTCCCATATATATAGATTCTTGTTTACTGAAAGCTGTTTATTTATGTCTTTTATCTTTCAGTAAACATTCAATTTCAATCAAACACAAACAAAATCGCACTAAAAATGTGTGAAAAATAAGATATAATATTTAAACTAAATTTAACTATTTTGTTGCATTTAAACATACTTGGAACATGTTTGTTACAATTTAACAATTGCCTTTAAGATTCTTTGATAATTAAATAAATATTTAGAGATTTCTCATTTTAAACACGTACATTTCATATTAATGCAATGGATATTTTCTTACTATTACTGTACAAATGTATTTGCTTTTAAAGGTCCTATTCCGCGGTGTCGCTACATTTTCGGGTCTTTTTTTTTTTTTTTTTTTTTGGAGAAAAATTACTTTTACGTTAATAATGTTAATAGTAGCTATCTAAATTGATTTTCTGAAATTTAACTAATGAGTCATTGTCTCAAATTTAAGGATGTTGTCATTTTGTGTACCATTCAATTTGTTTTCATATATTTGGGTGTTTTCTTACTATTATTGTACAAATGTATTTGCTTTTAAAGGTCCTATTCCGCGGTGTCATAACCTTTTCGAGTCTTTCTTTTTTTCCTTGAGAAAAATTACGTTTACGTTAACAATGTTAATAGTAGCTAACCAAATTGATTTTCTGAAATTTAACGAATGAGTCATTGTCTCAAATTTAAGGATGTAGTTATTTTGTGTACCATTTTTTATATCGCCACACTCTTATTATTACTCTTAACTAAGATAGAAGGCATAACTATAAGATTACTTATAGTTTTATTTACATATATACAACAGCTGCTAAACGCAGCTCTCAGAACAAGTCATATCTTACAACTGCGTGGAATTTACTGGTTGCATGCGAAACCTTACAATCACAAACTCTCTGTGTATGGTGCTGCTATCTATTAATAAAGATCGCTACTAATTCTTGTTGGGTTGGGATATGACACCCCTCCCCTCATAGTTCAAACGAACTACAGGCATTCTTGCTCTTTGACTTTTTCGAACTGGGGTACTTTTCTTACAGTCCACGTCATAAGTTTCAGTCAAATCGTCTTTCACAGATTAATCTGTTGTATTATCATTATATTACCCATAACTGTACCTGTTACAATATCATCTGAAGGCTGAGATTGTCTTGGTCCTATCATTATTAAGCTGTTCTTTTATTTTTCCATTAATTCCAGAAAAACGGTTTTGGTTAACCCTTACATACCTATCATAATTACTGTAATTTTTACCACTATGTCCCATATTTTCAACTTTGTCTGACATTAGTTTATCATTTCGAGTCATCCCCACAACTCTCTCTGGTATTTCATAACTGATCTATTTATTGCGTCTCAACTGATCAACGTGACGCTTACACATTACACCGTCACATCTATTTACTAAAACCCATCTACTCCCCAATAATTTTATAATTTTTCCTTTTACCCATTTCTTACCTTTTCCAAAATTTTTAACAAAAACTAAATCATGAAGCTTACATTTGTGCAGGGGTTGCTGTATTTTAGGTTTTGATAGTAATATCAAGCGAAGGGCTGTTCGAACTGACGTTCCAAACATTAATCCAGCAGGAGTTTTACCAGTCACCGAATGAGGAGTGGAAAGATTTTCTAACAAAAATCGTGAAATTGACAATGTTATTTCACTTTTATCTAGCTTTTTAAGACAATTTTTCACAGTTTGCACATACCTTTCCTCTTGTCCGTTCGAAGAAGGATTATAAGGTGGACTTGGCGTATGATTAATTCCATTATTTTTAAGAAATTCCTCAAATTCATCACATGTGAACGCCGGACCATTATCACTGACCAATTCAACAGGTAATCCAAATGTGGCAAAAATTCTCCTTAATACCTTAATTGTAGTTCTACTATCAGACCTGGGTACTACTTCTACCTCCAACCATTTAGTATAAGAATCGAGTACTATTAAAAATATTTTACCTTCGAAAGGACCGGCATGATCTATATGGATCCTTTCCTACGGCAGTTCAGATTTCCATTTCAAAGGTTCCATTTTGGGACAATCCCTCTCAAACATCTGACAGCTATTACAAGAATTTACCATTTGTTCAATTTCTTTATCCATATCTGGCAACCAAAACTACCCCCCTAGCTTTCACTTTTATGCTCGATATATCCTGATGAACGGAATGCAGTAATTTTAATATTCACGGACTTCTTCTGGTACAATCACTCTATGTCCCCACAATAGACAATTTTCTAGACAGGAAATTTCCCCCCTTCTACAAAAATATGGTTGATATTCTTCTTGTTTAACTTTTTTCGGCCACCCATGTAACACTCACTCTATAATTTGTTTAGTTACAGGATTTTCAGTTGTCCACTTTGCAACGAACATTATTTCCGCAGGATTACTTACTATATTTACAGTTTCTGGGAGAGGTAATCTACTTAATGCGTCAGCATTTTTATTATTTTTACCTTCGCGATACTCAATTGTATAACCATACCCAGCTAACATTAACGACGATCTCAGCATTCTAGGTGATAATGTATCAGGTACCTGTTTAAAAGGATCAAACAATCTCATTAAAGGTTTATGATCTGTTATAATTTTAAATTGTTTTCCAGCTAAATATTGGTTACACAGTTTAGTGACACCAAACATTACAGATAAAGCTTCTTTATCAATCATTGCATAATTTCTTTCAGTTTTATTTAAAGTTCTAGAAGCATAAGAAATAGGTTTCTCTTTACCCTCAACAATTTGTCTTAAAACTGACCCTATACCATATTCAGAAGCATGACAGTTTAAAACTATATCTTTGTTAACATCATATAATTCTAAAACAGGAGATGCACATAATAATTGTTTAACTTTTTGAAACGCTTTTCCATGCTTTTTTGACCATGTCCACTTTAAATTATTATCTATGTAAAGGTTCTAAAACATCTGAAATATTAGGCAGGAAGTTTCTATAATAATAAATTAAGCCTAAAAATGAACGCAATTGTGACACATTATTTGGAATAGGAGAATTCAAAATAGCATTAACTTTTTCTGGAATAGGTCTAATTCCTTCCTGGGATATTTTATGTCCTAAATAAGAAACTTCCGAAACCATAAATTTTAATTTTTCCTTATTTAATCTTATACCATGCTCAGAAAAGCATTTCAGAACACTTTCAACTCTTTCAGAATGTTCTGATTCATTACTAGCACTAATGATAACATCATCTAAAAACACACCAACAAATTCTAAATTTTTTTAAAGTATGTTCAATTTTTGTTTGGAACATATCAGGAGCACATTTTACCCCAAATGCTAATCGTAACACATTAAACAATCCTTTTTGTGTATTTATAGTCAAAATTTTACTACTTTCGTTATCTACAGGTTGTTGTAAATACGCATCTTTTAAATCAAAAACAGTAAAAAAAATTTCACCAGTTAATTTAGAAAATAATTCTTCCATTCTAGGAAGAAAGTAATTATCATTTTCAGTATTAGCATTAACTGTTGCTCTATAATCACCACATATTCTAACAGAACCATTAGGCTTAGGCACAATTACTATAGGACTAGCCCATTCTGAATGATCAACAGGTTGTTAATCGTTCCAATTCTACATCAGTAGCTTTTCTTAAAGCAAAAGGAACAGGTCGAGACTTAAGAAAAACTGGTTTTGCATCTTTTTTTCAAATTTATTGACACGGGAGGACCCTTGATTGTCCCGATCCCGTCAGCAAAACATTAGGAAAATTTCTAATTAAATCATCTTTCGAAATGCTTTTAATCATATTTACATTAGGCCAAAATAATTTTGATGCTTTTAACCAAGTTTTTCCAATTAAACTCGGACCCTCCTCTTTCATAACTAATATTATTAAATCAGGAATACAATATTCATCAACAACATTTACTTTTAGAATCTCTAGTATAAGTTTGTAACTTAATTTTAGATTTAATTAAAGACAACTTAACTGAGAACAATTTGTTAGCAACACTTTTACTTGCAATAGTATGAGCCACACGAGTATCAATTTGAAATTGTATATTTACACCATTTATTTTAACCGATTTTACCCACGACACATTATTGGAGTTGTCGTCCATGAAATTTAAACAATATTCTTCCTGAACAATTTTAATTTTTCTGTTCTTAAACTGTTTCTCACTTTTCATTCCAAATTTTCGATTTCTACAACAAATTTTGAGATGACCTAATCGATGTCAAAAATGGCATTCTGCCGATTTAAAAGGGCAGAATTTTGGATTATGATTTTTAGAACATCTGTAACATAGTTTCTCAGGCGCGAATTTACCTTCTTTTGGGTTAGGTACATGAGCGAACTTCTCTAATTTCGGTTTCTCTCCTTTCGAAACACGCACTTGATTGACAGTCGTACTTTCTCGTAAATGTGTAGGTATTTTACTCCAGCCTCAGCAGATTCAACCGACTCAGCTATTTCTACCGCTGTTTGAAACGTTAAGTCTTTAGAATCCAGTAAATTCTGTTGTTTCTCATCCTGGATCCCAAACACCAGTTTACCACGCAGGCGGTCATTAAGGGTATTTCCGAAGTTTCAATATTCGGATAACCGACGCAAATCTCTTATGAAATCTGCTACATGCTCTCCTTGCTTCCTTAGTCGTTTCTGAAACATAAATCGTTCCACTATTTCACTAGGGTGTGGTGAAAAATGCTCTTTCGCTTTCTGTAAAAGATCTTCGTAACTGGTCTCTTTCAGAGTATTCGGAACAATAATATCTCGTAAAATGGCAAAAGTTGATGTTCCAACTGATTTCAACAGTATATTTTTCTTCATCTTATCATTTTTGATGCTATTCGATGAGAAATAAAAGTAAATTTTTTCGACATAAATATTCCAAGGAACATTTGCATTATATTCTTCTAAGCGTCCCAGAGAAATTATTTCTTTATCAGCCATTTTCGTTCTCTTTCTTTTTCTGTTCAAAAAAAAAAAAAAAATCACAACATTTTTATTTGGGGTAAATCCTATTAACATCTCTAAAATATCCTCTAATCTCTAAAATCCTATAAAATATCTCTTTTATATCGCCGCACTCTTATTATTAATCTTAACCAAGGAAGAAGGCATAACTATAAGATTAGTTATAGTTTTATTTAGTTATACACGACAGCTGCTAAACGCAGCTCTCAGAACAATCCATATCTTACAACTGCGTGGAATTTACTGATTGCATGCGAAACCTTACAATCACAAACACTCTGTGTATGGTGCTGCCATCTTTTAATAAAGATCGCTACTAATTCTTGTTGGGTTGGGATATGACGCCATTCAATTTGTTTTCATATATTTGTGTATTTTCTTACTATTATTGTTCAACTGTATTTCCTTTTAAAGGTCCTATTCCGCAGTGTCATAACCTTTTCGGGTCTTTTTTTTCCTTGAGAAAAATTACTTTTACGTTAATAATGTTAATAGTAGCTATCCAAATTGATTTTCTGAAATTTAATGAATGTGTCATTGTCTCAAATTTAAGGATGAAGTTATTTTGTGTACCATTTTTTATATCACTGCACTCTTATTATTAATCTTAACAAAGGAAGAAGGCATAACTATAAGATTACTTAAAGAATTCAGTAAGTTCTGTTGTTTCTCATCCTGGATCCCAAACACCAGTTGACCACGCAGGCGGTCATTAAGGGTATTTCCGAAGTTGCAATATTCGGATAACCGACGCAAATCTCTTATGAAATCTGCTACATGCTCTCCTTGCTTCCTTAGTCGTTTCTGAAACATAAATCGTTCCACTATTTCACTAGGGTGTGGTGAAAAATGCTCTTTCGCTTTCTGTAAAAGATCTTCGTAACTGGTCTCTTTCAGAGTATTCGGAACAATAATATCTCGTAAAATGGCAAAAGTTGATGTTCCAACTGATTTCAACAGTATATTTTTCTTCATCTTATCATTTTTGATGCTATTCGATGAGAAATAAAAGTAAATTTTTTCGACATAAATAGTCCAAGGAACATTTGCATTATATTCTTCTAAGCGTCCCAGAGAAATTATTTCTTTATCAGCCGTTTTCGTTCTCTTTCTTTTTCTGTTCAAAAAAAAAAAAAAAAAAAAAAAAAAAAAAAAAAAAAAATCACAACATTTTTATTTGGGGTAAATCCTATTAACATCTCTAAAATATCCTCTAATCTCTAAAATCCTATAAAATATCTCTTTTATATCGCCGCACTCTTATTATTAATCTTAACTAAGGAAGAAGGCATAACTATAAGATTTGTTATAGTTTTATTTAGTTATACACGACAGCTGCTAAACACAGCTCTCAGAACAATCCATATCTTACAACTGCGTGGAATTTACTGATTGCATGCGAAACCTTACAATCACAAACACTCTGTGTATGGTGCTGCCATCTTTTAATAAAGATCGCTACTAATTCTTGTTGGGTTGGGATATGACGCCATTCAATTTGTTTTCATATATTTGTGTATTTTCTTACTATTATTGTTCAACTGTATTTCCTTTTAAAGGCCCTATTCCGCGGTGTCATAACCTTTTTGGGTCTTTCTTTTTCCTTGAGAAAAATTACTTTTACGTTAATAATGTTAATAGTAGCTATCCAAATTGATTTTCTGAAATTTAATGAATGTGTCATTGTCTCAAATTTAAGGATGACGTTATTTTGTGTACCATTTTTTATATCACTGCACTCTTATTATTAATCTTAACTAAGGAAGAAGGCATAACTATAAGATTACTTATAGTTTTATTTACTTATACACGACAGCTGCTAAACACAGCTCTCAGAACAATCCATATCTTACAACTGCGTGGAATTTACTGGTAGCATGCGAAACCCTACAATCACAAACTCTCTGTGTATGGTGCTGCCATCTTTTAATAAAGATCGCTACTAATTCTTGTTGGGTTGGGATATGACACCATTCAATTTGTTTTCATATACTTGGGTATTTTCTAGCTATTATTGTACAAATGTATTTGCTTTTAAAGGTCCTATTCCGTGGTATCATAACCTTTTCCGGTCTTTTTTTTTCCATGAGAAAAATTACTTTTACGTTAATAATGTTAATAGAAGCTATCCAAATTGATTTTCTGAAATTTAACGAATGAGTCATTATCTCAAATTTAAGGATGTAGTTATTTTTTGTACCTTTCAATTTGTTTTCATATATTTGGGTATTTTCTTACTATTATTGTATAAATGTATTTCCTTTTAAAGGTCCTATTCCGCGGTGTCATAACCTTTTCGGGTCTTTTTTTTTCCTTGAGAAAAATTACTTTTACGTTAATAATGTTAATAGTAGCTATCCAAATTGATTTTCTGAAATTTAACGAATGAGTCATTATCACAAATTTAAGGATGTAGTTATTTTCTGTACCTTTTAATTTGTTTTCATATATTTGTGTATTTTCTTACTATTATTGTACAAATGTATTTCCTTTTAAAGGTCCTATTCCGCGGTGTCATACCCTTTTCTGGTCTTTATTTTCCTTGACAAAAATTACTTTTACGTTAATAATGTTAATAGTAGCTATCCAAATTGATTTTCTGAAATTGAACGAATGAGTCATTGTCTCAAATTTAAAGATGTAGTTATTTCCTGTACCTTTCAATTTGTTTCCATATACTTGGGTATTTTCTTACGATTATTGTACAAATGTATTTGCTTATAAGGGTCTAATCCGCAGTGTCATAACCATTTTGGGTCTCTTTTTTTTTGAGAAACATTACTTTTACTTAGCTATCCACATTGATTTTGTGAAATTTAACGAATGTACCATTGTTTCAAATTTAAGGATGTAGTTATTTGTGTACCATTCAATTTGTTTTCATATGACAATCTGCTAAGGAAGAGTTTTTGGGGACGCTTGGAAAATGTCGCATTACAACAACAGCTTACTACATCTATTTAATGTTTTGAGGGATTTATCACGCATGATTCGCTCAGAAATGTGGCTTATATTTTAAATTTAAAGGGTGAATTATATTTAAAATAGATTGTGTAATGAAAATTAAGAAAACTTTCATTATTGTTATTATTAAACGCCGAAACATAAATGAAATAATAATAAGAAAAGAATAGACATATACTACCGCTACTATGCATAGTAACAAATGTAATTGTTAAGAAAAAATATTACTCCATGAAAAGACATGTATAGTAGTGTAAAAAAATGTAAACACCCCTACTAACTCTGCAACTAATTATAATAGAAGAAAGCTGATGGTTCCAATCTATTAGAAAAAAAGTCTACTTTTAAATGATGTACACAAAATTGACTTAGAGGGTCAAATCAAAACCATACCTATCTTTGTTTTTTCAATGGCAACACCCAATTTTGACAATATATTTAAAATCTTTGGCTCAAAATATGCCGAGAAACGGAATTTCTAGTCATTTGAATCATAAATTTTTGAATTATAAACATTCAAAATACAGAGCTTCTAATTTTAAATTACATTTTCATATTTTTATTAATATTTCATGAAATTATAATCCTAATTTGATAACTTTGTGTGTGGTTATAATACTAAACAATACCAAGAATAAACACATTGGATTCGTAGTTAAAAACATTATATGAATTATGAATTATAAAATTAATATTCGAAAAAAAATATGAATTGCAACCTATACTTTTTCTTAATTGGTTTATGTTTATTATGTCCTGCTTTATGCAAATTCTCAATTTCAATTTTTTCTTTCAAGTAGTTTTTGAATTATCATTAAAAAACGTCAAAATGATGGTTTATGTAAATGTAAGGTCTGTCAAAGCATAATTTGAAATAATATATTTTACTCATTTTATTTAAACATTTAGGCTGGAAGTAGTCGAAACGCATTAAACGAGTGAAATGTTCATATTGGAAAGAAAAAATTATATCAATAGAAGTGACATAGTCATTCTGTAGCATTTTAACAATCTACCAAATTTCAATTTGGATACAGTCCCGAAAGTACCCTCATTTTTAAATATTTACTTACTCGAAAACTAATCTTGCGAATTTCATGAAAATTTGGATTTAGTCTAATTGAAAGGTGTAAAATTCATTTATTGTGTCAAAGTAAGTTGGGTATTGATATTAAAAAAACAAATTTTGGATTAGTTTTGATATTTAGATGGCCCTATAAACAAAATTTATATATATATATATTTTTTAAGTTGACTTTAAATTTCCTTACTATTATTGTACAAATGTATTTCCTTTTAAAGATCCTATTCCGCGGTGTCATAACCTTTTTGGGTTTTTTTTTCCTTGAGAAAAATTACTTTTACGTTAATAATGTTAATAGTAGCTATCCAAATTGATTTTCTGAAATTTAACGAATGTGTCATTATCACAAATTTAAGGATGTAGTTATTTTCTGTACCTTTCAATTTGTTTTCATATATTTGGGTATTTTCTTACTATTATTGTACAAATGTATTTCCTTTTAAAGGTCCTTTTCCGCGGTGTCGTACCCTTTTCGGGTCTTTTTTTTTCCTTGACAAAAATTACTTTTACTTTAATAATGTTAATAGTAGCTATCCAAATTGATTTTTTGAAATTGAACGAATGAGTCATTGTCACAAATTTAAAGATGTAGTTATTTTCTGTACCTTTCAATTTGTTTTCATATACTTGGGTATTTTCTTACGATTATTGTAGAAATGTATTTTCTTATAAGGGTTCTAATCCGCAGTGTCATAAACATTTTGGGTCTTTTTTTTTTTTTTTTTTTTTGAGAAAAATTACTTTTACTTATCTATCCACATTGATTTTGTGAAATTTAACGAATGTACCATTGTTTCAAATTTAAGGATGTAGTAATTTGTGTACCATTCAATTTGTTTTCATATGACAATCTGCTAAGGAAGAGTTTTTGGGTACGCTTGGAAAATGTCGCATTACAACAACAGCTTACTACATCTATTTAATATTTTGAGGGATTTATCAAACATGATTCGTTCAGAAATGTGGCTTATATTTTAAATTTAAAGGGTGAATTATATTCAAAATAGATTGTGCAATGAATATTAAGAAAGCGTTCATTATTGTTATTATTAAACGCCAAAACATAAATGAAATAATAATAAGAAAAGAATAAACATATACTACCGCTACATATGCATAGTAACAAATGTAATTGTTAAGAAAAAATATTACTCCATGAAAAGACATGTACAGTAGTGGGAAAAAAATTAAACACCCCTACTAACTCTGCAACTAATTATAATAGAAGAAAGCTGGTGGTTCCAATCTATTAGAAATAATGTCTACTTTTAAATGATGTATATAAAGTTGACCTAGAGGGTCATCTACAAATCAAAACCATACCTATCTTTGTTTTTTCAATGGCAACACCCAATTTTGACAATATATCATATATAGTCATTGTCTCAAATTTAAGGATGTAGTTATTTTCTGTACCTTTCAATTTGTTTTCATATACTTGAGTATTTTTTTACTATTATTGTACAAATGTATTTGCTTTTAAGGGTGCTAATCCGTAGTGTCATAACCTTTTCGGGTCTTTTTTTTTTTTTTTTTTTTTTTTTTTTTTTTTTTTTTTTTGAGAAAATTACTTTTACTTAGCTATCTACATTGATTTTCTGAAATTTAACGAATGCACCATTGTCTCAAATTTAAGGATGTAGTTATTTTGTATACCATTCAATTTGTTTTCATATGACAATCTGCTAAGGAAGAGTTTTTGGGGACGCTTGGAAAATGTCGCATTAGAGCAACAGCTTACTAGTTGTATATAATATTTTGAGGGATTTATCACACATGATTCGTTCAGAAATGTGGCTTATATTTTAAATTTAAAGGGTGAATTTTATTTAAAATAAATTGTGCAATGAAAATTAAGAAAACTTTCATTATTGTTATTATTAAACGCCAAAAAATAAATGAAATAATAATAAGAAAAGAATAGACATATACTACCGGTACTATACAAATTAACAAATGTAATTGTTAAGAAAAAATAATACCCCATGAAAAGACATGTTCAGTTGTGGAAAAAAAATGTAAACACCCCTACTAACTCTGCAACTAATTACAATAAAAGAAAGCTGATGGTTCCAATCTATTAGAAATAAAGTCTACTTTTAAATGATGTATATAAAATTTGCTTAGAGGGTCATCTACAAATCAAAACCATACTTAACTTTGTTTTTTCAATAGCAACACCCAATTTTGACAATATATTTTAAACCTTTTGCTCAAAATACGCCTAGAAACGAAATTGCTAGTCATTTGAACCATAACTTTTTGAATTATAAACATTCAAATTATAGAGCTTCTAATTTTAAATTACATTTTCATATTTTTATTAATATAGCCTGAAATTATAATCCTAATTTGATAACTTTGTGTGTGGTTATAATACTAAAAATACAAACAATAAACACATTGGATTCGTAGTTAAAAAAATTATATGAATTATGAATTAAAAAATTAATATTCGAAAGAAAAAAAATATGAATTGCAACCTATACTTTTTCTTAATATGTTTATGTTTATTATGTCCTGCTTTATTGAAATTCTCAATTTCAATTTTTTCTTTCAAGTAGTTTTTTAATTATCATTAAAAAACATCAAAATGATGGTTTAAGTAAATGTAAGGTTTGTCAAAGCATAATTTGAAATAATATATTTTACTCATTTTATTTAAACATTTAGGCTGGTAGTAGTCGAAAAGCATTAAACGAGTGAAATGGTCATATTGGAAAGAAAAAATTATATCAATAGAAGTGACATACTCATTCTGTAACATTTCAACAATCTACCAAATTTCAATTTGGATACAGTCCCGAAAATATCCTCATTTTAAAATATCTACTTACTCGAAAACTAATCTTGTGAATTCCATGAAAATTTGGATTTAGGCTGATTGAAAGGTGTAAAATTCATTTATTTTGTCAAAGTTGGATATTGATATTGAAAAAACAAATTTTGGATTCGTTTTGATATGTAGATGGCCCTATAAACAAAATTTATATACTTTTTTTTAAAAGTCGACATTATTTCCAATCGTTTGGTACCTGTAACTTTCTTCTACGATAATTTGTCGCAGAGTTAGCAGGGGGTGTTTCCTTTTTTTTTTTTTTCACGAACTGTACACCAGATTGTACTAGGCGTTTAATTATGCTATTCTGTAACGGATTAAATTATGAATTTACAGATCGTGTGGCCCAAAAGATTGTCTTACGCGAAATTATAATTTTAACGGGCCAAACTATCAAAGCGCCAACTAATACCAAAACGGTTTGCTGCTTTCCTCATTTGTATACTTTTTGGAAGTTTACAAATACAGCCGAACATGTTGTATTGAGATCAACTTTATCCATCATTCATCCTTTGTCTCTACATTAAGTTGATTATAGTTTGGGCTGTAAAACGCTATTTGCTTGAAAGTGATGTAGGGAGCAACACATAAACAGTATCCTTATTCCTTTGATAAGAAACTTTACATTGCTATTATGGTATTTAATGAAACGTACCATTACATAAGCAACGACGAAAGTGAGTGGAATATATCCTATTCTCATTTCCAATTCATGGGGTCTATAGCTAAATCCTACAGTGTTCAGACTAACTAATCTTAAAAGCCATATATGACTCCTGTTTTAATATGTAGTAACCTCGCGATACATTCAAAAGAGCATAGTTTCTCATTATCAAACTAAACAAACTTTACGCCATTCTACTATTGAGAATATAATATTTCATAATATACATTCAGATGAGATAAAATTTTGTTTTACAATTTTGATTAAATTATTTTTCATTAATATGGGGAATTTACTTAAAAACAACTATGTTCTATTAGCCATAAAATCATATTTACAGATACATTTTTAAAGACAGATTTCATTATATTTTAGAACAACTGCAATCAGCTAAATACACACACACACACACACACATATATATATATATATATATATATATATATATATATATATATATATAATTTATCTATAAAAAATTTAATGATTTTTCAGTTAAATTTGATATTTCACTTCACTATATTTTATCACTCTGTTAAAGTTTCATCAGTGTAGCATAAGATTTTTTTTTAAATTTACTTTCTTCTGTAACAATGAAAAAGAGAACATAATTTTGCTAATGGCTAAATTACAATTTATTTTAACTTAAACGATTTCTTAGAACACGAATCTGCGTAACTGCAACTACTTTCCTTTCTTCATATTTTTAATCATTGTTTTATATTCGAGATTTAATATGTAAATGTAATTAAGAATATAATCAGCTGAGGTGATTGAGACGGCCTAAAAGTAAAACTTGTCATTACTTTGTTGCATTTTACGAACCCAATGCGGTTTTTAACTGATAATTTATTTCAATAACCATTTATTTATTAACAAGATAAAAACAATTTATTACACTCATTTAATACCTTTAATTTTTCGCAATTTTAATATTTGTATTTTATTATATATTTCTCGACATTTTATAAATTCATGGAGGTAAAGTAATTAAAGTGTTTCAAAATACTTTTTGACAAATTACGCTGTAAAAGCAGATCGCTTTTACACTAATCTTAAAAGAAAAAAAAAAGTAAAATATCCGTTAATTATAGACATCAGTTTTTGAAATTACCACTTCATTCAAATTTTAGAAATTCTGTCCTATAATTTAAATATGTAATAAATATCGTACAAGGTAGAAGAAAATCCTCAACATTGGATCAAATTAAGCTTTCTTTTTATCAAGAGAATACGTGATTTGTCATGTATTGGCAAAAATCCAGGTTTTTTTTATTCGGTTCAATAATCGGTTTAGGGTCATACAGAAAATCTTTAGCGTTTAAGCGGTTGTCATATTCTAATGACTTCAACATTTTTATTATTATTATTATTAAAAACATTTTTCAAATCCTAGATAATTTTAAATAGTTAAGAAAAAAATGTATATTGAATTTAACTTATAACGTTGAAATTTTTAAATTACTTTTAAATTGTTTTTTCTATGGCGTATTTTAATTATTAATAGAAATAAAAATAAAATATCATTATATATGTATGAACGTTCTACAGAAGAACATATTTAACATGATACCAAAATGTTGTAAATTTTATAATCAAAATCATTGTTTTTTATACTATTTTTTACACCGTTTTGCATAACAAACAAGATAATTTGCTTATAATATGTTCTACAATTTTACTTTAATTAATCATTTCAGAATATTAGGCAGAATTGCCCCCTAATGAAATACAATTAAATCCAGAATTCTTTTGATTTATTCTAATGTAATAATTATTGCATAAAATTTTAAACAGAAACAAACATAAATATCATAATTATGTATCAGAAGGAAATTTTTATACATTAGAAATTATAGATATATAGTATGTTTTACATAAAACTGAATACATCAATTGCAACAGGTAAATTGTCAAAGAATAAGTTACTTTGAGATCACAAATTACACAATGTCAGTGTATTACTGAGAGGCTTTGTAATACACAATTAAAAATCATTTACTTTTACATTTTCTGTCTATTAATTTAAATTAGCTGCAATTCTTAATCAAAACACTTGTTTTCACGAAATCTGAGTGTAATATGTCATAAGCATATCTAGAAACCTATCATATATTACAGAGTTCATCATTGTGCATGATCTATGTAGGCAGAAAAAATAATGTTGACATGAGAAATATATATATATAGTATGCACGTGCGAGGCTTTCGTACTGCAGTCTATAAGATTATTGATTCGTTTTCTTTTCAATATTTTCTTATTCCGAAATGTTTAACAAAACAAATTGTTTTACTAAAATGTGAGTGAGCTATGCGTAACGTATCTTTCGAAACTTTTCATATATTACTTCATTCATCATTGTGCATGATCGACCGACGTAGACAAAAAGCATGGTGTTTCTTAAAAGAAAACTTTGGAGGTGATAGTATACATCCAAACAAACAACTTTCATTAAAGTATGCATAGTCGAAAATTCAACGCAGAAGTGCTGGCTCGTTTGGAAACTTGGCCAACGCAAATATTAAAACTCCATTCCTGTTGCGAGTTATCGGGAAAAGAACGGCACTAATAGCATACAAATGTGATACGGGAAAGAAGAAGAACACGTGTAAAATCTCGCATCGATTAATACATAAAAGTCGCTGATCCGAGTGTGCAACTGTCAGTCACGTAGGAACGTTGTGGAAGATGTTGACCTTCACTAGCAGGAAAAAGCCAGCTTTATCTATGCATATTGGTATGCATTTTGAAACCGCAGATGGAAATGGCTCAGAGGATGAAGGATTGTACGGCGAGTGGTTTCGCAACTATAAGTTACTTGACAGTAAAACATTTGAGCGCTTGCACCGACAGTCGTATGGGCGAGTCCAGCAGACCTCACCAAAGTCACCGGTGAGATTGGTTACGTGACGTCACGGTAAGTGACCGGTGTCTAACCGGTCGACAGACCAACTGGACGGCACCGGTGTTATTTTCTATTAGCGCCATTTGTATTACGTTGCCATAATTTTTCTTTTATCATGTTGTCGAAATGCATTTTCGCCGATCCCAAATGTTATAGCAAAAACGAGAAACAGCGCATGCGTGGGGACTTAGATTGAAATTCACTTACGAGAAAACATGTACGTACAAGGTTACCAGCTTGGCACTTTTATCATATCAAGCGTGACATTTTCATTCCATCAACATTTGAAATTCACTTACTAGAAAACATGTATGTAAAAGGTTACCAGCTTGGCACTTTTATCTTATCAAGCGTGACATTTTCATTCCATCAACATTTTTTTTTCAGTTGATTAGCAAACTTTCTGTAAATGTTGTAGCAAGCCAATGCAATGGCTTATAATATATAAAAATACCTCTACTATCAATTATATATTTTTACTCTTATTGTTTAGTTACTTTAAATCACCTGCAAAATATATTTTTAAATAATTAAAGGTAATTTGGTGAAAGTCCATGTAAAGTTTTATTAATTTCAACAGAAGGAACCGCATATTATTTAATATAATTCATTTCTTAAATACACAACTTTATTTAATATTCTATTTTCATTTGTTTTGTAATATCCTATGGCAATTACATTATTATTTTATTTTTATTGACAAACAACACTGCTTTAGAAATAGCTTCATGTGATTTTCTTAAAATATTTAATACTAACGCAATTAGGAAATTATTTATTATTCAATAAATAAAGAGTAAAATTTTGCAAACGAGCTTATCAATGAGTAATTTAAAAGGATTACTAATAAAAATATAGTTGCAAATAAACAGCTTTCGTTATCCCATGTTTTCCTGAACCACGCACAATAAAATGAGTAAAAACAGAAATGCTAGGAATCAGAAAAATATTTGTACAACATACTGAGTCTGTAAATATGATATAAAACTTATTTTTCATGACACGATTTTAATTTGTAACATGCTTCGTAAAATTAATCTCAGGTGAAATTACGAAGCTTAATCTAATTTATACATCTACGTACGACTTGTAAATTATACTAAATTTACAGATAATCTTTATTTAACATCGTGAAAATCTGATTGATTAACTTTTTTTTTTTAATCCTTGATCAAAAAATATATAAAAAATCACATCAACATTTCTTTCCAGAGCTTTAATTGCTGCCATTTGCCGATGTAAATGTAAATAAACTTTCATGTAACCGATCACGAGACCCAACTAACCAAGAATTTTCTTCGTTTAGTTCGGTCTCTCACCGGTCACTTTTGTTACTTGCGCTGAACGACATTGGTTGCGACCCGGTTAGCAGTACTGAACGCCTTGGTGACTAACCAATCTCACCGGTCACTAACCGGTGGCTCCTCTGGACGCGGCCTATGAGACGGGATCCTTTCTCGCTTCCTGGTCGGATGCAGGTATTGCAAAGACCGATGGAACATTATTTGTGGAAGAAGCCATTCTGGATATGGAAGCTAATGAGCAAAGCACATGTCATTAAACCTTTTTGTCACAAAATCGTTCTTTGTGTGTTTTTGATTCGAATGACAACATCACCTTCAACACCCTCTAGACAAGGGGTGCACAACCTTTTTTAAGAGAAGGGCCACTTACAAAAATGTCTGGGTTGTCGAGGGCCACACCAGTAACACAGAGAGGATTCTATTACGGAGAGGTGATCTGTGCCCTATAATCAGATAAAAGCTAGTGCCGAAAAAAATGTGAACTTTATGAACGAAGGGGGGGGGGGAGGAGCCTATCAACGAAATTTGAGATTTTTCCGCGCCTGCTCCACAAAATGCGCAAATTTTCCACACCCGATTAAAAAAAATTGCGACTTTTTCGCTCATGATCGTCAAAATTTGCATTTTTTCCCGCCTGACCGACGAAATTCGTGATTTTTTCGTTCTCAACGAACGAAATTCGCGATTTTTCGGAGCCGATGGACAAAACTCGCAATTTTCCCCTGCCAAATCAACAAAATTCCCAATTTTTCCGAGCCTCATCGACGGAATTTGCAATTTTTCTGCTTCCGATCAACGAAATTCGCGATTTTTTATCGTAATAAACAGACAAAACACGTGATTGTCTTGAAGCGGATCAACAGAATTGAAATTTTCCCGCTCCTAATTGACAAAATTCGCTATTTTTCTCGCCCGATCGACGAAATTTTCGAATCTTAACTAATTGTCGAAAATTTGCGATTTTTTCCCTCGGCCAATTGACGAAATTCGAGATTTTTTCCTCGCGACTGACGAAACTCACGATTTTCTTGCAACCGATCAACAAAATTTGCAATTCTTCCGCGCATCATCAACAAAATTGACAATTTTTCCGTGTTCGATCAACGAAATTTGCAAATTTTTTCACGGCTGATTGACAAAATTCGTGATTTTTCCGTGCCCGACGAACGAAATTCGCGATTTTTCCAAACTTGATCGCCAAAACTCGCGATTTTCTCGAGTCCGATTGACAAAACTCGCGATTTTCCGTGCCCGATCGACAAAATTTGCGATTTTTCCGTGTCCAATTAACGAAATTTGCGATTTTTCCGTGCCCGATCGACAAAATTCGCGATTTTTCCGTGTCCGATCAGCAAAATGTGTGATTTTTTCCGCGCCTTATCAACAAAATTAGCAAATTTTCCGAGTTCGATCAACGAAATTTGTGATTTTTTTCCTCGCCGGATGGATAAAATTCGCTATTCTTAACTGAGTGACGAAATGTTCAAATTTTCTGACAAATTGATCAAATTCACGGTTTTTTTCCTGCGACCGCATTGACAAAATTTGTAATTTTTTTCCAGTTATAAATTGACGAAGTTCGCGGGCCACACGCCAACCCCTCGCGGGCCACTTTTGGCCCACGGGCCACAGGTTGTGCATTAGGGTGGAACTTAATTATAGGGTTAAAAAAAAACTTTTTTGTTTTAATGTGTAATAGTGAAAACATTTTTCCTTTTCGGATGTCTAAACTTTTGGCTGAAAAGATTTTTTTAAATTAAGTTGTTTTCCGGTTCCTCAAGGAGGTCAAAGTTTTGAAATTTCAGTATAAAGTAACTAAAAGTAACCAACGTAGCTGTTAGCTCATATCTACTTTTATTTAGCAAATACTATCCAGAAGTCACCACGAGGAATTGGTTAAATGTCGACTCCCACCCTCCTTACCTCGCTTTGTTATGGATTAAATCAATTGGATATTCAACCTACTGTCTTTTTAGGTAAACTTTGTCATTACATTGTGGGAATTCAACTCTCCTAAGATTATGCCATCTTTTGATTACTATTTAAAGACGGTTGACGTAGCTCGCAGGATAATTTTGACACACGTTTCCACTGTTTGAGTATGACAAGGAAAATCTAAAATTCAGGTGTATCCCCAGTTTGTACTTCTTTCAAGTTCTTCATCTAATCAGTCCGTCAAGATAGGATCAATATTTTTATAGTCTATAATTTCAATATGTTCGCATTTTTTCAAGTCGCTTTCCTACTTGTCCAGAAAACCCTTTTGTGCCTGTAATTTTTCCAGCAAGATGTTGAAATAAGTATCTAAGAAAAAAGTTCATTTGCATGTAATAATCAAATTATTCATTATAAAGTTTTTAGGGTATTGCTTCCGATGTTTTAACAACTCCAGATTTGCATCCTGCATTAAAGGCGTTACTGTTTCACCCAATAACTTTCAAACATGAAATGTCTGTATTATTATTTTGAAAATACACCAAAATTGCAGTGGCTATATTAATGTAAGAAAAATATGTCACTGAAATATGAACAATATATTTTTATCCTGGTTTTTGAACTAAGACCAGGTGTTTGTCTTTAATGATTCTTAGTTATACTTTTTCCCCTCTGCTTCGGTTATCATAGTGTTATCCTTTCTGCCATCAAAATACTAACCTTCTAAAATTAACTCCTTTCGTCTTTCCTGTTCTTTCAAATTCTTTCTTTTCTTTTCTCTTTGTCGTTTTCAAGTCCTTCTTTCAGTTACCTTTTCTTTATTATCATCAGAAATTTCCATATCTTCTAAGGTGCCATTTGCAATAATATTTGCAATTCTGTCTAATACTCCGGTTCTTTCACCTTGTTGATTAGCAAATTCGGGTTTAGAAAAACAGTCGATTGAACTATTTCCTTCCGAACTATTTTTTACACTTGACGACCATTCATTCAAAACATAATTTTTTTAGATGTAAATTTCCAACTGGGCGAAAAATGTCCGGACCAGGATTCGAACCCGGGACCCCCCTGGCTGAAGCCGCCAGTGCTCTGCCATCTGAGCTATCCCGGACGATTCTGGTCGCACTTTTTCACCCAGCTAACCTTGACGATTACAGCATCTGGTCTGAAACCTGGTTCAGCTCAACAGAATAAATCTCAGGTAATGGAACTCCAGAAAACGCTGGATACGAAATTACACTCGATTAATTTTCACACAATTATTCTAATTGGTAAACAAATCATATTAGATGTAAATTTCCAACTGGGCGAAAAATGTCCGGACCAGGATTCGAACCCGGGACCCCCCTGGCTGAAGCCGCCAGTGCTCTGCCATCTGAGCTATCCCGGACGATTCTGGTCGAACTTTTTCACCCAGTTAACCTTGACGATTACAGCATCTGGTCTGAAACCTGGTTCAGCTCAACAGAATAAATCTCAGGTAATGGAACTCCAGAAAACGCTGGATACGAAATTACACTCGATTAATTTTCACACAATTATTCTAATTGGTAAACAAATCATATTAGATGTAAATTTCCAACTGGGCGAAAAATGTCCGGACCAGGATTCGAACCCGGGACCCCCCTGGCTGAAGCCGCCAGTGCTCTGCCATCTGAGCTATCCCGGACGATTCTGGTCGAACTTTTTCACCCAGCTAACCTTGACAATTACAGCATCTGGTCTGAAACCTGGTTCAGCTCAACAGAATAAATCTCAGGTAATGGAACTCCAGAAAACGCTGGATACGAAATTACACTCGATTAATTTTCACACAATTATTCTAATTGGTAAACAAATCATATTAGATGTAAATTTCCAACTGGGCGAAAAATGTCCGGACCAGGATTGGAACCCGGGACCCCCCTGGCTGAAGCCGCCAGTGCTCTGCCATCTGAGCTATCCCGGACGATTCTGGTCGAACTTTTTCACCCAGCTAACCTTGACGATTACAGCATCTGGTCTGAAACCTGGTTCAGCTGGCTCAGCCTGGTTGAGCTGAACCAGGTTTCAGACCAGATGGGGCTAATGCATGTTGAATTATTTCCCTAGTCTAATAGAGATCGTCCATGCGCGTATCTTCTAATGGAGGCTATTTCAAATATGCGTCGAGGCTGAAAAATTCACGTGGTACCGGTAATTTACCCAAAGAATTTCTAACAGATAAGAAGGGACTCAGGAAACTACACTGTTAAAAATATCGTGAAAAATTACCTCTGTTCTTAAAGGTTCTCTATTTTCTGACCAATGAGAATGCTATATAAACGCCTATGAAGCGTTCTCATTGGTCAGAATACAGATAGCCTTTAAAAACAGAGGTAATTTTTCACGATATTTTTAACAGTTTACTACTGCTTTCTCCCATGGACTGTTTCATTCGCTAGCGGGGATTTACATTACGTAGACGGAGCCTTCCCTTCTTTACGCTAGACGTTCTTGCCTTGACCATGTGATCATAACGTAGATTGGATATCCTCCAAGAAAGCGGATTGCCGTACTTTCGAGAAAAAATTGAAATGAGCATGCCTCCTGTGCATATATCACCTCTCTTATGTATAAAGGCTCTCTGTTATGGTGTTGTTTATGATACACCGCCTAGAATACCTACTGTGCAAATACGCTATCTAAACAGTTCTAAAAATTTGTATCCCTTAAATGTGCGACGATACTGCTAAAATTTCAAGTGTCGATCGCAGCGACATCGGCGGAATTTTCGTATTACTATCATTACATTGTATAGACTAGCAATTTCTTGCAGTTGTAGAAAATATCCTGCAGATGTAGCTGCGATCTGCATATTGCAGCAGTATCATTGCACATTTAAGGAATACAATATTTTAGCACTTTTTTAAGTATTACAGGGTTAGGCGATTTCAACACTATATATTCTAGGCGCTATAGTTTCTGAGCGCTGTTGGTTAAATTTCGATATTTGTGTTTTAGAGTGAGCAATAGAGAAAAGTACTGAAACTATTGAAACAACAACTTCTTTAATATTGAAATGTATAGCAAAGGAGTTCAGAATCAATGCCTTAAATAGTTTCGAATATGCACTGTTGTTATGACATCAATACCCTTCCTGGATGTGGAAATGCAAAATTGTGTTCAACATAATTGGCCGCAATCTAGATAGATTTTTCACTGTTAGCGAAACGAGATTCATCAATCAGAAGCTTACACTTTTGCGAACTTTTCGCTGTTTGCAGCAATGCAAGCTATTGATTGGTGAATCTCGTTTCGCTAACAGCGGAAAATCCATCTGGATCCCAGCCTAGATTTCTATAAACATTGCACTTCATCCATGGCACTAAGAAAATAACTCAAAATTTTATGACATAGGCCGGGATCCAGAAACAGCAAAAATTCTCAAACATTCTGGTTTCTGCTTGGTCAAACTCATTTCGCTAACAGCGAAAAATCTATCTGGATCTCGGCCATAGTTTTCTTCGATGAAATCAATGCAAAAGGATAATATAAAAGAATAGTATAAGACTTCTAAAATGGTTTGGCGGGTTTATCGCTGTTTGGCATAATTTATAAACTTTAGAATTAATTAACAGTTTTTCGCTAATTAAGAATAGAAAATTCGTGTTTTTAAAGCTGAATTTTATAAAAGCGCGTAGATTGAGTAAATATCTGTCCAAAAATGCAATCCTTACTTTTTTATGTCCATTATTTAAGTCTCTACCTCGATTGAAGCATAAGGTGTGACGAAGAAAATAAATTTGTCATTTTCATTATCTCGACGTTATTTTAAAAAATCTATATCTCTGTTTATAATTATTTTATGAGGATGTATTTGGTCTCAAATTGAAGATCTTTTTATTAAGTCCTTCTGGTTTTGGTTTTATTTTTCTGCGATGATTGGTTCTTTTGATAAGGGAAAATTTACGCTGGCATGTTTGGTCGATTTAACATGCAGAAGCTGTCTTCAGTATAATAAGCAGTTACGATGTCTTGCGTTATATTCTTGGCGTTTGTTTGTTTGGCGCGGTTAGCATTTTTTTTCAGCTTGGCTTGGAAGAACGACCGTCCTGCTTGATATATCCATATATATATATATATATATATATATATATAGATATATATCTGACCTTTGTCACACTGTAACTCTCGTATTTATGAACCGATTTGGATGTAATTCGGTGTGTACATAGTACATACCAACGTCTCGACCGAGTTCTCTTGGCCAGCTTCATCCACCATTTTCTTTCAAAATGGCGGCCATTTAAAATGTTTTAAAAAATTTAAAATTTGAAATGTGGTATCAAAAAATTGAAAATGGAAAAATATTTTTTTTATGTATTTGACCTTTATACAAAGATTCCGGAGCAGTTTTTGTTTCGTCTATATCTGAAAAAATGGCTGAGTTATAGCATTTTAAATTTCTAGCGTGGCTGACATTTTGAAACGTCCTGAATTTTGTCACGCGATAAAAGGAGTATTTATGAACCGATTTGGATGTAACTTGGTCTGTACATAGTACATACAAATATTTCGACCGAGTTCGTTGGCCAGCTTCATCCGCAATCTTGTTTCAAAATGGCGGCCATTTAAAAATTTAAAAAAAAAATTAATTTAAAATGCGATACCAAAAAATAAAAAAATGAAAAAGATTATTTTGTATGTGTTTGACCTTAATACAAAGATTCCGGAACAGTTTTTGTTTCGTCTATATCTAAAAAAATGGCTGAGTTATAGCATTTTGAATTTCTATTGTGGTCGACATTTTAAAACGACCTGATATTTATCACGCGATAACAGGCGTATTTATGAACCGATTTGGATGTTACTTGGTCTGTACATAGTACTTACCAATGTCTCGACCGAGTTCGTTGGCCAGCTTCATTCGCCATCTTGTTTTAAAAGGGTTGCCATTAAAAAATAAAATGAAGTATTAAAAAATTGGAAAAAGGTTTTTTTTTTTTTTTTTTTTTTTTTTAATGTGTTAGGCCTTGATACAAATATTCCGAAGCAGTTTTTGTTTCTGAAAATTTGTTCTTTTGTTTATATCTTAAAAAAATGGTTGAATTATAGCACTTTGAATTTCTAGCATGGTTAACATTTTGGAAACGATCTTGTATTTGTCCCGCGATAACACACGTATTCGCCTATTTCGATGTAAGAAGGCATGAGGATAGTATACATCAATATCTCGACTGCTGGTTTCTGCCGCAAAACTTTTCGTTTGTGCCACTTCTGTTCTCTCGTTATAACGGAAAAAGGGGGCATGGCCAGTGAAACGATAGCCCTACCCTATCAACGAAATCAAGATTTTATTACTGCATTCGTTTATACTACGTTTGTGCCGCAAAAAGTTTCGTTTTGTGCCAATTCCGTTCTATCTCGTTATAACGAATTTTTATAATTCAAGGTCACTTATAGAAAATCACTTATAGAAATCGTAAATAAATAAGTGTCACGAAATTAAATACGTAATTCTTTAGTGCTATGTAAATTTCGGTTTGTGCTGTAAAAAGTTTCGTTTGTGCCATTCTGGTTCACTCGATATAACAGATTTTCCACTTTTTCAACATTGGGCGACTATTTCGGTGGCCTCGCCCAATCAACGAAATCTAAATTTTATTAAGGCATTCGTTTGTGCTGGTTTTAGTCGCACAATGTTTCCTTTGAACTACTTCCATTCCATTATAACGAATTTTTATAATTCAAGGGCACATAAAGAAAGACGCATATGAATAAGAAGGCATCACGAAATGAGATACATAATTCTTTAGTGCAACGTAAATGTCGGTTTGTTTTCACAAAATTCTCACAAAGGAAAATATTCTTGCCTTCATTGGCATTTTATTAGTATCTCGATATAAAAAATTACCTAACAGGGGACTCTATTGTGCTCTTTCAACTGACGTGCACAACAATTTACTGTCACAGTCGTTGACAAGAGACACATTTGATTCAATTTTGAGATATGTTTATTTTTGAAAATATCATGGAAATGGTAGATGATAGATTATATAAAGTCCGACACCCCTTTCTGAGCACTTCAACAGAGCATGCAAAGATTTAGACATCCAAGAATATTTCAATGTAGATGAGTCCATAGTCCCTTATTATGGACACTATGACTTAGACAGTTTACAATAGGAAAACTAATTTGATTTGTTTGCAAACTGTGGGTATTATACTCATCAGATGGACTACTTCACGCAGAACTTTATTATGGTGTATCAAAGAACTTCCCGATACTGGTTTAGGCCAAGGAGCCAGTGTTGCCAGATTGGGGACATTTTTGTCCCCAGATTGTTTATTGTCACCGCTTTTTTTGAAATAGAAATATTCGCCCTATTTAAAAATAGATTAAAAATTCTAAAAAATAAGAGAATTATACTATTTTTAAAAAGTGGTGACAATCAAAGCATCTGAATTAGAAAAGCCAGAATCTGGCAACACTGGAAAGAGCTGTTGGTGTTCTTGGATTATTAGAAAAGTGCAAAATACAAGACGGAACTTATGTCGCCATGGACATTTTTTTCTGGTATTCCCTTACTAAAAGACCTGTCTAAAAGGGATATTGCGTTAACTGGTACATTGAGAGAGAATAGGCAATTGAATGCTCCATTGAATCCCATAAATATAATGAACAAAAAAACCACTAACAGGAACATATGAACATACTTGCAATAAAGATATTGTTATTGTGAAATGGAATGGCAATACAGTATTAGCTGTTTCGTGCAATAAAGTACGCACAAAACCATGTGAATCAGCTAGCAGATGCAGTTCTTTTGAAAAAAAGAAATTATTAGTTCCTATGCCACAGCACTTGAAAATCACATGGAAGGTGTGGATCATGTTTCTCAATCCGTTGCAAATTACCGTATCAGAATTCTTTCAAAATATGGTGGTGGTCACTTTTTTCATGAATGCTTCAAGCGTAGTAAATGGATGGCGAATGTACATAAGTCTTGGCAACGATATTTCACTAGTTGATTTCACCAACAATGCACACAAGAACTATTAAGAAGCTACGGTACACTACCCAGTGACCCTAGTAAATCTCTTAGAATAAGTCATAAAGCTAAAAATGAACAAAGATTTGACCAAAGAAACCATTGAATAGTCAAATCAGAGCAGAAACATGTCCGATGTAAAAAGTGCGGCAGAAGAAATGGTTATAAGTGCGAAAAGTTTAATCATCCACTTCATCCCGAATGCCATAAAAGTTATCATGTTGATTCTAATACATAAATATTCAGTGTAATAAAAATATGTTACTATTTTTTAAAGGAAATAACAAATTTTAAATTTTTTACTAAGTTTTAGAATTTGTAAATTATATATTTTAAAAAATTTCCTTTTCCAAATTGAATTGCAATAAAAAATTTTTAATATAATTTTAAGTAAAAAAAAACCCCTTATTATACAAGTATAAATTTTTACTAGAATATAAATCTAGAATCTATTATTATAATTATTAATATTATTATTGCAGTCAAACAATAAATTCAAAATCTGCATAAAAAAGTGAATTCATACTACGCAAACGACAGTTGTTACAAAAATATACTATTAAAGAAACTTAGTAAAGACAACGGAAAAAATAAAATTTATGTACGATGTAGTTAATAGACTCAGAATGGTCAAATATCAACAAAAATTTCAAAATTGATCGACTATTTTGAAGTGGGCATTAATGGATTAATATTTTTGTTAATTAGATGAGAAGATACATTAACACTTAATTCTGTATAAATGATTAAGGATTATATTACGATATACAGAATTATGAAGACAAGATTAAAAATTAGTAAATGTATGAATAATTAATTTTGAATAATATATTAGTAAAACTTTGAATTTAAATTCTTTGCGTTTATCATATAAATGAATTATTGTTTGTTTTCTTTTATTGTAATTTTAAGATCTAAAAAGTTAATTGTATTGTTAGATGGGAGTTTTTCCGTTAATTCTAAATTAGTAGGATAATCTACTGGAAATTGTGAAAGATTAGATTGATCATTGGAAATTAAATTTATGTCATCAATATAACGATATAAATTTAGATTACTATTAATAAAAGTACCTTCATGATGATATAAATTTAAGTCAGATATTAAACTGGATGTACATCCACCTTGTGGTACACCGACGTTCTGTAAATATAATGTGTTATCTAGAAAAATATAATTATTATAGATAATGACATTTGTTAAAGATTTAAAATAAGCTATATCTATATTAAATGATAAATACATATATGATGATACTTTTTAAATAATGCATTTATAATATTATGTAGATGTAATAAATCTATATTATTAAAAAGATCTTTGAAATCATATGTCGTTATATTGTTTACACATTTAAAGTTTTTCATAATATTGACCAGTTGATAGCTATTTTTTATACAATGTGTATTATCAGTGGTTGTTGTCAGTATATATATTTGATTGAGAATTTTTAATAGAAATTTATTGGCTATGTTATTATATGTATTGCATCCAATAGTTACAGTCCTAAATTTAATTGGTTTCTTATGGAATTTGATTATATATATATATATGACTAGGTACGTGCGGGACAATCGCATTACAATATTTTAGATTATTGATGCATTTTCTATTCAATTAATTTTTATTTAACAGTAATCTTTAATCAAACAGACTGTTTGTATGAAATGATAGTGTACAATGCCAGAGATTTTTTTAATCATATCACATTCATCAGTTTTCATTTTGCATGTTGCAAAACTAAAGTTCCTTTTTTTTTTTTTTTTTTTTGCAAAAAGCGTAACAATAGTATGAAAATGTATTTTGCGACAAATAGTAAGTTTAATGAAGATAGAAAAAATGAGTGAAAAAATGAGTGAACATTAAAACACCGTAAACTATTCTGATGTGGCAATCCCAAAACTTTCTTCTATCTCATACATGCTAATATTTCCTGAAAAATATAGCATATCAGTGCCGACACCGGTTAGGTGATTTACACCAAAATCTAATCAGCAACAACTTATGTCAAGTTGTAGCTGAATCTGAAGTTTGATGGAAATCCGTGCATTAGTTTTTGGGATAGAACTATTGCAGAAATCGTAAAACATCTACATAGCACCGCCACTTGTTAGTCGATTTACTCCAAAAACTAATCACGACCAATTTCTATCAGGGACTAAGTGAATCTGAAGTTTGATGAAAATTCATGTATTAGTCCTTGAGATACAGTTATTGCGGAAATCGCGATAAATGCAGCCTAGCAGCGCCACCTGTTGGGCGATTTACGCTAAAAAATAAACAGCTCTAATTTATATCAGGGACTAAATAAATCTGAAATTTAGTGGAAATTCGTGCGTTAGTTCTTTGAGCTATTGCGATAATCATGAATAATGCCACATTTTAGCGCCACATTTTTAGTTATTTACACTAAAAAGTAATCCGCAGCAAATTATATTAAGGACTAACGGAATAAGAAGTTTTATAAAAATCCGCGCATTAGTTCTTGAGATATAGCTATTTCGGATATCGTGAAAAATACAGAACAGCAGCGAAACCTTTTGGCCGATTTACACCAAAAAGTAAACAATACCAGTTTATATCAGAGATGAACTGAATCTAAAGTTTTATTAAATTCCATTCATTAGTTTTTGAGATAGAACGCAAACAAAATTTGTGTCACACACAGACAGACTCACAAACAGACATTTTTTTTAAAAACATGTTTTTCGGGTTCTCTGACTCCTCAAACTTGTAAATCCGTCGAAAACTGGAATGATTTTAAAATTTTTCATGAATAAAATATTTTCTTCTTGTAAAGACAGAAAAAAAGTAAAAATTTATTATGTTTTGTATTAAACTGAATTCACTGTCCGTTTTAATATTGTTAAATAATCAGGCATGTGTTATAAATAAATATGACTAAACTTTTGCATTTAAAAACCATACATTAATAATTAAAAATGTATTAAAACATTTGTTTCCCTTGTTCACTTTCTTTTAAAAAGTGTCAATTCCTAAAGTACTGAAAATATATATTTGAAAGGTAGTAGCAATATTATGCACTTGAACAACGTATTTTTAATTTATTACAAATCCATACGTTTAAATGTGGTAAAATGCAATCTGTATCTGTTTCCAATTAGGATAAGTGTGGTAATTTTACCACATTTCATTTTTCTTTCCTTCTTTTGGTAGCTTAAACCATTTTAATTCCTTTACGTTTTTCCCCTTCCTTTTTTCTGTAACCCTTGTTACTTTGTTTCCCTGCTAGCACAGTCGTCATTTTTTTAAATTTATTTATTCATTTTTCTACGTTTTTATTTAGCCGATGGCTTCAAACGTTATTTCATTTCAGTTGTTTCAATTTTTGTCTTTATATGACGTCACCGGATTCTGGTATCAAATCAGATTTAAAATATCTTGTCAGTTTAATTTAATTTACTTTGTTTCTTCATTTGGCATCCTTTTATCTGTTTTTGGCATCCCGGTATTTTGCAGTCTTTGCAGCCTATTACTCTTGTGTTCAGTGCCGTTCGCATTCTGTTTGGCGATTTTTTTCGTTTTTCGGCAACCCTTTTCTTCGCCAAGTGACAGTTGCATTTTTTTTCTTTCTTTTTTTTTTTTTTTTTCGAACAGATTCGCAGTTGTCGTTGGGGTGTGATTCTGAAGTTTTGGTACGTTATGGAGTGTGAGGTCTTTATATGCCGATAGTTTTGCTGTTTTAAGAGGGATCAAGATCATTGATATAGTGATGTACCTCTGTATGCATATTACAGAGTGAGTTGTTTAAGATTCCAGAGGAGACCTAGAAACGGCACATATATGCTCTATATACGCAATGTTCAAGGCAACATCGACTGCTGTATACCACAAAAATGCTGTTTGTTCTTTTTAAAAAAAATAAGTCATGCGTAAAATAGCCTACTACTATAGGAGAGCGTTTACAATATCATGGAGATATACTAAACCTTTTACACAGCATGGAAGGAGTGGAATTCCAACAATGAAATTTGATAAGTATATTTTATATATATTTTTTGTTTTCGTATCTATTGTTCTATTTTACGAGAAAGGTAAATGTTATATTTTAATAACTTAATAATTTAGAAGTCTAAAGAGAAATTCTTTCTTTATGAATGACATTTTGATGTAATTAATACATATGTATGGTTCCAAAAGAACCCTAAGCAGTTAATTATAATAAAAATGTCAAGACGTTATCTCTCATACTTTCCAGTTCATGTTTTTTTTTTTTTTTTTTTTTTTTTTTTTTTTTTTTTTTTTAACAAAAATAGAAATGCCTTTTTTATGTTGAATATTTCAAATAAACAATTTTCCCAAATATTTCTGTCTTTTATTTGCATATATAATGTGTAATTTATTTAGGTACGGCAGTCATTATATGTTGCATTGTTTGAAAAAAAAGTAAGTAATAATGAGACACCAAAAGTTGTTCTTTTTTTAGGTGTGAGCATTAATTCTTCTAAAGGAATGAAAATAAGTATTTTTATTCTTAGCTCACAGTTTATCTAAATAAAGATATGACTTTAAATCTGGGTTACATTTCATAGAATTATAGAAGAGGTATAATTCTCGATGCATTTTTTGTCAGTAGGAATTTTAGAGGTGCTGATAAAAATTATTTACAACAAAATAATTCTGCACAGCTGACATTGTTTCAACTTATTTTACTACACCTTTATTTTCAACAGAAATAAAAGGTCCATTCCTCTTCTACTAAATATTTCTTATTCAACAGTACAATATTTTACAACAATAAGTTTGTTAGGAAAATTAAAAGTGTTAATTGTCTGAATCAGAAGTTAAACACGAAAATCAAATTTGGTATAGAATTGAACCAATAATATTGAAGTAATAACATGTGTAAAGTTTTTTTATATTATTATTGGTAATATGTGTGAAATAGAAAGGAGTTTTGTGATTGGCAAACACAACTAGATTTTGTTGAATATATTGTCAATAATTTTATATCTGTTTCCATGAAATTGATTCTTTTTCTGCCTATGTCTTCGAAATCTGTATCAAAGTTTGCTGTTCTACGTGAAAAAATAAATAATTACATCACTTTCACTTTTATTTCCATTGTCATTTATTATAAAATATAAAACGGAAATACACATGACTCCTTATTTGTTCGTTAGGATCTTCCTTAAAACGTCAGTTTTATCTCTTTCTTTATTTCACACATCTATATAGCTTTCTATATGCTGAAGAGACTGCAATATAAAATATATATGTTAAAAAATATATGAAACAAGAAATTTCACTTTGATATATATTATATATATAAAAGGTTACGTGGGGCAACTGGACCATGATTTTAAAATGAGATTCTGGCAATTCAGCTTCAAAAGGCTAATATTCATTTGAATTGAAGTCTGAACTTTTGTAAATGTGTTCAGTTAGGTTCCCTCTATCAGACAAAAATGTTCGAAATTACATTTTAATATCTAATATATATATATATATAGTTAAAGAAATCCACAAACATTGCCACAAACTGTAAACTTTAAATGAAGTACAAAATTAACTAAACCATACACAAATATATATATATATATATATCATCCTTCTTTCCTCATGGGTCCAGTTGTCCCAGAAAAATTTGGCAAGTGGACCAGGAGGCTATATGTTCCACACGCGTTTGTTTTTTATAACATTGGGTATCAGGTCCTGTTTGAAAAAGTGTAAACAACTAAAAAAAATTAAACCAAGCAGATCGTGTATATTATATATCAACTAAAGGGTCGGTTGTTGGTTGTGTTTATGACAGCCAATTGTCATCACGAGATATATTGACCCTAAGGGCCGTGATGGTATTTCTAAGGGCACCTAACCCGTATTCAAGCCTGGAAACTCAAGGTTCGAAGAAAACCACGAAAACTCCGAACAATTAGGCCGTCGGGCGCGATTGGGATCGAAGCCAGCACCTCCCGTCTACCAGCTTCGATAGCAGAACCTCTCGGCCTCTGGTGGGCTTATCAAATAAAGGGAGATGTAAGGGAAATCTTTACTGTCAATGTTTCAAAAAAAAAAAAAAAAGGAAAGCACTAAAAGTGAAAATATTATATTTATTTATACCAAAAATATAAAAATTAAGTAAGTACTTATGCACTTTAGTATAAGTAATAAGTATTAAAGTTACATGGGTATTTTTTGGAAAAAAATAACAAGCAAGATAAATAAATCTATGAACAAGCGGCTAACGTAAGTACTTAAGTATCTCATTCACTTTTTTCTTTACCACAATGGAAGTTATGTCAAAAAAAAAAAAAAAAAAAAAAAAAAAACTGTGAAGAATGTAACCATATTCTTATATCGAACAGAAGTATTTTTTATTCGTTTTGATAATTTTCTAATAATCTGACTTTGCCTTATGTACATCTCTTCATCTGCATCGTAAAATTTAGAGCTATAACTACCACAAATAAGAAACCTGATTTGATACACACAACACGCTTTTTAAAAAAATATTATGTAATTTCACTAAGGTATTAAATAATTTTCTTTATTGCAAGCAAAAAGAAAAAAAAATACAATGGAGAAATTAACTTTCCGTAGTAACAGAAACTCAAAAAGATATTTATAGCTGTTGGGGAAACTGGATCCCATATGGCCCAGTTACCCATGATACATGTCCCACTTACCCCATTCTTTAAAATTTTATGGGGTAACTGGAACACCGGCCTTACATTTGAAACATGAAATAAATAGGTATAGATACCTAACAATTTTAATATATTTATGTGTCTAATCTTTACATAAAACGATTGTTTGATAAAAATACTCTCCGTATTTTAATAAAAAGCCAAGGAATTTCAACCAAATGGACGTTGTTTTTAAAAAAAGAAACCTAAGTTTTCGGCAACCTATCACATCAAAGACAGAGTTATTATTGAGTTGACATACGTTGTCTTAAGAAGTAGAGATGGGTGTGCGGTATTGGCAAAAACTAAAACTTAAAAAACATCAACTTTTTTTTTTATAAAATAACCTATGGCCCAGTTACCTAGTGGTTCCAGTTACCCTATTTTACCTTATATATATTATCTCATTTTATTAGCCCCCGGTACCGTATGCTATTTCTTTCTCCCAGCTTATTTTGTCTCCAATAAATAACGTTATACCTTACAGACGCTAGCCGTAAAACAAAGCATTACGATTAAATACACTTTAGGATTTTTTTTTAACTTTTAAGCATCGCACATTTTCAACTTTATACCGTCGTATTGGGAAAAAAAAAGTTCTTTTAAATGCAATTTGTTTGAAAACTGTATATCCCTTTATTTTTGAGATATTAAATTTTTTTTTGTAGTTTTTAGCAACATTTGTTTCATTTTGATAACCCAAGTAATCCATTTCTGTAGAAAGTAAAGAAAAAATAGTTGAAAAATAGCGATTATATCTTTTTGTTGCCACTTTCTCATAAAAACGGGAAAAAGTAATTAAAATACGTGCTATCTTGAAAAAATATTAATGAATTGCTTTTTTTTTTTTTTTTTTTTTTTTTTTTTTTTTTTTTGCTGCATTTGTGTATTGTTCTGAGATGGTGATGTCCTGCCCATACTTTATTGTAGATGTTTATGATTGGATCGTAAATGAAGAATTCTTCAGCGGATTCGGATGACGTCGTTTTATATAAAATAAAATCGCGTGCTTTAAGTCTTAAAAATGAGCTACAGTAGAGTCCCGATTATCCGAGTTCCCCTTAACCGAGTGTCCGCTTTCACAGGGCTATTTTCTTTTGATGGGCTGATGGCTTCTATTATTATGAAACAGTCATTATAAATGAAGCGTCAGGTGAAGACGAAAGAGCAGCCATAAAAAGTTAGAACTCTGATTTTCTGGTCAGAAGGGAAAAAAAAAATGACCATATTTTTTTTCGGTTAAGCGGGACTTGGATAATCGAGACTCTACTTCAAAACATATTTCAATTTTAAGACTTAAAGCACACGATTTTATTTTATGTAAAATGACGTTATTTGCATTAATATAGATTCTTAAATTAAATATAGTTTATAATAGCTCCATGTTTTATCATAAATCATTCATTTATATTTTTCCCAAAATAGCACGTATTTTAATTTTTTTTTTCCATTTTTATGAGAAAATGGCAACAAAAAGATATAATTGCTATTTTTCAACACTTTTTTCTTTACTTCCTACAGAAATGGAGTACTTGAGTTGCCAACATTAAACAAATGGCGCTAAAAACTACAAAAAAATTAATATTTCAAAAACAAATGGAGATGCAATTTTCAAACAAATTGTATTAAAAAGTACTTTTTTTCCCAATGCGACGGTATAAACATTGAAAATGTGCGATGCTTAGAAATTTTTTTAAATGCTAGAGTGATTAATCGCACAATTAAACATCGGCTTTTGTTTTACGGCTAGCGTACACAAGGTAACGTTATTTATTTGAGACAAAATAAGCTGGGAGAAAGAAATAGCATTCCGTGGGCTAAAACATCAACTTTTTTTTTTTTTTTTTTTTTTTAAGCCTATGGCCCAGTTACCCCATTTTACTTTATATATATATTATCTCATTTTATCTTTTTTTATTTTTTCTTTTATCCTATTTTTTACGAAACTAAACTTTTTGACACATTTTAAACATTTTATGATTTAATTCAATGGATGAGAAACAAATTTTTAAATCAAACTGAAATCCGTATTTAGAAAAATTGAAAACATACTGAATGATAATTTATATTTTATACTTTTATTTCCAATTATTTAAAAATAATTAATCTGTATCAAGTTTATTTTTTCTTGCTACCACATAAGCAGAAAAATGATTTTTTATTTATTTATAAAATCCCAAAGCATTTAGGTGGCATGTAGAGGCTGCAATAAAAATTAGAGATGTTAAACTAGTCGGATGTGGCAATCCGAAAATTTTCTTCTATCGATACTTCCTGAAAAATACAGCATAGCAACGCCACTGGTTAGGTGATTTATACCAAAATCTCATGAGCAACAACTTACGTCAAATTCTAACTGAGTCTGAAGTTTGATGAAAATCCGTGCATTAGATTTTTTGATAAAACTATTGCAGAAATCATAAACAATTCTGCATAGCAGCTCCACTAGTTGGGCTATTTAAACCAAAAACCAAACTTCACTAATTTATGTCAGGGATTAACTGAAACTGACGTTTAATGAAAATTCGTTCATTAGTTCTTGAGAGTGAACTATTGCGATAATCATGAATAATACAGAATAGCAGCGCCAACTGTTGGGCGATTTTCACCAAAATGTAATCAGTGCCAAAATATATCAAGGACAATCTGAGTCTGAAGTTTTATGAAAATTCGTGGATTAGTTTTTGAGATATAGCTATTGCGCTAATCGTGAGGACAACAGAGCCACATGTTGGACGATTTACACCAAAAATTAATCAGCACCAATTTATATCAAAGTCTAACTGAATTTAAAGTTTTGTGAAATTCCGCGCATTAGTTCTTGATACAGTGCTCCCACACAATTTTTGTCACAAACAGACTCTAAGAGTGACAGAGTGACAGTCAGACTCACAGACAGACATTTTCTAAAAACAATCAAATCGTGTTCAGGACCTTCTAAAACGTGTAAATCCATCGAAAACCGGAATTCAAAAATTTTCACGAATCCAGTACATTATTTTTGTAAAGATAGAAGAAAGAAAAATTACAATTCTGGAAATTCCGATTTGAGAATTATAAAATATTATTTTAGTTAAATCTTCGAGTTATTTTTTTTTGTTATTTTAAAAGATATTTCTCTCTTTGTATTTATATACTAAATATTCTCTAAATTTTAAGTTTTAATTCAATTAATGACTAAAATATATTTATTTAAAATAAACAAAAAAACAAAATTTCCATGCTTTCATTTTCAGTATGAAGATTATTTCAATGAGCTGCCACCTCATCAGAAAACTAAATGATTTTTTTTTTTTTTTATATAAATCCAACACTTATATTTTTACGCTTTATCTTTCTAAATGTCACAAGATAACACGATTTTAATAATACCTTCCTTAAGCATAAAGTAAAAAGTTTCTTTCAATTCTCTAAAGGTTTTAGTAATGATACTTTGTCTCATTTGTTGTGATAAACGATTCTTGAAATAGAGATAGGAATCCTCTATCCTAAAGAATAATGATTCTGACCTTCTATATTATAAACTAACAGTAATGTGTTTTCAAAATCCAGTTAAAAGAGATATAGACATTGTTTTTCTCTAATGTCACGCCTACCGTTTTGTCTTAGTTCAGAGTTATATGACTGACATCACAAAAATACTTATGAAGGTATCTTTTGCACACTTCAATTAAAATAAAATGCATAAGTAAAGAGCATCCCAAGATGAAACAATAATCAACATATTACTTATTATAAATGCGTTAAACTCAGATTAATAAATGAAAATCATAGCTATATAACTTTACTTATCATTAGAAATATTATTCATTTTCTCAGTTTATTGCATGATTGAAATAACAAATCAAAAATTTTAAACTTAATAATAATCCAAAATAAATATAAAAAATTTTGGCACGACACCGTTAGACGGCAAAAAGTTGCAGCTTTACGTGGAATCGCCAAAAGTGGTAAACAGAACATTTGTCGTCATCAAATGTCATATTACGACTATAAATTGTTACTTATTTACTTATTACCGTTTTATCTTTCGTATTTGCCTTTTTCGAGTCAATTTTTTTTGCAAATATTTTAAAATTTATATCATAATTTGGTAGTTTTTAGATGATAAACTTTTTGTAGGGAAATTCGTTTCAAGGCAAAGCGTGATTCATATTGTGATGTTCGTTCAAAACAGCAGATAACAAAATGATGTATCCCTCATCTCATTCATTTAAGCATTTTCTTGTAAAATTTTGCAAAGTAATGTCATGTAGTTGTAACTTAGACACTTATTTTTATTTTTGAGTCAATTAATTCACGACTAGTAGGCCAAGAAGATATTTAACGAGGAATAATGTTTTGGGAACACAAAAAGTACCATATTTAGGCATACTAGTTCAACCTACTACTTGAAACCCTTTAAAAGAAGGTTTTTCTAACTACATGTTATGCTATAATTCATGAAGTCAACTATGTGCTATACATATTCCTAAAAGTTTTAAGAGTAATAAAAAAAAAATAAAAATAGCAATTTAACAAATTACAACGACCATTTGGAAAATGATTTTTTCAAAGACTAAAATTTAAGACATAAAAAATCTCACGGAGTTGATCCTACATTACGTACGATATGGATTAAACGATAACATTCCTGGAACCATCGTGAACAAATTTTAAAAGAAATTTCAGTTTTACAATTTTCGGTACTGTAAATTTTTAAACATCTACGGAGCTGGTCATACATTACGTACGCCATGAATTAAACATTAATAGTGTTATTACACTTAAAAATTGCAAGATTTCCTGAAACTTGCGAATTATACAAGCATTTCATTGGCTGTTCGGGAAAAGGCTTTTCTATCATCAGATTTCCAAAAAATCTCACGACCAATTTTAAATAAAATTTCATTCTTAAACCTCTAAACATCCGACAATATTACTTTTTATACTGTCGGATAGAGAAAAAGATATACTTTTAAATGCAATTTGTTTGAAAGCTATATCTCAATTTGTTTCTGATTTATTAATTTTTATATACCAATCAGATAACGAATAAATTGCGGATTAAACCAATGAAAACGTTCAGATATGCTTTTGATTTCCTACCCTGACGAGAACAATAACCATTTTACCAAATGGTTAATAATTTTTTTTTAATTTTTGGTAGAAAAAAATTAATAAAAAAAAAATAAATAAAACGAAGAGTTTTCTTTTCTGTTTTTTGACAATATATGAAGGACTCTTCTAATAATAGTGAAATATCAGTTTATTTTTTCAATATAGTAAATTTAGTTATATACTGAAAAAAGTGTTTATTAATGTGTCTTATGAAGAAGTGAACTTAACTTATAATATTTAAAACACCTAACATTTAAAATTGCCTTGCATCGTAGAAAAAATGTCATTTTATGACAAAAGAAAGGAAACAAATCCACAACTGCTAAGATTCTAATTTAAATAAGATACAGCGGTAAAGGCTAACGTTTATCGTACATTAAATGAAGACTTTAATGAATAGATAAATTCCTCTAAATCCTTAGAATTACAAAAAAAAAAAAAAAAAAAAAAAAAAAAAAAAAAATACTTTATTTGAAGTTTCTATGTATACACTGTTTTAAATGCAATATTGAGATACATGCATAAATATGTTGAAAGATAAATGCACGTGCAATTCGCACAAAAATACATTCAAGAAAGAATAATTTTGTTTCAAACTATCCGTATGACAAAAAAACTAAATTTAATATTGCATTTATAATCAAGAAAGCCATTCAAGTTTTCGTTTCCTTGCACTTAAAACCATATATCAATATTTCCATCATATATTCCACCACAATCCTTTCTGAATTCTAAATTTTGAAAAAGTAATTCACTGTGAAAAGAATATATATCATTCAATTCCGTTAAAAAAAAAAAAAAAATTGCATTTTACTTTTCAATTTTAGTTAAGTATAATATTAAAATTTGAAATTCACTGATAAAATATTTTTTTTTTTTTTTATTATACGTATATCAGCTGTTTTAATAACAAAATTGTCACCGTGAAGCTGACATTATCATGGGTGTTATGCCTAAAAAAAATCATTGCGTATTATAATAAAATAGAAAAATGAATGTCATTCTTAATCATGAAAATTGAAAAGATGATACTTTTTGAGGTTCACTTTTACGTATTTGAATGTATGCCAAAATGACAACGCCTACATAATAAGGATACATAACAAGGAGAACCAACCTCGGCAAGTAAGACAGCTACTAAAATATTGAACGTGCCCATGTAACTATCTAAAGATAAAAATATAGTACTTAAAGAGAATGTCATAAGATAAAGTGCCTGAGTGTTTACTTGTAGATTAAACCCATGGAACATACAGATTACTTTGCTATCGTAATATCTACATCAAATATGTAATTTAAAAGACTGACAACATCCAAGCTATATTAAAAATATATTATTTATGCTTAGAAAATAATAGTTTTTACTATTAAATTATTTTTAACACAATAAAAAAATAGTAAATAAATCATACATGTAGTATTTTTTTTTCAACTGAGTGAAACAAATGCCCTGAGCATGGATCGAGCCCATAACACTTTTGCTTTAATTGAAAAAGCTCTTAAATTCAGCTATCAGAAAACCATCTTGCAATGAAATATGGTCTGGGGGAAAAGCAAAAGTTTCTGTGTTTGCGTCGCGGTCGGAGAAATTTTCACGGAGTTCGAAAAATTACTAATCATATCATTTATGTACAAATAAGATGATTGTGTTAAAAATAATTCATGTGTAGGTACTGATCCAAACTTTATTGGAATTCCATTTCCTCTGGTTTATAACAGATAAGAATTCCTTACAAATGGTTTTCTGACAGAATATTGTTTTTGCTGGGATTTCGTCCAGATCGCTCATTTGCAAGATCGTCAAAAGCAGCTTGGACCCAATTGCAAAAAAAATATTGCTCGTATAATTTTTCATATTCTTTCTATTTGTCTACAATATTTTTTAAACATCTACTAAAAGTACATTCCATTTAAGAAAGATTATTTTACGTTTGATATCATTATTTTACTTTCGACATCATTAATTTACATCCAATAAATAACTATAAAGCGACTGGTGTGAAACATCGAATCTGTAGTTAAAAAAATAAATACTATTAAATTTAATTTAAATTTAAACTGCGGAAACAGGATTCTCCATTCGAATATAATATAACAAGTTTTTTTTTTTAATTTAATTTTAAACTGCATAATGACGATTCTCTTCGGATTTCATATAACATGACTTCTATATTTAAATAAAATAATATTACTATTGCACATTCGTTTCTCAGTAAAAGTAGTTTCTAGCTGTTTAAAGCATAAAATTATAAATGCAATTTTATACCCTTTACATAAATCACACCAAAAAATATCTTCTCAGCATTAGTTAATGGAAGAATATCTTAATATATATATAAATATATAACAATTAAATAAACATTACCGACCACCCACAAAAACAGTGAAATTATGAATAAAATGACATTAACAAATACAGTTAGCCCCAACACACTTAACACAGGTTCCAAAACATACTAAAAAAACAGCAGAAATTGGATAACATAAATGGATTCATGTAAATTTGTAGAACTTAGACAGAATCATCGAGTCCCAAATGCCTTAAGATCCACAAATAAAAAGTGTTGTTTCATCTTCATATTAGCCATAAATTAACTAAAAAAATAGGAATTTGGTACTACCACACACAGAAAACCGAGAAATAAACCATTGAACACCAATTAAGTTCAAAATGAAACAGGATTAAAAAGGATAGAGGAAAAATTAAAAAAAAATTAAAATCCATACTGTCATAGCATTAGGCATAACAAATACACTCATTATGCATTTTATTCTCATTTAAGATAGTATACTATTAGAAATTAATATGATATTGTCCTGAGTAGGCTAAAATTTAAATACAAGTTAATCATTACCTTTATTAAATATTAATGAATATGAATAAATTTAATGTGAATTGATAAATATATAAATATAACTAAACCATTATGCATATAAAAGCATCGAATCAACATCCATTATAAAATGTGTATTAGCAACGTAGATATAAATCAAATCCCCCCCCCCCGTTTTTTTAAATTACCGTTGCGTATTATCCAGACAACTCCACCCTTCTCCGTACTCTAACATCTACCGACCCAACCGTCCTATAATAGTTTTTTATTATTATTTTTCATTTTTTTTTATTTTTTTATAATTATTTTCTTATTTTATACATATTTTTTGTAATTTTGTTTAAGCATGTGTTAATTTGTTTTTTAAGATCATGTAAGTACTAATTGTATATTAAAGATTATGTGAATTATTTTGGAAAACCATGATTTAATGCATCATAAATTAGTTTTTTTAATATTATTGTTAATTAGATGAGAAGAACATAAACAATTTATTCTATATCAGGGTTAGAAAAAACCCGGGTTTTTTCGAAAAACCCCAGCCCACTGGGCCCACTAGTCTAAAACCCGGGTTTTTTCGGGGTTTTCTGATAAAACCCGGGTTTTTTCGGGCTTTATTGAGTTTTTTTGGAGAGCACTTTAAGCTTCTAATTTTCATATACATAATACCTGAATTCTCCATTTATCAGTGAAACTTGGGCATAATTTGCATTAATTAAGTATGAATTAACAAAAAGTATATAAAAAGAAAAAAAAATCAAATTAATTTAAAAGGTACATCTGTATCTCATGGGACTAGTTTGCTGAACTAAGCATATATTAAGTGAACCACAAATGGATTTCTTTATATAATTCTTACCTTAAGTTAAACATGTTAAATTTATATAGTTTCTTTCATTCACTTCAAATCAGAAATCAGTTAAGACTTTTTTTTTTTCTTTTGAAAGAAATGGGATTCGCAATAATATATTTGAAAATTTTAGCAAAATTTGCTACATATATATTGCAACAGTATTAAATGTTAAATTAGATTGTCATAGAAGTCAGTAACATTTGTAAATTTATATTACAAATGGCGATACACTTATTACTAGCTTTGCTGCTTTATCAACTCCAAAATGATTACGTAACTTGCTCCAAACCAGACCAAATGTGGAAAAGTATTGTTCGATTGAAGCAGAGGTAGCTGGTACTGAATGTAAAGAAAAAACTCACAAAATCCAGGAGGAAACTTATCTGTTTCACTCTTTTTTGCCATAATCTGAACCATTTTTGTGTGGAAAACTCCTGTATATAACACTTTCATTGAACATTGAAGCAGGATAATAAATGGGATGATTAATCTTAAAAGCTATAACAATGCAAACAATCAGGATGGGGTTCAAGTGCAATCTTTTTGCATGCATTAAGATTTAAAGCATTTGAATACATTTTAGATTACATGCATGAAAATCTTCCTTCTTTTTTCTTTTTTGGTCATTTTATCTCTGCTTAGAAATTCCTTTAAATCTGGTTCTTTTGAAATATATTTAAATTGTCCTTTATCTTTGCATTCTCAAACCTTAGATTAAATAATGATACAGTTGTGAAAGCACAAGAAAATTTGAAAAAACCCACAATGGGTTTTTTCAATGCCCGTAAAAACCTGGGCGTGTTTTTCGGGCTGGGCCCACTTGGGCAAACCCTGTCTAACAGCCACTGACTATTAACCCAATTTTCCAGTTTTCACCCATACTCATTCCTTAGATTAAATAATGTTACAGTTGTGTAAACATGAGAAAATTTGAAAAAACCCACAATGGGTTTTTTCAAGTGGTCCTGCTCGAAAAAACCCTCAGATTAAATAATGTTACAGTTGTGAAAACATGAGAAAATTTGAAAAAACCCACAATGTTTTTTTTTTTTTCAAGTGGTCCTGCTCGAAAAAACCCTCAGATTAAATAATGTTACAGTTGTGAAAACATGAGAAAATTTGAAAAAACCCACAATGTTTTTTTTTCAAGTGGTCCTGCTCGAAAAAACCCTCAGATTAAATAATGTTACAGTTGTGAAAACATGAGAAAATTTGAAAAAACCCACAATGTTTTTTTTTCAAGTGGTCACTTGGGCAAACCCTGTCTAACAGCCACTGACTGCTAATCCAATTTTCCAGTTTTCACCCATTCTCATGCCTTATATTAAATAATGTTACAGTTGTGAAAACATGAGAAAATTTGAAAAAACCCACAATGGGTTTTTTTAAGTACGCATGCCCGAAAAAACCCGCAGATTAAATAATGTTAGTTGTGAAAACATGAGAAAATTTGAAAAAACCCACAATTTGTTTTTTCATGGGTTTTTTCAAGTGGGCCCGCCCGAAAAAACCCGGGTGGGTTTTTTCGGGCGGGCCCACTTGGGCAAACCCTGTTCTATATAGATGATTAAGGATTATATTTAGATATACAGAATTATGTAGACAAATTTAATTTAGTAAATGTATTAACTTTGAATTTAAATTCTGTACATTTATCATATAGATCAGTTATTGTTTTGTTTTCTTTTATTGTAATTTTATAATCTGAAATGTTAATTGTATTGTTAGACTGGAGGTTTTCTGTTAATTCTAAATTAGTAGGATAATCTACTGGAAATTAAGAAATATTAGTTTGATCAGTGGCAATTACAATTATGTCATCAATATAATGATATAAATGAAGATTACTGTTAGTAAAAGTACGTCCATAGTGATATAAGTCTTTGTAAGGTTAACTCTTTGTACTCTTTATAAGGTTAGGGCAGCAGTCTTGTTTACTGTGGTACAGGGTTCGATTTCTGGCTCTGGCGAATTTTTCACTCCAGTTGGGTTTATTGTATTTATTGTGTGTATGTCTGTATAATATTTATATATAGATTTAACTGTTTAATGCAGGCGTTATTTATGTGTGAATGTGTGTTTTAATATATATTGTAGTATGTGTGTTTTATTATAATTTCGTAGATTGATGTAATAGTTAAATCTATTCATCGTTGTCCAGTCTTCCAAGGCTGTCGTATAGATAGCTGGTGACTCTCCAAAATGGTTTATTAGTGAGAAATTGCAGACCCAGGTATAGGCCAGAATAGCTCAGTGGTTACAGTAGCAGTCTTGTATACTGTGGTCCCGGGCTCGATTCCTGGCTCTGGTATTTTTTTCACTCCACTTGGGTTTATTTTATTTATTGTATGTATATCTGTATGATATTTATATATATGAGGGCTGTATGATAAGTAACTGGTCTTGACAAGAAAAACACATTTTTATGTCAAAAATGTACTTTATTTTTCAACATAATCTTCTTTTAGTTAGATTCTCTTAGCCCAACGTTTTTTTATTTTTTCTATTCCCTCTAAAAAATACGATTTCTCCAACCCTTCAAAACAGGCGTTTTTTTCGGCAATAACCTCATCGTTAGAGCCAAATTTTTTTTTTCCACCGAGCCGTTTTTTCATATTTGGATATAGAAAATATTCACAGGGGCTAAATCTGGCGAATATGGTGGATGCAGAAGCAGTTCGTATCCTACTTCACAGAATTTTGCCATGGCGATGACACAGGTGTGCACGCATGCATTGTCTTGATGAAAGAGAATTTTTTTTCTTCGCCAAATGCGGATGTTTTTCTTTCACAAAGGTTGAAAATATCCAATAATTTGGAATAATATTCTCCATTAATCGTTTTACCTTTTTCAAGGTAATCGACGAGAAATATGCCGCATGAATCAAAAATTACTGTAGCCATGACATTGTTTGCAGATAAAGTGGCTTTAGCCTTTTTTGGCGCAAGTTGGCCACGAAAAACCCACTGTTTGGACTGTTCTTTAGTTTCTTGTGTACAGTGATAAATCCATGTTTCGTTAACAGTTATGAATCGATGCCAAAAATCATTTGGATAACATTTTAACTTCGCCAAACATTATTTTGAAATTGGCTTATGAGTTTGTTTAATGTCAATAGTGAGCAATTGCGGCGACCATTTTTCGGAAAGCTTTTTAATATCCAAATTTGTTGTTAAATTTTTTTACACCCATTCATTTGAGATGCCCACAGTCTCAGCAATCTCGTGCACTTTCACTCTCTGATCGTTTATCACAATATCATGGATATTTTAAATCGTTTCTGATGTCGTAACCTCAGTTGGGTGACCTGGACGTTCTTCAACAAAAATGCTTATACGGCGCGTTTGAATTCAGCTGGCCAATATTTTATGGTTGGTAACGAAGCTGCAGAGTCCCCATAAACTTTTCTGAGTTCCGCTTTAATCTCATCAATTGTTTTCTTTTTCAAAAACAGGTTTTTTATCACTGCTCAATATTTAATTTTTTTCATTTTCAAATATTACCAACGTTGTTTTATTCAAATGGCTTCCACTCACAAACTAAACAACTTAGTGACTCGGCAAATGGCCAGATTTGATGTGAAAGATAACTTTTGCGAAATAAATCCTTTTTTAAACTCTAGTAGCACCATCTCTGGCCGGGGCCAGGTACTTATCATACTGCCCTCGTATATCTTTAACTGTTGAATGTAGGCCTTATTTATGTGTGAATGTGTGTTTTCATATATATATTGTAGTATGTGTGCTTTATTAAAATTAATAAAGTTATAAAGGGCTAATATATCACTATTTATTAATAAGTTATATTTAATTTCTGGTAACATTTAATTTATTTTATTTATTAGGAATCCGTACTTAAAAAGTAAAAACGGAACCATTATAAGATCACTCCTGTGTCTGTCTGTCTGTCACAGACCTTTTGCTTGTAAACTATGCAACGTGGAAAGTTCAAATTGGGGGAAGTAATGAAGATTATTGACCCACATATTTACAGAAAAATAAATATTGATAAATATATTTAGGAAAAATGTAGAGTGGCTAATAAAGTTATTTGGAAAAAAAAAATCTTTTCTTTGCATATCGTGTGAAAGCTTTCGCAACGCTGAAATCAAAAATATGTTTCATTTAATTTTAGGTATTTTCAAACTTATAGTGGAAAATGTAGTAAAAAAATATCCCCCCCCCCCGTCTAATTCCGAATCTATTGAAACTAAAATTATGAAAAAATTAGAGGTAGTAGACATTAATTTAAACCTTGCGGGAAATTCATAGCGATTACCCTAGGTCACATAGTTTTTGAGAAAATTGCAAATTTTTCCGTTAGACTCAAATTGCGATTTACGGGCTTCAGCAAATGTGTTGAGCAGAGCTGGAGGTACGTATCGTAGCAGAAGTATAAAAGCATTGTTGATCATGAATTTGGAAACATCGTCGGTAATTATCCGAGATATTAACCCTTAAAGACACGGGCGGTTTAGACATACATAATGACAGGGACCGCGTACTCTATGCTCCATCGGCTTTTAAAGCCTAGATAACAAATTTTAAGGATATATTTATGTAATGCAATGCCCAGTAGCAGTATAAAAGCAATAAACGTCAAATTGTTAAAAGCAGACTAATTTAATGAGAATTAATCACATAAATACTATGGGATTCGCGACTAGTTTCCATTGAGTGGCTCTCTCAATGCACCTACTATGTCTTTTAAGGTTAATTAAAAATGTATATGGAATAACAAATATACAGAATAACTATATTTGCTATTATTTAGGTTCCATATATCTTTGACCTTTCAGGTATAGCATTTTTTACTTTTCTAGTATACAGGGTCCAAAGGAAAGTCCCTTTAACCTGAAAATACTTGTGAACGGAGAGAGTTACAGCTATGCAAGTCAGGTAACGGTATAGTAAAGCGACTGCGCCCGATTTAAGAAAAACGACAGCAGCGCCTCCTAGTAGCGAAATTTGGAAGATAGCCACTGCAAATCGATAACAAAAAGAGATAGGGCAAAATTTCCAGTTAGAAAGTTTCATAGCACCAATTAATTAGTACAATACGACATTTGGATTACATGAATAAGATTAATCTTTGCCTGCATACCCAAAAATGTCCGAAATCGATGCACTTCATTTTGTGTAAAGGTTTGAACGGAGTAGTCAGAAGTATTTATGCTATAAATACTATAAATGCTATAAATGCTATAAATACGTACTTATCTAAATACATTTTTATAACACCACACACACACACACACAAAAAAGAAAAACTGTCTCGGAGAGATAAAAACTTAATATTCACTATGTTCGAAAAGTTCGCCATTGCTGACGATACACGTTTGTATTCGTGAGAGTAATTCTGTATGCACATTTCTCATCATGAAACGTCTGTTGCAAGCCTCTTCAATACGACGACATAGATTTAACCCTTTCAAGGGCGGTGGCTAGACGGTCTAGCCACCTAATTTTAATTCCAAAACTGACAAATGGCACCGAGAATATTTTGATAAAATTTTGCTTTTGTAATGAAAGGGCAAATCAGCAGGTTTTTGTTTTCTGAGAAATTCGTTTGAATATTCTGGTGTCTGTCAATTATTTCATCAGGCTCTGAAAGGGTTATTCTAAAATTTTAAATGCATTTGAAATTAAACCTTTACAGACATTACAGCACAATAGAACGTCATAGTCTGCAGTTGTGCACTGCTACATTTCCGGAATGTGAATAGGCAAAGTAGAATCGTCGCTCATCCATTTCGGTCTTTTTTGGTATGTAGGCGACGATTTATCTTAACCGTGTGAACCAAAAGTCGTTTCGTACTAATTAATTTATGCTCTAAAACTTTCTAATTGGAAAATTTGCTCTACCTCTTTTCGTTTTCGATTTGCAATGTCTATCTTCCAAATTTCGTCTCTAGGGTTGCTGTTGCCGTTTGCATTTGTTCGGGCGTAGTCCCTTTATTGTACCGTTACCTCAATTATATAGCTGTAGCTCTCTCCGTTCGCAAGTATTTTCAAGTTAAAGGGATTTTCCTTTGCATCCTGTATACTGCACAGCTATACCTAACCCTCCGTTGTATAGTTTTTACAAAGTCTTAGTATTCTTTTAGCAACGGTATTTTTTTAATAATACACTTACTAATTCATATATTATTGTGCGGAACCTCTGTGCGCGAGTAATACTCGCACTTGACCGTTTATTTATTTATTTATTTTATTTTTTGCTACAAACATTAAATAATTTCATATTCTACTAATATTATTTTCAATAATCTTATAAAAAATGTTAATGAATTAAAAGGCTTCATTCAAATTATTTAACAATCAGAATAAAATAGTTTTAAATATTTTTACGATCTTTTGTATTATTTCTAAAGTATTTCTAAATTTAAAATAGTATTTTCTTCAATAAACAAAAGTTTCTAAAAGATACTTAGATGAATCTGAGAATATTTGTAAAAAGAAAATTTGAATAGATAAATAATTGGTTTGTATTTTGAAAAAATCTCTAATCTGCATTTCAAAAATTAATGCATTTAGTTTTTACAAACCTTTCAATTAGTTATTTACATTACAATACAGTTTTTGTAAAAAAAAAAAAAAAAAAAAAAAAAAAAAAAAAAAAAGCGCTAATATCGAAAACATATGTAAAGCTATCTTATATCACTTAAAACTATCTACTATATAACTTAAAAAGTTCATTTAAGTATATTCTTAGAGATAAGTAATGAATATTTTATTAAATAAACTAGCAGGCTATGCCCGCTGCGCTGGTCAATATTTCCAAATGAACTTTGGATTAAACTAAATGGTGAATTTGAACTTGTATTTTAAACAATATGGATCTTCAGCTTGACCTTGCTCGTTACTGAAAACGATGCGAACGCCATTGCGATATAATGTTATCTTAAGCGTTGGACAAAATTTAGAAATTAAGAAGTAATTGTTTTAGTTGATTATAAACAGCGCACTTATGGTCGGGTAATGAGACCGTTATGACAACAGGAATTAATACCTCTGTAACTAATCAACATATAATGAAATCGTATATAGTAACACCATTCCTAAAAGTCATGCAACGGGGCCACTTGTAACAAAATATTTTCTGTAGATTTTTTTTAAAAAGGCTAAACTTTCATAATCAGGTTCACTTAATTTTTGAACTTTTACTGTTGCTCTATAATTAAGTACCCTTGAACAATATGTATACACTAAAACCTTTCCAAAATTATTACCTAACTAATTGTGGTATATCCTACGAAAGTATTATCAACAACAGGAATGAAATACAAATTTCCGTTGTAAATATATAGTAGATGATGATGATGCGATTTTGTGTAATAGAATTCATAGTAAAGTTTTCGCTTCAAACAAAAACGATGCTTTCAACATTAAAGCTAATACATCAATATGTGAAGTATCCGATTACGGAAGGTTAACTTGAATTCTCATGAGCAACTATTCAAAGAAAAGTGAATATGTGGCTTTTTGTGATACTTTTATGTCAGCCGGGGGCAGGTAATAAATCAATAAAGATTGTTTTCATAGCATATTCTTATTTTATTATTTTCATTTAAAACACAAACCTTTCACTCATTTCATTTAAAATGCATGCCTTATACTAATTTCATTTAAAAAACTGAAAAGATAAACAATAACAGGAAATAATGCCATAATTAAAAGCAAAAAAATATTTTTAATTTACATACGCAAAATGTAACTACTGCTACTGGGAATTTTAAAAATGCTATCAGCGAGATGTGTGCACGGTTGTTATAAATGTACCCATTTTTTCTTCTTATCGAGGAGCAATTTATAAATCGCACAATACTATTCCAATTCCAATTTCTTTCATTGAGGAACCTATGACCGGAAAAAATAGAAAAAGTCTCTTGTAGATTCTTCGGATGACGGCATCTGACGCCATAAACCGAGTTTATATATATGAAAGTAATTTTTAAGTCTTTACAAATATTGCTTTCATACTTAAATATTTTCATTGGTACTACTTGCTATCCCGTCGACCAATTTCGCCAAATTATATAAATCGCCAAACCATTCGCCAAATTATATAAATTGACATAATCTTTATTTTAAATAACGAAATAACAAATAAATTAGTATAACATTAATAAAAATACAAATAAAACCTCGAAATTAAAATCACTTTATGACGTAAACACGTGTAGTTTGTGTAAATTCAAGTGAATTTGATATTTACGATCAACCATTATTGGCATTTAATCTTATAGTTTGACGATAGATTTTTGGTCGACGGAATATCTAAGTAGTACCTTTTTAATTTTTGTTTTATAACGTTAAATTCTCAGTAATTTTTTTTCCTTTTATTTTACATAAAATCACTATTTTTTAAAAAAATTAAGATGCTTGCATTTTTATTTCAAACTCATAGAGCCGTTTTTATTTTTTAGCCAAAAGGTTTGATTTGAATTTTTTCCGTTGCTAGAGTAACGGATGTAATGATAGATATTTTGAGGTTTAGATGCCAAAGACACCGCCAAATTAGAAAAATATGAAATGTGTCATGAACTGTTGGACTTATAAAAATTTATTTGGTAGCACTCGATTCAGCATACAAAACTACATTAAAATATGCTATCATTTGACGCATAATTTTGATATTCGATTTTTTTCCCCTCCCCGTGCAAAAACCATTAGGGGTGACACTTTAGAAAATCCTTTCTTAGTGTTGAAGTTTGTAGTATGAAGTCTATGTCATAGGAAGTATTTTTACCACGATTTTCAAGATTTTAGGTTCAGTAGTTTGCGCTGCGCGTTAATTAGTCCCCTAATCCAGACTTTATTTTATATACTATATTAGATATGCGATTTTGCGGTGAATCGATGATCGAAAATTAGTCCAATATCATTTGAAATATTACATAACAGAGGAGAAAGTACGAAGAAAGACGAAGAAGAAATGACGAATTACTAAAGACTTGTAATTTTTTTTTTCAAAATGTTGAATTTTTCCATAGTAATAACGTATTAAAACATAAATTTCCTTAAAAATTATCTTTATTTCCTAGATTTCGAATCTGTGAATTTTCCTATAAATGAAATTGGCGAAATGACTTGAGAAAATAGATAATATTTGCTTAAATAAAATGGGTAATATTCGTTGATCTGAGTTCGAGTTTATAAATATCACATGCTTTCGGAATTACGGCGAAAAACATTTTAAAACGTATGAAATTATTTTACAATATGTATGTGTGGCAGAATTTCACACTGAAATTTAAGTATTCGATTCCATTTTTAAAATATTAACTGATATCTACATAAGTTACAATTCAATATGAAAATGTACTCAAAAAATGACCTCTTTCACCTAAAAAAACACCATTTGTGGGAACATCCTCAAGCTAATGTCACGCTTATGCATTTTTGGCTTAAAATCACATTGTTTGGCGACAAAAGAAAAATAAAAAATTGTAAAGAAACAAATAGTAATTACACATGTGACTCACAATTACATCTGCTTGTTTCTTCTATAAGTCACGTGATGGGACAATTAGATATATAAAAAAAAGAAAAGAACAGAACAGAAAGAAAATGTCGTTAAAATTTCATCTAATCAAATTTTCAGATTCGTTTCCATATCTAACGCGAGCGATAAAGAGCCAAATATTGCGTATCAAGTGTAATATTTCTTATTAAATTAATTTTTACGCATTACAAATATTTCTTTCAGGTTTTGATTAAATGTTTCCGTTTTTTAATATTATCACTCATTAAAACGGATTTTCTTCTTCTTTTTTCCTTTTTTTTTCATTTAAATAAAATTAGTAACAGTTTTTCTTTTATTTTTCGAGGTTTAATAGCCGTTTCAATTTTTTTTTATCAACGATGAATTTCACCAAGAAATAAAATGGTAACCTTATCGCCCAAAATAACAGAATTTTCCGTCATAATTCTAAAACTAATATAGGTAGAATAATGTGTTATAGCTTAAAACCTTCCCTGAAACAATACCTATCTAACGGTATAGGTTTCGTAAAAATCCATGCAGTAGAACTCAAAATCTAGGCGTTCGGAACGAAATTTCCGTTTGGATTTTATATAAATAATAGATAATAGAATAGATAATAGATTTTATATATATATAATAGAATAGATAATAGATTATGTGTTATGAACTATCTCAAAGTTTAAAACAGATCGCATTGTTAGATTTCCTAATTTTAACAATATCGCGTTATGTTAGTTCCACATTCCACCACCAGGGAGCGCACTCTATTCTTAACGAAAGCGTATCTGAACGAAACTCCTTCATGCAACCTTTTCGTAGATACATGAATCGGGAGGGTGGCGGTCTTAACCAATAATTTAAGATAATTGCTGAAATTACTACGAAAAATATTTTAAAGGGGCCCTACGCGGGCCTCTAATAGAGTTAGAGGAAATCGGAAGACGGCAAAATAATCGCGGGGAAAAGTTTGCTTGGTTGCTGCGGAGCTACTTTTGGCGCGAGATCTAAGCTCTACGACCAATAGGAGCCCAGATATTTAAGGAAATATGAAGTAACAAAGTCCAAAATAATAGAATTTTCCGTAATGATTCTATAACTAATCTAGGTAGAATGATGTGTTATAGCTTAAAACCTTCCCTGGAACGATACCTGCCTAACGGTATAAGTTCAGTAAAAATCCATGCGGTAGAACTCGAAATCTCGGCGTTCGGAACGAAATTTTCGTTTGGATTTTATATATACTAGGGGGCTCGGCCCCCTACGAGCTACGCTCGCCAACCCCCGCCCAGGCACCGCAGACTCTAAATGCACGCTAATTTGATCGGCTTTAAAAAGATTTCGGAAGATTGAATTATAATATAAAAAGCAGTGGCGATCTCCCTATAAACGAATTTCTATTCATTTGTCTTTGATTGGGGAATTTTAACGCCAAATCCGCTGCGGTACTGCTTGATTATCTCGTCGACCAATTTCGCCAAATTATATAAATCGCCAAACCACTCGCCAAATTATACAAATTGACATATTTTTTTTTATTTTAAATAACAATAGAACAAATAAATTCGTACAACATTAATAAAAATACAAATAAAACGTCGAATAAAAATAACTTGATGACGTAGATACGTATAACAACATTTCAAAATAAGCTAACATAAAAGGAATTAAGTAAACAGAGTCTTTGTCTCCTGGTATTTTTTAACAAAGCGAAAAGAAATTTATTTTAAATGAGACATTTTAAATTAATCGTTTTTAATCTAACGTAATTTTTACCAAGCTATTTTTTTCTCTTTTAAATATTCACGTGAAGATACTTTTTTTAGAAATCAAATATTATTTGCGCTTTCCTAACAAAAATAGTTGAAAAGATCCTCTCAAAATATTAAATAATTGTCTAGCGCAATTTCTAAATTTAAACTTTTTTGCAATATTATTTTGTGTTCATTTTATGTAATAACTATAATGTGACGTAAATATGACGTAATTTCTCCTACGACTTCTAACGCATGCTAATGAACTTATTATTTTACAATATCATTTCTCTTTTAAAATTCACGTGTGTACTTTTTATGACATAATTTTTAACAAATTCCTGCTTTTTATACGTAATTATTTAATTTTAATTTGAAAGTTTTTTTTTCCTGTTTATAATAGTCACGTGTAAATAAATTTTTAATTTGAAGCAAATATTATTGCTTGCGCTTTTTATACAGTTGGCAACAGTTTAAATTAGTACAATTTTCTGAAATCTGTAAAAAATATCTCTAGAAATGCTGAAAATTTGAACTTAAAATAGAAATAAAACCTGAAAAAATGAGTCAAAATAAAAAAATTAATGCAATCTGCACTCCGGCAAATTCTAACGCATAAAATGATCTAAAAGTGATTACACTGCCATGTATAGTTTTTGCTTCTATAAAACTTTTTTAGTGGAACGATTTTGTCCAACTTTAGCATTAAATATCTCTTAAAATAATTCTTCGATTTGAAAACTGTCTGCATCAGCATGTTTATCAAACATTTCTATATAAAACCACCGATTTTCATATTTTTGTATGCATTATTTTTCTTAATATTAACGAAGAAAGACCTCCCGTCACAAAAAATTCAAAACCGGCGGCGGCGGCGGCGGTGACAGCGGTAGTTACTTTTTTTTAGAATAGAGAGATAATAGATGGATTAATTGGCATTTAAGAAAATCTTTCAAAGAGCGAAAACCGACATTTTTCATTTGTCGTTACTAAACATAATTAATAAGCTTGTGTTAAAGGTGGTGGGGAACACTATGTAAACCATTATTATAAATACGATATATTTTTACTTTTGTGGCAATTAATTCTAATTTATGGAATTAATGACGTATCTCCTTCCATGTTGCTATTAAATATTTATTGTAGTTATTATTAGAAGGAATTATGTAATGAAACACAAAATATTTTATATTGCATTAATTTCTTTTAGAGAGTTCAATAAATATTCGTAAAAATAATTATATAGTTTGTTTCATTATTTTATGAAATGTTTATGGTTTTAAATTCGTTCCGTTCTTTCACACACACACACACATAAAAAAAAAAGAAAGAAAGAAAGAAAGAAACGCTGCTAGCGTTTTCTTCTGTTTTCGATGAAAGAATGTTTATAAATTTTAATGAAAATAATTTCAATATTGAAAAAGAAAAGCAGATTGGAATGTTTAAAAAACTGGCACATCATTCGCGAAATTCTTGAATAGTACTTTAAATCATTTATTAATTAAAACAATAATTATAAATTAATGATTCATTCTACATTAGATAATATAGGAAAAGAAAAAGGGAAAAAAAGATCTATATAAATTATTAAACAATATTACGGATGTTTAAATTTATACCGCAAAAAGGAATTTGAAATGTTGTCTTGCAGTCTGGTAACATTTGAAACACTTTTCTCGTACTTTCTTTGACAAATTTTATATTTCAACAAAATATTAATTATTAAATATAAATTTCTTTCTTATAATAACTGCAATCAGGCAGTGGAAAATTTAGTAGTAAATAGTACCGAAATAAAATATAATTTTTAATCTGTACCTTTTTTTTTTCTTTGCTTAAAAAAAAAAAAAAAAAAAAAAAAAAAAAAAAAAAAAAATGATATTATCTCCATGTATCTTAAAGCTCAGCTCATGGCGTAAATCTGTCATTTTGATTTTTCTTCTAGTTATTTATTAATGTCTTATTATATGACCCCTCCTTGGAACAACTTAACTTTCTTATCGTTGTCCTTAATCATTTTATAGGATATAAAACTCATTCGCGTTTTAAAATTTCGAACTGTTCATGCATTAAATCATCTAGCTGAGGATTTTGCATTGAAATACATACTTTAACTTTTTAAAAGTGTTCTTGAAGTAATAAAAATATTATGAAATCATAAATATAACGCCATGAATCATAGATAATTAAATGTGTGAATCAAAACCTTTCTTAAACATCAGATGATGACGGCATTATATGTTTTAAAATTAAGGTAAAAGATTAGGATGTTTATTAGAAATTGGAATATTAGGGACATAGTAAACAGAGTTGTATTATTTTAAAATACATTGATTACATAGCTTGAGCCTTTCTTGAGCAAAATATACAATAAACAAATATCACTAATTTGAGTAACATTATAATAGAATAAAATGCAAATCAGACACCTATATTACTTCTATATTCAGACAAAACGAATATGACGGAATACGACTGAAATTTGTGGAGGTTTAGTAGCATATTATTTAATTTTAAGTTTCAATGCATTTATTTATTTAATAGAATAAACATATACATTAAATTGTAAAAAGAACACATATGGTTTAATATCCAACGATAAAAATAAATTTTCAAAACTAATTCGCCACAGATTTGATATCCAGGCTCCATATTTTGGAGTATTTATTTATATATTTTTTGCAGTTCATTACCTTGTTTCTCGATTGTATCAGAAAAATAAGCGAAAAAATTTAATATAAATTATAAAATAAACAATTCATAATCCATAAAAAAAATATGAGAATTTTCCATATAACTTGGGGGAGAATATCGTTGTTTTAGAAGAGTGGTCCACACAGAATTTAAATTAATTCTTTTTCAGACGTAAATAAGTTATTTGGACAAAATAAATTTTTGGTAAAGACAATATAGTGTAAATAGTGTCAAAGAGAAAATAGTGTTTCGAGGTTTTGCCATCGCAGGTATTGCTAGTCTCTGAGGCTCAAACTTTACGACTGGTACGATCATAATTTGGCCATTTTTTCATTGGGTGATGATGATGATGCAAAGACATTTTGCCGAGGACCATTTGGACCCTATCCCACATCCCCGGAAGCTGCGCATATGAGGTAGTTGACAAGGTGCGTTTTCTTATGTAGCATTGAAAAATAAAAAGAGGGGGGGGGGGAGGTTAAGACTTAGGTACTTGAGTTCATCAAATAAAAAAAGAGAGAAAAAAAGGTAAAAAGTCAAATAAAAAATAAGCTTTATGACTGGCAGGTTTGAGAAGGGACGGAGGAAAAATTGTAAGATTTACTTAAAAATAAACAAGAATGTCATTGCCTAGTACTCCTAATCAGCTGAAGCTCCCCCGGGGGCGCGCAGTAATATAGTCTTTAAAAAGACTCTTTGGGCAAACCAGGGTCAAAACAATTGAGAAAGAGTATTTCGGCGGTGTCTTAAAAAATAAAAATCAATTATACAATTTTTATAAATATTTAAACATAATAAAAACTATGGTAATAGTAAGAATACCAATAAAAGTCGACTTTAACCTTTATGTTAATGACCAAAAGGTGCCCTTGTCTACAATGACCGGGTTACCGGGTATCTGCTGCGATATTAACAGACGGGGTCTATAAAACACTCCTAGATTGTAACTGTCCTACATTTGGAGAAAATAAGTTTGACGCATTTTTAGGAATATTAATTACTTCATGTATCAACAATTCAAACAAAGATCACACATTTAGAAATGTGGAAAATAAACTCATATCCGTTATATCAAGCAAGTATAAGTGGGAACCGATTCTGGAATATTGTTAGATTTATTCTGTTAGACAACTAGAACAGACAAGTGGAACGTATTAATGATAAAGCTGCAGCACTTCTTTATTTATGGACTATGCAAAATCATAACCTATAATAAAAAAGGGAAAAAAATACAAACCTACGGAAAACGTAACCGTTGGCGAGCAGGTATTTACGTATCGAAGAAGAACTAGCCTTAGATAATATGTCCGTCTAAACCGGTTAAATATGGGATTAATAAGGTGGGTATGTGAAGCAAAATACTATTATACCTTAGCCAACTATACGCCTGAAAACATGTACTGACCGTGAAATGAATCAAGGTAAAAGAGTTGTGAAAGATTTCGCCACCCCAGTCAAGGATTCTGGACGAAACATCCTCATGGACAACTTATTTTCTTCTCTTTCTTTGGCTGAGCATATATTATACTGGAAACTCACAATGGTTGGTACTTTGAACAGAAATAAACTTAATATTCTCTAAGAAATAAGGCCATGTAAAAGTCGCAAGATTTATCCACATAATTTGGATTTCAAGACGACGCAAATTTGTTCGCATGTTCCAAAAATTAACAAAGCTATCATTGTAGAGTCTACTATGCATCAGGATAAAACTATCATGTGACTAAAAGAGAATTATGAAATGATTGAGTTTTATATTAAAACGAAATATGAAGTGTATATAATGGATAAATTATTGGGGCGATGTACAATACTTAGACGTATAACCAGATAGCCACTTGAACTATTTTTCAATATTGTGGATCTAGCACCACTTCCTGCTTACGTTATATATACTGACAATAATGATATGGTTGTATAAACCTAAAAACAGGCAATCGCCGCCTATTTTGGCGGGAATTAGATCAGACTTTTAGCCTTCCTGCAATTCAAGATCGATCGCCAAATATACAGGCTGTAAGACATTTTACGACCAAACCGGGAATTGAAAGTATACTGAAAAAATTTTTTTTGGCCGTATTTGAAGCTGCCACACATTCAGAACCCAGCCCAAAGTGCTTAAGGCGGGAAGAAACAAGGACGATAAAAATAGTTGGAGTCACATGTGCTTGTTAGAATCTCAAAAACATCGCAGATAAAACAGAAAATCATCTATACAATGTGGAAAGCCAGTGCGGGACGTACATTCGCACACCTTTTGCTATTGTAAAGCTCGTCAACAAAATTTCACGTAAATGAAACACTTTTTACTTTAAAAAATGTCAAACACTTATTTTCAAATTAATTTCAATTTTATTGATATAAATATAAATAATCTATACATTTTCTGTAATCCACAGAAAATTCGAATGGGTTCACAGGTTCCCTGGTCATTGATGAAAGACATAAAAATGTTTAATGGCCCAAAATAGTAATATTTTATTTTCTAATTTTAAATTAATTACACCAATGGACAGTGAATACTTCAAATAATTGTGATCTAAATTACTTTTAATTTCTTTTGATATTAACACACTGAAATCGGGATTACAAGAGAAAAAAGATAGCCCGGTATCCGGTCATAGACATAAGGAATAAAACATTTCTGTTCACCGTAATTTCATGTATAGATATCATTTCATAACCTCTATACAGCAAATAGCAGCCTTTAAAACAAAGAATTTTTGAATTGCTTATAGCATTCCTCTCTATATATCGAAACATGCTACAATTAACTAAATTAACAAACATCAACAACTATTATATTAGTCACAATAAGGACTGCTGCCTAGAAATATTCACAAAATTTTCATTTCAGAAAAGCTATGAAAAAACGAGACAAAGAGCACATATGAGCGCTGTAAGGTAACTTTAATGACCATATTACTCTGTAAAACTGTTACCGGGTTTCAATTGAACTGTTTCGTCGGACATTATCGATTTTACTTGTGGTACATTCTAGACGTTGTAGATAATTTAGATTCATAATTTTGAGACAGTAATTGATTCGATTGATCAATTTCAGGAAGTTAGTTGCTTTTCAGTCTTTAGCATACCCTTTGAACTTAAGATATGCCCAGATCCCCTCAATTGGTTGAATTTTGGGAACGTTAGCCGGCTTGTCGTACTTGACTTATTGTGAAAGGGATTTTTTTGCTGGCCGAACTGGTTGAGAACGATTTTGAAATAGTAATTGCTGGTCAAGTCTGTCCAAAAGACGTAATCACCGCCGTTGTAATTCCTATTAGTGTAAGAGATGAAATGGCGACGAATGCACTTATACAATTGTTGTTGGCCCTTGACAGCGAACCCAGACATTCGAATGAACAGACGACTCAAGCATTTCTGACTCATTGCAATACAAACGAGGATCTTGCTTTCGAATTATGCTTTAGTAGTGAATTCGATGATAAGTTGTGTCGAGGAGACGTTAGATATGTAGTAGCTACCATTATCGTTAAAAGTGGAGTGTTCGAGCGTAAAATATAACTCGTCATTCAAGATGAATCTTTGATCAGATAATTTTTTGAACAAGCGACCACACTTCGTTTTCGCGGCAACCATTTGCTTTTCAGTTCGTTTTGGTATGATCCTTTTCTTGTGCTATTTGAGGTTAAGCTTCTCTGTCATTGCCCATGTATGTGGACGAGTGAAAACCGAATTTGGCAACCGCGTAATGGATTAGTACTAGGTCGTTTTTGTCAAACAGTCGTTTCAACTGTTGTAACTTTGACTTTGTGCTTTTTTGAGCTTTCCTACCCGACCCGGGCTGTCTTTTGGCCGTGCGTCCCTTCTAGTAATGTTGTAGAACATCGTACATAGTTCATTTGGAGATATGTTTGCCAAAAATATTGTTCATCACGATGAACTTGTTCCTATGATAAATAATTGCCTTCAGAAAGCTTGTACACACGCGCACGTAGACAGTCCTCTTTCAATTACATTCTCGGAAAACACAGATTATTTAATGAACTGTCGGCTAACTGACGTGCCCTTATATACAATAACGAAACACTTCACGCACAGATTTCGCCAAATTCGTATTATTTTACTATTTTGCACAACAGTAAAATTTACGCGAATTTTAGGGAAACAGTCCTTTTACAATTACGAAGATACAAACTTTAATTCTGGGGAATATATACGTGATCCATAAAGGAAGAATTATTTCCAAGAAACTTTAAAAGTTAATGTATTTATTAAAATTTATAAAAAAAAACATTAACTTCCAGAATTTATAAACACGCTAGAATCATTAGTTATTTAACTCGGATATATTATAAGATAATGAATGGAAACAAGAATTGAAATAAATTAGCAGAACAATACACAAACAACTTAATTTTAATAAGACATAATTTATCCTTCCCCTGAATTTGATGTCATTACATTTACATCTTCCTGGATTCTTTTCTGTTACCTTATAATATGATAATGTCGTTAGAAGATAATAAAGTGACGTCTTAATAAAATCAATAATTACTGGTGATTTTACTTCTAAGATGCACTCTAGAGAAACAACATAGTCTTCCTTGATGTATTATATTTATTATAAACTCCTGTTAAGTATGAACGTCTAAAAAAGCTGTACGACAATTACAAATATTAATAAACTTTCAAAATTTTAATGAGGCAAGAATAAATTTTAATTTATCGAAGTATTTCAGCACAAGAAACGTAAAATGGAGATCTTGAACTTTAAATTCATTTAAGGTGTCTCAGAACTCTTAAAATTGAAAAGAAAGAAATAAAAGACCATTTTCAAAATTTAATATTTAAAAATATATTTAATTTTAAGACACAATTTTAATTGAGATGAAAGAAATAAGTATGTTCTTTCATTTCATGTATTTAAAAAAATTCAAGTTGCAGAATTGGCATTTACAGGGTGCTCCAAACTGTCAGACATTTGACGAGCAGAAAATCGTCATAACATATTACGCGTATGATTCCAAAATAAATTTTGTAACTAGAATGAAAATTTTGGTGCCTACGTATAATTCAGATTATAATAATTACCCTGAACCTAAATAAATTTGTATTTAAAGGATTTTTATACAAAGTTGTATTTAGCTAATGCAAAAGTTATAAAATTTCAATAGTATAATCACCTAAAAAAGATTTTTTTTCAACAATAAAATTTAAATTTTAGGTTCAGCTTGTACAGACAAACATGAAAGATATGTTTTGAAAATTTCCGAAAAAATATTCGGAAGTTGTTGAGGTATCGTGCACATTATGCCCAAAAACGTCATTTAGAGAAAAGTGACTTTAACGTTTCGGAAAAGCCACTTCAGCTATTGAGCGGGTATAATTCTAAAAGCCATAAATTCTGTTCTAATAAGAATTTAATGGAAATAATTATATCAAAATGTTCCGAAAATATAGGAGTTTAACATCTAAATGAATTAAAATTTCGAAAATTTAAAGAGTCCTGAGACCCCTTAAACATTATAAAAATCCTATTTTATGGTAATAATTCAAACAGAATAATCATTGAATAGTCTCTTGCTTTAAAAATGAATTAAATTAATAGCGCGAAGAGACATGATTTCCATATCGAATTATTATTTTTTGGCACATTTTGAAGTTACAAGTAGGCTGCCAATGGTATTTTTAGTGAATTGTCAAATATATTTATTTATTTTGAGACAAGCATATACTTAAGTGGTTGTCATCATTCAATTATGTATATTTGTAATACTTACCTTGTAAAAAACTATAACGGTAAAATATGAAGTTTTACTTATTCATATTTACAGGGTTCCATTATTTTAAATCATCGTCTACAAAATTAATACTTTTTGTGATACAAGGGTGCTTTTTTTAAATGAGAATATATAACCGTTGAAAGGTATGTTTCATGTCGGAGAACAATAATTCCTTGTCAAAGTAGACATGCGAAAACGAAAAATTGTCTAAAAGTTAGTCATAAATATGCTTCAGCGTAGAAAAATAAAATTTCGTTAATTTAAACATTAATATTAGAACATCTTTAACAATATCATTTATAATATAGGCAAGAAAATAAATACATTGTCAAATCTATCCATATTAGAAAAATTGATAAAAAATACGTTTAAAAATACTCACAAAAAAAAAAAAAAAAAAAAAATATGTTTCACCTCAGAATAAAATGTCAGTTTTAGAATTGTTAAAGACTATATATATATATATATATATATATATATAGGGTGACCATTAAAAACTTCTCAGTTTTTTGTACTCTCGCAGAGCTTTTTTTTACTTTCGTGCGCAAATAGCTAAGCATTTTGCGACGGGAAAAAAATTACTTTGCCATTCGAAAATTTCGAGCTTCTGTACTTATATCCGTAACCGTGAACGCCACTTTGTTACCGTTCATAGAATCTCAGGCACATAGCTCTGAATAACTATATCTAAAATCTCATCTCAATCTGTTGAACGGACCATCTACTATAAAGAAGTATTAGAATAAGCTAAAGGTCCATATTGTCATTGTTTTTTATGGCCACCCTGTGTATAATACTAGTTAAAAAATCTGCACTACCTCATAAGAGCATAAACCAAAACAGTCTGGTTTCGAGTAATGGTTTGGACACATTTTCATTCAGTTAGAAAAAAAAATACTGCTCCCATGATTTTTAATATTATTGACATTTGTCAGTAACATACTTTAGATTATCTACTAAAGGGTATTTTCTTAGAAGAAAGTCAACATTATTTTATATTCCTTAGAAAAAAAAAAAAAAATATATATATATATATATATATATACATATAAAGTATCTGGAATAATTAATGTTTGTAATTTTGTTAAGTAAATTCTATTTAATTAAATTTAAATTTAAGTTGCACAAAGACGATTCTCTACACGAATATAATATAGCAATGATTCTAAAGATATTGCATTATATTAATCTGACGAGTGTACATTAGTTTTTAGCTAAAAAGCTTTTCTAGATATTTGAAATACACAAATATAAATAGAATTCTAAATTAATTATAAAAGTCTCAGGTAAAATCATCTTCTGAACATTTATCAATTAAAGAAACTCTTCATACATATACTTTAAAATATTTTCCAAAAATCATCTTTTGAACATTTATCAATTAAATAAACTCTTCATACATATACTTTAAAATATTTTCCAAAAATTATCTTTTGAACATTTATCAATTAAACAAACTCTTCATACATATGCTATTAAATATTTTCCAAATTGTTATTATAGACCAACATTTATATTTCATATGCTACATTAAATAAATAGCAAAAATTACAATTCTCAGACAAATACTTTAATTCAATTATATATCCCAAAAGAAGAAATACATATTTTATTAAATAGATAAATCAATTTGTAATTATTATTACTACTTTTAAAAGGCGAAATCGGATTTTCTTTATTATTGTTCTTTAAAGATAATTAATAACATTATGGGAAAGTTTATGAGAAAGGCTAACACATATTTATATATTAATAAGTTAGATTCTATTTCTTGTAGCACTTCTTCTTCTTATTTATTTATTTATTTTGGCTGCAGACATTAATTAGTTTTATGCCCGACTGAAATTTTTAATACTTTATGGAAGTATTTTTAAAAAAAATATTTTAATGCATTAAATGGCTTTACTAGAAAGATTCGTAAAAAAAAATAGCCAGAATAAATTAGATAAAAAAAAAAATTAACACTTTTTTGCATTATTTTTAGAGTATTTCATCATTAAAATATATATATATATATATATCCAGAAAAAAGTTGCTGCTATACATATAGATAAATAGAACTGGGTTTATTTACAAAAATCAAATTTCAATACAAATACGATTCGTGTCTGATTTGAAAAAAAAAAAATCTTCAATAAATATCTTAAATATTAATGTATTTCTTTTTTACAAGCCTTTTAATAAGTAATTTATATTGCGATATAACTTGTGTAACGGTAAATTGAACTAATGTCGTAAAATAGAAAACCTATTTCAGCTATATCACGTAAAAAAGTTATCTAATTATATTCCGAGAGAGAAGTAATGCATATTTTATTAAATAAATAGATTAAGCGGCATTAAATATTAAGGTTTTAAGCGGGCGAAAGTCAACTTTATTTTAAATTATTATTTGGAAATATAATTAATAAAAATTGTGTCAAAGGTGGTGGCGGTACTTAAATAAACCATTATTATATATACGATGAAAATTTACAGTTTGTGGCATTTAATTTCAATTTATGGAATTAATATCGTGTTTCCTTCCATTTTCAATTACATTCATGTATTATGTTAAATTGTTTGTACTTATTAACAATAATTATTTAAGTAAACACAAGATACTTTATATTGCATTAATTTATTTTAATAAGGTTAATAAATATTCGTAATGATAATATGATATATTTTTCTTCATTATTTTATGATATATTTATTCTTTTAAATTCATACAATTTTTTTACGCCGATAAAGAAAGAAAGCGTATTTAGCTTTTTTTCTGTTTTTAATTTTAATGAAGAGAACTTCAATCTTGAATAAAACAAAAAAATAGAAATATTTAAGTCTCACACATAATTTTCCAAATTCTTCAGTCAGTACTTTAAAGTATGTATTATTTAAAGCAGTGGTTCCCAAACCTTTTGACTGACGGAGCCCCTTTTATTATTAATTTCTAAAGTTCATTGCTACTGAGCTCTAGAAAAGAGAATGAATAGTAATCTAAACAATTGTACATTGTCCCAGAAATAAAAATATATTTTGAAACTCTTACTGTAATACTGAATTTATTTTCAAATATCATCAATACATATGGAATATTCAAAAGTTTACAAACTTAAAATCCTCCAAAACTCAAGAAACCGTAACCTTTCCCTTACAATTTATATAATTGCAATTTAACTTACAATTGCATTAAATTTTCCATTATTAGGATGACGAACAATAACGCATAAATGCTTAATGTTATTGGATTGTTTTGCACAAGTATCTGAATTCGGGTCCAGTTGATAGTAATTGCAGGCGAATGTTTGGTTCTGCATTTAAAACTTTTGTATTTCGATCTTGTTTTAAAGTAAGATCGTTGACACTACTACATATGCCAGGAATTTCATTCAAGTATTAGAAAAATATTTCAGACTAATAATTTTTATTTAACGCTATTTTACTCCTTTATTAAACTTATTTCTGTTTCATTTATATTTATTTATTTTATGAAAATTTTCTGAATCGAATTGAAATATTTTCATTTGGCACCATCAAATAACCAGTTGTTGTTGGTATATTTGATGTAACTTGCTATGAAATATCAAATCAACGAGGATCAACGAGGAACAATATCAAACTCAGTGTTCACTAAGTTTATGCTGTATGTTTTCTTTACAACCCTGAACACATTTAAAGTCGTCCAAATCCGTTTCTATTCAGCTGTTGAAAAATGTTGTTTGAAAGAGTTTTTCAAAGCTGTAGGATGTCCTGAATATTTATTTGTGCGCTTTTTACCTGGTGTTGTTTGCATTCCTTTTTAACAAGAGGGACATTATCGATATCATCGTTTGACTCAGAATCAGAGCAATGCACGTTTCACCTTCAATTAAGACAAGTTCGGTAAATGACTTTGTAATTGTGACAGATTTTCATGGCAATGATATATACATTTATTTCATTTTGCTGATCATATCGGGAAAATATGCAATTAGAATTCCATAGACAATACCATCTTACTTCAGTATGCAATAGGAAAGGCGGATGCTGGCTTCCAATAACTTCACTCATAAGCTTAAATAGTTTCCTTTTTAGAGTTCGTGATTTTATATAGTTTATTATTTTCATGACATCATTCAACTTTTTCACATGTTCAAAAGACATTTTCTCGGGCATAGCGTGTATCTAGTAAAAAGAACGCGATAGATGGTGCTATAGTGCTTTCCCGTTTGTTCAGTTTTTGCAATGGCTCTGGCATTGTGACCCATCATTGCTTTCACATCAACAGTGCATTCATATTCATATGTGTTTTATTATGTATTCATCCAAAAATATTTCATCCCTTGGTGTTTTGGTTTGTATTGATCTACAAACAATATGCTCCTGATAGCTTTGTAAAACCTCTTTTAGACTAGCGTTAGTAAGGCACTTAATTTTAATTGAGATAATGTTCTCAATCACTGTAGTAATAGAGAAGTCAAGTCTAGTTGCTGGTGCCTGTTTCAAAAAAGTACGTTAAGTCTCTTAACTGCCCTGGTCTGAACGGGATATTAGAATATGTAACAAAAAAATACTAACAAAACTGCTAATCCAGTGACGTCAGTAGATTCATGCATTTGTAGCGTAAATTTAGTACATCTGAAGAGGCTGTTCAGTTTTCTTTTATGTCCACAGTAATACAATTTATTTAAAAAAGAAATAATATTATCTGACAAGGGAACATTGTACACTAAATTGAAAGCTTTTTCATAAAACAAATTCTTGACAATATCAATTTTACAAGGTTTATTAAGTGTCTTTGCAATTATATGATCTTTACGAACTCAAGCGACACGTTGAACTATCAGGTAGGCGCCATGGGTATCAGGTAAGTGCCATCATAAGCGTCGACTTAACGGGGGTGGGGGGGACGGGGTTATACCAGGCAAACTTCCATCACTAATTTTAGAACATTATTTTTATGATAATTAATCACAGTGAATAAACAGGACAAAAGGAACAATTTAAATTAGTAGTAGAAATATATCTTTTTGCGTATTTTGTCCCGGTGAAGTCTGCGAATATGTCCAGGACATTTAATATTTATTTTAACAAGTGTTGTGACTGTTTATCTTGAACCATGCATATATTACTTTGCCCCTTATATAGAAAAAAACTGAGGCGGTTTGTCTTTCAAATCAGAATGGTTTATTTCGGAAGGATGACGCAGCTGAGCATGAAACGTGGAATTATTGGATAACACTACATCTCAAGTCACCCTGAGAGGACGACTTAAGAAATTTACATATCCAAATATTCCCATAGAATAAAATTTCTTGCTTCATTATATTAAATGCAGATTTTTTTTCCATTTCTCTCTCTCTCTCTCTCTCTTTTTTTTTATTTGAAAACGTAAAAATAGAATATTAGTAGAAATTAATAGTTGGACCGGAAATTTTTTAAAGAAAAGTTTATTAAAAGAGTTCAGAAGTTCAGGTACTTGAAGATTCATGTATAAATATTTTTGTAAAAGAAAACTGTTTACATTTTTGGAAGAAAAAGTGCGAAGGTAAAAAAGAACTTTCTTTAAATGTGTTTTTTTTTTCAAATTTTCTTTATTTTCCTAAAGCGTGGAAAAGCCCCTGGAAAGTTCACGCGGAGCACACTTTGGGAACCTCTGATTTAATAAATAATTATAATTAAAGCAGTTATTCATTCTACAACACAAAAAATATAGAAGGAAAGAGAAAACAAAGAATTATATAAAATATTAAACGATATTATTGAAGTTTAATTTTTTACTACTGAAATGAATTCGAAATGTTTGCTTGTATTCTAAAATATTTTAATAATGCTGTCATCTGTGATAAGTGGTTAATTTACAATTTCTTGCTGTTCTTAAATATTTTCGGAAATAGATGATCATTGATATGTTGCATATATTTTTAAAAATAAATATTTCGCACAATAAAATAAAAATATATTTACTTTTAGTAAATTTTAATATAAGCTGCATAAAAGTATTTTACTTTAAAATTTTTATATGATGGAAAAGAGCTTTCTACACATTGCAAATCGCCAAATAAAAATGAATATAATTAAGCAACCATGGGGAAATTATATTTATTGTGATTTTATTATAACTTAAAACATCATTCAGTCTAATGCTATAATTGTACAAGTATTAGCATATTTGTGTAACATAGTTCAATATATGTACTGTGGCTACAAATTTATTTATGCATGTTTTTACTTAAGAAAAATAGAAACACAAAATTATAACATTATTAATGAAAATTAGTTTTTATATTTTAGTTCCAGATTACTTTTTAACTGAAATAGTATTTTGTTATTTAATTGATTTTTAAACTAGTTAACTAAACTAGTTTAGCTAAATTTAATTTAGTTCACCTGTTTTTAGTTAATTTCAAGATTTTATTTTTAAATAACATTAAAATGTCTAACATTCACCAAATATTACATTGTGAAAAATCTGCAACAAGTTATTCTACTGTTTTCATAAAAAAAAAAAAAAAAACTGTTTCAATTTAGTACATTAACTGTATATTGGCCGTAATATGGTCGGACATTCTTCATAATATGTTCAAATAACCGTTACCTTAAACAACAATCGATTGACTGGACACTTTGCTGCAGTCTTTTAACATTGTATTCAAATTATGTGCGTTTTCTTTAATGCACACAATGCTTAAGTAACGATGTAAAATATACTTTCAAAACACTGAAAAATATGCATAATAATACTAAAATGTATAATAACGTACATAAAAAAATTTAACACAAAAAAACTACCGGAAATTTTACTGAAGATTTATAAAAATATGTTAAACCAGAATTTTTATTTACAACTGTTTAACTTATTTATTTAACTTTTTCTTACTTGTATTTTATAAACTTATTGTATAAAGAAAATCATAGTCCGAACAGAAATATTTTCAACTGGTACGGGTAAAAATGACCCCTCATAGTACGCTAAGTGTTAATAATTAATTAATAATATTAAGTGAGTGATTAATTATTTCTGAAGGGAACATTAAAGAATAAACTCTTTTGTAATACTATTGAGCATGGATGTTTCATAAGTTACATGATGATTTATAAACAGTTAGTCAACCACCAAAAACAATTTATATAGATATTTTGGTTTTTTTTTTTTTTTTTTTTTTTTAGGGGAATTTCCTGAAAACATGTTCAATATGGATTACATATTTAGGTAACTGACAAATTATGACAAAATAACCGGATAAAGTTTTAAAGCTTGTTCCGCATGTAACGCATGATAGCGCATGTTGAGAAATTTGTTCATAAAAGAAATTATTAAAACTAGCAAAAGCCATGCTTTGTTTGGATTCGCGAAGCAATATTTAATAAGATAAATATTTGAAAGTGACAATGTTTTTCTATATCATTATTGTATCTTTCTTAAGCAAAAATGTTATTTTATGTTTTGGCGCATTTTAATTTTAGATAATAACATTTCCTCGGATTTTTTTTTATTTATGATATAAGACTGGAATAAATAAAAATATTTTCGAAGCAAAATTTTACAAAATATTTTTTTTTAATTTTCAACTAAAAGTTCATTTAAAGATGTTGTTACATTTTCTAATAGCCTCTAGTGTTTTCTCAAATGGTTTGAAATAGGCATGCTTTCAATCTTTATAATTCACATAAAATAATCTTTGATAGCAATCTTAAAATAATGTATTCAAAGAGAAGTTGAAGAAAGTTACTTCTTCAAAAATCCTATTGTCTGGAAAAAAAGTTTGAAATCTGCTCTTGTTGATACTAAGACTTAATAACTGTAAAACTTTTCTGTCTATTAACCAATCTTAATGAAGTATTCCATTAAAATTCATATTTTCCTCTCAAATAGCCTGCGTTTTTAATTTAAGAAAGTTTAATGTTCCTTTTACGGTCTGAAGTATTCTGCATTTACTATCAATATTTGAAATATTTCGTCTTCTCAAAATGTAGATATGTAGGTTCCTTTCCGTTATTTTTACTGACTCAATGATTTTTATTTACTGCAAGACATACGCAGGTTTCATTATAATTTACAAAAATAAATCCTTACGAGGTTGAACAGCCGAATTTCGACGAAATAAATATTGTAACCCCTTGAAGGGAATTGGTGCCGCTACGGCATCACATAATTTAAATCCCTAATTGCCACATTGGCATCAGAATTTTTATGAAAATTTCACATATATTAAGTCTGCGAAAATATACTTTTACTTGATTACAAATACAATTTCTTGTAAATATTGGTGATTCAATTATTTTATCATTTTACGAATACAAGTATCTTGCCCTTGAAAGGGTTAAAAAGAACTGTTAGATTGACTTAATAACCTGAAAATTAATTGCAATATAAAATTTATCAATACTGGTTTGTCCGATTCGTAAAACAAATATTACTTTAATCTGATGTTACCAAAATACTATTTCTTTAAACATAAACTGTTCCAAATTATTGAAAATTTAAACTTTTTATTTTGTATACGTAATAAGTAAAATGTAATCCAGATAAGTAAATATGATGAAATTATCATTTGAGGCTGTTATGCTACGTATTACGGAACAGAAAATGAGCAAAAATTATTTCACTCTCACAGAATCCTAGAATTTTTTTTCTGCATGAAATCTAAACCTGGCGTCATTTTCACAATCTCAAAATTTACATACGAACCTCTCATGTTTTCGCACTCACTATTTAAAAAATATTTTTGCTCGCAATAGGTTATTACTAAATATTTTTCCAAACTTGAAGTCACGTTTGTCAGTTACAACTTGGCATATGAACATTATCACTCTTGAATTGATGTTCTAATCTCAGTTCCTCTCTCAGTAATTACTCAGCATTAATTCCAGAAATGTATGTCTCTTTAGACGCATTTGTAGTAAAATATTTAGTTTTATCGCAGGAAATGTCAGTTTTCTGTTAAATATTTTAATGTTTTTTTAAAGCGTGACGTCATTTTCCATTCAAAAATTTTAAAGTTATTTTTAATTGTAATTAGAAAATTGCATCAATAAGGATATAATCAATAAAATAAACAAACTCCGTTTTCTCATTTTCCTCCAACAATGGAAGCAATCCGATTGCCATCCTTTTAAAAAATTTCACAAAAAACCTTTTAGAATAAAAATAGAATATAAAAATGGAAATAAATTAAAATATAGCAGGAACGAGCACATCCACAAATGAACAACTTTTATTTAAAGAAATAATTATCAAAATCGGTTCAGTAGAAAGCTGAGGGCTGATGACTAAAAAAATAGTATGTTCTTTTAAATATATAGATAATGGAAAAATATATTCAACAAATAATAAAAAACATGTTTTTTGTTAAATCATTCGATAAGAAAATAATATTTTGTCAGAATCTACAGATCATATTTCATTTCAATCAAGTCCAAAAATATTTCTTTCCTTTATTAAATTAAAAAAAAAAAAATTAGATATTTTGAGTGAATAAGGAAAATATATTTTAATTATTTAATTAATCATGATTCTATCTATAACTACTAACTCGATGATCTATTTTTTCTTCTGAAAACATGTGTTCTACGTTCTACGTGTTTCATTTATTATTTGCAAAAGTGCGTCCGTAATGGAAAAACATGTAAAATAAATTAATTAAAATAATAAAATTTTGAAGGTTATTCTATAAAAAAAAAATAATATTGTGCCAATCTGCAGATCATAATTTATTTTTGTGTTTCATTTCAAGTCAAAATACTGAATAGGGTTTTTTTTTTTTTGTAAAATGAACGCCAAATTTTAATTTGTGTAGCCTAGTAGAGGAATTGCTTCGCTCATCCTAATGATGCATTTCTGATTTCGAAGCTCTAAAATGGCGTTTTAGTAAAAGAACAATGATACACACATCGAAACCTGATTTCAAGATTCCTGCATTGCATTTCTTCAATAACTATTCTTTAATTTGTAAATTGCAGTTTCAAATTGTCTGAATTTATCACCAAACAATCTTAAACATTTTAAATTAGTTTTTTTAAACATGCTTGATTAAATTTATTTAGCACCACTAGTATGAAACAAAAATAATAGGCATCATCAGCAGTGCTAAATGAAATCACCAAATTTATGCCGTCTGTATAATGATGTATTTATATTGTTTCTGAATGTTTTCTGTATTTAGTATTCGATAAAATATCTTTAGTTTTCATTAAATAAAGTACATGTCATTATAATTCCAATTCTTATTTTCTACACAAGTTGGAGACTGCGTAATCTTCCCGTAGTAGTTGTGAAGGGCGTGTTGTTAGACTTCACGCCAACACTTGCATTCGTTGCCACTGACGGAAAATATACTGAAACATATATTATGGGATTATGATAAAGGTAAAAATATACTTTGCTTAAAATTGATTTTGGTAAAAACAAGCAACTGAAATAAGCAAATAATTGTAATAATAAAATTTCGTTATGCTAGATTATGAATAATTGTGCCATAATAGTTTTTGAAATTTTGAGAATATCATCCCTTTAAAAGAACTTGTAAAAAACATTTTATGTAGTCTGACGTCCTTTTGCGGCAAGCAACGATGAGACGTAGGCATACTTCTTAAAATTTCTGAAATTTAGTTGGACTGAGGTGTTAGTATTTATTTCCGCACTTCAATAAAGTAAAAATAAATGTAAGATAAACGTTTCTTTAATGAAACAGCAAATTAAAAACACAAAAGGCACAAGAAATGAAAGTCAGAATTAGAACTTGATAAATTATATTTAATATAATTTCATATGCATCAAAATTTCAATGTATCTTATCTTTTGAACTCTAACACTCTATTTTAATCATGTTATTAATTCTGTGTCAATATTGCGTTATTACTTTTTTTAATAGGCACTTTGACTGATAAACATATCGACGAAGACCACTTAAGCATCACCATGGATTTCAGAATGATATTGTGTTAAGTCAAATTTGGTCATACTGCTTTCTTCCGGAATGACGTTTAAAGGCGAATTTCTTGTATAATGTAATTACGAAAACTAAGTTTGATGTTTCTTGTATAATCACATGCGTTTACGTGACGCCAAGAAATAAAACAGGGAGGACAATTCTGCGACCGAGGATAAACATTTATTTTGTTTTTGGAAATGAAACGCACTTAAAAGAAATGCTTGAGAAAAGATATTGGGTCACGAAATAAATAGCTGATTACTCTAACGTGCTGAAAGCAGCAGAAGTGGGCATCTTCCTCCATTTTGTTAAGACTGAGAAAAGATGGAGGGAAGGGTACTTCGTTTATTATCGTGATCATTTCCTGTTTCTCGAAATTGTGTTAATAACCAGCAAGTCTTTTTCTTCTTGATCAGGTCAAACAGTAGGATATTTGTCTTAAGATTATTTTTTTTATTACTTCTATAATATTAATGAAAGGTGGTATAATTAATAAAAGTTCAGCCTTAAAAACATTTGTGATTGGGAAACTGGGAAACTTGCAGCATCTTCTAGCACATTACAAGTAATTCCTGCAGCTAATAATATAAAATACAACTGAAATTTATTTTAACTGATATATATACGTTGCAGTGTAATGCTGCGATTTATTGAAAAACACTCCCAATTTTATAGATTACGGATTCGCTACTTTTTCTGACGGTTTTGCTTTGCGAATTTTCGATCACTCTGTTTTAAAATGGATACAATTTTAAGTTTCTCACTAAACAAATGTAAAAAAGATACATTAAAAATGAACACGAAACTTTCATCATGAAATTAAAGAACATTTAGAGGTAAAATTATTCAAATTAATTTGTATCGTAAAAGAAAAATTCTAAAAAAAACTTACACATGCACCTCGTACAGAACGCTCAAGTATAGTGGAAAAAGAGGAAAAAAACCGAATGTATGGACAAACATTATTTGGCGGTTATATTTGGGATAATGTAGACCGAAAATCTGTGAGATCCAAACTTAAAAACTTCAATATGGCATTGCACATACAGTAATTGTTTTAAAAAAAATGATGAATAAAAGTCATTCTCTGATCATATAGAGGATAAGTTATCGAAATTTCTCAATAATTAAAATCTATATTAATAAATGCGTTTATGTTAACTGTTTCTAGTACGTATACAGTCCTAACTTTCTACTTCTGGAAAGAGCCAATATATGCCTTATGTTTGTAAAATCCTTGAACATGAATCCACATTTTTATCCCGATAAGTGTTGCATTATATTCATGATAGTATACTTACATATTATGTTTGAATATTTTAAAATAATGCAAAATCCTGAATGCACATGTATTACAATGAAACCCAAAACAGCAGTTATTGTGATAGTTACGATCATGCATTGAGTATTTAAATGTAATTTCCGTAAAAGTAAAAATAATATTTTTCTATGAAAATAAAATAAGAGTTTGGTTGTAAATGAATAAGCTGTTGATGATAATCACGTTATTGAAAGAAAAATAATGACTATGGAATGACAACTAACTTACGATATTTGATAATGAATTAACTGAAATGGTATAGTAATTGACTTAATTAGAAAATATTATTAACTTTCTTAAAATGCATTATTATTTATGCTATAGAAATTGTAGAAGGATTTAATAAACCATTCAGTTATTTTACATTTTCTTTTTGATGGTTTCCACACTGTGAGTTACGGGTAGGTAATTGAATTTATTTTATTCATTGTGTATATTTTAGCATCAGCATTTCTTGCTTTTTTTGACCGTGAGGAACAAATAGCCATATTTGAAATAAAATTTATATTATTACATTTATATTCCTATTCTCATAGTTTCATTATCCATTATTTTTTTCTATCGCACTTTGATCAGTTACATTTATATAAAATATGTTAATGTAAATTATTCAGATAAACAGTTCGTTAGTTATAAAATGAATAGAGGAGTTACAATGCTCTTTAATTGAATTATCCGCTTCTTTAAAAATGCTTCATTACTCTCTGGAATAAATCTAACTCGAACAGCAGGGACTCTTAGAATTATCTTTAAAAACCGTCTTCCGAAATTTATAATTAACTGTTCCATAAATTGACTTTTTATGTTTACACAGTGTGTTTTGTTATAACTTTATTCTCCCTAACCGGTTTACAAGCCGGGTTAGGAAGCTAGATGAAAACAGCATTAAAGATGGAATCTCTATGTCAACAATTTTTATATAAAACTTCAAACATTTTTCTATATTTTTTCGGTGTAAAGTTTTAGCATATTTTTCAATCCATAAAAACATTGCTACATTAAGCATATGATTTATTGTCTTATATCTTTCAGTTTTTTGAGTAAGGAATCGATTAAGCAGTATTGATGGATTAATTCACCGGCGCACATATCCGGGCACACTTTTGTGGAAGAGCGTGTTAAATGCATTGCTCTGTGCAGATTAAATCTTTTTTAGCCGTCCGTTTTTGTCATTATAGAAAAGATTGAGCCATGGAATGACTATTTTTAACCTTCTTGATAGGGGAGACTGGAAAGGGCTGACCCATTTATTACAAAACATTTTTTTTTTGTACGTTTTGAGTTTAGAATAAAGTTTTATATATCATTTTATTCGTTATATAATCAGCTATCAAAATAAAATTGCGACATAAGTGTGATATATAAGAAAATTGAAAAATAATCAATTTTAATCATGAAAAAATAATATGGGTGAAGGCTCACCACAAATGGGAGGCTTGACCCAATTTATTTTGTATTGAAATATTTGTTAAGGGAAATAAAATCACTTTTAAAAAAGGCAGAATTATTTTATGCTACATCGTTTAATTATTATTAAAAATTATTTGGGAAAATGCGAAGTGTAAACAAACCAGCTTACACGTAATTCAAGGCACAAGAGCAAAATTCCGTTTTACACAGACACTTTTTATTATTATTATTTTTTTTTTACACCCGACCTGGAAACACTATTTGCCACTTAGTTTGGCTTCATCTCACTGTGGTCATATTGGTAAAAGTTGTCTACATACTTTCTTAAAGTATTTTGATCAACGTTATGTTCTTTTGAAGAGGCATGAACGCTTAACATTTTTTAAGGCTGCTGCTTTCATCCGTTCTAGTATTTTCGATTCTTTCTGTTTATCTACTATGGATACAGTAAAATGTCCTTTAATCGAGTAGACTCATAACGAATCTTATTTTCATAATGCTGAGAACCATAACGTAGACTCCTAAAAACAATCATGTTGGCTTCTAAAACCAATGAAGTAGACTTCTAAAACAGGCGGATATAAACTCTAACATATTTATTGAGGTGCCTGATATCTACCCCTTGTATATCTGCCCCCATACGTCATTTTGACGTCACAGTAGAAGGGGACACATATCCAGTGCTACACCATTTCACTTTATTCAAGAATTGTATATCCGACCCCTGTATATATGCCCCCATATCAGAAGGGGGCACATATCCAATACAGAGCATTTTATTTTTCTCAAGAGCTGTATATCCACCCCCTGTATATATGCCCCCATACGTCATTTTGACGTCACAGCTGAAGGGGACACATATCCAGTCCTACAGAATTTTCCTTTCGTCGAAGGGTGTATATCCGACCCCTGTATATATGCCCCCATACGTCATTTTGACGTCATAGCAAAGGGGACACATATCAAGGGGGCAGATATCCAATGCTAGGACTTTTACTTTTGGCGAGAGAGTTGGACAACCGACCCCTGTATATATGCCCCCATACGTCATTTTAACTTCACAGCAGAAAGGGACACATATCAAGGGGGCAGATATCCAATGCTAGGACTTTTACTTTTGGCGAGCGGGTTGTATATCCGACCCCTGTATATATGCCCCCAGACGTCATTTTGATGCCACAGTCGAGGAGACACATATACATTGCTAGAACATTTTTTCGCTCATCGAGAGTTGGATATTTTGCATATATGTCCCGTTCTACGTATATATTTTATTGTTGCCGCGAAGGCCTTATTTATCTAGAAATCTGTGAAAGACATTTAAAATGTAACTCAAGAATTATGTAATTATATACGAGGACGGGAGTTTCATAACTCACCTTATCCAAACTTTAAAATATCGAGTGTTTTTTATCAATCTATTCTATAGGTGAACCTGCATAAAAAAAAACACTATAATCTAAAAAAAAACCTAGTTTTAACGTGTATGTCTGCCATTGTAAAATATTGGTTTACAATGAAAACCAACGGGTTTTATGCGATTTCCCAAAATTAGATTATCTGGACAAGGCGAGGTTTGAAACTCACGTCTTCATATATACATAAAAAAATATATATTGAAACTTTATAAAGTTAAAAAAAAATTAATCATTTTGCTTCCATTTTAAAATGTTATAGACAGTTATGGTTCGAATAAATGTTATAGTCAGAAACTACGATATAGTTACTAACATTGTTTCTTACTACGATAAAGTAAGAAACTATGTTAGAAACTATATATAGTTAGAAAGAAATATTATTGCTGGTTTTCCATCTGAGATTCATTCTTGCAGATAGCACATGTGACCAAAATGATAAAGATAAATCATGCCGGTTGTATAGATTATTAAACACTTCCCAACTACTTTTATAATTTACATTTATCCAACTTCAGTTTTTCGAAATACTCTGTACTTTCATGCAATGCTTAACATTACATAAATTTCGTTGAATTTGTCCGAGAAAAACACCATCAAAATGCACTTCAAATAAATTTCTGCTATAGACTCTAATATATCCCAATTCTTTTGTTTGCCCCCTATAACAACTATAATTGTTAGATACACCCTCTTTTCTCTGAGAAACATTTTGCAGTATAGCTGAACACTGCTCTCGCATAAAAGGAAGGTACTTTCTCACACATTTCGGAATTCATTTATGTTCAGAAAATCATGAAATTACCCTGTGTTCTTATTCAGAAACTGTGTAACCGGAAGACTTTTCCTTTTTTTTTGTTAAAAGCAAAAGACCTTTCTTAAAAATTCTCTCAATGCCGGCTTTTAAACAAAATTACCGACGCGGAAGTGCGAGAAAGGATAAAGACTTTTCATCACTAGACAAAAATCGCTTATAGCTCGATAAGTAATTTATTTGTCAAAAAATAGTAAACTCATTTCGATTCCAAATTGCTTCAATAGCTAGTCTTTCCAGTTTTGCCTCTGCGTTTATAAATGAGCCTGATAATGTGTCAGAAAGTTTCTCGTTTTTGAGAAAGCCATTTTGATAAGCAGTTATAGCTTTTTTACGTTCTCTTTTCTACCCTTTTGTTTCTTTGTGAAACATGCCATTTGAAATTAAATTTACGCGGATTTTTTTTTTTTTAAATTTAATCACTTAAGGCGACAAGGAACATACAACTCATTTTTTTATTTTACTTTTTTTTTCACTTTAAATACTAATTAAGGGCACACTATATGCATTATGGTATATATTTATCACACAAGAAATACTAAATACTTTTTTTTTTTCTTTTTTTTTTTTTTTTTTTTTTGAGAAAAATAAGGAATTTTCCGGGATGTTTTAAGTGTTAGAAGAACTTTTCAAAATACAACATGAGCATTCCAGATCAATTCAAAACCCCCAATATTTGTATTCAAGTTTGCTTTATATATACAAATAAAACGCTGCCTCGAATTTTATATATTTGAATGTAAAAGTAAGAAAAAAAACTTTCTACATTTTATGAAATTCTCAGAATTTTCGGTCATATTGCTGCAATTAACTACCTTTAACTTTTGATCTGTATTTAGTTTTAAAAATTCAAGCATAATAGCAAACAGCTATAGAACATTTCAAAGCATTCAGAGGAAAAATTTTGTGCACATTCAAGAAAAAATGGATAGCGACGAAATTTTCTGAAAAAAAAAAAAAGACTAATTTTAAGATTTAGTACAAGCGCAAACATTAAAATATAAAAGTTTATTTCTACGCTGACGATGAAATGAACACTTCTGATGATCGTCTGAATTTGGTCGAAAACATTTTGGAATTCTAATTTGATTTTTAAGGTATTTTAAATAATTTTATATTATATACATACACATAAAAACAATTTTATTACTTTTTATTTATATAACTAAAAATATTTAACTGCCGTACTTTAAATTTTAATACGTCACTTTCTCAAGTTTTCAAGATTTATTTTCAGGATATTGAACCATAAACTGGGGATGTTGTACGATAGGGCGTCGTTACATGCTTGATTGTTTTTACACAGGATTTCTATAGATTCTCTTATAGTGCATGCATAATAACTGGATGTTGGGAATATGATTTTTGCATGACCAAAATCTATTGCGATATTCTGATTGAAACTTAAACGATTGACGGAATGACACAAAAGAAAAATCAAAGAAAGAATAAAAGAACATAAAGCAGAGATAAAATTTTGTCGTCAACCCACAACTCACTCTTGTTTAAGTTTCTATCAGAATATCACAATAGATTTTGATCATGCAAAAATCATTTTCCCAACATCCAATTATTACGCATCCACTATAAGAGAATCCATAGAAAACCTGTGTAAAAACAATCAAGTATATAACGACGCCCTATCGTACAATATCTCCAGTTTATGCTTCAATATCCTGAAAATAAATACTGAAAACTGGAGCAAAGTTACGTATTAAAATTTAAAGTACGGCAATTAAATATTTTCTTCTACCCATGAAAAGTGACGTATGAGAACAGAGTGATGCCATAAAATAAATGGAACTGTAATTAATAATAATATATATTTCCTTTGCTGCTGCTACTTCTACTTTCAACTCTGGTAATTATTGGTTTTCTCATCTTCAAAACAAAGTGACGTATTTGTATAAATAAACAACATTTAGTTATTAAGATATTCTCTGATGATGAGCTTGGAAAGCTTGAAAGTACTAAGAAGTTTTAAATAAAATGTATATTTTAAACTTGTAAAAACTTTTTCATCGCCTTTTAAGTAAGACTGTGGGCTTTTTTAAGTTCACATTATATATTTTATCAATCATCAATTTATAACATTTATAACTAGAAATTAAAAATAGTTTTTCTTTACTTTCTTTTATAAGCATCAAAAGTTCATCTTGAAAATTGCGCCTATTCTTTTAATGTATTTCATGTTTTTCCCAAAAATTTCCGTATTAATTTGACATCGAATTCGATTATCAAAAATGTACAGATTTTTTACACTTGGTAGAAAGCGCAAACAAACGAATTTTTTTCAAAAAGACATATTTTTTTGTCACTTTTTTAAGATAAGGCAACTACAAAGAAAAAAATAAACATTATTTAATTTCTTATTTTAGAATTTAAAATTTTATTTCTCAACGCATAATCGTAAATTAATTAAAATTAAATTACTATTTCATAATAATGTATTTTTTTATACATAAAACTTTTCATCCTTTTTATTTCTAATTTGTTTTTTAATTTTTAATTCGGTAATAAAAACTGTTTTCGGAAACAAAAAGTGGAGAAATTATATTTCTAAATTAGATGACGCATGTTTTCATTTCCATAAGTGTTTATCCATGAAATTAAGGTGTTTGTGGTTTAGATGTAAGTAAATTATGTTATTTGGATATTAGAATAGGTGTCGATTTCAGAGATTTTTAAGGAGTAAGTGGCTTCTTAAAGCGACAGTGGACGTTCAAAATCGCAAAAAACATTAAAAAAATCATTTTTTGTTTTTTCGAAAAAATGTTCCGGCAATCTTCTACTTTCAAATAAAAAAATTATTCAAATCTGATAATTTTTTTGCAGAGATACAGCTGTTTTTCTAACATAAACAATCGCTAATCTGCACTTAAAATAAAACTTTAAATCCAGTTTTCTCAAAATGAGAATTTTCGCCGACTGAGTAAGTTCAAAATGCTCCATTCGTCTTAATTTTATACTAATTTTATAATACTTGTTAATATTGCTGTTGATATACTTTATTACAAAACTTGCTATTAATATGTGTAAAAAAAAAAAGTAATATTTTATCATTGAATTTTATCCGAAATGAACAATATTATATGTTTATAATTATTTTCTGCCAAATTACTTAGTATAATTTTAAAATATATACCAATTTTTGATGTAATATCATAAAACTATCACAAAAAAAAAAAAAAAAAAAAAAAATTACAAGTTTTTGAAACAAAATTTAATGCGCATGGAGCATTTTTAATTTGTATCACTAATTAGCATATTATTAATTAATTACTCATTTGCATATTAATATTTTTTAATGAAATTAAGAAATTTTCTTAATTATTGCACAAATTATATGTGTATTAAATTTCAAAACGATTGAGCAAAAACTGTAGAAAATGTTTTTGAGCGTCCACTGTCGTCTTAATCTGAAAATTCCAGTTGCTAAACTGCGAAAGAAACGCATAAACGTAGTAACGTTTATGTGTGAAAAAAATTCAGGAATACAAAGTGAAAAATAATTTATTTAATATATACACATGTACAACAAAATACATACAAATTACATCAAAATTGTGTACTGTAATCACATAATTCTTTTAACGTGGATATTAATTAAGTGTAACATTAATATTGAACTATGTAGGGTCAGAAGATTAATCTGAGCAGGATACATGGTACAAAAAATATGTATAAAGTAAGCAATCATGGTAGTGGGGAATATTAGAAAAGCAGTATTTCTTTTTTTCAATTTGTCACACAAGAGTACATATAAAAAATTGTGAATGTGTGATATTTTGATAAATTTTGCATTAAAAGAAACAAAATACAGTTTAAACCTTTTTTTTTTTTCAAGAACACACAAGAAAAATTAAAAAAAAAAAAAAAAAAAAAAAAAAAAAATCTTATCACCGTCTAATTATAGAGGTGATTCTATTCCCAATTTTTCGAAAATTTAAGGCTTTCGGTTCTCAAAACTCTCACATTAAAAATGTAACGCAACAATATCGCCAATTTCGACAAACGGTCGCCAAAAACTCAATTTCGTCAATCGTTCGCAGAAAAAAT